>OW569404.1:83066420-84486518 GCA_937654795.1 Cistogaster globosa | reverse complement strand
TTCTAAGCTCTCGTGATCCACTGGCATTGGGTATTCTTGGATAGTTTTAATGTGGTCTTCATTCGGTCTTATACTATGTTTCCATTGACTTAAAATCAACTAGTTTTGAGGAAAACACTTCGAAGTGTTTCCATTGAGCAAAACTGTTTTGTATATTCGAATTTGTGACATAACACTGACACTTTTCTCCGTTAAAGAAAAACAACCTCTATTTTATTTTTGTAAAAAATTGAGTGCGTGCTTTTGTTTGTTTTTGATTTTACACATACTTAATTATATGTTCTTTTAAACACAATTTTTGTAGCATAAAGTTTATTTTTTTTAAAAAACTTAAAATTAAATGTCACTTTTTCGATAAAAACATCCAATCTAAATAGATAACACGGAGCTAAACTTGAATATCCCAGACACAACACAGTGTTGCAAAGACAAAATCAGTTCGAAAAAATAAATTTTCGACATGATTTGAAATAAATCAAGTGATTTAAGTGGTTTTGATAGCATGAAAAATATATGGGAAATCAAGTAGCAAAACACTTGATTTGAGCAAATCAAGTGTTTTAGACGAAATCACATAAATGGAAACGCACTATTATGCCGTTTTAGTTGACCCTGTACCCTAAATAGTCCAATTCTCTATAGGCAAATTTACACTTCTTAAGATTTAATTTTAACCCATTGTTTTTTAATACCCGTAATACATCAGTAAGAATCTGTGAGTGTTCTTCTACGGTCTCCGCCGCTATACTTATAGCATCTAAGTAAACAACTATTTTGCCTGCATCAATAAATTCTCTTTATATTTTATTTATAAAACGTTGAAACACTGCGCCCGCGTTCTTTAGGCAGTACTCAAATTGTCCCATAGGAGTTACAAATGCCATATATTTTATTGAATCCGCATGCATTACGACTTGATGGAAACTGTTTCTTAAGTCCAGGGTCGAAAAATATTTCTTATTTCCTAAATAGTCTAAGCAGTCATTCATTATCGGCATAGGGTAATTATCTTTCAAAGTGATTTTATTTAGCGATCTATAATCGATGCACATCCTTAAGTCCCCATTTTTTTTTTTTCTTTACTAGAACTATAGGGGATGCATACGGTGAGTCACTTGGACGAATTATCCCCGCGTCCAAGAGTTCACTTAATTTCGCTTTAACTTCACACTTTTCGCGAAATGATAACCGCCTAGGGCAACAGTATATTGGAGCATCGTTTAATGGTCTTATTCGCATACAATAGTCTGTTATTATTTTCGGGTCATCACTCATGCTCTTTAGATAATAATCTCTTATTATTGACTTTACTTTAAGAATGTCCCGATTTTCCATTCTACAGTTTTTATCTAAATCGCTCTCGTCCTCAACCATACATATTACCCATCCCAATTTGCCGTATCCCACGGCCCCAAATTCAGAATCAATTATTTCAGTTTCCTCAATAACTTCATTAAAATCCTCACAATTATTGCCGCAATTGTAATCGTCTTCAATAGTTGGAACTTCTATCATAGCTTCGGAAACCCTATAGAAATTAAGTGACTTAAGCGCACTGACAGTCATTATTTACTTCTTATTTAAATTCATTTGAAGTAAGTCACATTTTTCATATTTTAATCTTATTTGGTTCAAGTGTAAATTAAATTTTTTTTAAAGGTCCCGCCCAATTAGCATAGGCACAACAGATTCGTCGTCTGGCAAAATAAAAAAATTGTGACATATTCTTCTGTTTCTAAAAAAAATTTTCACACCGAGTCTGACCACACATAGTTATGTTGTTTCTTTCTACACCTCTATATGGTGTAACCATTTTTACTTCATTGCATTGAAACGGCACTATGGACTTTTTTATACAGCTAATTGGGCTACCGGTATCAAAAAGGGAGAGAATTGATTACCTCAGTGCGCTTATTTTCACAGAAATCTATTAGTTCCCCTTCATCTATGTCTGCCTTTGTCAAAATGGCCTGCATTGTCACTACGTAGCTGAGGCATGTTTCATTTACCTTCAATGTGCGAGCCTGCAGCTGCCTATATATTTCTAGACGTGTAATTGTGCGCCTGAAGACCAACATTAAGCTCGTTTTTAATTTATTATATTCTAGTAACCCGAGATTAATAACGTGTTGCTTTGCGGTACCCACCAGACGTCGGCGTATTGCTACACATTTCTCTTTTTCGGTGTAGCCACACATATTGGCATAATCCTCGAATATTCCTAGCCATTTTCCACCGTCATGCTGGTTATCTCCACTAAAAGTTGGTACCGCCGCATCCAACTCTAATAGGTCAATTCTACGGGCATTGGTTACTGTATTGAGACTCTTTTCCATTGCTTGGATTTTTTGTTGTAGTTGGAGCATTTCTAACCGCAATTGCAATCTCTTAATTTCGTCTGCTTCGGAAGGCAAGTTGGATGTTGAAAAATCAGGCCTTTCAATTACACTGGTGGTGGGCACTTTAACCGCAGCTTCAGGCGCAGCCCCAAAAAAATTATCTTGTTTCTCTACGGTGGCTTGTTCGTTCATGGGCCATTCTGAAGCAGACGACCCGGCAGCGAGCACATTAGAATGAAATATTTCGGCAGCGGATTTATCAATGGGCACGGACGTCGCAACAGTAGACGCCACATTGGCAGACATTTTAGCAATTGATTTTTCAACAGCAGGCATCTCGGTCGCGGTGGATAGGATTACATCAGTCACGTCAGTAGATTCAAAGGCAGTGGGCGCGTTTACGTAAGGTTTCTCAGCGGCAAATTCTACATTGACAGCAGTGTCCCCAACAGCAGATGTTGTATGTAAAGAAGTTTTATTGGGTGGCAATGCCTGGATGGTTGCGTAGAGAGCTTTCAACTGGCTCAACGTAGCCGATTCTGGGTATTCGATGCTAGCACTCATTAATCCTTCAATTATTGTTTGGCGGCTTGAACGTAAATCCATTTTTGTCTTTAAAGAGATACTTCAGTCGTACCCCACACCTGATATGTAGTAGTCTTGTCTAATAAAGATACTTTCACGTGTTTCGGCCAAGCTCGTTCTTTATATTACCGGAAACAGTGTTATATACAAAAAAAGGGATTACATAGTTGTGTTTTCTTATATATGAATGTTCGAAATTACGCACTTGAAGGTGGAATCTCTTGGCTAGGAGGTGCCAGATCCCCTACATACTCTACTACAATATAAATAATACTTATTTGGAAAGAGATGTGTGGCATCGCTATCATTACAGTGATAGAGGTGGCAACATACCGGAACAAGTTAATAAAAGTTAGTTATGAATTGGAAGTTAACTGAAAAAGAACGTGTTTTATTCTACAAAGAAGGATACGTAAATAAAACACTACTAGTGCCCCAATGCTAAGACTGAAGCTTCAAGAAGAATGGCGAAATATTACTTCCACAGAGTTAGAAAATGTAGTTAGTTCGATTCCCAGATGATTACAGGCAGTTATAGATGCCCATGGCGGCCCAACTAAATATTAATTTTTAAAATTAGTGGCAGTTTTTAATACTTGAAATATGTTTTTATGTTATCTTAAACATCGTATTTTGACTTTTTTAAGCGTATTTTAATTGTTTTTCTTTGAAAATTTTTCAAGTTTATGTTGAAAAATATTTTTTTTTGCTCATATTAATAAAATTAGATTTTAAATAAGACTGCATCAATAGTTTTTCATTTAACATTTTTGAACTTCTAAAATGTCAAAAATTGTGGTCGTACGTAGACTTTTGTCGGCCGCTGTATGTTTCTGTAAATACTTAATGTTAATTGTTAATATCTGTATTGAAACGTTGTTTAATAATTACTTTGTTATTTTAAAAAAAAAGAAAACTTTCATTCTTTAAAAATAAAAGACAAGTTTTACTTTTGCTATTTATTCAAGAAAAATAGATATCAAGACACAGTTTCCAAAGTTAAACAATAATTACTATCACACATGGAAATTTAATGTATAAATGCTATTATTGGAAATATGGGATAATATTGCGTCAGATATTCCATTGTAGCGTGATAACAAATGGTTGGTTCGAGATGGAAGAGCAAGGGCAGTTTATGGTTTGTCTTAGAAGATTCAAATTAAGAAACTAAAATTCGGCAAGGAATATTGGGAAGTACTCAAAAAAATCATGAAAAAGCAAATTCACAAACAGAGTGAGAGTATTACGAAAATTAATGTAAAAGAAACTTCAAGCTGGAGAGGAAATGGAAGATCATATTGCAGAATTTTTGAATATTGCTGATTGTTTGCAAGATATGGGCGAAGAATTTCAGAACATAAAATTGTCGCTTTTCTCTTGGGAAGTCTTCCAGAAAATTTTAATTATATTGTATCTGCACTTGAAATACGGCCAGAATCTGATCTTACACTGGATATGGTAAAGGAAAAATTATTACAAGAAAGCAAAACAAATAAAAGTGACAAAGCTGAAGAATTTGTTTTAAAAACTGATTATAAAAAGAAAATTAATTTAAAATGTTTTGTCTGTGGCAATCTAGGACATATAAAAAAATTGTTATTTAAATAAGAAAAACAAAATAAATTCCCTTAAAAATGTCAACAATGCTTTGAATATTTGTTTTGGTGCTTCAACAGAAAATTTAAAACATAGTTGGTTTGTGGATTCGGCTGCTACATGTCACATGTGCTGTTCAAACGAAAGTATATATTTGGCTGATGGAACCAGAATAAATGCTAAGGGCAAAGGCGAAGGTTTCTTACATGTCAATAACAATAAAATTTTGGTAAAAGATTTTTTATTTGTACCTACATTTGACGACAATTTATTGTCGTACAATTCAATCAATTAACAGTTCCATATACCCCGCAACAAAATAGGGTAGCGGAAAGAAAAAATATAAGCCTTATAGAAATGGCTAAATGCATGTTATTTGATTCAAAAATAGATATCAAATATTGGTCTGAAGCAGGTAATACTGCAAATTATTTACTTACTCCATATGAAGCTTGGTTTAAAAACAAGTCAAGTTTGAAATATATTCGAAAATTTGGTTCAAATGCTTTTGTTCACATAAATAAAATAAAACGCCATAAACCTGATCCAGTTTCGATGAAACATATTTTGATGGGATATTGTGAAGAATCTAAAGCATATCGTTTTTTGAATCCTGAAAATGTAAAAATCGTTGTTAATAGAGATGTCAGTTTTATTGATGAATTTAAAAATGAAAATTTATTGACATAAGTATTTGTAAAATAAAAAATTCGTTTTCTCCACAAATAATATCATTTGATTTGTCGAACAATAAAAAGGGAAGAATTAATGAAGAGTCGTCCACAAGTGCAGATAAACATGACAGCGAGGAAACTAATTGTACAGAAAATAGTGGTAATGATATTTTTACTTCAGAAAGGGATGATTTTGCTACATTCGAAACAGCAGACAACAGTTCAAGTGCCGAAGATAATATTGAAGTTAACCAAAGAACATCGTCTAGGCTTACAAAAGGTATTCCTTCCAAAAGATACGCAAACATGACATCAATTGCAGAAGAACCTTAAAGTTTTAATGAAGCTTTTAAAATCCCAAATAGCAATGAATAGTTTTTTAGCGATGCAAGATGAAATTAATTCTATGTTAGTGAACAATACATGAGATCTGGTTGAAATGCCAAAGAATAAAACCATTTTTAGATGTAAATGGGTATACAAATTAAAGACAAAAGCCGATGGAAGCAAAAGATTTAAAGCTCGTTTAGTAGCAAGACTATGATTAGATATTCGCGCCTGTTGTAAAAATAACAACACTACGAATTTTGCTAGCAGTTGCATCTTATAAAGACATGTTTGTACATCACATAGATGTGAAAACTGCATTCTTAAATGGTGAAATTGATACGGAAATATATATCAAGCAACCTGAAGGTTTTATAGAATTAGGCAAGGAAAATATAGTTTGAAAGTTAAATCGGAGTATATATGACCTTAAACAATCAGCTAAATGCTTAAATCAGCGCATTAATGATGTTTTTATAAAATTCGGATTTATTTATGATGATTGCATCATCATTGCCTGCAAACACGAAAAAGCTGTTAAAAATTTTAAAAACGATATACGAGGGCTGCTCTATATATTTCTGGCCTAATAATGAAAATGCGAATATTTATAATCAAAAATGGTTTATTGTTTTTCATAGTATTCTTCAGCATGATTTATACACTTTTGCATGCGCTCAAACCAGTTGTCGAAGCACTTTTTCCACTCCGATTGAGACACCTCTAAAACATGGTTTTTGAACACTTCAACAGCTTCTTCCGGCGACGAAAATCGTTGACCACGCATTTTTTTCTTGATGTGCGGAAACAAGAAGAAGTCATTAGGTGCCAAGTCAGGGCTGTACGGCGATTGACCCATTAATTTGACGTTTTGGCCGGTCAAAAACGCTCTGGTTTGAGCCGATGTGTGAGAGCTCGCACTGTCATGGTGAACAATGATTCGTCTTTTCTTGTCGGTTTTTCGAATTTCTCCGATGACTGCAGGCAAACAAATTGTAGTGTACCACTCAGAAGTGGCCGTCCTACGTTGCTCAAGCGGAACAGTTGCCACATGACCAGTTTTGCCGAAGAAACAGGCGACCATTTGCTTCGAAGTGCTTCTTCCACGAACAAATTTCGTTGGATTTTGCTCGTCTTTGAAGACCCACACGGTCGATTGTTGTTTCGTTTCGGGCTCATACGCATAGATCCATGATTCGTCACCTGTGACGATCTTATAAACGTCTTTTGAAGCACCGCAATCGTATTTTTGCAACATTTCTTTGCAATAATCGACACGAGCCTTTTTTGAGCGACTTTCAAATTGTGAGGGATCCAACGAGAACAAACCTTTTTTACGGCCAGGTGTTCATGCAGTATCGAATGTCCAAGAATGTCTCTATCTCTCGGTATGTCACATGTCGATCTTGCATTATGAGTTCACGCACGGCATCAATGTTCTGTGGCACAACAGCCGTTTTTGGACGATCTTCCCGGATTTCGTCTTTGAGCGAGCTTCGGCCACGATTAAATTCATTATACCAATTTTTCACAGTGTTATAGGATGGTGCTTCATCGCCATACAAAGATTTAAGTTCATCAATGCACTCTTGTCGTGATAATCCACGTCGAAAGTTGTGCAAAATGACGGCACGAAAATGTTCACGAGTTAATTCCATTTTTTTCTATATTAATTTTTTCAAGTCACTGTAAACAACACAAATAATGGTCGTACGTCAAAACGTTTTGAGTACGATTATGCTTAAAAATGACAAACTTTCCAATGGAAATATTAGATTGCACTTGGCAGCACTCAGTGTTGCCAGGCCAGAAATATATATAGCAGCCCTCGTAAAATTATATTTTGAAATTACAGACATAGAATCATTAAAGCAATATTTGGGAATTCAATTTTCAAGAAATAGAAATGAAATATTTTTTATGAATCAAACTAAATATATAAACAAAATTTTGAATAAAAATAATATGAAAGACGCAAAAGAATCAAAAATTCGTTAGACCCGGGATATTTTAAATTGTAAGATAATAATTTTTTGGAAAATAATAATCAATATTGAAAAGTTATAGGATCATTGCTATATTTAGCAGGAAATATTAGACATGAAATTGCATTAGCAGTTTCAGTATTATCAAGGTAGGTAAGTAAGCCCAGCTTAACAGATTGGAATGAAATAAAAAGAGTATTACTCTATCTAAAAGCAACTACAAATTTCAAATTATGTATTGGAACAAATAATGAATTAAAATTAGAAAGTTATACAGATTCTGATTGGGCTGGTGATAGCAATGGAAGAAAATCTACGAGTGGTTGTTTTTTTCAAATTGGAAATTTAGTATACCTTAAAGAAACAAAACATTGTGACCCTTTCATTCACCGTAGCAGAGCTAGTAGCTTTAACTAAAGGAAGTCAAAAAGTTGTTTGGATAACAAAATTATTGAATGAATTCGGAATTAAACAAACACCAAAAATGTTTGTTTATAACCAAAGTACTTTTAAAATCCTGGAATCGGAGAAAATTAATTCAAGATCTAAAAATATTGATGTTAAATATTCTTATGCAAGGGAACTTATGAGTAAAGGAATTATTTTATATCAATGCCTTAAAACTAATGAAATGACTGCTGATACTTTTATCAAGCCGTTATACAAAATTAAATTTTGTAAA
Organism: Cistogaster globosa; assembly: GCA_937654795.1. Taxonomy (NCBI): domain Eukaryota; kingdom Metazoa; phylum Arthropoda; class Insecta; order Diptera; family Tachinidae; genus Cistogaster; species Cistogaster globosa. The sequence goes on along the minus strand of OW569404.1, from coordinate 84,478,327 downwards.
TTTAGAAATTGTTTAGGTTTAAAGGAATAACAAAATTGTGTTATTGAGAAGGGGTATTAATTGTTAATATCTGTATTAAAACTTTGTTCAATAACACTTTGTTATTTTAAATCAAGTTTTATTTTTTAACATTGTTGTAATTTCTTCTGAAAAGAAAACTTTCATTCTAATAAAATTTTCTTTAAACATAGAAGACAAGTTTTACTTTTGCTATTTATTTAAGACTTAATGTGTTTCATTGGCAACATTAATTTCAGTTAGAAAACAACGTGTAAATATTAATTAGTGCCAAAAACTAAATCCAACTGAAATTATCAACGCAAAAAACTTTTGTTTTTAATTCTCTTTCGGCTATGATTAGTCGGAAAAGGAAGAAGTACTGGTTATCCAAGTAAAAAGAAGAAACTTCTACCGACAATAGTGGGTTCCACCCATAGTTTTCAACCGTATTTGATTAATTGGTGAGCATTGTATGTTTAAAACTAATTTCCAACGTGCTGTTTTACAATAAAGAAGGGGTTAAGATTCCTAAAGACATAAAGTTCTGCTTGTACACTCATGAAATAAACGACGGCAGAATTTTAAGATACTTTTATTTGGTCTACTTCGATTGACAACTGAAAAAATTGGGGGCACAATATAAAGCCCTTGAGTGCTAAAGAAATTACAGCCAAACGATCTAATAAGGATGATGCGTTGTATTTAATCGAGTTTGACAAACAACATGTGTCAAAATGTGAAGTAATAAAAATTAAATATTTTTGTAATATATCTGTTTCTTTGAAAAGACCATTTCGGGGAAGTAAAAGCCCTACCCAATGTGCTAAATGTTCAACGTATGGTCACGGTGCTAAAAACTATATCCGAGTCAATATATGCTCGGCACTCTCAGATAATCACGATTCCTCTGCCTGCATATTAAACAAAAGCACACAAGATGGAAGCATACTATACGAATGTTATAACTGCCCTACAAAGAATCTGAGAAACGTTAACCACAAGTCGCAAAGAGTATTTAGAAATACGTCAGCATGTTACGATTTAAGCTTTCGAAACAAAAGACTTTACTATTAAGTTTCAAAAAGCAAACACCTTGTTAACAACGACGATTGTATTTTCAACAAAAGGCTACTGGGGATATCTTTTGATGCTGTTAGTACACTTTAAAAATGTCAAAACATGTTTGACAAATTAAGAGTATGGGTTATGATGCTTAAACATGCCATAGAAATCAGCACGTATCAAAAATGTTTGTACTGGAATGCTTAGGGATTAACGACTGATTCAGGAGCTTCAGAGCTCAGCATAGTTCTCCACGATAAAAAGGCTGAATTCTACCTACTTAACGAAACTTTTTTAAAATATTTGGGGCTACAAAATATACTGAGGCTGAGGGGGTGTACTTTAAGCGGTAGAAAGTTATATAGAAATGGACATTTTTATTTAAAAACAATTTCTGTTCCTTTGTACAATCAAGCTGATTGGACAGTCGTAGGAGACTGGGTAGAAGCCCAATTAGGCGCCATGATATTGATCGAGTGGAAAAATGACTCTAATAACTTAAATATGGCACTAAACCAATTATGTTCTTTTGCCAACCAGGTATTTTCTTTGATTCCAGTTGGGCAAAAATCCATAGCGAAGCAAAAACTCCAGTACATCTAAAATATTAATACAGTTAAGAAATAAATTAAGGCATATAGATCCCAACTAATTAGTATTCTGAACAGGGATAGAAATGATTCTTGGTCAAGCTTTATTTTTAAGTTGCCTCCCTTTTTTAAAGTTTTGGAAGCTTACAAAGCACTTAATAGCGAGAATTTACCGCAAAACTTAAAAATAAATAAAAAAATACTAGCAGAGCATGTTGGATTATTCTAGTTAACATTTTCAATATATTGTATAATTAATGTAAGTCCCCGCATCTGGTTGTAATCGATAACAACTATTATAAATGTAAAATACTAGGGTGTCAGACGATCAAGTTTTCATTCAAGTTCCATTCAAGTTTTAAAATTTCTCTCATTTTATAACCAATACACTCACACTTTAAAAACTTGCTGAGAATTCGCTTTCAAGTTTTCGTTCAATTGAGTCTTTCAAATTACATTCAAGAAAGCAGCTGATTGACGTTTTTCCCTCCAAATTTGTGTTAGAAATTCTGCTGTCAGTGTTTTCTTGACATCTTGCTTAAAAACTTGCTTTGAAATTGCATGCAGCCTACGTCACAGCTTTCAATTTTTGTGAATTTTAACAAGCAGTATGTGTAAATTTCTTGAAAGAGAATTAAACAAAAACTTGACCGTGTGACTGCACCGATAGGTACATATCAGAGAATGACAATAAGTACTTATAAAGAAGATACACTTAATTATTTACTCATATTTTTGAGTATTGAGTATACTCATACTTGTAATACAGAAAATACTTACATCTACTTATTTGCTATCAAACAAGTATGAGTATACTCAATACCCATAGCACACATTAATTATACACATCGAACTTAAAAATATAAATGAAATGAAAGTATAAATACAACTAGTTATGAGTGTATAATGTGTTGGGTATCTGCCATACCCATACTTATAACTACATAATACTCATAAGTATGGCAAAATACTTATAATACTCATAAAGTAGTTGAAATACTTATAAGTATGGCAAAGTAGTTAAAATACTCATAAAGTAGTTGAAATACTTATAAGTAAAATAAGTACTTATAGGAACTATGTATGTATATAAAAATGTGTAGAATGGTCAACATTTTGATTATAACTGAACATTAGTAAAAGATGGGTAAGAAAGGTATAAGATGTTAAATAGGAAATCTTAATTAGTTTTTTTTTATTAGGATGAAACAATTAAATTTAAATTAAATGTTATATATATATTAAATTGTATGTTAAATATTTATATATTTTTCATCATTACTAGTTTATAATTCTCGTTTAAACAATAGGTTTAAATGACATAAATTCTAAGAAATACCTAATGAATAGTTAAATATTAAAACTTTCTATTAGTTTTGTGATTTTTTGTGACCAATATTATTTAAATATTTTGACAGTTAAGACAATAGTCTTTTGGGCTAATTATGGTCATTAGAAATTAAATGTAAATAAAACAATTTACTTCATCTTTCACTCAACGTTTCGTCGATAAGGTTGTCGACTTCTTCAGGAGCAGTTTAGATTTTATTAAATTCTGTTTGAAGAAAGTTTTTCTTATACATATGTTCATATTTAGGAAAATATAATTAAAGCTTGACTTACGATTTAGTTTACATCAGAATCATGTATTTAGTTATCATTATTAAAATTAATGAACAACACGACACAAAATTAAAAATAATAAATAAAATAAATAATTAAAGTAAACAAATCACAACATCAACCTAAAACTATATCACAGAACTATTACTTTTGGTGTATTGCGGGAGAATATTGCAGTTTTGTTTGGTCTTTATCTTCTTTTGTGTTTAGAGCTTTCGATAAACGTTGTTGTATTCTTAAGCTCTCTAATGTATATCTCTTATTCTCTGATCTTTCTTTGTCCAGTATTTTGACGCTCTTAAAATCTATCGTGTGTTTGCTTTCTTTTATATGTTGTGACAAAGCCGTCGTCTCTTTTCCCTTCCTAATATCTGCTTCATGTTCGGCCAATCTTGTACCAAGCGTTCTTTTTGTTGTTCCAACATACACTTTATTACACTGATCCCTTTCATTGCCTCGGCATGTTATTTCGTAAACTACATTATCTGTCTTTAATTTGTCTATTTTCGTCTTTTTGCTTGTAAATAAATGTCTTAGTGTAGCATTTGATTTATGTGCTATATTTACGTTCTTATTTTCGATGATGTTCCTTAATGTTTTACTTTCTGTCAACCTCGGTATAAATGGTACACTGTAAAAAATGGTTTCTTTGGGATCTTGTTTTTCAGAAATTTGAATTCTTTTAAGTGTTTTTTGGATTATGTTGTTTATTATAAAAATCGGATAGTTATTCATCAATAGTATGTCCCTTATTTTGTTTATATTATTCCTTCTAAAACGTTTATCGCAAATATGAATTACTTTCCTAACAAAGTTTGTGGCAGTGTTTATTTTCATCGATAAAGGTTGAGTTGAATTGAAATTAATCAATCTTCCTGAAGCTGTCGGTTTCATGTACCAATCAGTGATTATTGCGTTTCTGTTTCTTATAATTTTTATATCTAGGTATGGAATTTGTTTGTTGCGTTCTTTTTCTATTGTGAATTGTAATTTATTGTGATAAGCGTTGAGCATTTCTAATATTATCTTTTCATCTTTTTTATTTATAACTGCAAGCAGGTCATCCACGTATTTTGATATAAATTTTATGTGTATTTTCATCTGCTTTAGTTTGTTCATTACGTCGTCAAGAAGTGTATCTAACACTATGTCAGCAACTGTTGGCGAGAGAGGATTTCCCATTGGCATTCCATATGTTTGTTGATAAAATTTATTGTCATACGTAAAATAATTGTTGTCTGTAAGACAAAATTTTAGTAGCTTAAGAAATTGTGGCTTTTGTATTGTTGTGTGTAGTTTTAGAATTTCCCATTTGTCAAGTATATTATTAATTGCTAGGTGAGTCGGTATATTTGTAAAAAGTGATACTACGTCAAAGGAGACAATGATGTCATTTTCGTCCAAAAATATTGCACATAATCTGTCTTTTAATTCAAAAGAATTTTTGACATTAAATACTGGTGGTGGTCTTAACTGTCAAAATATTTAAATAATATTGGTCACAAAAAATCACAAAACTAATATAAACAAAAAACGGAGGGCCCGCCGTAAATTTAAGTATTTTGTTAAATTAAAACAACAACAAAATGAAGAACTTTTTTCAACATATAAGACAAAAATACAATATAGAAACAGCTACATTATTAAAGCAATATTGCAATGAAATATTTAGACTAGCAAGAATAACAGAGAGAGCTGAATATTTACAGAAATGCAGAAAACTTGCAATCATTCCAACCCACATAAAAAATACAACAAAACATCTAAAAAAATTACTAAGATCGAATACAGCACAAAGAGAAATGGAAAAAGTAGAGACTAACTTACATTTAAAGGTACTTAATATTGAAATTAGAGACACACATATAAATATAAAAGCAACAAGAAAAACAATACAACATCAAAAACGCAAAATCAAGAATACACTTAACGAAACAGAACATACTAAATTTATAAGGGAACAAGGGAAAAAATACCAAAACTATAAATCAAAGACAAGATTGACTCATTCAACAAAATTTAGTAAGCTCATTAAAGAAAAATTCACTGAATTTAATATTAAATATAATGAAGACTGGTTCGTAAATTACACGGACATAAAAGTAGAAATGGAAATACAATGGATACTCTCACTAGGACATAAATTTGCATTACCAGTGACGAAATCTAATTTTAGGCCTGTTCCTCTAATAGCTGACATAGAACAGTGGATTCAATCAATTACAGATGAGACGGAGAAAGATTTAAAGAGATCTATTATAGCAAATAGAATCGCATACTACAAGAGATCTTTAAGAAACAATATGAAGGAGAAATTTATTCTTGGTATTTATGAAAAAACGAAAAAATTTATTAGACAACATAAGGATGTATTGATAACAAAGGCGGACAAAGGCAACAAAACCGTTATTATGTATAAAAAAGAATACGAAAGTAAGATGTACGAACTTTTAAAAGATAGTAACACATATAGAAAATTAAACATAGATCCGACAACCAAACTGCAGAAGATGAACAATAACATTGTTAATCAACTCTTCAAGTGCAACAATATATCAAAATACCAAAAATCGTTTATGACTTCACACGCGGCTGCAGCACCAGAACTATATGGACTACCAAAAATACATAAAGAAAACATCCCTCTTAGACCAATTTCTTCATCAACAAAGGTACCATGTTACCATCTGGCTAAACATCTTGGATCGATTCTAAAAAATTTAATATCACCAGTATTTAATGTCAAAAATTCTTTTGAATTAAAAGACAGATTATGTGCAATATTTTTGGACGAAAATGACATCATTGTCTCCTTTGACGTAGTATCACTTTTTACAAATATACCGACTCACCTAGCAATTAATAATATACTTGACAAATGGGAAATTCTAAAACTACACACAACAATACAAAAGCCACAATTTCTTAAGCTACTAAAATTTTGTCTTACAGACAACAATTATTTTACGTATGACAATAAATTTTATCAACAAACATATGGAATGCCAATGGGAAATCCTCTCTCGCCAACAGTTGCTGACATAGTGTTAGATACACTTCTTGACGACGTAATGAACAAACTAAAGCAGATGAAAATACACATAAAATTTATATCAAAATACGTGGATGACCTGCTTGCAGTTATAAATAAAAAAGATGAAAAGTTAATATTAGAAATGCTCAACGCTTATCACAATAAATTACAATTCACAATAGAAAAAGAACGCAACAAACAAATTCCATACCTAGATATAAAAATTATAAGAAACAGAAACGCAATAATCACTGATTGGTACATGAAACCGACAGCTTCAGGAAGATTGATTAATTTCAATTCAACTCAACCTTTATCGATGAAAATAAACACTGCCACAAACTTTGTTAGGAAAGTAATTCATATTTGCGATAAACGTTTTAGAAGGAATAATATAAACAAAATAAGGGACATACTATTGATGAATAACTATCCGATTTTTATAATAAACAACATAATCCAAAAAACACTTAAAAGAATTCAAATTTCTGAAAAACAAGATCCCAAAGAAACCATTTTTTACAGTGTACCATTTATACCGAGGTTGACAGAAAGTAAAACATTAAGGAACATCATCGAAAATAAGAACGTAAATATAGCACATAAATCAAATGCTACACTAAGACATTTATTTACAAGCAAAAAGACGAAAATAGACAAATTAAAGACAGATAATGTAGTTTACGAAATAACATGCCGAGGCAATGAAAGGGATCAGTGTAATAAAGTGTATGTTGGAACAACAAAAAGAACGCTTGGTACAAGATTGGCCGAACATGAAGCAGATATTAGGAAGGGAAAAGAGACGACGGCTTTGTCACAACATATAAAAGAAAGCAAACACACGATAGATTTTAAGAGCGTCAAAATACTGGACAAAGAATGATCAGAGAATAAGAGATATACATTAGAGAGCTTAAGAATACAACAACGTTTATCGAAAGCTCTAAACACAAAAGAAGATAAAGACCAAACAAAACTGCAATATTCTCCCGCAATACACCAAAAGTAATAGTTCTGTGATATAGTTTTAGGTTGATGTTGTGATTTGTTTACTTTAATTATTTATTTTATTTATTATTTTTAATTTTGTGTCGTGTTGTTCATTAATTTTAATAATGATAACTAAATACATGATTCTGATGTAAACTAAATCGTAAGTCAAGCTTTAATTATATTTTCCTAAATATGAACATATGTATAAGAAAAACTTTCTTCAAACAGAATTTAATAAAATCTAAACTGCTCCTGAAGAAGTCGACAACCTTATCGACGGAACGTTGAGTGAAAGATGAAGTAAATTGTTTTATTTACATTTAATTTCTAATGACCATAATTAGCCCAAAAGACTATTGTCTTAACTGTCAAAATATTAAAACTTTCTATAAGTATGTAAAATACCTTCTTACATCTGATGTTTTTTATTTTTTATGGCATTTACTTAAGATGTTTACAGCAAATAAAAAGAATTTATTAACCCTTTTTTATTTTACAAAAATTGCAATACTTTAAATGTTGTAAATGAACAAACTTTGCACATATTTTTTTTTAAATATGAATGAACAGGTAGTGAGTTTTTTCCTCTTTTTCTTAGAAGTGCAAATTATATTTCCAAAATGTAGTAAATAATTGACAAATTTTTTATTACCGTGCTTAGCTTTACCTGAATTTGGAATGGCGAACCAGTATAAAAAACACAAGATAAACTGACAATCTCATATATGCATATATGCCGAGTTGCTTACTAGATCAGTGAAAGTACGCATTATAAAATAAAAAATTAAATGATAAAATTAAAAAATTAAATTAAATTAACAGTATGGAGAACAACGACGAAATTTTAAGAAAAATTAATTGTGGAGAATACCAGTTATTGAAAAAGACAGGAAGAAGCATTATCTGGACTTGCTTCTCTGAAATCCAAAAAGACGATGGTACAGTTCTACAGGATAGAGTATACTGCCGAGAATGTCACAAGCTTTTTAAATATGTAAAGGACAGACGTCAAATTTATTAAAACATAATTGTGTCCACTCTAAGCCAGACGAGAGTACATCGATACAATTAAACACGGAGGATAAAGACGCTTGCTTTGAAGCATTTATGGGATTCGCAATAGAAGACTGTCGTCCTTTTAGTGTTGTTGAAGGTTCGGGGTTTCGCAAATTAATAGAAAAATGTGTAAAAATGGGAGCTAAGTACGGCGAAAATATTGATTTGGACAATTTAATTCCCAGTGCAAGGACGTTATCTCGGAGGTCTAAACTAATGGCTGAAGAGAAAAAACAAGAAATTAAGCATCATGTACAGCATTTGATTACCAATAGTGAGGCTGCGGTTACTATTGATATGTGGACTGACGATTTTGTTAAAAGAAATTTCTTGTGTGCCACTTTACATTTTGAAGCTAATTTCAAGCTTATCGATATAACTCTGGGAATTAAGTCGATGGATTTTGCGTCTAATACCGCAATTAACATTAGAGAAAAGCTATGCAGCCTTTTCGAAGAATTTGGAGTCTCTGATATATCAAAGGCTGTGTTCGTCACCGATCGCGGAAGTAACATTGTAAGCGCCCTAAAAGACTTTACAAGATTAAACTGTTCAGCCCGTCTTTTTTCTAATGTGTTGAATAATGCTTTTGAATCAACAATTGAATTAAAAGGAATTACGTTAAGTTCTTTAAAAAGGCCTACAAGCAACATATGCTGGATACAACTTTGAAGAGTCATTGTCCTTCAAGGTGGAATTCAAATTTTACAATGTTTAAGTCTATTTTAGATAATTATACAAAAGTCAACGAAATTCATGCCGATAATGTTGAAAGAAGAAGTATGCTAAACTTCAATATGTCCGTCCTGCAGGGTTTAGTCGAAATTTGCAAAGACTTCGAAATTATTTTCAAAAAACTTCAAGCCAGTATATCACCAACAATTTGCTTCGTAATTCCTTCCATTAACAAAATGAAAACAATTTGTGTTGTGCAGAATAATGAAGAAACTGCTATTTCGGCTTTAAAAAGAAACATTCTATCCAACTTGGAACAATGGAACTCAAATTTAAATATTCTTCACAAAGCTGCATTATTCTTATATCCTCCAGCTATATCTTTGCAGCCAAATGAAATGGATGAGATTAAGGGTTTCTGCATTTCAGAACTTAACGAAAAACGTACAGAAGTTTTATCCGAAGTTTACAGCCAGTCAACTCCTTTTCAAGAAATACATTTACCTGGAAAATCTGATTCACCAATGAATCTTCTTTCACCACAAACACCTCAACTGCTTTCCCCAATGTTTTTACCCAGCAGCTCGTCTGCAGCAACTTTAGGTGCAGTTACTAAAAAAATAAGTTTTTTCTTTCCAACTTTAGCAAGCTCGTCAAATACAAGTGTAGAAACTGGAAGGGATGAACTCGAGCGTTATTGTACTGAAAAGGTTAGGCTTACAGACGAGTTCGATGTTATGCTATGGTGGAAAAACAGTTCTGGCAAATATCCCAAATTGTCAAAACTAGCTATGAAAATATTATCCATTCCTGCTAGTAGCGCAGCATCCGATCGAGTTTTTTCCTTAGCTGGAAATATAATAACCGAGAAAAGAAGCCGGCTGGAACCTAAAACAATTGACAATATTATATTTTTGAATTCTTTGTATAAAAGAAATATTTGGTAAAATTTTTGTAATGTTGCTAGACATATGCATATATGTACTTAGTTAGGTTAAATTTTTTTGATTTTTATATATAATTATAATAATATATTTTCTACTGTTGTTATTAATTAATTAATTAATAAATTTAAAGCTAATTTTTTCTTGCCAAAATTAACAGTTATTTTTTTAAATTAATTATTTTAAATAAATTATTTGCGACTTTAATTGGATGAAAATTAAAATAAATTTTGTTAAAAATAAAGGAGAACATATTAGTTTTCATTTGTGTATAATTTTATTGTTGCTTTAAAGTTTATTTTAAGTAAAATTCGTAACTTCACTTCAGTATGTGCTTGCGATTTGAAGTCTCCAAATTTCTTGCGATTGCGAACTACAGAACACCTTTCATGCGATTTCAACAGGCATCGATAGTTTAAAGCGATTCGCGATTTTTAAAACATGTCTGATTATTTTTATTATATTCATATATTTCATTCTTTATTTAAAATTGTATTATTTTTTTTTCCTACTTGTAAGAAAAGAATAAATAAATGTTTTTTTGTTATTTAAAACATAAATGTAAGAGAAACTGATTTTTAAATATAACTTCTTCCTATCCAATGTATTAATTAGAATGCATTAAAAATAAATTTTACTCGGTTCTATATAATAAATCTGTCGTAAATAAATAAAAGTAATTTTTTATAACATTAACAGTTAATATGTAATCGCCACGAAAAAATCATATTAACTTAAAAAAATATATGTGTTTATGGAAAATAAAATTGGTTCACACCATTATAAAACAATATATGCCATATTCCTATGAAGAAATACTTATAAGTATACTTAGAGTATTTACATACTTATACTTATTTCTGCTCAATACTTATAAGTATGAGTATAGAAAATACCCAATCCAAGTTATTTGTGCTGCGTGCAATAGAGTATGAGTATGCGTACACTTATTAGCTGTCAATACTTGTACATATTTAAGTTGAAATTGGTATGAATATGTCGAGTATGGTATGTTGTTGAAGCTGTAACGATACTCATTCGTACATGTTTGGCCTCAAATACTTAAAGAGTACTTAAAATGATACTTCTGTCATTCTCTGGTACATATCTATAAGTTATAACTTTTTATCGTTTTGTAGAGTACAACGTGTTGAAACCGATCTTTAAATAATTGATATATTTAGTAAATAAATAAATTGTATTGAATAAAAGCATCAAGTGTTTAATTGAAGAAAAAGTTTATTTTTGTCTTTATTGCTAAGAGAGCACACGAATTCGTCCGGGTATCATTTCTAATTTTCTTAAAATTCAAATTTAGAAAAATACGCTTCAAACATTTATTGTAGAGTTCTGTAAACAGTGTTTAAAATTTTCCATCGATAAAAATAAATTTTGGTAACAGCTGTTCTAGTACTTCGTTGTTCCAAATGTTATGGAAAAATTAGACGCAACTCTTTCGAAGCTATGTCTGGTTGGCGTATTTAAATTTTCTATAGCTCATATAGTGCCTTGGCAAAGTTAATTTCAACACTAACACGGACAGATGGACATCGCTCAATTGACTTCGCTATGCATAAAGACTAAGAATGTATATTCTTTGTCCGGTCGGAAATAGAAATTGTAGAAATTACAAACGGAATGACAAACTTAAATGTACCCTCTTTTCACTGGTGAAGGGTATAGCAAGTAAGAGTGCTATATTCAGCTATGCCAAATCTCATATACCCTCACCATGTAAGTAAATCTAGTTTAGTAAAGTAACTCCAATCAAAAACACAAATATTAAAGGTGATAGAGAATTAAAAAAAATATGTACATAAAAATGTCATTGGCTCTTAACGGGTTAGGCATTTTTTTTTAATTTAAGTATTTTCTGAAAGATCTCTTCAAAAGCTTTTAAATGATAACCATGTTGTTATTTTAAAAAAATATGACGCACAGTCGTACTTTTCTATGAAAAGTTCAGAGGACCATAACTCGGAAAATATGAGCGAGTGCAAGTTTTTATTAAAGTAAATTAATATAATAAAGATTCCAAATAATAAATTTTCTTGTTAAGTATTTGTATGTGCACGTTTCGTATTTATAAAAATTGTTTACAATTTTAATTTTTTCATTAAATCTTTCAAATACATATGAATGGTTTCCGATGGCAACCCTTATGTAGAAAAATGAAAGAAAAAATAAAAATAGTTACTCAATGGTTACTGCGTTTTTGTAATAAAGATGTTTGAGTAATTTGTGGCCTATTTGCCTTATTGATTCAATGGAGTTTTCATTTAATTAATTTGGCTTTTGGTATAAGACTTTGATGTTTTCTTTACAAAATTTGGATAAAATCCACTGATGAGCTATACGAGCAGTAGCGAAATGGCCATATGGATATGCTTTCCCCTTTTTTAAATAAATTAAAAAAGGAAATCATTTCAATCATTTGTTTCGTCAATAACAAAACTCGCGTTCTCAAATTTGGAGTTATCTGCATCCATGTTTTCGCGCCACGATTTACTGCTCATTGCTTATGAATTTAAAATTGTAAATGGCTTTCAAACCCGTATATTTAAATGTAGAGATTTTCAAAATAATAACTGTCAGTCTCTTGACGTAGAACTTTGCACCATTCATTGGAACTGCATTTATCGTATGTCTGTAGTTGATGATCAAATAGCTTTTTTACAAGAAAAACTAAATTATCTTTCGAAACAATAAACCTTGGTTTAGTTACGAGATGGAAGCGATTTAAGACGCCAGACCACTTCAATATCTTTAAAACGGCAATATATAAATGTGAATACGAAAATAAGAACCTCTAAGATGCTATATTATGAAAACAAATTCCAAACGTTAGTCGACTCGAAAAAGAAATGGGCTGAAATTCGTAAAATGGGGTTAGTAAAGCAAACGAACGTAGATACAAAACATATTGATGTAAATCAATTAAATCGGCAGTTTACAACTGTATCAATGCCACAAATAAATACCAGTTTCTATGACAATATTATGAATTCAATTTCATACAATTTACAACAGAGGATGTACTTAAATCGTTTCTTCATGTAAAATCAAACGCAGTTGGTTATGACGGCTTGCATCCAAAATTTATAAAACTAACACTACCACACACACTTATTTATTTAATGCATGTGTTCAATAATATTGTAACCACCTCCACGTTCCCAACACTGTGGAAACATGCAAAAATTATACCGGTCCAAAAACCCGATAAAACCTATCGACCTATTTCAATATTTTCATATTTGTACAAAGTGTTTGAGAGATTAATGCACACACAAATTGGTAGCTCGCAAATTATTGCTAAATGAAAGACAATCTGGTTTTAGACCAAAGCATAGCTGCATCACATCTCTAATCAACGTTTCTGAGGAAATTAAATGCCAAATAGATAAACGGCAAATTATGTCTTTTCTTATCCTTCTTGACCACTCAAAGGCATTTGACACTGTTCACCACTGCATTTTATGCTTAAAATTAAAATATATGTGCAATTTTTCCCCAACTGCGATAAAACTAGTGCTATCATACTTTAACAATCGAAGCCAAAGTGTTTGCCATGAGGAAAATATATCACATAACAGCTTTATGCCAAGGGGTGTGCCACAAGGTTCCATACTTGGGCCAATGTTATATTCCATCTTTGCGAACGACCTTCCTACTCAGACGAAACATTGTAAAATGCAAATGTATGCCGATGATGTGTAACTATTCATCAGTTACGATATTTCAGATATTACGAACTGCATAAAATTAATAAATGAAGATTTACAAAATATATGTATATTTATTGGCATCTGCAAATGGTTTAAGTTTAAAACCTAAAAAATCTGTTGCTTTACCAATTGGACAACCAAGAAACCCTGATATAATTATACCACCAATTCATATAAACGATGAATTTATTAGTGTCGTAGACAGGGCCAAGAATCAGGGTGTTGTGTTAAACAAGGAGCTAAATTAGACAGATCACATAAAGGCTAATTGCGGCAAAACTTTTGCCATGTTAAGAAACCTATGGACATCACCAGCTTTTACACCAAACCATATCCGACTGCTATAGCAAAAAGTAATTTATTGCCAACTTCAATGTACGGTTGTGAGTTGTTCGCAAGCTGTGATGCCCGAAGTAGACGACGGCTAAATGTAACGTATAACAACATTGCTCGATATGTGTTTGGTGTAAGACGTTATAGCAGCATCTCGCAGTTTGCTTAACAAATTTGTAAGATAACTTTTGACAACATGCTAAAGTGTCGAGTCCTACTATGCCTACACAGAATTATATTTGATCGCCAACCCGGATATCTATATGTAAAATTAAATTTCTTCAGATCAAACAGAGGCAACAGAATAAATTTAATTAGATACAACAGAATGCAATTCGTCTCTGGTGTCAGTTACCCCCCAGCTACAAGTAATAAGCAATGCAGGCCATTTTAAATCTGCCGTTTTCAAATATTATTCTTGACAAATCTCTACAATTTATTGATATAAGCAAATTTATTTATCTTTTGACATTTCCCGTCAATTTTTAAGTTTTAATTTATTTAATATTTTTTGTTTCTAAAACATATAAAATTGTTAATGTCTTATTTGCCAAATTTCTCCCCAATACTATAATATAAGATTATTTCTTGTTGTATTGTATAAACCGAATATATAAATAAACAAACAAACAAATACTTTGTTGAACCGCCATGGCTATCAATAACTGCCTGCAAGCGGCGTGGCATAGAAATTACTAAGCTTTCTGTTTCAGAAGGCGATATTTCTGACCATATTTTTTTAAAGAGCTTCTTTAATCGAATCTTTGCTCGTTACTGAAGTAGAAGGTAATTTGCGCTTCATTAAATCCCAAACGTGTTTAATTGGCTTTAAATCTGCTGACTGGGGTGGGCTATTAAGCTGTCTGGGAGCGTAATACAGCAACCACTCTTTCACAGAAAGTGCAGTGTGCTTTGGAACGTTATCCTGTTGAAAGATTCAATGAGGTCCAAGGCATAAGATGTCGACATATGCTTGCAAATTTCTTTCCAATATACTCTTGTATGTATGTTGGTTCATTATGCCATCAATAAACTCCAAATTACTTACCACCACTGCTCCAATAGCTCGCCAAACCATTACATTGCCACCTCCAAGTCTTACTGTAGGAACCAAATTTTGCTTTTGAAGAGCAGTGTTTGGCTTGCGCTAAACTTTTGCACGTCCGTCGCTTTCAAACAAATTAAATTTGCACTCGTCTGTAAATATAACTGTTCTTTAAAACTCAGCGTCTTTGTTTTTATACTTATGTGCAAACTCCAGTCTTAGATTTCTGTTTTTTTTCACTTATCAGTGGCTTTTTTCGAGTAACTTGGCTTTTGTATCCATTTTTTTGCAATGCTCTTTGAACAGTTCTTGGGTGAACATAATTGTTATAGTTATTAGCGATATCATCTGCAAGTTTTGGAGCGCTTATTCTTCAAATGGTTAGTTTTTTTGGACGACCGCTTCTAGGTATATTTGCACCTGAACCATTTTCTTTATATTTTCTAATTATATTTGGAAAATGGCAAATTTAATAATTTTCTTATTTCTGTATAGGATTTCCTTCGTTAATATGTGCTATTTTTAAATGTTTGATATTGGACTCAATTTCTTTACCTTTGCCCTAATAATTTTAATTTTCGAAAAAAAAAAACACTAATAATAAGGCAAGAATGCTACTAATAACAAGTGCTGGTTTGTAATTAAAAAAAATTTTTGTTTGCAAGATGTATTTAAACTTTTGTCTGCTTGTAGTTATTGTGAGGTTTACAGTTATGTTTAAATGAAGTTAATATTTTTTATTATTGTTTTTTGTTATTTATGAAACTAAATATTCAGGTGTTCCTTAAGGTTCAGTACTTGGTCCATTGTTATTTACACTTTGTATTAATGAACTTCCTTTCCTTATTAACTCGCCTATATGTAAGTCATTTTTATTCGCAGATGACGTTGCTCTACTTTTTAGTTGTGATCGTGATTTTCCTGATGTTTTGCAGAACAATGTTGAATATTGTCTTAAGATTATGTCTGACTGGACTTCATATAATCATTTTTCAATAAATGCCACAAAGACTAAAGCAATTGTTTTTAGCCCTTATGATCGGTTTCATATAGATCTAGAATTTTTTATTAAAGGTGTAAGGATTGAATTCGTGGATCGGATAAAATTTTTAGGAAATATCTTGGACAGACGACTTAATTTCGAATCTCATATTGATTTAATTGCAGGCAGAATACTACAAATATTGCGCAGATTATATTCCATTAATGCTTTTTTTCCATTTAATGTAAGGCATCGATTGGCTTATGCTCTAATGATGTCGCAGGTTTTATACGGACTTGAGATTACATCTGGAACCACTTCTATGGTTGTATCCAGAATTAATCGTGTTGTGAATGCTATTGTTCGTTTTGTTTACAATGTGCGACGAAGAGAGCATACTTCAGGTTATGTAAAACATTTTTTGGGATGTACTTTTCATGATTTTCTGAAATTACGTCGTCTAATTCTTTTTTTTAAGGTTATTAAAACTGGTAGACCAGTATCAATATTTAGGAGATTTGCTTCAGTCGTTCGACAAGAAATCCTCAGATCTTGATCCCTAGGATCGTGAAATCATTTTTCGAGAAATCATTCTTTATAAGTGTGGCTCGGTGCTGGAACCACTTACCATTGAATTGCGTATTTTTTCACACTCTAATAATGCTTTCCGACTCAAACTTTTAAGTTTTTTTTTCAAACTATATTCAGTGATTTCAATTTAATGCAATTTCAATATTTTGGTTTGTAAAATAATTTTCGTATAAAAATAAGATCAAAAAACGTTTTGTAAACCAAGCAACATATCTTTCTTATTTTGAACCATTATTTTTATTACTGGTTTTTTGTGTTGACTTTGTGCTTTGTCATATTTTATGCGAAATATAATATACATTATCGTTTGGCTTAGCGTGCTATTCATTTGGATCTCTTAATTCTCTTTTTACTGCTTTTTTTCATTTTCTTATATATACATATAATCCTTTCTTGAACGTTATGGTTGGTGGACCAATTAAAATTAAAGTAAATATATGTAATATTGTAAAATTTATTAGTTTTTATAATTTTTTAAGTTGTGTTTGGATTTTTATGCTTAGGTATGTTTACAACTAAGTGATATATAACTTTGGCCTTAAGGCTTTGTATTACTTCAATGAATAAATAAATAAATAAATAAAATAGAACTGCATACTTTAAGTATTTCTGAAACGTTTACTTTTCTCTAAACATACAATTATTGGAGTGTATTTAAACTTTAGCCCCTGACTGTATATACTTTAAAGGGTCGGAAATGGATATTGTGTATATTGCAAACTGGATGACGAACTTTTGCGGTGAAGGGTACAAAATATCTTCATAGCTGAATTAAAATTAATAGCTTAAATTTTCCTCTTTAGTATGTGTAAGCCAAATAAAAGCTATAAACAAATATCATTATGATAATAACAGGCAAAATATAACATTGTATAATTAAACTAGGCGGTTGAAATACATTTTTCGAAACAACACACCATAAAAATGTTTGCGGTTGATTTATTATATTAGTCTGTATTTTCTTCAATTTTATCGCTGAATTACCATCACTAGTAAAATAACTGCGGTTAGAGAAAGAATTCAGCGCATTATACTTGGCCAAATAATATATACCAAGCTAATTACATTCAACCTAAATTTGCTTGCGTAGTTACCATTAAATAATTGTGAAGTTTAATTAATATAAAGAAATTTTGACAAAGCATTAATCAAAGGTAATTGCTTTATAGTAAAAATAGAGTTCTTGTAGATAAATAAACTCGGTACATAAATTGTTTTTAGTGCTGCTGTAGACACATTCTAACCTCATTTTAAAAATGGCGTCTACCGGTGCAAACACGAAGACTCGCAAAATGTTAGAAATCTCTTTAAAGTAATAATGAATACATTTTTTCAGGTCAAATAGCGGCTTTGGAAATTTTATTCAAAACGAAATTTAACATATAATAAAGATGGCTGATAATGATGATCTTTTAGACTACGAGGATGAGGAGCAAACTGAGACTACTGTTGCCGAAACACAGGAGGCTCCTAAAAAAGATGTAAAAGGTACATATGTGTCTATACACAGTTCTGGTTTTCGTGATTTTCTTTTGAAACCAGAAATTTTAAGAGCCATTGTTGATTGCGGTTTCGAACATCCATCGGAAGGTAAGCAGTGCTTCCAAGTGTTAATGTGACTCATAAATAAATTACACATTATTTCTAGTACAACATGAGTGTATACCCCAGGCTGTACTGGGCATGGATATTTTGTGTCAGGCTAAATCTGGTATGGGTAAAACTGCTGTTTTTGTACTTGCCACATTGCAACAGTTAGAACCCACTGAAAATGTTGTGTACGTACTAGTCATGTGTCACACTCGCGAACTTGCATTCCAAATCAGTAAGGAGTACGAACGCTTTTCCAAATATATGCCGACTGTTAAAGTAAATTTTCATTGGATTTTTAATTTATTATGTTTGTGTGATTATTTCTTTATTTTCTTTTTTAGGTTGGTGTATTCTTCGGGGGATTGTCTATACAAAAGGATGAAGAAACTTTAAAGAATGTTACTCCTCACATCGTTGTCGGTACACCTGGACGTATATTGGCACTGATTCGCAATAAGAAGTTAAACTTGAAGCATTTGAAGCATTTTATTCTTGATGAATGCGATAAAATGTTGGAACAACTAGGTAAATGTGAAAAAATATTTAGTACACAATGTTTTTATTAGCTGTTAAAATAACCTTTTATAAAGGACTTAGGTCTACATAAGATATTACTGGAAACTGAATTTAAAAATTCAGAGAAAATATCAAAAATGAATTTATGTAAAATATATTTCAAACTTATTTTCACCCTTTTTTATTTTTAGATATGCGTCGCGATGTGCAAGAGATTTTTCGCAGTACACCTCATGGAAAACAAGTCATGATGTTTTCCGCTACTCTAAGCAAAGAGATTCGACCGGTTTGCAAAAAATTTATGCAAGATGTAAATATCAACGAGTTTATAATTATATCAATACTTCTACCACTACTACTCCAATTAGTTGTTCTACAAAATACTAATAATGTAGTTATGCGCCCGCCACTCTAAGCAAATTCTCAAATCTTATCTCCTGGCATGCATTTTCAAAACTGTAAAGGGTTTATAACTGTCGAAATTGAAAAACATTTCTAAACGGTCAAAGCTTAAACGTTTATTGCACTTTGATGCTTATAATAACAAAAACAAATGGTCGGCTGAACTTTATCATATGCACGCATGCATTCACTTTTATGATAAAGTTATAAATTATAAATAGCAAACTAAACGCGGTAACTAAAACGATGTAAAGCATTGTTTAACAAATAAAAACGTTATGAAACAATAAAATTTAACAATTCATCAAAATCAAGTAAAAAAAACAATGATAAACCGAAAAAACTCGTTAATTTCCCAACATAAAATATGTAACTGAATAAACAGAACGCACCGACGAGGGAGAGATTTATGAAAGTATCATTTCGTATTTTAAACGAACTATGTAATGTATTAACCTCAGTTTGGTGAATAAAAATGTTCAATTCTATGTTGGAGTACATCCAATGATGAAGTCTCGTGCAATCACAATCTCACACATAAACACGTTAACATCTTTTGCTTAAGTCAATACTACGTACAGTCTGATTCCGTAAAGGTTTTGTATCTGTGGCAGCATTTGCTTAACGAATCCACCTTCTTGAATGCGAAAGACTTGTTTTTGAGAATGTTTTGGTGGTAGTGTGGACGTATGTAGAATCAAATTAAGTTAAAAAAACAATTGTAAAGGCAATATTTGACGTCTTTAATTTAATTGAATAGAATGTTGTTTATTTTGATTATTATGATTATATAAATTGAATAATAATCCATATATTTTCTGAATTGTAGCCCATGGAAGTGTATGTTGATGATGAAGCAAAATTGACTTTGCATGGTTTGCAACAGCATTACGTCAAACTAAAGGAAAACGAAAAGAACAAAAAACTGTTTGAACTTTTAGATGTATTAGAATTTAATCAAGTGAGTTGCGTTTAACCGTTTCGTAAATAAATAATTTTGTAATATTTCATTTTTTTTCTTTATTAAGGTGGTAATTTTTGTTAAATCTGTGCAACGTTGTATGGCTTTGGCACAATTACTTACTGAACAAAACTTCCCTGCTATTGGTATTCATCGGGGTATGACCCAGGAGGAGCGTTTAAATCGATATCAACAATTTAAAGATTTTCAGAAACGCATATTGGTTGCCACCAATTTGTTTGGTCGTGGAATGGACATTGAACGTGTCAATATTGTCTTTAATTATGATATGCCGGAAGATTCAGACACCTACTTGCATCGTGTGGCCCGTGCTGGCCGTTTTGGTACTAAAGGTTTAGCCATTACTTTTGTTTCAGATGAGGCTGACGCCAAGATTTTGAATGAAGTCCAAGACAGATTTGATGTTAATATCACCGAATTACCCGATGAAATTGATTTATCATCTTACAGTAAGTCCTTATTTTTTTATTTCTCTGTATGATGAAATTTATAATTTTTTGTTTACAGTTGAAGGACGATAAATTTTAACAATTAGACATCAATACCAATCTAATTAATTCTACTTAAACTAATTTGCAATTAATAAAAAGTCAGCGATTGAAAGGCAGAAAAGATTATAAAGAATATAAATCTTATTTCACTTACAACAACATGCTGAAGAAACTATCAATAAAAATATATTCAACTACAAGAATAATAACAGTAATGACACTGACACATAAAAAATAGTTTTTCTTATTTATTTTGATTATTTAATACGACATTTTTGTCGTCGTTTTAAAGTTTATTTGTTTATTTTTTAAGCAAATAGACATTAGAAAAGAGTTTTTATTGTAGGCTTATACAAACTAAATAAACTACTGTTGCAAGTCATATTTTTGATGGCGAATGTAGCAGAAAAAAAGAGAACAGTGACTTTTATTCAATTTTTATAGACTCAAACGATAGAAAATAAATATTTAAATTGGGATAGTATATACAACCATTCATCTACTTGAGTGCACTAGGTTCTTATCTATCTCAGGCATGTTCTGACACTCGCATAATTTTGAAAAATGCCTAATTTTTTTACATATTTTGGTAAAAAAAAATATATCAGCCATGTCACAGAACAAAATTCCGTTCGGAAGTGGAATTTATTCCGTATTTTGCTTCTATAGAAAACGTAAAACGAAAAAAATTTTCGGAATGAAACCACTTTCAGTTTGCTATGTGGAATTGTTATTTTGAGCATTTTGTTAACATAAAAACCATTCAAAACATTTTTTTATAGGTAAGGCTATTCTTTACCTTACTTATTGCTCCAAAATAAATTTATTTTAATAGGTATGATGTTAATATAAAAATTAACTTTTTCTTAATCCTTTATAAAAAACAAAAAAATTAACAGAATTTGTTTAAAAGATATTCACCCCTATTCTGCGTTTCGATTCGAATCGAAATTTTCTCCGTCTGACAACTTTGGTATTCTGCGTTTCGATTCCGCTCAGTTTCTTTCGATTGTATGTATTCTGCATTACGATCGTAGCTCCGTTTTTCTCAGTTGTTTTTTTGTTAACGGAGGAGTTTTCCTTATTTGTGTTTTTCAGTTAAAAATGTGAGTAGAAAATGAGATAAAATGTTCAGAAACGGTTTAAAAAACCCTTAAAATGATTTCTAACTAATTTATTTAATTTAATTTCTTTTGTTTTAAATTGTTAATTTTTGTACTTGAATCTGATGTGTTTTTTATGTATTACGGGTCAAAAACAACAACACCAGAGCAGTATGAAAGACTGGCAAATTTAATGGCATCTAAAGCAGACATTACATGTGGATACCACCAGCGATCAAAGGAAAAAGTAGCAGCGTTTTGAGAGGAAGTTGCAGGAATCCTCAATGCACTAGGTCCTCCAACAAAAATGCCAGCACAAAAATTAGTTGCCATGAATAACTAATTTTTATTTTTATCATTTTATTTAACAATTTTTTTATTAAATTTTATCAATAAATTATTTTTAAATATGTAAACATACAACTTTTTGTATTAAATTTGACATTTGTTAATGAAAATAATAACAAACTTGCTTATTTTGCTATTTCATTTCCACATTCCACAGTGATGCTATTAATTTTGTAAACATTGTTGTCTTCCTCTTTTTCTTTCGATTCCGTTTTTCTTCAGAATACCAATTTTCGATCGCAACGTAACTGAATGCGGAGACTTAATCGAAACGCAGAATAGGGGTGATTGTTTGTATGCTGTTACTACGGAATTTTTTGAAAAATAATAAAAGTACGGCAATCACCCCTATTCTGCGTTTCGATTAAGTCTCCGCATTCAGTTACGTTGCGATCGAAAATTGGTATTCTGAAGAAAAACGGAATCGAAAGAAAAAGAGGAAGACAACAATGTTTACAAAATTAATAGCATCACTGTGGAATGTGGAAATGAAATAGCAAAATAAGCAAGTTTGTTATTATTTTCATTAACAAATGTCAAATTTAATACAAAAAGTTGTATGTTTACATATTTAAAAATAATTTATTGATAAAATTTAATAAAAAAATTGTTAAATAAAATGATAAAAATAAAAATTAGTTATTCATGGCAACTAATTTTTGTGCTGGCATTTTTGTTGGAGGACCTAGTGCATTGAGGATTCCTGCAACTTCCTCTCAAAACGCTGCTACTTTTTCCTTTGATCGCTGGTGGTATCCACATGTAATGTCTGCTTTAGATGCCATTAAATTTGCCAGTCTTTCATACTGCTCTGGTGTTGTTGTTTTTGACCCGTAATACATAAAAAACACATCAGATTCAAGTACAAAAATTAACAATTTAAAACAAAAGAAATTAAATTAAATAAATTAGTTAGAAATCATTTTAAGGGTTTTTTAAACCGTTTCTGAACATTTTATCTCATTTTCTACTCACATTTTTAACTGAAAAACACAAATAAGGAAAACTCCTCCGTTAACAAAAAAACAACTGAGAAAAACGGAGCTACGATCGTAATGCAGAATACATACAATCGAAAGAAACTGAGCGGAATCGAAACGCAGAATACCAAAGTTGTCAGACGGAGAAAATTTCGATTCGAATCGAAACGCAGAATAGGGGTGAATATTGCTTCTATTTTCTTCTGCCGTTGCAATTATAAATATTCCGGTTTATTTGAAATTTTTAATATTAACTTTTTTTTTTAGCAATTCGCACTGAAACACAAATATTTTTTGAATTTTTATTGTTTTTTTTAATTCCGCTGTTTTTTGTTTTGCTACTTTTGATGTTATGTTGCCATATTTTATTTTGAACTTTCTCCGGTTTACTAAAACCGAACGGAATCTATAGAAGCTAAAACCATTTCGATCGGAATAGTAAATTCGGAATCATTCTAATTCCGAACGGAATTTGCGACATGCCTGTATATATAATATTGCGGTGCGAAACAAACAAAATAAAATGCCAGCATCTTTCTTGCTTAGTTTAATTATTTTAATAAATCAAATTTTTAATATAAGAACTTACTATTTGGAGTCTTTTTATACCCTTCACCACAGGTGGAACAAAGGTATATCTAAGTTCGTCATTCCGTTTGTAATTTCTACAATATCCATTTCTGACCCCATAAAGTTATATATTCTTAGTCCTTATGCAAAGCGAAGTCGATTTAGCGATGTCCATCCGACAGACGTCCATGTTAGTGTTGAAATCAATTTTGCTAAGGCACTAATTGAGCTAGAGAAAATGAATTACAAATTACAAGCAATTGTAGTTGAAATTTTTTTTTCAATTACAATAATTGTAATTGACTTTAGTCAATGTAAGTAAATCTCCCAAGTCTGTTTTGAATTCTGTTTGATTTTTTGGGTTTGGAACTACATACTTTACTGGACTAGTTTACACACATGGTGAAGGGTATATAAGCTTCGCAGAGATGAATACACTCTTGTTTTCTTCAATAAATTTAAGTACTTCATTTAATCGATGAATGGTAGAGTGTCCCTGATGGAATCAACAGTGGGTTAATAATAATGTTTAAATTTGAGAAATCTTCTGTTCTTTTGTAAAGATTTTTTTTTTTTTTGTTAAATTTTGTCCAAGAGGCTTGGGATGCTAATTGGCCTTCAATGGTCTGTTTCAGCTTTGCGCCTTTCTGAAACTGAGAAAAATAGCTAATACTTATGCAAGTATTAAATAATTAACTTAATGTTTTAAAAAGATAGTGTGGCATGTTTTCTAGAATAACGGCATATATTTCGTCAAAGTCTAAAGCTAGACTTTACTTCAATGTCATTGGTTATTACCATATTGCTAACACTGTGCAGGGACTCATTGTGAAGAAATTCCACGTAATTCGTCAAGAGCGGTAAATTCTTGCATTTAAGTGTTTTGGTAAGCTTTCAAATCTTTTTAGAGCCGGTAGACAACTTCGAAATAAATCTACACCAAGACTTATTCCTATCCCTGTTTGTGTGCATATTTAGAAGTGTGTTCAACTGCTTTAGTATACTAAATTATTGGGTTCCATAGTTTGGATCATTCCATGTTTATAATTTACACCTGAATTTGCTTCTTTGCATTTTTTAAATTATATATTTATTGGAGATTTATCTCTGTTATAGATTTTTGTGTCAAAAAATCTAAGTCTAGTTTTATCTTTAGAAATCTATTTTTACCCATTGTCTATGCAACCCCTAGATTTTCATCTAAACTCAAATAAGCTCGTTCCGAAGGTAATTGTATGTAAACTATTCACTAACAAAATTCCGAAAAAAAAAACTTTTAAAATTTTCACTGTCGAGTTTAGAATTATTTTTGTTGTTCTGGTTAGCGTATAACTTGCTCTGTTTTACTATCAAGCCAATAATACTGATATCAAATATTTTGCCAAACAAAGCGCATGTGCTGTGACCGTTTATTTTTTAAAGAAATCATTAACTGTCCTTCTAACTTCATAATTTGCATTATATGTGGTGCTATAAAGATGATCTAGGAATCTGTAAGTTTAATTTCTTCTCCGATTGGGGACAGTTGAATAAATACTACCTCCCAACTAA
Source organism: Cistogaster globosa (assembly GCA_937654795.1). Classification (NCBI taxonomy): domain Eukaryota; kingdom Metazoa; phylum Arthropoda; class Insecta; order Diptera; family Tachinidae; genus Cistogaster; species Cistogaster globosa. Next base: position 84,453,132 of record OW569404.1, on the reverse strand, counting down.
CTTATTCATTTTTTTGTTTAACAAATGTTAAAACCTTAATACAAATAGTTTATCGATTAAAACGAATTTTAGTATTATGAATACTGAAAGATGTTTAAAGAAGCACACCCAAACAAAATACAAAACACTAATGTGCTGTTTCTGTATTACAGGCGATCAACTCGTCTGAAAATTTTATTTAATAACACGTGTCACTGATTATTAACTCAATCCAAAGGCAGTGATACATACACATGTATGTTAGCATTAAGAAATATAACGGTTTAAGTTAGAGTTGACAGCCCTTGAACATGTCGACTCATATATAATTGTCTTAACAATAGCTATTTTCCCAAGATTTGGAAAATGGCTAAAATTTACCCTTTTGTTAAAAAAACAAATAATTTTCAAATCAACAACTCCCGACCAATTTCGATGCTATCGAATATTGGGAAGTTACTAGAAAGGGTGATTAAAAATAAATTGGAACGTTCTAATTCCTTGCAATTATTTTTAAACTCATTAAATTGAGATGTGATCCGTTTATAATTAAAATGTTGAATAATTATTTTAAAGACAGACAATTCATAGTAGAATTCAACGGTACCAGATCAAATCAGGGAGATATATTTTGTGGTGCAAACTCTGAAAGTTCTGTGAAGAGATACTCTAACTCTTTTATTTATGGGAAAGCAGAAATTCAACCTCTTTCCTCGTATACCCTATCTTTATCAAAGAATTTAGTTAGCCGCCTTGGGAACCACGAAAACAGTTTGATGAGAGATGTTTTTAGTTCCCAGAGGGAAATTAGTTGGTCGAACAGCCCATTTATGTCCCCTGTGGGGGTTATACATGAGAACATTCAGGTTTTACAATCTAGGAGTGTATACCAGCTACCAGAGTTCTATTCTCATGCCACTTTATGCATCAATCGAGACTAACTTTAAACGTAATGGATTGCGGTTGCGCGTGGTATATTGGTAGATCCTGCTCCTCCCATTGAAAATGGTGAGTGGCATGTTCTGCTGGTATACCATTGGGCAATCGTAGGACTGTTTGCAATAATTATTCCGTCCCTTTGTATATTTCTTGTTGTAGTTTTAGCTTAGTTTTAAGTGCTATATTAGTATTTTTATATTAAATTTGACTAATCAACAGTTAATGTAAACTTTTATTATATTTGAGCAATATAATCTAAATGCTTATCGTTTGACGTGAAACCTCGTATGTACGCCCCCATTTATATAAACATGTAGCGTTATGAACATATAATGTCATTAATGTTTATTAACTTGTTAACTTCTTGCAGCTTCATACATACGTGATCTTAATTTTAAGTCTCAATAAAAATTCATTTTATTTCAATGTCTACTCATACGGGGCCAGTCGGCGGTTAATGCATGTAAAGCGATAAATAAAAGCACAGTTTTAAAATTTTGTTTTATTTTCCGAATATTACCCTTTTTAAAAATTGATGTGGTAATTTTTCAAATTAGTCAAAACGAAAGAATATTTACCAGAAATTGGAAGATGGTTATACAAGTTAAATTTAACCGTTAGCAGTTTTACTCGTTATAGGTAAACGATCTTAAGGTCGGCATGCACCAGTAGTCGTCATTTTTTATTTAAAGTCTAAATAATTAAAAATATCGGTGATTATATACATAAATATGATTTAGCTTTACACTGACTTCCCTTGTTGTAATATTTAAATAAGGCTGAGATGAGTGTTTTTACTTATTTTTGGCCTCCTTCAGTGACAACCTTTAAACTTGTGTAGAGAGCCTGATTTTAAATAAAATTTTTAGTGGTAAAGCTAACTTAAACAAGCAAGTTAACATGTTAAAATATAAAAATTTTTACTATTGCGGATTTTAGGGGAAGAAATATGTTTAAACTTTGACTGTAAATTGTTATTTCTCATAAAAAATTGTTTTTGTGCTAATTTTCATGGCTGCCGACATTAGGAACAAAAATTGCCTTCTTTTTCAGTAGTCGGCATGAGAGTGTTGACTTGTAGAAAAATAGTTTTTTTCTTATTTTAAACTCAAATTCTGCAATATTATTTTTTACTCACCTCTCTTGGAATTAGTTATAAAGAAAATAAGTTTAAAATGAGCTCTACCAGTAGTCGGCACACGTATGATTAAGTATTTTAGGATCTGTAGACTGTTTAAGACCTGTCAGCAAAAAATTCTATTAAAATGGAAATCCCAAAATAAAATAAAATTTTTAAATGTATTAATAAACATTTTTTATGACATTTTGGCATTAATAAACATTGTTAAAAAAAACCTCCTAAGCCTTTAATTTGCTCAAGTCCTATGCCAGCTACTTATGTAGATCTAAACCAAACGGCTAGTGACTCATCAATTAACAGCACGTTCTTTAAAAATAACTTTTTAAATCCTTGAATTTTCTAGATGGTTAAATCCTTTTCATTGTTAAAATCCTGTAGGTGGTACTATAATTAAAAGAAATTCTTCCAACATTTGAAAAACATATGTATTTCCAAAAATTATCATCGACCAAATAAATTGAAGTTCCTATAAATTTAATTTTAAATAAGACTTCGAAATTTGATTTTATTTACATGAAGAAATTTAAATAGCTATTATTTAATATAAAAATTATTGAATTCTTGTGGGAGTTTTGTCTTTCCCTTATAAAAAATAACATGCCGGATTTATGAACATGCATGCCGACTATAGGCACAAACGGTACATTTGAGAAAACACGTAAATTACTCAAAATTTTACGACAGTAATAAATAGTTTATACACCAATACATCGTTTACACTCAAAACAGCACCAGCTCAAACACAGAAAAATAATAAAACTGCCTTTGCATTTACCTATATAAAAGTTATTATTTTCGCTATTGTTATCATTATTATTATTTATAACTATTATAATTTTATTACTATATATTTATTCTTTTCTTTTACCTTATTTAGCATACATATTTATTGGCATGTTTTTTTTTTCTAGCATTAATTAAGATGCACGACAAAACAAAAATAACAAAAATTTACTCTCTGCTTATATATATATATATATATATATATATATATATATATATATATATATTTATCTTTTTGTATTTTTGAGGATCTTTTTTTATTAAGTCTTTATAATTGTTCTCTTATATATAAAATAAGACTCCTCTTATATACTATATATATACTATATATATATATATATATATATTTTTTTTTAATAAAACAGTCACGAAAAGACGTAAAACACAAACTTACGATAAAAGAAGTTATGATATTGGTTATTTTATAAATATATATGTTATGAAGATCAGGATTATGGATTTTACAGCACATGCATTTTGTAGGTTAGAATGCTCAAAATTATTGACTATTGTTGACTTATTAGTTATATATTATAGCTACTGGATTTTGTTTTTATATATTATTACTTCAAGGACCTATTGTATTTTCTGGTCTATAAGCTGATTAACGGTAGCAGTCTCCAAAAGAGGTGCAATGACTGGATTTTTGTTCAAAAGGTATATTTAGTTACTATTCACTCTGGATATTTAGCATGGCTTAAAATTGTTGCCAGGAGGAAAGACTTATTTTAATCGGTCCTACCCATCTCGCTTTAACAATGTTTATTTTTTTTTCTTCTTGCATCAACTTAAATATCCTAGTAGACGACATACAACGAAATTTAAACAAGGTAAAATTTCTTAAAATGATGATGATTCTCACCCGAAACATTGATATCAAAATCATATCAATTTTTAAAAGTGCGAGTGTATTGTAAAAAATTGTGAATGTATTAAAACTAGAAGTGCAAAACTTGATCGTGTAATTCCATTAAATATTATATTATTTAATATCATCAATAGTATGAGAGTTTACTTGAAAGTATTACAACAATTACAAGCTACTTAATAAAATAAACGTTTAGACATAATGTGTTAAGGAAAAGTTTATTTTTAAAAAGCTTATTCAAACTTAAAAGTTATAATGAAATTTGTTTAATCAATCACCAACTTAAATTCTTTCTTTCCAAAAGAATCTTAATGATTAGTGATTGTAAATTTCTTATAGTTTCAAAATTAGACGATCTCATTTATCATTAAATAATAGCGTCAAGTCTCTTACAAATGATCTAATCATTTTATGTTCAAAACTGGGATGTAGTAAGTCAGTGGGAAATCTACGGGGAAGGTTATGTATTATTTTTAAGTTTTCATACTGGATAATTCGAAGCTTCTTTGTTTGAGTTTTAGCAGTTTTGCTATACCAGACTTGGCAACCATAAGTCAAGATCGGTCGGATGCTTCTTGATTTCTGCGAATATTTCATTCGAAGTATATAGTGAATGTATTGTGAGAGAAAGAACGGACCCTTGTGGTTAACCTGCTGGTATTTGCCTTTCACTAGAATAATTCCTATCGACACAGACGACAAACGATTGATTATTTAAAAAGCTTTTTACTCATTTTTGTAAGTAAATGGAAAAATTAAAACTATTAGGTTTAAACAACAAACCATCATGCCAGATAGAATCAAATGCTTTTTCATTATCAAGAAAGTTAGCTCTTGTACTTTTACGCTTAATTTTATTATTTTCAATAAACTTAATTGCACTTTTCAATTGATGAATGATAAAGTGTTCCTTACGAAATCCAAACTGTTGGTCAATAATGATGTTGTTAAAAGCTGCGCGCTTTGATGTACACGTGTTAAGTGACCAGTCATTCTTATTTTGATTTTGTGCTGTCATCATCGGCTTTCTCTATTGCGAAAATGGCACTAGCAAAAATATACGTACATATTTACAAATAAACACATACATATATTATTTACGAAACAATAAAATAAAAAGTAGTGGAAAAAAGTTTATGAATAAAATAGTGCAAAATTTTTTTTTAACTCTTAAAATTTGTGCGCAGCACATTTTTTTTTTTACGTATTAAAATTTGAAGTTTTTCTCTGGATTTTGTTTTTTATTTGGAGTTTGTTTTTGTTTCAAATAAAATTGCTTATTGTCCATTTAAATTACTTTCGTTTCAAATTGCATGCAATGACTGCTAAGCTTCGATAAAATCCAAGATATCTTTTTTTCCTTCCGACATTTTTGAAAACCGCATAACTTCAAATCTCTTTTTAAATAAAAAATTTGTACGTGCTTGAAAAAAAAATACCATACACACATCAAAGTGTAATATTTAGCATGCCAAAAATCAAAATTTTTTGATTTTTTATCCATCATCGTCTGTGTAACATATACTAATACTTTTTCACGAATGCTTACATAGTGATGGACGAATTTTTTAATCGTGGATAGACCGCTTAAGTTTAAGTAATCTACTATTCTTTTGTGAGTGTCTTTTTTAAAAAGTTTGTCTGATAGTCTAAAAATGATTATTGGTCTGTAACTGGTTGGCTTTTTAGGATCTTTTCCAGTTTTGTGTATTGGAATTACTTTAGCCTTTTTGAAACTGAGGAAAATGACCACTTTTTGCATAAATATTAAATATTTTACCTAATGTTTTAATAATAATCAGGCATGTTTTTTAAAACAATGGCATTAATTTCATCTAAACCTGGGGCTTTATTATTATTCAATGAATATATATATGACTTTATTTCAATGGCATCAGTTAATACTATACTACTACCGCTGTGCAGGGTCTCATTGTTAAGACTTTCCACGAAATCTGCAACGCAAGTATCCATAGTTGATGGATTACTTATAGTTATTGTGTGAGAGTTAGCAAATTTATCAGCAATTGCATTAGCTTTATCTACACCAGCTTTTAAAATTGCACCGTTCACATGCAGATCAGAAAGAGGTATTTTCTTGCGTTTAAGTGCTTTGGTAAGCTTCCAAAACTAGTTAGAGCCGGGAGTCAACTTAGAGATAAATCTTGACCAGGAGTCATTTATATCCCTGTTTATGTGAAAATCGATAAGCTTGCTTTATTGCTTTAGTATTCTTATTAATTGGGTTCTGTAATTTGGATTTCCACATCTCTGTAATTTACGCCTGAATTTATTTCTTTGTAGTATTTTAGATGTATTTGAGATTTCTCTTCCCATGGATTTCTTTTGTCCAACTGGTATTAAATTAAATACCTGTTTGACAATAGAACATAATTGATTTAGTGCCACATCTATATAAGTTATAAGTGTTTTCTTCCACTCGATCAATGACATGGCGCCTAATTCGTTCGCTACACAATCTCTAATGACTGACCAATCATCTTGCTTGTAGAAAGGAACAGAAATTGTTTTTAATTAAAATATCCATTGATAAAACATGAAATTGGGACATGGCCTGAGTTCAGAAAATTTGGATGGGATTCCAATGCCGCGAATACCAAAATGTCTAACTGTAAATGGTTGAACAGGTGAAACATTTTGACCAAAAAGTGTTTGGGTAATATATTTGTATTATAATCAGATACTTTTTACCGCTATGAGTACACCTCTTCCATGAGTGAGTCGGCCTTCTCTGTATATTGTGTAGCCTCCAAATCGAAGCTTATGATGTAGTTTTAACTAACCTTTCCTAAAAGATATGCCAACTCTGTAGGTAAGATAGAAGGTTAATATGTTTTTACCAAAATGAATGTTGATGATATAGACCCGTCTATAAATCGCTGCACAACTACTTTTCCGGGCAAGTTTTTATTATAACAAAACTGCCTGTAAGTTAAAATTTTAAAAGTCTCCTTCTTATCGTTTAGACAGGTTCTAGTAGAGGTTTCATCAGAAACTGTAATTTTTTATCGTTTGACACCTTTTAAAACTAATACTATGTTTCCACGGGGCTCAATATTCTTGCTTCGCTCTCTCATTCTTGACTCACAGTCTAAACATTTTTGAATTAAAGTTCTTCACCATGCAAAATATTGAGAGCGAAGCACGTTGTTTTAAAACGATTCAGTTTGAATCTACTTGCGAAACATGAAAAATTCTGTCTTCTCTAATTATTATCGCAAATAAAAAACAAATAATTTGGTTGCATTTTAAAATTTAATAAATTACAAATAAAACAACTGAAACGAAAAATAAAGTTTCAGAACAAATTATTTGAAGTTATGCTGAAGGACGAAGAAATAGAAAATTAAGAGCTACAATATTTAAATGGACTAAACAACAAGCATGCTATATTTCTTTTTGCCTTCGAAATATGTATATAATAAAATTTTTTTAAATAATTTAAAAGTTAAAAATGTTCCTATGTCATTTTGTTCCATTTGGCATTGAAAATATAAATATTAATATTTTTTTATATTAATAAATTTGTGTTTTTAGTAAAGAAAAAACCAGCCTGCGCCTCGGAAAATAATGTTTTTTTTTATATTTTGGTACATCTTTGGGTATATTTCTTAAAAAACAGAACAATGATGTTTATAATGACAACAATATTATTTGGTGACCTTGAGCTTGAAAAAAAATCGGCATTTTTATTAAAATAAAAATGGTGAATTAAAAAACAAATAATAGAAATATGTTTTTATTTTATTTTGTATTAATTACTTAATTTATTTTGGACATTTTTCCCCCAAAATGTTCCATAGGGGCTCCTAAAAATATAAGTACATATTTATTGAATTAAACATTCATAATCCAGTGTATTGTGACCTACAAACACACTTATATCCACTAAAAAATTTTCTTCTAGAATAGTCTTCCCTTATTCAAAGTCACAATTAGTCCAATTATTAATGTGACCTCAAAATTAATTTTTTAAATATTATTTTTAATAATAAAAATTTTGCGTCGTTTAATTAGATGTTTGATGGTAAATGTTAAATATTGTCAATGTAAACGAATGTTTACACTTCTACATCTTCCATGTGTTTCACCGAGATGTTAGTGTAAAAAGCCTATTACCGGTTTTATATGGTGCCTCTTAACAAATTTATTCTCAATTATTTAAGTTGTTAACCGAACTAGACCAAATAAAACGAATTTAAAAATTCTGCCGTTTTTTTTCTCGTGAGTGTAAAAGCAGAACTTTTTGTCCTTAAGAATCTTAATTGCTTCTTCGTAGTGAGACAGCGAGTTGGAAAAAATTTTTGTTCCAATGTAAATTCTTTTTAACATATGTATAATTTTCACCAATTAATCCAAATACAGTAAACACTATGGGTTGAATCCAAAATTATCGGTGGAACTTTCTCTTTTATTAAAGTTTCGTCTTCGGATATCAAATGAAATCTGTTGCTGCTGGTAGTAGGTCCTTAGGCTTCGGCTAAAGGTACGGTCACACTTGACAAACATTTGCCTGAAATCGTCAAATATTTGCTTGCCGTAGTCTGACCACAAAATATTTATTAGGAGCAAACAACACCACAGCTGATTTTGGGCAAATAAAATTATTTTCCAACAAACAATAATGCTTCTAATGTGAACATATTGTGACCGCTTGGCGGCAAATATTTGACCCATTTTTAGGCAAAAAAATATTTGTTCTTACAAAATATTTGTAAGAAAAAACACAGGCAAACAACAGCTGTATCACCAATGTTAATAAGTATTTAAACTAAATAAATAAGTTTCGGGAAAACCGCATAAAATTACAAATAATAGTAATAATGAAACTAAATTTTTAAAAGAAAAGGTAAATGAAAACTTAAAGGAAACGCATATTTTTTTAGTTATATATAATTAAAGTTTTTATATATAATTTGGTATATTTCGACATTTTCGCTTTTGAATGGATTACGGTTTCAAAATTTTACGTAAAAAAATTGTTTCATTTCACGTTATAGTTTTTAAAAACCCCGGTGCGATACAAACAGTTTATTTTTTACCTTCCGGAATTGAAAATATAATATTTAAAAAAATTAGTTTTTTAAGAACTGGAGGACTTTATATCCCAATTTAAATTTTGGCATATTCATAAAAAAAATTTAAAATAACTTTGAAATGTGTTTTGTAACAAATTTTCTTTTATACATTTTTTGATAAATATTGGTTTTAAATAGAGTCCCTGCAAATTTCATTAACATTTAAAAAAAAGTTTTTTTTATAACAAAAATTGCCTGGTCATCAATAGATAACTTTTTTTCGAAACATATATTACGCTTGCTATAATATCCTTTATTATATATAATATATAAAATTTTGGGGATATATTACTCGAAAATAAGAGTTCCAAAAGTAACTCTTGTTTTTATTTTATAATGTTATGCTAGACTAGACTTAAACAAAATTTTCCTTACTTCTACCGATAACAAGTAATCCTGTTAGACGCTATTAGTTCGGAAATTATTGAGATTTGTAGTGAAATGTATTTATGTTGTTTTAAAATTCTTATTAATGAGATTATATAAGACCAGCCACGTGCTTTGATATTAGTAATAAATATAGATTAGTTGACATTACATAACCTAGAATTTAACAAACTTAAATTTAATTAATCTTAATTATATATTCCGGTAGTTCAACTTTAGATTAAATTTACAAATCATTTAAACTGCATAAAGAGCCGAAAAAAGTCGGCTATATGCAGAACAAAAACAAGCATCACCCGAAGCGTGAGAACAAAGCTAAAAAACCGTAGCCTAGTCCACGACACTCTTAACAGTGCTTAATAACTTTAGTGATAATCCATTTTAAACACCTAAATTATTATCCAAAATTTTCGATTTGCAATAAAAAGAGATGTGTTCCATAAGTCCTAAGCTAAATACTTGTTTAACATCTGAATGTGAGCTGAATTTTTCATTAATACATTTAAATGCGTTTAATTGTAAGTAATTACGCAACCGTTTAAAAAACCTCGGTGAGATTCAAGTGTTTTTCTTCTATCTTCCGAAATTGGAAATTGTCCCAATTAAAATGTTGTATATATACTGCCATATTCATAAAAAAACATTGCAAATTTGTCATAAAATACAATTTAAAACTATTTTAGTATTTTATGAACACGGCAGTTACAGTTTGATTCTTCGTCAAATTGTCTTTTTATTTAAGCGACTTAAAAAATATTATTTGTCTACACTTATATAAAATAAACAAATCAACAGCTGTAGATTGAAAATTATATTAAATTAAATAAAATTTGTAGAAATTTGAACTAAAAAGATGTAATGAATGCATAATACAATTTTTTATTTAGAAGTGGACTCTAATTCCTATTTAGGTTTTTCCTTTTATTGTTCTCTTCCCTGAGAACAACTATTAGTGCTTCTTTATAGCATGAAAGATGAAAAATGTCACATTTTTGCATGGCTTTGTTTACTTGTAACTTTCATACGTGGGAGTTATTCATTATAAATTTTTTTCTAACATTGCCATTATGTACAATAATTATTTTGATTGTAATTGTTACGGACCGGTTGGCCTGGCGAGGTTTTGGCCTAGCTCTTTGTTTTATCTCTTCTCAGGAGGTTCCAACCCTTCTCACCGGCCGCGTATCCGAACACTTAAAATTGAACAAAAACACAAAATTGACTGAACTACATACACAGTATACCACACATTTGCCCTCCCAACCATGTCGTAGAAGCTTCCATAAAAACGTTTTCCTACGACCCACTAAAACACTGGATCACTTCTTCACTTACCACTCCATCATTTCATTAACTCAAAATCAAAAGAAATTCATTTTATACAAATTTATTTACATCAAGCTAACTAAAACTAATTTATAATGCAGTCTTTTAAATTTACAAGAAAAGGGTATCCTTTTGAAATATAAACAATATTTTCTCAATATATAAAAATATCACAAAATAACAAATACATAATTAGATAAAATAAACAAGCGAATTCAAATAATAATTGCCTTTAAAATTTTTTTTTTAACAGCAAAACAAAAACTGATATTATTAGGGTTTTTTTTTACGTCTTGATTCTTAACATGTACCAACACATAAAACTGAGGTACACCTATCCCTAAGGAGCTCCCTAAGGCTAGCTGGTATTATTTAAAATTTTTTATTGTATAAAAAACAACTCTTAATAAAACGAATAAAAATGTCTTTTTCTTAAACTAAACACTAAACTGGTTAAACAATTTTTGCTTCCTGTCTTTTTTTCCTATTCCGGCAATTCTTATAAGAATAAAAATAAATCTATAACTGCCCTCTTGTGGACTAAAGTAATAACTACGAATTTAAAAAAATAAAAATTCCTGCTTTTAGGTGCTAATAACAGAAGTATCACACTACGCACATTTATTTGCCCATTTTTGTTTGTTCAAACAGTTATAAAATAATGACAAATAAAATATGGGCAAACATGTTTGATGTGCAGTCACACTTAAGTAAATATTTTCCTTAAAAATATATTTGATCAAACTGTAAAAAAACAAAAATTTATTTGCCTTGTAACTATTACAGATGGGATGTATTCATTGGCTCTTAATTTCTTCAGCATTATTACGAAATAATTGCAAAGAAAATATTTAAAATAATATTGAATTGTTAAAAAACTAATAACATATGGTAAAAAATGATTGCTCCAATTAAGTTTTAATTTGCAATACAATATAAGTTGAAAACAAACAAAATATAACCATTTGAGATAGGAACAAAAATAAACAACTGAAGGAAAATCTATCCTATCTAGGCAAACTTTATGTTCCTTTTTAAAGTACAAAATTAAGCTTTGATTCTTCTCCTATACTTTACATGAAAAGAAAAATTTCAGACTTTGATATAAAAAGAAAATATCCACCGCTGATGGCAATAAACTATAAAAACTATTCACAACTATTCACATATTTAGTGTACACAGATTACAATCAAAATAATTATTGTACATAATGGCAATATTAGAAGAAAATTTATAATGAATAACTCCCACGTATGAAAGTCACAAGTAAACAAAGCCATGCAAAAATGTGACATTTTTACGCAAGTGAAGAAATCATACCGAGAAAAACCAAAAATAACATACTTTTGTGAATGGTTGATAAATTTCGTAGTTATGAAAAAAGTATTAAAATACATAATTTTTCAACCTAAATTCGTAGTAGGAAGAATGTTATTTCAATTCCACTTTGTTTTCAGCCAAATTATAAGTGAACAAAATAAAAATTACCAACGTTCTCATGTTTAGAAGTTACTTAGCTAAAAGGAGTTTGTTTGTTTGTTTGTTTGTTTGCGTTTTAAGTTACTCCACTAACAGACAACAGCCACTAGTGAAGAGATTATTTGGCCCCGAAGTCTTCATAGAGCCATCACAAATAACAGCCACAGCCCATTAAAAGAAAAGATATAAAACATTCACATCATTACTCAAAAAACTTGATAAAGGAGATAAACAATAAACATCCAAATTAAATAGTTAGATCTATTGCATCCATAAACTCCGCCAGAATAAACACATTATCCATCTTCTCTACTGACAAGAAATCAGTCAAATTATTATAACGGGAAATTACAGGAAAACGACTTCTTTGCGAGTTGAAACGCCTACAATTAAAAATAACATGTGAAGCATCCTCCCTGACGTTACATTCCGTACATAGGTCCGATTGACCAACGCCAATTTTAAAAAGAGTAGCCTTACAAAAAGTATGCCCCGATAAAATCCTGTTAATTAAACGAATATGCCTTGATTCACGACCCCCAACACGGGAAGCAATTTTACAAACCCATGGCGAGTCAACAATCAAAGGAAAAAAACCCCCATAGAAAGAACCCTTATCCCGTCTTTGTAAGTCATAATCTCTTTGCCAGTCTTCAGCGATTACGGTCTCAATCCGCCTTATAGCATCGTGAAACGACCACTTGACGTCCACGCGAACACCGCAAGTATGAGCCTCTTTAGCCGCTCTATCAACAAGGACATTCCCAGATATAGACACATGCCCCGGTATATAGTGAAATTCAAAAAAAAAAAGGAGTTATATATAAGATTTTAAAGTATTGATAAAACTAAGTGTAATTAAAAATGTATTGCAATAAAAAATGTTAAAGGATATAATAAAACCAAGTAAAAAAATTCAAAATTATTTGCATGTAATACATTAGGTTAATAAAGATATACATACATATGTATATATTTTCATTCCTAAAACCGATAAATGAAAAGGTGCCAAAAAAAGCAAAACGCATTTAAATAAATAAATGCCCTACGAATCTAACTGTACGACTGTCATTTGCGAAAAATTAGCCGTTTATAGGGTATACCCCTATTAGTGTGCAATTTTCCCATATAAGTGAATATATATATTTTCATTCCTAAAACCGATCAATGAAAAGGTGCCAAAAAAAGCAAAACGCATTTTAATAAATAAATGCCCTACGAATCTAACTGTACGACTGTCATTTGCGAAAAATTAGCCGTTTATAGGGTATACCCCTATTAGTGTGCAATTTTCCCATATAAGTGAATATATATATTTTCATTCCTAAAACCGATAAATAAAAAGGTGCCAAAAAAAGCAAAACGCATTTTAATAAATAAATGCCCTACGAATCTAACTGTACGACTGTCATTTGCGAAAAATTAGCCGTTTATAGGGTATACCCCTATTAGTGTGCAATTTTCCCATATAAGTGAATATATATATTTTCATTCCTAAAACCGATAAATGAAAAGGTGCCAAAAAAAGCAAAACGCATTTTAATAAATAAATGCCCTACGAATCTAACTGTACGACTGTCATTTGCGAAAAATTAGCCGTTTATAGGGTATACCCCTATTAGTGTGCAATTTTCCCATATAAGTGAATATATATATTTTCATTCCTAAAACTGATAAATGAAAAGGTGCCAAAAAAAGCAAAACGCATTTTAATAAATAAATGCCCTACGAATCTAACTGTACGACTGTCATTTGCGAAAAATTAGCCGTTTATAGGGTATACCCCTATTAGTGTGCAATTTTCCCATATAAGTGAATATATATATTTTCATTCCTAAAACCGATAAATGAAAAGGTGCCAAAAAAAGCAAAACGCATTTTAATAAATAAATGCCCTACGAATCTAACTGTACGACTGTCATTTGCGAAAAATTAGCCGTTTATAGGGTATACCCCTATTAGTGTGCAATTTTCCCATATAAGTGAATATATATATTTTCATTCCTAAAACCGATAAATGAAAAGGTGCCAAAAAAAGCAAAACGCATTTTAATAAATAAATGCCCTACGAATCTAACTGTACGACTGTCATTTGCGAAAAATTAGCCGTTTATAGGGTATACCCCTATTAGTGTGCAATTTTCCCATATAAGTGAATATATATATTTTCATTCCTAAAACCGATAAATGAAAAGGTGCCAAAAAAAGCAAAACGCATTTTAATAAATAAATGCCCTACGAATCTAACTGTACGACTGTCATTTGCGAAAAATTAGCCGTTTATAGGGTATACCCCTATTAGTGTGCAATTTTCCCATATAAGTGAATATATATATTTTCATTCCTAAAACCGATAAATGAAAAGGTGCCAAAAAAAGCAAAACGCATTTTAATAAATAAATGCCCTACGAATCTAACTGTACGACTGTCATTTGCGAAAAATTAGCCGTTTATAGGGTATACCCCTATTAGTGTGCAATTTTCCCATATAAGTGAATATATATATTTTCATTCCTAAAACCGATAAATGAAAAGGTGCCAAAAAAAGCAAAACGCATTTTAATAAATAAATGCCCTACGAATCTAACTGTACGACTGTCATTTGCGAAAAATTAGCCGTTTATAGGGTATACCCCTATTAGCGTGCAATTTTCCCATATAAGTGAATATATATATTTTCATTCCTAAAACCGATAAATGAAAAGGTGCCAAAAAAAGCAAAACGCATTTTAATAAATAAATGCCCTACGAATCTAACTGTACGACTGTCATTTGCGAAAAATTAGCCGTTTATAGGGTATACCCCTATTAGTGTGCAATTTTCCCATATAAGTGAATATATATATTTTCATTCCTAAAACCGATAAATGAAAAGGTGCCAAAAAAAGCAAAACGCATTTTAATAAATAAATGCCCTACGAATCTAACTGTACGACTGTCATTTGCGAAAAATTAGCCGTTTATAGGGTATACCCCTATTAGTGTGCAATTTTCCCATATAAGTGAATATATATATTTTCATTCCTAAAACCGATAAATGAAAAGGTGCCAAAAAAAGCAAAACGCATTTTAATAAATAAATGCCCTACGAATCTAACTGTACGACTGTCATTTGCGAAAAATTAGCCGTTTATAGGGTATACCCCTATTAGTGTGCAATTTTCCCATATAAGTGAATATATATATTTTCATTCCTAAAACCGATAAATGAAAAGGTGCCAAAAAAAGCAAAACGCATTTTAATAAATAAATGCCCTACGAATCTAACTGTACGACTGTCATTTGCGAAAAATTAGCCGTTTATAGGGTATACCCCTATTAGTGTGCAATTTTCCCATATAAGTGAATATATATATTTTCATTCCTAAAACCGATAAATGAAAAGGTGCCAAAAAAAGCAAATCGCATTTTAATAAATAAATGCCCTACGAATCTAACTGTACGACTGTCATTTGCGAAAAATTAGCCGTTTATAGGGTATACCCCTATTAGTGTGCAATTTTCCCATATAAGTGAATATATATATTTTCATTCCTAAAACCGATAAATGAAAAGGTGCCAAAAAAAGCAAAACGCATTTTAATAAATAAATGCCCTACGAATCTAACTGTACGACTGTCATTTGCGAAAAATTAGCCGTTTATAGGGTATACCCCTATTAGTGTGCAATTTTCCCATATAAGTGAATATATATATTTTCATTCCTAAAACCGATAAATGAAAAGGTGCCAAAAAAAGCAAAACGCATTTTAATAAATAAATGCCCTACGAATCTAACTGTACGACTGTCATTTGCGAAAAATTAGCCGTTTATAGGGTATACCCCTATTAGTGTGCAATTTTCCCATATAAGTGAATATATATATTTTCATTCCTAAAACCGATAAATGAAAAGGTGCCAAAAAAAGCAAAACGCATTTTAATAAATAAATGCCCTACGAATCTAACTGTACGACTGTCATTTGCGAAAAATTAGCCGTTTATAGGGTATACCCCTATTAGCGTGCAATTTTCCCATATAAGTGAATATATATATTTTCATTCCTAAAACCGATAAATGAAAAGGTGCCAAAAAAAGCAAAACGCATTTTAATAAATAAATGCCCTACGAATCTAACTGTACGACTGTCATTAGCGAAAAATTAGCCGTTTATAGGGTATACCCCTATTAGTGTGCAATTTTCCCATATAAGTGAATATATATATTTTCATTCCTAAAACCGATAAATGAAAAGGTGCCAAAAAAAGCAAAACGCATTTTAATAAATAAATGCCCTACGAATCTAACTGTACGACTGTCATTTGCGAAAAATTAGCCGTTTATAGGGTATACCCCTATTAGCGTGCAATTTTCCCATATAAGTGAATATATATATTTTCATTCCTAAAACCGATAAATGAAAAGGTGCCAAAAAAAGCAAAACGCATTTTAATAAATAAATGCCCTACGAATCTAACTGTACGACTGTCATTTGCGAAAAATTAGCCGTTTATAGGGTATACCCCTATTAGTGTGCAATTTTCCCATATAAGTGAATATATATATTTTCATTCCTAAAACCGATAAATGAAAAGGTGCCAAAAAAAGCAAAACGCATTTTAATAAATAAATGCCCTACTAATAAAAATTTTAAGTAACCACTACTTGTTGTTAAATTTGATTGACTTTATTTTTAAAAGTGTATAGTGAAAATAAAAATTTTATATTTAATTTTAAAAAACAAAATGTACATCTAAATTAATTACAAATTTTCTTCATACACTTGATTCGGCGTCAGGGCATTCAGTTGCCACTACTGGATGTTCTGTAGCCGCAAGACTTCCAGCAGTCACCACAGGATATTCAGTAGTTGCTGCTGGGTGTTCAGTACCACCAACTACTCGATCAGTTGCGACTACTGGAAGGCCAGTAGCAGCAACTGGAGGAGCAGTAGTCACTACTGAACTCCTAGTAGCAACTACTGATTGCCTAGTACCTAGGCGGACTTGGTGGCCTGTGGTGTGCATTGGTTCTACCACCAGTGATGTGGGATAAATAACTTCCTGTATTATGTATCCCGTAGGAATTTGTGGATTCTGGAAATGTACAATTGTTAAAAACAAATTTTGAAATAAAAATATAAAGAAATCTTACCATGTAAAAGACCTGGTGGGCATTCCTGCCGTATCTACCGCGCCCACGGTGTCTACGGCCACCCCTTGCCCCACCTCTGCTAGCCCCTCTGCTAGCCCCTCTGCCAGTACCTCTGCCGGCACCATTGGCAGCACCACTGGATTGGTCTATAAGGTAACGAATTAGTTTCTAAAAAAAAAACATATATGTACATACATACATTAAAAACATTAATAAAACTCTATGAAATCAAGGCAAATCAATTATATGGTGGTAGCGGAGGCGAATTCATTGATTTTTGCCGGTAGCCTAACTGTCAAACACCATATATATATAAATTCTTGAACAAATCCATCGCGAAATTATACCAGGAAGTCGCAGTGGCGAATTTATTAATTTTCGCCGAAACCTTAAATGTCAAACTCCATATATAAAAAATATGTATAATTTTTTTTATATGGTGTTTGACATTTAGCGTTTCGGCGAAAATTAATGAATTCGCCATTGCGATCTCCTGGTATTATTTCGCCATTTAAAAAATCAGTGTAAAATTTTTTTGATATGTACTTCGACATTCTGGCTAAGGGCGAAAATTAAAGAATTCGCCACTGCTACCACCTTGTAATTGATTCGCCTTGTATAAAACCAAAAACAAGTAAAAAATTAAAGTGTTGGCTTAAATTTAGTTTAGGGACGCAGCTCAAAAATGAAAAATATTTTCCACGCGGTGTAAAATGCAATTTAAAACTAAAAGTGTTAAGTGAAAAATTTGGTGCTGACCCTTAGTATTGCAGTTATGGACCTCTCTGTATGTATAATATGGCATATATCGTATTTTATGGCGGAATGAGACCATATGGGTATCATTTGAAAAGTAATTTCAATACCTATTTAATTGAAAAGAAAAAAAGTTAAAAAAAGCTTAAGGTAAGGACTGAAAAAAAGTTTTTCATATAAACATAACTGCCTACATACTTAGTATGTACATATGTATATCAAAGAAACAAGTCAGTTTAGTAAAGCTTGTTCAATCCAAAAAAAAGATTATACAGGGTGATAGAGAATTAAAAAATAATAAAAAATGAAAAATAAAAAAATTGGCGGTCGGCCCTATTTTTCGAGTTATGGGCCTCTGAATTTTTCACATAAAACTGTGATTGTACATTACATTTTGGTACAAGTTGGGTCAATATGGGTATCATTATAAATCTTTTGGTAATATATATTAAACGGTGCTATTTATAATTTTTGTTTAATATATAAAATATATATTTTTTTGCAGCACTTTGTGTTAATAATTGATATATGTTTTATAATTAAACTTAAAAGAGCATTCTTAATGCATTGATAGAGCTTTAAGCTGTGGCTAAATAACTAGATCGTAACCCATGCATTCTGTCTAAAAGTAAAAAAAAAGTTTAAAATTAATATCAAACTATTGGCGCAAATAACATAATCTGTGTTTTTTGGGCTAAGTCGGCACAAATATATTTGCCAACCGATTTTGTTTATTATTTCACATATTTGTAGATATTGTCGTAAAATTATTTTTGGCAAAAATTTAGTACAGTTTGTTTCGACATACAAAAACAATACAAAACATTACTCACTACAAAAAAAAAAAAATAAATAAAATTCAAATAAACGTTCCGTTTAGTTTTGGTACCCTGAATTCATTTAATCAAATTTTTGAAAAAATTAATTTTAATAAATTAAAACATTTTTAACCATTTGTTTTAATTTAAAAATTTTAACAAAAATAAAATTTGCCTTTGTGGCTAAACCGAGGGTTAGCAGGAAACAAAAACAAATAAAAATAACTATTTGTAAAAGAAAACAACGAAAGAAGATTTGGTGTGCGGATAGAATTATTCTAAACAAATTAATATTTATTGATTATGAAGATTTATCGTATTCTTAGTTGCAAGATTAGATGGTTAAATAATGATGTTTACAAATGAACACAACCTAACAAGCGAAAAATGCCCTAAGTGTCTAAATTATTCTTGTTTTCGAAAAAAACCCGTGGCTCTTCTATAAATTCAACAAAGTTTGGCGATCAAGCCATTACATTTTGAAAACAAAGATTCGCATCTTTCGATCATGCGTATTAGCGGTACTGTTATACGGCTCTGAGACCTGGCTTGTAACTGCTGACATTAAAAACCGCCTACAAGTATTCGTTCACTATTTTCTCCGTGTAATTCTTAAGATTTTCTGGCCAAACACTATCAGTAACGGCAAGCTATGCGCCAGAACCAATTTCTCACACATAAACCTTTAGATTCGTAGAAGAAAATTCGGTATACGCTACGTAAAGACACTACTGAAATTCCACATAGGGCCCATTAGTGGGGGGTCCCTAATGTGCAGACGTAGAAGACGTCCTAAAAACACCAGGAGAAGCTCTTCACTGAACGAAATTAACTAACAACCTTTCATCAACAACTGTACAAGTTTATTGGACCTGCAGACGATTGCTTCTAGACGTTACAAATGGAGAAATTTTTTTAGTAGCCTCTTCACATGATCGATATACAATTGTTTTTCACCATTTATAATCAAAATTAAAAAATTTTCACTGACCTTTTAAGAAACTAGATTCCAGTTGTAATTATTATTCTTTTTCTTTAGAACTTTCAAATGGTTTATTTGGATTTAAATTTGCATTAAGTTCATGATCACTTTAATTAAAAAACATTTTATTTAAGGCATAATGTCTGGCTTTTTTTATACTAAAAATAATGCCCGTTTAATAATTTCTATCAATCAATTTCATGTTTTTGTTATTGTTGATGTTGATGGCAATAAAAAACGTAAATTCGCAAGATTTCAAATAAATTAACTTGATCTTGTAATATATAAATCTAAAGCAAACTAATTGGTTTTTGTTGACGATTTAAATTCAAAGATTTTTTTCTCTTTTTTGTTTAATTAAAAAACAACACGTGCAAATCAATTTACATTTTGCAAAAAAATTTTTAAAGATACAAAAAATGTCGTAGAATATTAAGTAATAGATAATCAGTAACGATAATAAAGTTGGCGGTCAGGCGGTCATAACACTTTCAAAAAATACACTGATTGTTTTTCAAATAATTTTTTTTTGTAATTTTTATATAAAAATTGTCAAAATCTCGTTTCGTGATTTTTCACTTTATATTTGTTTTAATTTTTTAATTCTGTATCGCCCCATATATGTATTTGGTTTTTTCATTGCCGTTACTACACTTAACTAGATTTGATCCGAATGATATGGAAATATAAGAGTTAGGCGTGGTATTTTGCCCGCTACCTGAAGGGACATGGATCGATCTTGCTGCTTTTAAATATTAAAATTCTCGACAATATATCTGATCGATTGGCGTATTTAAATTTTCTCTATATCATCTAGTGAAAAATTGATTTCAACTCGAACACGGACGGACATTACTCCATCGATTTTGCTATGCATAAAAATAAGAATATATATAATTTATGGGGTCGAACGTCATTATTGTAGAAATAACAATTTTTGAAAAAGATTTTTTGTACAGAAAAAATTTATGGTAAGAAAGAATTTCTTATGCCGTTTTTATTCAAACTATTTAATGGGAAATTTTCAGCATTGTACGTGGGGTTATACATATAAGGTGAAGGGTATATAAGATTCGGCATAGCCGACTGCACTCATACTTGTTATATTGTAAAACTTAAAACTTTTTAAGAGAAATAGAACTTCAGGTAACAACGCCTATTTAATAAGTGTAACTGTGCTTCATTCTTTAGGAAAGGGATAGAGGGGAGAAACGACAAGTGGCGAATTATAGAGAGATAACAAAGATTAAAAATACTAAAAAAAAGTATTTTATTATTATTTTTTTTAAATATGCATTTAACAATTCACTAGACATTCTGTTTCTTGTTTTCGTTGCAAAAATTTTCGGCTATGGAAAAAACCTTTTCACTTTCTACTGAGGTAGATTTTATTGTCAACAATGTGTTATAAAGATAATCCATGTTCGTTGTTCGAATGTAAGGGGCTTAGAATAGTTCAAATTCATTTTCAAATAAATAAGTAGGCTTTCGTTATATATCGCCTGTAGAAGAATTCTTATTTTTAAATGTCACAACAAAATTATTTGAAAAACAATCGGTGTATTTTTTAAAGTTATATGATTTTAAACATTCCGTTTCCCGGGAATTTAGCAAAAATTGTGGATAGTTTTTATCGGGAGGGAATCCTTGGTAGGATTCTAAATTTCATGGTAAATTTTCGATTTTTATTTAAATTACCAAGAAAAACCCCTTTTAAATCCCATTTTTTTTTCGTTTAATTTTAAATTTTATTAAAAAAATTATAAATTTTAATAATAATAATTTATACTTGTATTCACTTAAAAATCTCAATTTAATAACTAAAAAACAATTTTAAAGATCGTAAAAAATACTTACATATGTACCTATAGATAGATATACAAATATTTTTATTTATATTTAAGACTTGCATTTTTAAATGACATTATCAAGACTAATTTTGCATTTGGTTCATGGTCACTTTAATAATGAATTGTAACTTTGGCATAATGACTGATTTATTTAGTAATTGGTTTATAAATTTCGTATACTTATGTATGTACGTACACAACAACAAACTTCAACAATAACTTGCAACAGTTTCCATCAATTAGTTGTCTGTCTGTTAATTATGTGAACGTTAGTTAAAATGGCGCAAACAAATCGACTTGATCTTTCAAGCAGACAATTCGCAACAATTTAAATTTTAAATCATATCTTTTATTAAATAACAGCACGTGTAACATAAATTAATGAATTTATATTATTTAGTTTGAAAGTAAAGAAAATTGAATTAAAGTTGATATTTAAATACAATGAAGACATCACGGCGCGTTTATATACGATGCACTATAGATCCGTTCGCTTACTTTTTCAGTAGCTGGCTTTATTTCACTCTTCATGTTCGCGTACGCACCCAATTATTAAAAAATACCCCTAATTCTCTTTTTACACGATTTTGATTTTCCACGGTTAAGAAAACGAAGATTTTTAAGTTTTTAACCGATTTTTGCAAAATTTCATTTTTTGTGAAATACATGTCTCAAATTTATGGAAATCCCTTTTTCTGATACAAGCAAATTAAGGGTCAGATCAACTGAAATGTATTAACATTTTGTAACCTGTCAATGCAATCAGATGTGTTTAGTAAAAAATTTTTTTAATTTTTTTTTTTTTTAATTGAATAACCTATTAAGTATTTAAAATAATTTTTTTTTTAGTTCCTGAACTTGTCTTAGGTTTAACTTGAATAAGTTTTAAGTTTAGAATTCAAATAAGCATACATTTGTTTGATAATAATTAAAATAAAAAAATTAATTGTCCTTAAAAAATCCTTGTGTTTCACTAATTTTCATACGTTCTAGAGACAAGAAACCAATCACCTGTTTTTGCACACGATCAATGCCTTTTTGAACGTTTTTTTTTTCTTTTTTGTGCAGTTTTTTTGTACGGTTTTTTCTGGAATCACAAAACAAAATTAGGTGTATTAATTCATGATTATAATCGGAATCGTACAAAATTTCGAGATACATATAATACATATATAAATTAGCAAGTAAGAGTGCTATATTCGTATATACCCTTCACCATATATGTAAAAATAGTTTAGTGAGGTAACTTCAATTAAAAAAGAAATATTGGGGTGACAGATAATTAGGAAATTAGAAAAAAATCATGTACTACACATAATTTTTCATAAAAATGTCACTGGCTCTTAATAGGTCAAGCATTTTTTTTTATATTTTGGTATTTCCTGAAAGATCTCTCCAAAAGCTTTTAAATTATACCCATATCGACCATATTGACAATCGAACTTTTTATGACGCCCATAACTCGAAAATTATGGGCGAGCGCCAATATCTTTACTTGATGTTTTTTTATGTTTAAATTCCCTATACATTGATTTTTTGATTGATGTTACTTAATTGTTCCAAATGATATAGAAAAATTAGAGGCACGCGTGGTTTTGTTCGCTGCCTCGAAGGACATAGACCGATCTTGCTAATTGTTATTAGCAAATTTTTTAAAACTATGTCTGATCGACTGGTGTAATTAAATTTTTTTCTAGCTCATCTAGTGCCTTGGCAAAGTTGATTTCAACACAAACACAAACGGACATCGCTTAATCGAATTCGCTATGCATAAGGACTCAAAGTATATATATGTAATTGGATCGGAAATAGACAATCTTACAAAAAATGGAAAAAGGGCATAAAAAGGAGCCTAAAACGCAAGCTTTCAAAGTTTATTGGTAAAGTTAAAAATTTCTTATTTGTTTTCTTTTTTAGAGACCTCCATCTTTTTATCGATAACATAAGCAAAAGTCTTGACGGTTTACCAGTTCTAAAAACTTAAATGCATAGAAATTAAGGACTTAAACCTAGCGAAACACCTTTTAGAATTTGGTATCAAAAAATTCAAATATAATTGCTTAATTTACAAAATCTTGTAACAAAATCCCTCACAGAACTTATTGTATATGAGAAAATTGCACTTAGTTAATTTTCCGCGTCTTATAAAAAAATTCTCAAATACAATTTGAATAAACTGTGACAAAAGTTTAAAAGCTCTATATGTGGCCTTGATTTCCCAAAATATTTGATTCGCCGAGATGGAAGGGTTTGGCCACAGTAACAAAATCCCTCACAGAACTCATTGTATATGAGAAAATTGCACTAAGTTAATTTTCCGCGTCTTATAAAAAAATTCTCAAATACAATTTGAATAAACTGTGATAAAAGTTTAAAAGCTCTATATGTGGCCTTGATTTCCCAAAATATTTGATTCGCCGAGATGGAAGGGTTTGGCCACAGTAACAAAATCCCTCACAGAACTCATTGTATATGAGAAAATTGCACTAAGTTAATTTTCCGCGTCTTATAAAAAAATTCTCAAATACAATTTGAATAAACTGTGATAAAAGTTTAAAAGCTCTATATGTGGCCTTAATTTCCCAAAAGATTTGATTCGCCGAGATCAAAGAGTTTGGCCACAGTAACAAAATCCCTCACAGAACTCATTGTATATGAGAAAATTGCACTAAGTTAATTTTCCGCGTCTTATAAAAAAATTCTCAAATACAATTTGAATAAACCGTGATTACAGTTTAATAGCTCTATATGTGGCCTTGATTTCCCAAAAGATTTGATTCGCCGAGATGGAAGGGTTTGGCCACAGTAACAAAATCCCTCACAGAACTTATTGTATATGAGAAAATTGCACTAAGTTAATTTTCCGCGTCTTATAAAAAAATTCTCAAATACAATTTGAATAAACCGTGATTACAGTTTAATAGCTCTATATGCGCCCTTGATTTCCCAAAACATTTGATTCGCCGAGATCGAAGGCTTTTGTCGCTATAATCGTTTTTGTTAAAAAAAAACACTGAATTTACCATACAATTTGTACTGTATGTAGGGGGGAAAATTTTTATCCATGCTACATTTTTTAAAAAACGTATTTAACTTGACGTATTTATCTTCACACACATCAAGTACAATAATCCCATAAAAAGATAGACCACTTTATTAGACAAGTTTGGAGAATAAAAAACTATTGTGCACATACCTTGATTATAAATAAAACTTAATGTAAATAAAAAGTAATTTTATCATAATTTAAAGAAAAACTCACTTTAGTGTGGCGTCTCAATAGAAGACGTTTCGAGTTCTTTTTTAACCTCAGCTCCCAAGCGATTATGGTTCTTGTTTACTGGTGTACCGGCAAGTAAATTCATGTCTTCAAATGTGGTTAAGCAAGGAGAATTTAAAAATTGATTTGGTGAGAAGGGTAAAGTTTTAATTGGCGTTATAACAGGTGAATCGGGTAGTTTGACATCATGTTTTATCGCTGGATGATTCAAATGATTGCTGTTATAATTATAATCATAGCTTTGTAGTTGATTTTGTTGTCTTGCTCTCTTAAGAATATTTGGAGGTCTGGTTGATACTTTGGCCGTCTTGCCATTTCGTTCAGAAGGAATGCTCTTAGTTTCGTTACGTTGTAATATTTGGGCAGACAGTACTAGACCTGGGGTCATAATAATAAGTGTGAGAACGTGATGACTTTAAATATGAGCACGGGCGTGAAGATTTGCGTTCATTATCGTAATATTTGCGGCGCATTGTTGACTTCCAATAATTTTTAATTGCGACTGCTTATTTTCTTCTTTGAACTTTCATTGGCGTTCGCACCGTACAAGTCTTATTGCTTAAATTGTTCAGATTTTTGCATGAATCCACACACACATCTGTGTTTTTTGACATTACGAATATGACGCCACATAATGTATCACATTTTATATAATGTTGCCACTTTTTTAAAATTGAGAATGGAATAAATCAAAAATGAAACTACATTGCGTGGTACACAGAGAAAAGTAAAATTTGTTTTACAATATTTTTATTTTATTTATTTATTTATTTAGAAATTCATTCGTAATACATGTGGCTCCAAAGCCAATATTAAAATATTACAAGAAAAAAATATATATGCTATGAGGAAGCATTTACAGTATAACATTATAAATATAATTATATACAATGCAATAGAAACTGCAATGAGACATATACATTTTCAACACAAAATTTGTATTTATTAATACTCCATAATACAACATTAGGTGATATAACATACATGTTTAAAAAAGACAAATGAGTGTTTAATTCAACAAACATACGTACTTTTTTTTAGTTTTTGAAAGCAATCAAAAAACATAAGCAATATATAATCCCTTTATTTACCAGATTAATTCGAATATAATTAAGCACCTATAAAAGCAAATATTTGAACATTTTTATTGTGACACCTTCTTATTCGAATAGCTTATAATACAAGGGCGAATTTTTGTACGTTTATATACAAATTTAAAAAAATTAAATTGAACTTTTACAGAAAGTCTAATAGAATGTTTACACTGACATTTTTAATGAAAACATACTGTTTTAACCAAATCATACAGTTTTGTTCACATTAACTATTTTTTTCACCAAACTACTTATTGCAAAAAAACTTTGCAAACTTTTGTGTTACAAAAATTATGTTTTAAAATTTTATAAATGAATGTTCAAAAACAAAATATAAGTATATATAAAAACATAAATTATCACAATAAAATAGGGGAAAATCTTCGAACAGATTAACTTTAAACTTATATTTTAAAGTCAGTGGAAAGGTACTTTAAAAGAACCTTGCAATATTTATTTTAAATAACCACTAAAGACCCAACTAAAATGTGCATAAGGTAACTTAAGCAAACTTAAACAACTGTGCAAATACAACAAATCATGCATGGAAAACTGTACATAGCAGTCTAATAAACTTTTTTATGGTTTACATAAGCATTTGACTGGCTAGCTTATGCACATTATAGTTAGGCCTTTACTATACTTTGTTCGTGATTAAATCGTCGAAATTTATGCAGTTAATTTCTCTATGTTATTTTTATAAACTATTTCCAGAAGAATAAGTTGAAGTACATTGCTGTAAAGAAAACACATTAATATGACTTTCATTAATCCACAAAGCCCCATTAGGCCAATAAAATATATAATGCATAAGGAAAAATAGTAAATAATATAGTTAAAAAACATTTTACAAAAAAGTAAAGAGTATTTAAAAATAAAAATAAATTTAATTTCTCTCCCAGCCAGAAATATAATGATAAAAAAATACTTGTTTTTTACAAAATGTCCCAAAAGATTTTCTTTTAACAAAAACAAAATCCAAGTTCTTAAAATATGATTCTATTAACTTATACTAAACACTAGCTAGAAAGTTATTGAAAATAATTATTATATGATATTTCATTGTTGTAAAAATAACTTTTAACTAAATATAACTATAAATATAAAAAGCAACCACAAACATATAAAATACACTATTCCAAAATTATACAAATAAACTCAGTTTTACTGCGGCTATTGGAATATTCTATAGCAAAACAATTTCTTTTGAGAGTGTTACTTATTACATATTTTATTATATTATTTTAAAACAAAGCAGTATTCTTCAAACTTAATCGAATATGGAAAATAATACGGTTTTATGTTGTTTTTTTTTTTGTAACATCGAGAGATCTATATGTACATTAATTTGACGTTACAACAGTCTAAAAGATTTATTAACAAGCGAAACCTTTAAACCACGATACCACCTAAATATGTCAATATCAAAAACTTGACCATATAAATGAAACTACATATATGTATTTGATTTTAAAAATGACTAAAGCTACTAATCAAATTTGTATAATTTTTAATTATTGGCGATCTATTAAAAATTTCGGGGCCAAAAAATCTTTATTAATTGCCTGTTGAAGTTCTTGGAAGTCTAAACCGTAACAAGCAAATGATTAGCTTATGCGGTTTGCTGATTATTGCCTTTTAATATTTTAAAATGGTAAAATAGTATCTTTCCGTTTTCTAAGTGTTTGACAACTAAACCGAGTTTTGTAAAAGCAATTTCTTTTAAGTAATGCAGTCACCCAATATGAATTTGCATCGAAAGAAAATAAAAATTACACAAATTATTCTAAAATATATAAAAACTTTAATTAACTTTGACGATTTTTTGACAATTTTAATCTGGCAACTAAATAAAGTGTATGCTATGTATTTTCAGTTCTAATCTGTTTCAACTTTTTTTAAAGAAATGTATGAAATTTAAATTGTAATAACTACTTGTTTTTACTACACTACCATACTCTTTTTTCTTAGTACGAAAATCCTCTTTTATGCAACTCTGTGAAAAAGTATGTTGCAAGAGTATGATTTCTTCACGCCGATGACATTTTTTATCTTTTATGCTATAGTTTATGCTATAGTTAGTTTATGCAGTAATAGTTGTTCTCAGGGAAGAGAACAATAAAAGGAAAAACCA
The DNA here is from genome assembly GCA_937654795.1 of Cistogaster globosa. Lineage (NCBI taxonomy): Eukaryota > Metazoa > Arthropoda > Insecta > Diptera > Tachinidae > Cistogaster > Cistogaster globosa. The sequence continues at coordinate 84,425,082 of OW569404.1, read as the reverse complement.
TAAATAGAAATTAGATTCCACTTCTAAAAAAAATTTGTATTATGCATTATTACATCTTTTTAAAATTTCTACAAATTTTTATTTAATTTAATATAATTTTCAATCTACAGCTGTTGATTTGTTTATTTTATATAAGTGTAGACAAATAATATTTTTTAAGTCGCTTAAATAAAAAGACAATTTGACGAAGAATCAAACTGTAACTGCCGTGTTCATAAAATACTAATATAGTTTTAAAAGTATTTTATGACAAATTTGCAATGTTTTTTTATGAATATGGCAGTATATATACAACATTTTAATTGGGACAATTTCCAATTTCAGAAGATAGAAGAAAAACACTTGAATCTCACCGGGGTTTTTAAAAACTGCCATACATGCTGAATCATTCATAGTGAAAACATCAACCAGTGAAGATCTTGTGTTAAAACAGTGGTGAAGTTGCCATCGCGTATTTTTGTGTACTAATCGCGAATAAGTGAATAATCGTCTAATAAAAGTGTAATTTAATTAAAGTAGTAAATAAATTGTGTTTATTTATTTTGCAATAAAAGAACTCAGCAAAATAAACGTTTATAAATTTAAATAAACGTAACAATTGGTGTCAGAAGTGGGATTGCAAATAATAAATAAATCACGATGAAATTTGACGAGCTTAAAGTTGAGCAGCTAAAAATGGAGCTAAGTAAGTTGGATTTGCCGACAGCGGGCAATAAAGCGGAGTTGCAAAAGAGATTAATAGATGAATTCAAGCAGCGTGGTATTGATATTGGGACATACGAATTCGGACAAATAGAAGAAAAAGAAGTGATTGAAGTATGTACTCCATCAACAAGCAGCATTATGGACTTGAATTCTATGTTTGCAGCTATGATGAAGAAAATAGAAGAAAATAATCAGAAGCAGGACAACCAAATAAAGAAAATAGAAGAAAATAACCAGAAGCTTCAAAAAGCAATACTAGAAAGCTCTATTATAAACGGGGAACAGCTTTTAGCAGAGGTTAACGAGAAATTTCAAGAAATATCAGAAGTCTTCGGCAAAAGAGTGGATATCGTAGAAACGAGAGCCAGCGAATTTGATGAAAAATTGTTCGGCTTAGAAAGAAAATTGGACATAGAATTGCATGAATTTAAAGTGCGAATGGGCGATCTACAAATTCGAGAAGGACCAGTGAGAGTTGTCTCTGAGCATGCTAGCAAGATAAATAGTCCGAGCTTTGACGGCAGCGCACCTTTTAATCTTTTTAAGTTCCAGTTTGAAACAGTGGCCAACAAGCATAGATGGGACAATGATGAAAAAGCTATAGAGCTTATTTTGGCCTTAAAGGGAGCAGCAGCAGACATACTCGAAAGTTTACCAGTCGGGAGTAGAAATTATTATGAGGACATAATGACAGCTTTACAACGCAAGTACGGAACTGAGCACAAAACAGAACTTTGCAGAATGGAGTTACGAGGTAGGGTGCAGAAAACAAACGAGACACTGCAAGATTTCGCTATGGAAATTGAACGTTTGGTGCAGCTGGCTTACCCAGGTGAACATCATCCGTTCCTGGATCAATTCAAGATTGAAGCATTTGTGAATGGCATTTGCGACTTAGATGTGAAATATGCTGTTTGTGCTATGAAAAATCAACCTTTGCAGAAACTGTCTCGTACTCGCTAGCACAGGAGACCGCAAAAGTCATCTCGAGGCCACAGGTGTACAATGTGCGATGTCCTGAGACTGATGATTATAACCACGGCGACCAAAGGGGCGAGATAAGGGAGATTGTCAAACAACTGATAAAGGATGAAAGGAGTAAGTCTTGTGCCAAATGCTTCAACTGCGGAAAAGTTGACCACCTCCAGCGCAACTGCAAATCTACAAAGAAAAGTTTAAGATCTGCTGCGCCACAGAAGGACAACAAACGGACGAAAAAGACTAAGGCTATAACTTGAGTATTGTACATAGAAAAGGCGGAAAACATAACAACGCTGATGCCCTTTCAAGAGGGCCATGCAATGTAGAGTGCAAGCACTGCACAAATGTCGAAAAAAGGAGTGCATTATTGACGTGCGGCTTACCCAAATTGGTTCAAGCGAAGACTGGTCGAAGGCACAGAATGGGGACCCAATTTTGGCAAAAATTATATTGGCTAAATAAAATAGAAGAATAGACCGAACCATAATGAAATATCGGCAGAAAGCCGCCTAGCAAAATCGTACTGGGCTGAGTGAAATAGCCTGAAAGTAGTAGATGGCTGCTTATACCGATCTTGGGAAAGCACAGATGGCAAAACCACAACAGACTTAATTTTCGTGCCAACTTCTAAAAGGAATGAGGTAATGAAACAGTTTAATAATGGTTCCAGCGGGGTCATATGGAGATAACAAAAACGCTGGAAAAGATAAAGCAACGATTTTACTGGGTAGGCTACCGACAATTCGTAGCCGATTGGATAGCAAATTGCGAATAGTGTATTGCGGCCAAGGGTCCTACAAGAAAGAGTCGTGGCAAGCTTCAGCAATACAACGCAGGTGCCCCCTTTGAGCGGATAGCTATTGATATAGCAGGTCCATTCCCTGTTAGTAATGCCGGAAACCGATATGTACTAGTGGTTATAGATTATTTTAGCAAATGGCCTGAAGTATATGCCATTCCAAACCAAGAGTCCAAAACAGTAAACAAACAGTGAATCGACCATATTCTAAGAGATGTGTAACGTGTATGGTATCAAAAAGACGAGAACGACACCGCTGCATCCACAGTCTGATGGCATGGTAGAAAGATTTAATCGTACCCTAGAGGAATATCTCAGAAAAGTGGTCAGTGCACACCAGAAGGATTGGGATGAGCAGATACCAAAGTTCTTACTAGCTTATCGGTCAGCCGTACATGATTCAACCTCACGTAGTCCAGCAAAAATCTTGTTCGGGACAGAACTAAAACTGCCAGCAGATTTAGAATTTGGTATTAAGCCGGGACCTGCAGACGAATACAATGGAAATGTTCCTCAAGCACAAGAAGACCTGCATGAGCTTCATGAGTTTGTCCGTAATCGCATTAAAATGTCTAGCGATAAAATGAAAGCCAGATATGATCGAGCAGCAAACACGGAGGGATTTACTGAAGGACAAATGGTTCTACTATATAACCCACAACGCAAGAAAGGACTGTCTCCTAAACTGCAAACTCACTGGGAGGGACCATACAAGGTGATCAAGAAATTGAATGATGTGGTTTACCGGATACAGAGATACCATAATACGAGGTCAAAAATGAAAGTTGTTCACCTGGAACGGCTGGCCAAATATGGCAAAGGTAATGTTAAGCCTATTCGGGACGAAAAGGCTTAAGTGGGCGGCAGTGTTGCGAAGATGCTTTATTTAGGTCATAAAAAGAAATAAAAATAATTGTAAAAACGAAATGACCTATTGTGTATGTTTACAACGCCAGAAGTTTCTACAAAAACTTCTTAATCATAAAACAAAAACAACTAACATAAAGCAATAAAAATAAACGCAACACACAACTACACACACACCTACATAACGATTAATAAAAATAGACAGCATGTATAAATAAATTCAAATTAATAATGGAAGGTTCTGGAATCAAATAACAATCATCATGTGTCTCAAATGATAAATGCGTAGTAAAGAAATATTCTACCAACAGATGGAGCAAGTTCTATTGTATTCAAGAGCCTTAACATTGGGTATATAAAAGCAACGGCCATACATGCTGATTCATTTTTAGTGAAAACGTCAACCAGTGAAGATCTTGTGGTAAAACAGATAAAACAGGGGTGAAGTTGCCATCGCGTATTTTTTTTCGTACTAATCGCGAATAAGTAAATAATCGTCTAATTAAAGTGTAATTTAATTATAGTAGTAAATAAATTGTGTTTATTTATTTTGCAATAAAAGAACTCAATAAAATAAACGGTTATAAATTTTAATAACTGATACAATATGTTAAATTAAATTTTTCTATCTAATTAAAATTCACATGTTTCTAATTGAAAAAAATTTTGCCAATGATGTGGTTAAAGTTTAACTATTGTTATTCACTGTTTTCTATATTAGAAGCTTAACTTTTCAGCTAGTTACATTTTAATTTTGTTATTAAAATGTTATATGAATTCTTTGAGAGTTTCGATCTTATCTTGGTCGGCAAGTACCACTTCCCCAAGCTGACTTACTTTCAATTTAATTTGTGAAAAAAAAATCTAATACTGCAATATATAATTTTCTAATGGTTGCATTTGCTTTTCACATATAGTCGGAAGTTCTGTTTTTATGTGATATTTTTGATTGATTGGTGTTAAATGGGATGTATTTACGAGTAGGTTAATATGTTGTTTTAGTAATGAGTGTGCGGCATTTGATGTACTTTGACTAATATCTAAAGAAATTAAACACTCGGAAAAGGAAACATTGTCATTTTCGTCTTGCGAAGATGTTGATTTATAATCCTATATGTTTTTATTAATTAAGGTGCCTTTAGACGAAATGTTTTTTACATATGAAAAATTACATTAGTAAAAAATTTATCAATATTCTTGGGACTGTAGCAAAACCAGATTACTAGTTTATAGTAAAAAATCTGGGGTGTCTGCACCCCATAGAATTGTCTTTCTCCGACATTAATAGCGCGACATTAACTCTTAGCAGTTAAAAAATCCGATCTCGACAAAGCATTAGGTAGTGAAGTTGACTGCTTCTTCTACTATAAACGTATGGCCACGTAGATAGCTTTCTTGTAACTTAACTTATGAAGTAAATATGAAACAATAATTCAAAGTATTTCTACTGCTGCTTTCTTTTTCTTTTAAAATTAATTTTTACAAATTCTGATATTTACAATTATACATATGTATGTACACTAGCGAAACCCCTACACACTATGTAGTTCATCACGTTATTAAGGAAGTTGCTTGCTCATATATTCAATACTCTGACATTTTTGGGTACGTTATATACATAGTTATTTTACTTATGTAACAGATGCCATGGCCACTTTACCTTTTACATTTTTTATTACGAATATCTACTTCGTATGGAAGGTAAATACTCGTATAAACGTATTTTAAAAAGTTTTAATTCAGATAGTTTTTCGCTCAACTGCACACATAAAACGAAACGGTCCAGACTTTTACTTTGGGTAGATTGTGTAAAATGCAAAAATGCTGGTTGAAATAAAAACAAAAATTTTATATTTTATGCATGAAAGTGCCTTCCAAAAGTGTAAATTACAAGTTTTAGCCCAAAAAATACTAAAATAAATATAAGAACATACAAAGTATTTGTGATTTTGTATTTATTATTAACAACTGCATGTATATTTTGTTTGACATCTTGTTTTGGGATATAAGTTTGGTTTTTTGTGTAACTTGGGTCTCAGACGATCAAGTATTCATTAAAAATTTTAAATTTCTCTCATTTTTTTCACTAATGCACTCAAGCTCTAAACACATAAACGACAGCAGACTTCACAACTTCACGGCTTCAAATGCTGCCAACTTCAAATGCTGCTTTGAAGTCAGCTTCATAATTATTTTGAAGACAGGAACAACATAGTAATCAGCTTATGTGTCCATACTATTCCTCCGCAAAATTTTACAAACGTATAAAAAATAGCAACAGAAAATGAAACAAATAGGTACTTTACCATTTTTTTAAAACGAAAAATGAAATAAAATATGACAAAAATTAACTCAAACGAAAAAGAAAATACTATGAAATTAAAAATGAACAGCTGTGTATTTTAGCATTTCAAATTACAGGGATGCCTCATATATATTTTGTAATGAATAAAATGAAAGTTTTTAATAAAAAATGTAATAACATCACGAAAAATTATGAAAACACATAAATTTATTTCCTTATTGTATTTTTGTAATGTTCTTTTGTGATTAGTATTAAAAAAAAGTTTTTGTTCTTAATTTTCCAATTTATATGTATAATGGCAATACTATATTTGTTTATTGCTGCCCGTCAAAATAGAAAATAGCCTAAGTTGGCAGCAGCAGCAAATGCTGTCGTGAAGTCGTGCTGCTGTAAGTCGTCAAAATAATCGTTTTCATTTAAACAGATGTATTTTATTTTTTACAGTTTGCTGTCTGCTGCCTGCTGTCGTCTATTTGTTTAGGGCTTCACACTTTAAAAATTTGCTTTCAAGTTTTCGTTCAATTGAGGGTTTTAAATTACATTCAAGAAAACAGCTGATTAAATTTCTGTTTTCTTCCAAAATTGCATTCTTATTTATAAATATTCTGCTATCAGTATTGTTTTGTTTCTTTGAAATTAGTTGAATAATTAACAAAAGTGCCTCTGAAACAAAGAAATTAATAAAATAAATAAAAAAAGTGCCTTTACAACAAAGAAAATATGTTTGTGAACAAAATAAACGTTTTTCTTCTGTTTTTCTTCACTTTCTAAGGTTTTTTATTTCTTCCAATAATTTCAAGGAAGCAAGAAATTTTATTTGTTTTCTTGACGACATTTTGCTGAAAAAATGGCTTTAAAATTACGCGCAGCCTGCGTCACAGCTTTCAATTTTTGTGAATTTTGACAAGCAGTATGTGTAAATTTCTTGAAAGAGAACTAAACAAAAACTTAACAGTGTGACTGCAGTGTCAACCGTACTTTTTGGCAATTTTTTCTCTTCTTTATCTTTAAGGCCGTGTCAGATAGAACTTTTTCGCTTTGCGTGACATTTCAAACTTTGAAAAAAAAGTGTAAAACGCAAGAGGTATGTCACAATAAAAACTTTGACAGCGCTTAATTATTGTTTGTTTACGTTAAAAGTGCATAATAGTTTTTATATTTTCATTAAAATAATATTAAAAAATGTTATTGGAGGACATATTGGAATTGGTTTTAATCCTAATCTTAATGAATGAAGCATTTTTATATAACTACATGTATACATAAGAATATTAAAATAAACTATTTCCTATAGTTAAAATAATTTGTTACAAATTAATACTAGAAGCCTTTTTCAAAAATAATAAAGGAATAATATTTAATTAAAAAATTACATTTTAAAATACTTACCTCTTTTACTTTAGATTTTGCAAAAAATAATATACAAATGTATAGCAGCTAATTGTCAAAGCGCGCCAAAAGATGAGTGTTGACCAACTTTGCGCTTTGCTTTGTGACATGTTTCATATAAGTTCATACATTTTATCTTAAATGTCAAAGCGAATTTGCAACGCAACGCAAAGCAAAAGTTTTATCTGACACGGCCTTTATTCTCATTTTACCGAACTGTAATATATTTATCTTGTTCTATATCAGATTCTTAAAATTTTAAATTATCCTAGCAGTTATATTATGTTCCATTTTTTAAAGTTTAAGAAATATAAAAAAAATATATTATTAGTTTTTATATTTGGTTTATATATTTTTTTTTAGTTTTTAATCAGCCTGAAATTTTACAAATTTTAGGTTAAGTTTTCGCTGATATTTTAAATATGAATCTTGGCAACTCTAAATTGATTATTTAGTGATGCTCAGCATATTCCCTGTGGTGCTGCCAATAGACATTAAATTAAGGCGAGTAAATAACGGAACACGGCAAAAAGTAAACAGTCTTTGAATTTCTTTTTTAATTTCAAGCTGGTCGAGAAAGGATGGCTAAGTTTTAATATGGGTTTTTAATAGTGGTAAAAAACAAAACTTAAAATGGAATGTACCAGAGAACAAATGTTTATGATTCACACCATGTGCTGGAAGGAATTTAATTTATTGAAAACGAATTTGGACAAATTTATGGAGGATAGCGAGCGTTGCCAAAAAGTTCTAAATGAACTAAATTCCATTGATGGGGTCACCAATATATTTGGGCTCATTGTTTTTGATCGTTACATGTCTCAAATGGTAACAGTCTTAAATATGGTGCGTAAATGCAATATACAACTGGAAATTAATAATTTAAACCAGAATGTTATCAATGCTTCGTCCAATGGTTGCTTAGATGATACAAATATTATGCAAACACGTCTTCTGAAGGATTTCATCGAGTGGAGAAATAGTAGTTTTGATTATGACTATGGTTTTCCTGTTGAAACTTCGGCCGGTGCTGGTCGAATTAAAATGAATGAAAATATTTCTGAAAGGAATGATGTAAGTGCGCTTGGATTTGGAAAAGGCAGGATAAAATCATTGGAATTAAATAAAATTCAGAGAACAATGAATAAATGTGATACTAGTGAAAAACTTAATACACCAAATAATATCGAAAAATTGTTAGATTTTTTATTACCAACAAAAGATCTAAGCGAATTTCAAAACGGTTTTGAGTTCGAAGCCTGCGTAGTTTTCATTCGTGATTACAAAAGACTTGAGTTTTTCATTTGCCTAAGCGATGACTATAAAACTTTGTATGACTTAAGTAGCAACATAAATTTTAGGCAGATTCCACTTGAGCTCTTGCCACCGGATGATGTATTCTTCGTCCTTGAAAAAGCAAGCAAAACCGAGAGGGAATTCTTATGGAGAGCTGTAATTGTTCCACAAGACCGTCCTAATGAATACAAAAAAAGTATATATTTAATTGACTTTGGAGAAGTTGTACCCTTAACAGATAATTGCAAAACCTATGAAGCTCCCCTGCTTTATAGACAAATACCACCTTTAGCCATAAAGTGTATATTGGAAGGTGTTGAAGATTCATCCGCAAATAACTTTACTAGAGATCATGAAAAATGTATGCAAACTTTACAAAGATATGAATTTTTGAAAACAGATTTTCGTACAGTAAATAAGAAAAATCGAGTTTTACGTGTGGTATTGCTAGAAAAGTCAGAAACTAACAATAGCTCTCCAATTAAAAACAATTATCAAACAAATCCTTTTTTGCAAACGATAGGGGATGAAACCGATGACCAGAACTCAAGTAAAAGTTCTGATGCATTACAGTTACCTAGATCGGCTATATATCAAGAGTCTCCAGCAATAAAACCTGTTTTAAATATTTCATCTGAAGTAGGCAATAAAATACAAGTTATTGTTACACATGTTGTCAGTCCTATATCTTTTTATGGAATCATTCAAAATTACTGCGGAGACTATAAAACTTTTTCGTGGAATGATCATCAAATATTGAGTTCACAACGACGGATGGCGCCTCCTCAAATCAATGACATTGTTTTGTCGCAATATATCAAAGACAGTTATTGGTATCGGGCAAAAGTTATTAACATTGACTCAGATAAAGATTTGTATAAGGTAAGTTATACAATTACTTGTATATTAAAAAAAAGAGTTATTCAATTTTACGACTGTATTTTATTTTTAACAATTTTGTAAATAAATTATTTTTAAGCGTTTTCCAAGGTACATTTATTTTACTAGGTAATAGCGGTTCTACAACAAATACAACATTTGTAAAAACAACATAGCATTTTATTGTTGCTTTGTGAGTGGAAATGTCAAAAATAGAAAAGGAAAATAAAAGAGAATTGGTCTAAAAACAGACGCTCTCTTTGTTTTACATATGCTTTTTGTTAGTGTTTTTTGAAATTCGTAAACAAAAGTAGGATAATATAAACAACTTTTGACATGTCCAACTACAAACCAGCTGGGCGGACGACACTACCTAGTAAAATAAATGTACCTTGGTGTTTTCTTAAGTTCCTTGTTAATTGTGGTTAATTGTAAAAAAAGCATTATCTTAATTTCACTATGTTCTGTGAAACTAATCACTGTTAATATCGAACTTAAACTAAAATCGAAAAAATATTATTCAGTTTTTTAAATAAAACATTTATAACACGTTTGTAATTACTTATTTTTAAATATCCGACCCTATAAATTTCTTATGCATAGCGAAGTCGATTAAGCGATGTCCGTATGTCCGTTCATATTCGTGGTGAAATCGACTGTGCCAAGTCACTATGTTAAGTAAAAAAAGTTAAATACGCCTCTGATCGATGATATAGGAATGAAAATTTTGCTATTGAAAATCAGCAAAATCAGTGTATGTCCTTTGAGGCAGCGGGAGAAACATCACGTCTTCCTCTACTTTTTCTTTATCCCTTTTTTCAACCACCGGTGGTTGTCTTTAAAATTAAAATTTTGTTTAGTAACCAACAATTTTCTCAAAATAACTATAGGCTTAGGCTCCAGTGAAAATGTTGCTAAGAACTCAGATAAAGATATATGAATGCAAAATAATTTATAATATTAATAAAGATTGAGAAGTAGAAAGGATAAAACTTGTGAAGATTTTAAAATATAAATAAAAATAAACAAAAAACAATTAAGTTATTTCCTAAAATTACTTTCAAGTATAAAACAAATGCATTTTATAAATAGCGAATTCAAAGGCTTTATGTCTTATTGGGAGGTTATTGTAAAATATACACATTTCTTACTACAAAATAATTGAAATATGAAGAAATTATTTTGAGGTATAATTAGTTTTCAATTATAGACTGTTCTGGCTTTTATTCTATTTGATAATATTGTGAAGGTTACATAAAAATCTTATTAAAAAACCCTCAGTGAGTAACTAAGAATTTTTTGGCACATCAAAAACATGATCGAAGATTCTTAAGTTTAGATATACCTTTTTATTTTATTAACACTTAGCCTTATTCGACGAAAGTTTGTTTTTTCTAATAATATAAATGTATTTCTTTAAAAATGGAATTAATTCGGTAACGCCTCGGTTAATCTATTTGAATAAATTTAAGTCTTCATACATATTCACATTTATGACACTATACTGTTATTTATTGCATTAGGGCGGAATTAATTTTTCTAATGTTTTGGAGAGTAATATAAATTTACTTATTCTAAGGATATCATCTTATATAATTTTTGTCTATTTTTGATTCTATTTCTGTAAGACATACAGTAAGATTTTAGTGTCTTAAATTTAATGAGAATGAAATAGTTTAGATACATAAAGAAAATTCAATATATATAGCGCACTTTAATATATATTTTAATTATTAATTTATTTGCAGTTATAGAAAGCCATTATGGCCTAAAATAGATGACTAAAATATAGAAATAAATATGAGTTTAAAATAAAAGCTGTCAATGTTTGACTTTTGTCACTACGAAACAACGTGCGTTTAGAAATGCATACGTCGAGTCAAAAACGTTTTTACATAATAGAACACGCCATAAATTTTCCCAAATACATGCTCTACAAACTGTGTAGTAAATTTCTAGTTTTTTAACAGTGTATTCAAATTCAGTTTTAACGTTTTTTAAATATGCTAGCTTAGTGCAAGTGTCTCATATGTAAATTTTGCGAGGGATTCTGTTATTGTAACGAAAAAATTTTATCTAAGAAAATTAAACTTGCTGGAAATCATGGCTACATATTTTTACATACAAAAAACGCTGCAAATTGTCTACGTGCATGTGTTTTGGTCGCTTCGTTACAACCACAAAATCCCACGTAGTTAATTTTTTGTAAGAAATTTTTCTCAAATCCTTTTTAATTATACACAGAGTTTATTAAATAAATATGTTATATTGAATTCCCAATAAGTTTAATTCCCGAGATTTAAGAATTAAATATTGCGCCAAAGACTTATAAAATGTGTATTGTATTATAAAATATTGATTCTAACAATTCTTGCAAAAAAACCGACTTAAAAGCAGATTTTAGCTATCTATACCAAAATAAAGGCTTGGCAACACGCATTTAACTACATTAACTATTAGGACACCTTAAATTCTAAATCCAAATTTTACCTGTTATTGTAGCGGGCTCTGAGTAATACAGCTCCTTGTAAATTTAAACCGTCTGTCTATAACGGTTCAAAAGTTTGGTCACATACATCAAATTATATCAACTATCGGCACACCCTTTAATATCTTAATTCAGATTTTTTACTTGTTGTTATAACGGACTTTGGAATATGGGTTCTTTGTAAATTTCAACCTCCTGTCTACAACTGTTCAAAAGTATGGCCATATACATACATAAAATTAAATGAACTAAAAGGACACCCTTTAATTTATAATACTTGTTATTGAACGGTCACAGCAATCGGCATTATGTCCAATTTTAAAGTTTTTCTATAACGGTGCAAAAGGTAGACCCATATGGGTGAATTTACGTTAATTATGGGGACACCCTCTAATGTCTAAATACATTTTTTTTATTACTTTTTGCTATTGGGAACTATAATGATACATAGGTTTTTTTTAATTTTTGAGTGGTCTTCTTAATGATACATATACACTTAAAAAAATGTACCCTTTAATTTCTTAAATTATAACCTGCTTTTAAAAAAAGAAAAAAAAATTCAAAATCGATTCAAAAATGGCTGAGTTCTGCAGGCACAAGCATAAGAAAGTAACATTCAGACGAATTGATAACGTCCTTTTTTTTTGGTAAAAAATTTAATATGTTTATTCTTGAAAAACTTTAAACAAGTGAAAATGAAAAACTTTTATGTTTAAGAAGAAAATATTTTCTTTCAATATTATTAAAAACAAAAGTATTCTGATCAATTACTTGAAAGTATATTATTTAATTGTAGTTTAATTTGATTATTAACATTAGGGGCTTGATCTAAGAACAGAATCCCCGTTTAAATTGTGTTTTCTGTTTAATAGCATAATACGTTATCTTGATTTCTGTATAGGTTTACTTACTTATTTGAGATGGAAGGTTCTGGTCGTGGTAAAAGCCATAAATCCACACTATGCAATTTGTGTTATATGTATGGGGGTAAAATTTATCACATGGATTTTAAGAAAGAATTAACTTTACCACACCCCAAGAAAATATAATAAATAAGACACAAGTCATAAGAGAAAGTATAAAACTCAGGGAAAGATTATGACACTCGATATCATTCGAAATTCAGTAGAAATGAAATGGAAATTTTAAATGTTTCTTTACTGAAATCAAATGCTTTCGCTTAAAAAAATGGCATAAAAATTAGTTTCTAACAACAGGGTTTTTTTCTTTTTACATCAACATCTTTCATCTCTCATCAACCCGACAAGATGTTAACATAATTTCATAATAAATTCTTCCATGGAGTCAAATATTTTTGCTTCGCTTTTTCATCCATGATTTACACCCCAATCATGAGCGAATCAACGTGCTTCGCCATATAAAATCTTGAAAGGAAAGCATGCTGTTTTGAGACTTTTCAGTTTGAATCGCATATTTATCTGAACTACCTGTATATAAATGTAACATAAAAAATGAAACAATGTCAAAAATGGCGCTTGAATATGTGTACATACGAAAACAAACAATTAATTACAATTCAAAATTTAAATAAAAGAATTGAAAAATTAGTTTTTTGTAAAGTCAAAACGAAGCATGTAGTTTGTAAGCGTAACGATTCATCCAGTTAAGGGAATTTCTACCCAAACTGTGGATTTCAACATAAATTTGGGGATAGAAATTTTTAGGGTGGGATTTGCGGCTTTTCATTCTTAGCTTTTTATACCACAAAAAGTTAAAAAAGGGTATAACTAAGTTTGTCATTCCGATTGTATTTTCTATAATATCCATTTCCGACCCCATAAAGTGTATATATTCTGACTTCTTATGTATGGCGCTCGCCCAAATTTTCGAGTTACGGACCTCTGAAATTTTCAATTTTTTTTTTAAATATCAATATGGGTATCATTTTAAAGCTGTTTAAAAGATCTTTCGAAATGCTAAAATTTTTTAAAAATGCTTAACTCATTAAGAGCAGATGGCATTTTTAGGGAAAATTATATATATGTAGTACTTAAATTTTTTTTATTTTCCAATTCTTTGTCAGCATATCTGAATATAGCATTCTTACTTGTTAATTATTTATATTATTGATTGATAAAAATAAAATCCCGTTTTAATGTTTATAAAATCCGCTGTTATAAGATTAAAGTTTCTGAAGCAAGGATAAAAAGTTATAATCGAAAAATATGTACAACCCTAGGCAACAGTTACGGTTTTTGATGCCTTTTTTGAACAGAAAAACTGAATGGTAGAAAATAAATTCTTATGCCGATTTATAAGATATATAAGATCTATCATAGCCGAATATAGCCTTTTACTTGTTATTAATACATATGTACATACTTGCATACACACGTATGTTTGAGCATATAGAAGTTATATTTAACATTTTTTTAACAAAAAGTCCTTGGACGTTATAGCATAACATCTAATAGCAGTTTCACAATATGATAATTTATATTTAATACGAGGTGCTTTGTATAAGGTATTTTGCAGCTATTTTTATTTGACTGACGCATTAAAACTTACACATGTGCTTAGTTTCCATGGCATTTTGTCTTTATTGTTTGGACAAAAATCTTTAGTTTATTTAAAATGTAAGTGAGAAGTTTTCTGAAGAGCTAAGTAAGCGGTAGCGGAATTGCCATAGAAACGTGCTTTCACCCTCAATAGTCAACTTCAGTGATCTTAATAACTCGGTCGGGATGATCAGCACGATATTTTCAAGTTTAATTATAAAAATAAAAGATAAAGAATAGTTAGATCTGTGCTAATTTTTGTGTTAAAAAGGACGGTTTTTTTGGAGAAAGTATTGCTTTTAAGTGGAATCTGTTCGTGTTATTCCAGATACACGACCACAAAATGGTAGAAAAATTGGCCTTCCAGGACGTAATGCCGCGTAATGATTTTTCGAATAACAAAATTATTTTGATTAAAATTAGATTAATGATTTATTTTATTTTTTATAATTAAATTACCATTGAAATTTCTTTGGCATTGTTCGAAATATTGAAAAAATTTAACTACCGCTTAATGCACAATAATACATATATACATAAAATAATAATACATATATCAATTTTCATCTATTGTTTTATTTTTAAAGATGAACTTGTTTTTTGAAGATAAACTTATAAAATTGTATAATTTAATTCCAGGTTTTCTACGTTGATTTTGGAAATACTGAAGTGGTACCTTTGAGTAGTTTAGCAAAATGTTCTCCAGAACAACTAAAAGATCCTTTGCGTGCCGTCCTCTTTCATTTGTCTAACCTAACCATTGTCTCGGATAAAGAAACAGTTGACTTTTCGGAGAAACCTAATTTGAAAAGTGTAATTGAAAATATGGTTGTGTTGCTTCTCGATCAAGTTATAAATGTTGAAATTATTGAACGAAAAATAGACGACTTAGTTGTGCGTATAGTTGATTCCCAGTATGCCGATATTCCAAAGATACTTGTTGATACGGGCGTGGTTAAGGAAATAAAATGCTAAAATTCATTTTCGTTTTTTGTACTTTCTAATCCTTAAAAAATACTTATTTCTGTCAAATCTTTTTTAGTTTTATGTTATAAATAATGTTTTTGCTTTTGTTTTAAAAATCTGATTTCTTGCCACAGATAAAGGTAAGAAAGGGACTATAATACAAAAAAACTTTGGTATAAAGCAATTTATATTTTAAATGTAATGTATTATGAATTATTTTTTAATTTTATTTAAATATTTTTGTTTATTGTTTCTTGTTTACTTTATTAGCTTTTGAATTATTATTTTTTTTTTTTATTATTACACAATTGTTTTTTTTTTGTTTCTTAACTAAATAAAATAAGAACCCAAATTTATTTATAAACAAACTATATGCGTTAAAAGCTTTCACTTGGAAAATCCCTATTTTTTTAACCACATGCGTTTTTAAAGTTGCTAATAAAATCTTGGATAACGTTCGTTTCTAAAAAACTTTTTTTTCTAATTAAATCATACAAAACCCCTTAAAATATTTTATCTATAACACTTTAGATAAAGATGAAACAAATAAAACAATTGACGCATAATATTTTGTACTAAAAGTTCAATTGATTGTTATTTAGCAGGCTGTAACTTTTGGTTTAGTTGGGTTCAAAACTATATCAATAATAAGACTGCTGTAGTCATGCTAGTTTGCACGTTAACTACAAACCAGCTTGGCCAGGGTTCAACCCCAGCGTCAACCAAAAAATTGAAATATGTTTTTAATGTTTAAATGGTACAAATACATACGTATTCAGACTTATGGTTGACTTCCAAAACGTGAGTTACTTTGTATTTGATCAATGTTTTATAATGCCGTGGTACTAAATGTTTACAATGCACAACATTCCAAAATGTCGCGCACAACCACCTCGCGCAATTAATTAACGAGCCAACACATATTTCGTGTGTTGAAGGGCAACAACATAATCACCCCTATTCTGCGTTTCGATTAAGTCTCCGCATTCAGTTCCGTTGCGATCGTAAATTGGTATTCTGAAGAAAAACTGAATCGAAAGAAAAAGAAGAAGACAACAATGTGTACAAAATTAATAGCATCACTGTGGAATGTGGAAATGAAATAGCAAAATTACAAGTTTGTTGTCATTTTCATAAACAAATTTAAATTTAATACAAAAAGTTGTATGTTTGCATACTTAAAGATAATTTCTTGATTAAGTTTAATAAAAGAAATTGTTAAATAAATAAAAAAATATAAAAACAAAATAGTAGTAGTAGTTGTTCATGGAAACTAATTTTTGCGCTGGCATTTTTTGTTGAAGGACCTAGTGCATTGAGGATTCCTGCAACTTCCTCTCAGAACGCTGCTACTTCTCCCTTTGATCGCTGGTGGTATCCACATGTAATGTCTGCTTTAGATGCCATTACATCTACCAGTTGTTGTTTTTGACCCGTAATACATAAAAAACATCAGATTCGGGTACAAAAATTAACAATTGAAAACAAAAGAAAATGTATTTAATTAAATGAATAAATTAGTTAAAAATAATTTTAAGTGTTTTTTTTAACCGTTTCTAAACATTTTATCTCATTTTCTACTTACATTTTTTCAATTTTTAACTTTCTAACTAAAAAACACAAATAAAGAAAAAAAACAACTGAGAAAAAAGGAGCTCCGATCGTAATGCAGAATACATACAATCGAAAGAAACTGAGCGGAATCGAAACCCAGAATACCAAAGTTGTCAGAAGGAGAAAATTTCAATTCGAATCGAAACGCAGAATATGGGTGAATACTCTCGACCTTTTCCTTACCTCACACCCTGATAAGTATGAGGTAAGTATTCTTGCGCATCTCGGTAACTCGGATCACTGCACCATTTCCGCCTCCTTTTCGTTCGCTAATCTTCACAACGTTTCAAAAATGGCCACTTTCATTCCATCTAAGCAAATCCGTGTTAATCCAAGAAAAAATTCTTGGTTTAATCAGACGTGCAAAAATGCAGTCAGATCCAGAGAGGAAGCATTCAGTATATGGCGGTGTAACAAAAACGCCGTAACTGATTTGCTACGCAAAAAGGCGAGATCTTCGTGTGCCAAAATACTAAGGCGCGAAAAAGCTTTATACGAGCAGCGCCTTCGTGCTAAAGTTCTTACTACTTCTCGGGGTAGCAAGAGCTTTTGGTCATTCGTTAAAAGAGTGAAGGATAATGCTAGTTCCTCAATTCCGCCTCTTTTAAAGGATGATCAAATAATTAACGACCCGGTTGATAAAGCTAACGTCTTGGCTGAAATTTTTGCAAGTAACAATCAACCACTGCCCGCACTGGAAAGAGTATCAGTAACTATGCCAGATATATTCTTTCGAGCACGTGCAGTTAAAAAGGTTTTAGCGGATCTCAACATATACAAGCCCCTGGTCCGGATGGAATTCCAGCACTGGTCTTGAAGCAGTGCTCTTCGACGTTAGCGCGTCCATTAGCAAAACTCTTCAACATTTTGTACCATATTGGTGAGTTCCCATCATGTTGGAAATATGCTAATGTAACACCAATCCCCAAAAAGGGAGAATCTAGTAATCCTGAAAATTACCGCCCAATCACAATTTGCTCTGCACTTTCCAAAGTAATGGAAATTATGCTTAATTTTCATCTTGTGAAATATCTGGAGTCCAACAACTTACTTAATGACCGGCAGTACGGCTTCCGTAGGGCACGCTCTACGGGTGACTTATTGGCCTTCCTTTCGGAAAAATGGTGTCAATCCATTCACCATTTCGGCGAAAGTAAGGTGGTGGCTTTAGATATTTCCAAGGCGTTTGATAGAGTGTGGCATAGTGCACTCATATCAAAACTTATTGCTTTTGGTGTCGGTAATAGCTTCACTCGACTCATATCGAGCTTTTTCAGGGATCGCACTATACGAGTTGTTAAAGATGGGATCTCATCAAACGAGTTTAAGGTAAATTCAGGGGTACCGCAAGGTTCCGTCCTTTCCCCTACCCTATTTCTTATTTTTCTGAATGACCTTCTACGTCAGACTTCCAACCCTATCAGTAGCATATGCCATTCATTTTTGTTTCGCAGTAGACCAAGCCTTGGAAAAATTGAGGCTATGAGAAAGCACATGGACTATAAATTAAATCGCGACCTTTTGGTAATTTCCGAATGGGGCATGGCGAACAGGGTTCAGTTTAACGCTAATAAAACCCAGTGCTGTGTGCTTTCGCACAGGCGTACTGCTGAACATGCTACGTCATCTGTAATTATGGGTGATACATATATTAAGGAATCAGAAGCTCTCGATGTTCTTGGCATGAAAATTCAATGCGATGTTCGTTGGAACAAGCACATTTTTCATGTTGCAAAAGAAGCATTCAAGTGCCTAGGTTTTCTAAAACGGTGTAAGAAATACTTCACTCCATCTGATCTCCTTACTATCTATGTCACCTTTATCAGACCGAAAATGGAATACAACTCTCATGTATGGGCCGGTGCTTCAAAGTCTATTTTGGACAGAGCGAAGAAACTCATCGGTGACAGTAGGGTATCCAGCTCTATTGACTCACTGGAGCATCAACGCAATGTGGGGTGTGTTTCACTGTTTTATCGTTACTACAACGGAATGTGCTCTTATGAAATCAGGGAACTTGTTCCTGAAAACCGTAATTTCATACGCGCAACGCGATCTGCATCAAGAGCGCATTCCTTTGTGGTCGATTGGCCAGTGAATCGCACAACGCATTACAGAGAGAATTCGTTTTTTAGCCGAACAGTTCGTATGTGGACTAAACTCCCTGCAGAGGTCTTTCCTGCCACTTTCAATGTGCAAAGATTCAAATCAAATGTTCACAAGCACTGCTCCCTCTATCCCCCATCCCAAAACCTAATTTCCTAGTTCTGGCAAAATGCATTGCATAAGTAGGGGTCATCCCCTGAGTGCTGGTCCTAATTAAAAAAAAAAAAAAAAAAAAAAAAAAAAAAAACATATTTTGACGTTGGTTCGGAAAAATTTGCAAAATGAATTTGATCACCTGCGCTATTACTTTTACCTAGTATTCAATTTGCCTTGATAATATCAAAATTTGGGTTTTTTAGTATGTTTGTCTTATTCAAGGTACATTTATTTTATTTATTTTTTTTTATGGACGAATAAGCAAATAAAATCACACAGCAAAATAAAATACCGCGTGATAAATTGAAACGGTAAGTTGGCATCATTTGATTTAAAAAATAGTGAAAAGCTATTAACGTAAAGAAATTACATAAAAACATTTTTGGTTTCTGAAAAATAAAAAATTATAAAAAAATCAGTATTTAGATTTAAAATGATGGATGCATAAAAATGTTTCAGTTGTGTTTTAAAAATGCAAAAAAAAAAAAATTAAAGTAAACTTAAATTAATTAATTAATTTTCTTACATAAATCAATTAAAATACCATTATTTCAAGAATAAATTTAGTAAAGGCAGAATTAGCCGACGGTAAATGTAGAAATGTAAATGTAGATGCGTCAGCTGATCATTTCTGTTATACGAAAAGCTATGCAAATGCTTACTTCCATCCCTAAATTAGCGCGTAAGACGCGACGCAAAATAACGCATGGCTTTTACGCTGAAGGTGCATACCTAAATAAAAGCGCAACGTTTTGTTGTGAACAGTAATGTTAACCTATCACTTTTAATAAAACCCTATAAAATGAAATGCAAAACAGTGATAGAAACGCTATATAAGCCTGAAAAAAGCAAAAATTACTGTTTTGTAACGTTCTCTAAATACTACAACAAAATATGTAAACAACAGTAGCTTGCAGGCAACTGCATTATCTTACGCGCTGTCAAAATTGGATTTTCCAATTGCTAAGCGTTGACGCCGTGCTATATAGGGATGCTTCATACATTTTGTATGTACATGAGAAATTTTGACAGATATCTTGCGCTTTACGTCGTAATTTAGGGATGGCAGTTAGTCGTAACGTTTCAGCCTGCTGAAAGTAGAATTTTAATACGAGGTTACGTGACAGATGTAGCCAGTGATGGTAAATACTATAATAAATTGAAGTAAAGTACAAGTACTTATTTGTGCTTATTTATTTAAACTTTTAGTTGTTAAATTTTATGATACACAATATAATTTTAAATAAATTATGGAGTTTTCTTTTCTAAATTAAATATTTTATACATGTTATGTTTTGTAAAATTGTTAGACTGAGTATAATTTATGCAAATGTTATGTTTTTCATTATTACAATAAAACATCATTTTTAGTGCGATTGAAATATTTACGTACTTTTTACACAAAATGGCAAAGTGGCCATCATTGGTTTGAACAGCTGTGTGTTTTTGTTTATTTATAAACTGAACTTTAGAAAAAAAAAAAAAAAATAATGGACGACGAAAAATTAATAAATCTTGTCCAGGCGAATGAATGCCTTTATAATAAACATTCTACAGGATATAAGAATCCAGACAAAAAAATATGATTTGGAGGCAGATTGCTACAGAAATGGAATACCCAGGTATTTTATTTTTTGCTTATGTCAAAAACACATGATACGTTTTTACACTTTCTATAAGTACAACTACGTTTACATTTACTGTACAGCTACATTTATGATTTCAACGGTCGGCTAATTCTGCCTTAAGCCTTGAATGCAAAATTGTAGCACTAACAAGCACTGCTTACTAAGCTTAAGAATTTTATTTTACTTCAAATATTTTATTCGATTAATTTGCGTATCGCACTTACGTTTTAATTACGAATTCGCTAAAAAGTAAGATGAAGTTTTTTTTTAATTGAAATTTTTCTTTCTGTGAATGAATAAAGTTGCTTTATTTTAGATTAATTTTTAAAATGCTTTTTATACTAAAAGTGATTTGCAGGTAGGAATTCAGCTTATTGCTTATGCCAACTCCTTAAGGAACCTTATTTCTAAAATGAAACAAACAAAAACTAATTAATGAAGTCATGTTACACAAAAAAAAAAAAAATGAATATAAAAAATGGTCATTATTGTACATCTGCAGCAGCCCTTGAGATTTTTGCAATCAGGTTAAATTTCTTTAAGCGTGGCCACTCATCTTATTCGCTCAGAACCTACGTCTGATTAGTCGGACGACATCGACAACATCAAAGAAATATTTTTGAGTAACCGACGAGTGCAATTATGTTAAGGTAACAGTGATAACAAATGAATTAGTTATTTTCCATTTCAAGTGAACACTTGCGCATAAAAAAGACCGATAAAAGGGTTTTATGACTGATTCAGTAGTTTATTTAGAGGTTTCCAGTTGCATTGTTGAGGATTTTTACCGAAGAAGAAATGAAACGTGGACTTACATAGTTCAACATGAATACGCCTTAAAGCAATTGATAATTGCATGCACGATTTCGGAGTTTGATTACCGCTGAGTTCATTGACAACTTCTAAAAAACAAGTCAACTGTTATTCGATTTTCAATGTTTATTTTAATGACTAATTGAGCTTCTCTTGTATGTTAATCAATAGTTTTTCTAAAGATTTTAATCCAAAAAAAATTGAAGGAGTAATTTCAGTTATTTTAAGCGTAACGAAACACTGTTTGTGAGAATTGTTGCTTAACTTTTTTAATCCATAAAATTCTTTTAGTTGCCAAATTTTAAAGAAATCAAAAGACATGAACAAAAGCTACCCATTAATATTACCCTAATAAATATTTTTCCATTACCCCAATTTTTCCTGTAATATGGACACATTTTTTTTTGCATTGTTTACATTCAAACCCTTTCCTTAATCTTGCCTTTCTATGTGAAATGAAAAATAACACACATTTTATTTTTTTGAACAAGCGTTCGCTTAAGTTGTATTTAAATAAAATTCAATATTATTTTATAATGACATTGTTCTTCAACCCAATGAATGATGCCTCCTCACAACATTGAATTACATTTTGTCTGTTGTTTAATAGATTTCCTTTTATGGTAAAATAACATGAATTCGCACATACTAACGCAGGTGGTCTTAAAAGGTATCTTGTTCAAAAATTATTTTACTTTTCAGTGGGACTAACTAACTAACTAATTATTTAATGAATCTGAGGATTAAAATGTAAGTTAAAATTAATTTAAGTTTTACTATTTTTAATTATTCAAAAACTTAGACTGAAAATTGATTTCAATACTTTTAAAACTACCTGCCTTTAAAACATTATTGTTTGTGTTATTTACACAAATTATTACTCAACCCTTTCAGTCTTCTCTTATCATTTTAGTTCTTTTTAATGTCACTTAATAAGCGATTTTTATTGAGTTGACATTTTGTTTTCCCTGATGTTTAAACAAGGAATCCTGTTAATCTGTTTGGTCATTATGAATATACTCTATCTACGAGCACAAGAAATAATTAAATTAAATAAATATAATAATTTATTTGTACCAGAGTTTTTTAAGAAATGTCATACTTATCTTTGTGCATTGACAAGGGACCAATGTCGATAAATGCGAAAATCATGAACGGTCCAAGATGAACCCACTAAAACAAATTAAATAACCATCAACATAAATATTTGTTTTGAAATAAATGTAGGGCCTTAATTGTATGCACAAAATGGTCTTACAATTATTATCTAAAGTAAAAACTTTGAAATTGAATTTTTTTTAGCATTATTTTTTTCTTGAATATTAAACTTGGTCCAAGACATCAATAAGGAACTTGTTAATATCAAAAATAAAATTGATCGTCGTCAATAAAAATAATATTCTTTTATTCAAACCATCCATTAATAATATTAAAAAATAATGTAAAATGCAAAAAAGAAATCCCTCATCTCCAAACAAAATCTTTTATCTGCATATCCAAAAAAATCCACACTTTAGGGATTAATTCTCTAATCTGACAACACTTCGTGAACATTACAGCCAGGGTTGCAAGGTACATTTATTTTACTAGGTAATAGCGGCTCTACAACAAATACAACATTTGTAAAAACAACATGGTATTTTATTGTCGCTTTGTGAGTGGAAATGTCAAAAATAGAAATAGAAAATAAAAGATAATTGCTCTAAAAACAAACGCTCTCTTTGTTCTACATATGCTTGTTGTTAGTGTTTTTTGAAATTCGTAAACAAAAGTAGGAAAATATAAACAACTTTTGACATGTCCAACTACAAACCACCTGGGCGGAAGACACTACCTAGTAAAATAAATGTACCTTGTGTTTTATTCATATAATGAAAAATGAAATATTTATTTTATGAATTGATTAGAGTTATAAAACTTGTACATTAAAATAATAACCATGACAATTTATTTTCTTTTCAAAAAAAGCTGGACAAAATTATAGGCGCAACTATTTCTTTAATAATAAAAAAATATTTAGAACATTTATTCAATATTTATTTGGCAGTCCCTTTTGCTTAATAACGGCCTTAAGTCTACTTGGGATGGAGTGGACTAACTTTTTAGTTAAATTTTCGCCCGCTATGCCATTCTTTCACCAAAACTGCTTTCAGCTCGGTTCTGTTTAAAATTGCGCGTTTTCGGATTTTTCGCTCCAATTCCTCCCACAAATGCTCAATGTGGTTTAAGTCTGGTGACTGCGGAAAGTGTGGCAAATACTTAGGCGTATTATATGAAAGCCACATCTTCACGTCGTTGGCTGTGTATTTCGGGTCGCTGTCTTGCTGGAATGTAAACGACTCGGGTAAGCTTAGGTTTTGTGCACTTTTTTTACGTTTTCCTTTAATATTAAGGTAAACTGCCTCGTCTCCTACACTCGCAGAAGACATACAGCCGCATACAAAAACATCTCCTTCACAAGCCTTTATTGTTGATAAAAATTTTTTTGCTTCTTATGCAGTGTTACGCTTTTTTTTACGCCAAACTGGAAAATATTAAGTTTACTTTCGTCTGTGAATAGAACCTGATCCCAGAAATCGCATTGCCTATTTTCAAGTAGTTTGGCAGAGTTCATCCTCTTTTTTTTTCGGTTAACAGACGATGTCTATTATTTTTATCTAGTTACACGTGAGTTATACCAGCTTCATGTGAACGGTTTTTGGGTTTATATCTTTGACAAATTCTTGTTTTATCTCTCCGGCAACCTGAGAAGATGTATACTTTTCGTGCGATTCGAGCACGTTCTCTCTCAGTTAATTTGCGAGGACGACCACAGCGACTTGCATTTTCAAAGTTTGTTTCGCCTTTTGAACCGGTTAACCACGGTTTGTATGATAAATGGCTGCGTTTTATCAATTCTCCGATCTGAGCAAATATAAAATTATTTTGCGCTGAGGTTCAGTAGCTTCAGATTGTTTTGACACATTTTAAAAAAATTACAGGCAAAATAGTTATTCCCTAAACTTTTGGCACTTTATAGTTATTTAATTGAATAAAAATTAATAACGGAATATTATAGCATGTGTCAAATGTCAAATTGTTGTCAGATTATTAATTTTAAAATAAAGGGATAGATGTCTAAGAAAGTGTGCCTATTTTTTTGTCTATTGTATTTTAGAACTTTTTGCAATTTTTATCTGCCAACGGACTATTTCATCTTTCTACACAAATAAAACTGCTACAGTCTTAAAATATATGGCAGACTGTAATAGATTACTAGCATAATTAATATAAAAAAAATGTTCCTTCTGCTTAAAATTCAGTCTTTAAATGATATATGACTGTTGTATCTATACTTAAGTCCATCACTGTACATAGATATACTTTGATTTTTAAAAGAATTTTATTTACATACATAATTTTGAATTTACCTAATTTACGCGTCGCTCTGTTGAAAAAATTATTGTCATAAAAACATACAAAATCTAATTGAAATTTTTTGTGCAAAAATACATTAACCGTGCAAAAGAATATTTCTTTATATCAAAGTTCATGCAAATATGATATAAACCAAAGAATAAAAAATACGTATAAGAGAAGACTGAGAAGTGTCATTTGTGCGTTTTGCAATTAAATTGTTGTATTAATGTACAGTGTCTGACATAAGTTTTTAAATTTTACCATTCAACACAAATACTGAAGGTAAGAGCCATCATCTTTTTTAATAAAAAATTTGCAAACAAAATCAAATTTTATTGAATATTAATTTTATTTTTAAATAGAGGCAAACAGCAAAAAAACTAAACATAAACAAGGTAAAATGCCTGCTAGAAGACTTTCCTGGAATAATTATTATCTTTCATCGTGTATTTTTTGAAAAAAAAAAAAAAAAACATTGAAGGGAATTTGTTTAAATTTTTAGACTTTTGTCAACATAAGACGAGTTTCTTTATTTTTTCTTCCAAGAAATATTACGTACATACAAATATATGTACATATGTGCATTATAACTTTTAACTCATTTAAAAGTAAATCAAACATTTTCAGGGCAGTTTAGCAAGTCAGATTTTTTAAATGGTGTTCTGTAAACCAAATGACTTAATGTATAAAAGTTAAGTTAACATTTCACCATAAAAAGTGGAAAAAGTGTTTATCAAAGTTTGTCATTCCGTTTGTAATTTCTACAGTATCTATTACCGACCCCATAAAGTATATATATTCTTCTTACGCATATCCAAGTGGATTGAGCGATGTCCATCCGTGTTAGTGTTAAAATCAATTTTGCAAAGTCGCTAGATGAGCTAGAGAAAATTTAAATATGCCGATCGATCAGACATAGTTTCGAAAATTTTGCTATTGAAATTCCATGTCCTTTGAGCTAGCGGGCAAAACGAAAGAGGAAGTAACTCCAATAAAAAAAGAAAAACAAAAAAAAAGCATGATTGTGCACCATGTTCTTTAAGATATCAATATGGATACGATTTGAAAGCTTTTTAAGATGTCTTTCAGGAAATAATAAAATTAAAAAAAAGCTTAACCCATTACATTATTTTTTTTTTCTTATTTTTTATTTTCTTTGTCACCCCAATATTTGTTTTTAATTGGAGGGACTTCACAAAGCTAAATTTACATATGCATCCCTTTCCTAAAGAATGTAGCCCAGTTACGAAAATAACTAAATAGTCATTATTGCCTGAAGTGCTACTTCTCTTTACAACGAATTTATATAAGTCACTGTTAAAACTTTGTTGAACAATTTTCTATTATAAACAAATGTTTATTTTTGAAAATACTCTAAAAACTAAGCCTGCAACACCTTAATTCACTTAGCTCTTCAGAAAACTTCTCACAATTATAAAAAAAAATTAATATAAAAATTTTCTTTTATCAGACACTTTTTATGTCAATTGTTTTGTAAACAAAATCAAGAAACAGCTGTTTGGCTTCTTCTTCATGCTAGCAAAAATTTTACTCAACCAAATTTTTCTCTCACATTTTTAGGTTTTTTTTACTCTCTACTTGCAAGTTTTTTGAGTACGTGAACAAGTTCTAGTAATAATTACTAACAAGTTTTAGTTACTGAAAAGACTCTTAATCGGCTAACCAGTAATATATAGCCATTTCAACGAATACGACAAACACGTCAGCCAAACTCAGCGCTTAAGTATATAATAAATATTGAACTGAAATCTGAATTATTGCCCTTATTACCTCCTTTTTAATATTTTTTTCTTAGTGGAGTGTATTTTAAAAATCTTGATCAGTTTTTTTGGCGCGACGAGTATTTAACAATTATTTTAAATTATTTGTTTATATGTAGAGGAAAAAAATAATAATTTTAAATGTAAGAATTTAAAAAAAAAATTAGAAAGAAGGTTTCTTGGATATAATAAGCTTTTATTGTTTTTTTTGTAATCATATGTAAAGGTGTGTGTGCATTTTTCAAGTAGCGAAAACTTCGGAAAACATCCTAAAAATGAAATTGTTTACAACAATGAAATGTTTTTTTTTTACAACTTATCACTAACACTTTAATACATATGCATGAACAATGAGCATGAATTGTATGTAAGCTGCTTTAGTTGCATACTATAAAACCTGGGGCATTAAAATAAACGTCTCTAAATCAGAGGCTATTTGCATTAGAAATGCGTCTGGAAAGTGTCCCCGTTTTGTAGTACCACAGAGCAAGGTCTTGCAACTCTCACTCGACAGCTTAGGCATTCCGTTTAAGCCCAGCATTAAATATTTGGGAGTCAGATTCGACAGGTTACTAAAATTTAACAATAACGCTCGCGACTTGCTTAATAAAGCAAAGCGTATATCAGGTATGTTTGCTAGGCTATTGAATAACAAACACCTACCTCAAAACACGAAACTTCTTCTCTATAAAGTGGCTATAAGACCAGTACTCTTATATGCGTTCCCTATCTGGTTCACCATATCACCAAAAATAGCAGCGCAGTTGGAAATATTTGAACGTAAAATTCTGCGAAAATGCATGGGAAAAAACTACGAACAACATTTTAAGCGGTTCTCCAACAACTATATTTACAAAAAATCGAAAATGCAAAATCTTTGCAACTATGCCTTGTCACTTCATAGAAGATTCGTGGATAAACTTGCCTCTCACGACAACATACTTTTAAAGGAAATTTTCGAAATCGAAAAAAATTCAAATGGGTCAACATCAACATTCTTGTCACCAGTCGGCATATTAAATGAAAATTTACGTAACAATGATAGTTTTTCTCTGCCGACCTTTTACAAAAAAACCTTCCTCGGTTCACATCGGGGCTAGACAATTTTTTGTTCGTTCTCGTTTTTAAATATGTATATAATTCATTATCTCAATGTACCTAAACATTTCGTTTAAAATGAAATTATTTTCACATATGATTTGTAATGTTTAACACTCTGTTATGTCGTTTATTTAACAGAATTATTTGTTGTCTAATTTTAAGCGTTGATTAGTTTTAATTTTATCCACAGACCTATGCTCTGTAAGCTAAATAAAGGCCGTGAGCAAGCCTGTTCGCTCTATTCATATTGTAATAAGAAAATAAAACATTTTTCAACATTCATTTTTTAGCAAGTAGCAAAAGACTTTTAATGTGTATTAGAACAATACGTATTATACAGTTCTAAGTATTCTCAAATTAACAATTAAAGAAAAAAATTTCGTTAAGCATTAATGTAACCTTATGTATATAAAAAGAAGACTCAATAAAAATATTATATTATTGCTTTATTAGGGCAATTAACAATTTCAAATGTGAACTACGCCACGTACCTGAGAACTTGTAGTTTTGCCCACGTGTTTTTAAAAACGAACAAAGCCAAGTACCTAAGTGCAGACCTCTAATATATAGTATAGCAATTTTTATAAGGAAGACAGTCTTGTGCTTAAACTTAAATTGTAAGTTCTGAATAGTTATCGCAAAAAAATATTTATTAGTTGATATCACTGTTTTTAGTATTTATGTTTTCTCTTCGACGACAAGAGGTAATGTCATATGTACATAACATATGCAAGTTTGAACATGAAAATTATAAGCCTTATGTTAAACACTGGTTTTGACATACATACGAAATTACAAATGGATATCAACGTTGACATTCCATATGACTTGTACACATAATGTAAACACACCTTTAAGAGCAACATATGTAGCTGGAAAATTAGTTTTTAAATTGCGAGCTGTAAAACCATTTCTTACATGCAGCTTTGCAAATACGGAGCTATTCAGCAGTAGTTATTGCATTTTAACCGGTTAATTTGAAAATAAAAGCAGTCAGCTACCATTGCTAAAATAAAAAAAAAGAATTGTTTCAATAAAAGTGTATTGAGGATTTGTCGGACAGAAATTGAAAATGGGAAATAAAAAAATAATGATAATAATAACGAAATTACGGATTTTAAAAATTATTTTTTAAAAAACATATCTTGCTTTATTTTCATCTAAAGTTTTTATAAAAATTTCAATAAGAACCGATATAAGTATATTATTTTCTTATTTTAAACCCCGTTATTTGCTGAAATAAATTACAAGATATTTTCGTAAAATTTTGGAATTTGCTAAACTTTAGAAACATATTTTTAAGGAATACCAAGTTTACACACGTTAATTTTTCTTGCAGAAATTCTGGATTTTGTGAAAAAGAAAGGAGTGCAGAATCATTTTATTTCTCGTTAGCCCACCTACAAAATTGCTGCAAGAAAAATTAACGTGAGATTATAACTGTTGACATTCGAAGAAGGAAAAATCACAAAGTCACCTGAGCTGTTAAGGCTATCTGCTATTAATTCGCCTTGTGATTCTAATTTTGTGGCAATTTTTACTAACAAACACGTTCACATGTAAATCAATATAAAATTTTTTTGTGCTTAATTCCCTTAAATATTATATATTTCGTGAATTTCTCATAACATATTTGTTATTTAAAAGTAAAAAATTGAATGGCTTACAGCGGAGAAAGCATATCCATATGGTCATTTCTTACTTTCGATGGAATTACAAATGAGCCGTTTATGTTGCAAGTGGCATAACTCACTTTGCTTTTAAGCAGCTGCACATATTTAAATAATTGTGTTTCAAAAGTTTTAAAAATATATTGAGGCACATTCTCGAGAAGACTTACTTGCACTTCTATCTCCAATTAAAACTCAAGTCAACGTAAAATAGTAGATCTTTGCATTTAAATTTCTTTCTTATATATTCTTTTTAAAGTGATTTATGCCATTTTCAAAATAAACGGCTCAAATATTTAACATGTTTATTAGTAACAGTATTAGGCCTGTCTGCGTACACATATTTTGCATCATTTTTTGCAAAATGTTGCAAAATGTTGTCTGCGTACTCCAAATCTCTTGCAGCAAGAGAGCCAAAAAGAGAATTTTTTGACAGTTGGCAGTTAAGGCCGTGTCAGATAAAACTTTTGCTTTGCGTTGCGTTGCAAATTCGCTTTGACATTTAAGATAAAATGTATGAACTTATATGAAACATGTCACATAAAGCACTTTTAACGCAAAGCAAAGCGCAAAGTTGGTCAACACTCATCTTTTGGCGCGCTTTGACAATTAGCTGCTATACATTTGTATATTATTTTTTGCAAAATCTAAAGTAAAAGAGGTAAGTATTTTAAAATGTAATTTTTTAATTAAATATTATTCCTTTATTATTTTTGAAAAAGGCTTCTAGTATTAATTTGTAACAAATTATTTTAACTATAGGAAATAGTTTATTTTAATATTCTTATGTATACATGTAGTTATATAAAAATGCTTCATTCATTAAGATTAGGATTAGAACCAATTCCAATATGTCCTCCAATAACATTTTTTTATATTATTTTAATGAAAATATAAAAACTACTATGCACTTTTAACGTAAACAAACAATAATTAAGCGCTGTCAAAGTTTTTATTGTGACATACCTCTTGCGTTTTACACTTTTTTTTCAAAGTTTGAAATGTCACGCAAAGCGAAAAAGTTCTATCTGACACGGCCTTTAGAGAACTTGCAAAATGTTGCTGGAGAAATTTCTGCTTGCAAGATTTTGCAACTAGTTTGAACAGCTGTTTTTATTTACTTTTTTAATGAAATATTTTTTGTGAAAAAAATAAAAATTGAAATTTAACAATGGCAGAGGTAAGTAGTTCGAATTGTGTTGATTTTTAATGTTTATAATAAATAATAATAAGCAAAACATTTTATTTTATGCTAGAAACGTCCAAATATACAGTGCGACTGTGATGTTAGTGAATTGGAGATGCCAGAACCGTGTAATATACAAGTGTAATAAACAGTAATAAACAGTGTATTAAACAAGTTTTTTTTTATTTACAACACTTTTTAGGCGCACTTTAATTAATAATTTTTTAAATTACCGCGAAAATTCACTTTTGCGCATTTCGTTTGTTTTGCTATTTTAATTGTTTAAACACCGATCAGCTGTTTTCTTGTAAGATTTTACTGGATACTGTCTGCGTACTTTTTGATATATTATCAGCCGACAGAGTAAAATTGCTCTTACTCTCCCAAAAAAAAAAAAAAAATACTGAGTATTAGCTACTGGAAAAGTACCCAGACAGACCTATTCAAATGAAATTGTGTATTTGCTCTTTCAATGTTAACAAATTAAAAATCCGTGCTTAGACAAATTGAATGCTGAGATTCCGAAATCTTACTTTATAAATCCCAAAAATGAAGTTTTTAATTATTTTTGTCAATTAAATTAACTACATATGAAAATAAATTATCCCATCTAGGGCTTTTAAAATCCGGTTTTAGTTTTTTGAATATTTTTTTACGATTTTATGCCATTTAATTCAAATTCGAAATTTCGTGCAAGCCCACGGGCAACCAATAAGCAAATTGGGTGAATTTTTTTACAGCCAAAAATTTGAAAAAAGGTTGTATGCTCGTTAAAAAATTTTCGTCTTTTGGAGGATAGATTATGAGATTTTTCATTTTTATATTAAAAACTAGCAGTGCCCGCGACTTCGTCCGCAAGTCATTTATAAAAAAATTCAAATATAAAAAATGTATTTTTAAATATTTACTGCAGAGATCAGAAAACAGTGTTAAAAATATTCCACCTTTTAAAATAAAACTTGCTGACAACTGTTTTAGTACCATTTGAGCAATAAAATGACTTATTTTTACGAAACAAAAAGTATTTTAAATTTGAACTAAGGACCTAAAGGACCTCCACACAAAATTTTATTTAAATCTATCCAGCAGTTTTTACGTGATGCGAACACATACAGATACACAGATAAAAAAATTCCAAAAATAGGTGTTTTGTATTC
This sequence comes from Cistogaster globosa, assembly GCA_937654795.1. Classification (NCBI taxonomy): domain Eukaryota; kingdom Metazoa; phylum Arthropoda; class Insecta; order Diptera; family Tachinidae; genus Cistogaster; species Cistogaster globosa. The sequence goes on along the minus strand of OW569404.1, from coordinate 84,393,277 downwards.
CATATCGATTACTATCTACACTAACATCAAAGTTTTCAGAAAATATTTCATTTATTATTATTGTTTTCATTTAACTTGCCATTATAGTGTGTTCATACATGCACTTTTATTAAATCAATATTATGTGTATTAACATAATTATTTTGGTTTAGAATTTTATTTGGATTAAAATTCAAAATGTTGCTTAGTTTAGACGCAATTGGTTTGTGTCTGAGGTTTAAATTTCGAAATTTTGCTTTACACAGATCTTCTGAACAGTGTTGCATTTTAATTTCTACTCAATATTATAACAATTTCGCACTGATTGCGCAATAAATTATTAAGATTTTGTATGGTATATTGAGCTCAATAATGGCTTTTAATTAAGCTGAATATTGAGTAATATCTGAACCGGCTATTATTCAAGCAAACAACGATAAATTTTAAGAAGATCAAAATTAAAGTTTATTCATAAATTTTTATACACTGTGCCACCGAAAAAAAACTAAACCAAAAATTTTATTTAGAATATTCACGAGGCAACATGACCTTGAAATAACTGCTTTTGCAGAGCAGGTAGTGAAAATCTAAGTGTCAAGTTAATGATTTTGATTTTGCCAAAGTCACTCAAAATAATTTAATGTCTTGCTTTGTGATTTGAGGTGTTACCTGTTGCTTTTGTTTTGTTTTAAATTTAAAAGCAAACAAAGTTGTTTATATTTTATAAACTTTACTTGAAAATAATAATGTGATGAAAATTTATAGCTCCTCGAAATATTATAAATTAAACGTAAAATATCAGGGTTGTCATAGAAACCCATATTGTCAGAATTGGTTTTAAAACCGAGAAGAAAAATGCTTTCGGAGGTCATAAACACCAATGTTATTGGTTTTATGTTCGAACTAGAATTAGTGTCGGTTTTAGGTGTCACAAAAACTAATATTACTGGTTTTCTTTTAAAAATAAACCAAGAAGCTAACTGCTGCCAGTTTTTATTTTTTAGCAGCGGGATATTTTTTTTAGAAATGTAGGTAATTTAAATTAATTTAATATTTGCTTTATGAAAAGAAAAATTTTTGCATTGACCTTTTTATTTTCTAGGGGAAAACTTTATACAGTACACAAAATACAATGATCATGGAATTCATGGAAAAATATCCGGATTTACCTTAAGGCTTCACGAAACAACAGTGAATGCCCTGTGGGAAGAACTGGCTGATTCACTGAATGGTGCCGGCCACCCACCACAATTTGACATGAATGGGTGGAAAAAGGTAAACAAAATTTTTTCCACAGAACAAATTTTATTGTTATATGTAATGTCTTTTCATTTGTACAGAATGGACTGAGTGGAAGAGCAAGATAAAAAAAATTTTTTCTTGATGAAGACGATAAAAGAAAGAAAGAAATCAACGATAAGCTTGATGAATTAATTCAAACTGAAAAAGAAAACTTAAGCAGCTTAAGACGCATTTATAGAGCAATTAAAGAAGGTAATGAATCTGTTGCAAATGCTGTTACTGATTTGAAAAAGGAATTTGGCCGCGTAAGTACAGCAATTTTGGAATCCTTTTAAGAACAAATTGAATTGAAGTAGAGACAATTGGATCTGGATATTTTTAATAAAAAAACTTTATATTTCATTTAAAAAATTATAATTAAAATTGTAAACAATTATCTAAATATACAATACAATTATACAAATGTAAATAACAGCTGATTCGAATATTGGTTTTATTTGCACGCAAAGACTACAAAACCGACTTGGTTTCATGACACCAAATGAAACTAATATTGGTTTTCAAAACCGAGAAACATCAAAACCGACTTGGTTTCTATAACACCCCTGTATATACCGTATAAAGTTAAAATACTAATTTTTTTAACTAAATGTATAAACATTTTCATTTAATGTTTTCTATTTTTACTTGTTTTTTTTTTATCGAACTTACAGCAATACTTAAACAAAAGCGGAAAGCGTTTTTTTTTGTTCTCAAAAGTTCTCTTGCTCGTACATTTTGTATATAGTATACCGAAATAACGCGGCGGCCGCGCAACGGAAACTCTTTGCAATTGAAAAATCCAATTTTTACAAGGCGTTTAATGAAAATTAAAAAAAAAATATATGTAAATTCAAATAGTTCATTTTTTTTATATAAAATTTTAGTTTACACAATTATTTTACACAAAATTTTATTAATATATTAAAATTCACATTAAAATAAATTAGTTTAAAGGAATTGATTAGCCCATTTCTACAATACAATTTTTCAGGGAACAACGACCTTATTAACGGTCGTTTCTTAATGTAACAAATGATGTCCGAAAGTAATGCATACAAAAATTTACCGCGTTTAAGAGTTTAACGGAAAAATCGGCATTTTTTAAGCAAAAATCGGCAAATCGGCACTTTGATAATTTTGAGGCTAAAAATCGGCAAAATGACGATAAATCGCCAAATATGGCAAGACTGAATGCAAGTTTAGGTAAAAGAGAGTGATTTTAAGAGAATTATATTCCTTTTCCTTTTTTTTTGTACGAAACAGCCAAGACTTTTTGTGTAAACTGCAAAACAATTAGATTGTTAAAGAATAAACAATATTTTATGCTCACAAAACAACAAAAAAAGTGCTATTCTAAAACTTATTACAAACCAGCAGTGCCCACGACTGCGTCCGCGTATCATTTCTAATTTTCTAAAAATTGAAATTAAAAAAATGTGTCATTAAACATTTGTTGTAGAGTTCTATAAATAGTTTTAAAAATTTTTCAACTACAACTGTTTTAGTACTATTATACCGGTAAAATTGGGAGATTTCTCATTTGAATCTCTAGTTTGTCCACTAAATGAATCTTCACCATATATGTCGATCTACTTTAGTGAAATAGCTTCTATTAAAAAAAAAAAAAAACAAATATTGCGGTGGAGAATAAAAAAATGAGAACCATATATAATTTTAAATAAAAAATGTCACCGACTCATATTGGGTTAAGCATTTTTTAATTATTTAAGTATTTCCTAAAAGATATCTTCAAAAGCTTTTAAATGACACTAATATTGATATTGTACAAAATATGGTGCACAATCGTATTGCATTGATCTTGCTTATTTTCGGCATAAAAATCTTCGCAACTATGTCTGATCGATTGACGTATTTAAACTTTCTCCAGCTCATTTAATGCCTTTGCCGTTTTCTACCTGTGGTAAAGGGTAAACATTTAAATTAATATAAAACTTTAAAAATTAATAACTATAAAGGTAAATACAATAATTAAAGTATAAAGATTAATATACATAAATAAAATGCCAGTTGGCTTTCAATGCTATTTTCACAAGTTTTTATTTTTTTTATTTATTGTATGGAGTAGGGAAAAATTAAATTAATTTGATACAAATAAGTACTCACCATTCCTGAATAATTTATTTTAGTTACTTTTATTTTATAAACTCAGTTATGTAAATGAAGGTTTAATAAATAAATAAATAATTTATGAATTCGTTATTGCATGGCGCTGAAATGGAGCCCAAATAATAAAGAATTCTGATCTAATTAGTGTCCATATTCGGAAAGAAGCGTGTAAGTTCAGTGATACAACTAATGGAAAACTGTTTAGCGTCCCGAAGAATTTTTATGTGTGCGTTACAAGTGTAAAAATGGTGTTTCTTTAACGCATCGAAAAAAAAAACTTTAGAAGTCAAGAAAATCGGTTTTTTAAAAACTAAAATTTTTAATTTTAAAGATAACAAATTTGAATTGAACTTTTAAGAATTTGTAAAACTAGAAAAGGAAACATTTTATAGAAGGTGTGATATTGGGTAGAACATGGAAAATTACCATACGTCTACAGAATGCATTATTCGGCCATATAGAAAAGACTTAAATAGGATTAAAATACATACCGAAAAAGCTCCTTGGAAGTACAATTCAGTGCACAGTGGATCAGAATCAAAATATTTTGAAAATAACAAACATTCATAAAGGGCTAGGCTGGGTAGGCAATTAATATTTAAAATATTCTTAAAAAAATTTCAAGATTATATCTTTTCTGGCTTAAAAATTATACGATTTATTTATTATACCCTTCGAAACAAAAAGTGGAAAAAGGGTATATAAAGTTTGTCATTCCGTTTGTAATTTCTACGATACGTATTCCCGACCTCATTAAATTTATATATTCTGAGTTCTTATGTATAGCAAAGTCGATTGTCCGTTTGTCTGTCTATCCGTTTAAGGCACTAGATCAGCATCGATCAGACATAGCGTCGAAAGAGTAGCTATTGAATCAGAAAGATCGACTCATGTCCTTCCACTCAGCGGGCAAAACGCCACGCCTGCTTCTAATATTTCCATATCATTTGGAACAATGAAGTAACTGCAATCAAAAAAACAAAAATATTTATGTATACGTATATATTTTTTTTATTCCAGATGAAGGAATACCAAACGTTTCAAAAGTTTCGTTTTCATTGGGCGGACTATCTAGTTTTTGTATCATTGACTGTTTTATCAACCGGTATTGGCATTTATTATGGATGTTACAGGTAAATTTTATAATTTATTAAAACTTTTTACACTAACAAAAAATGAAAAAAAAAATGTGTGCTTCGTTTAAATTAATTTAAAATATTTTTTGCAAATTATTAAAAGTTCTCAATAACAACAACAGTTAAATTAACATTTATATAAAAACTCTTTTTTCTATGCAAGTAACACATTTAGTAGAAATATTTCAATATTTCCAATTTGATTTTTTTATCTTCAAGAGCCACAGTTATATTTAAAAGTGCAGAACCATTAGGCTGTCTTGCCTTTTGATGTTATTAATGTACATTAAAAATTTGGTAAACCCCAAGAATGCGGGGAAAAGGAAACAATATTGTATTTTTCCTTTTTTTAGCTAAAAAACTATTTTGTTTTTGTTTAACTTTAGAACAAGATATAACAATTGGCTTGATTTGTCTCTGGGCTTGGTGAGGAATCCATAAATTGATTTTAGAAAAAAATCTCTTCATAGCTGCTGCCATTATTTTAATTCTATTGTAATGTGCTTTGGAGCATATAAAGTTTCTTTTAATACAAACGTTGCTAACGAATTCGTCTTGAACCAATAACACTTCTAGATCTTTCTTAAGCTTCGAAGTTTAAACACTCAAAGCAGCATTGCCCTATAATTTATTTCCAGCTCTATTATTTATTTTAGTTTAGTTTGTGCTTTTAATTTCAATTGTCTTTTACATTTGTCGTAGATGTTTCAAACTCCGGCTGTAGTAAATGGCATAATTGTATTAAAATAATTAATTTTGTAGTTTAAATCAGTTTTTTTTTCCAAGTTTTACTTCAACTTTTTTATTAAATAATCATGATATGACTGAAAAACTTTAATGAAAAAGAAATACAGAATTATGAGTGTATGTAAATATTAAATACCAACATTTGTTATTTCTTTAAATTGTTGTTAATGACTTTATTGATTTAAAAAAGCATAAATGAGAAGTGCATTTTCTTTTTCTTTAGAAAAAGCAATTTTTTGCTCATGTTTACCACATTTAATACATGTGATCTTGTAAAAGTTATTGCTGATACAGTTCACTTTTGCTGACCTTAACACTTGAAACATCTCATCTGCAATATTGTTCAACGAATTTTACATGTTCAGCCCATGCTTTTTTAAAATTGATATAAATGAAAAATTACGAAAAGGCCTCAGAGGTAAAGGAATGGGTAATGAGCCAGGACCAACCATACAGCCTGAAGGCGAATAATAAAGAACCGCGATTTTTTAAACACTAATTGACTATTTAAAGTAAATTAAGATTATTTCAGCAAAATTTAACTCAACAACAGAACGAAAATATTTTCTTTTAATTTCATTTTAATAATATAAAATCTAAATATAGCAAAGATTGCTTTGAAAGTATCATTATTTTAGTAAAATTTCAATTGCAGAAAGGAAAAAGTTACCGAAGAAATCTCCCAAGAGGATGTCGAAAGTAAAGATGGAAAAAAAATCATTTTTGGTTCATCAAAAATGAATGAATATTTGTTGGGCTCAAGAAAATTAGAAGTATTTCCGGTTGCATTGAGTTTAATTGGCAGGTAAGTGAAAGTTTTTTTTTAGTTAAATTTGCATAAAATATTTTTATGTTTAAATACTTTTTCTTCCTTTGATAGCTATGTTTCTGCTGTGACAATTTTGGGAACTGTATCTGAAATCTATAACTTTGGTACTCAATATTGGCTAATTTTCGTATCTATATTTTTAATGTCAATCGCTGTTATTAAAGTGTATTTACCTGTTTTCATAGCACTACACGTTGGATCTTCTTACGAGGTGAGTTTAGAAAACTAAAACGTTATATACGCTACAGACAACCAAATTATATAGCATAAGTTTTTGCATATGTGTTACCACATATGTAAATAAGAGTGTAATATGCTGTCTTATAAAGAACTGCACAAGCATATTAATTTTCATACCAAGGCGCATCAAACAGGTGACTGCATCAGATCATGTGTTCATCATATGTTTTAGCTTTTGCGTGTATTTTGTTTCATTTATCGAAAAAATCTTAATTTAGGAAAAAAAATCTTCTAAGCTCTTTCACTGTAACATTTTCTTAATTCTTAAAATATTTATTCAATTCATATGGCGTAGTTCCCTAAATTCGTCATAGAAATTTTGTATCTCACTGTTTTCAATTAAATTTGGAAAAAGTTTTATTTAAGTTAATAGAGAAGAAACTTTTGTGTTAATAACGTTTTGAGGGTCAATATAAGAAAGCTTTTTTAAGGTTGCGTCGTTAAAGTCAAATCGTTTTGTTACTTGTTTACAGACCTCAACGTAAAAGACAATACATTAATTTAATTCAGTAGCATTAATATGTGCCTGTTACACGTCATCATTATTTACATACATATTTATCCATTAGCGGCAGTGATACAATTTTTTGTTTTAGAATACTAAGTTGCAATAAAATTGTTTCACATGGGTAAATATGTTTGATAATAAATATTAAATAATAGTTGTCAAGCAACTAATAAAAAATATTAATTAAAAAAAAAAGACCTTCAAATCTTATTTTGAATAAAAATTCTTTAAAATTAAGGTGAAATCTTTATTCTGACATCGCTGTGTTCAAGAGTTGTGTCAGCAATTGTATTATCTGTGACACGAGCGTTATGCATTTTAAGAATAACTCGTGCATTTTGAAATGTGATGGTGGTTTTGTTGAATGGTGTTTTGTATTATTGTTTTAGTGTAAGATTTGCAAAAGTAGTTCATTTTATCAACATTAATTAATTAAAGGAAATATAATTTCTATTTAAAATTCTATACTCTAGAAATTGGTAAAATAATCATATAATTTTTTTTAATTTCAATAAAAAGCACAGAACTAAGAGTCAAAATAATAAAATAACTTAAAATAAAAATCGATTCATTGTTTTTGTTTTTTATTTTATTAAATCAAATATCTTACAACATATTACAATAAAAATATTACAATTATGTGTTTCTTTCTAAAAAACTTAAGTTTGATCTTAACTCATCGTCTCCTAAATTAGAATGTAAAAACATGATTTGGTTAATAGAATTATCATTTGATGTTATGTTTGATCTTTTTTCTGGTATTAAATTTCTTCCTGCTGAGAAAATTCGTTCAGATGCCGCACTGCTGGCTGGAGTAGCTAATGTTTTACAACTTGCTTTAAAAAGAAGAGGTAATTGACTTTTGTGCACGTCCCACCACTGCAATATATCAAAGTCATCATGGAACGGTGTTTTTATGTTTTGGTACATCGTTATTTGGTTACTTATTTCGTCAATCGGATCGATTATTGCTGAATGAGGCAAAAAGTCGGAGTATAAAGGAATTGCTTTAGTATTTTCTTCTTCGTTTTCTTTTTGTTTTTTCCGATAGTCACTTATAATGCGTTTACATTTTAAGGTTAAGGCTTCTTTTTCTTTACTACTAAATTTAATTACTTATTTTATTTTATGAAAGATGGTTAAGTCTTCCTACATAATTGATTCTAAAGATGATGATAATATTTCTTAAAGCTCCTAATTGTTTTTTTATCGGAAGTATAACAGATGAATATTTTTTTTAATCGGTGGATGTATGTAGATATAAACTAGATGTATTGTTAGATACTTTTCTCCTTTTAATTTTTCAATGCTTTTTTAAATTTTTTAATACTTTTATTACTTTATTACCGTTCCTGTTTCGAAATTGATAGTACTAATTCGATTCAATTGGTTTTTTGCTGCAATATTTGAGTTATCATAATAAATGGTGTTCCTTCTACACCATTTTTCATTGAAATTGGGAAAATTCTAAATAAAAATGAGAATATCCATTTGAAATTAAGAATTTTCCAAATGAAAATGAGAATTTCAATTTGAAATTCAGAAAATTCCAAATAAAATTGAGAATTTCAATTTGAAATTGAGAAAACTCCAAATGAAATTGAGAATTTTTATGTTAAATTGAGAAGTTTTCATTTTAAACTAGGAAAATTCCAAATGAAATCGAGAAGTTAAATATTTTATTGAAAAAATTTAATCATAACAAACTAAAATTTATTAAAATAATTGATACTTAAAAAAATAAATACAAATGTATGTAGAATTACTGACCAAATCCCGAGCGGGCTGGTTGTATAGCTGTACTACAATCTACAAGTTGTTTTATACATGTTTTAAAAGATTGATCACCTCTTCTAAAAAAATATGTCCCTGCTTTCCTGCATTAGGGCGCCTACATTCATCTTTGTTTTGCTTTACTTTTTATACTTGACCAAATAATTTTAACGGGGTTGAGCACGGGTGAGTAAGGGCTTGATCGTAAAAGCGCAGCTGGAGAAAGTTCCAGACGAATGGCAAGGAGCGTTTTTATAATTAATTACCTAACTCCTTTTGACGCGTTCATTTGCGCCATCAGGTACGATCGAACCCCTACAGCTATCCACTTGAATAATACATGATGCGCCAACGTATGTTATCATTTATTTAAAAATATTTTATAATAACTAACAGTAAATATTTCTTAATATTTTTTAAAATTTTCTAAAAATCATTTGGAATTTTCTAAATTTGAAATACAAAATTCTCAATTTCATTTAGAATTTTCTCAATTTCAAAATGAAATTCCCAATTTCATTTGGAATTTTCTCAATTTCAAAATAAAAGTCCCAATTTCATTTGGAATCTTCTCAATTTCCAATTTAATTTCTCATTTTAATTTAGAATTTTCTAAATTTCATATTGAATTTTCTCAATTTAAATGAACAGGCCAAAAGCTTTTTAAAGTTGTAGTTAAATTTGCATTCATGCCAGAAACTTTAAAATATAAAACCAGCTTTGAGCAGCAGCAAGACAAAATTGCTATATCATTTACTTTTTCCATCGATTTTTTAAGAGTATTATGCAACAAATGGTTAATGCAATATACATTTAATAATAATAATAATTTAATTTCTTTATTAGTATAAAACCTACTTTACATAACATTTATATTACATACTACGTGATTCCATTTTTCTTATTTTCCCCAATTATACATTATATTTTACAAAATTTACAATATGCTTTTTAAACCATTTTAAATTATTCACATTTTACAAAGTTTTGCAGGGCATTGTAAAGTTGCAATCCTTTTATGGAAAAGCGATCGTTGCATTGCTGTTGTTGATACGTCTCTTACATATAATAATTGTTCTTTAAGGTATTCTGGTGCTTCTGCACTTTTCATTTCATTAATGAAGTTTATAGTGTTCAGCTTAAGTCTTTGCTCTATATTGAGTCATTTCAGGGAGTCTAGCATGAGTTGAATAGGTGTATATCTGTTGCATTTCAATATTGTTCTCTTTGCTCTATTTTGTAACTTCTGTAGCCGATTGATCTGTTGTGTTGTGCAGCATGAGAAAAGTATTGTCGATCCATATTCGAAATGTGGTTTTATTAAAGTTTTATATACATTGATAGACGTTATAATGGAAACTTGTTTTCTGATCCTTTAAAAAAATGAAATTTTTCAGATTTTTTTACAAATGTCTATAACTTTTAAATTTCAAATCCTTGTCAATAATGAATCCTAAATATTTTATTTGCGTAAACTTCTCGATACCTTGATTATTTATTTTAAACATTTCATTGCTGCTAGTATTTATTTAATACTTTTTGTTTTATTTTCGTTTAATTTTAATTTATTCAAGTTTAGCCAAACGTTGACATTTTCCATATCCTGATTAAGGTTATCATAACATTTGTGGTTAGATTCTTCTTCCGTGAAAATAAGCGTATCTTCAGCATATTAAACAATCTCTCATTTCTTCAATATATTACGCATAACATTTAAGTATATAATAAATAATAATGCTCCTAGTATAAACCTTGTGGGACTCCGAAATCATTAGTGCTTAGATGTAACGTTGTTTACTTTCGTGACTTGTTTTTTTGTTTATTAAATATTACTTAAACCATCTTAGTTCTGTTCCTGTAACTCCGTATCCATTTAGTTTTTGGAGAAGTATGTTTCTATCAATTGTTCGAATGCTCCTTTAAAGTCAAGAAAAATAGTTACAATTGTATTATTTTTCTCAGTTTTTTTCCATGGGTATATTTCCTCCAGAATCCAGATTGATATTTTGATAATAATTCGTTGTATTCCATATATTTCAATAGTTGTTCCTTTACCACATTTTCTAAAATCTTTTCAAAAGTTTTTAGCATGTTAATTTAACGAAAGTCTTGTTTCTTGTTTTTGTGACTTTTTCAACAGGAGTAATCAATGATGTCTTCTAGTTTTCAGGGAATATTCCCGTTTCCAACGATTTATTAATTATATCAAGCATAATTCCTCTTACAATATTCCAACTATTCATTATCATGTTCCTCAAGGTTTTTTCATAGTCGGGCTTATTTTTTAAGTCTTTACATATTACATATATGATAATTGCTGCGGAAGGCAGAAACCATATTAGAACCTCTATTAGTTACAGTAAAGGCTTTACTATCAAGATCTAAATTTGATCCTGATGTTTTCACCTGAAAAAATATATTTCATTATTATTTTTTTTTTTTTGTAAAATTAATAGTGGCAACAACTTACTTGTACATTTCAATCTTTCATACACTGCATTCCTAAAAGTCTGCTTACCACATTGCATTCTTTTAATAAATTATCCGTCCAAAGATCTGATGTTAATCGAAATCCAGTACTTTTAATAGTTTCTATTTCGCTCTTAATCTTTTCAAAGCAAATAGAATATAGTTTGTTAGCGTTTCTAGAAATTGTAGTTGAATGTGGTAAGAGGTGTTTCAAATAAACATTTGCACCGTATTTAGCACTAATTGATATAAGGCGTTCTGCAACATTTTTGAAGCCGGAATCCTGTGGTAATTTAAATGGTTTGTAATTACTTGCAGATCATTTTTGTAATGTTATTTTTTTTTCGTTGATTATAAATGTATAGCATTTGTGCTTCAATAAGTTAGAAGCTGACTTGCTATTGTATTTGTAAATGTTATTACATTGCCGACATGCAACTAAATTGCGCAATTCTTTGCTAGCTGCATTTTTAGTTTTGCAAATATATTCCAAACCTTCCTTGTCCCCCTTTTATTACTAATTTTAAATTCACCACTCAAAATGCTTGATTTGATTGTTGATTGTTCTGGGTTCTGATTTTGATTATCAATAATAAAGTCAAACTTCACCGAGTACACTGCTGAGGGGCACACTGAAATCATTAATTTTTAGTTAGTTGTATTTTGGACGTCAGTGTCGTGTATTGTCTCTCATTCATTACTTATTTTCCTATTATTGCTAGGAGCACAACTGGGACGGACGTCGAATTTGTCATTGAAACTTCGTTGTGTATGTTCGTCGTATGAAGCACAATAACGACGACAAAATTTACTCACTTTTTTACTTTTGCTTAGTTTTTGTGAATTAATAGGTTGTCCATATAAAATAAATTATATTTAAACAAAAAAATATTATAAAAAATACCACAACTTAAAACTAATTTTATATTTAACAGCTAATTTTTGCAAATTTTTACAAATAAATCAGTTATTCAAGTAAAACAACTTTATTTATTGAATTACTTGGAAACTAAAACCAAACATGGTCACATTGTACTGAGTTGATTGCCGGAAAAAAATATAAATAAACCTATATCAAAGTTCTCCGCGTATGACTAATTTTGTCCGACGTCACAATTGTGAGCATTTTCATGTACACGAATGTGTTCTAAGCGGCTATTAGACGGTCAAACTTTGCTTGTGAGCACGGCCTGATGAGAGAAAGTGTTTTGCTATTACACTGTCATGCCAAGTTTGTCAAACATTAGTGCGCAAGCAGATTCTGAATGGTAAAGTTCGTATTTGTGATGGCGCATGAACTAGTTGCAATATGTTTTTTTTATTTTACAACTTTAATTGTTGATTCGGTTCTATTTGTAAAAGCTTTTCATTAGGCTTTTGTTTTAAATTTCTATTATTATAAACACCACCTTTCATTTGCCATAAGTCCGGCAAACTTTCATATACTTAAATAAATTCTTTTAAAACGAGAATCTAATAACTTTATTCAGTTATTTCAAGAAGAAATAAACTATTTTAAGTTTTGTTTATTTTATTTACTTATTTTATTTATTTATTTTATTTATTTATTTAAGATTTTATTTTGACGTTAACAGAAGGTAGAACTTAAAACTAGACCTATAAATTAAATTTAAATTTACATTATTTTTAAATTTCATTATTTTATTGAATTTTCGTTCTTATAACGATTATAAAAACATGAGTGCAATATCATTTATTTAAAACAAATCAAGTTCTAAACTGTTAATTTTTTTATGTATTTATTTTACTTTTAACCTAAATTAGTTGGAATTTTGTCTGTATGAACGAAAACTCTAAGACAAATATATCAAAGTGGAAGTTTTGCATTAGCAATTGACAAGAATTTAAATGTAATATCTTTTATCTAATGCTTTTAAATTTTTTTCAATATTATCTATATTATTTAGTATTATGCGCTCTAGCCAAGCCATCTTTACTGTTCGCCTACAAAAACACAAATTAAACTTACACTGTGTGGCTGACTTCCAAAATATCAGTTGCTTTGTATTCGAACAATGTATTGTGTTTCATAGTGTCGTGGTACTAAATGTTCACAATGCACACCATTCCAAAATATCGCAGGCAAGTATTAGAAACGTTGCAACCGAGCGAGCAACTGATACGCTACAGTTTCTAAATTGATGCTTTGTTTCGCAACTTTGTATATGTACAAGATCTAAATACCGCAACAAAACTGTATGCTAACTTTGTATTAAAACATTTTGGAAGTCAGCCTGTTTGACAAACATGCAATTAAACGAGTATAATAGCATGATGGCAAACATGAAATATCAAAAAGTTTTGAATTTCAATCAATGCCACTGACAAGGACGAAATTTTCCCTATTATACGAGATTGATGGCATGTCATCAGGCCGTGCTCACAAGCAAAGTTTGATCATCTAATAGCCGCTTTATATTTGAAGAAATGGTCGTTCGTCCAAATTGTGTTTCTAGCATATTGTTTTTGACACACACTCACTCTCTCGAAACGCAATAAGTAAGCGACCCAAAGTAACTGCTTAAGCATAAAATGTTTTGTGTTTTATTTGAATGTTTTGTGCAGCCCTTTATTGTTTTTTATCGTAACTTGTGAATTAAAAAAAAAAAAAACAATCACTAATTAAGGGCAATAGTTATAAAGTATGAAAAGCTGCCCCTTTTTTATATGTCGGAAAAATAAAAAGCAAAAAATGCAAGGGACGAAAGCATTTTTTGAAAAAAGAAAAATTGCTTATTTTTAGTTTTGTTCTTTTCCTTTTTTATAGTCGTGTTGCTATATGAATTCTTATTCAACAACCGGCTGCTTATTATTACTTTTCAATGCATAAAGTCGTAACTATAAACGTAAAATGTGACAACTGATGTTCATCCAGTAGCAATTAAAGTAAGAATATAAAATTTATTATTTTGGCGAGTTAATGAAACATTAAAAACTTGTAACTAATCATAGAAGCTCTAAACACATAGACGACAGCAGACTTCACAACTTCTCGGCTTCAAATGCTGCCAACTTCAAATGCTGCTTTGAAGTCAGCTACAAAAATATTTTGAAGACAGCAACAACATAATAATCAGCTAATGTGTCCATACTATTCCTCTGCAAAATTTTACAAACGTATTAAAAATATTAACAGAAAATCAAAAAAATAGGTACTTTACCATTATCTTAAAACGAAAAATGAAATAAAATATAACAAAAATTAACTCAAACGAAAAACACAATACTATGAAATTAATAATGAACAGCTGTGTATTTTAGCAATTAAAAATTCAGGGATGCCGCATATATATTTTATAATGAATAAAATTAAAGTTTTTAATAAAAAAAATGTAATAATATCACAAAAAACTATAAAAACACATAAACTTATTTTCTTATTGTAGTTTTGTAATGTTCTTTTAAGTTTAATATTAAAAAAAGTTTTTGTTGTTATATTTCCAATTTATATGTACTATGGCAACACTATATTTGTTTATTGCTGCCCGTCAAAATAGAAAATAGCCTAAGTTGGCAGCAGCAGCAAATGCTGTCGTGAAGTCGTGCTGCTGTGAAGTCGTCAAAATAACATATGTATTTTATTTTTGACAGTTTGCTGTCTGCTGCCTGCTGTCGTCTAAGTGTTTAGTGCTTTAGACTACATTTACAGCAGACATGGAATGCATGTTATGTTCTGCTAATCGTATATAGCATTTACGACAACAAACAGATCATTATGGTTCCAACTTTGTGTATAAAAGCTACCTTGATTCATCTTCGGCTTGCTGGCACGTACGCTTAGTCAATACAAGCTGTTTAAAGTTTTCTAAGTAAAGGTTCGCATTTAAGGCTTTTTTTCTATTGATAACTTGTACTTTTTCCAACTACTTCCACACACGTGCCAATGTCGTCACAATTTTTAATATTTGTATTAAACCTACGTAAAGAATCAACTACCCTATGTTCGAATTTGCCTCAATTAATTTTCCTTGGATTCCTACAAGGTTGAACAGGAATATTACTTCCCACGTCCATTTAATATTCCAGACACTTTTGATCAGAGAACGGCGTTTCCTTTTATATTTTTTATTGTAACGATTTGTAGTCGCTCATTTGTGTGAAAAGTGTTACATCAAGAAGTTTGCTTCAGTTCTTAGTTAAATGTAGGTTACAAGCCTCTGTTTACAATAATAATATTATCCTCTCGTAGTTGGTGAAATTCCGTGTTTTTATTCCACGCCTTTTGCTTAACGTGTTCTTGATTATTTTAATTTGGTGTTTTGCTTAAACTTGTTTTCGGGCTTTGTTAACGCGGCCATATAAATCTAAAGCTTGGTGTTTATTAATATTCTATCAAAATGAATGAACATCCAGATGTTTCTAAAAAGAAAAATGATTTTTCTTATGGCTTAAACTTTGATTTCAGTAAAAGAATTTCAATTAACTCTATTGGACCTATTTATCTGATTATAAATCGTATAGAAAGTGAAAATGACTTTTCCAATGTGTCTCCTTTCCTCATTAAAAAAGTGATTGATTCAACTTGTGATGGAGAAGTTTATGACTGTAAAAAACTACGCAATGGCACATTGCTAGTAAAAACCAAAAATTCTACACAAGCAAATAAGTTAATAAAACTTACAGCTATGAGCGCGAACATAAAGATCGAAGTCTCTGAACATAAAACCCTCAATTATTCAAAAGGTGTAATATATTCCACTGATTTATTCGGTGTTTCTGAAGAAGAAATTTTATCAAACATGAATAGTCAAAAAATATCTGAAGTTAAAAAAATTCTAAGAATGGATAATGGTATCTTAAAAGAAAGTGGGCTCATAATTTTAACCTTCCCAATGATCGAATTACCTGAATTTGTTTACCTGGGTTATCAGAAATTATACTTAAGACCATACATACCCCTCCCATTCAGATGCAATAACTGTATGCATTTCGGCCACCTACAGAAATCATGCGTCAGCGAAAAATTATGCTTCAATTGCGGTAACCCGAATCATGTTAATGAAGAAGCCAATGATAAATGTGGTAATGCTGCCAGCTGCGTTAACTGCAAAGAATATAACATCAAAGAATTTAACCACTCAGCTAAAGACAAAAACTGTCCAATTTTTCTAAAAAATAAAGAAATCCAAGCGATCAGAGTACTGGAGAAAACCTCCCTCAAAAACGCGGAGAGAATTTATAACAAAAGGCACCTAAACCGCACCAATACTTATGATGACATTGCTAATACTAAAGCGAATTCCAGCCCTCGTACTGTGTTTATTAGTTATGATGACCCTCTGCTTCTTCCTTCACAAAAAACCAATACAAGTAGACCAATTCAAATCTCTGGTTGTGCCAAAAGTCAACCTCAACAAAGCAACGTCAAAGATCAGCAAACCACGATTGAGACTCACTTACAACTCAAATCTATAATTATTGACCATATTGATCAAATGCCATCCTGTTCAAGTCGACCTAGGAGCCTAGGAACCACAAAAATACTACCCAGAAATATATCCAATAGAGCTAAGGCACAACTAAAATCTAAGTATAAATCTAATAACACTAAAATAAATCGCAGCCAAGTTATAAAATCTATGGATCTAAGTGATGAGAACTTTGGGATGATGGGAGAGTAATTTCTTACTACTCCTTCTATCCCTCTCTGATTTTTGGGGCGCTACGGGGACTTCCACCGTGTCAAAAGCGCTGTGGCTAGTTCATGGGGTGCCCCTGATCAGTGAGTCATTCACTTATAAATTTTTCTGTTAAACATATATTTCCTTTAATAACATTTTATTTTTCCTTATCTAAACCCTTATTACAATGACATTAGACATAATTCAATGGAATATGAAAGGATATACAAATAACTATAATCAACTCCAAATAATCATAAGGAAATATAATCCGAAAATAATTTCTCTCCAAGAAATACATAATCATTCCTTTTCCAACTTGCCTATACCCTTAAATTACAAGTGTATTTATAAAAACTCTGCCCCCCATTCTTATGGCAGAGTTGCTCTTTTAATACACAACTCTCTCCAATTTACCCCCGTCTCCCTATCGAATGAAATAGATTCCGTTGGTGCAAAAATTCAATCCAAACAAAATTTTACAATAATTAACAGTTATTTACCACCTTCTAAACAATTTAATTCGAATGTTTTAAGAAATATGTACGACCTATATAACGACAGTAATATTATTATTACAGGAGACTTTAACAGTTGGCACTCAATGTGGGGCTCAACTTCTAACAATTTACGAGGACGTATCATAGCTGATTATATAACAAATTCCAATCTCGTTATTTTTAATGATGGCTCACCGACACATTTTAGTACTCGATATTCACTAACAAACATAGATCTTACTTTCGGCTCTACCAATCTAAAACTTCAATCCAACTGGATGACTATAGACGACCTCTACGGAAGTGATCACTTTCCAATCCTCATAAAGCTTTTCACAGTTCCTCCAATGTCAAACTCTTGCCCAAGAGCGAAATTTATCACTGATAAAGCGAATTGGTCAAAATTTAAGAACCTCTCACTGGTATTTGATAACAAGCGCCCGATTAGTAATAATATTTAAAAAGAAGCTTCAAATATCCAAAAGATTATCCTTCAAAGTGCTAATGAATCTATTCCTCAGGTTAATCCCTCTAGGAAAAACTATCTAAACCAGCTTAAAAGGGAAAAAAATCAATTCTGGAACATACTAAAGAGAAATATTAACACTTGCAATATTATTAATTATAAAAGGGCAGTAGCTAGATTTAAAAGAGAGATAAAAATTGCTAAAGCCAGATGCATTTCTAAATTCACCTCACAAATCAATCCACAATCGCCAACTAAGAAAATATGGCAAAATATAAGAACATTCTGTGGCCTCCGCTTGCCTCAGTCTATACATACTATTAACTCTATCACTAACCCTGACATTTTTTTAACTGACCCTCAAATTATTGCAGACGAATTTGGCAAATTTTGGTCCTCTAGTTCACATGATAGGAACTTTTCAGATGAATTTATAGAAAATAAAACTATGTTGGATAATATGATTGCAAACATCACCCCTACAGACAAAGCTAATGTGATCGAGAATAATATCACAATTAAGGAATTAGAATGTGCTCTTAATAAATTGAAAGGCAAAACACCAGGATTTGATAGAATATCCTACCCTATGATTAGTAATCTAAACATAAAAACTAAACTTAGACTCACTAACCTATACAACTCAATTTTATCTAAATTCATTCCTAATTTTTATAAGATAAGCACCATATCCCCAATATTAAAACCAAATTCTGATAAAACTCTTATAAAATCGTACAGACTTATTTCCTTAAATACTTGTGTTTCTAAACTATTAGACAAAATAATTGCGAATCGTCTTTGGTGGTACGTGACATCAGAAAACCTTATTTGTAGCCACCAAATTGGTTTTAGGAAAGGCAAATCCGTAATTGATGCGCATCTTTACATTAATCATCTAATAACAGACTCGCTTGCCCGCAAAAATCATTCATCAATTATATCACTAGACTTTTCTAAAGCATTTGGCAAAGTAGGTATACACACTATTATTCACCAATTAATGGAGTGGGGCTTAGGACCCAAAATTATCAAGTACATTAAAAATTTCTTAACAAATAGACAGATCAGAATTAAAGTTAATAATAGTTTCTCTAAATCATATCCCCTATTCAACGGTATCCCCCAAGGCTCGCCTCTTTCAGTCATATTATTCTTAATTTCCTACAATAAACTAAGTAAGCATCTCCTTTCACTAAATCAATACAAGTTTTGTGCATACGCTGATGACTTTTATATTATAAAGAATCTTTCGAGAAGTAAATCTCAAACCATCGATATTGAACCAGTGATAAACCACATTTTGCAATGGTGCAACTATTCTGGAGCAGAATTATCCCTAGATAAATCCAGACATTTACATATTTGCCGGAAAAGAGCTTGTTATACTTCTATCTTTGCTGGCCTATTTACTATTGAAAACACTACTTCTTTAAAAATATTGGGTGTAATATTCAATAAAAAATACAATTGGAAAGATCACCTAAATTATATCGAAACAGATTTAAACCAAAGACTAAATATAATAAAATGTATCGCTAATAAAAAGTATAACTGTAATATATTGTCCACAATCTCAGCTATGAAAGCATTACTTCTATCTAAAATTCAGTACGGTCTCTACCTTTACGGTTGGTCTCCCAAATCGCATTTAAAAAAAATTAAAACTATCGTCAATTCAGCACTCAGAATAGCAACTGGTGCCTTTAGAACTACACCAATATATAACCTACTTTATGAAACAAACACTCAAACTCTCGAAGTCATGAGAGACATTTACACTTACAGACTCTTACGTAATATCATTAATTGTGATAACTCGCCTATTTCTGAAATATATTCTGACCTTATCAAAACCTCAAATACTAATTCAAACCAATCTGTACTTAATCGTATTCTCAAATTTGCCAATAACAATCAGCTACCGGCAGAACCTTACAAAAATCTTTTCAAGCCCTCTCGACCACCTTGGCATCTAGCTAGCGATAGCTTAAATTGCACTTTAACTCAACACCTTAAGACGAACACACCACCCGATATATATAAAAAATAGTTTCTCCAAATTACTAACTCTTACAGAAACTATTCCTTGATATACACTGACGGTTCTAAAATTGACAATAATGTAGCCTATAGTATAACAACTCTAAATTCTATAATAAGAACATCTATTCTCCCACAATACACGTCTGTCTTCTCAGCTGAAATCATTGCCATATTTGAAGCTGTTATATTCACAGCTAATCTAATGGACCAATTCTTGATTTGCACAGACTCTCTTTCTGCTATTCAAGCTATAAAAAACATCCATAACAACAATTATTATGCATCCTATATCAGAAACTATTTAATTGAATTTTATCCTAGAATTTTAATTCTATGGGTCCCAGGACATTGTTCTATTCCTGGAAATGAATTCGCTGACTTGACAGCTAAGGCTGCTCTAAAATCTCCCGTTTTTTTTAACCCTAAATCAGAACGCAAAAGACATTCTCAAATATATCAATACCTCTATAACGCTTCTCTCAGACAATTGGGAGCTAACATCAAACTGGTATAGGGAAATTAACCTTAACAGAAAAAACATAAATAATTATCTAAATAATGGGAGTAATAATTCACTGAATGCCAAAGATTTTCAAAAATTCATAAGACTTAGACTTGGACACACGTTAATTACAAAAAAATCACTCATAAGTTCTGATACATCTAACTTGTGTCCATACTGCCAATCTGGAGCCATGGTGTCAATTAAACACATCCTGTTTGATTGCACCAAATTCAACACCACTCGTAATCATTTCTTTTAAACTAATCCCATCCAGTACATTTCAGACCCCAATTTAAAAAATATTAGTGCCCTCATAAATTTCCTAAAAATAACTAATATATATAAAGATATATGAAAATTTATATTTTTTCCTTAACTCAATTTATTGTTTTATTTGTATATCCTCCCTAACTATAACTTCCAATATACGACCTAAATAAATATTTTAGTTTTTCACGGTGAAACTTGATCCCATATAAAATGAAAGATCTTAAATCTTCCTTCACTATATTAACTTGGGTTTTGACGCCAATATTCATACTTAAATTAATTTCCATTAAGGTAGTTTTATTTTTATTTATCATTTACCTATTGTAATAATATATGTAATATTTATCCATATCCATATATGTTTATATGTATATTAATAGCTGAAGGCCTAGGTAGCCATTGCTATATGGTTTTATATAAGTTATCCTATTTATTATTTAAGATAGCTTATAAATAAATAAATAAATAAATTATCCTCTATTGTTCGTATCGCTATTGCCCCACACGATGTGCATTTGCATCTCAACATACAATCAGATTAATCTTATGGTCCGAAGAGAATTATCTCAGAGATCTTATTACCTGTGAAGGAGGATCAATAGTATCGTCATCAGGTGAGCCGATTTTATTTTGGACAAAAATACGGTATCACATGAACAACTTAAAATATTTTAATAACTAAACTAAAACATATTTTTTTTTTTATTTATTTGTGTTTTTTAGTTTTGTATTAGATGTGTTTTACACATTATAGTTTTTACATATACAGGGTTGTCATAGAAACCAATATTGTCAGAATTGGTTTTAAAACCGACAAGAGAAATGCTTTGGGGTCATAAAAATCAATGTTATTGGTTTTATGTTCGAACTAGAATTAGTGTCGGTTTAAGGTGTCACAGAAACTAATGTTATTAGTTTTATTGGAAATAAACCAAGCAGCTAACTGCTGCCAGTTTTCATTTTTTGTTTTTTAGTTTTTATGATTTAAATTCTGCAATGAAAAATGTCTGGGTCTAAATTTTGTGGAGAGTTGTGGAATAGAAAGAAAGACAACCTAGATTTTTATTTTGTTATTTATTTGTTAACTTTGTTTGCTGTGCTGTTTGCAGTCAGTATTTAGAGTTTTAAATACAGGCCACAAAGAAACTTGTAATTTTAATGATATTCTGATTAGTAAGTGATTGATACCAAATGGATTATTTTCTGTTGTTACTAAATAGATTATTTTCTGATTTTCAATTAGGCTATTTGACTATTGATCTACAGTCGTACGATTATTGTGACTGTTTAATTGTGTCGCCGACCCATCAACTTTCTATAATTCTTCCACGTTGGTTATTAGACAGAGATCTGCAAAATTTTTTACCAGTTGCGTAGTGATTGGTGTCCTCGTTTTATTCTTTGCAGGATCTTACAGATTCTTCAGAAATATGATATTCTTGTGAACAATTTAAACATAATTTGTTCTTTTTACAAGTTTTTTCCATGTAGGCTTGGCTGTTGGAGAAATTTAAAATGTTGTGTTAAAAATTTTCACTTCTAGAAGATGAAAGCGATAATATTTAAATTAGTTTGTTTGCTTGAGCAGCATTTTCTTTTCAAATAAATTTTTTTTTATTAAAATTGATTTTCGGCTTAGATTCATTATGTTTTTTTAATTTCTAAAAATTTTTAGAAAGAAATATTATTTCCAAATGTATGCAGAAATTTTTCAAAGAAAACAAGAAAAATTAGACACCATCAGAATGTTATGCTGCATTTTCTGGACCGCTACATCCTTCATCGCATCTATCTACCTTAAGTTGTGTTCATTGTAAACCCATCTATTTGACCAACTAATGTAATCAATATTAATTTGGTTAGACGAAGTTCACACACATTCCAAAGAGTTTCTTCGTTGTTCTCCTTGTAACTCGTCTTGTCAATTTTAATTCATTTATAATATCTACAGTTCAACTCCCGATTTCTTAAAAAAATTTTAATAAACTTTTTTATAAAAATATAAAAATTTTACAGAGAATTAAAAAATAAGAAAAAAAAATTTAAGCACTAATGGGTTAAGCATTAAAAAAATGGTATTTCCTTAAAAATCTGTTCAAAAGCTTTAAAATGATACCCATATTGATATTTTAAAAATTTTGAAAATTTTAGAGACCGTAACTCGGAAAATATAGGCGAGCGCCAATTTTTTTACTTAATGTTTTTTTTCTTATTTTTTAATTCTTTATCGCCCTATATATTTGTTTTGTTTTTATTGGAGTTACTTCATTGTTCCAAATGATGTGATAAAGTTAGAGGTAGGCATGGTGTTTTGCTCGCTGCTGATCTAGTGCCTTGGCAAACTTCATTTCAGTACTATCGCGGACGAACAAAAGGATAGATGAATAGCGCTCAATTAACTTCGCTATGCATAAAACCTCGGAAACGGATGTTGTGGAAATTACAAAATTAGTTATACCCTTTTTCCACTTTTTGTGTTGAAGGGTTTAAAAATTATGAACTATGACACATATTAAAAACATAAGATTAACATTATTGAGCTTAAAAAAAATTTAGAATGCTATTTTAAACACATATTTATTCATACTTTACATCAGAAGCTCATCTACATGTTGACACCCAAAGTTTTTAAAGCAGACTTAAACTGCGATAATTTTTGGACCTTTTATTTTATTATTATGAGGCAAGTTGTTATATTCCTTTCAACACGTTGTTTTCTTGTTTCAGATTGACATAAAGCTATTCTCATTATTTCTCGTATAAAAAGTGTTTTGATTTAGTGAAAATTGTAAAGTATGGTGTCCAATACTATTAAAACCGTTAAAAACCTTAACTAATAATTGAAGTTTGAAGAGCCCGTACATTGATAAAATAATGTGAAAAGACATGTTTATATAAAGTAACGGTTGGAAATCGAATAGGTAAATTTGCAACGCTTTTTAATGCTTTATTTTGTAGTTTCTGAAGCGATTTTAACACTGTCGTTTTTCTTTTTAAGAAATATATTAATGCAAGATAATTGTCATGGCATTAAACTAAAGCCTAAAAAATAGGAATTTCATATTTGTGTCCAGTTTCAATTTTAAACTTACATGATAAACTTAAGACAGGAGAAATTTTAGTTTTCAAATTCCTAATATCTATGTTTATCCTAATAAGATTTTCCTAAAAATAAATGCCTAGGTATCTAACAAATTTAACCTACGAATTTTCTTACCGTCCTTTTCATAAATAGGATTATTCCACTTCATAACTTGTAACTTTACTTCTTTAGATGATGGTTGTTCTATGACAGTATTAAATTGTCTTTTTTTCATTATTAAAAAAAATAATAATAAAAGTAAATTAAATCACAGAAACCCACTATTTTACTATTTTTATTTTTGTTGTGAACAATTAAGGAGGGACGTTGGAGGAAGTTTAAGGGTATGCAGCTTCTACTAGAAACAATATCATGTTTAAAATACCAATTGAACAAGGTCCACATGAAAAATTTCATTTAAACTTTAACGTTGTATTTTACTATTTGTTTTATTGTTTACAATTAAATAGATTTGTCAAGTACTTTTCCAATATAGAACTTTAAGAAGTGAATAAAATTTCTTAAATTGTATTGTATAGCGAAAAAATTTCGTTTTATTAGTTTTAGAGTACTTATTAATTTTAATTACTCCAACCTGATATTTTAAGTTGAATTTGAAATTTGTAAAAACTGACCTTCAAAAATATTTTAAATATGCTGACTAAATTTTAAATCTTTTGTATTTAACAGTTTTTACACTTTGCTGCAGGCGGAATAATTTGTTATCAAGCTTTTTCTGGAATATTTAGTTGTAACTCCTTTTCATCCAGGAAATACGATTTTATCATATAAACTTTTCCAAAGTTAAAAAATAACTCGTGGTTTGAAACGATTTATTTTGGACAAAATTTGGTATCTCATGAACCACTTAAAATATCTTAATGAAATTTCGCAGAAGCACGGCAGTAAGCCTGCAAACGGTCGGCCTCCTACGGTTCAGGAAACTTCTGGGTAGGCCACTAAATTTGGGTACCTCGGGCATAAAATTTTATTTATTTTTAACTCATTAGTTAAAATTGTTTAAATTTTATTAGAAAATATATATAAAAAATATACTTACATGTGTAGATTATCTCTTTTATTTAATAATAATTTTGTTTTTTAATTTTGCCGACCTTAACATAGAGGTTTCGCGTAGTGCACTTATTAATTATCGGATTTTACTTTAAGGCATTTGCTATATTCCTAATGAAACTTAGAACAAACTAGTTCACAGTTTTGTTCTATTTGTGCTTTTTTTAAAAATAAGATTTAAATTTAGCCGATAGCCTTGGCAGCCAGTGCTAACCTTCAGGGTTAAATATTATTAATTTTATATTTATATAATCTTAATATTAAGTAAATAAATAAATAATAAATAAGATTTACATTTAGAAAATGAAGAAAATACCGATGGTTTTTTTTTCGTCTGCAATTTAAATTAACAGCAGTTCTAGCATTTGTTTAGTAAATGCAAATAAAAGAAAAATTAGGTAAAAAAATGTAAAGGTTCTCCCTATAGCCCTAATTAAACATGGCCAACTTTGAAATAAAAATTATAAATTAATGTAAATTTACTTGGAGTGCAGGTCACAAATTAAAAAAACATAAACGGAATTTTAAGTCCCTAATTATTGGCTTCATACCCCAGAATGGATTTGACAGCCCCGTAATTATTAAGGGCAGTGTAGTTTTTTTTTTTTTTTTTTGTAAAAAAGAACATTTATGGGGTCATATATTTTCCGTTCCAGGACTTTATTTGTTTAAAAAAAATGTAAATTTTATTTCGCTACTTTAATAAAATCTATTTTATCTATATAATTTCAAAATTTTTTAAGAATATCTCTATGCATGACTTTTTTTCAGTTCTTGAGGTAAATATCATTGAAAAATGTAACGCGAAAAAAATCAATATAATAATAATAATAATCCATAGGTCATAACCTTTCCTTTGATACTACTTTTATGTGGATCGCGTATATATTAAAGCTATTGGAGCTTCCTAAACCTCGTCTCCTCACGATTTTTTGCTCATTTTATCAGGGGTGCAATAGAAACCAAGTCGGTTTTGATGTTTCTCGGTTTTGAAAACCAATATTGGTTTCATTTGGTATTATGAAACCAAGTCGGTTTTGATGCCTTCGAATGCAAAGAAAACCAATATTCGAATCAGCTGTTGTTAGCATTTGTATAATTGCTTACAATTTCATTTATAATTTTTTGGGGAAAAAAATATAGTGTGTTTATTGAAAATATCCAGATCCAATTTCTTCTTGCAAGGATTCCAAAATTGTTGTACTTACGTGGGCAAATTCCTTTTCAAATCAGTGACAGCACTTGCAACAGATTCATTGCCTTTTTCAATTACTCTATAAATGTGTCTTAAGCTGCTTCAGTTTGAACTAATTCATCAAGCTTATCGTTGATTTCTTTCTTTCTTTTATCGTCTTCATCTAGAAATTTTTTTTTATCTTGCTCTTCCACTCAGTCCATTCTGTACAAATGAAAAGACATTACATATAACAATAAAATTTGTTGTGTGGAAGAAATTTTGTTTGCCTTTTTCCACCCATTGACGTCAAATTGTGGTGGCCGGCCGGCACCATTTAGTGAATCAGCCAGTTTTTCCCACAGGGCATTCACTGTTGTTTTGTCGCGCTTCCTAAAGCCTTAAGCTTAATCCGGATATTTTTCCATGAATTCCATGATTATGGTATTTTGTGTACTGTAATAAGTTTTCCCCTAGAAAATAAAAAGGTCAATGCAAAAAAAAAAAATTTATAAAGCATATATTAAATTAAATTAGTAAACAAAGTTAACAAATAAATAACAAAATAAAAACCAGGTTGTCTTCCTTTCTATTCCACAACTCTCCACAAAATTTAGACCCAGACATGTTTCATTGCAGAATTTAAATCATAAAAACTAAAAAACAAAAAAAAAAAAAAAACAAAAAACAAAAATACAGTCTGGAATCTAAGTATGTATATAAACGATAGATCAATAACCAAAAGGTTTAAGAAACTCAATGCTCGACTAAAAAAAGAACTCAAAAGAAGTAAAACTTTTATACACCGAACGTCCTTAATACGAGTAGATAGCTGCCTTTGGTTCTCCGGATATTAAAATAATATTAATTCTTTTATCCTATTTTAATTTCTAAAAATTTTAAGCGTATGCGAGAAACAAGTAAAATTAGACATTAGCAAATTATAATGCAGCATTTTCTGGATCGTCGCATACGTCATCATCTAAGTATGTACCTCGGGTAGTTTACATTGTAAAAAACATCATCTATATAATTAATTATAGCCAAACTAACTATCTTATTGTAAAAAGAAAAACAGTTATACTAAAGGTACGGTTGGTCACAATTGATAAACATTTGCCTAAAATTTGTTTGCTCTTGTTTGCCCTAAATTTTTTGAAATCAATATAACGTTTGTTTTATGGTCACACTACGCACATTAATTTGCCTACTTTTGTTTATAAAAACAGTTATAAAATAATGACAAATAAAATATGGGCAAACATGTTTGATGTGCGGTCACACTTAAAGAAATATTTGACTTAAAAATATATTTGATCAAACTGTAAAAAAACATAAATTTATTTGCCCTTAAACTATTGCAGATGGAATGCTTCAATCATTCAATATCTTCAGCGTTATTACGAAATAATTGCAAAAAAAAAATATTTAAAATATTATTGAATTGTTAAAATACTAACAACAAATGGTAAAAAATGTTTGCTCCTATTAAGTTTTAATTTGCAGTACAATATAAATTGAAAGCAAACAATCAATAACCATTTGAGATTGGAACAAAAATAAACAAATGAAGGAAAGTCTGTCGTATCTAGGCAGACTCTATGTGCTTCCTTTTAAAAGTCCCAAATCAAGTTTTGATTCCTTTTCTATACGTTGTACGAGAAGTAAAGTTCCAGATTTTTATATAAAAAAGAAATATCCACCACTGATGGCTATAAATTATAAAAGTTAGTCAGGTAACGGAGCCCTGCAGAAGATTGAACTAGTGTCTAACTAGTACTGTACTAGTACATAAACCACCAGTACTAGTTCTCAAGTGTAAACTTTCCTATACAAACTTAATGCGCAAATTAACATTGAGTGTGATTGGAAAATTACTAGTACATTTTGTTCTGGTTGCGAACTAGTATTAAAGCAACCAATAGGTTCGATATATTAGAAATATTTATTTTTTTAGTTTTTCGAATAGTTTATTTATTAATTATGCGAAGCATAATTTTTTTTGTAACACCCAAGACAATTAAGTGCATGCTGTCTAAAGAAATTTGCGAAATCATTTTCATTCCAATTTTTTCCAGCGGAGTTTGTTTATAAAAGAACGACTGGTTATGATGTTCCGGGTATTTTCTTGCAGCAAAATCTTCTATTTTATGTATTTTTTTTTTTTTTTTGCTACCTGAGTGCATTTTGTGCACCCATGTGCGGAAGTATGTCTTGGAACGCAACAAACAAATGATTTAGCGGGAGTGTTACAACATAAACTTCGAAATTTCAGGCTAATCGTTTTATTAAGCACATTAAGATTTCCATTTAGAGAATTTGCTTCTTCGGCAAATTCTTTTAAATAGTCTTCAACACAATGTGGCTAACCAGAACCCACAAATATACCTACTGGTATAGGATCTATTTTTTCTGTGACATTTACTAATCTTATTAAGATCGGCCAAAGCCGCATTCTCGAACTTTTGAACAGTGGGATTCCATCTACATTTATGTCAATTTCCTCCATTGGGTAGGTTTGTAAAACTGTCTCCAACTTTATTAACTGATTTTCAATGCCAAAGTGGTAATAGCTACCTGGAGAAACTTTTCTTTTCCCTAGAAGCCCTTCTATTGATATTGGAATATTCAGACCTTCATCAAACAAAATTGCAAGCAATCTTTCAGCACAGCTTCTTGTAGGTTTTGTTTCTGTGTACCAGGTCTTTAACTTTTGCTTTAAATCAAGTTTCGGTGCTTTTGTATTATTTAGATCATCTTTTTTCTGGTTATCTTCTTCAAAACACAGTTGAGGGCTAATATTGCTTAGACTTTCACATTCTTTTAGTTCTTTAAAAATTTTACTTTGATTTAGTCTCTGTTTATATTTATATATTTGCTTTTTTAATTTTCTTTTAAAATATGTTTTGGAATTATATATTTTCAAATTACCTTTTAGGAAAATAAAACACAATTTTTCACTATTTAAAACACAAAAAATAAAATAAATTTTTCAGTCAGGCATGCCAACATTAAATACAAGTGCATGAGTGGTTGCAATTGAACTATTTCAGTACTAGTATTTCTCTACAAAAACTGTGTAACTGTTTGTACTAGTGCTTTTTGGTCTAGTGGCTGCACTAGTAATTTTTAGATAATTTAAGGCCGGGGCACATAGAATCCGTCATACGTTAAACTTTGAAAAATTCAACTAAAGTCAAAGTAACGACGGATGTGGTTGGCACAATGAATACTTTGCTGACGGATGCTAAACCAAAGTTTGCTCTCTATTTTTATTCACTTTTAAATTTAATTTGTATTTTATTCACCTTTTAATTCAGTTAAATTTGTATTTTATTGTTTGCCACCAAAATTGTTTTAATCAAATCACAAAACACAATTGAAACACAGAAAGAGTTAAAAGAATACAGAGAAGAAGAAGCAGTTGATTGTTGTCAAAGTATTCAAAAGTTAAAAGTTGACCAACTTTCGTACTTTGCGTTGACGGACACGTATTGATTGTGACAACGCTCATAAGAAAACATGTATTTTAACTTACTTGTCAGTTGAATTTGTCAATGTTTAACGTATGACGGGTTCTATGTGCCCCGGCCTTAACGCTCAATCTTCTACAATCAAAATAATTATTGTACATAATGGCAATGTGAGAAGAAATTTTAAAATAAATAACTTCCATGTATAAAGGTCACAA
Source organism: Cistogaster globosa (assembly GCA_937654795.1). Taxonomy (NCBI): domain Eukaryota; kingdom Metazoa; phylum Arthropoda; class Insecta; order Diptera; family Tachinidae; genus Cistogaster; species Cistogaster globosa. The sequence goes on along the minus strand of OW569404.1, from coordinate 84,363,735 downwards.
ATAAGCAAAGCCATGCAAAAATATAAAATTTTTCATTTTCCTTGCTAAAAAGAAGCACTAATAGTTGTTCTCAGGGAAGAGAACAATAAAAGGAAAAAACTAAATGGGAATTAGATTCCATTTTTTAATAAAAAGTTGTGATATGCATTCATTACATTTTTTAGTTAAAATTTCTTTAAATTTTCATTTTATTTAATATAATTTTCAAACTACAGTTGTTTATTTGCTTATTTTATATAAGTGTAGACAAATAATATATATATATTGTTACGAACATAAGATCTGGCAACGCCTGTTGTTGTTGTCCGTATGGGCGTGGTAAGAAAGCAGAAAGGTGAAAAAGTTACTTCCACCACCATTAAGTATGTGTATTGAATATTACGACAATGAGCTAACATAAGTTGAGCAAACACAATGGCTGCGTTGGGGGAGGTGCGTGCTGTAAAACAGAAGATCGTGAGTTCGAGCCCATCTTCAGACATGACTACAGAGGAAGGAATAATAATTATGTAAGGAAAATTAACATTAAGAAATTGCGGTACAAACCTCCCGGAAAGAGAAAGACATGTATTGTGAAGCCTTGGCTAGATAAATTAGTGAAGCTGTCTTTTTAATAAAAGTAGTAGTAGATAGAGTTGACAAGACGACCTTTATAATAAAGTGAAAAAGCTCGCTCTAGCTGTTAGCGAAAGGATGATTACAGTTGTTAAGTTGTGACTATTGGATTAATAGAGATTACTGGCTTGGATATAAAGCAGGTGGAGGAAAGATCTGTGTTATAGTTCAGGTTACTAAAGGCATCGAGTAGTTCATGCCTCGCCGAAGTAACACAGTAGAGTAGCGTGGATGGCTGCGTTTGTAATAACGCAGGTTTAGTAAATACGAGACCATAGGATCCTAAAGACAGGTAGGATCTAGTATGTAGCTAGATAGAGCCATAAGAAGTTAAGAAAATAACGAATTTATAATGTGCCACAGTGGTATTTCCAATCAAAAGAATATTTTAAATCGCTTTAATTAAAAAGCCAATTTGACGAAGAATTAAACTGTAACTGCAGTACTAATACCCATTAAAAAGAGTAAGGACAAAATGTATTGAAAACACTGTTGGTTTTTAACAACATTGTACTACTTTTTATCCGCTTTCTAAATACTAAAAAAGACTATAGATTTATTCAAAAATGTAGTCGTTATGAAAGAAAAAATGGAAATCTAAGAAGCAGATCAACATGTTATTTAAAAAAAAACATTTAAAAAATAACTTACAATATCTACAAAATGTGTATTAGCTTTTTTGGATGTAAATAAGATGCCCTTCTCTAAGAATGGCAAACATTATTTTTTGCTAGGTAATATACTGTTGCGAAGATGCTTTATTTAGGTCATAAAAAGAAATAAAGATAATTGTCATCAAGAAAGTAAAACGAAATGACCTATTGTGTATGTTTACAACGCCAGAAGTTTCTACAAAAACTTCTTAATCATAAAACAAAAACAACTAACATAAAGCTATAAAAATAAACGCAACACACAACTACACACACACACACCTACATAACGATTAATAAAAATAGACAGCATGTATAAATAAATTCAAATTAATAATGGAAGGTTCTGGAACCAAATAACAATCATGTGTCTCAAATGATAAATGCGTAGTAGAGAAATATTCTACCAACAGATGGAGTAAAATTCTAGTATATTCAAGAGCCTTAACATTGGCTATATAAAAGCAACGGCCATACATGCTGAATCATTCTTAGTGAAAACGTCAACCGGTAAACATCTTGTGGTAAAACAGATAAAACAGTGGTAAAGTTGCCATCGCGTATTTTTTTGTACTAATCGCGAATAAGTTAATAATCGTCTAATAAAAGTGTAATTTAATTAATCTAATAAATAAATTGTGTTTATTTATTTTGCAATAAAAGAAGTCAGTAAAATAAACGTTTATTAATTTAAATAAACGTAACAATTGGTGTCAGAAGTGGGATTGCAAATAATAAATAAATCACGATGAAATTTGACGAGCTTAAAGTTGAGCAGCTAAAAATGGAGCTAAGTAAGTTGGATCTGCCGACAGCGGGCAATAAAGCGGAGTTGAAAAAGAGATTGATAGACGAATTCAAGCAGCGAGGTATTGATATTGGGACATACGAATTCGGAGAAAAAGAAAAACAAGAAGAGATTGAAGTATGTGCCCCAGCAACAATCAGCGCTATGGACTTGAATTCTATGTTTGCAGCTATGATGAAGAAAATAGAGGAAAATAATCAGAAGCAGGACAACCAAATAAAGAAAATGGAAGAAAATAACCAGAAGCTTCAAACAGCAATACTAGAAAGCTCTACTATAAACGGAGAACGGCTTTTAGCAGAGGTTAATGAGAAATTTCAAGAAATATCAGAAGCCTTCGGCAAAAGAGTGGACGTCGTGGAAATGAGAGTCAGCGAGTTTGATGAAAAATTGTCCGGTTTAGATAGAAAAGTGAACGATGAATTGCATAAATTAAAAGTGCAAATGGGCGATCTACAAATTCGAGAAGGACCAGTAAGAATTATCTCTGAGCATGCTAGCAAGATAAATAGTCCGAGCTTTGACGGCAGCGCACCTTTTAATGTTTTTAAGTTCCAGTTCGAAACAGTGGCCAACAAGAATAGATGGGACAATTATGAAAAAGCTATAGAGCTTATTTTGGCCTTAAAGGGACCAGCAGCAGAGATACTCGAAAGCTTACCAGCCGGATGTAGAAATAATTATGAGAACATAATGGATGCCTTACAACGTAAGTACGGAGGTGAGCATAAAAGAGAGCTTTATAGAATGGAGTTACGAGGCAGGGTTCAAAAGGCAAACGAGACGCTTCAAGACTTCGCCATGGAAATTGAACGTTTGGTGCAGCTGACTTACCCAGGCGAACATCACCCGTTTCTCGACCAGTTTAAAATTGAAGCATTTGTGAATGGTATACGAGATTCAGATGTTAAATATGCGGTTTGTGCTACGCAAAAATCAACTTTTGCAGAAACTATCTCGTACGCGCTAGCACAGGAGACCGCAAAAGTCATCTCGAAGCCACAGGTGTACAAGGTGCGATGTCTTGAGACTGATGATTATAACCACGGCGACAAAAGAAGCGAGATAAAAGATATTGTCAAACAAATAATGGAGGAGGAAAGGGGTAAGTCTTGCGCCAAATGCTTCAACTGCGGAAAAGTTGGCCACTTCCAGCGCAACTGCAGATCCATACAGAAAAGATCAAGATCTGCTTCGCCATCGAGGGACAACAAGCTGGCGAATAACACCAAATCGCTCGAGTCATCGTTAAACTAAATCGAGCTAGCGCTAAGGGGCAAGTGCTAGCTCCCACAACCGATGGCCCCACAATCTCGATTTCAATTGTGCAGCAGAAGAATAGCAACCTAACTGCTTGTGGCCTTATAAACGGAAGAAAGCAAGTCCTCACCATAGACACAGGAGCGTCTCAGTCGATAATAAGGCCCGATTTAGTAAAAGGCGCTGTGGAACCGTTAAACAATGTACGACTGCGCACGGCTACTGGGGACTTTGCCACTGTCTATGGACGAGCCAGGGTAAGACTGACTATAGCAGACATCAGCGTTGACCATGTATTTGTTGTTGCCGATATAGTGGATGAAGTTATCATTGGTGCAGACTTTATGATAGCCAACGGTATTAATCTGCACATGGGCGAGCAAATAATGATCTGGCGTAATGTGGAGATACCCCTGGACGTTGAACGCCAGAAATTACCACCTCAGGCGGAAACTATAGTATGGGCACGTGTGGAGGCAGATTGTGTGGATAACCGGTTGTGGGTGGTAGAACCAACAGAAGTAAAAGAGGACATTTTAACAGCTAAAGCCCTTGTTAAAATCTGTGACGATGGAAGAGTTCCTATGAGAGTACTCAATCTGTCCAATAACGAAAAGACCATAAACAGAAATTTTGAGATAGGTCGATGTGAGCCAGCTGAAGCCATAATAAATTGTGCGGTGAATACAGTATGCCCCAAATTACAAGCCAGAGAAAGAGATTTACTAGCAGAACAGGTGCAAAAATGGGTGGCAGAACTAACACCTTCTGACAAAAACAAAGCAAAGCAGTTGTTGAGAAAACATGCCTCCGTCTTCGCCCTAAGTAATAAAAGCCAAGGTAGAACGGCAGTTGTGAAACATGAAATTCATACTGGCGAAGCGAGGCCTATAAAACAAGCACCGAGAAGTGTTCCCCTAGCAAAGCGAAACGAGGTCAAGGAACTTGTCAGCGAAATGGAGCGGAACGGAGTCATTGAGCCATCCTCGAGTCCGTGGAGTTCGCCAGTAGTTTTAGTAAAGAAGAAAGACGGCGGTACCAGGTTTTGCGTTGACTACAGGAAGCTCAATGACGTCACCAAGAAAGACAGTTATCCGTTGCCTAGAATTGACGATACCTTAGACACGTTGGCCGGAACAAAATGGTTCTCTACCTTGGACTTGCAGAGCGGCTATTGGCAAGTAGAGATAGCCGATAAAGACAAAGAGAAAACTGCCTTTAGCGCGAGTGGTGGTTTATGGCAGTTCAAGGTGATGCCATTTGGGCTTTGCAACGCTCCAGCTACTTTCGATCGTTTAATGGAACGTGTGCTTAAGGGTCTCAATTGGAAAACGTGCTTAGTGTATCTGGATGACATAATCGTGATGGGGAAAACTTTTGACGAACACCTCAAAAACCTGGATGAAGTATTTAAGCGTATAACAGCTGCAGGATTAAAATTAAGTGTTAAAAAATGTGCCTTGTTTCAAAAGGAGGTAAAATACCTGGGGCATCGTGTTACAGCTGAGGGCATATCAACTGATGAAGACAAAGTACTGGCAGTAAAGACCTGGCCTCGCCCACAAAATCTTCATGAGCTGCGTAGTTTCCTGGGGCTTTGCACATACTACAGGAGATTTGTGCCGAATTTTGCTCAAGTGGCTGCTAGCTTGCATGAGTTGACCAGAAAGTCGCAAACGTACCACTGGAATGAGGCAGCGGAAGAAGCATTCCAGAAGCTCAAGAAACTTTTGTGTACGGCACCAGTCCTTGCCTATCCAATAGCTGGACAGAAATTTATATTGGACACGGATGCAAGCGGCTATGGAATAGGAGGAGTACTTTCTCAGGAGATTGATGGAACAGAAAAGGTCATTGGCTACTATAGCAGGGTACTCTCGAAGCCCGAAAGAAATTACTGCGTTACACGACGGGAGCTTTTGGCAGTGCTGGAGTGTGTTAAACATTACCACAAGTACTTATATGGTCAACATTTCATCTTAAGGACGGACCACTCCGCACTACGTTGGTTGATGCAATTTAAGAACCCCGAAGGGCAGCTCGCACGCTGGGTTGAACGCTTGCAAAGCTATGACTTTAGTATTGTACATAGAAAAGGCGGAAAACACAACAACGCTGATGCCCTTTCAAGACGGCCATGCAATGTAGAGTGCAAGCACTGCATAAATGTCGAAAAAAAGGAGTGCGTCATTGACGTGCGGCTTACCCAAATTGGTTCAAGCGAAGATTGGTCAAAGGCACAGAATGAGGACCCAATTTTGGCAAAAATTATATTGGCTAAACAAAATAATAGAAGACCGAACCATAATGAATAGCCTGAAAGTGGTAGATGGCTGCTTATACCGATCTTGGGAAAGCACAGATGGCAAAACCACAACAGACTTAATTGTCGTGCCAACTTCTAAAAGGAGTGAGGTAATGAAGCAGTTTCATAATGGTTCCAGCGGGGGTCATATGGGGATAACAAAAACGCTGGAAAAGATAAAGCAACGATTTTACTGGGTAGGCTGCCGACAGTTCGTAGCTGATTGGATAGCAAATTGCGAACAGTGCATTGCGGCCAAGGGTCCTACAAGAAAGAGTCCTGGCAAGCTTCAGCAATACAACGCAGGTGAACCCTTTGAGCGGATAGCTATTGACATAGCAGGTCCATTTCCTGTTAGTAATGCTGGAAACCGATATGTACTAGTGGTTATAGATTACTTTAGCAAGTGGCCTGAAGTGTATGCCATTCCAAACCAAGAGTCCAAAACAGTAGTGGACGCTCTTGTTAACAATTGGGTGTGTCGATACGGTGTTCCACTAGAACTGCATTCAGATCAGGGACGAAATTTTGAATCGGCCATATTCAAAGAGATGTGTGACGTGTATGGTATCAAAAAGACTAGAACGACACCGCTGCATCCACAGTCTGATGGCATGGTGGAAAGATTTAATCGTACCCTAGAGGAATATCTCAGAAAAGTGGTCAGTGCACACCAGAAAGATTGGGATGAGCATATACCAAAGTTCTTACTAGCTTATCGGTCAGCTGTACATGATTCAACCTCACGTAGTCCAGCAAAAATCTTGTTCGGAACAGAACTAAAACTGCCAGCAGATTTAGAATTTGGTATTAAACCAGGACCTGCAGACGAAGACAATGGAAATGTTCCTCAAGCACAAGAAGACCTGCATGAGCTTCATGAGTTTGTCCGTAATCGCATTAAAATGTCTAGCGATAAAATGAAAGCCAGATATGATCGAGCAGCAAACACGGAGGGATTTACTGAAGGGCAAATGGTTCTACTATATAACCCACAACGCAAGAAAGGTCTGTCTCCTAAACTGCAAACTCACTGGGAGGGACCATACAAGGTGATCAAGAAATTGAATGATGTGGTTTACCGGATACAGAGATACCATAATCCGAGGTCAAAAATGAAGGTTGTTCACTTGGAACGGCTGGCCAAATATGGCAAAGGTAATGTTGAGCCTATTCGGGACGAAAAGGCTTAAGTGGGCGGCAGTGTTGCGAAGATGCTTTATTTAGGTCATAAAAAGAAATAAAGATAATTGTCATCAAGAAAGTAAAACGAAATGACCTATTGTGTATGTTTACAACGCCAGAAGTTTCTACAAAAACTTCTTAATCATAAAACAAAAACAACTAACATAAAGCTATAAAAATAAACGCAACACACAACTACACACACACACCTACATAACGATTAATAAAAATAGACAGCATGTATAAATAAATTCAAATTAATAATGGAAGGTTCTGGAACCAAATAACAATCATGTGTCTCAAATGATAAATGCGTAGTAGAGAAATATTCTACCAACAGATGGAGTAATATTCTAGTATATTCAAGAGCCTTAACATTGGCTATATAAAAGCAACGGCCATACATGCTGAATCATTCTTAGTGAAAACTTCAACCGGTAAACATCTTGTGGTAAAACAGATAAAACAGTGGTAAAGTTGCCATCGCGTATTTTTTTGTACTAATCGCGAATAAGTTAATAATCGTCTAATAAAAGTGTAATTTAATTAATCTAATAAATAAATTGTGTTTATTTATTTTGCAATAAAAGAACTCAGTAAAATAAACGTTTATTAATTTAAATAAACGTAACAATACTAAAATAGTTTAAAATGTTTTTTTAAGACAAATTTGCATTAAATATTGTGGTTTTATTAATTCTCATTTATAAAATATTAATAAGAAATTTGAAACATACATTTCACTATAACTTAACATTTTCCTGAAACTTAATTATTTAGTTCGCAAATCTTAATAAAATTTAGCATATTATGATTATACTCGCCAAAATCATTATCGGCTAATTTTTTATATTCATAAATTTCGTATTTAAAATTTTTCGGTTTCAAACCATAATTCTTTTTTTTTTGCCATTTTTGATAGACCAAAACACTTAAAAAATAAAAAAGTGTTAGCATCTTAAACCTTTTTTTGCAAATAGTGTCGACAATCAAGTCTTTTTCCCAAATAAAAAATTAATTCACCATATATGCGGCGAATTTTTCATTTAAAGTATTTTTATTTGCAAATAAGTCGTTAAGGGATTATACGTATAATAAAGCAATGTTAACGTACGATTTTTTCATAAGCATTAAAAACAACTGCAAATTAAACACAAAATACTAAGAGGTCGTCAAAAAATCGTCACGTCACCAAATAAAAAGTTAGGTCGCCAAATAAGCTGACATTTTTGATTTGAGCTAAAATTTAGTTTGAAATAGTTTCGTACTAACCAGAAATAAAATGACACAATTTTAGGTTATGTGTTTGAATTATTGCTTGATTAGCAACCTGATTTATTTTAATTTTCTTTTCCTCTTATTTATCCTTGCAGTACTTAGAGTTGCGTTTTAATCGAACAATAAGGAGTATTGCATCAATCATGTTTGTCATAGATGAGGTAAGTTCTACTTTGTATACCCTTTACCACAGGTGTAAAAATGGTATATCTAAGTTTAGCATTCCGTTTGTGATTTCCATCCATCCATTTCCGACCCCGTAAAGTACATGCATTCTGAGTTCTTATGCATATCGAAGTCGATTGATTAATGACCGTCTGTCCGTCCGTGTTCGGGATAAAATTAACTTTGCCAAAGCAGTAGATGAGTTAGAGAAAATCAGACATAGTTTCGAAAATTTAGCTGTGGAAAATTAGCTAGATCAGTCCATGTCCTTCGAGGGAACGGGCAAAACATCCCGCCTGCCTCAAATTTTGCCATTCCAAATATATTGTTACGAACGTAAGATCTGGCAACGCCTGTTATTATGGTCCGTATGGGCGTAGGTAAATTAGTAAAGTCGTCTATTTAATAAAAGTAGTAGTAGATAGTTGTCAAGACGACCTAAATAAGAAAGAAAAGAGTTCTAGCTGTGCAGCGGAAGGAAGTAACAAAATGATAACAGTATACGGCAGATATTAAGTTGTGGCTATTGGACTTAAGGGGATTACTGGCTTGGGTTTAAAGCAGGTGGAGGGGAGATCTGTGTTATAGTGTTGAGATTACTAAACAAGGCATTGAGTAGTTCATGTCTCGCCGAAGTAATACAGTAGAGTAGAGTGGATGGCTGCGTTTGTAATAACGCATGTTTAGTAAATACGAGACCATAATATTCTTAAGACGGGTAGGATTTAGTATGGAGCCATAAGAAATTAAGAAAAGAACGAACTTATAATGTGCCACAGTGGTATTTGCATTCACAAGAATCCGTACGTTTATCTAAAAGGGAATAAACGTAACAATATGTAGCGATAAAAAAATAAAAAAGAAAGAAAAAACATCAAAGAAAACATGTGTGCTCGCCCATATTTTCCTAATTATGTACCTCTGAACTTTTTATAGAAAAGTACGATTGTCCACCATAATTTTTAAGATATCAATATGGGAATCATATAAAAAGAGCTTTTGAAGAGATCTTTCAGGAAATACTAAAATTTAAAAATATACTTAGCTCGTTAAGAGCCGATAACATTTTTATTTTAAATTATTCCTTTTTTTCCTTTATTTTTTGATTCTCTACCACCCCAATATTTGTGTTTTTTATTAGAGTTACTTTACTAAACTAGATTTACATACATGGTTAAGGGTGTATAAGATTCAGCTTAGCCGAATTTAGCACTTTTTCTTGTTAAACATGTTTTTGTTATCTCTTTTATTTATAGATAATATTCTTGCCAGTTATTCTATATGTACCAGCGTTATCGTTAAACCAAGGTAAGTTTTTAGTTATTAGTATTTTTGTGAAGATGCTTTATTTAAGTTTTAAAAAGAGTTAATAAGAATTGTCACCAAAGAAGTGAAACGAAATGTCCTATTGTGTATGTTCACAAAGCCAACTAACGCAAAGCGAACTATAAACACAACACACAACCATACAAACACCTATATTCCAATACAACTAAACATAAATGACTACACATCTTGTATAATAAATGCGTAATAAAGAAATATTCTACTGCAAAGCCGATGGAGGAAGTTTAGTACATTCAAGAACCGCTTAACAATGGGTGTATAAAAGCAACGACCATACAGGCTGATTCATTCTGATTGTTAACGTCATCTAGTGAAGATCTCGTGTTAAAAAAGTTATATTCAAGGCGAATCAATACTAGTTGGTCGAAAAGGCGAATTCATTAATTTTCGCCAAAACCTAAAATCATGGTGAAATCTCGTATCAGGTGGTGGTAGTGGCGAATTCATTCATTTTCCATATATAAAAAATCAGTGAAAATTTTTTTATATGAAATTTGACATTTTTTGCAACGGCGAAAATCAATGAATTCACCCCTGCCACCACTTGGTACATGATTTCGCCATTCCTGAAATCTCAAACTCCATATATGTATAAAAATATGTATAACATTTTTTGGTATGATTTTTGACATTTAGCATTTCGGCGAAAATTAATGAATTTGCCATTGCGACAACCTAGTATTGATTCGCCTTGGTTCTATCCGTTACAAACGTGGTAAAGTTGTCATCGCGTATTTTTGTGTACTAATTGCAAATAAGTAAATAATAATCTATTTCAATTGTGTAATTTAATTAAAAAAGTAAAATTTGTGTGTAATTATTTTGCAATATAAGAACCCAATAAAATATATATCTTTTTATATATTTAAAATATTTATTAACAGAAATTTCGCTTAGCATTCGAAACTCAATTTTACTAAAGTTTAGGACGGCAAACAAAAATCTACATTTAAATTAATTTATTTTAATTTTACTTACTTTGTAAGTTTTTGATTTAATTTATATTTAATATTTATTTTAAGAGTTAATGTCACAGAACTCAATTCCGATCGAAAGTGGTTTCAATTCCGTAAATTGCTTCTTCAGACTACTAAAAACGAAAAATATCTTCGTAATGAAACCACTTTCAAATTTCAAAGTGGAATTTAGTTTCTTTGAAAGTTTGTTATTTGAGTTTCTTAAATTTACTTCTATGATGTGTCCTACTTAGATTGGCCCTGTTGTTTACTTTGGTGTGCTAAATATTGCCACATTTAAATTAAATAGTGTAAATTCAATACTTTTTAGGAATAAACAAAATCGATCGGAATCTGAAGAAGGTAAAACAAAATCGATCGAAAGTGTTAATACGGAATTAAAACCATTTCGATCGGAATGTGGGACATGCCTGATAATATTGATGTTGCAATGATTTATTCGAAAAATGTGTTTAATACTTTATTCGTTAGACACATTAATGGTATCATTAAATATAAATTATTATGTTAAAATAATTCATTATGCCTAAATACTCGTACGTTTAGGAACTGTCCAATTCATTAATTAAATTTAGTTGAATTATTTTGCTAATAAACCTAAATTCTTCTATTTCTAGTTACTGACATTAACATTCACATTGTGAGCAGTACTATGTGTGTGTTCTGTGTTATCTACACATTAGTCGTAGGTATTTTGTATTTGTGACAATTCTAAATTCAATTCAACATCTTGTATTGCAGGGTGGTATGAAGGCTGTTGTTCACACCGATGCTTGGCAAGTACTAGTGATGTTTTTATCGGTTATAATTGTGGTAATTTTCGGTATTATATGTGCTAATGGTTTTAGTGCAATTTTTAAAAGTGCTTCCGAAGGTGGCCGTTTGATATATGCCAAGTCAGTCAATTTATATAACAAGAGGTTTTTTGTGTTGTACTGAAATTTTGATTTCGAATCTGTTTTTGCAGCACTAACCCATCACTATACGATCGTCAGACGTTATGGGGTGTTTTGATTGGAGGATTTTTCTATTGGACCTCATTTAATTCAGTTAACCAAACAATGGTCCAGCGTTACATGTCCTTGCCATCACTTAAGGAAGCAGCATGGTCTATTTTCATTTTTACAATTGGCCTTGCAATGTTCGTATCTGTGTGTTGTTTTTCCGGCTTACTAGTATACGATTTTTATAAACACTGTGATCCCCTGTCGGCTAGCTTAATTACGGTAAGTTGTTTTACTTATTAATTTAAAGTTGTGAGTTTTAATATTTTGACATTAATTATATACTTTTATATTAAACTAGCTGTACGACCCGGCTTCGCTCGAAAGCTATTTGCTAATGATTAATATTTTATATGGAGTTAGAAATTAAAATACAAAAATATCAATACAAAGAAGAAACAACACAAATTTTTCTCAATGAAATGAAACTTAAAATGCATATTTTTCTAAATTGAAAACAAATTAACCAAAGGATTTGAACTTTTTATTTTTTCAAAGTATTAAAAAGAATGGAATCTATTTACGTAAATATGTATATGTGATTTTATTGTTAAATCTAATTGAAATAGGATTTTTACACAAAATTGTGACGTTATTATCTCTTAATAATCTGGCAGCTATGTGTAGTAATGAAAAAATACATGCATGACTGTTGACATCTTAGAATAATTTTCGGTTTGGCCGAAGTTGAAGGTGTTGCCTCTCTTTATTTGGTCTTTTATTTTCTTTTTGTTTTGTGTCTTTTAATTTGATCTACGCTTTTTTTTAGCGTAGGCTAAAAATGCGTATGTGTTTTTGCACGCATACAAACTCATTTATATAAATTAAGTTTTTCGTTGATAGGAAAATAAAAAAAAACAATTTGTATTTACTTTCGGTCAGCAAGACCGCACTTTTTTGAAGTAAAAATTAGACTTAAAATAATTTTACATTTTTTAATATTTATACTCTATAATTTTGGTTATTCTAACAGATTTCGAAAGTGGCGTGATTATTGATTTTGCAAATTCATTTCCTAAGAAATAAGTCGTTGAACTCATTTCCAAAGAAGTGTTAAAAAGTTATTTTGGATTTTGCAAATTCATTTCCTAAGAAATAAGTCGTTGAACTCATTTCCAAAGAAATGTTAAAAAGGTTATTTCTTGAAATGTCGATGTAGGTGTCTTTAGTAATTTTATTTTGTTCTAGTTTATTTTCAAATAAATGTTTACGTTAACTGAATTTCATAATTTTATTATATTTTTGATTTTTATTATTCTACTTTGTCTTTAATTAATGTTAACGTTAACTCCTCCCCTCTTAAGTCGATTGTCCTCGATCGATTATTAATAGGATTGGGGAGTTGAGATTTCTAAAAATGGTTGATCTTTTATATTGGGAATATAACCCGTGGTTAATTGTGGTTTTGACAATATGTACCGTTTCCGTTTAATATTATAAATTAATATAAATGATATAAAAAAAAGAAATATAATTGCCACATCTGTACTAAGGCTTATTACATATGTATTTTTGTTCTTACTTGCTAATATTTTAATGTTATCCTCATGCTGCAGTTGTTTAACGTACAAATTTTCAAGTTTTAAATTAAGCTTTGTGTTATTATTATTATCTGTGATCTTTGTAATCATATTAGGTAAAACAAGTGATTCATATATCTTGAAATTAACATTAACATATGTTTTATTTACTACATTAATTTTACAGTTTTCAAATCTGATAAGAAACGTTCCTTTCTGTTTTATTTTTATTCTACTGCAGTCATGAGTTATGATTCCTTCAAAATTCTTGAATATAATTAAACCTTGAATTATTTCTTTAATTACAGTTTCTTCTGAATTTTCAAGTTTACATGGAGCTTCCTTAAAATCTAAAATATTTGATAAGCATTTATTATCCAATACAATTAAATTTTTTTCCAGATTATCTTTTATGTTTAAGTTATAAATGTTGTTATTGCTATCAACTAATATTTCCGTTTCGTTTAATACAATTGATTTATTTTGAATATTTGGGAGCGGCTCAAATTTTATTTTTGACAAAACATTAGAAGAAAATTGGGGTATGAGTAATGTTAGAATGATATTGTTATTTTGAAAAAGTACCACAATTTTTATGTTACTATAACTGTCGAAGTCCGTAATTAAGTCTAGTTCTTTTTGTGTCAGAATGTCTGCGGGAATAACGCCTACCTTACAAGAGAAAATTATTTGTCCTATATCTTGGACGTGGTTGTCCAAAAGTAGAATGTCATTGTTAATTCTATATACGTGTTGCATGAATTTAAATTCGTCCTCGAGTGTTTTGATTCTATTTTGAGTTTCATATTGGAACTTAGTAATGTAATTGCTAATAAGAGCTTGTTGTTTATTTATATGCGTTGTGATATTATAAATCTGTTCACTCATGAGATTGCTTACAAGAGTTAAGTTATTAATTGATCTGTCGGTAACTTGTTCGTTCTCATGTATTTTTGATATGGTCTCACGTAATTCCTTTTCGTCGTCACTGTCCATGGATCCTGCAATTATCTTTAAACCTTTTCCTACTATATTAAAAAGTCCTCTTTTGGATTTTGAATTTATGTGTAGGTTATTAATTCGTGCATTGAGTAATTTATAATTTTTACTTATTGTATTGATAAGTTGTTTGTCTTCAAAAGTAGTGGCATTTAATGTTTCTATGTTTTTGAAGATAACGAGCATCGTATCTTCATACGCAGTCAAGTTTATGAAGTGTAAAACTTTATCATAATAGCTTATTGTCTTCTGTTCACCTGTCTTAATAGGTATATATCCGTTGTTATTGGTCAAATCCTGCACATCCAGTTGTTGTCCGTTTGTCATTAGTATCCAAACAAAGATTGCAAGGAGTTTCATTTTGCCCTGAAAAATAAAATTTGATTAATTTTGTAGCGCGCATCGTGGAATATTTAAGGTTGCTTAATATTGTTTTTATGAACCACTCTTCCCGATCTGGTTTTGATAGTGGTATTAAAATTTTGTGCAACTATTTCTTTTTTATATTTAGCTGACAGTTTGTTGCCTAATCTTTTGTTTATTTTGACAAATACTTCATCTCCCTCTGAATATTCTTTTGGGGGAGTTCTATTTGCATTATGGTATTCAAGATCTTGTATTTGTTTCTTTTCTAATTTTTTGATTGTTTCTTCTCTATCTTTGGCTAAAAGTTCAGGATTCGTACTTACGCGTCTCCCAAAAAATGCTTCAACTGGTTTTTTCCCGTTACCGTATGAATAGAATGGTTGTACTCGTTTACTGATCTGTCAAGGAGTTCGTGAAATGACCGGTGTATTTTTTCGGTTTGCAAACAACGCATTATTTCTTGCAAGGTTGAGTGAAACCGTTCAATTTGGCCATTAGAGCAGCTTGTATAGGGAGCGGTTTTGAATATATTTATTCCGAATTCGTTCTCGATCATAAACTTTATGGATTCCGAGTTGAAGGATTTTTCGTTATCCATAACGAGGGTTTCTGGGATGAGTGCATAAAGAATTTCTCTCAGAGGCTGCCTTATGTCTTCTGCCGCTTTAGATTTTATAGGTTTTGCAATAGAATATTTAGAAAATTTGTCAATTGCTGTAAGTACAAGTTCTTTCCCAACTAGGAATATGTCGAGATGAACTATCTGTCCTGGGAATTGCGGAATGGGCGTTGGTTGAATCTGGGGTTTTGGTGGATGACGATCGTATTTATTTTCTTTACATACAACACATTTTTTTTATTAGGTTTTTAATTTTTCTAGACATTGCGGGAAAATAATATTCTTCCAGAATTTGTAATTTATTTTCTCTTGCATTTCTGTGAGCACGTTTATGGATTTTCAGGATGATTTCTTCTTGCTCTTGATCGTTTCTAATATCCCTAACTTGTTTATTAGAAAATCTTATTTTGTAATTTTGAAAATGATCTGCAAATATTTCTTGTATTATTCCTATGGTTGATTCGGATGCTTTTATGCAATTAATGATTGACGGATAAAGAAATTTTTTTAAAATTTGTACCAAATTTTCTTCGTTAAATTCAGGTTGAGAAATGGTATGCCTGTGGTACATAGGGAACACAATTTCGAATTTATAATTGGGTAAAGGAGCGTTTTCAAGGAAGATTTGGTTTTTAAAAGCATTTATGGGTGTATCGACGTGATATATTAGGTTATTAAATGAACTTTCAGCGCTATTTGTAGCTATAGATAGTGTATGAATATTTGTTTCGCGTTGTATTCTTGAAAGCGCATCTGCAACGTGGTTTGCTTTCCCTGGTTTATATAGGAGTTCATAATTATACTCCTCTAGGATGGCCTTCCATCTCTTCATCTTGCTGTTGTTGTTCTTGTTGCTTAATGCATAGATGAGAGGTTGATGATCAGTATATATTTTAACATTTGCCGGTCCGTATAAGTAGTTTCTAAATGAATTTAATGCCCATATAATGGCAAGGAATTCTTTCTCATTAGCGGCATAATTTTCTTCTGCCTTGCTAAGAGTTCTTGAGATAAAAGAAATCGGTTTATTGTTCTGTGAAAGAACCGCGCCTAGTGCATATTTTGATGCGTCAGTTGTGAGTTCCATGTCTTTTGTGAAATCAGGGTGCGTTAGCAATATGTCTTCGGATACTAAAGAATTTTTTATTTTATTGAACGCTTCCTTAGCTTCCGAGTTACAATTTATTGGGATAAGGGAAGATTTTTTCTTGGAAATTCTACCTTCCTCTCCTCTTAAGAGCGATGTCAGGGGTTTAGCTAGTTTTGCGTAGTCCCTCACGAATCTTCGGTAGTATCCGGATAAGCCTAAAAACGATCTGAGTTCCTTAAGTGTTTTAGGTTCTGGGAATTTAGCTATTGCTTCTACTTTGGTTGGATTTGTTTTTATTCCTTCCGCGGATATAATGTACCCTAAGAATTCGACTTCTTTGTGCAGAAACTTGCACTTATCTAATTGCACTTTTAAGTTTGCTTCTTCTAGAGTTTCAAAAATTTTGCTAATATTCTCCATATTGCTGGTCTTCTGTCTTACTAAATATGATGATGTCGTCGATATATACGTAACATCTTTTCCCAATATGATCACGAAGAATGTCGTCGAGCGCTCGTTGGAAAATTGACGGGGCGTTCTTTAGACCAAATGGTAACCTGGTAAATTCATATTTACCATTACAAACAGAAAAGGCGGTCTTTTCGTAATCAGCTGGTTTCAGAGGGATTTGATGAAATCCACTCTTTAGATCAATTACCGTGAAGAAATTATTTTCACGTAATTGTGAAGTAACAACATTAATTTCTGGTATTGGGTATCGGTCAGAAATGGTTACAGAATTTAATTTTCGGTAGTCAATGACCATTCTATATTGTTTATTTCCTGCCGAATCAGGTTTTTTTCCAACAATCCATACTGGGGAGTTATATGGGGAACGCGATGGTTTTATAATTCCATCTTGCAGAAGTTTATCAATTTGTTTTTCAATTTCGGATTTTAGTGCAACAGGGTACGGGTAAAATCTAGTATAAACAGGTGAGTCAGATTTTGTACGAATCTCCCCCATTACTTTAGTTGTGTAAGTCAATTTTTCTTCGGGCTCTGAAAATAATTTCGTATGGTTAGCCACAATCATACCCAATTTTTCCTTTTGTGTTGGGGTCAAGTGATTATCCTGTATTTCAATTGAGTTCAAAGGAGCATGGGATTCAAGCTGCTTCATTTTTATTTTTGTACCATTTTTTATTTGTAGAAAATTTTTATTTACATGAACAACAGCATCGAGCTGCCTAAGCGTTTCATTTCCCAATATACCATTAAATGATTTTAATGTTGGCATTAGGTAAAATTTTATTTTTTCTTTAATATTAAATAAGTTAGCGAAGGTATGTTCTTTAATTTCAACATCCCCTGCAACTGATTTTGCGTAAAAAATGTTCTTATTTGCTAAAGGGCGTTTGACAAATTGTGGTTGAATATAATTTTTTGTTGACCCTGTATCGATCAATATTTTAAGTTTTTCGCCGCTCCTCGTTGTGAATTCTATGTAAGGCAACGAAGAGCTTAATTGTCTAAAAAATGAATATCATTAAACTCCAAATATTGGTTGTTTAGCATCTGAGGATCTTGGGTGGAGTCAAGGTAACCGTCTAAAGTTTGTCCTTCTTGTTTGTCTGATTCTTGAAGCTGTGTCTCGTACTGCTGATACTCGGTGTCCAAGTGAAAATTGCGATCAATTTTCCTTAGTGGTTGATTGATTGATGGCGGTGGTCTATCTCTAGTATGATTAGGACGTGGTCTATTCATATAGTCAATTCGTCTAGTCCGTAGACTCTCATCTACCTCCATGGGTTCTGGGGTAGGTAGTGGTTTGGGTCCTTGTGGTCTTGGGGGTGGTTGTGGTTGAAAGTCAAAGCGTCTGTCCGGAATGAATCTATGCTGAGGATTATTAAAACGGAAATTTTCGCGAGTCATTTGTGGGTTATGAGTGAGTTGAGGAAAGAATGTCATAGGACGTGAGCGAGGAGAAACCTGATTCGAATTATGGTTACGCGTTGATTGGTTTTGTAAACTGTATCCACTTCTATTAAAATTGCTACCGTGAGCATAGTTTGTCCGATATGTTTGATTTTCGAGCTTCAAACATAAGTGCAACGCTTGAGGAAGGTCTACTGGCTCTCTCATGCCTAAAAGTTTCGGGAGATCCCCGTTAAGTCCTCGTATGAATGTGTCGAGGGCTTTGTCTCTGTAAGTCTGCGTTAGCAGGCAAACAGATTCATTTGACGCGTTTAGAGTTCCCAATTTATTTAATATAAGAGACAAATGTTTGTATACTTTTTGATAAAAGTCCTGCACGGTGGTCCTACCTTGTACAAGAGAGGTCATCTGGTACTCGAGAGTCGCCAGATCTCTCTTATCTGCGTAATGCAAAGACAGACATCTTGAGATAGCTGTCCAGTCTAGAGGGGTGTTATACGATTCGAGGGCTATATCAGCCTCTCCAACTATTTTGTTTCTAATGGTATTCAGTATACCATAATACCTAAGTGTACCCTTCATGCTATCGTAAATTTTTAAGACGCGCTCAACACTCTTTTTCCAAGAGTTAAATTCCCCCTGGCTCCCAGAAAATTCTCTAAGACTTTTAACAATATCGGGGATCTTGTCAAGATCTCCCAAATTGTTTCTGAATCGTTCCTCTATTCCTTGGTCTGTAATAATATTTGGTCCTGCATTAGGATTAATCGCCTCTTGAACTAATTGTCGTCCTTGTCTAGTAAACACTTCTGTTGCAATATTAGAAATTAATGCGTTTAGTTCGTCTAAACTGAGCTGTGAGTTAGGTGGTCGGTTGCTGCCTTGAGGAAGGACAGCGGGTCGTATTAAATTTTCAGGGTTAGACATTATTATTTTATTTTAATAAACCTCTTTTTTTTTCTTCTAATCTTTTGCGATATATATAAAATTAAAAAAAAATGCTTTTAAATATATAGTATACTTTTACGAATACATACAAAATAAATTTTTTTTATTTAATTTCTTGAAAAAATTTTTTTTTAGCTTACTCTTAAAAAATACCTTGTGTGGATAGATGGCTAGCACTTTATGCTACCTTTTTGCTGCAGCTACTAAGGGGCCTTTTCTATCACGATTTTCCCAGTTCTCTTGATGGTTGATTTTCTTGAAGGTTGATTTTCTTGATGGTTGATTTTTTTGATGCTTGATTTTCTTGATGGTTGATTTCCTTGATGGTTGATACAGCTTTTCACTTAATAAATGATTTCGACACTATATCAGTTTTTTATAATTTGTTATAGTTTATTTCGTTTTTAGTTTTTTTTTTTCTTATTTAAACCGCACTACTTGAGGGCTTTTTGGTTTTTTTTTTATTACTTAAAGTTTAATTTTTTTATTTTTTTAAACCGCACTACTTGAGGGCTTTCTTGGTTTTTTTTATTATTTAAACCGCACTACTTGAGGGCTTTTTGGTTTTTTTTTTCACTTTTTTCGGATTTTAACGTTTAATACGCGCTGTGCTACTTCAGGACTTTTTGCGCGATATTATCTACGTTATTCCCTTAAACATTAATTTAAGGATATCCGATCTGCTCGGGCACCAATTAAGTTTTTCGTTGATAGGAAAATAAAAAAAAACAATTTGTATTTACTTTCGGTCAGCAAGACCGCACTTTATTGAAGTAAAAATTAGACTTAAAATAATTTTACATTTTTTAATATTTATACTCTATAATTTTGGTTATTCTAACAGATTTCGAAAGTGGCGTGATTATTGATTTTGCAAATTCATTTCCTAAGAAATAAGTCGTTGAACTCATTTCCAAAGAAGTGTTAAAAAGTTATTTTGGATTTTGCAAATTCATTTCCTAAGAAATAAGTCGTTGAACTCATTTCCAAAGAAATGTTAAAAAGGTTATTTCTTGAAATGTCGATGTAGGTGTCTTTAGTAATTTTATTTTGTTCTAGTTTATTTTCAAATAAATGTTTACGTTAACTGAATTTCATAATTTTATTATATTTTTGATTTTTATTGTTCTACTTTGTCTTTAATTAATGTTAACGTTAACTTATACAAACGCGAATACACAAACCGTAAAATTAAAAGGAGAAATGTACAACTTACAACCACATATGTATCTTCGTTAAACCAGTTCGAACGAACATGTCGAGTCGTGAATAACTTATTTGTGTTTACAACAACAAAAGCAAGCAGAAAATGAATTTTCTGGATTTTCCGGAAAATTAAAAAAATTTTTTTAATACAATCCATCTCCTGAAAATTTGGAATCGAATACAAAAAAATCTGCGAAATCGCTGCAGTCGTTCTCACGCCATTATATTACATACGTACGTGGACCATTTCATGAAAATAGGAAACACAAACGTCTATATCTTTTGGGTTCATACAACTATTTATTTCTTTAATTTCATTTACACAGAAAAAAAATTGAAGCATTTTTTTTACGAGATAAATATACAGAGTTAAACACGTGTTCTTTAATGAGTTATTGATCCTTAGAATTCACTCTCCGTCAGAAAATAACATAACAAAATTAAAATATAAATGCATTACAGTTATGAAGTTTTAAGCAATTTTATCTGATTATTTAAAAATAGCTATGTATTTATTTATTTAAATTATACTCGATAAACTAAATTTAGAAAGTATACGGAAAGTAGGGATAGACAAAAAACATCGATGTTTCAAAAACACTTGATCTATTGTGACGAAACATCGATATAATCTGATGTTTTTTTGCTCCTAAACAATCGGAAAACATCGATGTTTTCTTTCGATGCATCGAAATGACAAATTGTATACAGAACGTGTAGATTGATATTCATAGAAATTGATGACCATAGAAATTGGAAAAGCAATAAGAGTGCAGATATATTGTTTGATGACCTTTCAGTTTATTTGAGGACCCCTGTTGGAAGACTGAACGAAAATCCGTTGGATATTTGGAAAGATTATAAATCGCAGTTTCCTAAGCTTTACAAGATCGCTTTTAAATACCTCACAATGGTGGGAACTTCGGTTCTGTCTGAAAGACTATTTTCACAAGCGGCGCAACAAAGAAACAGATTCAGAGGTGAAATAATTAGTAAAATTTTATTTCTAAACAGTATTGAAAAAAAGTATTGGGAGATGTAAATTAAAAAAAGAATGTCTTTGAATTTAACATTTTGTAATAAAAACTAAAAGAAAAATGAATAATGACTAAACTTCAGGGATACCATGATATTGCAAGCTGTTCCATATTTTTGTTAGATTTTTTTAGTGGTGCAGTCCAGAATATTACTTAAAGGTAAAACAATTTTTGAAACTGGGCATTCTGCAAGGATGTGCTGAACAGTTGGAAAATCGTCACAAACACTGCATACACTCTGATCCGGCCTATCGTACGAGTAGTAATGCTTTGTAGTGAAAAGTTTTTTTCCAACCCTTAAACGGCCTAACAAAATACACTGCGACCGCGTATGATTTTTGATATGCTTAGGTCTTCTTATTTTTGGGTTCTGTTGTTTCCTTTTTGCCCAAAATGGATTTGAAACAGCTTTGGGAAAGCAAGATATGAAAGATATTTCATTCAAATTGAGAGCTTTTTTAGCGGCCCTATCCGCGACCTCATTGCTAGCGATTCTAATTTGTGCAGGGATCCACAATAACAAGATTTAACTACCAAATACTGAAAGGTAAGCTATGTCATCATAAATTTCCTGGTAGTTAATGGTCTTTTTAGCACTCAAACTATCAGTGAAAATTATCTTTACTCTTCGCTGTAATGCGTAACTCACTGCATCATTAATTGCAGATATTTCAACTACAAAAACGCCAACATAGTCCGGCAATCGTTTTTCGAAAATAAATGTTATCCTTGCTTCAACCAATGAACAGGCTATAATCCCTCTCATAATTTTTTTGAAGCAAATAGAATCAGTGGGAGTTTTTTTTGTAAAAAGAAAGAAGCGATTTATAGCATAAAGCTTATGAATTTAACAAAAATACACAAAACAATTATCAACAAAAAAGAGGACGTTGACAACTTAAGCCCCAGTTACAGAGTTGTAATAGAAAATAGCCATTTAAATTAAGGTTTTGTTTTTCTTTATGTTTGTGTTTTTTTATATACATGTGTGTAGTTATGCTTTTTTAGATTTTGTTTTATACTTTTTAGTTGATGTTTTAAACAAAAATATTTTATAACTGCAAAGTGAACATACAATTCACGAAACGTAAGGAAAATATGTAATAAAAATGTTGCATTTTTATTAACATAAAAGAAGTTAGGCCTCATAAGCTTGAAAATAATAATCAACACACTAACGTCAATTTTCAAAAATTTGCCAGAAATAACAGAAGCAATAGGCTTGGCTGGTGTTAGAACACCAGACTGTCGGAAAAGATTGATTATTTTCCCTATCGCAGTTAACGGTATTGCTGTCAACTCCAAGCTTCGCCAAAAAGTGCTATACAACCCATCACCGCTGTTTGTAAGAAGGTCCTTAAAATTAGCTTTGAATCTTAATAACCTTCGTGGTGGAGTTCGAAGTTAACCTGAATCAGTTCTGAAGCAGCTATTGAGAGCAACATTTAGTTTGATTATTTTTTTATTAGACGTCCATCCATATAATATTATTAATTTTTGAAAGTTTTTTGATCAAGTATTTTACATGTTTATTCCATAAAAGATTTCTGGTGAAAAATATACCGAGTATTCTCATTTCCTGGGTTATGTTAAAGTTTTCTCCTCTTACAGAAATAAAACTGTGATTACAATTTCGTAGTCTGCAAACGTGTAAAACCTCTGTTTTAGTTGCAGGTACAACTGCACCTGTTATAGATGCTTCTTCTTCGGTACAAAATTTTATATGTTCTATCATGTTTTTGGTTAAAATCAAATGAAAGGCACTGTTTACGTTACATTCCATTACATTCTGTTTAGTGTAGCCAGTAGGTCCAGCAATGTCTTTGAAGATTTTGTGGACAGGTGATCGACCACTTGAACCGCCCTCTATCAACTTTGTTCAAATTGTTCCATCGAACGCTATTTCTGTTTCACAGAATGCATCCGAATTTTTGGACAATATTGGGATATTTGTCTCAGAATCGGAAAGGATACGCATCCTTTTTTGCGAAAAAACAAAATATGTTGATTTTCTTTTTCACTGCCTGAGGATTTGCCCGCTTGCATACTTTCATCAGATTCCAAATTCTGAATTTCATTCTTGTTTTAAATCATTTCATTTTCATCCTCTTAAGAACCAGAAAATTCCTCACTAACACTGACCATGTTTTTCAATATTTTATCTCCTCTTCTAGACATATTTAGATTATATGATAAAGAAAGGCTTTTTGTCTAAATATAATAAAATTGAATTTCACAATAACATCACTAATCCGAAAAATACTTTAGTATTTTATTTTTCAATACTCGAACTATTACCAACTAAACTTTGAAAATGTCTTTGCGCACTGACAGTTCACACTCTACGTAACTGTTACTTATCGGACTTATTTCTTTTGAGATAACGGGATCAAGCTATTGGAATACTCGTTTCTCGGCAAAAAAAAAAAAAAAAAAAATGCGGAACGTATGAGATTTGAACTTTTTACATTTACATTACGATGGCCGCAAAGGTTTTTTCTAAATTTACTAAAAAAATCGAAATGCGTCAAAATGACGCGTCCAGTGAACCTAGTGTTAATAGTTTATAATAGTTCTTAATCTAATTTTTCTTCAATTTAACTGCCTCAACTTGGTTTTTACAGTTAGAAAATTCGTCTTAAATTGCCTTAAAGTAGTCCTTATTTCTGTAGTGGCCGGAGGGTTTACTACACTACTACACACTTTACACTTAGGAGCAAGAGCAATCTATAAGATATTTGATCACTTGATGAGTTCAACCAAAAACCAGGTGGCGATCTTTTATGTTTTATCTTCAAAATGACTCCTTTAATATAAATTTTTGTTTCTGGCGTGCTTGGAGTTGAATTACACGGTTGAATTACAAGGATTGTCTATTTTAAGCAGTACCAAAAAAAAAAAAAAAATAAATAAATAAATAAATACCAAAAATAAGCCCCGGCAACACTTAGTGCAGTAAGCTAGTTCGAAATAAATTTTAAATATTTTTTGATGGATGGCGTAAACTTTACGCTTTTATTGACAAATAGCTAACTTTGTAATTTCGGTGTAGATCAAGTATACAAGTGATCTAAGCTCATTCGTTCTGTGAAACTCCACAAATTTATATTCATTAGCAAATAACATTCAATAAAATATTTCTAATAATGTCTAATCGGTTAAAAAAAACTAAAAAAAATTTTTATTTGAATTTTTCAGCATGATGATCAACTCTTACCTGCTTATGTGATGCAGATTGTTGGAAGCTTACATGGCATACCCGGCCTTTTCATAGCTGGAGTGTTTGGGGCAGCACTCAGCTCATTATCCGTAATTTTAAATTCAACGGCTTTGGTTGTTTTTGAGGATATTACGAAAGGTTTTTTCAAAGTAAATTTGTCAGAAAATGCTTCCAGTATTCTAGTAAAGAGCTGTATTGTTGTACTTGGATTTGTCGCTGTATTCCTTGTTTTTGCCTTAGAAAAATTAAGTGGAATTCTAGGTGTTGCTATCTCCTTAACAGCTATTGCTGCTGGAACAACATGTGGTTTGTTTACATTGGGCATGTTAGTGCCTTGGAGTAATAGTACAGGAGCCTTGGCTGGTGCTATTGCTGGTGCCGCTATTACCGGCTGGATTTCTTTTGGCACACAAATAGCTTACGCTCTTGGTCAAGTCGGAGAAAAAAAACTTCCAGTTTCTGTAGAAGATTGTCCGAATGCAGGTTATTCGTCAACTTTATTAAATTATACTTCTAGTACAGTTGATGAATCGGATGTTTTTCCACTTTATCGGCTGTCGTTCCACTGGGTAAATCCTATTGGAATAATAACAACCGTTTTAGTGGGGACAATAGTATCATTTTTAACGGGTCCTACAATCGTTAAGACACTGGATGCAAATGTTTTATCACCAGTGATCCACAGGTAGGTTATTTGTTACAAATATTACATTTGCCTTGATTACATTTTAGGTTAGTCGAACAAATGAAATTAAAAACAAATAGTAAGTAAGAAAGTTAAATGTTTTACATAATTCACGCTGAATTTGCTGCATTTTGCAACCCTGAAGAAAAAAAACTGGACAACTGGCGATATCATGTCTCGGTGGCGATATCATGTCTCAGTGGCGAATTCACTTATTTTAAGCGTTGCTAGAAATGTAAAACTTCATATAAAAAAATTTGACGCAAATTGGACGTTCGATATGACAATAGATTCCTATTTTGCAATCTTTGGCTAATGTTTTAAAATAAAGGAGGAAGCGCATAGTTGTCGTTGAAAACTGCGGTCAGCAAGGCCCTTTGAACTATTCCAATAAACACGTACGCATGAAACTTTACAAAAAAATAATCTTGATTAAATCTTGCGTAAATTTTTGGAGATCCTTCAGCATTAGCATTGGGATAAAATATCTTATGCTTTTAGCCTTTTGATAATTGCTATTTCTTACATACAGCTACTCACACTCAAAGTGGAACACAGAGAAAAAATTATGTTGTCATGTTTCTAAGGCAAAATAAAGACCTTAGTTTAATTTTAAGAACTCACGTTTAACATAGGTACAATTACTACTATACTACTAATTACAAAAAACAAAAAAACAATTCAGTCGTTACATTAAAATATTGCAATGTTTACGATTTTGTATCGCAACTCCTTTAATCGAAGCTCACACTGAAAATGGGACATTGCAGTCTTCGTATTTTTATTTCTTGTTAAATAAATTTTCGATTCTTGGCTGACTTTCATTTCAGAGAAACTAGAGATACCAATTTGAACTCACCTAATTTTAATGCTATGATGGTACTAGAACAGTTATCAGTAAATTTTATTTCTGTAGATGGAAAATTTTTAACACATTTTATTAATTTTAACTTAAAGATAATTAGAAATGATACGCGGACAAAGTCGTACGCACTGCTAGTAAGATATAAAGCAGAACAAAATGTTACTAATTTGTTTAAAAAGAATTTGAATTGTTCGAAACCTCTAACATTAGAAACACGAACATGGATAATCTCTAAAACGCATTGTTGACAACGAAACCTTTCTCAGTAGAAAGTGAAAGGGTTTTAAAGAGCTAAATGCAGTTTTAAAATCATATATTTGGTATTTTTATCCTTGTTATCTCTCGTTATATAGTACAAATTTACGTATGTATGTCTTGTCACTTAAGTTGTTTTCAAGTTTTAAAAACTGTTCAAACATTTATTTAAAAATTATTTTTATTTTTATTGTTCGCTTATGTTTTAATAAACTATGAATTTTTCAATATTATTTCATTAAATAAACTTATTTTTTCAAGAAATCCCGGGAATGCGATAATTTTTTTCAATTTCCCGGGAAATCCCAAACCCTACCCAAAATTCGAAATCCCGAAATACATGTTACCATTTTTTATTTAGTTCATTAATTAATTTATGTATATTTTTAACAAACGAGAAAAAGATAATCAGGCATTTTGCTTGCGATTTGCTTTTTTTCAAACTTATGTTCGAAAAACAAAAACGATTTTACGGTGCAAAACATAAAAATCAAAAGAAAATTAAAAAAAAATGGCTGTAGCCTTCTTGCTTAGTTTAATTTCTTTAAATAAACATTAAATTAAAAAACGGATGTTTAGAAATAATTTCAATCTATTGGATATTCTAATCTAATATTTATCAATTTAAAAATTTTATACGAAGCAAGAAATATTTCGGCGACAAATGGAATTTCTATTAGTGATGTTACATTTAACAACTTCGAACAAAAAGATTACTTAGGTCGTGAGTAATCAGTACTTAAAAATTATTTTTGTATAATATGTAAGTTGTAACATACACGTTCAAAACGCAGATCGTCCTAAAAGTAATTGAGATATATTTATTAACGTACCTTAACACTTAAATCGCCCATTTAATAAGCACCGAATATTTCTTTAAGATTTAAAAATGTAAATAAACATTTAACCGCACTAATCCTAATATATTTTCGAACATTAATAAGAACAGCTGTTTTTATGAAATCGCAAATATTCAAGAAAAAATCAACACAAACAATTGATTAAACAAAGGACATATTTTAAATTTATTATTTAACACTTTAATTGTTTAAAAATAAAAATAAATTTTGATAAAAATAAAAGAAAACATATTAATTTTTATTTGTGTATAATTTTATTGTTGTTTTAAGGTTTATTTTAAGTGAAATTTACAACTTCACTTCAGTATGTTGTTGCGATTTGAAGTCGCCAAATTTCTTTCGATTTGAAGTCGCCAAATTTCTTGCGATTGTGAACTACAGAACACCTTACTTGCGATTTCAACTCACATCGCAAGTTTTAGGCGATTTGCGATTGTCAGAACATGCCTAAATAATTTTTGATGACGTCAAATCTTACAATAAAAATCGTAATATTCAAATTAAGACATTATCGGTTATACGTTTTTCCATAGCGTTCAATAAGATTTGCCTGATGGCAAACAAATACAAATGTAGATTTATTTTAATTATTTTTTTAATCTTTAAGTTTGTAATTCCGTTTGTAATTTCTACAATATCCATTTCTTATGCATAGCGAAGTCGATTGAGCGATGTTCGTCTGCCCGTCCGTGTTAAAGTCAAGTTTGCCGAGGCACTAGATAAGCTCCAGAAAATTTAAATCAGCATGATCGGTCCATGTCCTTCAACGCAGCGGGCAAAACACCACGCCTACCTCTAATTTTTTCATATTATTTGGAACAATTTAGTTACTCTAATCAAAAAAATAAATGTATGGGCCGATAGAGAATTAAAAAATAAAAAAGCATCAAGTGAAAATATTGACGCTCGCCCATATTTTCAGAGTTACGGGCCTCTGAAATATTCAAATTTTTTAAAGTATCAATATGGGTATCATTTTAAAGCTTTTAATGGGATCTTAAGGGAAACACTAATATTTTTTAATTGCTTAACCCATTATAAGCCAATGACATTTTTATGTAAAATAATATGTAGTACCTTACTTTTTTTTCATATTTTTTAAGTCCGTGTCACCCCAATACTTGTCTTCTTGATTTACATATCTGTTGAAGGGTAAATAAGATTCGTCATAGCCGAATATAGCACTCTTACTTGCTTACGTACTGAATAAAATAAGCCAGGTACGTAACAGTTATAAAATAAACGATAAAATAATTCTGGCAATAAAACCGACTTTAAAACAGACAAACTTAAAATTAAATTCCTTTATGGCGGTAATTATACATTAATTATATTCTATTATAGATTGCGTCAGGTTTTTTTATATGTCGTAGAACAAAATATGAAAACAGATTAAACAAGAAAATTAAGCAGTTAAGTGGTTACCCTTTCTTTTTAACGCTTTTTATTGCTGACTCAGTAAAACGCAATTTGTTTAAGTTCTAAGCGTTAATCTATAACTATTCAAAAGATTTTTCACATAAATTTGTCCTGAATAAATTTTAAATCTTTTTTAATATTTTATGAATATGAAAACGATTTATTTTGGCTAAAATTTGATATCCCATGAACCACTGAAGATATTAATTTTACAAAGGCAAAACAGAGGTATTTTTAGTAAAGCTGAGAATGGCTCGCACCTTTAGGTAAAGAAGGGATTCTGAGATGAATGTCATAAAAAATTTATTTTTATCTCAAATATTAGGATTTTTTTTTAATTTAATAAGACCTTAAAAATATCAATAAAAGATATGCGTATATGTGTACCGTTTTTCAGGATTTCCCCAAAAAAGTAGTATTTATTTTTTGCGTATATGAATTAAATTCAGTTTGAAACCAATTTAAGGGCAACCGATAACAAACGCAAATGAAAGAATAATTATGTCAAAGACTATAACGTTTCACTAAAAAAAACCTCTGCTTTGCCTTTGTGAAATTTCATTGAGATATCATCAGCGGAGATACCGAATTTTGTCTAAAATAAATGGTTTTCAAACCACTGTGCGGCTGTTAGTATTTATAAAAATATATCCTGTAATGCTATAATGTAAAGAAAAACTATATTTTTAGGTTATCAGATTTGTCACAGATCGTAATTCCGATCGAAAGTTGTTTTAATTACTCGAATTGATTTTGTAGAAAACGGAAAATTTCTTCGGAAAATTCCAAAGTAGAACTGGTATGCTTTTAAATTTGGTTATTAGCGGTTCTTAAACTTGTATTTTGTATCCTTACTTAAATTAGCCACTTTGTTACTTTGGTGTTAACAATGTTGACATATTAAAATCAACAAAAATATTTTTATTAACAAACAAAATCGATCGGAAAATGAAGAAGGTAAAATAAATTCGATCGGAATTGTTAATGCGGAATTAAAACCATTCCGATCGGAATGTGTGACATGCCCGCATATTTACATTTGTTAAATACTTCAATATTAGGCTGTCCAATATTAGGCTATACACGAAACACGTGCATAGTATAAGTTAAACAAATATTTATAATACTAAAAATACAAAAAATAAAAGTAAAGTTAGAATTCAGTTTATAAGATATACATTTGTTTGATTAGAGAATAACAAAAACGAAATACTTCAAAGTTTCACGGGTGCTAATCGTTAATCATTTCGACTAACGTCACTTAAAATTTAAAAAAAGTAATACAGCAATAAACTTAAGCTACGGTCACACTTGACAAGCATTTGCCCGAAATCGTCAAATATTTGTTTGCCGTAGTCTGACCACAAAATATTTATTAGGAGCAAACAACACCACAGCTGATTTTGAGCAATCAAAATTATTTTTCAGCAAACAAAAATGCTTCTAATGTGAACATAGTGTGACCGCTCGACGCCAAATATTTGACTCATTTTTAGGCAAAAAATATTTGTTCTTACAAAATATTTGTAAAAAAAAAACACAGGTAAACAACAGATGTATCATCAATGTTTCTTAGTATTTAAACTAAATAATTAAGTTTCGGGAAAAAATCGCGTAAAATTACAATTACTGTTTTCAAAAAATTTAGGGCAAACAAGAGCTAACAAATTTGAGGCAAATGTTTGCCAGATGTGACCGTACCTTCAACCCTTCACAGCAAAAGTATTCCATTGATTGAAATTACGAAATATTATGTAGGTAAAATGAGAATACTGTTACTATCTACTGCATTTACGACACCTACTACAGTCTTTATTATTGTGTATTCATATTAAATTAAAAATATATAGGCATTATATTGTTGCCGTGTTTTAAATTCATAAAGATTTACCAAAGCTACAATATGTAAAAGGTCCACAATAACCGCAGTTATTTAAATTTTTTCTTTATGAATTTTTCAATCCCAGGGAAGAGATTTTAATAATAAAAATGAACAACTTCATAAATTTGTATATAATATGTACATTGCGAAGTGAATTCATTATTTATTTTATGTTTCAAACTTAATTTTAATTTAATGAACTGTTTGTGTTACTTTACTTTCACTAAGTTTAAAAATTTCCGGATATGTTAATTCTAAATTTTTTTCTAAATTTTTTATATAAGATATTAAATTAATTATAGATATTACAATAAAAAAATATAATTAATAAGAATAATATATTTTTAATACCTACAAAATTACTATTTATCTTCACACAGATTTCTACCAAGAGAATGTTTCTTGCCACATCGAACTGATGGTGCAGTCACAAGGGAAAATACGGGTCAAACGTGAACACATCTTTTAAATGATGTCACTAAGAGAACTGAATGAAAAACAATAAGAAGTTGTACAAATAATAACACTGGCCAAATAAAATTAAAATTAGCTGTTTTTCTGCATACAAATTATAAAAAACCGTTGTAAATTGCGTAAATATTGTATGTGTATTTATGGATAGTAAAATGCTTTAATGTTCATCTGAAACTTAAAATCCTTTTAAATATTTTGTGATTTAAAAGATTGAAGAGTGAGCTATCTTTTTTCCTGTACTACAAAAAAAATCGAACGTTTAAAAAACAACATGGGACCAAAAATAAGGGAATTTCACACTTGTAAATAAATGCCTTTATTACATCTACTAGAGCTTTTTGTATTGTAAATGAAGCAATCATAGTAAATTAAAAATGTAGGCAGTTTGTTATTGCTGCCTTTTAAATTTATCAAGATTTACCAAAGCAAATCACGGCAGCTTTAAGTTCTTAAAACTGGGTCATATTTATCTAAATGAACAAATTATCATTTAAAATTATTTGTTACATAATAACTGTAATTGCAATATTTTTTTTAACTTTAGTTAACTACTTTAAATTTGCCTTAACTTATAATTTTGTTCAGTCTTATAACACTAAATGCCGGATATAGAGTCTACCTAATAGCATTTGTTAATATTTTTAGCAAAAATCAACTGCAAATAATAATTTTTCAAGCATCAGCACTGATGGCAAAGATGGTACTAAGGAAATAATTATTGGTTAAACTATAGTCACAAGTTAACTAAGGATTGTAAATTTGGGTTTTATAATTTTAAATTTAAAATTTTAATTAACTATGACTTAGGTCAGACATGAATTGGTTTTTCAATTCAATGTGATAATTTTTAAATTTTCCAGAACGCTACACTTTTCATCAGTATTCTTTTAGCCTTTATTTTTAACGAGTCTACAATAAACAATATCTGTTTTAAGACATTTAAGTTCTACAATAAAACTTATCCTGCGTTTTCGGTAGACTATGCCAACGCTCTTTTCAACGTACATACATCCGTTATTATAAGTTACTAATAGTTATGCAGTAATTAACCGGCTTTTTGCTACAATTTAAACAAAAATTAAGCGACAAGACAAGAGATTATCAGATCTTATCAGTATCTTTAGTATTAAGTTTGTTATATGGCTTGCAAATTTTTTTTAGCAAATTGGAAATTATAGTTATGGTTCTTAGATAGTTTAAATTCTATCTAATTTTTACATAGTAAACGCTTTGATATATAAATCTTAAATTTTATATAAAAATTTTATTTACATAAAACAGGTGGGCTACTCTGCATTTCGATCCGAATAGAAAATAATTCGAATTTGTATGACTTATGCATTGGCCCATATTCATAGTTAAAATAAAGTCTACTTTAAGGAAACTAAAGTCGGTTTTACTTTAGAGTCGACTCTTAACTCATTCATAGACAATTTAAAATATACTTTTGCGTTAAAGTCAACTCTAAATTTAAAACTGTTTTTAACTCATTTTTCCATAAGTTTTTAATTTGGTTTAAGAACACAATATTCTTTATCTGATTTTTATACCAAAGTGAACAAAATAAAAACAGGGTTACTTTTTTCTAATGTTTGTTTAAAACCTGTATGAAAACATTTATCAAATTACAGTTGACACCCGGTTTAAGTCGGCTAAACTTAAAGTATACTTTATTCTTGACTATGAAAGCAAAAAAAAAATAATAATAAGAGCCTTTTATTTTAGAGTATACTTTAGCAAAAGTCAAATTTAGTCTATAACTATGAATATGGGCCATTGTGTTTCGAATTTAAAATTATTGTGAGTAAATAATGCCAAGCAAAAGATTATCGTACGTCGTGATTAAGCTGATTTACTACAACCACCAATTGGATGCAAGTGCTCAGGAACTGTCAGAGAGGTTTTCGGTAGCACGAAAGACCATTTACAATGTGAAGAAGAAGAGTGCGAAATAGTTGCATGCCATAAAACAGTCCGAGAGGCTATAATTAAGAATAAATACTCTTCAAGAGTTGCACGTAAAAAACATTACTCTCTTTCCTTAGCCATTACGAATATCTCGCATCCGGCAGACTATTGTATTACAGCGATGGGCCTAATAGAGTATGGCGGAAGCCCCAATACCGCTAGAAAACCGCAACATCATTCCTACAGTTAAATTTGGAAAAGTGTTTGTGATGATTTGGAGTGCATATCAATCAAAGGAGTGGGTGATTTGGCTTTCATGGAAACAACAATAGATGCGCGACAATAATCAAGCATTTTGCAGACCCATTTAGCTAATCACCCTTATTCTAGTTTTCGGCGTCGGCGTCGTCGTCGTCATCGTTTTAGTATCAATATTACTTCGTATCAATGTCGTCGTCAACTTGATAAAAAATTTTCATTCTATAACATCTCTGTAACGACGTCGACGGTTTATCGATTTTTATCAAATGAAAATGCACATCACCAAGTATTTTTGTTAAATTTTTTTATTTAAAATTTCAAGTACCTTTTCTTCTATCATTATTTTAAGCCTTTATTTTTATTTAATTTTTATTTTATTTTTTATTTTTTTTTTTACTTTATTTTTAATTTTATTTATTTTCTTAATTTTTATTCGCTTTCGTGTATCTCCTTTTCTCTTTTGTTTCGAGCTCTATCTATCTCTGCTTTCTTTGTCAATAATTTGAGCTTCTTATTTTCAACCTCCAATAATGCTTTTGTCGCTTATCAACATCTCTAAGGGTGCCTTTTACTGGGGACATCGAATTTGAAATGTCGGAAAGTAGTTTTGCCTGTTTCTGGCTGTGCTTCTGCAGTAAATTAGTTTGATTATAGCATGTTTTTTTTTGCTTTCTGTTTAACTACTTTCAACGGAACAAGCTGAGCAGAACTGGTATCATTGGTAGAAGCATTAGACGTGCAAGGATTTTCTCTTAACTGTTGGTTGACTTTCACTGATTTTTCAACGACAATTTTGACTTACGCAAGTTCCATTTCATAAGAATCGTTTCCCATGTGAACCACTAAATAATAAAAAAATACATTGCAATCTCTTTTTCATATAACTGATCGATTAACTTCTTTAAGTCGTAGCTGGATGGTATATTTTGCCACTCTTCTAATATTGTTTTCTTTAAAGCAGTCACATTAGATGGCTGGCGTTTAGCAACCCTTTTTTAAATAAACCCGCAAATTTTCGAAAGGATTTAAATCCGGACTTTGAGCAGGTGTATCAATGACTTTACCGCAATTGTAAAGCAACCACACCCGTAGCAAATGTGACTTATGTTTGGGATCGTTATCTTGATAAAATTTAAATGGGTCTGAAAAATGCCTAAATATTGTCGCGCATCCATTGTTATTTTTGTGAAAGCCAAATCACCCACTCCTTTGCTGGATATGCACCCCCGAATCATCATAGACATTTTTCCAAATTTGAATGTAGAAATGATGTTGCTTTCGACATATTCTATTAGGCCTATCGTTGTAATACCACATCATTTTTGTCTCGTCGCAAAATATGACATCGTCCCAACAGTCTGCCGTATGCGAGATATTCGTAATGGCAAATGTAAGACGCTTCTCTATATTTTTTAAAGAGAGTAATGGTTTTTTACGTGCAACTCTTGAAGATTTTTTTGTTTTTATACCAAGGTACATTTATTTTACTAGGTAATAGCAGCTCCACAACAAATACAACATTTGTAAAAACAACATGGCATTTTATTGATGCTTTGTGAGTGGAAATGTCAAAAATAGAAAGAGAAAAAAGAAGATAATTGCTGTAAAAATAAACGCTCTCTTTATTCTGCATATGCTTGTTGTTAGTGTTTTCTGAAATTCGTAAGCAAAAGTAGCAAACTATAAACAACTTTTGACATGTCCAACTACAAACCAACTGGGCGGACGACACTACGTAGTAAAGTAAATGTACCTTGTTTTATACTTTAATAAATAGTCTAAATGTTCTGAATTCCACAAGACATTTTCACTTCATATTTTTCAAGGCATTGTTTTTGTAAAAAATAATTTTATAGCAACAGGGTTTTGAAAAATATGAAGTGAATGAAAATTTCCTGTGGTTTTCAGAACATGTCTGTATATTGCATAAAATAAAAAGGCCTTTTTTTCATACGAATTATGGAAAAACTAGATTTTGTTTTGTGTGTAAAGACATTATTGACATACTGTATGTTTATTTTCTTATTACATACTGCAACATTTTTCTTAAAATATTTAATTTGTTTGGTTTTTAACTTTATATCTTAAAATTAAATGTTTTATAGTTTTAAAACAGTCCCAAAGAAATATGGATAACAAGACTGCAAAGGAAGCTTTATACGTATTATATACTAATTGTTGCTGTAACATTAAACATTTGTACACTTTGTGGGATGTTGGAGTTAATGAAACCTGTAAAGCTTTGTTTAAATTAGATAAAAAAACAAGAACATTTCCACTATTACCATAAGAAAGCTAGGATTTATTTTATTACGCCAACTAAAAGAAGCCACAGTATACTCTTCAATGCCCCAACGATTGATTGTATAACAATAATGATGAGTATGACCAGCGAATAGTAGACGGGGATTTAAAAGCTTTCCTAAGTTAATAAAAGGATAATTGTTTATTTGGGTAAAATAGGTATCATTTTTTTAATTTTTACGGCTTAAATTTACGGAGGCAGCTTAAAAATTAAAAAAATGCCTACAGGGTTTCGATATTTAGATATTGAATTTACCTTTTCAATGGTACCCATACTGCCTCATTTCACCACAAATACTCGCAACTAAGGGTCAGCGCCAAATTTTCAATTTTTTGCTTAAAATTTAATTTTACACCCTATAGACAACTTTTCTTTTAATTTTTAAGCTGCGTCCGAAAACCAGATTTGTTCTATTTTTACATGTAGAATTTAGTTAATGACTTACCTAACCAATCGGTAGCATTTTTGGATATAACTTCCCACTTTTCACGGTATTCGTCGATGTTTGGAGCATCATGTTGTCTGCATGATTTGTCTGATGTTCTGTATGTCGGAAAATGTTGTAAAACTATAGGACGACTATAATGCTTATGATTTTTAAGAGTTTTGGAATCTTTACACTTGTGTGGTTTCTTTAGACAGCTTAACTTATCTACATTTTAATATATAAAAAATTATTCATTTCAGATATTATATGCAGTTCTACTCACCTGATACTTTTTGTAATTCATTCATTGCATTTTGACAGAAAAAGCAACCATCGTTTTCCATGGCCATTGAGTTGATAAATACGAAGTGGTTTCCACGAATTGTGTACAAATCAACGCCAGTGTTATTGAAATACTTCTGAAAACGATCCAGAAAATAAGGATGCATTCTAAAAATAAAGTTGGCTTAACACCCTGTATTTTAAATAAGCAATACAAATTAACGCAATCACTTACTTATAATGGAAGCCAACGTCATGATTTCCCACCGCGCTAATGATCGGTACAGAAGGTGGTGTATGAAAATGACTATGAAATCTTCGTACATATTCCTTAAATTCAACACCATCTACCAAGTCGCCTTCATCAAAAAGGTCTCCTAAAACAAAAACCACATCAGGTTTGTGCAGAAACATTGCTGCTTGGAATGCCCCTCGCATGTGCCATTCACGATATAGTTTATCCAACCAATGACCTCTTAAAGGACCTAGTAGATGTGTGTCGGAAAGCACTAAAGCATAAATCGTGTTTGATTGCAGATCATTTCGATCTGAAGGTCTTAAATTAGCTGATGGCCATTGACAATTCCAAAGTCTAATATAATCTCCAAAAAACTCACAAAAACCAACAGTTAGTACAATTGTGAATATGTACCACCGCCACAGCATTCTACAAATTTGTCATCTTTCAACACAAATGTTGCCAGACAAGTTATTGGGAATTAAAAAATAAGCAAATTTTCATATGTATGAAAAAGTTTTTTTGTTTGCAAAACAAATGCATGAAGTTTGCTTTTCATTTCATTCATTCATAATATTTCTAGATTGAGTTTTTTATTTTTGGTGCTGGATAATGCCACGATCTTCTGTTTTGCGCATTAAGAATCTCACGCGGCTATCCAATCCATACTTCTTTCTTGACACCGGCAAGGTTCGAACAAATCCTATATTTTTATTAAACACGTAATCTTTTAACTACCACAGACATACAGATCACAATGCTCGAAATCACGATATCCTGTTTATCAATCAGGCCCTTCAACCATACTTCAAACAACAAGTAAAAGTCAGCGGCCGTATATAATCCTGGAATTTGTTCAGATGTTTTTAGACGTTTGCTTTTCACTAAACGTAATTTTCTTTAGGAATATATATACTTACATACATACTTGCTTCATGCAATTGTTAAGTCGATTCAGCAGCTGATATAACAAAAAAGTGCAATTATGCAATAATTAATATCTGCAATAATGTTTTAAGCATCGTCAAAAACATAGTCATAAGTAAATGTAATAATGCAACAACTGCTAATATAACTTTTGTGTCTAAATGCAAAGTTATGAACGTAAAAGTGATAGGCGTGAAATAATCGAAAGATGTTGATTTAGATACGATTCCCTACTGTTTAAAGTATACAAATGTGTTTGTTCAATTGTAATTCTCCCTCCTATTTGATACAGTATATCGTTCCTGTGATTTATTTACTTTAACTCTATGTAAGATATTTCAATCAAGTTTTACAAACGGGGTACATATATTCCTATCAAAATTCACATTTTAACTAATCTGGCATCTCTAAACTAACATGTGGTTGCTTTTTTTTTTGCCACAGAACTGCCAGGTGTAAAATGCAAATTGGTAGATGCTGCCAGATCCGTCTATTTATACTCATTTTTGAAATTATTAAGCATACCTGATTATAGGTCTGTTCAGTAACTTTATTAGCAAAAATTAGAAGCGAGAGAGTAAAACAGAAATTTTCAAAATTATCCTCTCAAATGTAAAAAAATAACTGAAGGCTTTACTGGCAAAAATAAGCAAAGAAAATTATTGTGGCTTTATAAACGAAATGTAACACTTAAAAACTATACGGTATGACCACCGAATAGTAACTAGTACTAATAAGCCAGTAAACTAATGTCAACCACAAGGAAATATTTAAATAATACTCTAAGTTACCAAATAGCAAAAATGTGTACAAAATTTTTAATTATTAGGTAATTTTTAAAAGCGTTTTTGAGACGTATCATAATAGTTTTTATAGTTTTTTGCAGTTGATCTAAACAAACAAACAAACTTGCAAGGTTAGAAAATTCTAACACAAATTTCTTTGCTCCTAGCTAAATTATACATATTTTTTATGTATGGAGTTTGACATTTCGGTGAAAATTAGGAAATTCCCCATCGCGACCACCTAGTATTATTTCGCCGTGGAACTCGCCATCGCGACAATGTAGTATTGATTCGCATTGTATTTTACAATGCAAAAGGTAAGACTAAGGCGAATTAATACATCGCGGCCACGATGGCGAATTCGCCTTGGGTAAGACGGTATACATTGGTTTATTTTTTACATTGGTTTTTATAGAGGGAATACATAAGTATGTGGTTACATACATGTGATTTTCACATACATCTCTACTGGGAAACAGTTATATTATTTTGTTATACATGCTGTTATATCGGACATATGTAGTCCTACATATTCTGTGCAAATTTCAGCAACGAAACTTTTTATTACCAAATAGATATAACCTTCAAAAGCTATCATACTAAAATGTAATATATTTCTGCTATTGCTAATTTGCTAACTAACATTTCTTAATACTTCAAATCAGTTAAACTCTGACATATTTTTTTTTAAGAGAAGTAGCACTTCAGGCAATAATGCCTATTTAATTAGTGTGTAACCGTGCTACATTCTTTAGGAAAGAGATAGAGGAGAGAAAAGGACAGGTGGTGAAAGTATAGCCAATTTATTAGTTATTTTACTTCCCCGGCGAATATGCTATATAGAAGTACCGACGAAGGAGGATGCATGTTTTAATGTTCATTCGGAATATATATTTATACCATTTAACTGAAAAACACATTTTAATTTTTGGTTGTCGCACGGGTTGAACCCTGATCAATCAGATTTGCAGTCAACGTGCTTACCACCTCGACCACAGAAGCCATTGTAATCAAATTGATATCAAGCAAGCTCTTACAATTTAGATTTCAAAATAAAATTTAGCCAAGATTGCATTATTTTGTAATTGCAATCATTTTTAACCGACTTCAAAAAAACAAGGAGGTTATCAATTCGACTGGATGTTGCCTGCAGAACTCAGTCATATCTGCACCGACTTTGAAAATTTTTTTAAGTTGATAGATTATGCTTAAATATTAATGCCGATTTAAAAACAGTTCATAATCTTAAAAATTAAAGGGTGTCTCAATACAACATACATGTTTTTTAAGTGTACTATGGACCGTAAATGACAAAATCTTAAAATTAAAGAGTGTCCCCATAGGTGACATAAATTGGCTTATATATTTTGAATTTTTATTATCGTTATAATAACAAGTATAAACATTCAAAATTAATAATTAAAGAGTGTCCTATTAGTTAATGATTAGTTGATGTATTGAAACTGTTTTAACCAGATAGTTGTAATTTACAAAGAACCCTTATTGCTAAGTCTGCTATAACAACAAATATAAAATTTGTATTTGGAAATTAAAAGGTGCCCCAATAGTTGATGTCAGTTGACTTTTAATCCGTTATAGACAAACAACTGAAACTTACAAAGAACCTGTAATGTTAAGTCCGCTATAACAAGAAATATAAAATTTGAATTTAGAAATTAAAGGGTGTTCCCATCGTTTGAAACCGTTACAAACCCTTGAAAATTAGACAGAATGTCTATTGCTATATCAAGTATAATAACAAGTATAAATATTAAAAATTAGTAATCAAGGGGTGCCCTAATATTTGTAACTTGATGTGCCTGGCCAATCTTTTGAACGGTTATAGACTAACGCTTAGAATTTAAACAAATTGTATATTACTGCGTCAGCCACAAGAAGTGTAAAAATTAATTATTTTGTTTAATCTGTATTCATATTGTGTTCTACGACATATACGAAATCCTGACGCAATCTTTCTCGAATATAATATAATTAATGTATAATTACCGTCCTAAAGAAGTTTGTCTGTTTATTTTTTGCAAGATTTATTTAGAAATCATCAAGCTAACCAGTTTTAAAAAATTTTGTAAGCAAAATTTAAAATTGTTGGCAATTTAAAACTATCAGAACCAGGTGCATAAGTTTCTTTAGATGTTTTTTTCATTTTATTTTATTTTTTTAACATTTTAAGAGTTGTATTCTAAAATGGACATCGACCAGCATGGCCTTGTGGTGACTAAAAATTTATAAAACGTTCTTTTCTTTTTGCGTTTTAATTGTACATAATTAAACTTTTTGTCGCAAGTTGCATATTTCTGTTTATTATACGGTTTCTACCATCATACCGCACATCAGTGTTGATTTTAGACTACAGAACTTTAAAAAAATATGTGCCATTCATTTCCAGGTACAAGGAAGTTATATAGCGTTAGAAATCTAACAAACTGCGTATATTTAAAATATATACAGTTTCAATTTTAATATGGAGTTTGGCAGCTGCGTTGCCAGCAAAAATAATGAATTCCCCAACGTTGCTATCTGGTTATTGATTTGCCTTGATGTAAACTGTGCATAAATTGATTTAAAAATAAATCATTTTATTCGTATTAATTTCTTAATTTTAAATATAAATCGCAATTAAAATTTTCGGGTTTAAGTGCAACAAAAAAATTATAGCCATTAACGCGAAATCATGTGATTACAATTAAATCGATTGCAAAATTTTTACAGCTCTCCTTAGCTTTGTAGTGTGAAACAATAAATTCCTGTTTTTTTACAGTTTTAATTGAAAGTTTAAAGGAACACAGTTTTCGTTTTGTTTTGCGTTTCTTTGTTAATGATTTAAATCACATTTCAAACAAAAATAATCAAAACAATATTTCGTAAGAGTACAGAAATTGTTCTATAAATATTGCATAAAATATGTCTGCATTTTATATTCACAATGAAACCTTTTATTTTTTAATTTAAATTTTTTGTTATTATGTAATGCAGTTTTTTATTATTATTAGGTATATTCTTACATTACCAAAAATATTCCGATAGAAATGTCACAGATCGTAACAATTACCAAAAAAAAAAAATAAAAAAAAATAAAAAAAAATATTACAACGGAATCAAATATAGGCTTCTTTTCGCTAGTTTTTAATAAGTGCAAAATATATATGTATATTTTCATAGACTAATTTTTTCGTTGTTTTTTTTCGTCAAATTAGTACATAATTTGTACTAAATATTTATACAATCAAAAATAAATTTTAATGTTTTATGAGACCTGCAATTATCACATAAATTGTTATACTCAGATCTGGTTCCATTTTTAAAGCACATTAACCGATTACTTCAGTTATAAATTACTTTTGTAAATATTATTATTTATTATTTTTTAATTGCCAACACAGGATTTTTTAAAACACCATTCACCGACAACCCTAAGGGCCGTTGGTAACTTAGCAACTTCAATTTTTTGTTTGTTTTTAAAAACATAAATAAGAAACTTATTGTTGTTATAAGAAGCTCAAACGTAATCATGGATTTAATAAAAGAAATAAACGAAAAATATTTAGCTCTTGAGGCTGAAGTAGACAATAAATTGGAAAAGATGTAAGAACTTTTAAAATTTATCATCTACATGCATACATGTGTGTTCATATTTACATACATGTGTACATCTTTACGTACTTATGTATGTATGGACGTATGAATGTCTCAATATATTTTTACAAGTTCATATGTTCAACTTAAATATTTTTAGCAGAAAAACTACTAATTTGTGCATTTGAATATAATATTCATACATAAGTATGTAGTTTGTATTTATGTACGTATGTTTATTTGTATGTATGCATTTATATTCATTATGTCATATACATTAATAGCTTCTTTTCCTTCCAATTGCAGTAAGCGTGATGAACTTAGTTTTCAAAAATCCAATCCTGTTGTAACAGAAAAATCTCAGAATAATCAAAGCAACAAAATACTTACCTTCGAGGAATCCATGGCAAGAAATGCAAATCTATTGAAGGTTTGAAACTTTTTTTTTAACAATGCTTTCAACAGATATAAGCGTTTTTGTTTGGTAGGTGGGTGTGGCTTAAGCAACATTTTTATCAAAAAAGGCACAAGTAGGAGAGTATTAAAGTAAATAAACGAAGATAAACGATAGATCTTCAGAATGTGAGGTTAATCCACTATAAAGTTACAGCATCAAATAGAAAATGGTTGACAAAGAGGCAAGGAAAAACAGACACTTATTTAGCAAAGCTACTTTATAAAACCCGGATATATATGAAATATATTAAACAGCAGATGACGGATAGGCGGCACACTTCAAACAAAACCAACAAGAGCAATAGTCTTCAGACAAGGAAGAAGTTTTGGTTTTACGTCTATTAGAATAAATAAACCAAAGTGGGCAGAATACTGACAAAGGAAACGTAATTTCAATATAAATCAATTATCTAGCAATTAGAGCGACCCTTTAAACTAGCGTGAATTCGATTTTTTATGTTCTAAAAAATACTCTCAAACAGTTAAAACCGTGAGCATAGAGGCTTTGTTACTTTGGTGAAGTTGTATGATCGAGCACTACGTTTGAATGAAACCTTGGTACTGTCAGTAACTGCTCCTATACAATAAGCAAGAAAGCCATATGTAACATCAAAATCGTTTATTAAAAAAGTGATAAATATATTTACTGTAAAATAAAATACTCTTTTTAAAAAATTTTTAATTCTTGAGATGTTCTCTTTAGGCTTGAGATGCCAATATAGTCCCCTCCAGTAAAATTCCCTATCTCATTAACAGTGAGTGCTCATAGTCGTCATATGAATTGCTTTTAATAATTGGATAATACTTGGACCTTTTAAAAGTATTCTTTTCTTAGTAAATCCCATAAATTTTTTTTTCTTAAAATAGGCTCGCCTTTATTGGTAAATATTTGCTTCAGCTGTTTAAATTTTAGGAATAAAAATGTATTTGTTACCTCCAAGGAGCCTGAAGAATATTTTAAACATTATACGCATATTTTTAAGATATGACACTCTGAAATAAATGCTTGATAAGTCTGTATAGTACGGATATGTATCTGCTTGTTGTATCTGAGTTTTGATAATTAAATAGTCTTAGGCTTTTAATCTAACTTAAGATTTCTGTAAAATTTTAGAAGGTTAATAACTTTAAATAAATATTATTTCTTTTTCATAATCCTACTAGTCTTTGGAAATGACAAAAGCACGCTTACGTTCACGTTCCACCTTCTCGCCAGTTGAAAATATTTTGGAAAAAGCTTTGCATAACTATAAAATCGATTTGGAATTGTCACAAAACGAAGAAGACACACGACGTCATCATACAACCACTGAAAATATTTATGACACAGTCTGCTGAATTTATCTTAAAAATTTATACTTCTGAAAAATAATTAAACTTTTCTCACTGTAATTTACGTATTCGTATTTTTTATTTGCATTGCTAAACTAACTGCCTCTTAATTACTTTAAAAAAATTTTTAAGTCCGAGAAACCAATTTCTTTAAATAAAAATACAGTTTGTATTGCAAAAATATCTTTGGGAGTTTGTTTTCGTTTAAACTTAAAGCTTAAATTTTAGGTAAAAAGATTAAATCGATCTATGAATGGTTAGAATATATATATATATATATATATATATATATATATATATATATATATATATATATATATATATATATATATATATATATATATATACTTATGTATGTGAGCCCGCTAGAAGTTTCGCTAATTAATTATTCGCTTGTAATCCAGACACAAGATATTACTTTTTACTTTCCTGTCTTTAGTTTGTGTTATAAACATTTTTTATATTGGTAATTGAGACTCAAAGCTGAAAGAAGAAATAAAAAGATATGGCCCGCTAAACACAAAAAAAACAATTAAATTAAATTAAAACGAAATATTTTCAAGTAATATCTTTTTTGTAGACTATTTGTTTTTAAATTTACTTTTTAGTTACTTCTCTATAACACTTGTAACATCATAATATGGAAAATATGGATCAACGTCAAATTGATACCAAAAGAATAAAATGCTTTTTATGTGCTTTTTCTTAAAAAAAGATACAAGGCCCTTTTAGACGTTATTTTGAAAATATAATTTTATCTAATTTTAAAAAGTAATACAATGTTAATAATTAATCTAAATTCGCCTAAGTTCAAATATATTTTAATTTCTAAATACATTAAAAAGGAAAAATTATTTGCAGATTTTTTTGTTAAATTTTAAATAGAACGGGAAAATCTTAACACGAGCAGGATGTAATGCAGGCAGCATTTCGTAAATCACTACATATGTGATCAGCATTTTTTTATCTATTTACCTTTGGATGTATCATCATCTATTTTACCAACTCATTTTATAAATATGTAAGTTTACATACAGCCTAAAGCTTTTTTTGTTGTTATCTTAATAAATGACACATATATTTGTCAATTAGCTTTCTGCTAATTGATGGTTTATCAAACAATCGAGTTTTATT
Organism: Cistogaster globosa; assembly: GCA_937654795.1. NCBI lineage: Eukaryota > Metazoa > Arthropoda > Insecta > Diptera > Tachinidae > Cistogaster > Cistogaster globosa. Next base: position 84,319,166 of record OW569404.1, on the reverse strand, counting down.
CTTTTATTCTGTTTTCTTTCTTCACATCACAGTATCGCAAAAAACTAAAAAAGAAACTAAATTAAACGGCAACTAAGGCCGATTTAAGATTTTTCATTTGAAAAATTAATGATTAAGAAACTCCAATTTGATGTGATAGGGATGTTAAAATAAGTTCATCATTTATCTTCTTTCTAATGTTGAAAAGAAAATGTATGATTTGCTACAAACGACGAGGTAAAAATTAGATCGCTAAAGAACGAACGCTTCACAAATGACTGTTTTTAAAGTGTTTCATACAGTTTTTTAAGATGAGCCAAATAATTATTTATAAAACAAATAAAAAAAAAAAAATTTTCAAGAAAATTTTTAGAATGCATCATTGGCTAGACCAGACTTGCAGTAAGAAGTATTGGGTAAATAGAAGAAAAATTATTATTATTCCACAGATGTTGATTTTCGTTATACAGAGTTGTGTGCCAGTAACTTGCAATGAATTGGTACTGATATGGATTGGATCTCCTGCTTTTCCAATAGTGATAGATACTGTTATTCAGATTTTGGCCGAACCGTTAGTTGAAAAACTTAGCAGTAAACTCACAGTTGCAAATGCGTTAGTAAACTTTAATTTAATAATGACATGCAATCCAAAATAGAGGGCGAATGTGATTCAAAACCTCTCTATTAAGATACGATGCCAAAAAAGTAAAGTAACAAATAAAAAAATAATAAACGTGTCAAAAATTAACAGCTCTCGGAAGTATTATAAATTATTATTTTTAACACAATAAAATATTATTAAGACTGCAAAGAATTTAATTTAAATAAAAAAGAATATTAACATGTTAATTGAGAATAACAATTTTTCAAATGCAAATAATTAAAAGAATAATTAAAAAACACATGAATGTTACTAAATGTAATAACAGTAATAGAAGAAACAACAATAAAAAAGTAAAAGACCTTCGGTTTTGATAATAAAAATGCAATGCAATAAATGGGTTTATTATATATATATATATATATATATATATATATATATATATATATATATATATATATATACGTACCATGTGTAGCGTGCAAAATCTGTTTTAATGGAAATTGGCATAAAGTAAAAAAACCTAAAACATGAATCGTATAAAATATAGAGACAAAAAGCTTTACTATTCTGAATCGAATCGCTGTGTAAATAAAATGATTCCACACATTGTTTCATGGCAGAAATGTTGTAAAAGATCAATTTATTAATAAAACAAATAGATAATAATTTATCAGCATTCTGTAACTCGTTAAAGCTCAATCTCTATCGCTAAAAATCTAAAAAAAAAATTTACTTAGAAGAAAGGGGGCTTTTGGGTAGGCCCTCGAATAATAAAAAGTTAAGATTTTTTAAATTTGTTAGACCTTGAAAATATCTTCAATAAAAACTGTGCTCACATGTGGTAAAAAATTGACTTATAATTTTTTTTTTTTGTAATTTTGGACGACTAAGACCTAGTTTTTGGCGTAGTCCACTTATATTGATCGGATTTAGAGTTTGGGATTTCCTGAAATTTTTTATTTTTCGGGAAACGAGAAAAAATTATCGCATTCCCTTGATTTCCGGGGAAAAAGCAATTCTTGAAGGAAACAAGTTTATTAAATGAAATAATTTTAAAAAATTAATAGTTTTATTGAAGCATAAATAAACAATAAAAATAATTGCAATTCAAATGACTGGACATACATATGTACTTTTGTACTACATAACGAGAGATGAAAAAAATTAATCATACTGAAAAAGTATTTTATTAATTATTTTTAGAAATATATGATTTTAGAATTGTATTCAACAATTCACTAGACATACTGTTGCTTGTTTTCGTAGCAAAATTTCTAACAATGGAAAAACCCTTTTCACTTTTTACTGAGGTAGATTTTGTTGTGTTTCAAATGTTATAGGATTCGAACAACTCAAATTCCTTTTTAAACAAATATGTTACCTTAAATTATTTTTAATTTTTTCCAATCAGGGATTGATTGGCCCGTCAACAATATGTAAAAAAAATTTTGACGTTGGTTGTGAAAAATTTGTAAACCGAATTCGATTACCTGAGCTATTAATTTTACCTAGTATTCAATTTGCCTTGATATAGATCAAGGCGAATTAATACAGGTGATTGCACGGCTACAACAATACAACAACACAAAAAACAACAGGGGTTTTAGGTGTGTTGTCAAAAAATATTGTTTTGAAATTACACAAAATAAAAATTTTTTAAATACATATGTATAAAATTCAAAAGTAGTTACAATTTAAGTTATGCAAAAATTAGGTTAGATAAAAGTGAGATCAAAACCACCTGTTTCCTTTAGAGCAAATGTCCAAACAATTTCGCATATTGTTCTTTAATTTTTAGAGAAAAAAAAACGTGCATTTAAAATTGAACAGAGTCGGATTTTAAAGCTGTTTATTTTAGTTCTAACCAAAAAATGTGTTATACATATATACAAATGTGGAAAGAACTATTACATTGTAACACCAAATTCGAAAACTTCACTCTACAAGCTTTAATTTTGTTAAGAAAATCATTAATCTCTCACCCCCAAATACAAAAGTTATTTTAATACTTCCAAAACATATTTTTATTTATTAATTGATCAACATTTTTCAATACTCCGTACAATTGCAATATCAAAATGAACAAGTTGACCATATGCAGACGAATGGTAGAGTTCTTGAGTTTTTGTCGTAGACGACAAAAAGTTCCTCACCTGCAGTTTCTCTAGTATCGACCATAGAACCTTAAAGTTGATTACTACAATTGAAGAAAGGAAACAAATCTAGTTTATTAGCACAGTTCAAAGATACAAAAAAATATGCTTTCGTAGTTATGGACCTCCAAAGTTTATGCGTACAATATGGCATATATTAAATATATAATTGCAAAATTTGACATTGTGGGTATCGTATAAATGGTAATTAGAAGATCTATTAAATTAAGTGAAAAAAAATTTTATTAGAGCAAAGGGATTTTTTCCTTTATGGTATTACTAATGCCGGCTTCTCTAACTAAAGATTTCCTGCATAGACAGTATTCGACCGGACGCAAGGTATAACAAAAACAAGCTCCGCTTACCCCATTCCTCCATAAAATGTTATAAAAACTAAGGGTTGCCCACAAATTTTTCGCATTACATTTTTGCTAAAAATTGATTTTTACTGCCAGTGGGCAACTTTTTTTATTCTTTAACTGCGCCACTAAACTAGATTTAAGCCCAGACTAGTAACTTAATTAGATCACGAACGCGGATGTGCACATCACAAGCAGAGACCACATAATCCTATTCAAGAAAATAGGCACAAAATTATAACGTGTTATTATTAATATCACTATTTCTTTAAGCATACCTTGATTATAGACTTCAGGAACTGCGAACACGGCCTCCCGTTTCACTGCCGTTTTTTTTATAAATTGAAATGTTTTATTTTGATTTTTATTTGCCATAAACATAAATTGAACTTTTTGTGTTTCTTAAAATCAATTTATGTATTTTTGACAATTTTCCTAAGCAAGCTAAATTCGCCTTGACAACTACAATGTAAACAGCTGATGAGCTTTTTCGCCCGTGCGTTCACTTGTATTATTTCGCCATGGGTAAAACTAATAGGACAGGTGATAGAATTCGCTTTACAAATTTTTCCTAACCAACGTCAAAAATTGTTTATATTTTGCTGACGCCCCATTTTAAAACACGAAAACAAATTTCAGTTTTAAAATCGGATAAAAATTTTTAAACCATTATTTTTTGATAAAATAATGAATGTGTAAGAAAACCGTTGTGTGATAAGTAAAAAGAATATGTGTGCCCAATTGCAGTTAAAACATAAATTAAAAGAAACAAAAAACAACATGTATTGAAAAGAAAACGTTTCTTTGAACAACATTTAAAAAAATTGTTAATTTTTTTAATCAAAATATGTACATGTATGTAGGTATGTACATTTATAAAAAATATTTTAGTGGTTTGCAAAATAAGAAGTGCGGGAGTGGAACTTTGTTCAATGTGCCGAAAGGGACCAGAGGAAAAATAAAATCAAGTAAAATTGGTTCAGTAAATTTCAAAAAACACGCGTTTTTTGTTTTTGTCCTGATGCGGATACCTAGTATTCTATTTGTCTTGGCACAAACAAATTAATTTTTATATGTGGAGTTTGACATTTAGGGTTCCGGCAAAAATTAATGAATTCGCCATCGCAAACACTTAGTTTTGATTGGCCTTGGAATAAAAAGTGAAACTTATGTTTCGATGAAATTTTATTCCCTTAAAGTTAAATATATTTCCCGTAGATTTTTTCCCACAATAAAATAATAAGGTGTTAATAAAAACAAAATTTTTATTGAATTAAATTGAAAAGATAAAAAGTAAAATGTTTAGAATCGAAGCAATAATATTATAATCAGAAAAACAAACCACACAACATCGAATTGCTTATTTTTGCGAGACGCTTTTAAGCCCATGGAGTAACCCGATCACTATAAGTGAATTGAGTCACAGTATTTTTTCTTTCAAATAATTTTTTTGTATTAGATTTTCCTTGATTACAGGGTAAGTAAATCGTAGCCTGTGGTTGTTAAAAGATGGTGGATAATAAAAAGGCTACTTTGGCTGTTAGTCAAGTAAACAGATGATTAAAACTAAAGTCAAAAGTAAGTTTTTGTACATGTATGTATATTTCTAAGTAACAGAGGATATGCCTTAGAGCCTTGTTTTTACCTCAACCCCTTAAAGTAAATATTCTGACTCCTTATGCATACGAGTAGCAAAGTCGATTAAGCGATATCAGTCTGTCCCTCCGTGTTAGTGATGAAATCAACTTTGCCAAGGCGTTATATGAGCTAGAGAAAATTTAATTACACCCCTTCGATTAGTTATTGTCATATTGAAAATCAGCAAAATCGAACCATGCCCTTCGGGACAAAGTTCAAAATGCCATGCCTGCCTCTAATTTTTAGGACGCTTATGATATTCAGATTCAATATCATCCTTCATTGCCATTTAACTCGCAAGCTTTTCATACTGCTCACGTGTTAAGTTTTTTGACCTGCAATAAATTTAATAAAGATTTAAAGTTGCAAAATAAAAACTAAATTTATAACAAAATAAATTTATTGCACTTTATACTCACATTTTATTTAATTATACACTTTTTTAACAAAAATCGAAAAACTTTCCGTTAGAAAATAAACAACTTGATAAAATGTAGCTACCATCGTAATGCAGAATACATACAATCGAAAAACAAATCGTACTGATACGGGGAACGGAACGCAGAGTACCAAAGTTGCTAAACTGAGAAATTTACGATCCGAATCGAAATGCAGACTACGGGTGAATATCTTTTTTATTTACTTTCGTGTGACTTACGTTTCCTTTTTCTTCTTTTTTTCCTAGTAATTCACAAAAAATAATAACACATACGATTTTTATTAAAAAAAAAAAAAATAAATCGTGGCATCATGCTGAAAGAGAAGAAATTTAAAATTGAGAGCCTGAGGAAAAATCCAATGAAATTAAAATAATTCTAAATCTCCATAAAAAACAACCGCATCAGCAACTTTTACATCACCAAACTAGATTTACATACACGAGAAGGTGTTCATAAGGTTCGGCGTAGCCGAATATAGCACTATTATTTGTTTAATTTTGTGTTTTATTTATAAACATATTTGTTAAAAGGCTAAAGTAACACTTCAGTTCTTGTAATAAACATACATATGTACATATTTGATGTACCCATTCCACAGCAAAAATAAAGTGAGGTAAAAATTATTCATGATAATATCCCCTTATTACGTGAAAATTATTCACGATTGGAAATACAGGGAAAGAGATAATATTTCCAGGAAATGATATTTATGTATAATATTCACCCCTATCATGAATATTATTTTTTTCGAAATGTTTTCACTTTTTCCCAAATTGCAGTCGTAAATAATTTACGTGACAAGTTATCATGTATATAAAAATTTTACTTTTCTTGTTGATTTGTTTTTATGCTGGAGAACTGCAAACATTACGAAAGCTTTTATCTATTTTTAAGTATTCAAGATCATTTACTACATTGCAGTGACATTATGCTCAACAAGGAGATTTATTGCCTGAAAGAGCTCCGAAGATTTGCTATTTATAAAACTGTCCAATACATTCATTACAAAAACTAATTTTACCGCAATAGGGCAATATTAATGTAACTTCTAGAGGTTAAAGGCGTCTTGCAACACAGCGTCACGTTTTTTACAATTAAGTTGATAATTTATTTTAAATAAACGGTTTTATTTTCAAACTGCAATTTAACAATTTTCACTTGAAATTCATGATACCAATTTTCACTTCGTGGAGAATGAAAATTTCATGGGAATATAGATTTCACTTATTATTCACGGTAGGAGTGGTTATTTTACAGATTTAAAATGTTTTCTGTTGACTAGAAGGTTTTTTTTTTTGTAATTAAGGAAATACTCCTCCATTTGAAATTTAAATAAAACCAGACTAACTTGATTCTTAATAACTATAATATAAAAAATTTCATTTAGTTCATTTAAAATATTTGTGAAAAGTTTCCCGAAGAGCTAAGTAAGCTGTAGCGGAATGGAAATCGTGGTGTGCTTTCACCTTCACTAATTAATATCGGTGATACAAATAATTTATTCGGGAAAGTAGCACATTAATTTTAAAGTTTAATTAATAAAAGAATTTTGTTACATTTGAGTAAACATCATGTTTACCTACGTTTATTATGAAACATAATAAATAAATTGTAGTAATTTGTATCAGCTTCAGGACGCCTGTAACTGTTGCCAGCTTAATTACTTTGTCTGATGTTGCCACAAAACAAACCCTTCTACGTTTAAACCGTTACATTTGAAACCATAATCAAATATATAGAAATGTTTTTCTTTAAGTTTATTTCTCTCTGACTTTGACTAACAAGAAAAGTAAAATTTAAAGCTTTGTAATCATTTCCACTAGAATAAATTAACAAGCTTTTCTTTTTAAACCCTTCGCCACAGGTATAACACAGTATTTAAGTTTGTCATTCCGTTTGTATTTTTGGATCTATAAATTTTCGACCCCAAAAAGTGTACATATTTTGAGTTCTGCCTGTCCGTCTGTGTTGGGGTTGAAATCAACTTTGCCAAGGTACTAGATCCATCAGACATAGTTTCAAAAATTTTGCTATTGAAAATCAGCTAGTTAGGCCTTCAAAGCTGTGGCAAGCACATCATGCCTGCCAATAGTTTTGTTCCAAAAGATATGAAAGTAACTCCAAAAAAAAAAAATCATATGTGGGCGATAGAGGACTAAATAATAAGAAATAAAATTACCAAGTAAAAAAATTGGCGCTCGCCCATATTTTCCGAGTTAAGAGCCTCTGAATTTTTCACAGAAAAGTACCATTGTGCACCATATTTTTTATGATCTTTTGAAGAGATCTTTTAGGGAATATTAAAATTTTTAAATAATGCTTAACCCATTAAGAGTCGATAACATTTTTTGATGTCAAATTATTTTAAATACTTATTTTTAATTTTCTAATTCTCTGTTACCCTAAGAGTTGTTTCTATAAGTGGAGTTAATTCAGTAGACTAGACTTAAGTCCATATTTTTTCAACTTTGCATTCCTGAAAGTCGTTGTTAGTTATGTTGAAAAATTGGTGAGCTTTCAATTGATGCAGCAACTTTTAAAGTTGCTAATTTGGGACAACAAACTTAGACAAAACTAAAAATGTTCGGAAAAAAGCATTTTTGAACAAAAGCACTTTATGGTTGGAAATAATTTCTTATGCCAATTTTTATTTAAACTATTTAATGGGAAATCTGCAATATGGTGCACATGATTAGACATACATAGTGAAGGGTATATAAGATTCGGCATTGCCGAATGTAGCACTTTTACTTGTTTTTTGATTGGCTTAACGAAATCACATACTTTATGGAAAGAAACTCATTCGGCTGCAACCTACAAACGAAAATACAGGCAATATTTTTCTTTGGCCGCTGCTCTGTGATCAGTTCAATTTTAAACTTGTAAACAAGAGGTCGTTTAACGATAAACGGTTATATGTTTGAGTGTCTTTTTAATTAAAAGATGTATATGATTAAAAACAAAAAATAAAAAGCGAATACAAATGAGTTACGGCATAAAAAAATAAATTTTCTGCTTCTATCGCCAACCATCACTTCTTGTGTAGTGTTTATGTCGTACAAACAATTCATACACACATTATTATTATTAATATTATGATAATGTTAAAAAAGTTTATTTACATATTTTTGAATTTACCGAATTTACGCGTCGCTCTGCCGAAAAAAAATATTGATTTTGTTGTTATGAAAACATACCTACGACATCCAATTGAAATTTTTTGTTAAGAAATACATTAATCGCACAAAATAATATTTCTTTATATCAAAGTTCATACAATTATGATATAAACCAAAGAAAACAAAATACGTATAAAAAGCATACTTTGAAGAAGACTAAAAAGTGTGCAATCATATTGTTTTATTAATGTACAGTGTCTGACATAAGTTTTAAAATTTCAGCATTCAACAAAAATAAACACAATTTTACTGAAGGTAAGAACCTTCAAACGACCTTCTTTTTTAATAAAAAAATCTGACTTAAATGCAAATAAAATCAACTTTTACGAATATTAAACTAGAATTTGTAAATATTTACTTGTAAACTCTTTAAGATTATTTTTAAATAGAAGGCAAACAGCGAAAAACTAAACATATTTGTCGAAAAAAAAAACATTTAGGGACCTTTGTTTAAATCTTTATGATTTTCTTAACATATTACTAGTAGGAGTTTCTTTGATTTTTCTTTTAGAAAATAATACGTACCTACATACAAATGTATGTGCCTCATAACTTTCAAATCATTTCAAAGTAAATCAAACAGATTTTCTAATTGGTGTTCTGTAAACCCAACGACTTCATGTATAAAAGTCAAATTTGAATAAAAGTACATTTCTATACATTTAAAATATGGTAAAAACAAACTGAATTCCAATCGAAAATGGTTTCGATTTTGTAAATTGGTTCTTCAAAAAATGAAAAACGAAAAATTTCTTCGTATCAAACCAATTTTTAATTTCAAAGTGGAATTTACTTTCTTTGATATTTTGCTTTTTGAGGTTTTTATACCCTACACAAGAGAAAAAACAAATAATAATCCTAATTTTTCAATAGTCCTCGATAACAGTGGGAAGAAATGTAAAAAATGCTACTCATGCACGCTTATTCTTAATCTCATTCGGTAATATGACATCGAATCCTTTTATTATTTTGCACTTATAATAATACAATTAATATGTCTTTTACCACGAACTTATGTTAGTCACTGTTAAAACTTTTTTAAGAATTTTTCTATTATAAACAAATGTTTATTTCAGGAAATATTCTAAAAACAGAGACTGCAATATCTTAATTAAAATAATGAAATGTTCATGCTACTCCAAAGATTTTTATTTTTTTTTTAACAGTCCATTAAATACATAAAGTAAGTAATAAAAATATATTTTAATATTTTAATCATTTAAAAAACAGCTGTTTTGTAAATCAGTTAAGAGCAATCAATATACATACATATGTAGCTGTGAAATTAATTTTTAAATTGCGAACAGTTAATGTGGTAAAATCATTTCTTACATGCAGCTTTGAATTTGAACCGATTAATTAAAAAATAAAAGCGGTTAGCAGCTACCATTGCTGGAATATTAAAGAAGAACTGTTTTAATAAAAGTGCATTGAATACTTTGTAATTTGTAACACATGCTTAAATTATTTCCTTCATGGTCAATTTTGTCAAACAGGAACTAAAAATGAAATTTAAAAAAAATAGTGATAATAATTTTAGAAATTATTTCTCAAAACACATTTTTTTAAATTTCTTGTTTTATTGCCATCTAAAGTTTTTATAGAAATTTATTAAGAACTGATATTTATTATTTTCTTATTCTAAAGCCCGTTTCTGAAGTAATAAAATTTTTGAAGAAATAGAAGGCTTTTTACACGATAGTTTATTACGTAATTAAAAAATTTGTCTTGTTAACAACCGATCAGCGCACAATGGAATAGAAAATACATTTTTTGGGAAAATTAGCACATGATAGTAGTAGAGCACATTTTTGTAGTGTCCTAAAGTAGGGCACCTCAGACATTTCAAATTTTGAAGGCTTGCCATCCTTTTGTCTCCCTTTCAGTAAACAATTTTTACTATAAGCAACGTTCACATGCAAATACATCCATATGAAAATCTATTATTTTGAATCTTTTTTAATTTAATCTAAAAAAAAAACTAAGAATATTTTTAATATTTTCAAAATGTAGAGAAAAAGAACAATAACATATTATGGAAAAATATTTGCATGATTTAAGAAACGAAATTTTGAGATGTGCAATCTTAAAAAAACATAATTTACTAGTGTATTTTCAAAGAGAGCTGATACTGATTGAAGGTGATTTAAAAAAATTGTTTTCAAAAGAAGAAATGGAAACAATTTTGCAATTTGAGGACCGATTAGGAGCTATTTTTACAATTAAAATAAATAATACACATAAAAAGTTTGAGTGCTTAAGAGAATTGCAAAAGAAAAGAATAAGGTATTAAATTTAACTAAAATTGGTTTGCCAATAAGACTAATTAGATATTCCAGATGAGGTGCAGTAGATTCTTGCATTAGGACATAAGTATGCATTACCAATTAAGCAAGAAAATTTTCCAGTTTTGAAAATGGTAGCGGACGGAGATGATTTTATACAAACATTTAAAACAAAAGAAGAATAGAAAAAAGCTGGAACTAAATTAAGTTCAATTATTGATAATCGTTTAAATGCGATAAAATTACTAATGGGGATAGATTTATGTTACAGAACGTAACATGATACTCAGTAGATAAAGGTAACATTACAGTAGCAATTAAAAAAAATATTTATAATTTTAGAATTAAAAATATTGTAGGAGATGTTACCAATATAAGTAAGCAAATAGAGACAACAAAAACAACAAAATTGCAGAGGATAAATATTTTTTTAAACAATAAAATTATTACAATTTCAGAGAAAAGCAAGTAAAAGTATTATATTCGGCTATGCCGAATCTTATATACCCTTCACTATCTATGTAAATATAGCTTAGTGAAGTAACTCCAATAAAAAGAGCAAATATTGGGGAAACAGAGAATTAAAAAATAAAAAAAGATGTTTGGTACTGCATATATATAATTGTACATAAAAGTGACATCGGCTCTTAATGGGTTAAGCATTGTTAAAAAATTTTCGAAAATCCTTAAAGACCTCTTCAAAAGCTTTGAAATGATAACCATATTGATATTAAAAAAAAAAAATTTAAATTTGAGGGCCCCGTAACTCAAAAATATAGGCGTTCGCCAATTTTTTCACATGATGTTTTTTACTGATTTTTTAATTCTCTATATCCCCTATACATTTATTTTCTGATTAGAATTACTTAATTGTTCCAAATGACATGACAGGCGTGGTGATTTGCCTGATGGACCGATAATGCTGATTTCCAATATCACCTCTTTCGACACTATGTCTGATCGATTGACGTATTTATTTTTTTGTGAAATCAAGTTTGCCTCGGCAAACACTGACACGGACGGACAGACGGACGTCGCTCAATTGACTTTGTTCGCTATGCATAAGGATTCAGAATATATATACTTTATGGGGTCGAAAATGGATATTGTAGAAATTACACACGGAATGACAAAGGGTATAACAGGCTTAAAACAAATATTGTTACGTCTCATAGGTCCATAAAAATACATTTGTTCTTTTATAAATTCTCCATCTTATGAATTATTTGAATATATTACAATTATATTGAAAAAGATTGCGAAGAATTCTTAATATAATGTTAAGAATTCATTAGAATTTAAATAGAAGATAAGAAACATAAATATTCAGAATGAGGAAAAACTAGTATCTTTTGATGTAGTATCATTATTTTAAGTATACCTGTGGATTTAGCAGTATAATAGAAGAATAATCGGACGTGATGCAGGGATATACCAAAATAGAAAAACATTTATTTTTACACATTTAAAAATGTTGTATAGAAGAGATATCATTTGGGTATTTCTCTCAGAAGGTCTACCGAGACAAAAAAATTAGAAATTTTTTTTTTTTTGCAAATTTTTAAAGAAAAACAATCAAATCTAAAAAAATCTGCAAAAATTTTGCATTTATTCATTACTCATTTCGAAATATTCATGTCTAAAGTCAAGTAACATTTTTTTTCATATTCTTTTTATTTAAAGAGCAAGTTTAGTTTTCAAAAATGTTCGTAGCGCTAGTCAGTATAATTGAGTTTATCTCTCCTAGATCTCCGTAAGGATAACAAGAGTTAGAAAGTAATGCACAAGCTTCGATGCAATTAAAATTTTGCTTGCATTATTAACGGATAATTTAATGCACCGTATGACATTGAAATACACCACTTTGTATCAATACATCGAAATTGCTAGAAGAAATTTCATAATCACGCAATCACAAACAGACATTAATATTGCAATTAAATTAAAAATATATTTTGAAAATACAAAGAATTGGGACCACCGCGAACATGCAAAATTTGTCCCGCACGACATTGCTAGAGTAGAAGTTAAAAGTATAATAAATTATTTTTCTTTTTTAACTAATTATTTTTGGAAGAGCATCCTATTTAAATCGAGATGAGTGAAAACAGTGAGAGTTTCAAACGGTACAGAGAGAAATTAAAAGAAAATTAAAGTGCTCATTTTAACTATCGCCAGGTAATCGTTTTTACTTATGTTTGTAGGAGTTACAAAGTTTTTTCAATCATGAGTAATAGCATAACAAACGTGACGTTTTAATTTTTTTAATGATTATCTTAACTGATATAAAAAAACTTACAGAGGATTTTGAAAAATATTTATCTTTTCTGATGGGAGCCGCTTCCCGCTTAAAAATTTATTTATTTTGTCATGACTAAATAGAAATTGAATGTTCTACGGTAGAATTTATTCTTTTCGCTAGCGCACATCGAAAAGGGCCGTTGATGGAGTTGGAGCTGTTATCAAACGGAAAGTGTTGCAAATGACTGAATCAAAAACTTTTTTTACCGATGCATTTTCTTTTTAACAATGTGCACAGCTAAACGTAAAAGGGATTATATTTTTTATATCATACGATGACATTGAAAAGTACTTTTTTTTATTATTTGGACAAAATGTAAAAAAACGTAAAAATTATGCTACACATATCTAAATTGCAGGTAAAACTGCATATTACGTAAAAAAACTATAATTAATGTATTTTATTTTACACGTTTTGTGAAATATATTTCCTTTTTATCTCACTTTGTGTTTTCTTTAAGTTCGTCGTACGTTTTTTTTTTTTTTTTTAATTTTTTATTCCTAATTTCGTGAAAAAGCATCAAAAAATTTGAACCTCATGATGAAGAAAAATTTAGGGACCTAACGACTATATGTAAAGTCAAATAAGAAAAATATTATACATAATTTACATAGACATAGGCTCACCTCATTCTAAAATTAGTCTTATTAATTTATTGTTTCAGGTTTCGCTGAAATAAGCATTTTAATTGTTCGCCTTAAAACCTGCTTCATTTTGATGTCTCGTAAGACAGTTTTGGTTTTTTGTAATTATTTTTAAAACCAAAAATGAGTTATAATAGATTGGTACCAAAAGCCGACGGAAGAGTTTTTAATTTTTATTCTAAACATAACAAAAGAATAATTATTAATACTGGCAAAAATTTGTTAGAAATACTTAGACTAAGTGATAAGGACTTCCACAAAAGAAATAGAGATTAAGTAATAATAATTTTCCAATGCGAGTAATAAATAGTTTCTTTTAACCACTTAAGTACGGAAAGGCAATTAACACAAGAAATGTCACAGAAACAAAAGTTTACAACCCTTTAATTTATGTGCCAGAAATATGAGAAAGGATAGAAAAATTAAAAATTTTTGATCCTGAAAAATATAAAATGGCATACAAAACTTACAATACTGTAAATAAAAAACAAAAAATAGGTAAAACAAAAGATTGGTAAAAAAAAACTTAAAACTAGACTAGCTGGACATTCATAAATCTGAGTAAAGATATAGAGACATTAATAATCCAAAAATAAAAAATGCGTTATCTTCCTTCTTTATTATTTTCTTTTTCTATTTGTTGTTTTTGTTTTTGTTTTTGTTTTTGATTTTTTTTTTTTTTTTAGTCTAATCTTGAAAAATTCACTTTAACAGTATAAAAGTTTAATTCTAATAAAAGCAAGATATCACAAGCTTCTGAATCTACAAGAACCAGGTATTCTAATGTTTGAAGATCTCAAACGCAAAGCTTAACCTCAAGTTCTCCTCTGCCTATAGAATTTTTTATTTTGTTTTTCATAGCTATTTAAAAATTGCAGTTTCATTTCAATAAATTTGGTTTTTGTTTCAGTGTGCAGCGTAAAATAGTAAAAGAAAAAAAATACATGATTTTAGATTTAATTGATTTTTTTTCTCATTGCATTTTTGTTACTACTTTTTTTTGTCGTTTTCTTGTTATTATGTTTTTTCTAATATTTTTTTAGTTTTAAGTTGGTTTATGTAAATTGATTGTATATTTTTATTTTATATAAATATTGTTGAAATAACAAGACTACAAAACATGTGTGTTTGTAATGTTTATGCGAGTACCTTTTAAAAAAGATTAAAAGATTTTTACGACAAAAATATGTATATAAATACGTTAAGTTCTTTTATATCTCTCCATGATGTATGTCTTTAATCTTCGAAAGTTCAACCTTTTATTATTGACATAATTTAAGATTTCTAAAGATCCATCGCCACACATCAAACTGCGACAACATTACATTAATTCAATCAAACTACATTTCAAAGTAGAGTAAGAAAGAATGTTTAATTTGTTGTCCATATAAAACTTCAATTTTCTTTTTTGGGACCTTTATAACAAAAAGTGGAAAAGAGCTATATTTAAGTTTGTCATTCCGCTTTGTTTGTCATTTCTACAATATACATTTCCGATCCCATAAATTATATATATTTTGAGCCCTTATGCATAGCAAAGTCGATTGAGGTATGTCCGTCGATGTAGTTTTGAAAGGGTTGTTATTAAAAATCAGCAAGACCGACCATGTCCCTCTAGGAAGTAAGCTAAACACCACGCCTACCTCTAACTTTTCCATATCATTTGGAACAATGAAGTAATTCCAATAAAAAACATAAATTCCGAGTTATGGGTCTCTAAAATTTTCACAAAAAAGTTCTATTGTCAATATGGGTATGATTTAAAAGCTTTTGAGGATATCTTTCAGGAAATACTTAATAATTTTTAAAATGCTTAACCCATTAAGAGTCGATTTTATTTAATTTTTTTTTCTTATTTTTAAATTCTCTGTCACCGCATTATTTATTTTTTTTATAGGAGTTACTTCACTAAACTGGATTTACATACACGGCGAAGGGTATATTAGATTCCACATATCCGAATAAAGCACTCTTACTTGTTGTTTGTAGAATTTTATTTATTTTTTTATCTTTTTAAGTATAATAAATGAAGTAGCTGATTGTTGCATTGGCAATTAAAACGGAGTAAAAAAGATTTTTATTGCTTTATTTTTCTTATTTAATTTGCTATTAAGCAAGTAAACAACAATAAATTTTAATAAATTCAAAATTAAACTTCATTTATAAGTTTTTATACACTGTGTCACCGAAAAATACTAAACCAAAAATAATGGGTGCGTTCCCGTACTCAACTTTAGGATCCCGCGGGTTCCCAATGTTACCAAAAAGTGTTCCCGTACTACAAGTTTGGATAAAAGAGAATAAAATTCTTCCTCTTTCTGCACGAAACAGCCCAGACTTTTTGTTTGGGTAGATTATGTAAACTGAAAAGCAATCAGTTGGTTAAAAAGTAAACAGAAGAAAATACAAAAAATCTACGTTTTATGAACGCAAATGTTTTTCAAAAGTGTTATTTACAAGTTTTATAAAAAACGTTTAAAATAAATTTAAAAGCATACAAAATATTTGTGTTGGTTTGTTTACTATGAATGTTTGTTTGGGTTGACATCTCGTTTTGGGATAAAAGTTTGGTATTTTGTGCTCCCGTACCTTTGGCCATTTTTGTCTTCAGTTGAGAATCATTGCTGTTTACTCTCATTCTACCGAACTTTACCCAAAAAGTACGGAAACCGAGCTAAAGTTTGAAGTACTTACGAGGCAACATGTCTAACGAGCTTGAAGTATTTGCTTCTGCAGAGCAGGTAGTTAAAATCGAAGTATAATCTTAAGCAGTTTGATTTTGTCAAACTCACATAAAAAAAAAAGGGTTTGGTGTGTTGTCTTGTGATTTAATGTGTTGCCTGTTGCCCGTTGCCTTTACTTTGTTTTGTTTTAAATTTTAATCCAAATAAAGTTGTTTTTACTTCATAAAGTTTACTTGAAAATAATAATGTGATGTAAATTTTAACTTTTATAGTTCCTCAAAGAATTAAAAATAAACGTGAAAAACACGGTATAAACGTGAATGTTTTTTTATTTATGTAAATGTATAAAAATTTTCATTAACCTGTTCTATTTTTACTTTTTTCTTATTATTGAACTTAGGTGTTTTTTTGTGTTACGTTTTACCGAAAACTTTTCTCGTACTGCAAGTTTAGGTACAAGAGAGTAATTTTAAGAGAATAACGATACAGCCAAGACTTTTTGTGTAAACTGCAAAACAATAAGATCAGTGTTGCCAGAAAAATGCTGGTTATAATCCCCAATTTGTCTTATGATGCCCCCAAAAATATCAATTTTGTCCCAAAAAAGAAACAATTTAATATTCAAAATTTGTTTTTGTTTTTTTGTTTAATTTAGGAAGATACATTTTCGCTTAAAGCATGAAATTCAATAGAAAAACTAATTTTTATTGTTTTGTTAGTTACATTAATTTTCATATAATACAAGTAAAGTCGGTTTACATACAAATAAATTGTTTATGAACATTATTTTAGTAGCAAAGTAAAATTAAATACATAACCGGAAAATTCTGTTTAGCAGAATTATTTTTTTTAATTCGCTTTTCGTAATAGTTCTTCTGAATTAGAATTTAAGGCTCAGAAAATATATTTTTTTACATAAATATTTATATATAAATGAATTCGTACTTTTTGCTCAATCTTATTTTTTACATATTTTTGGATTTAAAACTTGTTTATTGCTTCAGAAACTTCAAACTTATGATAGAAGATTTTATTTTCATAAGTAGTTCCAACAATTCATACTGTAGCTTATTCCTCAGTTTGGTTTGCGTAGTGTTCATGCCCAAATATATTATCTCTAAAACTGCATTACTTTTTATTAATAGATAGTACACAGAGGCAGTGATTTGCAAGAAGCAAATGTACAATTCCTTGACAAGAAATTCGATAGAGTTGGGGATTGATTTTGCCGTTTCCGAGCTGCATAAGTTTAGTGAATGGCAAACACATTATCTTATTTAATAGAACTATTTTTCCTTTTAAGAAAAACATAAAGAGACTTTTTTGTACTGTCTGTTCCAATGGCAGATAAATTATTAAGAACTAAACCCAATTTCATAAAAAACTGATAATGGCTCTGCTGTTACCTCTGCTCCAACTAAAATGCCCAAAAATCTCTGTGATTATTTTCGCCGTTTTTTCTATTTTTTCTTGTTAAAATACCAAATGCAAACTGCCATCCATTTAACTCGATACATCCCATGACTCATCAATCAAGAGTGTTTACAGGCATTCGATTAATATTTAATATTAACTGTTTTTATAAAGCAAAAGCTATAAAAAATTTTATTATTGCCTAACATTTTGTTCTATGCATTTTTAGCGTTATGGCATTTTTATGAATTTGCCCACTTTTTGAAAATAAATTACAAATACGAACAATTGATATTATACTAGAATGTTTAATTTCAATTTGCGTACAAAAATATATGAGCTACTATCAAGTTTCTATACGGATAAGTCAATAGCGAAATGTTTTTAATATGTTAAAGTCGACAAGACAGTAGTACAGATAGAGAAATATTCACAGTATTTAATTTAATGCCTGTAAAACAAACAAGTGTCGATGAGAAAAAAAAACTAAGAATTTAAAAACCCAAAGTCCCTTTCCATGAATTTCTGTCCTCAAACTCATGTTGAAATCCCTAATATTGGGAGAAATCCCCTTATCTGGCTACACTGAATAAGATGGTTAAAGAGCAAATAATGTTTCATGCTCACAAAACAACAACAACAACATCAAGTTTTAATTTAAAACTTACTACAAACTAGCGGTGCCCACAGCAGTCTCCACGATATGACATATTTGTATAAAAAGAAGTAAAAGTGCTAATTCGGCTATGCCGAGTATTATATACCCTTCATCGTGTATGTAAATCTAGTTTAGAGAAGTAGCTCCAATTAAAAAAACAAATATTGCAGTGACAGAGCATTAAAAAAAAAATTAAGTGCGATGTTAATTTTACATAAAAATGTCATCGGCTCTTAATAACTTAAGCATTTTTAAAAAATTTTAGTATTTCCTGAAAAATATCTTTAAAGGCTCTTATTTTATACCCATATTAATATTTAAAAAGTTTTTTAAATTTCATGGTGTTTTGCACGCTGCCACAAGGGACATATACCTCTTTCGATTGGCGTATTAAAAGGCCTAGGTAAGCTTGCGTAATATGAGGAACACGAACTGCTATAGTGTCAAGTTAAAAATAAAAATCTATAAATAATCGTGTTCTGTGTTTACTGTACGGTTGCGAAACATAGTTAGTTGAGAGAACATACAAAAGAAGCGTTCGTTAATGCGATTTTTGGGCCGCGCAGGATCTCAAAAAGAATAACTATTTTTAGACAGCCTATGCCCAGTATAGAGGCAACTCGCAATTTATATAATCTTTTGAGGCATTACTTTTGACCGACTTTATAAATCCTGATAGAAATTAGTACGTATTTTTCTAAAGAAATCCCACATTTCCCAAAATAAGGACCAAAAATCCCAAAATGCGAATTTTGTGCTCATTTATCCATAAAGCCCACATATGAACATACTCTCATGACTTTCGGCAACAATTCGGATTATATATAAAAATTTTTTGTAGAAGTCTTTTTTGCTTGGGGATTTTAGAACATGTAGGAAAAAATCAAATATTTCGATGTAAAATAGTTCAAATTAAAGGTCCTTCGTCTTCTACAAGGATGTTTTGTTTTAAACAAAAACTAGCTTAAACGTACAGACACATTCTTTAAGATTTTTTTTTCTATCGATAAAAAATTAGATTTTTCGAGGCTAAAATACACAAAAGTTCGATAATTTTCGATTTTTTTTAATTGAAAATCGTATAATTATACGTCAGAGAAGATCTAATCTTATAACGTTTTCCTAAATATTTTAACTTACTACCGAAAATATAACAAAATAATTTTCTGAAAATTGCACCCAATATTTTGAAAAAACTGGACCAGGGTTACGATAAAATTTAAATTTTCAAATGATTAAAATTCTATCGTTTTAAAACATAAGTAACGCAGTTTAAAGCAACCTTTTGAAGGTATTGCCTAGGCCTTTAAGACCATGCAAATATTTAAGAAATGCCAAGTTGATAAGTACCCAACTTTCAGGCCAAATACCGCCATCTATAAAAAGTGGATGGTACCTCGCTTCAAAACATAAGCTCAGATACTTGGATAAGCTAGCTCTTTAAAAATGGCTGAGTTATTTCCAAAATATTTTGATTCTGCCCCTCTGTGCGGTGGGTGTGTTTCTAATGCCCCTTCAGCAAAAAATACTAAAAACATTGTTTAAATGTAATAGGAAGATACTTAAAACTTACACAGGCTGACTTTCAAAATGTGTTAGTACAAAGTTTGTATGCAGTTTTGCTGCTGCGGTATTTTGTTCTTGTATTATACAAAGTTGCAAAACAAAACAACAATTTTAAAACTGATGTGCTAGTTGCTCGGTTCTAACGTTTCTAATACTTGTCTGCGGAATTTTGTAAACATTTCGTACCACGCCATTACGAAACACAATACATTGTTCGAATACAAAGCAACTGACGTCTTGGAAGTCAGCCTAAATTAATAACTGCAACAAGAAAAAAGTAAATAAAAATGTCGACCGAACCGGTATAAAGGTTTTAAAATTTATCAATGGTGCATTTTAATTACAGATTGGTGCAATTCAAGGCCAATGAACTCTACCAAAAGAAGTTAAGAAAACAGAAAATTATTTCTTGCTCTTGTTATTTTTCAATCATCATGTCAAAAGTTCATGATATTTTCTAATTTGTCTCTACTAAGTTATTGTCAAAATTGTTGTACTTCTGCTTTCACCTGGTAGAGTTAAATCGCTCAAGTCCTATTTTATTTTGTTATTTAAGAGCTATTATCAGGCAGTAAAGATAAGGGATTTTTCAATATCTATGATCTAATCACTTTATGTCCAAATTTTTTTTATCTCTTATATTAATTTTCCCCCCATTTTAGATTAACCTATTTATTTAATTTTAAAACAAAAATTAAAAAAAAAGTCAGCTGACGAGATGTCATATTACATACAACGCGGGAAAAGTTGAAAGTTAACCAACTTCATGCGTGAGAGACGTTTCAAACTATTTCAATTTTTTTTGACAGAAGTGTATAACGTGTTGAAGCGCTCAACGCGTGTTGCGTGCTTTCACCTTTAGTACTTTCGCCCCTTTCATTCTTTCATATGTCAAAACGGCTTCATTGCTTTGTACTTTTTCTTGCTTCTTCTTATTAACAACAACTATTCTTTTTTCTAAACTTCACACATTCATTGCTAACGAATAAAATACTGTCCAAAATTAATTACAACTGCTTTAAATGTAGAAATCAAATACCTTTTGCATTATGGGTACTTTTTGCATATTATATTATTTAATATATGTATGTAGGTATTATATACTTTCTTTATAAACATGTATGCTTAAATAAAAAAACACGTTCACTGGTAACGATGTTCCTTAAAAATCACGGGATTGCTCATCCCTATCAGGCATGGTCTGAATTCCACACTTTTTTTATTCCAAAGCATTGTTGCTATAAAATTATTTTTTACGAAAACAATGTCTTGAAAAATACAAAGTGAAAGTTTCGTGTGGAATTCAGAACATGCCTTTATGACTAGGGATCACAGTACAAAATATAGTAATTGTAATAAAATAATTTTAATTATAACTCTTGTACTGGAATTTCTAGTAGTTTTTTAATCATTAAATTGATTTTATTACTACAAATTCGTGTTGTATGACGAAAGCATTTGTGTGCCCTTTGTGTCTTGCCTTTAGTCATATTTTTTTAAAACTTTATTATAAATAAGTAACATGTGTTGATATGTATTTATGTTTATGTATATATTTCTTATTTCAGATGAAGGAATACCAAACGTTTCAAAAGTTTCATTTTCATTGGGCGGATTATCTAGTGTTTGCGTTAATGACTATTTTATCAACCGGTATTGGCATTTATTATGGATATTACAGGTAAATTTTAAAACTTATTAAAATTTTTTAGATTACACAAAAAATTAAAGTAAATTTGTGTTTCGTTAAAATAAATTCTAAAATTGTTACGAACAAAGGTAAATAAGTTACTTCCACCACCATTGAATGTGAGCATGAATCAAGAAAAAATTTCGCATTGTGCAGTTCCGTTAGTTTGTTGCTCTGTCTTGTGTGACGTAGAAATAGAATATTTTTCGTAAACAAATTAACGTTTGTGTTAGAGTGTAACTGAAAAATCTCTTAAACTTTTAACAACAAACACACCATTTTCATTTTATTGTGACATAGATGTGCAGTAGAATTTTTTTTGTACGGCTGAGTGCGCAATCTTGTTTTATTAATTCATGGGATGTGAATATAGAACAATACGGCGATTAGCTAAAACAAGTTGAGCAACTTCAATGGCTACGTTAGTAGAGGTGGGTGCTGCAAAACGGAACAACATGAGTTCGGGCCAACCTTCGGACATGCGTGCAAAGGAATAATAATAATTGTATAGGGCAATTTAAAAATCACGAAACAGCAGTACAAACCTCCAAAAAGAGAAAGATAATTATTGTGTAAAGCCATGGCCAGATAAACAAAAACAAAGAATATTAGAATAGCTGTTAGCTAAAGGAAGTAACAACAAGTTTACAGTGTACGGTAAACGTAAAAGTTGTGGCTATTAATTTAAGGAGGATTACGTGATCAAGATTAACGTCAGTACCTGGCGGCGAGGCCCTAACCTGACGGTGGTCTTACCACTGAGTGCAATACAAAGCGTCGACTAGCGCCGCCTGCCTGGACTCAGCCGACAGACTAGTTCCCCCTATACCCCGAGTGTACTATTTCTGTGCCTAGGTTAGAAATCAGCCAGACTTCTTGTAATACCCCCGGGGGGAAATTTAAGGAGGATGATTGACTTGATTGTATACCGAGGTGATGGAGTGTTCTGTGAATAGGATCCTAAAGACGCATAGGATCAAGTATATAGCTATATGCAGCCATAACGAGTAAAGAAAATAGCGAGATTTTTATATGCCTCAGTGATATTTGCAATGAAAAGAATCCGTGCGTTTATCCAAAAGGGAAAAACGTAATATAATGTGTTGCAAATTATTTAAAGTTCTCAATACGAACAACAGTTAATTTAACAATTTTTTAAAAATCCTTTTTTCTATGAAAGTTACACATTAAGTAAAAATATCTAAATACTTTAAATTTAATTTTATCTTTAAGGGCCGCAGCTTTTTTTTTCAAAATGCGGAACCATTGGGCTGGCTTGCCTTTTGATGTTATTACTGGACATTAAAAATTTGGTAAACCTCAAATATGTGTGGAAAAGGAAACAATATAGAACAAGATATAAAAATTAGCTTGATTTGCCTCTAAGTTAGGGATGGAACTTTAAATTAATAAAAAAAATTCTGGAATATCGCCAATATATAAAAATGTATAAGTTATAGAAGAAATTTTTGTTTTATCATAAAACACAAAAATGTGACTATATCTTCAGATGATATTCCAAAAACAACTAAATTGCTTAATAATCAACATGAAATACAACCAAACTATAAGAGGAGCCCATTTTATTTGAAGTCATTAAAAATATAATTAAAAACAAAATATACCAACAGTTCAGATAAAATTATTGTAAGAAATATATTCTGCAACGAAAGTATGGTTCTGCTCGTATTAAAAAGAAAATATTCACCTTACGCTGCCTTGTGGACAAACTTAGTAGGACATTTTGTTGAAAATAAGTGCAATAAAAGAATTGCAAGCTCAAGATGGCAAGGCCAATGTTGTACCAACAGAATATATGAGAAAAGTATATAAATACGTAAACGCGAAAATAAGAGATATTTAAAATATATATTTAAATAACGTCAGTATTCTGAATAAGCCAAATAAAATGAATCTCTAAAACCCATAAGTACTCTAAATTCAAAAATTGTTGCTAAAAGAATATTTAAAAATGTCCGACACATACCAGCACAAATGCAAAAAAAAATGTATTCTTTACTCTTTCTACAAAATTTTTTTAAGGTAAAACAACCTTTTTTCACCGGTAATTATTGAGCTTTAAGAGGAAAAATTCTTTGGTATAAATATTTTGTTTTATAAAAATAAAAGTTTAGCATTTGCCTTATCAACTGAAGAAGGAGCTCATTTTTTAAGCAGATGTTATTTTCGAACTTCTGCTCGAAACCGTTGAACAAATTTTCTACCGATATTGCACGGAGAGCATTTAACTTTAGTATAATTAAACACAAAGTCAAAAGAATTTTTTGATCGACTACGAGAAAACAAAAAAGTAAGTGTCAAGTTTGTTGAAATTTTTCAAAAGATATTACCAGATACTAACGCTTGATTATCAAACTAATGGCTTTAATTGTGGTGTTTTTATTTGCCAATACTGAAAAGCCTTAGTTGAAAATGAACCTCTTCAAAGTTTACAGAACCCAAACACATACCGCAATATAATGAAAGACTGGAAGGAGAGTATAAATGAGTTTTTAGATGACATGGCCGAAATATGTGTTCACTGCGGTAAACAGTGCGGCAGACCGGCATGCAATAGTTGTTTTATATATAAATATACTAAGAGCCCTTTGAATAAAAGTCATAATCAGTGGAGCCAGAAAAATTCTGGATCTTGACCCCAATTTGACGAATGATTACCCCAAAAATCCCCATTTCTAAACAAAAATCCCCAATTCTGTACCCAAAATATAACAATTTAAAATACTCATCTTTATTACAAAAAAATCATCTTAATTGTTTATGTATCCATTAATATACATACGATAAAAGTGTCAGCAATCGTAATACTTTGAACTAAATTATATAGGAACCTTATTTTTTGATTTTTTACTAATTAAAAATGGTAGAATCAAAATTCTAAAGTATATCTTTAGCTAAAATGAAAAACAATTAAATAAAAAATTTTTTTTCTAGATTGCAGAAATATACAGCTTCATTTAAACACGAATTTCAAAAGAAAAACAAATATAAAGTTTTTTTGTTAGTAAGTTACATGGTTTTTCATTTCAGCTGACGATATCTAATATATATAATTAATCTGTCAGCTAAACGACTGAAGCGATTTTAATGAATTTTGAAAAACAGATGTTTGTCACTATGGTGAAATAGGATTCTTATACCTTTAAATACCAGACAGGGAGGGGAGACATTTTAACAAAGTCATGGATAATCCATTTTAATGAAATTCTAGAATTAGAGAGGTGCTTAATCAATTATATGTCCAAAGCTAGGACCTAGATAAGATAAAAAGGAAGAAAAAGAACATTAACGTCCGTACTGATTCCAATAAACTTTTGAACTTAGTTAAATATTTATGTAAAGAGATTTCTTTATTTTATGAATCTTAACCGATCTTAAAAAACATCACATTCTAAAATATTTGAAAAATAGATATCTCCTTATCTAGAAGATCCGAACTGATTTAATAGATTTCTCATGTGTTCGGAGTAGAGCGAGCCCTGTAGCAAATAAGGCTATAATATATTAGACCTAGGCAACCCCGGGTACAACAAGTTAGTGTATGGTTAAAAGAAGTCTGTGTACATAGGAACATACACATGGTTTAAAAAAACATACAAATAATTTTTTTAATATCTTATCCCTCATTAAAAATATAAAAAAATCCTCCCCACGAATATCTGTCCCTAAGTTTATGTTGAAACCCCAATTTTGGGAGAAATTCCCTTATCTGGCTACACTGGTCATAATTGCATTTTTTGTGATAAGTAGGTTGATATTTTTATATAAATTGTATTTTATTTAAGCAAAATAAAGAATACTTAAAGAAAATATTCCACCCTTAATCATGGTAAAACGTGCTTTAAAAGTTTTAAAAATTTAATTAGCAAACCTAAGAAAATCTATTCATTTATATTTTTACTTTATTCTATTGAACGCTGTCGTTATTCATATGTATTGAGAAAAGAAATCGTATAGTTGATATACGCAGTATTGTTCGAAACCTAAGCAACTTTTTACCACTAAGTAATAATAGACTCATATCTTTTCTTTAAATAAATTTAAAGAAAATATTTTTTTATTTACTACTACACAATGTGTCTATAACCTAAAAAATTAAATTAAATTCCATTTCTTTGGAAGTTATAATAAAATAAAAACAAAATTAACTTAAAAATTCGCTGTTCAAAACCTAAGCAACTTTTAATATTTGGTGTGATATCCTTTGTTTCTTACGACCTCAGCGCATCTTTTGGGCATAGAATTAATAAGATTCGATAGAATAGATGTTGGTATAGCTTCCCACTCTGATTTTAGGCAGTTTATCAACTCCTGTTAATTTTTAAAGCGTCGAGTGCCAACTCTCCTTTTTAAAATTCCAAAGAGGTTCTCCATGGGATTTAAGTCTGGCGATTGAGGTGGCCAATCCAAAACTTGTACCCCATTAGCTAATAATCAATCCTTGACTAATTTCGATGAGGGTTTTGGGTCATTGTCATGTTGAAACAGCCATCGAAGTGACATTTCCTACTCAGCATTGTTAAGCATGTGAGTTGCTAAAATGTCTCTGTAAACAAAACGGTCCATTTTTGTTTGAATTTCTACAAAGGGTCAACATCACTGGCCAAAAAACAAGTCTAAACCATCACATTTCCATCCGAATGCTTTATTGTGGCTTTTGAGTACCGAGGATGCAGCCGCTTTCCTTTTGGTCTTCTCACGTGGCAAACTCCATCTGACTTTTGAAAGTTAAATTTAGATTCATCACCAAACAAAACAGTTCTCCATTTGGATATAGTCCAATCCATATGTGCTTTAGCAAAATCCAACCTAAAACAAACAAAAAGCTGAGAAAATCAGAGACTACGTGGCAATCAATCAAACAAACATCATTTTTAAATGCTTCTTAGTCAGCATAGGCTTCTTAGATGGCATAAAGCTCCTTAAGTTTTGTTCCAATAAACGTTTTCTTACTGTGGAAGAACTAATCTGAAGTTCAGGCTCATTCACTATGTCTTTCGACGAAATAATATTTTTTTAACTAGACGGAAAATTTTGTAGTCTGTTTGCTCAAAAGTTTTTCGAAGTCGCCCACCGCTATTGGCTTCATCTACTTTCCCAGTAGCTTAATACTTTTTTATAAGTCGGAAAACTATTGATTTATTAATATTCAATTGGTTTGCTATAGAAATTTGGAATTTACCGTTATTAAAAGTTTAATAATCTTTAGCGTAAAAGCTAATCCATAACGTGTTCGCGTCATGGTCGCACTTCTAAAGAATTGGTACTACTTAAATGCATAAAATCAACCAAAATTATTTTTTTCAATAGCAATCATAACGGGACTAAAATTTTTGTTTAAAATGTTTGTTGTTGTTTTAGTTAATGTTTCGCAACAAATGCAACGATGTAAAAGTTGCTTAGGTTTCGAACAGCGAATTTTTAAGTTAATTTTCTTTTTGTTTTATAATTTCTTCCAAAGACAAAAAATGCATTTTTTGTTGTTATTATTAGTATGTAGACTATATGTATAATAATAAATAAAAGGGAAATTTTTAATTAAGCTGTTTAAAGAGAACTGATACGACCATGAGTATTTACTGGGGAGAAGTTGCTTAAGTTTCGAACAGAACCGTATACCTATCTTGTCTAATTTTAAGTTTTTTTTATTGTTGTAAGATTCTTAATATGCCTTGAAATTCTTGCAGTTGAAGGATTTTGAAAATTAAAATTTTTAATTAATCAGAATCGTTTGTCACTATATGTTTAAGTTGAAGCTGTTTTCAATGCTATTTTTTTACTATCGCCAAATTTATGCAAATTAAAATTAAAAATATAAATTTTCAACATCGTTGCACCATAAATGGACTTTTTTAGACCCTCATCTTCCTAACTATACTCACCAAAAGATATTTTATCACTTACCTCCGAAAAGTTAATCCATAATTTAAAAAAATTAAAACAACAAATGATGTCATAATTAAGTCATGATACTAATCATTTATTCTTTTTTATTAAAATAAAAACATGCATAACAATAATTAAATTTAAGTTGTTTTTTTTTTTTTAATTTCAAAAGTGATGGTTTTGAAAAAACCTCTATAATTTGTCAAAAAACTCATTGTTAATATGTTTGACTATTGCAGTTCAATAAAGACACTACTAAAGTCTTCTCCAATAATTTTTTTATACACTTTAATTTTAATATCGTTCGGAAACTCTTATCTTAGATTTTTTATATCAACATTAGTTGTGTTTAGTGATTAACATAGCTCTGTTGTCGTAACAGAATATTGCTAGGGCACAAATATATTTTTATGCCCCTCTTTACTATATTTTATACATGTGATGTTGTAAAAGTTATTGCTTTTACAGTTCTGCTGATACTGCAATATTGTTCAGCGAGTTCTACATATTAAGACCATGACTGTCCCAAGTTTTAAAATCAAATTACGAGTTTTTAATTTTTTTGCGTTAATCTAGAAGGAAGGTTATTTCGTTAGGCGATGGACCTCAAGGGTGCTTAACTTAACAAACCGGGACAGTCAATGGACCTCACTAAATGGTAACGGTAGTTGAGTGCTATTAATAAACCCCACGGAGCTACAATGAAATCCAGGTGAGAAGGCATATGTTACCGATTTTTTTTTTTTTTTGGCTTTGACGCTTTCTTTGAAATTGATATAAATGAAAAATGCCCAAAAGGCCTCAGAGGTAAAAGAATGGATAATGAGCCAGGACCAACCGGACAGCCTCAATGCGAGTTATAAAGACTCGCGATCTTTAAACACTAATTAACTACTGTTGACCTTTCATCTTTCGGTGAAGACCGTCATCACTGGCTGTTTATTTGGTACGTTTGGCGAGCGCTTTCGATGTGAGAAAATCATTTTCAAGCCGCGTTTTGATTAGTACTGGTTAGATAGTGTAAGGTGATTGTTGCATAGATAGTGGTGGGTTAAGGTAGTTTTGTCCGTTAGGGTGGTGTCTATTTAAAAGGTATTATGCAGGTAGATCTGTCATGTTATTGAAGGTATATAATTTTAATATTTCAGTCTTTTATTATTATTTTAAAATAAATGGAGATTATTTCAGCAAAATTTAACTCAACAAATTTTACGACGAAAATATTTTCTTTAAATTTCATTTAAATAATATAAAATCTTAATATATCTTTGCTTTGAAAGTGTCTTTATTTTAGTAAAATTTTAATTACAGAAAGGAAAAAGTTATCGAAGAACTTTGCCAAGAGGATGTCGAGAGTAAAGATAGAAGAAAAATCAATTTTGGTTCACCAAAAATGAGTGAATATTTGTTGGGCTCAAGAAAATTAAAAATATTTCCAGTTGCTATGAGTTTAGTTGCCAGGTAAGTGAGTGAAAGTTTTTTCGTATAATTCGCATTAAATATTTTTACATTTTAATTCTTTTTCGTCTCTTAAAAGCTATGTTTCTGGTGTAACAATTTTGGGAACCGTATCTGAAATCTATAACTTTGGTACTCAATATTGGCTAATTTTAGTATCTATATTTTTAATGTCAATCACTGTTATTAAAGTGTATTTACCTGTATTCATAGCGCTACATGTTGGATCTTCTTATGAGGTGAGTTTTGAAATTTAAAACGTTATATACAAAACAAACGTTAGCTCATTATATATCATTAGTTTTTGCATTGTGTTGCTACGTATGTAAATAAGAGTGTAACTTCCCCTTTTTAATATGTCCGAAAATTTTAAAAAAGAAAATTTGCTTATAAAAATGTCGTATTTTTAATTTTGTTCTATTGCTAACACTTGTATGATTGTTTTTTATAGTCCTGTTGCTATATGAATGTTTATTCAACAACCGACTGTTTATTATTACTTCTCAACGTATAAACAGTAAGAAAAGTATTTTCAAATAGGTTTTATTTGCAAAAAAGTCGTAACAATAAACGTAAAATATGACCACGGATGTCCATCAATAGCAAATAAAGCAAAAATATAAAATGTATTATCTCGGCGAGTTAATGAAACATTAAAAACATTCTTTTGTTTTATTCAATCATCATTGTAATTAATCATATCAATCATTTTCCGCTTGTTACTTTTTGTGAGTGTCAGATAACATTTACAGCAGACATAAAATGCATGTTATGTTCCGTTTATCTTAAATGCTGTAAACTAAAAACAAACAGCTGCAACTTTTGGTAAAAAAGCTACTCTGATTCTTTTTCGGCTTACTGGCACGTACTCATAGCCAGTACAAGCTGTTAAAAGTTTTCTAAGTAAAGGTTCGCATTTAAGGCTTTTCTAGTGATAACTTGTACTATTTTTAACTACTTCTGTGTTGTACCTACGTAAAGAATCAACTACCCTATCTTCAAATGTGCCTCAATTAATTTTCCTTGGATTCCTTTAAGGTTGAACAGGAATATGACTTCCTACGTCCATTTCATATTCCACACACTTTTGATCAGAGAACGTCGTTTCCTTTTATATTTTTTATTGTAACAATTTGTAGTCGCTCATTTGAGTGAAAAGTGTCATATCAAGAAGTTTGCTTCGGTTCTTAGTTAAATGTAGGTTACCAGCCTGTTTTTACAATAATAATATTATCCTCTATTGTTCGTATGGCTATGCCCCAAAGAACATGATATGTATTTGCATCACAATCTACAATCAGATTAATCTTATGGTCCGAAGAGATCTTATTACCTGTGATAGAGGACCAATAGCATCGTCATCAGGTGAGCCGATGCACAGTGGTATTTAAACGATTTATTTATTCGGTACCTTATTGACCACTTAAGATATCTAAATAACTGACTAAAAATGTGTAGGCACTTACAATTATACATATTTTTAGTTTTTAAATATAAAATAAGCAAATAAATCGTGAGGAGGCGAGGCCTTGGAAGCTTCTATAGATTAAATATATGCTCGGTATACATGTGAGTGGTATAAAAAGAAAGCTTATGACTTTTAGATTATTAATATTATAATGATTTTTTCGCGCTACATTTTTCAATGATATTTTTCTAAAAAAATCACGTTATGGTGGTTTTTTGAGAAATAAAGTATGGAATTAACACGCATTAAAACACATCGAGAGATTCTTAAAAAATTTTGAAATAAAATAGGTAAATCAGATTTCATTAAAGTGGTGAAATAAAACTTACATTTTGTTAACATATAAATTCCCAGAACAGCGAAAATATTTTCCAAAAAAATGTGTTTTTTTTTTAAGAAAAAAAAAACTACCCTGCCCTTATAAATCACGGGGCTGTTAAATCCATTCTGGGGTATGAAGACAACAATTGGGGACTTAAAAGTCTGTTTATGTTTATAAATTGGCCATGTTTAGTTACTGCCATCCCTAAATTGGCGCGTAAAGCGCAAGATATCTGTCAAAATTTTTCATCTACATACAAAATGTAAGAAGCATCCCTAAATAACACGGCGTCAAGCTAATGCAGTTGCCTGCAAACTGCTGTTGTTTACATATTTTTTTGTAGTATTTAGAGAACGCTATAAAACAGTAATGACATTTTAGCTTTTTTCGGGTTTATCTAGCGTTTTTATCACTGTGTTGCATTCCATTTTATAGGGTTTTATTAAAAACTATAAGTTAACATTACTGTTCACAACAAAACGTTGCGCTTTTATTTAGGTATGTCATTTCAGCGTAAAAGCCATTCGTTATTTTGCGTCGCGTCTTACGCTCTAATTTAGGTTTGGCTGTTAGGGTCATAGGGAGAACCGTTACAATTTTTGACCTAATTTTTCTTATATTTGCACTTCCTATAGGTTGTCTTTAAAATGGTTTAAAAAAATGCCAGTACCGCTGTAACCTTAAGTTACATATGCAAGAAAAAAGAATAACATATTTTTGGGGGAAAATCCTTGAAGAAGGTATTTTTTAAATTTTCCAAATTTAAAGGCTTATAACTTTTTAACGGAAAGCCCTAAAATAAAAGTTTGTTTTGAATTCCATAAGGAATATAGCAAACACAATAATTGATAAGTGTACTACGCGAAAACTACTATTTTAAGGTCGGCAAAATTAAAAAAAAATTGTTATCCAATTTTCTCGCAAACAAAAAGAGATAACCTACACATGTAAGTATATTGTTTTATATATTTTCAAGATCTAATTAAATTTTAAAAATCTTAAATTTTGAGTTAAAAATAAAAAACATTTTCAAAAAATTAGTGGCCTACCTAGAAGCCCCCTTGAACCCTAGAAGCCGACCGTTCGCAGACTTACTGCCTTGCCTCTACGAAATTTCATTAAGATATTTTAAGTGGTTCATGAGATACCAAATTTTGTCCAAAATAAAACGTTTTTAAAACATGAATTATTTTTACATTTAAAAAGTTGATATGAGTCAATCTTATTTGCTGAATAGAAAAGATTTAAAATTGAATATTCCAGAAATTACAAGCAGGATGACAGATTATTCCACCTGCAGCAAATGTTAGATATTTTTGTAGGTCAATTTGAATTAATTAAAATCAACAAGTATTTTAAAACTTATTCACGAAATTTTGTTTGCTATGCAATACAAATAAAAAAATTAAACAATTTTTTTTACTTCTTAAAGTTCTATATTGACAACGTACTTGCCAATTCTATTTAATTGAAAACAATAAAACAAGCAGTAAAATACAATGTTAAAGTTCAAATGAAATTTTTCATATAGACTTTGTTCAATTGGTATTTTCAACATGATATTGTTTTTAGTAGACACTGCATACCGTTAAACTGCCTACAACGTCCCTCCTTAATTCATCACAACAGTTTGAAATCAAACTAAAAAAATCAAACTAAAAATTCATAGAAAAAATTAATTAATTCATTTGTTTCATATTGCATTTGTTGTTGTAGTTGATAACACATCAATCAATCAATCAATAAAAACAAATTTATTTAGAAAACTTTTTATTTTAAATTCGTCATTTCTGATTTCTGATTTCTGATTTTTTCACCGTTTTGCTTATAAAAAGTTAGAACAATAAAAGTAATTCCTTATACTGTGATTTAATCAACTTTTGTCCTTTTTTTATAATGAACAAAAGAGAATTTAATACTGTCATAGAACAACAATCATCTAAAGAAATCAGGAATATATTTAAGGAAGTTTGTGGTATTCTAAGTCAGATCCTAAGACAATCTTTATTTAGGTGCAAACAAGTGCAGTTTCTACAGCAAAACTAAACTAAACAGGCCATGTTGTTCTTATAGTCAGAAAAATCAAGTGGAAGGACGACACTGCTTAGTAAAATAAATATACTTTGTTTCAGAACTTTAGTCGAAAATAATAGAAACAAAAGCGTTAAAATAACAACTCCTAAACCAAGGTACCTGGTTATGAATAGCATCATAAGAAAGTACTTCCTATCTTAGTTAATCGGAGAAGTTGAGGTTATTAGTTGTTGCAAGTTATAAAGTGAAATAATCTTATTAAGGATAACAACGGTAAGAAAATTTGTGAGTCAATCTATTAGATATCTAGGCATTTGTTTTTAGAGAGATCTTAT
Source organism: Cistogaster globosa (assembly GCA_937654795.1). NCBI lineage: Eukaryota > Metazoa > Arthropoda > Insecta > Diptera > Tachinidae > Cistogaster > Cistogaster globosa. The sequence goes on along the minus strand of OW569404.1, from coordinate 84,286,048 downwards.
GTGGGATCTACATATTAGGAATCAAAAAACTAAAATTTCTCTTGTCTTAGGTTTATCATGTATGTTTAAAATTCATATTTGACCCAAACATGATATTCCTATTACGCTTTAGTTTTAAGTCATTACAATTATCTTGCATTAATATATTTCTTAAAAAAACGACAGTGCTCAAATCGCTTCAGAAACCACAAAATAAAGCATTAAAAAGCGTTGCAATTCAACCTATTCGATTTCCCATCGTCACTTTAAATAAACATGTTTTTTCCCACTATTTTATCAATGTACGGGCTCTATAAACTTCTATTATTAGTTTACCATTTTAAATGTCTTAATAGTATTGGACACCATACTTTACAATTTTGACTAAATCAAAACACATTTTATGCGAGAAATAGTGAGAATTGCCCTTTGTCAATCTGAAACAAGAAAGCAACGTGTTAAACATCCTGTTGAAAGGAAAATAACAACTTGCCTCATAATAATAAAAAGGTCGAAAGACTATCGGAGTTTAAGTCTGCTTTAAAAAATTTTTATGTCAACCTGTTGATGAGCTTCTGATGTGAAATATGAATGAATATGTGTTTAAAATAGCATTCTAAATTTTTTTAAGCTCAATAATGTTAATTTAATATTTATAATATTTGTCATAGTACATATTTTGTTTGTTAATATCTTTGCCAACGAGCCTATGCCAATTTGGCGCTGAAGTTAAAAATTGTTACTTATTTATAAAAAAATTGATTTCAATTTTTTTTACGAAATCGAGAGTCAAACTGTAAATGAATTCTAATTGACAAGACGAGTTACAGAGAAAACAATGAAGAAACCCTTTGGGTTGTGTGTAAACTCCATCTAACCAAATTAATACTGATTAAATTAGTTGGTCAAATAAATGAGTTTACAATGTACATAACCTAAGGTAGATAGATACGAAAAATGCTGATGAAGGATGCAGCCGCATACATTTGTAAGTAAATTTTTGTTCTAAAAAGGTTTTTAGAAATTAAAAAATGAACTTAAGCCAAAAATAATTTTTAATTAAAAAAAATGTTCAATTTAAAAAGTTGATACTTAGTAACTGAAATACAAGAAAACAAAACTAACAACGAAAAAACTTTTATCTGTTTTATTTTTTTTATAATTCTATTGATATTGCTGAAACTGCACGTAGTAAATTTAATGTAGTAGGGGCTGCTATATTAGCAAATCTTAATAAAAACCATTATAAAGATAAAGAAGGTATAAAGCTTAATAACCCCTTATTAATAAATAAACTTTGTCTATCTAACCGTTCATAAGATATAAGAAATATTAGCTAAAAAAAATATTTCAAAAGATCATCCATGATCAATTATTAATTATTATTTTTTTCGCGGTGAAAATTTTTTTTGCTTAAAGAAATTTAAAAAAATATTAAAGAAGTGGTAAAAAGTTCTTTAAATCGTAAATCTTCTATTAAAAAAACAAAATCATATTCCTTTTCCTTAAAAACAGTTGCAAAAGTTTGGTCTTAAAAATATGCAATAGTGTTAAGCGTTGTAAATGTGCTACGGTGTAGCTAATTTCAGTTCTTAAAAATTTGTTGTTGTGGTATGGCACAACATAGCTAATATGCTACGCTTGCAAGACCTTCAAGGTTTGCAAAAGTTGTTTGCTACAAAGCATTAGTTCCGCTTATATTTATTTTAATTAAATATTTTAAAATAATTAGTGAATTGTTATATAACAAATGATTCAAATTGCAAAATTGAACGCTCTTTAGATTTTAAAAATCAGAATAACAACAACTGACGCTTAAAAACAATTGCAACGTAAAACTGGAAAATTTTAATGATTGTACCAAACAAGTCATTACAGTCAAATTTTTCTTTTCTTTTTTTATGTGTCATTCAATTTGCACGCTATTGGCAAATAAAATTGATTTCTAATTATTTAAGGCCAGTTGAACACAAAAAAATTAACGACATTTAGTCGAATACCGGATAGCAATTTTATGTTTAACTGGTTACAATTCCATAGAAAACATTTTAGCATTTTATGATTGTTCCCGTCAATATCTTTTTCGGCTAATTTCACATTTCGTATTTTAAATTTTCCGTTTTTAAACCATAATTCTTTTTCCTTGCCATTTTAAAGAAATTTTTATGAAATATTTATGCTTATAAAGCCTGATATACAAAAGCACTTAAGAAGTAAGTATTATTTGCAAGTAGTGTCGCTAATCAAGATTTTTTTGTTTCTGAGTGCGCCATCCCCTAAAAAAAATTAACTCACCGTTTAAATGAAAAGTTAAGAGATTAAAGTAGAGAAAAATAATGTTATCATACGATTTTTTTACATCGAAATTTGTGAAAACAAATTAAATGCTCATCACGACATGTAAAAACTCCAAGATAATCGCTAAATACTTTAAATCGCTAGGTCTGCAAATCAAAAGTTAGGTTACCAAAAAAGTTTAAAAATCGCCATGTATTAAAAAAAATCACCATATCTGACATTTCTCTTTTGAGCTAAAATTTAATTTGAAGTAGTTTCGTACTAACCAGAAATAAAATGGCACAATTTTATATTATGTGTTTAAATTATTGTTTAATTAGCAACCTCATTTATTTTAATTAACTTTTCCTCTTATTTATAATTTCAGTACTTAGAGTTGCGTTTTAGTCGAACAATAAGGAGCATTGCATCAATCATGTTTGTCATAGATGAGGTAAGTCCTGCTTTGTATACCCTTCGCCCATGTCGGTCTGTCCGACCAATCAGTAGATGAGCTAAAGAAAATTTAAATACGCCAATCGATAAGACAAAGGTTCGAAAATTTACGATTGTGAAAAAATTACGATTGTGCACCATATATTTTTTTTTTAGATACCAATATTGGTATACTAAAAAATTAAAATACTAAAAAATAAGATCTTTCAGAAAATACTAAAATATTTAAAAAAAATTTAACCCATTAAGAGCCGAAGACATTTTTATGAATTGTTTTAATTTATTTTTTAATTCTCTGTCACTCCCAATATTTGTTTTTTTGATTAGAGTAACTTCATTAAACTAGATTTACGTATGTGCTTAAAGGTATATAAACTTAGGCATAGCACTCTTACTTTTTATAAATGTTTTTTGTTATCTCTTTAATTTTTAGATAATATTCTTGCCAATTATTCTTTATGTACCAGCGATATCATTAAACCAAGGTAAGTTTTTAGTTTTTAGTTTTAAGTTTTTATTTATTCATTAATTATCTTTTTTGGAAATGTTTAACATATTTTTAAAATAAATTTCGCTTAGTTTATGAAACTCCATTTTACTAAAGTTTAGGACGGCGAATATAAATCTAATCTTCATATTATTTTTAAATGAATTTATTTTTTTATTATATTTACTTACTATGTACGTTTTTAATTTAATTTATATTTTAGAGTTGATTATAATATTACCCAGCAAAAAATTAGACATTACCTTAAAAAGTACTTGCGATATAATGAATTACTTTTGTGATTGCCAAATTTGTTTGCTTGCTTACAAAACACATTACATTAGTTCGGAAAGAAAGGAAGTATTTATTGAACTAGATTTTTAAGTTAAAAAAGAATAACTTAAAATACGTACTAATGAATATTATTTTCTGCAAAATTAATATAACCAATTCTCAGTAATTAATTATAAAAGTTTCATGTCTTGTTAAAATCATTAGGTGGGTAATCTAGTTGGGAAGTACCTCCGCCAAAAATGCTTAATTCCACACTCGATTACCTTTTCTAAAATTTTTTGCTGGGTAATGTTGCAATGATTTATTCGATGTTGCAATGATTTAGACACATTAATGATTTTTCTTTTATGTGATGGAAATCGATCGATTTGAAAACAATTCATTTTGGAATATATTTTAAACAATAATAAAAAAGTTACTTCAAAGTAATTGTAGAAATTGAATGGAGAGGTATAGAAAACTATATTGAAGATGTTTAAAATACAGAAAATACATATCAGCGCCATTCTCGGTTTTAGATTGTTTCGATTTAGAAATCGATTTCTATCACATACCTAAATAATAATTATTATGTTAAAATAATTCACTAGTGTATGTCGCATTATTTAATTAATTTATAAATTTATGCCTAAATACTAGAGGAATCGAGCACATAATTAATTGGATTTAGTTGAAATGTTTGCTTATACACCTAAATTCTTCTATTTCTAGTTACTGACATTAACATTCACATTGTGAGCAGTATGATGTGTGTGATCTGTGTTATTTACACATTAATCGTAGGTATTTTGGATTTGTGACAATTCTAAATTCAATTCAACATCTTGTATTGCAGGGTGGTATTAAAGGTGTTGTTCACACGGATGCTTGGCAAATTCTAGTGATGTTTTTATCGGTTATAATTGTGGTCGTTTTCGGTATTATATACGCTAATGGTTTTAGTGCAATTTTTAAAAGTGCTTCCGAAGGTGGCCGTTTTATATTTGCCAAGTCAGTCAATTTATTTAAGATTTTTTTTCGTGTTTTACTTAAATTTTGATTTTAATTTTTTTTCTTGCAGCACTAACCCATCGCCATACGATCGTCAGACATTATGGGGTGTTTTGATTGGAGGATTTTTCTATTGGACCTCATTTAATTCAGTTAACCAAACAATGGTTCAGCGTTACATGTCTTTGCCATCACTTAAGAAGGCAAAATGGTCTGTTGCCATTTTTACGATTGGCGTTTTACTATTTGTATCTGTGTGTTGTTTTGCCGGTTTACTTGTATACGATTTTTATAAACACTGTGATCCCCTACTGTCTGGCCTTATTACGGTAAGTTGCCTTTCTTATAAATTTAAGGTTGTAAGTTTTTGCTATTAAATATATATTTTTTCATATTTTTTTATTTTTTATATTAAATGTACATAAAAATAGGACCCACACACACACAAACATATACGTCTACACCTTTTAAATTTAAATTTTGCCCATAAGCGGATTCATTAACTATTTATTTCTTTGATAAAATTTACACAGAGAAAACTTCAAACAAAAAAAAAATATTTATCTTGTATAATGTCGCTCATGGATAATTTTACCATGTCTAAAAAAAATTTTGATTTTTTCCAGATGGACTTAAACTTTGAGCATAAGTAGATTAAAATTATGAAACATACATGAAGTATTTATAAATAAAAAAAAGAAAAAAAAAAAACAATATGAAGTCAGAAATATCTGATATTTGGCAAAAACTATGCAATGTATGTATGTGTGTATATGCACAATAAACATACATACATATATCAATATGAACGTAATTTTAATCCAACTGGTAAATTATCATTTAAAAAAGCATATTAATACGATCATTGCTAGAGTTTTCTTGAATCTACGTAAATAAAAAAAAATTGGGACACTATTTCCCTCTGCATATAAGAAAACTTATTGCGAAAACAATAATAATGATGATATTTATTTACGGAATGGAAATTTATTAATCATCGGCAGCAAGTAATTTAAGTAGGCTGAAAAAATGTTTTAACAGAATCATACACTTTGTTTTAAACTTGGGATTTAGAGAACATGTTTCTCCTGAAACCATTGACTTCCTGGAAATAACCTTCGAAGATTTTATAAAATTAAGAGCAAAAACTTTATTTTACTAAACAATAAAATTCGGTAAGCCGCAATACATACTTGAGTTACTCAAATTTTCACATTCTAATCAAACATCTCCTGTTATTTCCCAAGAATCAATAGCATGTACCTGCATCGTTCATTTGTTGTCCGGATATAACCTTGGTAATTTTTCGTTAAATTAAAAAGAATTTAAAAATATTTGTTATTGTTATTTTTGTTATTTTTTAATAAAATTTAAATAAAACTTATTTACAAGATTGCGCAGGATACGACAGACAGGGTTTATAAATAAATATATAATTAATATAAATAATCAATTAAATAATAAATTTTGTTTATAAGTAGTATATAAGAGTTAAATACATTGTATTAAACCTACTCAAATAAACTATTTAATCAATTAGGCCAATAGGCTTTTGGATTATATTAAATAAATAAATAAAATAAAAGTAAATAAAAACAAAAGAATCAGAAGAGAAATTTTAGAACAATAAGAAAATAACTTATGTATGTAAATGTTGATGTTAATAATAAATTATAAGCCAAAAGTATGCTAAATAATTTATAATAGTTCTAAATCATACCTTATTTTGTTTGCTTCCGATTAAATTGTCTCAGCTTGGTATTTACAGTTAAAAAATTCTTCTTTAATTGACTTAAGACAGCTGACACAATTGTTTTGAGGAACTTTTTGAAATGCGACAAATTTAGTCCTTATTTCGTTAGTGACTACACACACTTTACAATTAAGAGCAAGTGCAATCTTTTGGATATTTGATCACAGACTTGATGGGTTGACCCAATTAATAGGTGGCGATCTTACATGTTTTATCTTCAAAATGACTCCATTAATTAATTTTTTGTTTCTGAAGTGCTTGAAGTTGAATTACACCGCGGAGAAACTCTATGAAGTTTTATCTATTTTAGGCAGTGAAAAAAAACATTAAAAATAAATTCCGGCAACACCTAGTACAGCAAGATAGTCCGAAATAATGTTTACTAATAATGGCGTAAAATTTACGATTTTGTAATTTCGGTTTAAGGGCGGTTTAGACGGTAGGACGTACGTAAAATTCAAGAGAAAATAATATAAAATTCCATCCGTTTTTTAAAAACGAGAGTTAAAAATCTTACGACAGATTTTTTTGCGTTTACACAATTGGTATACACAGGTTTTTGGGTGGTTTGCAGAAAAATGCATCCCTGATCTAATGACTCATAATTCTTTTTTGAAAATTTTCAAAAAACATAGAGAGCCGTACGACTATTAAATTTTCATCCGTAGTTGCTCTTAATTTGTGCAGATTCATTACATATTCTGCTTAGACGATCCCACTGGTAAAATTCTGCGCAAAAATTTGACATGTCGTAAGATTTCTGTGTCTATGTAAACCGCCCTTTAGATCAAGTTAGCAATTCACATTCAATCACAGCGATATACGTATGTACCCAACCATACTTTTCGTGAAACTCCAAAATTTATACTCATTAGCAAATAACATTCTATGAAATAATCCTAATAACGTTTAATCGGTTAAAAAAAACTAAAAAATTATTTGAATTTTTCAGCATGATGACCAACTCTTACCTGTTTATGTGATGCAGACTGTTGGAAGCTTACATGGCATACCCGGCCTTTTCATTGCTGGAGTGTTTGGGGCAGCACTTAGTTCATTATCCGTAGTTTTAAACTCAACGGCTTTGGTTGTTTACGAGGATATAACGAAAGGTTGTTTCAACTTAAAATTGTCGGAAAAGGCTTCCAATATTTTGGTAAAGAGTTGTGTTGTTGTACTTGGATGTGCCGCTGTATCTCTTGTTTTTGTCTTAGAACAATTAAGTGGAATTTTAAGTGTTGCTGTCTCTTTAACAGCTATTGCTGCAGGAACAACATGTGGTTTGTTTACATTGGGCATGTTAGTTCCTTGGAGTAATAGTAGAGGAGCCTTGGCTGGTGCTCTTGCTGGTGCCGCTATTACCGGCTGGATTTCTTTTGGATCACAAATAGCTTATGCTCTTGGTCAAATTGAGGCAAAAAAACTTCCAGTTTCTGTGGAAGACTGTCCGAATGCAGGTTATTCGTCAACTTTATTAAATTATACCTCTAGTCCAGTTGATGCCTCCGATGTTTTTCCACTTTATCGGCTGTCGTTCCACTGGATAAATCCTATTGGCGTAATTACAACCGTTTTAGTGGGGACAATAGTATCATTTTTAACGGGTCCTACAATCGTAAAGACACTGGATGCAAATGTTTTATCACCAGTGATCCACAGGTAGGTTATTTGATACAAATATTACATTTGCCTTAATTACATTTTAGGTTAGTCGTACAAATTAAACAAAAAACAAATAGTATGTAAGAAAATTAAATGTTTTATTTAATTCATGCTGAATTTACTGCAGTTTTCAACCCTGAAGAAAAAAAACTGGACAACTGACAGTTTAGTCCATTGCGATATCATGTCTCAGGTGATAGCAGTGGCAAATTCACTTATTTTTAGAGTTGCTAGGAATGTTAAAATTCATATAAAAAAATGACGCAAAATGGACGCTCGATACGATGAAAGATTACTATTTTGCCACATTTGGCTAATGTTGGAAAATAAAGAAGGAAATTGTCATTGAAAACTGCGTTCAGCAAGGCGATTTGAACTTTTCCATATAAAACGTAAGCAGGATACTTTATAAAAACCAATCTGGTTCAAATATTGCGAAAGTTTTGGGAAATCCTTCAGACTTGACAACATTCGCGCTGTGATAATAATAATTTTTACTGTTTGCGTTTTAATAATAACTATTCTATATTTAATACTTAAATTACTATTTCGTTGTAATTGCTCTTAAAGGAAAAAGGATGTAAGAAGGCTTTGCGACCACTACTGTTATCAGAACGCGCCATTTGTTACATTTGTATAAGAAACAATTAGAAAGTATGATTATGTGATAATTTTTCTTGTACAATAAAAGTACATGCATGGAGTAACAGCTACTACTGTGTGTATTTCTTGCATTCAAACGCACTGCTAGACAAAACTTTATAATTTTCGTCCAAAAAAATTATTTTTTATACGTACATACATAAGTTAAAATATACTCATATTTGATTTTTCCTTATTTAAGACAACAATGGTCTTTTTGAAAAATATTATGCATAAAATTAAGTGATAAAAATGCAACTTGTAAAATTGGGTGTATTCACATTTGTATCTCTATTTTCTTTGAGAAAAGACACATTTTTACGAAAAAAAAAAATTATTGTATATTTAAATTATTATATATTCAAATCCATGTAGCTGTTTTTACGTGATGCAGACAGACGGACAGAGAGACAAAAATTTCAAAAAATAGGCACTATACACACGTACTTTTACATAAAAATGTCATCGACTCTTAAAGCATTTTTTAACAAATTTTAGTATTTCCTGAATAATACTTCGAAAGCTTTCAAATGATATCCATATTGATATCTTAAAAAATATGGTGCTCAATGGTACTTTTCTATGAAAAGTTCAGAGGCCCATAACACGGAAAATATGGATTTTTTCACTTATTTTTATTTTCTTAATTTTTTATTTTCTATCGTCCCATATACCTGTTTTTTTATTGGATTTATTTCACTAAACTAGATTTGTTTAAAATGATATTTTTTTAAAAATTAATTTTTTAATATTCCCGTGGCTTAATTTAAAAACGGAATACTTTATCAAAGTTTCACAGGTGCTAATCGTTAATCATTTCGAACAACGTTCACTCAAAAATTTAGAAACAATAATGCCGCAATAAACTCAACCCTTCACAACCAAAGTATTTCATTGATTGAGATTACGAAATATTGCCGACTTCCAAAATGTATTTATACAAAGTTTGTATACAGTTTTGCTGCGGTATTTAGATCTTGTACATATACAAAGTTGCGCAACAAAGCATTAATTTAGAAACTGACGCGCTAGTTGCTCGGTTGCAACGTTTCTAATACTTGTCAGCGACATTTTCGAATGGTATTCATTGTTCGAATACAAAGCAACTGACGTTTGGAAGTCAGCTTATTTAAGAGGTATTGGTAACATTAAAAATAAGAATGGTGTGACTCTCTACTGAATTTACAACATCTACTACAGTTTTTATTACTGTGTATTCATATAAAATTAAAAATGTGGGCATTTTGTTGTTACCGTGATTTAAATTTATAAAGATTTACCAAAGCTACATACAGCTAGTAAAAGGTCCACAATACCTGCAGTTATTTAAATTATTTCTTTTTGCAGTTTTATTTTTCAAGTCCAAGGGAGATCTTTTAATGATAAAAATGTACAATTAAATAAATGTATAATTGCGAACTGAACTCATTATTTAATTTAATATTTTAAAATCTATTTTAATGAACGGTTTGTATAACTTTACTTTCACTAAATTTAATATTTTTTTTAGTTATTTTTTTAAATTTTATAAAAAAATTCCAGATACATAAATTGATTCTAGACCTGCTTAATATTTTATATAAAGTATTTAATTAATATAGAAATTACAATAAAAAATACTAATAAAAAGAACATGTTTTTAATACAACTCATAATTAAAAATTACTATTTATCTCCACAGATATTTACCAAAAGAATGTTTTTTGCCATATCGAACTGATGGTGAAATCACAAGGGAAAATACGGCTCAAACGTTAGCACATCTTTTAAACGATGTCACTAAGAGAACTGAATAAAAAACATGTAAATAAAATATAAAAACAATAAAAAGTTGTACAAATAATAACACTGGCCAAATAAAATTAAAATAAGCTTTTTTTTCTGTACAACAATTGTAAAAACCTTTGTAAATATATGTATATCGATTCCTTAATATGGAGGAAAGGTCCTAGCTAACGTTGGCCCTTCTTCTTTTAATTTTTTAGTGATTCATAAGAGAATCATTATCGAAATATGTATAAAACTTAAACTAAAAAAGAACGAGTTAGAGCCCTTCTATATTAAGGTAACGATATGTATTTATGGATAGTTAAATGCTATAATGTTAATAATAGCCGAATTCACGGTTCATATTAAACTTAATCCTTTTAAATATTCTTTGATATAAAACATATAAGTGTGAACTACCTTTCCCTATGTATGCAAAATCATCGAAAAAGCAAAAAACAACATGGCGCCAAATATGAGGGAGTTTCACTCTTGCAAATAAATGTATTTACAAAATCTACTACAGTTTTTAGTATTGTAAATAAAGCAATAATAGTAAAATAAGAACTTGGGCATTTTGTTGTTGCCATGTTTTATCCACAATAGCAAACCGTGAATTTCGAAATAAACAAATTTTTAAAATTATTTGATGCTTAAGTAAGTGCAATAATTGTGTTGTAAAACTCTAGTTTTTAGGTTAAAATTTGCCATAAGTAATAAATTATAATTTGGTTAAGTCTTATAATACTTAGTGCCGGATATACGGTCTAACTAATGACATTTGTAAACATTTTCAGAAGAAATCAAATACAAATAATAATTTTTTAAGCATCAACACTTGACTAACTAATTAGCAATACATGGGTTTTGGGGAGTTAACTGATGTCAAAGATGGTACTAAGGAAATAATTATTGGTTAAACCATAGTCACAAGTTAACTAAGGACTGTAAATTTGGGTATTTTAATTTTAAGCTTAAAATTATAATTAAATATGACTTAAGTAAGACATGAATTAGTCCACTTTTACATTAATCAATTTTTGTCGCTGCAATTTTTCTCTTTTATTCTTTAAAATTGCATTCGCTTTCACATTGTATAATTGTTATTGCAGCAATTTTTAGAGATGTATACATATTTGTATACTATGTTAACTTCATATTTAAAAACGAAAGAGGGAACAAAACGAATTGCAAGAGTACACGCATATGTGTTCCCATTTGAATTCCTCTCTCCCTTCTCACCCATAAAGTAGGAATTGCAGCGACAAAAGTTGCTTATTGTAAAAGTGGACTTAGTTTTTCAATTCAATGTGATCATTTTTACAGTCGATAACAAAAGGCAATGAATGAAATAACCCCATTTTCAAGAACGGTACACTTTTCATCAGTATTCTTTTAGCCTTTATTTTTAATGAGTCAGTCTTCTATTTGAAGACATTTGACTTGTACAATAAAGCTGATCCTGCGTTTTCGGTAGACTATGCCAACGTTCTTTCTAACGTACTTATATCCGTTACTAAAAGTTACTAACAGTTATGTAGCAATTAACAAGCTTTTCGCTACAATTTATAAGAATTAAACAATGGATTATGAGTTCTTAAGCTTATTAGTATCTTTAATATTAAGTTCTAAACGAAAGGAAATTTTAAGAATGGTTCTTAGATAGCTTAAATTTTTATATCTTGAAAGCTTTTACGATTTTCACACGAATTTTTAATATATAAATCTTTGATAAAAGCTTTTATTTACATAAAACAGGAAATCTTTTCAGCAAAATAAAATTGCAAGTTTTTTTATTCACAATAATTTAAAACTATCCCGTTTTCACAAAATAATTACCAGTAGTTTAACAAATTTCTAAATAAAAATTTTATAAATTTTTTATCCACCAATTGAGAATATAAGCAATTTTATAAACAGGTTAATGATGTACTAAAAAACAAACCTGGCCGTTTTCGAATTTTTTGAATTCAAACAATAAATTTAAGGTTTTGCATGACATTGTTGATTTTCTCAATATATTTTTCTTAAAACCTCTAAATGTTAAAAATACTTGGAGGTAAATTTATTTTCGCTTCTTTTGTAATATCTTTCTAATAAAATTAGACAAAAGATTCTATGTAATGCCAAATTTGGCGGAAGATGCCTTAATTTACATATCCACTGGCCAGGATTTTAGAATAAAGACAAAAAATAAATTGTAGTCCCACTTAGTAAGTGTCTAAAGTTTTTATATTAATTATTCAGATTCCATTCCATACGTGCATAAATGTAAGTTACACTTTTCAAAGCGAATATAGATATTTAAAATAATGTAGTTTAAACCAATTTATACAAAATAATATGCATTTTAAAATTTTATTTAGGTCAGTAAATTTACTTTCACGTCTATTATCTATAATTTTTAAGAATTTATATAATAAATAATTTGTCAACCATCTCTAAATACAACTTTTGCAAGACATAAAACCCGTTAAGGTTTTTGTGTTTAAATATTTATTAGGTTGTAAAAAAATGTTGATTTTGTGTTTTTTATTTAGGACATAGAAAGTTGTTCCAAAGTTTTTAAATTTATATAAAAAAATATATCTAGAAAATATAAAAAATATAGAAAACTAAAAGTTAACAACAAATTAATACTTTTAATAAATTTATTTGTAAAATAAATAGTTATAAAATAAATAAAAGGATGTAGAAAAAAAATGCAATAAAAACCAAGCTTTGACGTTTCGAATTATTTATTGTCGTTTCGTTGCAATTTAACCAACCATAAGTATTCTTATTTAAATATCGTTGTTGTCATGGTTGCTGCTCTTATTTATTATTTTTTTTTAATTAAATTTTATATTTGAATAACGAAACTTATAACACAGATTTAAGACATGAACCCCTTTTTATAAATAGGCAGGCACAAAATTTCGGGATCCTTTTTCTCCTCTGTCTTCATTGCACCGACTTTATCTCATTTAAATCGATATAGTATTTAAGAAATAAATTACTCTTTAGCACTACACATGCAAAAAAAGTACTCGCTTATTCAAAACATGAGTGTGTACATAAAATAAACGAAGAATAAAAAGGCGAGTAAAAAAACAGTAAAAAAGATTCTTAGTGGTTGTTTGGTAAAAGTTTTACTGTTACAAAACTAGACAATTTGCATTTTTTTTTTTAATGACAGCGTCACATCACTAGCAAACATGCTTTTTTGTAACTGAAAGTCGCTGGGGTACCTGGGGGAAAGACTGTGTTGATATTAAATTTTGATTTTGTAAAATTTGAGGCTTTTTCTAATGGGACTTACGATAATTTTTGAATCAAACTTGACATCTATAAGTCATTTTAGGACGATAACAAATATACAGCAATAACTTATTTTTTATATTGAGTATCCACCTCCTATTTATTATGGGATACAATATTCACGTTATATTTGTTTGTATCTTATTATTTATTATATATCATTTATATTTTTCCATTTCCTTGATTATTGCATTTAAAACTTTTTCACAACATATAAAAGCACTGTCATCATTCATAATTACGGACCTATTCGTAAATGCATCACTGCACTGCATATGATTCGCAGTACGTTCGTAAATGCACAAAGTGGTAGCACTGCAAATGTCATCATGCATCACTAAAGTACATTATGCGCAAATAAAAGAAAAAAACAAAAATGGCTGATGCAATGAACGTGTGAGTATAAATTAAAATGATCGGCGGTGCACTTTTGGCGAGAAGGGGGTCAAAAATCCGTAACTTTTGATTGAATCGGAATTTTGATATGCGTTTTTTCTGTTTGGTAGGTGGGATTTTAACCTTTAACTTTTGATAAGAGGAATAAAAGTCGAACGACAAAAAAAAGTTACGAATGGTTTAATATTCGTTACCATTATTAATTGAAGTTGAGTATAAAAGACAAGTGTTAAAACATTAAATTTTTTTTTCATATGTATGCCCTCTTCCTCTTGTTACAAATTATAATTAATAATAGTTTTGTAAACTAAATCTTGTCAGGATTACCAAATTTTGGCGCCCGTTATGTTTTTAAGCTCAAAAGCAAGAAGGGCCAAAAGGTCAATTTTTAAATTTAAAATTTTTAAAAGTTAACGAAAAGTTTTAATGAGAAAATCTTATTTTAGTTAAAGTTTTATTTTATTTTTAAATATTTCTATTACAATTTATAAAATAAATAGCAATTAATTAATATTATTAAGCAATAAATAAATATTAATTATTTACACAAATACGTCTACTTTCAAATCAGGGATCCACTATACATTAACTAATTTTAGAAAAAATTTCTTCTAAACAGCATTGATTTTCATTTTCTAATAGTTGTTTAGCCTCCTCCTCTAATTCGACTGGAGTTGTTTTCCATTTTTGTCGAATGTTGGACATATATTGATCTGAAGTAGACAACAAAATTGTGATCAGGTCTTCATTATGACAACATCTAGAAATTTTTCTTGGGCTATATTCGCGAAACAATCTGTAGTCTTTGTTCCTTTTTTTCATGCGCTGCTTCACACAGATCTCCTATTGGTAGCAAATTATGTTGAATGATTTGTTCCCCAATATACAAAATTTTCTTAACCATTAAAGACATATATCTCCAAGAGTATTTTGCATTGTAAAGTGCAACTGTTTTATTGGCCTAATAACCCAATGTTTTTGCATTTATCTTTCTGCTGCATGCTAAGACTTGTAATATGATTCTGAATCGTCTTATTTACCCATAATCTACACTTGTGTCAGATGCTGAGTTTTGGGATCGGAAAAAATTTTCTTGCAGTATTTTTATCATTCGAATTTCCTTCTCCTTATTTAAGTTGGTCGATTATAAGGCCTAGCTGAAGATGTCTTTCTTGAATTTGTTCTTTTTTTTTGTTTTTCTTAAAAAGGTTAAAAAGGTTTTAGCGGATCTTAACATATAAAAGTCCCCTGGTCCCGATGGAATTCCAGCACTTCGACGTTAGCGCGTCCATTAGCAAAACTTTTCATCATTTTGTACCATGTTGGTGAGTTCCCATCATGTTGGAAGGTTGCTAATGTAACACCAATCCCCAAAAAGGGAGAAACTAGCAACCCTGAAAATTACCGCCCAAACGCAATTTGCTCTGCACTTTCCAAAGTAATGGAAAGTATGCTTAATTTTCATCTTGTGAAATATCTGGAGTCCAACAGCTTACTTAGTGACCGGCAGTACGGCTTCCGTAGGGCACGCTCTACGGGTGACTTATTGGCCTTCCTTTCGGAAAAATGGTGTCAATCCATTCACCATTTCGGCGAAAGTAAGGTGGTGGCTTTAGATATTTCCAAGGCGTTTGATAGAGTGTGGC
This sequence comes from Cistogaster globosa, assembly GCA_937654795.1. Taxonomy (NCBI): domain Eukaryota; kingdom Metazoa; phylum Arthropoda; class Insecta; order Diptera; family Tachinidae; genus Cistogaster; species Cistogaster globosa. The sequence goes on along the minus strand of OW569404.1, from coordinate 84,270,399 downwards.
ATGGTGCACTCATATCAAAACTTATTGCTTTTAATGTCGGTAATAGCTTCACTCTACTTATATCGAGCTTTCTCAGGGATCGCACTATACGAGTTGTTAAAGATGGAATCTCATCAAACTAGTTCAATGTACCGCAAGGTTCCGTCCTTTCCCCTACCCTATTTCTTATTTTTCTTAATGACCTTCTACGTCAGACTTCCAACCCTATCTATTCTTTTGCAGATGACAGTAGCATATGCCATTCATTTTCGTTTCGCAGTAGACCAAGCCTTCGGGAAATTGAGGCTATGAGAAAGCACATGGACAATACCCTTAATCGCGACCTTTTGGTAATTTCCGAATGGGGCCTGGCGAACAGGGTTCAGTTTAACGCTAATAAAACCCAGTGCTGTGTGCTTGCGCACAGGCGTACTGCTGAACATGCTACGTCATCTGTAATTATGGGTGATATGTATATTAAGGAACCAGAAGCTCTCGATGTTCTTGGCATGAAAATTCAATGCGATGTTCGTTGGAACAAGCACATTTTTCATGTTGCAAAAGAAGCATTCAAGTGCCTAAGTTTTCTGAAACGGTGTAAGAAATACTTCACTCCATCTGATCTCCTTACTATCTATGTCACCTTTATCAGACCGAAAATGGAATACAACTCTCATGTATGGGCCGGTGCTTTAAAGTCTATTTTGGAGTTACTCGACCGCGTACAGGAGAGAGCGAAGAAACCCATCGGTGACAGTAGGGTATCCAGCTCTATTGACTCACTGGAGCATCGACGCAATGTGGGGTGTGTTTCACTGTTTTATCGTTACTACAACGGATTTTGCTCTTACGAAATAAGGGAACTCGTTCCTGAAAACCGTAATTTCATTCATTTGTGGTCGATTGGCCAGTGAATCGCACAACGTATTACAGAGAAAATTCGTTTTTTAGCCGAACAGTTCGTATGTGAAATAAACTTCCTGCAGAGGTCTTTCCTGCCACTTTCAATGTGCAAAGATTCAAATCAAATGTTCACAAGCACTACTCCCTCTATCCCTCATCCCAAAACCTAATTTCCTAGTTCTGGCACAATGCATTGCATAAGTAGGGGTCATCTCCTGAGTGCTGGTTCTGATTAAAAAAAAAAAAGTAAACAGGCACTAAGAATAATCAGATACAGATCATCCCATGCAGTGTGTGCGCACATCTTTTGTTTACAAAATTGTATTATTGAATTAAGCAATAAATTAGCTTACATTTCTTTACCTATGAGATAATAAAACTTACATTCGAAAGAATGCCATAATAAACATGTGCATTCACGTATTTTATTTAAGACTTTCTTTTAATTATTTCATTATTCTGGACTCATAATTCCTTATGATCTTATTGTTTTATGATGTATTTGACATTACCAACTCTAAATGGGTACCGAAAAATTCATTGAATAATTATGTTTTTGCAAATGTGATAGATTTTACCTATAGTGCATTTTTAAATTACTAGATTCCATCGCAAAAGTTATAAACGCCATTCTCAAGGAGATTTGAAAAAAATTTGGCTTTAACTCTGTTGAAAAAAGTTAAAATAATTCAAAAATAACTCTGTAGAAAAAATTCTTTTTTTTTTTTTGGAAAAATTTCGAATGTATTCACAATTTTTGTGCAAAATACCTGACCTTTGGTCAGAAAAATTGCTCTAGTGCCCAAGGTCGCAACCTGGCGAACATATAATGGAGATAGGTATGTAGGGAAGGTTTTGGGCTATAATACAGAGAAACATCTTTTTGACGTGGTCTGACGGGAGGGAGTTATGCTCTATTAAGCACGAGATTTTTGAAGAATTTTGATTTTTTTTAAAACAAAAAATTTAACAACTTCTAAAAAATGTAACGACTTTATTTTGATACCACTGATAACTAACAAACTGCATAATTACAGAGAATTTATTTTGATTTGATATCTTCTATAGAAATTTGAAAATTAGAATTTACTAAAAAAAAATTCAGTTTAATAAAATATTCGGAAAGTCTATTTTGGATCATCCTGTTCAGTGTGTTATAGTTGGAACAGAGTTCTAAATTTTTGCTATCGAGGTTTACTGGTGTTTACTTTTCAGTGATTAAGAAAACACTAAGATCGGTAACCACAAAAAAATGATTTTTGGCCGCCTTCTCAAAAAACCGTCGGCGGTGGCTCAAAATCGGCTGTTGGCCGGCTGGAAGCATATTATATATTTTCTATGAATGCAACATAATTATGTATATAAAAAATGCAATTAAAAATTTGAAAGGTTAATTCAGTTCTTTAAAATGGTTTTTAAAAAAAGTTAATTAAATAGTTATAAATTCATTATTTTTAGTTTAGAATAATTTTGTATGTAACTGGATTTGAAAAAAATTAACAAATGTATGATGAATTTTGATCAGTTTCAGAATTATTGTTGTAAAACTATATTAAAATTTCTTGTACAATACATTTTTTATTGTTCATTTATTTTTGCCAATTTTTACTTCGGTAGGTTATTTTTAATACGTTTTTGGAAGTGAGCAAGAATTATAGTTATTATAAGCAACGTTTCTTTTCTTATACAAATTTATTTCCTTTATTAAAAGTTTATAAATAATATATATCATCCGGTGACCATATTGAAGAAGTTAACAACTCATAAATAACACAATAGATGCTATTAACGCTAGGGGTTTTCAACATATTTATTTAAATTAAAGGGTGTTCCAAAAAGGATATGATATTTTTGATATGTCTCTTTTTTCATCGTGATAAGCAGACAATTCTCATTTGCACAGTGTATGTAAAAAAATGTCCGCTATAGGGTCAGGCTGGCTAAAAGTTATACGGCGTAAAAAGCTGGAAGGAGGCAAACGTTTATATGAAGAGTGTTGGCCAAAATGTAATCATCTTGTGTGGATCAATATATCCAAACTTTCTACACCAAAATATAGGCAGGTAATGTTTTTTTTTTCTCTTTTTTACTTCATCCTTATGTATTTTATTTGTTCACCTGTCATGAAAACTGATTCAAGAAATGTATGCCAAGATATTCGTTAATCATTTCCGTATGAACAAAAAAGTTGGAATATTTAAAATAGAAAACGAAAAGTAATAAGAAGTTCAAAATTATAAAGTAAACAAATTTGGAGATAGAACAAAAATCAAAATTCAATTTTTTTAATTTTTAATTCAAATTTTTTTAATTTTTAAAAATTCAATTTTTTGAATTTTTACACTTGTTTAAAAAATTTATCAGCATCTATATATGTTAAGGTAGTATAAAATATTTAGTGTTTGTATTGAACTTTTATTTTTTAAAACGCCTAAAAGAAGCCACATTTCTTGTTTTTTTTTGTATTGTGTTTACTATAGCCCGTAAGAGGGCATACTTGGAATTGTTATTTTAGCCGAATTAAAAAAAAACAGGAAACAAAAATTGTTTAATTTAATATGTTTTATTTACGAATATAAAAGTAGCTCAAATTTTTTTTTTGTATAGAATTCTTGAGGAAATTTCATGGAAGTCCACTAGCCTTAGGGAGCTTTTTCAGGGTAGGATTTAGAATTTTCAAAATGTATACATTAATAGATTAATAGTTGAGCTGAGCTCTAGAAAGGGAGAAATAAAACAAATTAACGACATTTTCCGATTTCCAAACGAAATTTTAACTTTTATATTTTTAAGGCATCGTTTTTGTAAAAAATAGTTTTTAGCAGCAATGATTTGAAAATATAAAGTGAAAATTTCGTATGGATTTCAGAACATGCCTGTAAGTTTTAAAATCCGTTTTTTATATGATTTTGTTATTAAATAAAAAAAATGTATAATATTAGAAAAGTTTTTCTGTTTAAAAAATATTTATGTAAATATGTAAAGATTGAAATAATTGTGTTTTTGGATTAAATTAAAGAAGGAAATGGCAAAATGAAAGACTTCGGTGGAATGTGTTTTTGTGACTTGGTTGGGGGGTCCGCCTCGAACTGTGCATTTTGTGTGGACGTGTTTATGTTATTTTGTTTTTGTGATACTAAAAATCATGTCTTTCAGGAGGTACTAAATTTTTTTAAAAAAAGCTTAACTCATTAAAAGCCGATGATATTTTTATTTAAAATTACTCAAAAAACAAATATATGGGGCGATAGAAACCTAAAAAATAAGAAAAAAACAACCAGTAAAAATATTGGCGCACACCCATATTTTCCAAGTTATAGCTCTCTGAACTTTATATAGAAGAGTACAGTTGTGCACCATATTTTTTAAGATATCAACATAGGTGTCATTTAAAAGCACTTGAGCATATTTTTCAGGAGGTACTAAAGGTTTTTAAAAAAGCTTAACTTATTAAGAGCCGATGATATTTTTATTTAAAATTATGTACACTAATTAATTTTTATCTTATTTTTTAATTTTCTGTTCACTTGCTTTCGTGATCAAATTGAAACTAAAATGTGAACTTAAAATTGTTTGTTTGGGTGAAATATTTATGTTTTTATAATTTTTACATTAAGAATTTAGTTGATGACTTACCCAACCAATAGGAAGCATTTTGGATATAACTTCCCACTTTCAGGATATTCGCCGATGTGTGGAGCATCATTCTCTGATGTTCTATATGACGGAGTTTTTGAATCCCAAAAAAAAAACTTATCTACAACTTAACATATAAAAAATTTTTTTCATTTCAGTTTTTATATGCAGTTTTACTCACCTGATACAGTTTTTTAATTCATTCATTGCATTTTCACAAAATAAGCAACCATCGTCCAAGTATAAAATATATAAACAGATTTTTTATATATGGAGTTTGACAGTAATTATTAGCAGCAAAAAATAGTGAGTTCGCCTGCGCTGCCACCTGGTAATTTATTCGCCTTTAAATATGTATAACTTAATGAATTCGCCATCGTTACCACTTAGTTAGCTCCGATCTCGTACTTTTTGGGTAAAATTCGGTATAATGAGAGTAAACATAAATTATTTCCAAAATAAAATGTTTTTTCGTGCTATTTTCTAGTATCCCAATTAATTATTTAAATCACCGATATTGATTATTGAGGGCCAAGGCACGTCTCGATGTCAATTTCGTTACCGCTTACTTAACTCTTCAGGAAAATTCTGACAAACATTTTAAATAATCTAAAAATTTATTTTTGTCCAAACAATAAAGCAAACACAAAAATCAAAGTTTAAGCAAAAAAAAAAAAAAAAAAAAAAACAATAACCAACAGTAATTCTATTTTTCTTTCTCCATTGTATTGATTTAACATTGTAAAGGCCTTCAGTTCCATTCCGTTTTCATTAGGTTGTCATTGGAGAGCAGGTATTCCACTCTGGCTTCTATTTGCAGTAATTATAAAAGGCCTTTTACAAACAGGCTTATACAATACCTTCAGGTCGATGCGGTTTAGAAGGCCCTCTTTTGCAGGCCTGTTAGAAGACCCTGTAAATAATTCCGTTTATACGGTTGTGCAATTAAGGTATGTTAAAAAGCCTTCAAATAAAATTACAAATCTTTTTAAAATGTAAAAAATTAAGAGTAACGTATAAAATAATAATTAATTTTTTATTTATTTATTTATTTGAATGAGATTTGAAAGCACTTTTGTTTTTAAGAGGGGGAATACTCTTTCTACTATTTTCCTTACAATAGTTATTAGTTTTTCTTCTTCAATATCTTTCATATTTTCACTAAGGTCACATAAATCACTTATTGTTTAAACTGGAAAAATATCTCAATACATATTATCAATTGAGCTTCTTTTAATTATAAGTCGATGTGCCGGAACTTTTAAACGGAAGTAGTCCATCTATACCAACATTCATATTTAAAGTATCAATGTTTCTCAAAAGACTTTTTGAAAGTTTGACTATTTGTATTTTAAGACCTAATAAAAACCAGGCGAAACTGTTCGAATTAAAGTTAAACTTTTTTTAACTTCAGGACACCATAACAAGAAGATGCTTTTATTTCATTATTTTTTTTTTTTAGCTTAACACTTTAAATACCATTTTAAGAATTAGATTCTAATGTCTCCTACTCATTTTTTTAATTTCACGTAAATCAACATAATCTGATATTGGGATTTCAAAATTATCCTTTTTTTCCGTTTAAAATATTTTTCGTTCCTTAAATTTTCAATTTTATATTTAAAAAATATTTTTGTTTCTAATTTTCTTAGTTGTTTTAACTTTTCTATATGCATGTTTTCTTTTTTTTTTTAAGTTTCACATTCTTTTTTTTCAATTTTCAAAAATCCAATCCTGTTGTAACAGAAAAATCACAGAAGAATCAAAGCAACAAAATACCCACCTTCGAGGAACCCATGGCAAGAAATGCATATTTTTTAAAGGTTTGAAACTTTTTTTAAAAATGCTTTAAACAGATATAAGCGTTTTTGTTTGGTAGGTGGGTGTGGCTAAAGCAACATTCTTATCAAAAAAGGCATGAGTAGAAGAGTAATAAAGGTAATAAAGATAGATCTTCAGAATGTTAGGCGAATCCACTATAAAGTTGCAGCATCAAATTGAAAATGGGTGGCAAAGAGGCAAAAAGGCAATTAGAGCAGAGTAGCAAAGCTACTCTGTTTATCACAGTTTATTTAGAGAATTGTAAGCTCTGTGTAAGTTTTATCAACGTTTATAAAACCTGGATATAAATGAAATATATCAAACAGCAGATGACAGATAACACTTCAAACAATACCAACAAGAGCAATAGTCTTCAGACAAGGAAGAAGTTGGTTTTACGTCTATTAGAATAAATAAACCAAAGTGGGCAGAATACTGAAAAAGGAAACGTAATTTCAATAAAATCAATTATCTAGGCAATTAGAGCGAGCCTTTAAACTAGCGTGATTTCGATTTTTTATGTTCTAAAAAATACTCTCAAACAGTTAAAACCGTGAGCATAGCGGCTATGTTACTTTGGTAAAGTTTTATGATCGAGCACTACGTGTGAATGAAACCCTTGAACTATCAGCAGCTGCTCCTATACAATAAGCAAGAAAGCCATATGTAACATCAAAATCGTTTATTAAAAAATTGATTAATATATTTACTGTAAAAGAAAATACTCTTTTTAAAAAATTTTCAATTCTTGAGATGTTCTCTTTAGGATTGAGAGGCCAATATAGTCCCCTCCAGTAAAATTCCCTATTCCATTAAATATGAATTGCTTTTAATTATTGGATAATACTTGGACCTTTTAGGATTATTCTTTTGTTAGTAAATCACAAATCATTATTTTTTTTTTCTTAAAATAGGCTCGCTTTTATTGGTAAATATTTGCTTCAGCTGTTTAAATTTTAGGGAGAAAAATGTATTTGTTACCTCCAAGGAGCCTAACAATATTTTAAACATTTTACGCATATTTTTAAGATATGACACTCTGAAGTTAATGCTCGATAAATGCATAATAAGTATGTGTGTATGTACAATAAGGATGTGATGATTATGCTTATTGTATCTGAGTTTTAATAATTAAATAGTCTTAGACTTTTAATCTAACTTAAGATTTCTGTAAAATTTTAGAAGGTTAATAGTTCACGTTCCACCTTCTCGCCAGTTGAAAATATTTTGGAAAAAGCTTTGCATAACTGTAAAACCGATTTGGAATTGTCACAAAACGAAAAAGACACACGACGTCATCATACAACAACTGAAAATATTTATGACACAGTCTGCTGAATTTATCTTTAAAAATTATACTTCTGAAAAATAATTAAACTTTTCTTACTGAAATTTACATGCTCGTATTTTTTAATTGCATCGTTAAACTGCCTCTTATTTGCATTAAAAAAATTTTTAAGTTCGAGAAGCCAATTTCTTCAAATAAAAATATAGTTTGTATTGCAAAAATATCTTTGGTAATTTGTTTTCGTTAAAACTTAAAGCTTAAATTTTAGGTAAAAGGGTAAATCGATCTATGAATGGTTAGAATATATATATGTATGTGAGCTCGATAGAAGTTTCGCTAATAAATTATTCGCTTGTAATCCAGACACAAGATATTACTTTTTGCTTTCCTGTCTTTAGTTTGTGTTATTAAAATTTTTTGTATTGGTAATCGAGACTTTAAGCTAAATAAAAAACCAAAAACATATATGAGTCTAACAAAATATGCTTAAGCTGAAGTTAAAACAAAAATATTTTTAATTAATAACTTTTTTTGTAGACTATTTGTGTTTATTTTTTAATTTACTTTTTAAGTTATTTCTCTATAACACTTGTTACATCAAAATATGGATCAACATCAAATTGATATCAAAAAATTTAATGCTTTTTAAGTGTTTTTTTTTTTCTCTTAAAAAACAAGATAATGTTTATCTAATGTACGAGGTGCATTTAAAAAGTAGCACAATGCTAATGAATAATCTAAACTCGCCTGAGATCAAATATATTTTAATTTCCAGATACATTAAAAAGGTAAAATTATTTGCAGATTTTTTTGTTAAATTTAAAGGAGGACGGGAAAATCTTAACACGAGCAGGATGTAATGCACGCAGCATTTTGTAAATCACTACATGTGTGATCATAAATAAGTCTTTAATTCTGTTTTCTTTCTTCACATCACAGTATCGCGAAAATTTGTAAATAATTTTTATTTCTTAATCAATTTAGAAACTAAATTAAACGGCAACTTAAGCCAATTTAAAATTTTTAATTTGGAAATTAAATGATTAAAGACTCCAATTTGATGTGATGGGGACGTCAAAATACGTTCATCATTTATATTTTTTCTAACGCTGAAGAGAAAATGAATGATTTGCTACAAATGACGAGATACAAATTAAATCGCTAAAGAACTGAACGCTTCACAAGTGACTATTTTTAAGTGTTTCAAATGCATACATAGAGTTCTTAAAGGTGGGGCAAATAATTGTTGTGTAATAAAAAAAAAAAAATATTTTTCGAGAAAACCAGACTTGCAGTAAGAAGTATTGAGTAAAAAGAAGAAGAAAAAGTATTATTATTCTACAGATGTTAATTTGCGTAATACAGAGTTGTGTGCGATGTGTGTGATGTAATCTCCTGGTTATCCAATTGTGATAGATACTGTTATTTAGTTTTTGTCCGAAGCGTGACTTCAAAAACTTAGCAGTAAACTCACAGTTGCAAATACGTTAGAAAACTTTAATTTAATAATGACATGCAATCCAAAATAGAGTGCGAGTGTGATTCAAAACCTCTCTACTTAGATACGATGCCAATAAAGTAAGGTAACAGTAAAAATTTAATACACATGTCAAAAATTAACAGCTCTCGGAAGTATTATAAATTATTATTTTTAACACAATAAAATATTATTAAGATTGCAAAGAATTTAATTGAAATAAAAAAGAATATTAACATGTTAATTGAGAATAACAATTTTTCTAATGCAAATAATGAAAAGAATAATTAAAAAATACATGAATGGTATTAAATGTAATAACAGTATTAAAAGAAACAACAATAAAAAAGTAAAAGACCTTTGATCTTCATCAACAAAAATAACATTAAATAAATGGTTTTATTATATAGATATACATATGTACCATGCGTAGCGTGAAAAATGTGTTTTAATGAAAGTTGGCACAAAGTAAATAGACCTAAAACATGAATCGTATAAAACATAGAGACAGACAACTCCACTATTTCTAATCACATCGCTGTCCAAATAAAATGATTCCATTCATTGTTAAATGTTAGAAATGTTGCAAATTATCAATTTACTAATAAAACAAATAGATAACCATAAAGCAGATAACATATTAAATTCATGGCGCAATAATTTATCAGCATTCTGTAAATCGTTAAAGCTAAATCTCCATCACATAAATCTAAAAAAATTTACTTAGAGATTTTTGGCTACAAGCGCTATTCTGTAACTTTTTGCCATAAATTTTTAGCTTCTTAGCGATCAACATTTAGATTTACATAGCTACGAGAATTACAAAATAAGACTGCAGGTGGGATCAGTTCCGAAGATTATTACTTTTTATGTTTAAGCTCATATTTCGTGAAGTCTGCACAAGTTGGTTTCGCTGCTTTCGATAGCTACGAAAACAGCTAATTTTCAAATTGGCACTTATCCAGTTGTCATTTAGACCAAGACGTACCAATACTAGGTGGTCGCAATGGCGAATTCATTAATTTTCGCCAAAACGTAAAATATCATGTGTTTGACATTTAGAGTTTCGGTGAAAATTAATGAATTCGCCATGGCGACTGTAAATAATAAACTCTGTTTATCTCTGTTTATTATTTTTTCCCCCCCAAAATTACTCTGTTTAATATTTTAGGTTCAACACTTGAAATGTATTTATTGAAATATTTGCTTAATTCACAAAACCCCTTCTATCCGTGTATACTGTGTATTGTTTAATTAAAATACAATAGTGTATGCTTGTTGCATGTTTTTGAAAAGTTGTATTGGTAATCGTGTTATCAACTATATGTGAATTCCAGATCACATTGAGAAGAAGAAAATAAACAAAAGACATTTGTATTGTTCATGTTAAAAATTTGTTAACAAAAAAAGTAAAATGCTTTTTTCAGTCCTCTTGTCCATTTTACTTCCTGAAAAACTTCTTCTGAATACTTATTTTCTTCTTCTTATTTGCTTTTTGATGTTTAATAAACAAAATAAATTGTTCACAAACATATAAACAGAAAGTGTATTCAATACAAAATACACCATACAAGATTTTGCTAATTAAGCAATTGATCTTAAGTATAATCGGAAAAAGCTGTAAAGATTGAGGGTTTTCACACTAGACTAATTTTTAATCCGCACAACTTTTGTTCTTTCGTATTTACACTAGACTAATTATGCTGGCATAAAATTGTGCACGTATACACAGCCTTGTGTGTGTTAGTATTTTCATTTCCTTTTTTTCTTTTTTATTTCACGTTTGCCTTTCGTTCGTTAAACACATACAAAAATTGCGGAACATACTTGGCGAAAATATGGCTGAAATAAGTGATGGTGAATTGGCAATAATTTTAGGAGGAATTTCTAGTGCCTGTAACTTGCAAGCTGCATCATCACTCGTAGAAGCTGAGAAGGAAATGAAACCCAGGTCTTGCTGGGTGAAGCCATGGAGAGAGACCCGTCATTATGGTGGAAATATCCAGTTCCTCCTCAAAGAATACAACTTGTTTTGTGATGAAAAAGCGGATGGACCAGAGGTGTTTTTCCTTAATATTGAGCTACGTGAAATCAGATATTCAGCGTACTGATAAACACATATGCGGAAATGTATTCCAGTTGAAGAAAAATTTGCTGCCACTTTACGATTCTTAGCGGCAGGGGAAAGTTTTAATGAAATTGTTAAAAATAGTAAATTGTCTATAGCGTTTTTAAGTTCAGCTATTAAAGAAGTATGTAGTGCAATTTATACCATCATGAAAGGCGAATATTTAAAGGTATGTACATGGATATGATTTTATATAGTCATACAAAATACTAATATTTTTTGTTTTTTTTTAATTTCAAAGTTCCCCTTAACTCGAAAGAGAAATGGTTGCAAGTTGCGAACGAATTCAAAACGAGGTGGATATTTCTCTTATGCCTAGGTGTCCTTGACGGAAAGCATATTGCATTGCAGCCAAAAAAGAAGTCAGCCAATCTATTTTACAATTATAAAGGATTTACGAGTTTTTTTTTTTTTTTTTTTGGCTTTGGCAGACGAAAATTGCTACTTTTTGTTTGTTGATGTGGGGTGTGATGGCCGAATCTTCGACGGCGGAGTGTTAGATCGTTCAGATTTAATGCGCAGCCTAAAGTAATTGGCAACAAAAGGACACTGCCTTATTTTATAGTTGTAGATAATGCGTTTTCAAATAGTAAACGTGTTTTGACGCCCTATAACAAGCAGAGTTTGGCAAGAGACGAAATTGTTTATAATTCCAGATTAAGTCGTGCAAGACAAAATATTGAAAGAGCTTTTGGTATTTTGTCAAATCGGTTTCACGCAACTATTATTGTAAAGGCATGTTGTGTATTTCACAATTTTTTACTAGATTAAAGCCAAACATATATAGACAACGCAGATTTAATTGATCCCGACACTGACACCGAATCTCCAAATACGGCATCAACAAGTAACCACAACAGAAACTGTGAAAATATAAGAGAGGAATTATAAAAGTATTTCAACGATGAGGGCAAATTTTAAACTTTAACCTTAAGCACGTTAGGGGTTAATACGAAGGCAAATTAACTTATGCCACATTTTCACGAGATTTCAATCAAGGCAAATTGAATACTAGCTAAAATTGATGGCCCACGTGATCGAATTCGCTTTACAAATTTTTCCTAACCAAAGTCAAAAATTGTTTACATTTTGTTGACGCGCCATTTAAAAACACGAAAAAATTTTCAATTTTAAGATCGGGTAAAATTTTTAAAATAATTCTTTTTTTTCTTTTTAAATAGTGAATGTGCAAATAAACCATTGTGTGATAAGTAACAAGAGTATGTGTGCCCAATTGCAAACAAAAAACAAAATTTATTGAATATAAAATGTTTTTTGAGAAACATTTAAAAAAATTGTTTATTATGTTTTTTATCAAAATATATGTATGTGTATATGTATGTATTTACATTTATAAAAAATATTTGAAGTTATATTTGAGTGTCTAGAACTACACCAAGGTACTTCACGTTTTCCTCCCAATGTACTGACACATGTTGTATGTTAATACTAACTTGGGGGACATATGTAGCATTCTTTACGCTTCCTAGTATAATATAATGCCTGAGATTTGGAACAGTTTATTATAATTTTCCACCTCTTGAAATAGCGTATTATTACATTCAGAGCTCTTTGCAGTTTATTTATACCGTCATTAGCAAGATCGCCAGAGCATATAATTGTCATGCCATTAGCGAAAATGGACATTGTACAGTAATCTAAAGTAGGAAAGTCTGCAGTGTATATGTTATATACAATTGGAGATAAACATGAGCCTTGTGAGCAACCTGCTGATATTTGAAAATTCCTAGAACAATATGACCCTATATGTACTCTAAAAGCACGATTTATTAAAAACGATTGTATTATTTTAATTAGCTCCGTAGGAAAGTTCAGACGAATGATTTCATATATTAATCCCTCATGCCATACCGAGTCAAAAGCTGCTTTGACATCTAGTAGCACCAATGACTTTTGGGACTCAAAGTTGGTTTGCATTAAGTTACGTATTCTTACTAAAGGATGAGTTGTGTTATTCTCTCTTCTAAAGACGAACTGGTGCGGCGGAACAACATTATTTGTTTCGATTAACTCCGTCAGTTTAACTTTTACTACTTTTTCATAAATTGTGCTGATAGAACTCAATAGACTTATAGGCTGGTACGACGTGGGATTTTCGGCAGCTTTATTTAGTTTTTTAATGGGAATGATCTTAGCAATTTTAAAATCTTGTGGAAAATGGCAAAATTTTAGACACGCATTAATTAAAATTGTTAGAAATTTTATTCCTTTTCTTGGGAGCGCTTTAAAAGACCTGTTGTATATTCCGTCAATTCCAGGAGCTTTCTTCGTTTTCAAATTTTTAATAATTAAAGATATCTCCGACATACAAGTTTGGATTTGGTTTGAAGCTATTGGGTGTAAGAATTTAAAGTGATCAACACAAGAATAAACCATTGAAATAGTCTTTGCATCACCTATATTTGCTGAAGTTAAATGGTTGGAGAAGAAATTATGACCTAAAACTTCGCATTTCTCCGAATTGGTAGTAGAGCGTTCATCATTTTGTTTTAAAATTGGAATCTTTATTTTTTTCTTCCTTAAAATTTTTGTCAGCTTCCAGAATATTGTAGAGCTTTTATTTAAGGAATAAAGCAGTTTTTCCCAATCCTTGTTTCGTAGAGTACTCAAATTAACTTTAAAATTAATATTCCTTGATAAAATATTATAAGAAAATTGAATTCAATCATAATAAAATCTCAATTATGTACATAATTAATATCATTTACTTCATGTGAGTTATTTAGAAATGTAATAAAAATAAATACCATAAAATATAAAAACTTAATAAAATATCATCGGATGTATCAAAAATGGATTCAATTGCCTGCTGTAGTACGTCTTTTATCAATATTTCCACAGATTGGATTTAAACCATATGATCAATATTATCGCTGTTGCCTTCAAGGTTTTCAATACAATCTTCTCCCTCTTCCACAAATGTTACATTGTCAAATAACTCAATTCCCTCAATTCATCTATAGATGATACTGAAGAGCGCAGACTTGATGACTGCAGTGATGATTGCTGAAAAGTGCAAGGGTCAGAACTTGGCAACTTTTGCCCTAAGAACCATCAGCAACATTTCTGTAGTGACGTTTTCGTATGTCTCTGTCAACTTGAGCTCTTTGAGTTCGCTGCACAACGTTTTGCAAAAAATTTTTTTCGTTTGCTGATCGTTTTTGAATCAGGGTGGTCATGAGCTCCAGTGATTTGTGGGCGGATTGCTGCAATGCAGCTGCCTCATCCAATCTCGATCGCTTAACCTGAAAGTGTGTTGTTAACAATAAAAAAATTTTTTAAATATGTAAATAACCACTAACCTTTTTTGAGCTGACACTGCATTCACTTTCGGTAAATGAATCGCCCAACTAAAAACATAAAAAAAATTAATTTTACAACTTTTCAAATATTTATCAGGGTAACATCTTTGTTTGGACATCATTCAATCGGCCCTAATGTACAGATTTGATATATCCAAAAATTATCACCCTTTAGTACAATCATTTTGTTTTCCTACGAATAATCAAATAAAAACACCGTATTAAATTCCAAATTAGATGGCCCACGAATTTCATCCTCTGCATTCAATAAAAAATTTGGCTCATTAAAACACCATAGCCTAGAAACATACACGTCATCAGCCGACATTCCGCTCCTAGTTGCTGCTCTCTTTATTTTTTCTGCAGAAGTTTGCTGCTGCAAAATCTTGATTTTTTTCCTCACATCTGCAGCAGTAACATTTGGTTTTATTGGCTGCAAAGCAACAGCAATCTCCTCTAATGCTTCTTGCTTTTTGTACCCTTTCGAATAATCAGGATGCATCACTTTATATAGAAACACGCGTTCTTTAAACTCCTTTATTAGTTTCAATCTTTGTTGCGACCAACTACCTTCTACTTTTGTATTCATCTTTACACGTCGATGGACAACTAAACACTAAAAATCGCTCTGCAAAAAAAAACGCAGAACCTGTGTTTTCATAAGTGTGTATGTGTTAGTTTTGTTTTGCTTGTGCGGGGTTGAAGCTGGTTGAGAAATTGTGCCAACCAAAAACCACTCTCTTCACCCAAAAAGCCTACAAGCTGCGATTTTATGCCAGCACAATTAGTCTAGTGTGAAAACCCTCATTGAGTGCTACTATGTTTATGGTAATGTCAAGAAAGTCCATACATCAGAGTTGTATGCAATAGCAGTAAATATGATGTACCAAACTTAGTTGTTTTGCGGAGAATGATCATCTTCTCATCCCTCTTTTTCAAGGATGAACCGAGAACCGAGAGTATAAAAATCTGAGAGTTCATTTTTGTGTCAGCTGGTGGTGAAACTAAAACTGATAAGTTGTGAAACTGATAAATTGTGGGCCGTTTTCGGTTTCTAGGAGTGGCGGACCTAATGTACAAAAAATGTCCTTGAGAAACAAAAGTACCTGTTTAGTGGTTGTATCACGGAAATGACTAAATTTTAAATAACCTGTATAACTGTCTATAAATACTACATAATCTTGGTTATTAAAATGAAATAAGTCTGCCGCTCTAATATCGAAACCATCACACGGAATATCGATTTGCCCAATTTGAAGTTTTGTATTGCTTCGTTGGAACACTTGGCAAGCTGGGCAATTTTGTTCGATATCATGTGGTAAATTTATTTTCAACTTTGGCCAAACATTTTTTATAAACTTTAAAAGCATTTGGCAAAACTCATCTGCTTTTGTTTGGGTTTTTAAATTCTCCAATTCATTCTCAGATATAGAAAGTATGACTTGCACTTCGAGATTTTCCTCCTTCTCATTGTTTTCATCGTTTGAAAGTCACGACTTAAGGGATCGGCCATATACATTTTCAATCCAGAGTACATTTGTGTTATAAGTGAGTAAACGTTATCTAATATTTTGCAATCTAGGTGGCGAAGAGTGAATTGGCTTTTTGAATATGGATTCTAAAGGTTTATGGTCAGATTCGATTGATATTTGCTTGCCCCACACATACTGATAAAAGTTTTCACAACCAAATTTAACAGTAAGAGCTTCTTTTTCCAATCGTGAGTACTTGGACTGGCAATCTGTTATGGATTTCGAAGCATATGCAACTGGCTAGTTTTCTTGCAATAATAATGCATCCATTGCGTACAAGCTGGCATCAACTTGAATTGTCACATCTTTACTGACATCATAAAGCTTTAAAAATGGTGGTTTGCTGATTATTTCCTTTAGTTTCTTAAAGGCGTTTTGTTAAATGGATTTCCAAAAATCATATAATTTTCTCAATGGGGCGAGAAAATTTTGTATAAATTTGCTAAGGTCTGTAAACTTACCAAGAATCCTTTATAATTCCTTTTTGTTTTTTGGTGGGTTTAGCCGCTTAATTGCATCGATCTTATCTGCATCATGTTCGCACTGATTATGTGGCCCAAAAAAAAAAAAAAAAAAAAAAAAAAATACTTTTTTACCATCAAACTCGCGTTTGTCTTTATTTAGCTTTGTATCATTTTCCTCAATAGTTTTAATAACTATTGCTGAAGGGCGGTCTAGTTCTTCTAACACCTTCGAATGAATCAAAATATCATCAATGGCAACTTTGACGTTGGGTAAATGAGAAAAAAGACTTTGCATTATACCCTGGAAAACTTCTAGGGCAAACGGCAATCTTTTACAAGAATATCTCCCCCATGGAGTTGTAAACAAAAAGATTTCTTTAGTACGATCTGAAACTGGAATTTGCCAGAACCCTTTTTTATAGTCTAAAATTGTAAAGTATTTAGTACCGTTTAGTTGGGCAGAGATTTCTTCTATTGTATTTATCGGAAAATTACGCCTTTTTATGTTTTTGTTTTGCCTAACAACGACCTTTGGGGACACTGCTGGTGTTGGTTCATTTGTTGGCTCTATGACGCCCATTTTAACCATTTTATCGAGCTCTTATTTGACGGTGTTTCTTATTTTAAACGCAATTCGGCGTGCTCAGGAAATTTCAAATTTATCAACCAAATCAATATCGTAAGTAAAGTTTTTGAAGCAACCCAGCCTATTGAATATAGCTTTATTCACTTGTTCACAAGTTTTAGCACCAAGAATTGGTTATACATCACCGCTTACAATTTTAAAATTAATTATGTTTGCTTTTTGTGCTATTTTGCATTTCAGATTAACTTCATTCAAAACTTTTATCTTATGATTGTTAAACGAGATCAGATGTTTTACTTTAACTTGACGCATAGTAAAAGGTATATTTTGGGCAATAAGTCAGTCAATAACTTATTTGGGTAACACATTGCATTGTGCACCTGTGTCTAATTTGAATAAGTACTTTTTTCCTCCGAAAAATTATTATCATCGATTTGGTTGGTGTTAGCAATACAACCAATAAAGAGTTGGATCACTGCTGTCACTATCCATACTGTATCCGTTCTTATCGCAACACGCGACATCTCTATTTTAAAAAGCATTTCTTTGTTTGCTGTCATTTCTTTTGTACATTCTTTCGTAATGATTTTTCTTTTTTACTTTTACATAAATGAAAAAAAGCAGAGTTTTGGCTGTCAGAAGTTTTTTTATCAGTTTTATGGACTAAGCACACATTTTTTCATGCTCAATATGAATTTCTGCTGTTTGCTTTTGAGCTAACTCCATGGTTTGGCAAATTTTTATTGCTTTTTCCAGGGTTATATCTTCCCATAAGAGCTTAGTTCGTACAAAATCAATTTTAAATTAATTGTTTGTGGATTGTTAGCATTCACTCGACTTTTTAAAAAACCCCACAAAAAAAATCTAATGGTGTTAGATCACATGACCTTGAAGGCCAATTGAAATCCTCATTTCGTGAAATTACACGTTGAGGAAATTTTGATCGCAAAAGCGTAATGTTTTCTCGAGTTGTGGAAATAGACGTCAGACACATCAATATGATTCAACTGTGTCCATAAAAAGTCTCTCAACATTGATTGGTATCGCTCAGCATTCACAGTAACAGCATTTCCAGCATCATCTCCGAAAAAAATTGGCCCAATGATTCCATTTGCCCAAAATGCACAACAAACAGTAACTTTTTGTGGGTGTAGAGATTTTTCATGAATAACACGAGGATTTTCATCACCCCAGGTACGACAATTTTGCTTATTGACGAATCCATCCATTCTGAAATGAGCTTCGTCACTAAACAAAATTTTGCTTGAAAACAATGGATCTGTTGTTCGTTGTTCAATAATCCAACTAGCGAAATTACGACGTTGTAAATGGTCTCTTTCTTTCAATTCCTGGGTTAATTGAATTTTTTAAGCATGTAAATGCAAATCTTTATGCAAAATCCATAAGATATGCCCAATTCTTGCAAACGACGCGAAATTGATGTTGTCGGTTCATTTTGAACACTTTAACCAACAGCAGCAATATTTTCATTTGTGCGTACAGTTTTTGGTCTTTCACTTTTTGGTTTATCAGTAACACAACCAGTTTCTTAGAATTTGTTCACTAATCTTTGAATTGAAGATTGATTTGGCCGATTATTTACACCAAAAAAATCACGAATTTTGCGATGGGTATTTTTCAAAAAACGCCCATTTTCATAATAACTTTGAATGATGTAAACGCGTTGTTGCAATGTGTACCTGTCCATGGTTAAAACTGTACTACCTTCTAATAATACAAAATGGCTTATGTCATTTGCAAAGATGTCACGTGTAAAAATTATATATATTTGGATGACCCTTTATGTACAGACTGTTGTAGCGGCGCTGTCATCTTATATGAATTCGCTTTAAAATTTCCATAAAATACCTTAACACTTATTAAATTTAGTTTAACAAAAACAAAATATATTATTTGTATTTGGTTGTAACTAATATATAATTTGTTAATAGTTATAAAACTTTGGTTTTGGTAAGAACTTAAATATGGGTCAAATCAACCAAGTTGCATTTTTGTATGTTGTAATCATATAAAGATTAAATTTTAACCAATCTCTCATTTACTAGAAGAACATCATAACTCAAAAAATGCAATTTTTGAGAAAATCATGCAAAATTATTCGCTATACCGTAATTCATATTGTGTTAAAAATTCAGATTTATATCTCTTATAATCTCTGCGAACGAAAATACTGCCATGTCGAGTATAGGAGCTACATATGAATTAAAAACTTTAAACTCGTTTTTCTCGAAATCAATTTTTTTGAGTTATCGCGTTCTTCTACTAAATGAGCGAATTGGCTTTTTATCGTAACCAAATTATTGTTTAAAGCAACAATAATTTGTCAACAGCAAACATATATTGTTACTGAGAACAAAGAATGGTTATTGCTACCATATAAGAATCGTGTTTTTTTCTGCGTGATTCTTAAGTTCTTGACATTAACTAAAGTTTGCTTACGAGGGTGGTGGCAAATATTCATACGATGCAGCTAAGTTCTGTGAGTGTGTGCGTATCAATGACAACATTAATAAAAAACAGATGTTTTGTTTTTAACATTATTGCAATTTAATTATGATTTTAATTACTTTAGTACAGCAACAATAATATTGTTTATGATAAGATTAAATAATAAAAGCAATAAAGTGCTATTCATCGTATACATACATGCGTCTGTAATCTTTAGCTTCAGCTTCGTTAATAAAAGGAGAAATTAAATTTATGTTTAAGAAGATTATTGAAACGAGCGTTAACACGTTTACTGTTATTTTTTATTTTATAATATAAAAACTGTTTGCTACAAATAATAAATATATTGAGCAAACTTGTTTGTTAAGAAATTAATTAACATTGTAAACGATCTGAAAGGTAGAGCTGTCTCGTTTAATTAAATTGAACGGAATAATCCGGTCATTTAAATGAGTTTCTTTCGTTCAATAGTGTTAAATTGAAAAAATGATTCAGGTAAACGGAATGAGCCAGATATATAATCGGCTCCTTTCGTTCAATAATGTACGGATTATAATGGGGTGCATGGTTCACTGTTGTTCAGATGTTTGTTCTTGTTTTTTATGTCATGATCTTATATTTTAGTTGATTTTTTGTGTATTAAAAGGAGTTGCTTTATACGTATGTATGTAAGACATATTTCATTTTTATTTGAATTAACAGTCTTTTTTCAAATATAAAATTTCTAAAAAAAAGGGATTATATATTAATGTTTTTTTGAATTTTATAATTAATTTTCTTTTCAAATATAAAAAATGAAAAAACTGAATTTAAATAATTTAATTTTCTGTTTTCTAAGGATGCTATCCAACGTTGTGGCGAAATATTGAAAAAACAAAAAATAATAAACAATAGTTTTATTTTAAAAACTGATCTAGTGCTTGAAAAAAAAATGATTTATATAAACTAAATAAATGGCACAGAGAAAAAAGAAATTTGGTAACATTTAACAGAAAATGGAGAAAATGGGGCAAAATGTAATTATTGCAAAAATTTTTTTAGTCTCACAGTTGGATCTACTGGAAATCTCAGTCGCCAAAAAGCTGTGAAAATAAATTTAAATTAAAGAAATTTAAATTAAATTTAAATTAATTCTTACATATGGTTTTTTATGATATCCATGCTTTTGTTTAAGCGAGGAAAACTTTATCGGCGGCACTGTGCAGATGAGTTTTTGACGAATACACCATATGGACACCTTGTTGCAGCACACTTCTTTGTTGTTTCAGTGTGTCTCCTCCAAATAAGAGGAGTGATTGTACATTTGGGTGAGTCTGCTCACCCAACTCTAGGCTAAGTTCAATGAATATGTTTTTTCCAATTTTTGTAAAATTTAGTATTTTGACACACAAACAAAGATAGTGTGCATTTCTGCCACCGATCACAATTTCTGCGTTCAAAAAACCCTACTTAAAGACGTTTTCACTTACATATACTAAATTTTATCGTAAAATCAAATTTTTAAGCAATTAATAATTAAATTCTTTATTTTCACGAAAAAAAAAATACCTTTTTGTGGAAAAAACTTTTTGTGTTTTGTGTTTTCTTGTTAAATATCTAGTTTTGTTTATTTTCCCTTCTTCATAATAAAAAAGCACTATATTTTTCTTTCTCTTGAGAACCTACAGAAAATCTGATTATATTGTTTTCTATGTGCCAAGGGTTTCACTTCTGTATACTTGTGATTTTAATAAAAAGACAAGAAAATCACATACATATTGTTCAAATTATAAGATTGAACGAATTGAACGAACGGATCAGTCTTTAACACATGACCGAAAAAGACCCGTCACTGAAACGAACGACCGGGCACAACTCTACTGAACGGAACACAACTTACGACGGTTACGATTTTTTCATACAAATTTGCCATAACTTATCTTTCAACAAAAATGCCGTTGAGATAAAATATATTTTATTTTCTTGTCGTTTTTCACTGTTCTCCTACGTTTTGCCATATTTCCACAAATAACTCTATTTTGTAAGAATTTGAATCACAGTAATAGCAAAAGCACATTATTTAAATAAAAATAATTTAGGACAAAACTTAAGGAACAACAAGTAAGAGTGCTATATTCGGCTATGCTCTATCTTAGATACCCTTCACCATCTATATAAATCTAGTTTAGTAAAGTAACTTCAATCAAAAAAGCAAGTGTTGGGGTGACAGAGAATTAAAAAAGGGGAAAAAATTAAGTACGATAAATAATTTTACATAAAAATGCCATCGCCTCTTAATGGGCTAAGCATTTTAAGAAAATGTTAACATTTCCTTAAAGATCTCTGCAAAAGCTTTATTATTTAATGATACCCATATTGATGTTTAAAAAAACTTCAAAGGCCCGTAACTCGGAAAATATAGGCGAGCGCCAATTTTTTACTTGATGTGTTTTTCTTATTTTTATTTTTCTATCGCAAACAAAGGTTGTCTTTCCCAACTACTACGAGCAAGTAGTTAAGATAACGACCTGAAAAAATACAAACGACAGCTGAATACAAGGACCGATCTTGCTGATTTTCAAGAAAAAAGATTTCAAAACTAGGCCTGATCGATTGGCGTATTTAAATACCCTCAAGCTCACCTTGTGCCTTTGCAAAGTTGATTTCAACTCAAACACGGACGGACAGACGGACAACGCTCAATCGATTACGCTATGAATTAGAATTGAGAATATATATTCGTTTAGAGTAAGAACTGAATATTATAGAAATTACAAACGGCTTAAGCAAATGTCATTTGATAAAACGTAACGAAAAATTCTCTTATATCAATTATACTTTGTCACACTGAAATTAGCGTATGCAAATTATAGTCTGTACTTAAAACTACAAAATCCAGAAAAACATGCAAGAAAAAATTTTATATTAAATTTAAGTATCCTGCAAAATTCGAAAAGGCAGAAAATAGTACACACATAAATACACATACTTATTATCTTTATAGGGTCCTGAAGAGAATAGGGTAGGAAGCACTTGTTTTCGATTATGCCGAACCTCTTGTCTAAAAGTTGTGATTAAAAAGACTGGGCTTAGTACAAGGATAAGTTGTAACACTGCATGAACCCTACCTTGAACTAATGCAAGAGGGGTCCAGGGAGATGGTTCCTGTGTGTGACCACTAGTTGGTAGTGATCTTTATATACATGCATACATAAAAAACTGTAAAGTTTTTTAAGGGTAGAAATATTAAATGTCTATCGCTTTTTGAAAACACGATAAAAAACACGCACACACACAGCCTTGTGTTTTTATTAAACACAAGTGGTTTATTTTTATTGTTTGCTTTTTAATTTTTCATCACTTTGTGTAGGCGCAATTTATCTTATATTTCGAGTTCTACTTTATTTTAAAAACTCGATCGGTGTCAACGTTGTCAATGTCATTAAAATAGATTTTTTTAAGTTGCTAACAAACGACCGAACAAATAAAAACAAAGAAATTTGTGATAAAAAATATTTAAACAAATTGCTTTTTCTCATTGTTCAAGTTAAATTTTTGTCTGCTCGTAGCGGTATGTATTTTGTTTTTTTTTTTTTTTTTTGTTTTTTTTTTCTGATATGATTGTCATTTGTATAACATACGAGTAGTGGCTCGAAAATTTACTCAAGTTTAATACACGCTCATACAACTAAAGCAATAAAAACCTATCAACGGACTTTATTTTTTAAATATTTATTTCTATTTTCTTCAACACCTAAATTGAAGTAGAACCAAAGAAAATACGATCAGTTCCTACAAATGCAGTTAGGAAAAAAAAAAAAAAAACAAAAACTGTAAAATACTGATGGTGACAAGTCGTTAATAGCAATGTTTAACCCAACAAATCTTTTCATATAAATTCAAATGAAGAAAATATTACATTTCAAAATGTTAGGCTCCGTAACGAAATTGTATAAACCAAATTCTTTTGTTATCTCTACAATGTCTGTCCTTCTGTTTGTCTGTGACAGGCCTCAATCTCTGGAAATTTAAATTATAGATACAGAAATCTTCACTAATGCTAAAACTACAATGCAATTGAAAATTAAAATATGACCCTATACTGACTTTAATTTCACGTTTATGGCTTCATCTCTTAAACGGTTAGGACTAACAAAGGGGTCTCTGTGGAAAAATTCATTTAGTCCCAATTCGCACGATGCAAGAAAATAAGACTGCTTATTTTCATTTTCTTCTTTGAACTTTCATTGGCGTTCGCACAGTACAAGTCTTATTGCTTAAATTGTTCAAATTTTTACATGAATGTACACACACACATCTGTGTTTTTTGACATTGCGAATATGGAAGAAAACCGAATTGCAAGTACAAGCAAGACTGTACTCATTTAATTTTACCTCACCCCGTTTCCTACAACCTAATCAGCTCAGCTTAAATACTTGCATCGTGCGAATTGGGTCTTAGACGTATGTTTTCTTGTCTTTTAAACCGCAATATGCAAAGGGGTTTCCATACAAGTATTTTAAAGAAAGAACGAAATAAACCAATGTTTCCAATATATCAAAGTGAAGAGTTCGATAGAAAACACGAGTAAGCTAAAAAATTAAAAAAAAAACTTTTTTAATATATTTTAGCCTTGTAACCAATTGCAGTGAGACATTATTTGGTTTTAAAAAAATATATATTTAATTACCTTTAATTAAAAGGTAAAAAAGTTTGCTCGAGATATTATTAAAGTACGATTATTTTTTATTTATTCGTTTAAAAAACAATTACTTGACAACATAAATGTTTTTTTTTTTTTTGAGTGAAAAAAATATTATTTCTTTTTATACCTTACATCAGTATAATTTATTTAGGTTATTGGATGACATTGAAACTCTATATCACTGTAATCGTAACTATTTTTAATAAAGTTATTATTACTAAATCCAATATTTGATCAATACAATTAAAGGCCCAACTATAATGTGCGTATACTAGCTTATGCTAACTTATACAACTGTGCAAATACATATAAATCAAATGTGGTAAACTATAACGTACTTGAGAGAACTTTTCGTCAAGTTTCGTCAAATGTCATTTGCTTATGCAGTGTACGAAACTGATCGCACATTCAGTACAGAAACAGCTGATTGCGCTTGGTGTATACATACATAAATTGATAAAGAAAAAATTGCAATGAAGAGCAACAGTGAAAAAGAATTCTTTTAATATAATAGAAGATGTAGAAAAAAAGTGTTTATATGAAAAAAAGGACGCGTTTTATAATAACAATTCGCTATAAAATTTATTTTTTAATTGCTTTCGAACTAAATCATGCACACCGTTGCATCTTTTGGCCAAAAATACATAAACAAAAAGAAAAAAACATGCGATTTTATATCGAATTTTATTGAAAAGTAGTAAAAGAAAATATATTTATTTAGATCAATGTTATTAAATATAATATATTATTTCGATGCCTTTTTTTTACAGATTTTATTTATTAAAAAAAAAATGTTTTCAGGAAAGTACGATTTAAACACAAATGTGCAACTGTGGCACATTATTTTTTAAATTTATGTAAGTACATTGTAGCTACATAAAAATCTTTAAAGAATTACCTAAGCATTTGACAGGCTTTTCGTTGGGTTTTTGACATAAGCTCAAGCTAGCTTATGCACATTATAGTTGGGCCTTAAAGGCTCAGCTATAATGTACATAAGCTAGCTTAAACCAATTTAAGCAAGTGTTCAAATATGAATCATATGTGGCAAACTATAATGTGCCTCAGAAAACTTTTCGTTAAGTTTCGTCAAATGTCATTTGATAAAGCGAAGTAAGAAACTGATCGCACATTCCGTATGAAAACAGCTGATTGTGTTTTAATTTCTTGTTCATTCTTAACAACAAAATTAATGAAAAAAAATTGAATAAGTATGGGAACGTTATTAAATATATAAAATATTTCCTTTTGTTATACCCTTCACCATTGGTGAAAAATGGTATATCTAAGTTTGTCATTACAAATATCCATATCCAACCCCATAATTTTATATATTCTGATTCCTTATGCATAGTCAAGTCGATTGAGCTTGAGTCCGTCTTTCCGTTTAAGTGTTGAAATCAACTTTGCCAAGGCTTAATATGAGCTAGAGAAAATCTTAATACGCCAATCGATCAGACATATTGTCGAAAGAGGTGCTATTGAAAATCAGCAAGATCGGTCTATATCCTTCGACGCAGCGGGCACAACACCACCCCTGCCTCACATAAATTCTCTTTCATTTGGAACAAATCTAGTTTAATGAATGAAGTAACTTCAATCAAAACAACAAATATATGGGGCGATAGAGAATTTAAAATTAAGAAAAAAACGTCAAGTTAAGAAATCGATGTTCGCACATTCTTTTCTTTTTAGGACATCAATATGGGTATCATTAAAAAGCTTTTAAGGAGATTTTTTTAGGAAATGCTAAAATCTCTTAAAAATACTTTACCCATTAAGAGCCGATGACATTTTTTTTAAATTCTATATAATTATTAATTTTTTATTTCTTAATTTTTAATTATCCTTCCTTTTTTTTTTTTGACTGGAGTTATTTTAGTAAAGTAAAGTAGATTTACATTCTTACTTGTTTTGAAATTTATATTATTTAAAAACAATTTACTTTTTGCAAAGTTCTTTAACCACATTGACGTTACAAAAAATCCTTTAATGAGTTAACAAAGCATTTGACAGGTTCTTGCCATAAGCTTAAGTTAACTTATGCACATTATAGTTGGGCGTTAAGCGTTTTTGTAATCTCTTTTATATCCAATGGAATTTTATTTTGTTTACTTAATAACGCCGAATTTTTTTATTTAGATATTTAGAAATATGTAAGAAGTTTCCTAAACAAATAAGAAAACGGTGGTGAAATGAACATGGGGACAGGCTTTTACCTTTAATTATTAATACCAACCCCCATTGAGATGGACCATAATTTTCTTGCTTTACCACTTTCTATGTTGTTAAAATATACATGTGCCTTTGCCAACTCATATACTGCGGCCACACAACAGCTGTTTTACTTTTTCTAATTTAGTAGAGACGCCTGGAGGTCTGAACTAACTTTCTATTTATTCGCCCTGAAAACAACTTATCCATCACGGCACTAAAGGGTGTTGAAATCATCACCTATGATCTTCCGTTTTACAAGTACTGGACACCTCTACCAACGCAACAATCGCGGTTGCTCAGCTTTTGATTTTACAGATATCTAAGGACCTTCGAATTCTTATTCTCGAAGGCCTTTGGCGCTGTACGCCGATAACACAGTCGGATTTTGCCCATTCACAAATAATAATAAAAAATAAAAAAGGCAAAACAAAGTTCTTTGATAATGCCAGAAAACAAAACATATAGTAACCTAACAAAGTTCAACACAATTTAAAAGTTTGAAAAAATTTTTGAGTTCAGGGCGGCTTTTATTATCCGACTTAAAAAAAGAACGAGGTTATCAATTCGTCTAAATGTTGCTGTTTTAACGTTTGTGCCTGCATAACCAAGTCATTTCTGAACTATTTTAGACATTTTTTCTTTTATGCTTACAGGTTGGCCCCGTTTAAAAAAAAAATAAAGAGTGTCCCCATACAACATTTATGTTTTTTACATATATTATGAATCGTAAGGGGCATCACTTTAAAATTTGAAAAAAGTGCGTATTACTAAAATTCAGAATATGCAAAAATAATTCAAAAATAAGACTAAAAATTGAAGGGTGTCCCCATAGGTGACGTAAATTGATCTATATGGGCCTATATGTTAAACCATTGGAGATAAACGCTTGAAAACTGGACAGAATTTCGATTACTAGGATCATTATAATAACAAGTAAGAATATTCAAAATTATGAATTAAAGTGTGGCCCAATAGTACATTTAATTTTATTTAAATTATACTTTTGAACAGTCTACAACTGAAATTTACAAAGAACCTGTAAATTTAACTCCGCTATAACTTCAAGTATAATATTTGGATTTGGAAAGGGTGTCCCAAAAGTTATAGTATTTTGATATATGTGGCCAAGTTAACAAGAAACCTGTATTGTTAAGTTCGCTATAACAACAAGTACACAATTTGAATTAAGAAATTAAAGGGTGTTCCATAGTAGCTCTATCTTGGCTATATCTTTTGAAAATAAAACAGAATGTCGATTATTATGATCGTTAAAAGAACAAGTATAAATATTATTAATTAAAAATTAATGGGTTTTATAATAGTTGATGCATTTTGATGTAAATATGTGGACCAACTTTTCAACCGCAATATACAGACGAATAAAATTC
Source organism: Cistogaster globosa (assembly GCA_937654795.1). Classification (NCBI taxonomy): domain Eukaryota; kingdom Metazoa; phylum Arthropoda; class Insecta; order Diptera; family Tachinidae; genus Cistogaster; species Cistogaster globosa. The sequence continues at coordinate 84,242,503 of OW569404.1, read as the reverse complement.
CAAGAACCTGTATTGCTAAGTCTGCTACAACAGCAAGTGCAAAATTTGAATCTGAAAATTTAAGGGTTCTCCTATAGATAATGTATTTTGATGTATACGGCCCAACAACAAGTATAAAATTTGGTTTGGAAATTAAAGGGTGTCTCAATAATTAAACCGTTATAGATAGACAGCTGATTGCTAAGTCCGCTATAACGACTGGTATACATTTTGAATTTAAAGGGTGTTCCTATAATTGATGTAATTTAACCTATATGACTTGTGTGGCCCAAATTCTTGAAAATTAGATGTCTACTAGTTTTTTTGGTATAATACGAAGAAAAAACTATAAATTATAGGGTGTTACAATAATTCGTCTAAATTGATGTACGTGGCAAACTGTTGAACCAATATAGACAGACGGTTAAAATTTACAAAGAAACTTTAATGCTAAGTCCGCTACAACAAGAAGTATAAAATTTCAACTAGAAATTAAAAGGTGTCTCTATAGTTAATGCATATGGGCAAACTGTTGAACAATTGTGGACAGCCAGTTGAAGTTTATGAAGCTCTATTTCTATAAAAGGGTGTCCCAAACGTTAATGAAATTTGATGCATATGGCTAAACTTGTGAACCGTTATAGACAGATAGCCAAAATTAGTTATGAAGTCGGTTTTTTTTTGCAAGAATTATATTCAATAAGAACGGACAAAAAATGTTTGCTACCCTTAACTGTTAGTCGGTATGTATACATGTACTTACATATGCATATACATTCGTCATATTGATTCACACATACTTACCAATTTTTCATTTTTCGATCAATAGGATGATTGCGAGTGGCTGCGTTTTGACGTGTAAATGGCTGCTCGTATGCAAGTTAGTGAACGCAAGCAAGTATGTGCTTGTGCACTTTTTACTCGACATGTTTTTCATTTTCTATTAATTTTCTATTGTTGATATTCTTATTGTTAATGTTTGCTATTTGTATATTTATGGTTTTTTTCTTTTATTTTATTACTGCTGTTGCTGTTGTTTTAAGTACAAATATTGAAATTTGTGTACACGTATGTTTGTTATAATTTTATTTTTGTATGTATGTATATGTGCGTGTGTCGTTATGTTAACTGATATTCATTTTGAAGCGTTTTAAACTCCATCAAGAAATTCTACCATTCAGTTACGGTTTAATACGCGACAGGTGAATGTTGACAACTGATAATTGCGTCACAAGCTACTGAACAGTTGTCGTCAACGGATCGTCATACAACAGCCAATAACTTGACAAAATATCATATTGTTTTTCGAAAGAAAAGTGTTAAAGAATAATTGCCACGAAGCCAGTTCAGTTAGTCGACTGCCAGAAAAACTTAATCGAAAACTTTTTTTATTTCTAGTTTGAATGTTGATTTGTGGCAAGAACATTGTTATCAACAATTGATTAAATTATTGTGCACGAATGTGTTAGTGTGTTCGTATTAATCATTTTTGAAGGATTAAGCAGCAGATTACTTAAGCCAAGTGAATGCAAACATAATAAAACAATTGCAATAAGTTTGTTCGTTTGGCTTAAGTTATTTTCGAGCTTAAGTTTCAACTGTGATGTTTGGTGCTCTACTTAAAAATTACCTTAAAAAAGCATTTGATACAACTACCCAGTACGTAAGAATATATTGTTTTCGCAATGGGTAATTTCTAAAAAGGGGAGGGGTTGATAATTAAGCCCTTTTAACGCATATTTTTCTCTTTGAACGTTTACGTGGCAAGAGCGGAAATATTATAATAATAAAGTGACACGTTTTAACGCTCTAAAAGTAAATCAATTTCAAATTTTTTCATGTTTTCAAATGTACCAAAATATGCTAAGGCTTTCAAGGTGTTTCCTGAAAAGCAGTAGAAAATAAATATTTATATAATTTATCTTATTTTGAGGCAAAGATTATTTCTATTGGCTTGAAAATGTTCCTAAAAAAATTAATAATTTACATTTTGTTTTTGAAAAATTTATGTAAATTTAATTTTCCTCAGTATATGCAGTTTAAAAAATTCATAAAAAATTTGTTTTACTTTAATTTTCTATTTTTAAGCATGTGTGCATAATTATGGTTGCTTTCGAAAGGTTATAAAAATCGGAGAAGGCAATAAATTCGCCTCGGTTGTTTTAAGTTTGTCATATTAATTAAATAATTTGTAGGTACATTTTGATAAAATATCAATTTTAAATAGTAAATTTATATGATTATAATTATTATGCTGCTCTTACAAACCAAAATGTGTTAGTTTCATAATAAAATTTATACCCGCCATCAGTTTTCACAATGAACCAATTCTTGATAAAACTTTTGTAATAATTATGATGGTGGGTTAAATTTAGATGTTTACAAATTTTTTATAATGGAACTAGTTCATTGAAAAGGTGACATAAAAATTGTTTATACTTTTGTTAATTCATATAAAGAATGCAAGTCGCTTTAAAAAAACGAAAAGTAACTGTTATTTTCTGAGCAACAAATAAACATTAAATAATATTTTTTTAAGGAAAAAACTATATCTTCCGAGCGATAAATAAATATAAATAATTTAAGAATTAATAATGCGTTTACAGATTTATTATTCTATAGTTATCGGTTCCTTTTAATTTTTTCTGTATTGAAATTTTTCCACGATAATAAAAAAAAATATTTATGTTGTTTTTATTACAATTTTCGAATGATTCATTATAAGCTCTTAAAATATTAAGTTCTTTCGATTACTTTCTAATGTCCCAATTCATGTTTATGTAATTTTTTAGTATTACAAGCTATCAGCTCGCCTGATATTCCTGTATTATGAGGGATCAACTCCTCCGAAAAAATTTACTCAAATTTACTGAAATTTTTTCGGATGTTTGTGTAGGTGACACAGTGGAACGCTTTGAACAAACTGAATACAAATATTCTTGATAACTTAAAGTTTTCATCACATTTCGAGCATGACTTTTCTTTTTGCGATGAAATATTTGCTTAAATTGCTAAGTATACTTTATGAAAAATATTAGGTGTTTGGCATGTTTTTATTACTAAAGAAATGTGTAGGACTCAAATTTCATTTTCAAAGCAAAAAAAAATAATAAAGTTGCAGGAATTTCAAAATAATGATTTTGATTTTTAATTGTATGTGTCTAAATTCCGGAAAAGTAAATATATTATGAAAGTTTTCTCGGAAAAGACCTTAATACCGTTTGGTAACTCAGGGCTGGATGATAAGGAGTCAGTGAGTCATTCTGCCAGTTCGTCAGCCAGTAAAGTAACTCTTTTATATTTATGTAGATATCAAAACTATATTCATCAGAAAAAATATTTCCAATTAAGCGTATCATTGTGTAGAATGTTTTTTATTTATATTCCACGAAATGCACAGAGAGATAAGATTATTTTTAAATCACACTTTCTTCATAAACAATGATACGCTGGTTGTCGTATCTTGACTAATAGGAGAAATCTTCACCATTGCCCCACACCGAGTCATATAATATTTTCAAAGTTCAAGAGTTGTTTATCAGTAAATACTCGTTTATAAACAGTCGTAAAGTTTTAAAATTTAAAAATATTTAAACTATAAAAGAGAACTTCAATTGTGTTGAGCTCTGTATTTTAATTAAATCAACTAAATGGAATGATTGGGAAGGCACCAGTTGCTTAGTTTTACATATAAATGCGAGCATTCTATGATTTACTTACATTTTGCAAAAAGTGGAACGTTTCTCATTTATACTCATGATAATTGATATAATACCTTGAAAAGACTTAGTTTAGAGCCCGCTCTGTAATCGAATACTTGCTACGAACCATTAACCAACCTTGCGAATAGCACATACTCGATTGCTGTTTTTTTTCGTGTTTACTTCAACATCTTTCAACAAATCAAAAGTAATTGCTTGTAGCACATTGTCGAGTAATTTTTAATAATATTAATTTAATAATTTTATTTTTCTGTAAACTCCAGCAACTAACTTAAACACTGGGTTATTTAAAAATTTAGTCTCACAAAATTTGTCAAAAAATGTACACGAACGGAAGAATGGTAAAAACTGATTGTAAACTTAAAAAACTTTCTACACTTTAGACTACTAGAGTACTAATCAAAACGCGGCTTGAAAATGATGTCTTTACATCGAAAGCGCTCGCCAATCGTACTAAATAAACAGCCAGTGACGACGGTCTTCACCGAAAGGTATGACAACAGTACTTAATAATTATTATTTTACTGATAATCAATACAACACTTGTTTTATTTTACAGGAATCTTAAGAAAAAACAAATAAGAGTGCTATATTCGGCTATGCCGAATCTTATATACCCTTCACGATGTACTTAAATCTAGTTTACTGAAGTAACAACAATTAAAAAAACAAATATTGGGATGACAGAGAATTAAAAAAAATTAAGCGCTATATAAAATTGTACATAAAAATATTACCGGCTCTTAATGGGTAAGACATTTTAAAAAATTTAAGCATTTCCTGAAATGTCCCTTTTAAAGGCTTAAATGATACCCATATTGACGTCTTAAAAAATAGGGAACAAAATCTTACTTTTCTATAAAAACAGTTTGTCATTCCAATTGTAATTTCTACAATATCCATTTCCGACCCCATAAAGTGTATATATTTTGAATCTTTATGCAAGTTGATTAAGCGATATCTGTCTGCCCATCTGTCCGTACGTGTTAGTGTTGAAATCAACTTTGCCAAGGCACTAGATAGGCTAGAAAAAATTATAAAACGCCAATCGATCAGACATAATTTCGAAAATCATGCTATCGGTTCATGTCCTTTAAAGCAAGAGGCAAAACACCACGCCTGCCTCTAATTTTTTCCAATAATTTTTTTAACTCTAATCAAAAAAAGAATCATATGGAGCGATAAAGAATTAAAAAATAAGAAGAAAACAATCAAGTGAAAAAAGTTCAATTGTCAATATAGTCATTATAGATATCAATTAAAAGTTCGTGAAAGGATTTTTTAGGAAATACTAGATTAGCAGCCGAAGATATTTTTATGTAAAATTATATATCGTACTTATTATCTTCTTATTTTTTGATTCTCTGTCACCCCAGAAAAAATTTTTTTGATTGGAGTTACTTCACTAAACCAGAATTACGTACATTTTCGTTATTGTTAAAGTTTTCTCTCAACCTTTTGTTAATAAGTTTTTTTTTTTAATCTGTATCCTTTTTGTTTGTGTTTTAAAAACAGTTGAACTGTCATTTTAGCCTCTCAATAAGAAATTAAAAGAGTCAAGAAAAATCCAGTAAATAAAATTAAAAACGGTTGAGTTTTTGAAGAATCTAATACATCATCGCTAAAAGCAAGCACTTTGAGGTTTATATGGCTGACTGAGCCATATAAACCTTCTTAACTTTATTTTTTACTAGCTTAATGTACCCCGGATACAATTTGAACACATGAGAAACAATATTTTGTAGTCGAGTATGTACATTCGGAGACAGCGTATGAAAAATCTCAGAAGAGCCTATCAGTTCCAATCTATCAAGTAAGTAACCAAAGGTACGCAAATATAAAATTTGATTGAGATTGTATTCGAATGTTCATTTTTATTAATTTGTATTATAGTTTTGTCATTAAATCTGTATTTTTTTATTCATCAAAATTTATTTGCCTTGATAATATTGCCCGATTCCTTAATTTTTAAAACATTTTTAATGGAATAGTATTCTGCAGCTCTGCATACCAAAATGTGTTTATTATAGATGTTTTTGTAAGTCACACAATTTACTGTTACCCATCAGACAGAATTTTACTTCAGTTATCAGACCACAGGTAAAACGGTCTTCATTTATAAAATACTAAATGTTTTATTATGGGAAACATCTACCTTCTACATAAATATTTATGTTTGAAATTTTATTTAAATCTGTTCTGCTATGTGTCCATCTTTTCCCTTTTTGTCTCACAAAGGTACTAGCTTTGGCAACAGATATAAATTTAAATTTGGACATCACAGATAAGAACCTTTATATGTTTCGAATTTCATTAAAATTGATTAGCCAAGATTTCGTTAAAATCGATTCAAAGGTATCAAAATTCCCGCTGCCTCCTTTTCTTCTCTTCTGCTCGGCTGTTTTAAATATAAATATCCTAGTTCACTTTGCACGTTTCAAATTTCATTAAGGTTGGTTTAGCCGCTTAGCCGGAATGAAGCACCAACAAACAAACAAGTAAATAAACAAACTTACAAAGAGCTTTATAATATATAATAGCAATATAAGCAATTTACTTTAATCGTGCTTAATTTCTTCAAATATAAATATTTCATGATATTCTCATGAAATATTTATTATTTAAAACTAAAAAATCAAATGTATTACTGCGGGGAAAGCATAGCCATATGGCCATTTCACTACTGCTAATATAGCTCATCAGTGGAATTTACCCTAATTTTTTATTCAAAAACAAGAAAGTTTTATATCTATTGCCAAGTTGATTAAATGAGAACTATATTGAATCAATAAAGCAAAAAACAATAAAAGCTCAACAGGTTTTATATACAAAAAAAAACCCAGCAAACATTCAGTAACTATTTTTATATTTTCTTCCATTTTTCTACAGAAGATAAGATTAAACAAACTGGACAACAAAAGTATTTTCGCAGCACCGAGGGCACGGCGCGCATCCCCATTTACAAAAAAGAGTTAAATTGCAGTTTCCATATTTTTTCAACTCACTTTAAGTGATTTTAGCAACCTTTCGGCTGTATGATCAAGTACAGCTTGCAGTTGTACCTGTGCCGAAATTGGTTTGATTTTGATAGATTCCTTTGGAGGATAACACTCCTTTTTAGCTGCAATTATGTGATGATATGACGGGTATAAATTTGAGCCTTTTTCGATCGCACGTAATCTGAGTTGAGTATACTGCTGTTTTGTTAACTTTAAATCCAGAAATAATGCAAGCGCTTCCTCATTTGTGAACTGTTTTTCCTGCTTTGGTATCGGAATGCTTTTAAGGATCCGTTTTGTTCTCACCGGACTAGCAGAAATGACTTTTTCAATGATATCCACTTTCGTTAATTGTTTTTGTGATCGCAGCTTGTAAAGAAAACTATCTTTAATGTTTTCACACCCGATTTCTTCATTTATGTTCTTAAGTTTTCGTCTCTTAGATCTATGGCTACAGTTATCTAGCGATTTTTCTGGTCTTCCACCACTCTTCTTATTTGTGGTTTCTGAAATCACCTGGATACTAAGTTCACCTTGTAACCAATTTTCAAAGCGCTTGTAAAATTTACTTTTACTATAGTGAACTTCCTTGTAGCGTTTTTGCAATATTTTTACGAAATCAGATACTTTGTTTTTTATTTCCAATTGCGTTTCACTGCTGATAGCATTTATGTTCAATTTTCTTTCAATATGGTTTAGAACATCTTCTTTGTTTTTGTTTTTAAAATATTCTTCGGTCAATTCATTATAGCTGAAAGTTTCCATATTTTAATTAAGCTGAGTTCTAAGTTCTATAAAAATAACTTCCAAAAATGTATCAACCTTTTCAAATCGAATTCTTGTCTGACAGTAAAATTTATTTCCAAATTTTTGTCCTTATATACTCAATAAAGAAATGTCAAACTTAAAGTAGATTACGTACACACAAAAAAATATTAGAGCTATTATTACCTAGGCTAGCTCAGGTATTTTTCTTTTATATGGAATTTTTTAAGACAAAAACCAAGTTCAACTACCTAAGCTGATTTGGAAAACGTACAATAAATTTGCCTTTTTAAATCGAATACTTGTACCGAAATAAAATTAATTTCCAAATTATTGTGATTTATACTACATATAAAAGTGTTAAACCTAAAGTAGATTACCTAAACACAAAAAACTAAGTTTAACTACCTAAGTTGATTCGGTTTATACAAGTTTTCTATGGGAAAATTTGTCATATACAACTTATACTGGATTTTAAGGAAATTTTAACAAAAATTGTTTTGTGTACTAAAACTCTAATTTTTCGAATAAAATTAAGTTTTTAGTTAGATTCCTCTCTTTCCCTTACGTTTTGCTATCTGCAATTTGTACTTTTGGCAGTGAATGACTTCTAAAGTAAATTTACTAGCAGTTTTGATAGAAATTTGTTTGTAAAAATGCTGAGTATTTTCATTAAAATAGAAAAAGTGTTCTACGGGCGGATCCGGGCGGGTGCAAAAGTGTATATAGGCTTAAAGAGAACGCTTTTGCCTTTCTTTGGGTGGTTTTGGTTTTTTGTCCTTTTTTGTCCTTTAGAAGTTATATACTACTAAACTTCAAACTTTGCGAATATATGGAGGTTTCCAATTTTAAACATAACACCCTATTTACAAATTATACAGGGTGCGCATATACCATTTCTTAAAAACAACAGTTCACCCAACATAACAAAAAAAAACCGCAGCTCAATATCGATAACAGTTTTTAAGAAATCGCAATTAATATGAGATCAAACATTACAATTTTTATTTTATTTTTAAATTAACATAAATTCTTTGCCTTTAGCAGCATGCCACGCCCACTACTGCGAATATTTTGACCCAATTTTTCGGCTACCTTAGTTTTGATCTGCTTTCTTTCTGGTGACATAAAAATTTTAAGAATCTGTGTCATCAAAAAATATAGGTTTTGGCCAATGAAAATTAATTCTGAACCACCATACAACTTTTTAAACAGATGTATAATGAGAATAGTAAGTATCTTATATATGTATAACAGCAGATTTGCGCTATTTGAAAACATAAGCACCCTATTTTACCTTGAAGAAAAATATCTACCAGTGTTTTAAATCTCATTGAAATCGGTTCAGTCGTTTAGCCGTGATTGACAAACAATCAAATAAACAACTTGCAAAGATATTTAAAATAATTCAGATTATTTTACTGATAAAAATTATAACCAAATCAGTGTTTTCAGCAGTAAATCAAAAAAAGTTCTACAAAATTCAGGCGAAAAATAATACTAAACCAATAAAGAAGTAGAATCAATTGAAACTATATTTTAAAATGAATTAAAATTTGCGTTTTAATGCTTAGGTTCATTTCATTAATTTAATTTCTAAACATTATTTACAAATGTACGCGAATGTTTTTCAAGGAAAACAAGATCGCTACATCCTTCATCAGCATTCTTCGCATTTATCTACCTTAGGTGGTGCACAATATATCCATCATATAATTAACCAACTTATCAATATTAATTTGGTAAGACGAAGTCCATACCCATATCAAGGAATTTCTTTGTTGTTCTCTCTGCAACTCGTCTCGTACATTTGTTTTTGCTTTCTACCAACCTTCGGTATGGACACGAAATGCAATTTATGTTTTTTTTCAAATCCTGATTAGAAAAAAATTAAAACAATTTTTTTATTCATTAAAACTCGAATTGTAAACTAATTGTACATATTGTTAGGAATAGTGAGTGGGAAAACACTTACAATATTTTTTCATGTGCTTATTAAACGTCGTAGAAGGGAATTAAGTTGTTTAGGCCAAAAAATATTATCATCGTTCTATGAATACTTTAGTAAACCTACAACCACATGTTCGCAACTGAGATAAAATAAATTAATATATTTAAACTAAAAAAAGAATACAAACACTTACATGCCTGCATATGTATGTTTGTATGCATGGATTAGTTTTAATATAAAATACAAATTTGTTATTTTGTAAATTAACATGTTTATAAAGAATTTACCGCTATTACCGCTATAACAGTCAGTAAATGGAACAACAATTTCTTTGCGTACTGTTTTTTATTTTGATCACAACATTTTAAAAAGCTTCAAGGTTTCGATGTACTTAAAATAAATCAGCCAAGAACGACTCCGAACAGCATACGAAGTGTTCCGTATTTTGCATGGGCCGATTTTTTGTTTTTAGTTAAAATTTTATGTTTTTATTATTTGCTGCTGAAAATTTAAAGTGTTTGCCTTTTATGTAGATTCATTAGATAAGACAATATGTATTAAAACCAGGTCTTCTACTGAAACGTCTTTTATCTTAAATTTTATTTATTAAATTTTTTTTTTTTTATATAGAGCACACAATCTGTGATAATTTTAAAAGTCTGATTTTAACGGCTTAAAAGAACAAAACATCTAGTACAAATCACGCCTTCATTTAGCATTCCTTAGAGTACGCCTTAATTTAATGGCCTAAAACATGCTCTGTGTAAATTTTATCTGTCTGTCCGTGGCAGCTCAAAAATAAGCCCATATACGTTTAATTTATATTTTTATTAAGAAACCCTTTGATTTTTACTTTCATTTTACAATTTGTGCTTTAGCCGCCATAATATAATTTCTGTGATAATTTCAAATATCGTCCTATTGTGGCTCCAGTGGTATGTGATAGGCGGATAAACATTGTAGACATTGTATATTCGGCAATGCTAAATCTTATTCACCCTTCACCATTTATGTAAATCTTGTTTAGTGAAATAACTCCATTAAAAAAAAACAGAGAATTAAAAAATAAAAAAATATAAAAATTTTACATTATTGGGTTAAGCATTTCTTAGTATTATTTGAAAAATCTCTTCAATAGGTTTTAAATGCTAACCATATTGATATCTTAAAAAATATGGTGCACAATCTTACTTTTCTACAAATAAGTTCTACAAATAAATTCAAAGGGCGAACGACAATTTTTTACTTGGTGTTATTTTCTTATTTCTTAAATTTCTACCGTTCCATATATTTGTTCTTTTAATGGAGATACTTTATTGTAAAAAATGATATGGAAAAATTAGAGGCAGCTGTGGTGTGTTGCCCGCTGCCACGAAAGACATGTACAGATTTTGCTGATTTCTAATAACAAAATTATCGAAACTATGTCTGATCAACTGGCGTATTTAAATTTTTTCTGGCTCATCTAGAGCTTTGGCGAAATTAATTTCAACATGAATTTAAGATGTTAGAAATGTGATATTTAGAGAAGTAGCCATAGTTAATGATACATGTGTATATAAATAAATACATTTGAATTAAGGAGAGACATTAAAATCATTTCTCTTTTATTCCATTACGAGTGAAATACTAATGTAGGCTGGCTAGTTCAGCGAAAATTCTTCCTGATTTTTAGAATTTACTACCAATATTTAACATGCCAGTGGGGCAGAATGAGATGGATCTTTTTTTGTTAATAGGAAAATGAATCTTCTATATTCATATAAAAAAAATTAAATATTTAAAAAAATGGTTATAGTTGTTGTTAATCTCTAAGAATTCCAAAAAATTATGGTAAAAACAATTCAGGAAAACTAAAAGTATAAAATTGCAATAACAATTTTAAAAATTAAGCAAATCAAATAAAATTTGTACATGTGTAGTTGATAGACTAACATTACATGGCAAAAAATCTGAAACATTAAAATAAAAGAAATCCCACAATTCCGAAAATAAGGGCCAAAAATTCAATTAAGTCCTTATGGGCTCATGAATTACTTCCAGCAAGGATTTTAACAAGAGTCTTCCTTTTCCGATCCCAGCTTTGTGATTTTAAAACATAGGAATAAAAGTTAAAATTACAATGTAAAATAGGTGAAATTAAAGGACTTCGAGCCTCTACAGGAATGATTTTATACAAAATTTGGGTTAAACGTACAAAACAAATACACATTATAACATTTCTCAAGAAATTTTTTTCTCTCAACAAAATAAAATTTTTTGGCTTTTTTTTGGCTAAAATACATAAAAATACAATCAGGCAGAAAATATATAACTCTCATATTTTTCTAAAATATTTAAAATTTTTTATGCTAACTACGTTAAAACAATAAAAATAAAAAAATTTAAAAATTGTACCTAATAGTTTGAAAAAAACTAGACCAGGGTATTAAAAAATCAAAAATTTTAATTTTAAATTGCTTATAACTCGATCATTTTAAAACGTAGTTTGCAGGTTAAAGCACATTTAAGCATTAGAAAATTTTTTAAGCGTGAGAAAACCAACTTTGAGACTCCTGAAAAGTGCTTGATACGAAGTTCAAAACTTAAACTCAGATGCTCCTTACTGCCTCATTGTAGAATGTTGATTTCTAATAGAGTTGGGCTTATCAACTCTTTAAAGTTTTCAGCTTATCTCATTAGAACGAACTAGTTCATTTATTTAGTTCAAAGGCCCAGAAAGTTAAAAACAATTGAGCGAATCCAGTTGATTTATTTAACTCGATTGTTTTTAGCTCATTAGATTTTTAGTGTTCTGTCTTTACTGTAAGTAAAAAAGCTCTATTTCCATTATCTTCTATTATAAATTTACCAGAAATTTTTTATATTCGTTTTAATGTGAATAATGATGAACTAGTAAAGGCGCTCAGTAAAAAGAGCGTTCCATATAGTTCAATTAAGACAATAGTTCAATTGAACTAGGCCGTTCACGAACTACACACTCTTAATTCTAATAATTTTAAAATAAAAATTTGTGTGTGTGTGTGGGCTTATTTTTATCAGTTAGAGTAAACAAGTGGAAATAGTTGTTAAAGTATTTTTTTTTTAATTTGCACATAAAACCTACATTTAGCCGTAGGGTTGTAAAACATTTCTGAGAATATTTTGGGGCAGATAGAGATTAATAATACCGGTATTAGTTTTGGATGCCATCTTTAGAATTCAAGAACACATATTTATACTCGAAATTTCGTAAAAGCTCGATCCAAATCAAGACGATCAAGGCGTAACTTAGCAAATTGGGTTATTGGCAAATTGGATTATTTTTAATACAGCAAGCATTTTCATAAAAGTTAGTGGCTTTCAGAAAAATAGAAAGATGAAGAAATCAAATAATTCTTGTATATGACTCAGTATTAAATACTCTAAGTTATTGATCACATCTGCACCAAATTTATTTGATTCTTCTTGTAAAGCTCTGTTTACCTCTTTCTTGTAAGTTTTTTATTTTTTCAGGAGGTTAGTGTGAATAACGCAATTCTTTTGGATCATTATTAAGTTTCCACTGCTTTACAATGTATAATATGTATTTCGTATCGTTGTTTTAATAAAAGATAAATTTGCCCAAGAGTCTCATTTGTTAGTTCCTTTAAATCCTGTTATAAACAGGGTTCAGCAATCACCGAATACATCGGAAGACTTATCTTCATCACCAATAATCAATTTTAGTAATTTTTTTTTATAAAAACATTAAGTTATTTGTACGCGGTAAAGAGACCTACAAAAAACAATTGTTGTGAACAATCCTGATTAAATTCCTTAAATAGCTGGCTCTTTTTACATAACAGAACGTCTGTATGGTAGAGGAAAAAGTAAGGACTTGTAAATTTGTATAAATAGGAGAATAAAATATTTAAAATACTGCCAAACATTAGGAATTAATATATTGATATTAATTTAATATTGATATGAATACTCCCCGTATTCTTATTTACAAAATTAAACAAATTATATTTTTCTTAGCGTTTATTTGATTTCAATTATTTTACTTAAACTATAAATAAACAAATAGTAATTATAAATTTACAATTATACACAGTCCCATAGTTCGAGTTCTCAATTATACTTAATATATTAACTTTAGTTTTTTTTTTTAGAAATTTAGATATATATAGTAATTTAAGCTTATGTGCAATCTATATAATTTAATGCAACGAAAAAAATTTTATAAAAAACATTACTTTTATATTTGTATAATAAAATAAGTCAATGGATAAAAAGTCAAAAGGGGAGGTTCTCAGGTTAGCCACCAAAATTTATTTTTATTTATGTTTGGAAGTAGATTTTTATCATCCAAATATATACTTTTATCAAATCTAGCATTATCATTTGTGATTTCATTGCTATGGATTGCTTTTATATTGGCTCTTCTATATATGTGGTAAAATATAGGTATGCCTACTTCATTTTGAATAAATCCCTTACGAGTACTATCTAGGTAGACAAATGCCTCAGGTGGTACAAATCCGCTTTGGAGAGTTTTGTATATATATTCTTCATTGGTGTAAAAAGGCGCCATAATTAAATTATTCGCAGTACATTCTGAGCTTTTAGCGATATGATTTCTAATTAGATGGATAATAAAATTGTCAATCCTACCTAGTTTAGCCGTATTATATAATTTTTTGTTCGATATGTATTTCGTATAACCACTGTTTGATGATCTATAAAGCGATGTGCATGCTCTCAGACATTTTCTTTCGAAAACTCTAATTTTCTCCATATATGCTGGCGAAATGTTAAACCATATTTGACAACCATATGTTAGAATAGGTGGAATTAATGATTAGTACAAAATGACTTTAACTTGGGATTGAATGTGCTGAGAGTAAAATAATTTCTTATACATAAAAAAAGAATTTCTTGCTTTTGTTTATTGCATATTTATATGACTATTAAAATACAAAAATTTATCCAAATTAATTCCTAAGTATTTAACTATTTGTTTATTGGGGATACATATATTGGAATTAGATTTTATGCCAAATTCCTTCCATTTTTTTTTAATGTTGTGGTTACACCTTCCGACTGGAGGTCGAAAAAGGATTGTTTCACATTTCTTAAAGTTAATTTTCATTTTCCAATCTAAAGCGTATTGTTCAATTATTTTTAAATTTTGTTATAGTTTGGTATTAATTATTTCTATTGTACTATCAGCTTGATGGATTATAATATCATCAGCAAATGCAATAATATTATCTAATTTTGTTAATAAAACATACAAAAACATATTGAAAAGTATTGGGGAGTTCACAGTACCTTGTTGCAGGCCGTTCACTATTATGAATTTTTTCGAACTTACTTGATCTCTGTTATACACTGAGAATGTTTTGTTACTTAACATGTTATGTATGAGTATAATTAGATATATAGGCATTCATATTTTAATAGTTTGTATATTAAAGCAGGTATCCATACGCTATCAAAAGCCTTTTCAAAATCAATTAAACAAGCACCAGTGTACAAGGATTTATTTAAAAAAATTATGTTTACAATGTAAACAACCTAAGATAGATAGATGCAAAGAATGCTAATGGAGAATGTAGCGATCCAGAAAATGCAGCATTACATTCTTCTGGTATCTAAATTTTCTTCTTTTCTTTGAAAGATGTCCGCATACGTTTGTAAAATAATTTTCTTTCTAAAAAAAGGTGTACAGTTCAACTCCTAATTTCAGAGAAAAATTAAATTGAAAATAATTTATATAACTTTTCTTTAATTCCATGATTATTATATTTTGGACCAAATGGATTGAAATCAAAGGAAACGCAAGCATATGCATTTGATAAGACCGTAACGAGGAATGATTTGAAATATATTTAATCGCTCTAAACTTGAGTGGAGAATTTGAGTTGAGAATTTAAAATCACATTAACCAGGTCAGATTATGTAAACGTTCATTTAATTAATTAAAGCTTAAATGTCAGGAAATTTGATTCGTCGTTTAACAGACCAATTTGTGAATGGCTTACTTTTTGCAAGGGAACTAGTTGTTTTTTACAGTAACACAAGCTTTTTCCAGTCGCCTATTGGTTTAAAAGATACTTCACTTTGCTACAGTAAAACATGGCATTTTGTTCTACCGCGTTAGTATTAACTGTTCCTCGGTAATATATGGCGATTCATTTCTCTGCCTTTCGCTTAAGAGAAGACACATTAATTGCAGCGCTTTCGAATCGTATCATTAACCCCGCAGCTTTTGATATCGCACAATCTTTTACAATGACATGTAATGAAGTATACAGTTTCTAGCTTCTCATTCTCCACGAACTTTTTCCAAAAATTCGGTGTGCCATTATTTAACAAAGATTCCTTGCTTTAACTTTGACTTGTCACTTTACTTCTAACTTCTCTAATAACTGTCCTCTAATAATGTCCAACCTTGGCCCATATGCTCTTGAAACCCAGTAACTACTTCACCTCTTCAGGTGAAGGCGCTATTTGGCTGTCGATATAAAAAGACACTTCTTCTAATTTAACTGCTTCCACTCGTCCTTGAATACACCTACGCTCACACGATAGCTTATATGACCTCCGTAAGAAAAAAACAAGACAGGTATCTACATTCGTATTCTAGCTGACCACATGACCTGATGAAAGGGTCTTCGTAGATCATAAATCTAAAAATGTCATATAGAATAACGTGCGGAAATGATTGGCTAACTGGGATGTGCTTTATATTTTTTTGTTATGAAAATTGATGTTTTGAATGCATTCGTTTTAAGACATTGATGGCTACGGAAAAAGTAATAAGCGTTATATTTTGTTATGTGATGTCGGATATTTCTCCTACAAGTATTTTAGGAAACATGCTCATGTATATTTCATTCATAAAAGTAAGTTCCTGAATTACCGTAAATTAGCACAAAATTTAAATTCAAAATAAAAAAATAAAAAAAAATTATACTGAGTTAAATTGTAGGAAACTGAAAACTTTTTTGTTTGGAAGGAAATCTGCGACAGTTCAGTAACAAAATAAAACAAAACATGCAATCACAACTCTTTATTCATTTCGCCATTTGATTTGCAAGTGCTTTTAAGAACTTTATATGGTAATCTATCCTTTACATTCTACAAGTAAATGTTAATAAAGATAAGTGGATGAGAACATTATTCAAATACTTAATATGAAATGTATTTTAAAGTTGGGTACTTTCAAGATAATTTTTACTGATCGATGTTGTTTTACAAATCAAATCGGACTATTTAAAGCCCGTACCTTCACTTTTAGTTAGAATGAATCTAAAATCATATAGTGGTGGGCATCAGAATTAAAATATAAACGATACTTCATTTTTAAGAAAGTACGGATCTTCAAGACCTCCAAGCCAAACAACATAATGTACAGTTATATTTTAAAGAGGTAACGTTTTTTTTTTAATTACTTGTGTAATTTTTTTAATGTTTATTAAAATATTTAAAAACTAAAAATGAGTCTCATTAGTAAAGAAATTTGATGTGAAAAATAGTCTTTTAACGCGTGTCTTCTTTCTGTTAATTGAATTTTGTAATCAAAGTACCATAACACTCCAAAAGTACCGTATTGAACCACAAGACCATTTATGTAGCCAGATAATTTTTCTGGAGGGGACGACTGCCCTATAAAGAATAGTTTTCTCAGATGACCTTCTTAAGCCAATAAAAACGTTTTTTAATACTTTAACTTACAGCATCGCGACTCAATGTGCGAGTCACAGCAAAAAAATTTTTTCAATCAAGTTTCTTTGAATTTTTAAGCAGTTTTCTTTATTTTTACTTTAGATCGACCTTAAATTTTTGAATTCAATAGATTTAGTCAAAAAAATAGTGGCCAATTCCCTCATGTTTTTCTTTATGCCTCCGTTTATTTAAATTCGATACGCAAAATTAATTAATTAAATTTTACAAGTTCCCTTTTGTTATCGCTTGTTCCTTCCCATTACGTATGTAAATCGACCAATATCATTATGGCAGTTGGCAAAAGACATATAAAATGGAAAATAAATAAAGATGGGATAAAGGGTGAAAACCCGGTTAGTAAATACTCGGTAAAATGGGTAAATAGCCTGATATTTCGCGTCAGTAATAATGTTTCAAAATAGAAACAATCAACTTTATTAAACCATTTGGAAATAAATTTCATTTATGCAACAAGAACTTAAACAATTTTAAAAAAATAAAAAAAAAGAACGACAACAATCTATATAAACGAAAATGTTAAAAAAGAGAGAAGTTAAATTACAAAAAAAAAATCTTATTTTCTGGGTTTTGAAACACAAAAGATTCAAAATGTATCAAGTTAAAAATTCCGAGTCTCATAACTAATATTTTAAGATGAATAAATTTTAAAAATAATCAAAATTAACGATAAACTAAAAATCCTTTATTTATCGAAATTAATGGTTGGCCTTGGTGTCAATAAAGTTAAAGGTTAAAGCAAACCAAATTTCGAATTTTTAAGTAATGAAAACTTCATAAATTTTATTTCAACATTCAAATAAAAGTACAAAATAAAAATTAGAGAATAAACTTAAAATATTACTGCTGTATTCATGAAATATTAAAATGGATTTGAATTGTATTTTAGAATAAATTTGTATGGAAAGTACATTTTAAACTAATTTTTTTTTTATGAAAATACTCTTAACCTATTAATTAACTTCAACTTGTAAACTAACTGTGAATTAAACAAAATGTAGATCAGTATAAGAATTCTGGTCTCTAAGTCGCCCAACAATCCAAAATCTTTAAACTAAGAAATAGTATTCCTAAAATCATCAAAAAGTACGCCGAGTCCTATAAAATAATATCAACGGCAGTACGGGACGAAGTCGTTTTTTTGACAACAACATTAAGCACCGACAAACTAACTAAGTTTGCTTTTTTGAATAAACTAGCTTAAAATTATATTTACTTAGAGTAGACATAAAAAAGAAGTATAAAGGTATGGTCAGATTAGTCAAATATTTGACGACCTAAAAAGCGAAACCACAATTTTTCAAATGTTTTTAATTCTTTCCTGACACGTATCACTACGAATGTCGAATTATAATATAACAAATGTGATATCTAACCTTTTACATTGAGTAGGATCTTTTATATCTTAACAAGTGTTTGACAGAGACAAAAATTGTTTTCCATAATTTAGTGGTGACGTCTTTTTGGTCAAATACTTGAATAAAATGACCCTACCTTAACAAAAGTGCTCTTCATGCGTGAAACGTGTCCTTTAGAATCCCCAATCTTGTGCATTTATAAAGTTTTTACAATTTTAAAGCGTTAAATAATTGCTAAAGACTCTTTATTGGGCATCATTACTGATGCGTGTGTCCAAGTGGATAACCCTTTGTTTTATTCTTTATAAAATTTTTCTTTAGCATTGTTAAGTGGGTGGTAAGGATGGCAAATATAAAAATGTTACAAAGTCATGGAATCAAATTAAACATTTCATTTTGTAGATTTTCATGGCAAAAAGTCTTTTTTTTAACTACTTGTAAATGATGGTCTTTTCCCTTGGTATGGAAGAAAGCACGCAACAGCCTTAAAATAAATAAAGAAAAACAAGTTTGTGTGCCCATGAAACAAGAAAGAAAAACTATGACAGTTATGTATTTCAAAAGCAATAAAGTTTCAAAACTAAAAGGATTGAATTCTCATAAAAATAGTTTATTAAACAGTGGAGCAGAATAAACTGTTAATTAAAATTATTATTACTTGCTGTTCATAATATTTTTTATTTTATTCTTTAATTTCATATTTGTAGGTTTGTTAGAACATGGACTTATGGCAAACGAAGAATTTCGCACAGAACGGTGAAAAAGTGACCTAAGATTCATTTAGAACGAAAAACTTGAATGAATTATTTTTACAATTCTTTGTTTAGACATAACATTCAATTAAGGTAATTAAATTTTAAATAGATTAATTTGTAAAGAGGGTATACTTACACAATAATTGAATATAAAAGCTGATGATTTTTATTTAATAAAAGGGAGTATTAGTTGGAACAACAAGCTGTGTCTTTCATTCTTTCCGGTTGTCTGAAAACGGCATTTTTATTCTCGGTTAATGCGCCAGAAGTGCTAAGAAAAACTTAAAACTTTTCCTTACTTTATTTTGTCCATTAAAATAGTATCTCCTTTAAAAAACACACTGCAAGTTAACTTTGGTTCTTAAATATATTTAATTTAGCATTTGGCAGTTAAAAACACGTATTCTGTTCAATAACTAAACAGTTATATCTGAAAAAGAACGTGAACTTGGTGTTTTGAACAGTAATGTAAACTTATTTTATTTCATAAAATCTACAACAAAAATTTTCAACAATAGAAAAACAAAACAAACAAAAAAGTTCTTCTCTTCTTAACACATATTTTTTAATTATTAAGTGCTGACGCTGTGTTATTAAGGTTTGCTTCATGCATTTTTTATGTACTTAATAGATAACGCTTAGTGCGCTAATTTAGTTTTGGTTGCAAGTGTTCACGAACCTTAAAAGTAAGAACGAGAGAGAGAGAGAAGAAAAAGTATAAAAAATATAAAATTAAAAAAGTTTAAGCTATTTGGTAATAGCAAGCATTAGTTTAAGAAAAAATCTAAGTATTTATTACTAAATTTGTTTCAAATGATATGGAAAAATTAGAGGGAAGCGTGGTGCTGTGCCCGCTGACTATAAGTACATGGATCGATCTTGCTGATTTTCATACCCTTTTATTACCTGCAGTGAAAGGTACAAAGAAGAATATGATATTCGATATAAAATAAGTTTTGTATAGAACATGCTGAATTTGATTTTGCTCCAAGAAATTTGAATGTCTCGAATTTACGCCACCTAATTTCAACTCTTTGCAGGTAGTGTTCATATGTACTACGAGCATTACTGCCAAAAGGTAAATCGATCGATACCACATCCAGACTTGACCAATTCACTCTGATCGTTTCCAAAAAAGTCACTGTGTGCAGGTAACCTGAAGAAGAAAATTTTTTCTTGAGGGTCCAGTCTGCATACGAATTAAAGAAATAGTGTGCAGTGACAGAAGAGCCGACTGAATATTAAAAAGAATTTTCTCTAACATTCTTATTTTAAGGAGCTCTGTAAGCCTACCAGATAGCCAAATGTTCAACCTGAAAACGATCCATCCAAAAGACGATAAAAGAGTCGAATATCAAGATATTCCTTAAAAATCTCAGCACTACGACAGCAAATTCTTTTCGATCTGTCAGTGTATACCTTGGTCCAGTCCAGTTGAGATTTCAAAACGTAAAAAGCTACATTCAAACTCGAAGGCAGCCAATCTAGAATTTTAACATGACCATATGACCGAGATCACTACGAATAAGGTACAGACAATCCAGAAGCGCTATTGGTAGATGTGGCTACCAATCCAAGGGTAAATGAATTATGTTCGATAAAGCATTTAGAGAAAGGACTAAGACATAAACAACCCAATATAGGTAGATCTCTAAACCTTGTAGAGTTGATCCATAATATATTTTTTAACATCAGCGGTATAACGTGCTGGAGTTTCATATCCTAGGGCATCTGAAGATAGACATAATAAGCTACCGTAGCTTTTTGAACTGGGTGCTATACGTTTTCTCTCTAGGATGGTTTAAAATCTATGATTAATTCCAGATATTTCTCAGTAAAGAAAAAATAATTTAGGGCCCTGTTTTCGAGGAAGTTTCAGGCTATAAGCCTTGGTCTTTGTGATATAGAGTAAAAATTTCGTTTTGTAGTCCAGTTGCAGAGCATAAACATAAACAGTATCGGCATCCTTAACATCATATTATCCTCGTACGCTACAGCATTAATGCTTTTGTTTTTCAATTTCGATGTCAAATAAGGCCTTGTGATGGTGATAAAAGAGAGACCTGTAAATCAAATATATGGAAATGAATCGAATTACAGAAATAATATTTACACACAAAAAAACTCTATCTGTTTCACTATTCTTATTTTAATAATTTCTATTTTAACCACTTTAAGAATGTCACGACTACAAATAGATAATAAATTACAAAAGTTTATATGTTTATTTTGAAAAAATCTTACATAAAATATATATTTTTACCAAAATAAGACACAAAAGTGTTGTTATTCGTATGTGCGTGGTAACAAAAAAAAAAGAAAGAAAGAACAAGTTAGAGTGCTATATTTGGCTATGCGGAATCTTATATACCCTTCACTATCTTTATAAATATAGTTTAGTGAAGTAACTCTAATCAAAAAAGCAAATATTGGGGTGATAGAGAATTACTGCCGTATGCATAGAGGAAAACTTGTCATAAAACAATTTCAAAATTATTTTTTTTTTTTTTAATATGGCAGTTAAACATTTTTTTTTGTATTTCCTTAAAGATCTCTTCAAAAGCTTTAGAATGATACCCATGTTGATATTTAAAAAAATTTAAAAATTTCAGAGGCCCGTAACTCGGAGCAGCAAGTGAAGGGTATAAAAACAGAGGTGAATAAAGTTACTTTCAACATGAATGGTATGTGTAGAGAAAAATACGATTATTAGCTGCGATGGTAAAGTTATGAGCTTCCTATAAAACAGCAGATCGGCGAAGTTCATGGGTTCGAGCACAAATGCTTGCAATTAAATTGGAAACAGCAGTACAAACCTCCCGGAAACTAAGATAGAAAAAAATTATTGCGTAAGGTCATGGCAGGTGAGTTGTTGAAGGCGCCTATTTATATTAGAGTAGCAGATAATGGTTAAAGCGCTTCTTAAACAAAAAGGAAGAGCTCTAGCTGTTAGCGTAAGAAAGTGACAACATTATAACGGCTTATGGCAGAAGATGTGTGATTAAGTTGGATAAAAGAGACGGCTTTGATTTTAGCGAGAAAAAGAGGGTTCTGAGTTAGAGCCACACTCCATATTTTAAGTATAGCCAAAGCTGTTATTTTAAATCTAAGGAACCCATACGTTTGTTCAAAGCTAAACGTATCAGTATGTATACTAAATATACATACATAGAATCCGTTGTAAGTAAAGGCCATAATTATAAACGTTTAGTGAATAAAAGAATATACAACGACAATTAGTTTATTAATACAATAATTTTATTTGTCATGTTATTGGGTTAATCGTTAACCTATTTTTATAATAGTGTTTATGATTGTTGTTGGCACTTTGCATTACAAGAATTTTTCTAAATATTTAATTAAATTTCATTTGTTTTAAAAATATTGTCTCCAGAACGTACCTGGAAGTTGCTTATTTTTCAACTGTTTAACCCATGTACAACTCATGTTTTGTAGAAGTATATGTGTCCCGAACTTATGTCTTTGCTTATTTATATATAGATGTATGTATGTATAGTTACCATGAGTTTTCTTATAAATTTTTCCAGTGTCAAGTAAAATTTGTTCTCGTCTGAAAATTATTTTTTTTTTATTGTTTTCATTTCAAAGTTCCTATAACTGATTTAATTTTAT
The DNA here is from genome assembly GCA_937654795.1 of Cistogaster globosa. NCBI lineage: Eukaryota > Metazoa > Arthropoda > Insecta > Diptera > Tachinidae > Cistogaster > Cistogaster globosa. The sequence goes on along the minus strand of OW569404.1, from coordinate 84,219,625 downwards.
GTTATTTCATGACAACTGATCTCATATTTAAATAAAAAAAATAAATTAAGTACAAATCTAAGAGTAAGAACAATTCTAGAATCGTTGTCCTTCTAATTTATCAATACGTAGTTTATCATTTCGCACACTATATATAATAGAATAAAATTAAAAGTTTCTAGTTTCTACATAAAATGTCATTCAACGATGTTTTAAGTTTGATAATCATGATCATTACTATTTTGATGTTTTCTTAAATTGCAAGTTTATGCAAATTTTTGTTTGCTTTTTTTGTTTAAATCGATTTCACTTAATTTCAAATATTTTTAATAAAAAACTGCATCCTTTTCCCACTGTGAACCGTACGAACAGAAATATGCATAAATAGTTTTTTGTTTTGTTTTATTTACTATAAATTTATTTTGAAAACAGAAGAAAAAACGACAGTCTTCTAACATAATCACCAATGAAAAGTTAATGCTTTTTATAATATTCAAACATTTTTCACAACTACAGGTTGGAACATACACAACACAAGTGGAGACGAAGCAGTGAAGAACAACTACAAACAAACATCATACAATCAAAATCTTAATAAATAAAATTCTTAGGAGGACATAATTCGAACTTACATTTTTAGATGATTTAGTTAAATACGAGACCTCACAGCGAAATGAACATTTGGAAAGGAAAAATTATAACAGATGTAACCTTCAATCATGTTTTGATATTTAGTGGAAAAATTAAACCGAATCCAATTAAGTAAAATTTATATAAATAAAACTAAATACAACAAGTAAATCTAGATCCAGTTAAAGCTTAAATATGTGTTTTAAACTCTTGTAGAATTGCGTTGGACTTGACAGACAAAATCAACTCCAAAAATGAAAGTGAAACGGCTTATCTTAAGTTGGAAACAAATTTTCAAGAGAATCAAATAATACGTTCCATCTTTCAACCAGGCGAAGGTTGGCAGCAGGAAGAAATTTCAAAGAATTGGAAAAGTGACGGACCAAAAAGTCCTTTAATGCCAGGTTTGTATCACTTAATGTTCACTATAAACAAAAACTATAAAAAAGCTACAAATTAATAAAGTTGACACAGAAAAGCTCTTTAAACTAAAAAGAAACTTTAAAAGTCATTTTTTCTTCGTTTTTTTGTATTATTATATATATTTAATAGAGTTTGCAAAGTACGTGTTACATACAAAAATATCTCTCAAATTCGAGCTATTATCATGAGATTATTTAAGAAAAAATTAAAAAAAAAAGAACTATAAGTGTTCTTTTAGTTTTGCTTAGATTATTTCATAATTAATCGATTAATAAAATTGTCATACAAAGCGCTGTTTTAAGTTAATCGCGCTACCATTCGTTATTCAACCTCTAATTACCAGCCGAGTAGAAAAATTCTATAAAAAAATTTTTGAGAACACACGCAGTTTTGAATTATCACGTTAATTATAAAAAATTAGTGTCATCTCCAATTTTTATCGAAAGTTTATCTGAATAGCTGTCAAAATTATATTTAAAAAGCAAGCAAAAACAAGTACAAAATATTTAAAAAAGAAATAAAAAAGGATATAACTAAAAGGACCATAATGTGCAGACGTTTATTAAAAACATCGTGATTCTTAATTAATTTTATAATTAACAAATAACTTTAAAAGAAGCAGCAAACTTTACGCAACACGTTTTCTATATAACAATTAACCGCCAAACCCAACTGCGAATAGCAAAGAGCAAATAATGTTATTCAAGTTCAGATGCAAACATGAATTTAGATGCGTTCCCGTTCTCAACTTTGGGAACCCGCGGGATCCCAATGTCACCGAAAACTGTTCCCGTACTATAAGTTTGTGTAGAAGAGAGAGCTTTTGAGAGAATAAAATTCTTCTTCTTTCTGCACGAAATAGCCCAGACTTTTTCTTTGGGTAGATTGTGTAAACTGAAAAATTATCAGCTGATTGATATGCGAACAGTAGCAAATACAAAAAATTCATGCACGCAAATGTCTACCAAAAGTGTTAAAAGTTTTATAAAAAAAACTATTAAAATAAATAAATAAATATTTGTGTTGGTTTGTTTATTATGAACAACCGCATGTTACTTTTGGTTGACATCATATTTTGGGATAGAAGTTTTGTTTTTTGTGTTCCCGTACTTTTGGGCATTTTCTTCTTCAAATGAAAACAATTTATGTTTACTCTCATTTCACTGAACTTTACCCAAAAAGTATGGGAACGGAGCTATTATTGTGAGTAATACAGATGTGTCTAATTTCAGTACCTGTGATTTATCAACTATGATTTCAAAATCACCAGTTACTACAGGGACTAAGTAAAGTCCAACCAATTATTCATTTAAATCATACAATTACCTTTTTGCATTATTTTCTTTATGGTTACTTGAAGTCAATAGTTTATGCGTCTAAGCCTTTTGGCAAATTGGAGTTATGTATGTAAAGTTGTTATCACTGTTGTCGCGTATTTTGGCTAAACTGTCATAGTGTTATCCTTCTAACAAAACATTTTTTTTACTTATTTAATATAATTAATTGTTCCAGCGGTCGACTCATTCGACCAACTTTTCAAAAGTTTAAAACATAAAATGTTTGCTGGGTAGTATGAGTTATTTGCCAATGTATTAGCGCCAAACCCATTAAATGAAAAGTATATTGAGCAGATCTGCAACTAAATATCTTTTAATCATTTTTTCAAAATTAATCGAGCTGAATGGTAGAACAAATTATCATCTGCCTATTATTTTTATATGTAGATTTTTAATTATTTATATAATTAAATTTTTCTAATTTTTATATTTAATGGAAATCGATGAATTTGAAAACGATAATTTTTAAAAGAGCCGATGTGTGAATATCGATTGATTTCAAAACAAAAACTAAAACCAAAGATTTTTAAAAATTTGTAACAACAATTTCTATCGATTTTACATCGATCATCATGTCGATTATTATGCTGCCTGTTTCTAAATTTGTATGCATTAAAAATATATGCTTTTGTTTCCTTTTTAATTCAAGGTCAAACATTTACTTATCGTATTGCCATTTTAAAAAAATGTTTTGAAATTTATGTTAACGACAACATCTATGGCACCTTTGAATTTATAAAGTTTCCAAAACAAATTCAGTATGCAATTATTTATGGCGATTTTGAGAAGATAACACAATTTCATCATCGTATGTTATATCCTTTAGTCTTTCCAAAAGGACTTGTATGCCCCGAAAGAATTGCATTTCAAAGTGATGTCCCAAGGAAATATGAAGCAGGTAAAACTGATTTTTTGTTTAAAATATGTAAATCTAAATGACAGTTAAAAGAATAAAAATGCTAATTTCATTTAATCGTTGCGTTGGTCTCATGTACAAAGGACCTACGGAAATGAGTTTCTTTTTCGTTATTTCAAAACATTTCAAACAAGCACATCTCTTCACAAAAGTTTTATCATTTTTATTAAAAATGCCGGCTTTACAAGCATTTACATTTTAAATATTATTTTCCTCTTACGTTACGATTATGCGAGTTAGGGCCTTTTTACATTGGACCAACGAAATGTCAGCAAAACAGGACCTCAGTATCGTTACTACTTATTTAACTCGATTATCGTTGTTAGAGAATTATTAATAAAAATGATTTTGTTTTGTTTTTTAATCAAGGAACTGTTGTTTCTATGGAATGCATTGCCAAAGGACCTCCAAATACTGAGTTTTCTATAAATTTTCAATGCAATGACAGTGGCCGCATTGTATTGAAATTCCTAGTTAATTTTGAGAAGACCACAGTTGTACGCAGCTACCAAAGGGAGGATAACAGGTTCGTATATGAACATAAATTACCTTAATATCCTGTTTGTAATGTCAATTTAATTTTTAAAGCTTCTGCTCAGACGATGAAGAAACAGATGGTGATTTTCCTTTTCAACGTGGAAAATTATTCAAAATTGCTTTTGGCGTTGGTGACAGAGCATTTGTTATTGCGGTTAATGGTCAATATTTCACATATTACAATTATCCCTTTCCTTCTTTTTCTATTTCCACCCTCAAATGTACAACTAATAGTTTTGGTGATTTCACAGTTAAATGCATTGAATACCATTCTGATTCTCATTTATTAGATCGGGTAGAAAATTTGTCCTTGATGTAAAAAATTGAAACAAAATTAACTTCCTTTTAATTGTTTTTTAATGTTAGAAACACTTTTTAAGGAATTATTTCAATTATGAATTAAGAAAATGATTGTTAAAAATTAACTTGAGCACTTTTTAAATAAAATATCCCTATAACTCAAATGTTATGTAATTTTATTCACGGTTTTATTAAACAGACTTCTTAGCCGAATTTAAAAAACAACGATTTTAAAACAATAAGGCTCTCGAAGTCATTCAAAAGAAGCTGTAATAACAAAGTTGAAAATCGTATAATTTTTAAGTCAGAAAAGATATAATCTTCAAATTGCTTCCAATATATTTGAAATTTTGCTCGCCAATAACGATAAGAAACTGAAAAATTATAAATAATAAAACAAATGAATTAAATTATTTTTGCCAACAGATAAAGTTCGGTAAAATGAGAGTAAATATAAATTGTTTTCATTTGAAGAAGAAACTACCCAAAAGTAAGGGAACATAAAACATACGGTTGTTCATAGTAAACAAAAAAACACAAATATTTTGCATGTTCTTTAATTGATTTATATATATATTTTTTTTTTTTATAAAACTTGTAAATAATACTTTTGGAAGATATTTGCGTTCATAAAACATAAAATTTTTTTCAATTGGTACTGTTTACATATCAATCAGCTAATTGTTTTTCAATTTACAAAATGTACTCAAAAAAATTCTGGGCTGTTTCGTACAGAAAGAAGAAGAATTTTAATTTTTCAAAAGCTCCTTCTTCTACCTAAACTAGTAGTACGGGAATAGTTTTCGGTAACATTAGGAACCCACGGAATTCCAAAATTGAGTACGGGAACGCACCTAATATATGAAAAATCTGGCTAGATAATAATAAAAAAAAAAAAACTAAAAGTGTAAATAAATGAATTAAAATTTTCTTTTTCGCTTTAAGATCTATTTTTTTTATTGAGTTTCTGAAAACTTTTTAGAAAGAAAAATTATTTACAAATGTATGTGGCCGTTTTTTTTAAAAAAACAAAAAAAAAAGAGACACTCACAGAGTGTAATTCAGCATTTTCTGTTTTCTGCTGTGCTCGTTTTAAAATTGTTTCAATTGGCCTAGCAATTTACAAATGGCGGAGAATTACCAAAATATTTTGATTCTGCCCCACGTGCAACATACAAAGCAATTGATTGCTCTCTCCTTAATTATGCTGCCCTCAAACGAATTTTAAAAACTGCACAAAATAATTCAATAAAAATCGTTACCAAATGTGTTCGAATGACAAGCGTAGATCAGCTCCATGTGGAGACTAGGATGTTTCCTGTCAGACAATATAATAAATTACTGACTAAACAATTCCTGGTGGTATGTTGTCTACCGAGTCACCCTAACCACGAGGTGATAGTTCGATATCCGCCTCCTCAATATATCCGGCAGGCCTACAAAGGTTATCGTATTGACACCCGGAATATCATTTCATCTAGAAAAAACCGGATGGTCATTACTAATACCCAAAAACTATTACATCAGCAGGTTTTAGGAGCCTTAAATGGTTATAAATGCAAAAAAAAAAAATTCCTAAATGAAAATTTCCAGCAATTTCTGGCTTTTAACCAGACAAACAAGTTAAATTCGGCCACTTTTAAGAGATGAGTGGTTCAGTATCTACAATTGTTGCCGTAAGCAAATAGTTTCTTGCACTTTTATTCGCTGCCCAGCCTGCATCCAAACCACTCACGAGACAGTGCATTTATTTAATTGTACCAATAGTTCTACGAATTAACGACCCATAGATTTATGGCTTGGAACGATTATAATTACGCGATTTGTCTAGCTCCATGTACCATGTGGTGAAACATTAACATATAAATAAACTTTATATATTTCCAGGGACAACAAAAACAACCGATATCCATCTTTCATGGGATCAGAGTTCCTACGTTTTTATAAATGTATAAATTCGTTTTAATTTAATAATGGAAAACATTGCACTTGTTTCTATGAGGACCGTCATGCCCATCTCAATCATAAAAACAATTTTATCATCAAGAACTACAAAATTTAAAGCAGCTAAAACCGCTCTTGATCTTTCTCTTCATCCTTTCTTCCGCCTAGATTGGGGTGTCGGTCTACTGTGAGAATTGAATAGAAATTCTGCAATTTGTTATTTAAATTAGTCATAGTTCTTCACATATGCTTTTATTTCCAAAATGAAGAAAGATGCGTGACATATAATAACATATAATAAATAGCCTTTCCTCTTATAAACCGACTTCAAAAAAGAAGAAGGTTATTAATTCGTCTGAATGTTGTTTTTTTTAAGTCTATGCCCGCAGAACTCAATCATTTTAAAACCGATTTTGAACTTTTTTATTTGAAAGAGTATGCTTAATCTTGTTCTTTAAATAGTTCACAATTTTAAAAATTAAAGAGTGTCCCCATACAACATACATGTTTATTACGTGCATTATTAACCGCGAGAGGCACCACTTAAAAATTAAAAAACACTGTGTATCAATATCCAATAGCAAAAACTAATGCAAAGATAAATTTAAAGGGTCCATATTTAAGGGATATAAATTGACTGATCTATCTTTTGACTCGTTTTAGACAAACGCTTTATAATTTGACAGAATATCGATTTTATGACCGTCACAACAATAAGCATAAATATTAATTAATAAAAGAGTGGCCCAATAGTTTATTTAATTTGAGTATATGGCTACACCTTTAAACGGTTATAGGCAGCCGGTTTAAGTTTATAAAGAACCTGTATTTCCAAGTCCGCTATAAGAACAAGAATAAAATTTGGTTTTGTAAATTAAAGAGCAACCCAAAAGTTAATGTAATTTTATGTAATTTTTATGTCGGCAAACATACATAAAATTACACATAGCTGTAATTTATAGCTTAGTCCGTTATAGGAACAAGTATACAATTTAAGTTTATAAATTAAAGCCGTAATTGATGTAATTTAACCAATATGTCCGTATCTTTTGAGCCTTTATATACAAACACTTTGTTCGGTATAATGAGGGGTATAAATCTGTAAAATTACAGGGTGTTACCATAGTTGATGTATTAAGTATATGTTCAACAGTTTTGATCAGACGGTTAACGTTTACAAAGAACCTGTATTGCTAAGTCTGCTATAAGAACAAGTATAAAAATTGGATTTGGAAATTAAAGGCTGTCCCAATAGTTGGTGTTATTTGAAATATGTGTTTTGAAGCCTTATCAACAGACTGCTGAAGTTTACAAAGGACCTGCACTGCTAAGTCCGCTATGAGAAGAAGTATACAATATGAATTTAGAAATTAAAGGCTGTTCCCATAATTGATGTAATTTGACTTTTATCCCCCCATCGGCTGAACCTTTTATACAAACACTTGAAAATAAGACAGTATCACCACTACTTTGTCTGGTAGTATAAGAAGTGTAAATATTTAAAATTTTAATTAAAGGGTGTTGCAATAGCTAATGTTATTTGATGTATATGGCCAAACTGTTGAACAGTTTTAGAAAAACGGTTGAAATTTACAAAGAACTTGTATTGCTAAGTCCGTTATAACAACAAGTATAAAATTGAAATTTGAAAATTAAAGGGTATCCCAATAATTGATGCAGACAGACAACTGAAAACTGTTTTGAAGTCGGGTTTTTTTTCAGAAATAATGTTAAGTGTAAAATGAGCAAATCAGCATAAAATTACTTTCATGTTATACATACTTACATAAATTATATTTTAATCAACTTAATGCTTATAAACACAATTTTTAATTTTATTAATTAATTTGATTTTCTTATTTAGCAAGCACTAGGTCAGTTTTAAAAATAAAAATATTATGTCGTCTTCAGGAAACAGGAAACAAAATTATTAAAAACTATATTTTTTTTAAAAACAAAAATTAATTCAAATAGAAAAAATGAAAAATTTAAAAATTTGTCAAATTAAGTCAAAAATTTTTTTTTAAAAAACAAAGACAAAAAATTTAAACATTTTAAGATATAAATACTCATAAACTTTTAATACTCAAAAAACACATTAAAATTTTAAATTTCAAAAAATAAAAAATGCATAAAACATTAAACAATTACAAATACATAAATTTACTTAATGAAAAGTTAAGTTAAGATAGATTCTAATGTTTAATATTTTTTATGCACTAAATGTCTGTAACACTGCGCAACATTATCAGTATCAGCCTTAAAGTTTATTCTTTTTGTTGTTGGATCTTTAGTTATTTGTTCATCTTCAACATATACCGACGTTTCTAATTAATTTCTATATTTAAAATTTATGCATTTACAAAATTATGAAGGTGACTTATTTCGGCGCAATGGGAAGATAATGCAGTTTTTTGTGGATTATTAACGTCTCTATATCTTTGATCAGATTTATGTCCAGCTATTCTAGTTTTAAGTTTGTTTTTAGTTGTACCCACATATACATATATGTATATTGAACGAACAAAAAACAATATTTTTATTTTTAAAACTGATCTAGTGCTTGTTAAACTAGAAAATAAAATTAATTTTTGAAAAAAGGTCATAAAAACATTAGAATTTAATTTTTAGTTTTAATTTAAAAGCAAAATCTTTAAATCGAAGGTAAAATGAACAAGTAGGAGTGCTATATTCGAATATGCTGAATCTTACATACCCTTCACCATCTATGTAAAACTAGTTTAGTGAATTTATAAAAATCAAAGAAAAAAAAAAAACAAATAAATTTTTTAAAACAAATTTTACATAAAATTGTCAACGGCTCGTTTAAAAAATGATTGTATTTTCTGGAAAATCCAACTTCGAAAATTTAGGCGAAAGCAAATTTTTTCACTTGATTTATTTTTTTTTTTTTGAATTCACCATCGTCCCATATATTTTATTTATTGTAGTAACTTCATTGTTCCAAATGGTATGGAAAAATTAGGGGCAGGCGTGGCGTTTTGCCTGCAGCCTCGAAGGACATGGATCGATCTTGCTGATTTTCAATAGAAAATTTTTTGAATCGATGTCTGATCAATTTGTATATTTAATTTTTCCCTAGCTGATCTAGTGCCTTGGCAAAGCTAATTTCAACACTAAAACGGACGGACAGATTTATATAACCAATACAATTGTTAGGCTTAAGTTTTCATATATTTTTTAATTTCTAAACTTATTAAAAAAGAAAAATTATCTAAAAAATACCTGTGAGTTTTTCAAGAAAACAGGAAAAAATGAGTCACTAGCACAACATAATGCAGCATTTCTAGATCGCTATATAACAGCAAAAAAAATTTTTAAGATATTATTAATTTCACTTTTCTTATTTTATTTTGGTAAAATTAGATATGTTTAATGTCGCTTAAGAAAAACAGAAATTGGCTTAAGGGGCAGACGACGTTGTTTTGGCAGTAAGGTCGGCCGGCAGCCTGTAGTCGGCTATGTGGTTAATGGTATAAAGGTACGATCAGACGTAATCACTAAAGGCCGTGTCAGATAAAACTTTTGCTTTGCGTTGCGTTGCAAATTCGCTTTGACATTTAAGATAAAATGTATGAACATATATGAAACATGTCACATAAAGCACTTTTAACGCAAAGCAAAGCGCAAAGTTGGTCAACACTCATCTTTTGGCGCGCTTTGACAATTAGCTGCTATACATTTGTATATTATTTTTTGCAAAATCTAAAGTAAAAGAGGTAAGTATTTTAAAATGTAATTTTTTTATTAAATATTATTCCTTTATTATTTTTGAAAAAGGCTTCTAGTATTAATTTGTAACAAATTATTTTAACTATAGGAAATAGTTTATTTTAATATTCTTATGTATACATGTAGTTATATAAAAATGCTTCATTCATTAAGATTAGGATTAGAACCAATTCCAATATGTCCTCCAATAACATTTTTTAATATTATTTTAATGAAAATATAAAAACTACTATGCACTTTTAACGTAAACAAACAATAATTAAGCGCTGTCAAAGTTTTTATTGTGACATACCTCTTGCGTTTTACACTTTTTTTTCAAAGTTTGAAACGTCACGCAAAGCGAAAAAGTTCTATCTGACACGGCCTTAAGTTATTGAAAAAAAGTGTCGTACCTAAATAATGAGAAATATATTATTCTACGCATTATAAAAAGTAAGATATCTCATTTTTATTATATTATAAATTGTCATTCGTAATGATACGTGTCAGAAAAGTTTGAATTTACATTTGTAAAAATAGTGGTTATGATTTCTTGGTCAAACACTTGACTCATTTGACCGCACCTTAAGACATGTTTTAAGTTTCGTGAAAAATTCAAGACGTTTATTAAATTTTATAAAAGTTTATATTTGAAGGAAAAATTCATAGTTGTTCATTTATTTCTTTGCCATAAACTACGGGTTATCGTTTACACAGTTTTGTCCTTCAGTTTAACACCTTAAATGAAAAAACAATGATTTATAATTCATAGTTTAAGATTTATTCTTTCGTTCAATCCAATAGACAATAATCTCAGTTTTTTATTTTTTTTATTGTATATTAATATTTTTATTTTTTATTTTTTTAATTAAAATGTTTAAATTTGTATTTAATATTTTTCTGTTTATTTTTATGACTCTTAACATTTTGAATTTTTAATACAGCTAATAATTTACAAATTCATATTTGATTTATTAAATTGGCCAAATTCTTTCGTTTTCTTTTCCAAAAATGGTTTCTTTATTATAAAACTATTTTAAATTGATTATTTTATATTTTTAATTCTTTATTTTTTTGTTTTCTTATTTTTTTTTTTTTTTTTTTTTTGACTTGTGTAAAACTATTTTGGATTAATTTTGTTTTGTTGTTTTTTTTTTTTTAGTTGTTCATTTAGAATTCTAATAAGGTATCAGTTTATCAATATGTTTTTAATTGTTTCATATTTTTTAAATTTCTTTAAAAAGAAAAAGATCCAAAACTTTTAAAATTATTCAACTTGAACTAAGAATTAAGTTATAGACAAATAATTTTAAATTTTTTAGTTAAACAAAAAGAAACAAGATTTTTATTAAGTATTTATTTTTGTGTTTTATCACAATTTGTTAGTTGTTTCAAATTTTGTTTATTTAATCATATAAAATAAATTATAGTTTTAAATATATTGTTTTTAAAAAAAGGGACGGTTAAACAATTTACTTTTAAAATATTAAAGATTAAGTTTAGTTTTTTTATATTTACACACATTATTAGTTTACTTAAATATTTTATGTTTTAGTTTGTTAGCTTTTCTGTCTTTAAATCACTTTTTACTAAACTTTAGTGATACAAAGTTTAAAACAAAAATGTTGTTAAATAAAATTCGATGATTTCGGAGTAGTATGGTATGGAGTGGGTGAATTAATTTTTTTTTTTAGAAAATTTTTATTCATTTTTTGATGGCTCGGTAGTTGAGTTTTTTTTTTTTTATTAAAAAAAATCTTTCCAATAAAATTTAAATTAGCGAAAAAAAGTAAAATTCTTGCATAAGCCGTTATAATTTTTATTTTTAATGTTGTTATTTTAGTTTGTCAAATCGTTAAATTGTAAATTTATAAACCACTACTCTACTTAACTGTTGATTGGTTTCTGGTTATTTACTTTTGCTTTCTACTGTTTAATTTAATTTTAATTTGCATACTTTTAGGAGGCAAAAAACACAAAAAATAATGCTAATTTGTGAACAAGGTTTAATTTCTGTTTGCATATTTTCTAAATAATTATAGATAAATTTTATGAATTATATTTTTACTTTTTAATTTTACTTCTTAATTGAATAGAGGCAATGGCAAAATTGAAATGTAATTTCTTTTGTTAAAACGCTGCCGTAGATTTAAGAAACGATAAAAATTTCCCACGACCAAAGATTGTTAACTCAATGATAACAACACACTTGTGCATTTCTATCGCTTCAAGTTTTTCTTTTTAAAAACTCAGACAAATAGCACCACGAAATAAGCTTCGATTCATATAAGAATTTTAAGTCTTACAGAATCGTTGAATCTTTTGAGTTCTTATGTGAAATAATCAATATCGTTACAAAAATTATTTAATAAAATTCTGAAAACGGTGTTTGTTTTTGTTTTCATTTCATAATTAGTGATGCATTCAAGTTTAAAATTTAAGAGTAATGAATATAATGGTCTAATTTTTCGAGCAGAAATACAAGATATTTTTTTCTTTCTGTATGATATTTTGTGTTTCACTGACACAAAAACGTGCGAGTATTCACAACAAATTCCCCGAATTTATTATACTCAATTCCATTAAAGTAGCGAAAAAGTTGTAAAACTGGCTTCATTTCGCGCTGATGCACTAGCCAGTGAGTAGAACTGGATACGCTACTGTTACAGATGTCGTTATTCACTTCTTCCTGTACAGGTTCGAGTACTTCCAAGTTAGACTTTGAAGAAAAAAACTGGGAACTTGAATTTTTCTTTGGAGATTTATAATTTCCTCCCCATCAAGCATCAGGTGGAATTTCAAATTCTATGTCATCTGTATTCACAGATTAAACAGCATCTTTTCGGTGGAGTATTAAGATCTAAGCATAACATCAATATCTTATTAAAAGTATATCATTTTGGTTGGCTTCAAGAAACTATTTTGTTTTAATTAATTTACTTTTATCTTTTTGCAAAAGAAGGCCTATTGAAAAGTGTATCACTAGGCTGCATCTGAGACGCAGTGAGTTCGGAAAAGCATCGGGTTGATGGTTTTTGTGCATCAAAAACGTATCAATGGAGCATTCCCAAACAGACGTATTTTCTGGTTTGTGATTTGAAAAATTATTTTTTTTGAAGCCGTTTTTGCAAGCATTAATTCAGTAGGGGAATAAATAGCAGGTGACATTACGACCCATACAAAGTCAGTAATCTGAGTAATCAGCGTTTATCATTTTGTTATTAAAACTTAAAATAAAAAGAAATGCAAAAAATAAAGAGCCTGATATTAGAAAAAAGTATTTTAATTTATTTTTAGATATTAAATATTTTTTTTGTTTGTTTATTAATTTCATTTAATTTATTTGTTATAATTTTTTTCATTCAATTAAACTATAATTAAATTAAACTTAAGAATATAAAATAAATTAAAATAAAAAGTTTAAAGTGATTATAAGTGCTCAGAAATGGAAATTATTGCGTATTTCAATGCATAAGCCAAGCTATTTTAAACATATTTCTTTTTAAATTGAAATACACATTAACCACCCACGATACATGAGCTACAAAGTTTAATAAAAATAATAAAACAGTGGTGAAAAAAAGAATACTTTGAAAACGTGAAATAAAATGTTTTTATATTTCAAAAGTTTTGAAATCGTAAAAATTTCTTAATAAAAAATTACAAACAAATAAATTTTATATATTTTACTGTTTTTAAAAATTAAAACATAAGTTTTTGATCAATTCTTTTGGGAAAGTATTTTGCATACGGCTGTAACTCAAAAAATTACATTTTACATTTTGCCATTCATAAAAATATTTGTTGCTTTTCTTCATTTGTCAAATCAAATGTTGAACTTTTGTTCTAAAATGTATTATTTTATGAATATTTTCTAATAGTTGCTATTTATAAAATTATTTAATTCACAAGTTGAAATAATTTATTTAATATTCAATATAAAAAACTAGTCTGTGTATCTTTTTTTTCAACTGAAACATATATTTTTTTATTTCAACTGATTTTTAAGTTTACAACAATTTATTTCTTTTTCGTTTCGCAGGAGAAATATCTCTATAATTATTTTTATTTTTTTAAGGGAATGAACAGTGTAGAAGGAAATGAACTGTCTCTCAATCTCAAAATCTAACTACGATTTGTAAAAAATTGAATTTATACAAAAATTAAATCTATCGAATCTCTTTAGACAACTGGGGACAAACTGCGACATTTTAAGTCGTTTTACATGGATATTTTAAATTGGGCATCCAGTGATGTAATTTGGTCGAAAAATATAATAATAAACACATAAGTCATTCAAGGTTATGGAACTTTACCATCTCTTAGTTCTACTTCGGAACGCATAGAAAAAACTTTAGTACGACCGGCCAAACAACGAGCAGTTATACTTAAAAATTAAACTGAAAAGACTTTTAATGTTTGCAACCTTTGCAGTCATTTTTTTCGATAGTTAAAAATTTTAAATTGTTTTAGCTTGATTAATATTTAAATTTAAAAACACAGATAAGATTTTATTTTATTGAACATCTACGTAACTGCTTGTTGTAACTACTTTGTTTCATAAGAAGAACCAAATTAATTTTTTTTGTTTGCAGTGTATTTTTTGTGTTAATTTTATTAAAATAAACTTTTTTAATTGATCTTTTTTCTCTAAAATTTTTATCAAAAAACACCAACAATTTTGTTTATTTTGTTTTTTATTCAAATATAATTTTATTTAAGTTTTCTCGTTTTACTTTTGCGTACAGCGTTTATCGAATATTTCTTTTTGTAATTGTGTATTAAAAAATACCAAAACTTTATATTTTTATTGAGAAAGAAAAAAAAACGCATATTTGTACGATAAAAAATACAAAAAATTATTCAATTACAATTTTTTTAACATTTAACTAAATACAATTTAATGGATTTTCTGTGAATAAAATTTAACAAAATATAAATAAATAATTTAACAATATTTAGTTTTTTAATTATAGTCACAGCTGTTCTAGTTTTGATTAAATTTAAAATAAACTTTTCGCAACTAGAACAGACTTAATAATAATGACTTCTTTTATTTTAGTTTTTTATTTGAATTGAAATTTAAAGAAAATAAAATACAATTATTCTTAAAAAAAATTTGTATTGTTTCTTGTTTTGAATGGGACTGATGATGATAGATTTTTCAATTGCAATAAATGGACGTGTATAGAGTAATTAAGTAACAAACCGTATGATTTTGCAAAATAATTGTTTTTCTTGTTATTGTAATACAACAATAATTTAGTTGTGTAAATTATATATAAATATATATATTTATAAACATTTCTTTTGATATCATTAATGATATTTTTAAATTTTCAATATTTTCACAATGGCAGACAATTCAAAAAATACTTTTAAATAAATGCTTTAATACCGATAGTTTGAAATAAAATTTAATAACGACTAAATAACAGAATCAGTTTTTATAGATGTGTGAAAAATAACGACAAAGACATTTTATATGAAATTTAATAATTGGACTCTGCGCTTTAGAGGCCGAAAGTGTTAAACTTCTTATGGAAAAACAATCAATGTTTTGTTAATGAATTTTTATTTTTTCGTACTTATCTGTGGCGTAACGACGAATAATGACATTTTCTCTTATTATTGGGTACTTATCTTGCCAAATCGCGTAACGAACAACATTGACATATATAAGTTTTAATATCCATTGACACTTTTTAAAACAATATGAAAGCGGAGTTAATCGGTTTGATAGTTTAAGCATCTAATTATTTAACTGTTTAAATTGAATTGGAATTTTCATAAATTTTAACGATTTCACAATTTTATTAATTTTCATTTTTTTTCCTTATCAGTTTGATTAGTTTTAAGTACATAAACAATTACTTTGTATTGATTTTGGTTGTCCGCCATTGAAATTAACAAAAGTATTTAATAAATTAAGATTAAGAAATAAAGAAAATAATAATAATAGAAAATATTTATAAATTAAAGCAAAAAAAAAATAGTACTGTATAGTTTGACATGTTAAGAATACATTAAAATAATTTTTTAACAATATTTTAGTTCAAAGTTATTGTTTTTTTTTAATTTATATAAATTCAATTTGAAAATAATAACAATTGTTTTTAATACCCATTACCATAATGAAAAAGAAGAAAATAAATACTTTAGAAAGAAAAAGAATTTAATAAATTTAAACAAAAACAAAACAAATGATTTCGATTATTTAACTATAAAGGCTTTCTTTGAAATCAGTTTAGGTGTGTATGTGTTAATTTGTTTTAAACAATATATATATAATTTATAACTTAAGTAGGGTGTAAACTAAAGCTAAAAGTTTACGCTGCACGCTTATTTTATGTTAGAAGTTATTTTGATTATTGTTCGGTTGATTTCTTGTCGATGGTCGTGATGAAAACGATGACTTACCGCCAGTACCTCGCTGTGGTGGCATTGATCGACGAGCTGTGCGCATTTCTCTAAAAAAAATTGCAAATAAAAACAATAATATTTATATAATCGTAACAACTTCAAGACAACAATATTAAAAAAAAAAAAAAAAAAAAAAAACATTTTTAAAAGTTTTTCCTTAAGGGAAGGGCAACATGCTTGTTAGTAGCACAATATTTTGCTGTCGTTAATAAGCGGATATGTTAAGATTTTGTATTATAAAAGTTTAAGTCTCTGACTATAAGTTTTTTTTTATGATTTAATGATTTTTTGGCTTGACGTACGTTCAAATTTTAGCAATTGAGTTTTTTATTGCAAACATTTTAAACAATTTTGCGCTGCATTAAATAAATTTATTACAAAATATAATTTTTGTAATTTTAATTTAAAGCAGAAAAATTAAAAACAAAAGTTTCTAAACGAGACATTTTTTAAAATAAAAATGAGTTGATTTATTAAAACATTAAAGTGATTGAAAGGGTTGAAAAAGGCCAGTCATTAAATAAATTAAAAAATTAAATATCCGTTAGATGTCAAAATTATTTATGGATAGTAGTTTGGTAGAAAAAAATTTGAACCAGGAAGAATTTTAAAATAAAATACTACTACTGGTCAATTTTTGTGCCTTTTATGTGCATTTGTAATGATATTACAACTTGCTTACAACTTTACTTGTAGCACCATTGACAACAAAATCTTCGCTAAGGTAGTTCAGGTAATCATAGAAATAAATACTTAAAAAAAAGAAAAGTAATGGAGTGAGAATTAAAAAGAAGAAAAAAAAAAAAAAATAGTGATATATATAATTTAATATAAAAAAATGCAATCGGCAGTTAATGGGTTAAGCATTTCTTTTAAATCTTCTTATTTCCTGAAGGAACACTTCAAAACGATACTCATATTGATATCTTAAAAATATGGTACACAGTACTGGAACAGCATCTATCATGTTGTGAGAATCAATTATAAATGACTAAAAAAAACGAATTGCATATCGTGGCCATACCGAAGGTTGGTATGAAGCAAAAATAAGTTCACAAGACGGGAACAGAGAGTACAACGAAGTTGAGTTGTGTGTGGCCTTCCTTTAACCAAATAAATACTGATTAGTTGGTTAAATAGATGATGTTTACAATGTACACAACCTAAAGTTGATAGATACGAAGAATGCTAATGAAGGATGTACCGATCCATAAAAATGCTGCATTACATTCTGCTGGTGTCTAATTTTTCTTGTTTTCTTTGGAAAAACGTCCCTATAAATATGTAAATTTTTCTATCTAAAAAATTATTAGAAATTAAACTAAAAAATGAACCTCAGCTGCAAAAAGTATATTTTTATTAATTTAAAAAATATCTTGTCTATAAAACGTGAACAAAAATTTTCAGAATAAACTTGGGCTATTAACAAAATCATTTATTAAACACAAAGAGGATTTGCTTGATTACATTTATATACACATTTCATTCATTTGTTACTTTTTAAAAATTGACTAAAGTTCATGACTTTATTGATAGTCCAATTGATTGATTAAATGTGTGTGAAATGAATGGCAATGGGAATATTTACAAATTGACAAATGTTTAAAGAATGTCAGTCTTGAAAGGTTTTTTTGCTTGCTTGTTTTACCGTAAGTAGCTGTAGGATATGTGTTGTGTATTATTGGCTTTGAATTCTATTTTTACAGGTGTTAAAAATATAAAAAAAAAAAAAATAAATAAATAATAATAAATAATAAATAATAAAAATATGTAGGAAGAATGGAGAAAAGGATGTAAACAAATATATTTAAAGAAGAATTTCTAATAAATGGTATACGCTTACCGATGATATAAATAATCGCAGCAATATACACACACGTAAAATGTAAAACAATAAGAAAAACTATAAAATGTATAAAAACCACACACACACACATATCAAATGCCGAGTGAAGGGAAAATAACTCAAATGCTGGACATGATGTGAAAAGAACAACTCACACAACGTAACTCGAAGGAAAAAAAAACATTTATGAAGAAATGAAACGTATAAATAAAAAAAGACTAGATGTTTAAGTTGTGTTTAAAAACAAAGAATTAATATCGAAAACAAGGACACTTAAAGGAATTTTTTTAGATTTTGTTTGCTTTTTATGACAAAAGAGATTAAAGTGAGAGTTTAAGGTGGGGTTTATTTTTTGCTAACGACCCAAATGAACCCACCGATCCATTTCAATTTCTTCCAATTTTTGGGTTAAATTTAACTTCTGTTGTACGGCTAAACGTAGCAGTTGGTTAAGAGTCTTCTTTTCTTCTTCGGCAGCTTCTAGTTGACGAGTAAGGTCGTCAACTTGTGTGACGTACTCCTCGCAACGAGCAGCAAACATTGCACGTAAACCTAAAAAGGAAAAACAAGTAAATAAAATAATGACGAAAGATTTACAATTTTGCATATATTTGTCATTTAAAAAGAAAATATACAACAAACATACTTGAGAATGTAGCAGCATCTTCTTTGAGAATCTTTAATTCATTTCTCAATTTGGACATTGTTTCACTCACAACCATCTTCTCATTTTCATATTTTGATTTGAGATTTGTAAGTGCGACTTCGGCTGTTTGTTTATTAGATTTGAGCACAGTTCGTAAGGTGGCAATTTGCTCCCGTTTTGTGGACAACAAACTCTTGAGTTTGATAATTTGCTCCTGCAGTTCTTCAACTTCTTCACGATTATATTTATCGGCTGAAAATTACAATTTAAATGGAATAATTAAAAACTGCTTTTGCTTGGTGTGTTAAATTGCTTTCATTTACCTTGTGAGCCATCTCCGCGTACTTTATTCTTATTAATCTCAATGGTGTGTTCAACGGCAGTTTTAAGATGTTTTATTTGATCCGCTACAGTATCAACATATTTTTTTATTTCCACCGAGTCTGCCAGACCTTGCAGATCTTCGACAATTTGAGGTTTTGATATAAAGACATCTGATTTGAATTGGGATTGTATAGCGGTCAGTGAATCGTTTTCAAAGCTTTAAAAATAAATTATAAAGTTAATAGCGAGTAAAATTCGGAATTTCTTCACCAACCTCATATCATCCGTTTTATGATCCAACAAAACACGCGTTGGCATCTCACCATTCACTGTACAAACTAAATGATAGAGTTGAGCCAAATCATCACTCAATGCCACCAAAGTGGATCGTGCCGAACCCAAACTTTGACCAGCATTTTGTGAAATATTTGTAAGAGTTTGAACATCGCATTTCAAATCCAATGATTTCTGTTCGGTATTCATTAATTTGTTTTTCAAATTCGTGATTTCATTACGCAATGAAGTCATAGCATCAGTATAGTTCAAACCCTTTTGTAACTCACTCAAATCCGTCCTGAGGCCATCAATCTCTTTTGATGACAAAGTGAACCAATTGCCGTACTGAGTCAGTGTATCACGCAATTGCTGCTTCAGATTGTCCTCGTTTTGTTTCTGTTTAATAGCCTCTTGTGAGAACTCGTTATGATCGTATTGTTTCTTCAGTTGCATCAGAGCATCCACGTGGGCTGCTAAGACTGCTAGGCGGGCCATAAAGTTTTGCAATTCATTTTGTGACTTATCTAGATTCGTTTGAGCTTCACGCAAATTAGCAGTCAAATGGGTCTTTTCATTTTCCATTGATTCCAATTGCTTTTCCAGCTTTTTAAGTTCGTTCAAATGAATTTCTGAGAAAAGATCACATTTAGTGCCATCCGGAGATTTTAGTTCAGTTGACAAATTGGCCTCGAAGCGTTTCAGAGCCAAGTTGTCTTCCTCGCCGTCACTGTTTGTACTCGTGTTATCGTCGCATATTGTTCCGCGTATATTAAAGGCCATGTTGGTAATGTGATACATTGACTCACGATTTAAATGACTATCGAGCTCTTTTTTGAGAGCATATTTTGTTTCACGCTCTCCCTAAGTAAAAGTAGAAAGAAAAATTGAATACATATTAATCAAATTTCAAAATAAAATTATTCTTCACTATTTAACAATTTGCTTCCCATACCTGCAATGCTTCCAGAGCTTCTTCCATTTGCTTTTCAGCAATTTTTTTAAGATTTGTTAATTCATCGACTTGTTGGTTTAACAATTCTAATTCCTCAGTGAGTCGTCTTATCTCATGTTTGGCACCTTCAAATTCAACCTGTTAAATAATTAAAACAATAAATGAATGAAAAAAGAAATTTGAAGAGAAGTTTCGTTTGATATTTAAAATTACACACCTGTGAACTTCTTAAACTTGAGACTTGTTTTTGTAACGATATGTTTTCCTCCTCCAACTCTGAGTATTCCGTAAGCATACGAGTTTCACGAAACTTGAGTTCTTTAAGCTCAGCTTTAAGACGCAGTTTCTCGGCCTCATTATCAGATTTATCACGACCGATGTCAGAGTTTTCTTGCAGCATACGATCGCGCTCATTACGCACACGCTCCAATTCATGACGCAACTGTTTAACTTCATTTTCTAAATCAAGTATTTGTAGATTCAGCGAAGTCTCTCTAGCAGCCGATTCATTTAGAAGAGTCTCCTCTTGTTCTATGCCCGTTTTAGTTGTGACTTTCTGTGATGTTTGATATTTGGTAAGAGCCTGCAAAATAAAGTTATAGAAAAATAAAAGAAAATAATTAATTATTTATAGAAAACAAAGATATTTTTTTTTTTAATCTAAAAAGCTAAACGGAAAAGTAGTGTGCAATAACAATAAAAAAAGTTATTCTGAAAGCGAATCATAATGACTATGTTGGCGTTGTCGTTGTTGTCGTCGTTGCCACACACATACAGATGAACTTTAACATTTACGCCATTTCCGTTTTTAATTTCCTTTTGAATTGCACTTTTATTTCGTAATTCAGTCTTTTTATAAGGAAAAAAAAACAAAAACATAAAATGAAAATTATTATGAAATTTTACTCAACCCCAAGACAACAGTTAAGAATAAATAAAAGCTGGTTTCGACATCATAAACACTTACAGCTACTACAAAAAAAAAAAAAAAAATAATAAAAAAAAAAAATACAAAAAACAAAGTGCCCACAACAAACTGAATATGAAATGTAGAAATTATGAAGTATTTTGGCATGAATAACGACCGAAGAAGGAAAAATTCATAAGCAGAATAAAAACATAAATGCTTAAAAATATGCAGCATTCTCAACATCACTTTACATGCCGTTAGTATTTTAAGGGATTGAAGAGAGAATAATTCGGTTAAAACGCGTTTCGGTTGATTGTTGGATTTTATTTAAGAAATTAAACTTTAAAAACGAAAAAATGTTTGATTTCAAAACTAGTGCAAGCAAATATATTAGTAAAACGAAATGGCACTAGTTGTGAAGCTGTGTATAAGATGTGGAAAAAAAATTTATACAGATCGAATACCGAAATTCTGAAATTATGCGCCAAAAATTCTTAAAACGGTATTTTTTGAGTTTTGCTCATAAAATCCACATTTGGCTAACAATCAAGAAATACATTTAAGAAAAACTAAATGCATGTACGAATTGAGTTCTTGAAACCGGTTTCAGTTGATTAAACGTATGATTAAAAATCCAAGTTTCTTACAAAAATACATTCTCGGTCATATGAATAGAACCATTTTAATTTGTCGTCTAGTTGAACGCATTTTTTTTTTTTAATTTTTTGTCGACAGCTTAAATTTTACTAATCGACACGAAAACATTATGTTTGTTTCTACAACAGTTAAAAGCATCTTTTCAAAAAAAGACGAAAACAAATATAAGAAGACATAAATGCAAGAACGAGCAGATATCGGATGCAACTTTCCTAATCTTATGAAAGCTTAATCTTCTATGGAGGCAGTGAGGAATTGATATAATAATATATAAGTTGAATAATCAGTCCGTTTCTGTAGCAATAGTTGGAAGGACCCAAAATAGTTGGATGAAAAAATGTGCTTTAAATCCTTATGTATTTGTTAGAAAATATTGACTTTTTTTTCTAAGTGAAACTTTCTGCTTTTTCGTAAATAATAAATGAAACCGAAGCTGATTTAATTTTCAAAATTTTACAAATAAACTTTCGAATAAAAAATATAAATCCAAACGTAGTTGTTGGTAATTACCTGATGATCAGATCATTAGGCAAAACAGGAAATTAAGAGTAAGAGAAAGAGAATAGTAGAGAATAATTGCATTTTTATTGTGTTTTACAACTAATTATAAATATTGAGGTTTATTGAAGAATTAAAGTGCTTTTTTAAAATGTATTAGTTCGGAATCTTATCCAATATTAATTTTTTTAAGACTTGCAATGACATTATAATTATAAACAGAAGATTATAATAAAAAAGAAATGTGCAGTTGAACCTTTTTCCCCCCCTTTTAAACTCCTTGAAAATTACTTCCTTAATATTCATTTGAGCACAACAAGGGCATGCGTTAATTTTAGCATATTGAAGTGAATGTTTGTTTGTTCTCCTCTATTCTATAGTAAAGTGTTGTGCTTCATGTAAAGAAATTTATTTTAGATGCTGCACAGGTTCATGCAATTTGCATGCATAAAAAATGAAGTCAGCATTCAGCCAGCCGCTACTCAACCAAGCAACAGACTAACTACAACAATTTATAAGGACGACAGCAATGAAAAGCAAAACTAACATTACCCTGTATTGTGTGCGTCGTTTAAAGTCGCTTCGGGAATTTTGGCTTTTTTGCTTTTCCTTTCAATCCGTACTTTCTCATACAGGAGAAGTTTTTGCATGCATTTGAATGTCGTATGGGTGGATGAGTTGTGATAGTTTTGAAAACTGTGAAAGCAAGCCTTATTGGGTGGTGTACTGGATGGTATGTTGCTTTTTGCCGGTGTTTTTTGTTGGAATGATAACAAATCCAGGGAAAAACAACTACAGGCTGTTTTATAAATATTTTTTTTCGCTTTTTATTATATTTTTAATTTTTACAGATTGCACGGATTTTGCAAGTTCATTTCTATTCTCGTTAATTGTATGTTGTGATGTTTTATTTACATTTGCAGGTTTTTTGTTCGTTGCAATCTCATTCGCACTATAATTTATTGGATTTTATGGTTAACGATTTAATGGTGGAAACGGATGTAGTAGAGAAATAAAGATGGTGAAGCAAAGAAGACTTTTTTGTTGTTGAAATGTTCTACTAAGTTGAACGGAATATTAATTGTTCATGTTAATTTTATTAAAATGAATTTGAGGATTGCGTTAGAGAAAACAATAAATTTCAAGCTTGTTACCAGGGCGAACTTTATGAATAAATTTAAATCAAATATTAATTTTGCGGAAGAGAATAAAAATAAAAGCAAATATAAATTCAAGATGACATTGGAGTCTTAAATAAAAAAATGTAATTTAAGCCACTCCAGCTTTGCTTCTTAAACCAAGGATTTTAAGAATAATGTTCTAATAATAATTAGTGCTGTAACCTTACATTTATTTGATAAATTAAAATCAAAATCAAAAATTGGTCGCGGTGTAGACGCGCAATAATTTTTAAATTTGAAAAACATTTATTTATTTATTTATCCTTTATTACAGATGGTTTTAATAGTTTTTACAATAAATGTTCCTTACATTACTAATAAACATTACTAATAAACAAACATTACTAATAAACAAACGCTTTACTTTATGACGAAAACATACATAAACTTCAATTTTTTGTTGATGCTTTTAATATAAATTCCTGAACGGTTCGAAAAGAAGTTTTTACAAAATTTTGTATTAATAATTTAACTAAAACTTTTAAAAAGTTATATAACTATTTGCATCCGAAAGAAAGTTCTTGCAATTTTCCATTTATCTTTTTTAATTGGTTTTTTACCCGGTATACAGTATGTCAACAAGGATGACTGCGTGCATAATTTCTTTTAAATAAAAAGCATCATCTTCAATTTTTTAACATTTTTATATCTAAGTTTGTTATTTCGTTTATATATATATATATATATTCTGAATTCTGAGGCATATCGAACTCGATTAAACGATGTCTGTCCAACTACTTTGTTAAGGCACTAGATGAGCTAGAGAAAATGTAATGAGAAAGGTCGGTCCATGTCCTTTCTTTAATTTTCCATATAATTTGGAACAAATCTAGCTTAATGAAGTATGTAATTCCAAAAAAAATATATATTAGCCGACAGAGAATTAAATATAGTTTACGAATAATGGGCCTCTGAACTCCTCATAGATAAGTATGACTGTGCACCATATTTTTGAAAATATAAATGCGGGTATCATTTAAAAGCTTTTATAGGGATCTTTCAGGAAATGCTAAAATTGCTTTAAAAATGCTTAACACATTAAGAGCCGGCGACATTTTTACGTAAAATTATATATAGACTTTTTTTCTGTCACCCCAAGAATGAGATGGGTAAGATACCTACGTCGACGAAGCCGTGGAAAGTAACAACATAACAACAGTAAATATGTAGCAGTTGTGGTCGTAGTTGACGAAGAGAAGATTGTGTGTTGTAGTTTAGCCGGATACAAAACGTATGAATTTTTTGCGCATATTAAGGTGGTACAAAGTTGCTTAACAATGTATCGCAAGTTGGAGTATCGTTGGATCCAGAGAATGATGTGTAGTTATAGGCTACGTAAACTTGTAAAAGCGCATGAAATATTTGTAAAATGTGTAAAGGTTTTCTTGGCATTCATTTGTTTTTTATTTTTACTTTAGTATTTTAAAGATATTAATCAGTGTTAAAAACAACATTTTACCTTTTTTACAGCGTTATGATGATAAAATTTAGCTCTTACTTATAAAGGCAGAACGAGGCTTCAATCGGTTCAATGGCAACAAAAAAGTTTAACAGATTATAAACGCTAAATGAACTCAAGAAGTGAATATTATAGGAAACTGAAATTTGGGAAAAACCGATAAAGAAAGTCAACTAATGATTGTGCGAGTAACACTAAGAAAAAATTTTGTACTAATTTTTTGAACAATTTATTTGTTCTCAACTCGAAAAAAATAAATCCACTATTTTTCGTAAACAAAGCGATATAAAAATCACTGGTAACAAAAAAGAATCGCAATAAAAACAACAATTAAAATAAAATAAAAGATCCCATCACTCCCCACTAATTATACGTATTATTTTCATAAATGTAAAAAAAAGAAAACGTACATTAAATAAAAAGCATACCGTCATATTAAAATTATGAATGTAATGAAAATAATACATTTTCCGTTTTCCTAACCAACCTTCTTCACCCTTTCATCACCACCATTTCTTATTAAATATCAACATCTCAGTGGAATTCTTTTTAACAAGATTTTTCTTGTTTTCTTTTTGCTTTAATGAAAGCAATTTCATCTCTTTCTTCTCCAGCTTTCCCTTTATCATCATTTTCGTCATCATTCATTTTAATAACATTTTGTTTGACGGTGTACAATAAAAAATATGAATAAAGATGAAAAAAAAAAACAACTTTAAAAGCAAAATAACTCATAATAACAAGTTTGTTGGCATTATTTTAATTACAATTTAAAACGATGTCGTAACTAATTGTGGCAACAATACAAACAATAAGAAGTTTTACAATGTTAATTTCTTCAGGCCAAGGATACAAATACTTGTGAATGATAAAGTGAATACTTGCATTTAACTACAAGACTACAGCTCTTGTCTCTCAGCCATGAAAAAATACTTTTCAAACAAATTCTAAAAATTTAAGAAACTTACGAACTGTTTTCGAAATCTCACATTTTAATTTTAAATTCTATAATTTTCCAAAGATCATTTTATCTTATCTGTTATAAAAAAGCAAACGGAATTTTGTTTTATTATTAAAAGATAAGACAATTTACGTATGAAAATATGCCAGGTCTCCCATAGAATAACCTCTTCTTTATATTTTGATTTTTAATCTAATTTCAGGCAGCACAAACATTGTGTAAATTTCAGGTCTGATTATAAAGGTTTAGAAGTTGACCCCATATACGTAACGCTTTACAACTATAACTTCATATACGTGAAAGCTATATTTCTATTGAGACAACACCCTTTAAATTTTCTATAACTCAACTTGGGTAATCATCTCAAATAGCGATAAGGCGATAACAATAAGGCTTACATCTCAACCCTTTGGGTTCTAAACTCTGTAAGAATGTATACTAAAAAATCAACTAACGCTTTTAGCAAATAACGAATCTGTAGAGAAATAAATATTTGATAAATAAGAACGCTGAAAAGGTTTTACTGAACCAGAAAGTGTATTTTATTCTGCTGGTATCTAAATTTTATTGTTCTTTTACAATTTATCACAATTAATGTATTAATTAATGAACTTAAGCCATAATAAAAAAAATAATTCATTAAAAATTAAATATAATATTAAAAATAGTAAAATCTTTTATATGTGCTACAAATAGAAAGAAAAAAATTTTGAGCAAAAACAAATAAAAAATTAAAAAAAAACAAACTACAATAAAAAATTGACGTTCGACGCACTAATTGTGTGCGTCATCATATACACAAATTTTCTCTATTTCTAACGACAGATGTTCGCTGCGTACAGTCGGGAAATATTTTCTCCCAGTTTTTTTTTTTATATTCCAAAAAAGTGTATACGTCTGTCAAAAAAAGGCAAAAATGTCAACTTTATATATTTTTGAGGTCAAGTTAATGAATTTTACATCTTGTGTGTTACATTGTAAACAAGTGTGTATACGACATGCAGAAGTTTGAAATATTCTACTATTCTAATAATTAATCTTAAATTCCATTTATTGTTATGTTAATAAAATATTTGTGAGATTTATATTATTATATGTAAATACGAGTAATCCGTAACTTATCATTTATTTTAAAGGCATAAAATGGAAAGAAATATTTTTAATTGAGATTTTGTAGGAGTTAGATTTATTTTTAATGCTGTAAAATTTTTTATTATCAATATTTTGTAATCACACTTTGCTTTTTTTTAGAAAATTATATAGTAAATGGATAAGTTAAAAAATTTTCTAATATATACTGCAAATATCTAATGCAAGTCCACCATTCTCAGAAAAGTTTTAAAAAATTCCAAAAAAAAAATTTTCCAATTTTTTTTTGTATTAACCATACAACAAACTTGGGGACGAATTTCAATTGCACGGTATAAAAGGACATATAGGAACAATTAAACCAGGTCTTAATCTTTTGATTAAGACCTTAATACTTCCCAATGTTTTCAGTGTGATCCATTATTTATATTTTTAAACAAAATTATCATAATTTAATATAATTCATAAATATTATAAAAAATTTTAAAATGTATTTCTTCTGAAATTTATTAAGACAGTTCTTATTGTTGATTGTATTTACTTTCATGGTTTCAGAAAGTACTGAAAGCAATTCAATTGTACTAAATTTTCTATCCCTGTTATATTTCTCAATGAATAAAGCATCTTTTTCTGTTTTTTAAATAAACTCCAAAAAAATATTAAAAGAAATATTTTTTTAACTATTACTTAAGTTTCTTTATTTTCAATAGAGAATAAATTCTTATTGTTAAAGTTTCTTCTTCAAATGGGGAATGAAGAAAGTTAAAAACTACTAAAGTACGTTTGAACATTCTTTTACGAGTGTGTATTATTTGTATTCTTTGTGCTTGTGTTTTGCAACTACATAAAAATTTATTTGGTTATTTCATTTTTATGCACCTTTTTGTTTTGATATGATGAATGAAATAAATTTATTTTATTTTTACAGTTTCAATATTTATTGTGTATTTTTTAATGGCGAATATGTTTATTTGATATATTGCATATCTTTTGTTATTTACAACACAGACTTCTTAAACATGGACCTTTTAATATAATTATAATTAGTTTAACTAGTTAATTCAAAAACAAAAATTAATTTAATTGAATTAAATTTTGTTAATTAACTCAATTGAATAAAATTTTGTTTCCTGTTTCCTGAAAATGCCACCAAACGGTGAGGCGAAATATTAAAAAAAAGAATAAACAATATTTTTATTTTAAAATACTGACCTAGTGCTTGATTAAATAGAAAATAAAATTAAAAATTAAAATAAATAAGTAAAACTGGTATACTCAGCTATGCCGAATCTTATATACCCTTCACCTTGTATGTAAGTCTTGGAAAGTGAAGTAGCTCCCATCAAAAAAACAAATACTGCGGAGACAGGGAATTAAAAAATAAGAACAAAATAAGTACGATATATGATTTTAAATATAAATGTACCCGACTCTTAACAGGCTTAGCATTTTTAAATAATTTTGGTATTTCCTGAAAAATCTCTTCAAAAGCTTTTAAACGAGATCCATATTGACAGTCGAACTCGGAATATATAGGCGACCAAAATTTTTTTACTTGATGTTTTTTTTTTAACTCTCTATCGCTCCATATATTTGTTTTTTTTTTTGTGATAAGAGTTACTTTGTTATTCTAAATGATATGGAAAAATTAGAGGCAGGCGTGCCTGCCTCGAGAGACATGGACCGATCTTGCTGATTTTTAATAGCAATAACCCTTTCAAAACTGTGTCTGATCGATTGGCGCATTTAAATTTTCTCTACCTCATCTAGGCCTCGGCAAACTTGATTTCAACACTAACAAAGACGGACATCGCTCAATTGACTTCGCTATGCATAAGGACTCAGAATATTTATACTTTATGGGGTCGGAAGTAGATATTGTAGAATTACAAACGGAATGATTTTTTTGGTGAAGGCTATAAAAACAACTAAGAGTATGACTTCACATTTATATATGCTTTACGTTATTCGTTACTTCAAAAACATATACAACTCGACATATTTATCACACATTGAAAAACTACATTTCATAAACTTTAAATTGATTTCACACGAAATAATTTTACTTTGTACGCCCTAATGTATTCTTTACCTATTCTATTCGCTTCCAGACTTCTGCTTAGAGTTAATTTTATATATGTATCTCGTACCCTTATTCTAAATAAACGATGCAGAATTCCACTTCCATATTCTGGTAAACAATTTGGACGTGAAAGTCTTGGTAATTTATTGAGAAAAGACTTAGCTTCAGACTCACTCTTTTGTAAAAAAGATTAAAAAAGAACTAATACTTGAAAAAAAAAAACTGTGGAAAAAACTGATCCATCTGCCACATTTATGATTATGTGTTAAATGTATTTTAATGCTGCATGACTGGGTTACCAAAAACAATTCACTATACTTTTATACCAGGTATGGGAAACTGGGACTTTAAAACGCAATATGAATGTTTGACACTAAACATAATAAACGCTCAAGTAAAATCAATGTAAAATTAAAACTACTGTCTGTAGTACAAAAATAAAACTAAACAGGTAAATAAATACGCAAAAATAAACATTAAAATTAACATCACTAATAAATAAACAAAACATTACACATTACAGGAATCTAATATGTCCAATTCTGAGAACAGTTATGTTTACCGCATATAAAGAGGATGTACATTTTATTAAAAGTTTCTCTATATTTGTATCAACTATGTGCGCAATTCATTGTCTACTTTGTAGCATTTCTAGAGTATTTCTCTTTTTGTAATTGTTTTCTTGTTGAAGTATCGTTGTACTACTGATGTTCGGAGAGTGTTTCCTACAAAAACAATGCGACCATCATTTGATCCATCGAACGACAATCACTGATAATGGAAATATTCATCATACAAAGTTTCACATTCTTAATGGAAAAATAAAAAAAGAATGATGTAAATATGTAAATGTAGCAAACAGCGTTGCCAGCTACTCTTTTTTACAAAAAAATAAACAGTGTCATTAATAATAGGTTTTATTTGCAAGATACATTCGAGTGCATGTTTTAGTTCACAATAGTTTTTAATAAATTTCTTTTCGTAGTTTTATTCAGAATATATTTAGCTTTTCAACAGTTCACATTTTTAATTATAAAAATAACATTATCTCCATGTAAAAAATAGAATAATTCAGGTAACTCACGCGTTAATAATATTCGGTTTTTAGTGACACGTAACAAATAACCTGGTTTATAATACTAATATTTAAATTTTAGTATGTTGTGGGATAGCCCTTCTGTTTAACAACTTCGCTCAGACGGCTTGGCATGTTTTTACTATGCTAGCTGTATAATCTGCTGGAATTTTATCCCATACTTCTTGAAGCATAGATTTCAACTCTGATTTTGAAGTTACTGTGTGTTTACGGATGCGCCAATGTAATACATCCTATAGATTCTCAATGGGATTGATGTCTGGAGATTGAGCAGTTGGATGGAGAACTTTAAGACAGTTATAAAGGAACCATTCTTGAATTAAAAGCCTTTTGTGTTTTGGGTCGTTATCGCTCTCTCCTTTAAATTTTGACAAAGAATATTTAAATATGACTCCTTATTCACAATTCCGTCGATATATACTAGTTTTCCAACTCCTTTAGCTCCCATACAACCCCACACCATAACGTGCCCATTCCCATGTTTAACAGTTGGTCTCAAATTTTGTGGTTGCAGCTCCTCGTTAGGCTTACGACACACCATCACACGCCCATCAGATCCGCATACGTTACACCTTGCTCTTATCTGCAAAAATTACATCATCTCACCAAGTTTCCGGCTTATGAAGGTACTCCCGCGCAAAACTCAAGCGGGCCCTTCGGTTGTGTAAATCAACAAAGGGCTTACTATGTGCTACTCGTCCATTAAGACCTTTCGCCCTTATGGTTCTTCTTATGGTTGATGGGGCATTTAAACGCGCCTTAACTTTTCGAACAACTGCATTTTCTTCCACACGGTTAGTTTTTTTTTTTTTTTTTTTTGGCTTGCCTGTTTGCTTCATGAAATGGATTCTTCCCTTTTTTTTGTGTCTTCTGGCTATGTCTTCAACAGCATTTGATTTCACATTGAGAATTTCTGCAATATTCTTGTAAGTTTTACCCCTTTCACTATAAAAAATCACAAGTTTTCTTTGTTCCAAAGACGAATTTTGTTCCTTGCGTCCCATTTGAACAATTTGCAACCGAAATGAGTATTCGTTAAAAAATAAATAAACTTTGATTCACTTTTAATTGGCTGCAATCTAAAATTGTAGCAGAATTACTTTAATTGCGTGTTTTTTGAATTTGTTTTCTTAAATAACGCAAAAAGCGAATATTAATGACGCGTAACAAACAGGGTTAACACACTTTTATCATTTTATTGTGGGTATAGGGTTAACAACAAACGATTAATTAACAAACTTTTAAACACTTACGGTAACACCTTTTTATGCGTTTTTAGTTTTTGGATAACATCATCCTTCCTGCTAATATCTGGGTGCTCGTAGCAATAAAATGTAAAACCGAATATTAACGACACTAACTGTAATTCAAATTTTGTCTGATCTTTGAAACACATTTGATTAACAAACTTTTTATAAGCTTTTAATAAGTTAAAACTTAATATCAATTCGTTATAATTAAATACCAAAGAAAGTACAACGACAACGCCGTTTCAGTATAAAATTATCGCAAATGTGTATTGTAATTCTGTATGTATAAATTTCGCTCACTCATTCATAAAATTCACAAAAATTTACTGAAATTCCGCGTTTCGGTAACCACGCAAAAAACTTTAGAAACTTTATTATTATTATTTTATAAACAACAAAAGCTTCATCGAAACCTATCTATAGCAGAATTCAATTTTATGAACTTTCCATCTAAATTAATAAATTCAGAACAGAAAATCATTGAAAAAATTCTTTTATAAGTTTTAATTATTATTTTTGTTTAAGAGAAATTAAAAGGTAGTGATTTTCCCATGCCTGATAAATATACACATTCTTTTCTTCCTCTGCTCCATTTCATTTGAACAGAAAAAAATAAAAAACAACGTCAAATAAAAAAGAAATAAAACGTCTGGTGCAATATTTAAACACTTGAAAAAAGGCAATAACAACAAACTCTACATGTTGTAATGGTTTATGCCAACTTATAAAATGCTTCTTGCCAACACTATATAAAATTATTATGAAACTGAAATTTGTTAAATTAGTTTCTAATTTTTTTTCTTTTGTAATGCAAATTATTTTAAACCGGGTGTCTTGGAGTGCACCTTTAACATACATGTATGTACATTTTTCAGGTGAGTTCGAATTGAATTTTTATTTGGTGCACATTCTGTACGAATTTTTTTTATTATTTTCTTTATTCCTATTGCTATTTTATTTGTACTCATGAGTGCACACTTTCTTGAAACTCTAAGTGAGAAATATTAAAGTAAAATATTTTTTTTATTAGACTTAAATCGTTCTCAGCCAAGACATTTGAAATCAAAAATAAAAAAACATCGCTCGGTGAATGTGTTGTTAGTTTTAAACGCTAGTTTAACGCATAAATATCACCAGAACTAACTCGTGATAGCGCATTTGCAAATATCGTAAATTTGTTTTATTACATTGCAATGCATTGCTACAATGCGAAGTGCCTGTATCAAGCGTGTGCTATGAGTTATAAAAACTGAAAAGTTATTTCTTTTGTACTTAAAAACTTGAGAAAAACTTAATAATTATTAACTTAGTTTTTAGCAAAATTTTTGTTAAAAAAAACGGTTTAGAATATTTCAGTTTCGCAAATTAAATCGAGGCAGATGAGAGTTCTGCGAATCGTACTTTCGACGCTAAATTTAATTAAGATGTTTGAAACATAAAAAAATATTGAATCTAACTAGAGTAACTTTCGACAGAGCTCATACACTCAAAATAACAGCATTTAGAAGGAAATTATCTAAAGAAAAATACTATAAATAGAAAAAGTTTTTGATTTTGTTCTCTTTCAAAATATGTCATTATAATTTTTTGGATTTTAAAGTGGTTGTTCTGAATTAATTCTAACCAAAAATTTTTAAACCCTGTCTCCACAAAATAGCGATAATAAAGATTCAGTTTGGAATACAGAAAAGGGCGTAATATTTTGAAAATGATTTTTCCCCTTTTCTGAAGCAACGATTGATATCAGATGGATTACAAATGTTTCTGGAGTCACACTTGACCAGTCCACCCAGTCTCCCTCGGTCATAACTGCAAAAGAAGATGAGCACTTAGTCCTTAATCATAAAGTGTAACTTCACTTTGGATTAAAAATATAAAAAAAAACGGTGACACAAGGATTTAACAGATACTTAACTCTAAAAATACTCTTTTAGCCTATTAAATTATAAAAATTAGTGAATACTGTAAAAACAATTCATTTTTAAATGATGAAAAGATGCATATAAAATGCTCAACACATGTGATATGAATGAAAAAGCTTTGAAAACTGCGGCGATCAGATAGAACCTTAGTAGCAGTCAGTAAATTTTACCTTTATCTATTCATCATATGCATGCTTTCATGTAGATAATGAATGCTTCATTTGCCGAAAGCTAAACGGAAATTTCGTTGCCGTAGTTAATGCAGCAAAACATTCAACAAACTCACACACGCTCTCATTACACACACACACACACCTACGATGGATGCAAAGCACGAAAAAATATATTCATTTGTTTTTAACATTTTCCAGAATTTTAAACGGATGATGTTTGTTGGCTTTTGTCATTTGCAAATGCAAACGCGTAACGAAAAATGACAACTGCAGTCAGTCTCGGAGTCATTAGGAAATGAGTGTCAAGAGGGAGATTATTTTTATTTTAATTAAAATGAATTTGTATAAATATTTTTTAAATTGTAGTATTTTTGTTTTGAAATAAAATTGTTGCGAAAAACAAATAAAGAGGCGTTAATGTGACAAACAACTGTATAAGTGGGGCGTATAAAGCGTTTATTGAAGTTGTCATAGCTTTGAGTTGAGATAAAAATTATTTTAAATTTTAAAACCAAAAGAAACCATAACAATTGTTTATTTTTAGTTTATAAGACAATTTATTATATTTATATTCATAGATAATTGTATAAAATACAATTATCTATGAATGTATTTTAATAAAATTTGATTAATAAATTGCCTCAAGAGTTAGTGTGTTTAGCTTATGGTTGGGATAAAGAAATTAAAACATAAATAATTTGTTCGATGAAAACAAAAAATAGTTTGAGAATATTTTGAACAGGTTAAACATGTCAAGATACCACTGACTTGTGATCATTTAAGAATTTACAGACTTGTTGTTGTCTCTGCTTCGTGTACCTACAGTGCACAATTATAAAATGGCATAATTTTGTTTTTAGAAATTTTTTAATTATAGGCCAAATAAACTGTATTTTTTCTTTTTTGTTATAATACTATTTTTTTTATAAAGTTTCAACAAGAAATTTTTCCAAAAATTTACAAAAAAGGTAATTTTCAAATCATCTCACTGAAATTGAAAAATTAATGAAATTGCGAATTTTTGTGAAATATCGTTCTTTATTCAATTCAAATTTAAGATAAAATATCGTTAAAAATTTTTAAATCAACATAAATTTTTTGGGGATTTTTAATTTGTTTGTGAATTTTCGTCTCTTATTCATTTTTTGTATAAACTAAAACTTTGGTTGAAATTTTTATTTTAATGAGCGAAGCATGGTAATTTGTTTTTTTTTTTTTTTTTTTTAATATTCGGATTTTTATGGTATAGTATTTTTTCTGAAAATCGAAAGAAGTATCTTTTCCGAATTTAATTGAAGTTCTAAGTTTTACTTCGTTGCTTTAAAGCAATGTGGCTGGCTACCAACTTTAGATATTGATGATATGATCTAGATATGATCACTTCTATACCCTTGACGAAATTTCAGTTTAGAGTAGGGATGAGCAATCCCGTAATTTTTAAAGGACATCGTTACCAGTGAACTTGATTTTCAAATCATCGTTCTTTTTATTTGTTACCGTGATCATTGTTTGCAGTTATTTTTTTTATATAAGCATACATGTTTATAAAGAAGGTATATAATACATACAAACAGTAACAAACAGCAAACAGTAACCATAATGCAAAAGGTATTTGATTTCTACATTCAAAGAAGCTGCGCAAACATCGTGTATGTATCGCAAACATACATCGATGTTGCATCGATAATTCATAAAATACATCCATGCTTTTTATACATCTATTTTTTTTAATTATTTATTATTGAAGTTGTGATGTTTTTTATTTATTATTATTATATTTTCGAAAAATCTTAAGTTTATTTTACATCTCCCAATACTTTTTTTTAAGAAATAAAAGTTAACCAAGTCTTTCACCTTTCAATCTGTTTCTGCTGCTTGTGAAAATAATCTTCAAGACGGAACCGAATTTCAAACCATTGTAAGATATTTAAAAGCGATCTTGTAAAGCTTAGGAAACTGCGATTTATATATAATCTTTCCAAATATCCAACATATTTTCGTTCAGTCTTCCAACAGGAGTCCTCAAATAAACTAAAAGTTCATCAGACAATATATCTTTACTCTTATTTCTTTTCCAATTTCTATGAACAGGTTTATATATCAATCTACACGTTCTGTATACAATTTGTCATTCCGATGCATCAAAAGAAAACATCGATGTTTTCCGATTGTTTAGGAGCAAAAAAAAAAACATTGGATTATATCGATGTTTTGACATAATACATCGAGTGTTTTTAAAACATCGATGTTTTTTGTCATCCCTAGTTCGAATAAAAAAGCACAAAACATTTTTCTGTTATATGAATTTTTTTTATATGTGTGAAGTTCGGAAAAAAGAATAGCTGTTGTTGATAAGAAGCAAGAAAAGGCAATTGACATATGAAAGAATGAAAGGGTCAAAAGTACTAATATTTCTCTTCAAAAAGTAAAATTTAAGTTTGTATGTGTGCAAATGTAGAAGAATGTTCTTTCGCGGAACTGTTACCTGATAAAGTCAGTCACTGTAGTGACCAATGATTTTTGAACCACAGTGATTAAATCACAGGTATTGAAATATCGCTCATTTCTAGTTTAGAAATAACAGATTTGTTTTTATTTACTGTGTCAAATTGCCCACTGTTCCACTAAATATCGTTAAAGGATAAAAGTCAAATCAATATTCCTGATAATCTGTTTAAGGTTCATATCCCATCAACGTTAATAGATTAAAAGTAACAGCAGCAATAATTTCTCTAAGCATCAACAGAACTCAGAGTATTATGAGTAACTAAAATAAGTATAAGGTTCCGGTTTCAATTTGTTTTATTTATTTTTACTTGTTTTGTTTCAAGTGTAGGAATGTGTGCTTTTCATAAAATTTTGTCAAGTTGACTCTGACAATGAGAACAAGAATAGAAATGAATGAAAAAAAAAAACAACAAATGACAGCAATATTGCTGCTGCCTAATTGTCTGCTTTAATATAAGAACATTGGCTTGAGATGTGCGGCAACAACTAAATAGTGCAACACTTGACACGATGGATGGCAGTGTTAGTAACGCCTGTAGGCCTGCAATAATTATTTGCACAAAGTCAGACAGCCAACAAACAATCTGTTCTGTTGTCTTCTGCATGGTACTGTTCTTCTCTTCTTTTTCTATTGTTGATTTTTGTCGTGATGATGTTCTGAATGTTTCTTCTTCTTTTTGTTTTACATTCGTGATTGTTGCTATTATGTCTTGTTTGTTGCTTCTAGGTATTTTAAATGTTGTTGAGAGCTATTTTTTGTTGTTGTTGTAATCGTATTTTACTCCTGTTATACATTTATTATTTTTTTATAATATTATTCACGACACATTGTAAAATTACACACCCAATTCATAAACAACTCAAGCTTTATTTCTTCTTTTCCGCCGCGCCTTTTTTTTCCTAAACCATTCGTTAATCAGTTGGTTTATCCTAGCAGCCCCTATCTATTTGTACTTTTTATAGCGTTACTATTACCCTTACCATTGGAGATTGCTTTTAAAATCGTTGGCGCGCTTGTATCTGTATTACGAGGGCTGCTATATATTTCTGGCCTGGCAACACTGAGTGCTGCCAAGTGCAATCTGACATTTCCATTGGAAAGTTTGTCATTTTTAAGCATAATCGTACTCAAAACGTTTTGACGTACGACCATTATTTGTGTTGTTTACAGTGACTTGAAAAAATTAATATAGAAAAAAATGGAATTAACTCGTGAACATTTTCGTGCCACCATTTTTCACAACTTTCGACGTGGATTATCACGAAAGAGTGCATTGATAAACTTAAATCTTTGTATGGCGATGAAGCACCATCCTATAGCACTGTGAAAAAATGGTATAATGAATTTAATCGTGGCCGAAGCTCGCTCAAAGACGAATTCCGTGAAGGTCGTCCAAAAACGGCTGTTGTGCCAGAGAACATTGATGCCGTGTGTGAACTCATAATGCAAGATCGACATGCGACATACCGAGAGATAGAGACATCCTTGGCCATTTCTTCCACCAGCATACATTCGATACTGCATGAACACCTGGCCGTAAAAAAGGTTTGTTCTCGTTGGATCCCGCACAATTTGAAAGTCGCTCAAAAAAAGGCTCGTGTCGATTGGTGCAAAGAAATGTTGCAAAAATACGATTGCGGTGCTTCAAAAGACGTTTATAAGATCATCACAGGTGAAGAATCATGGATCTATGCGTATGAGCCCGAAACGAAACAACTATCGACCGTGTGGGTCTTCAAAGACGAGCAAAATCCAACGAAAGTTGTTCGTGGAAGAAGCACTTCGAAGCAAATGGTCGCCTGTTTCTTCGGCAAAACAGCTCATGTGGCGACTGTTCCGCTTGAGCAACGTAGGACGGTCACTTCTGAGTGGTACACTACAATTTGTTTGCCTGAAGTCATCGGAGAAATTCGAAAAACCAACAAGAGAAGACGAATCATTGTTCACCATGACAATGCGAGCTCTCACACATCGGCTCAAACCAGAGCGTTTTTGACCGGCTAAAACGTCGAATTAATGGGTCATCCGCCGTACAGCCCTGATTTGGCACCTAATGACTTCTTCTTGTTTCCGCACATCAAGAAAAAAATGCGTGGTCAACGATTTTCGTCGCCAGAAGAAGCTGTTGAAGTGTTCAAAAACCATGTTTTAGAGGTGTCTCAATTGGAGTGGAGAAAGTGCTTCGACAACTAGTTTGAGCGCATGCAAAAGTATATAAATCATGCTGGAAAATACTTTGAAAAACAATAAAACCATTTTTGATTATATATATTCACCTTTTCACTATTAGGCCAGAAATATATAGAGCAGCCCTCGTATAATCTTTTCCCTTTTCATTGCAGCCGCTCAATCTCTTATTCACTCATTATTGGGTGATTCTTTTGCCTGCCAGTCTAGCTGCCGGTGTGACTGTCTGTCACTCATTTTGTTTTCGTAATTTTGTGTCAGTACGAGCAATATGTACGAGTATCTTGAGTAATTTTTGAATAGGGGTGACTAATTGGTTGCTTCACTTTCTTTGCTGAAAGAAGTTTGGTTGTGTTAAAGTGTCAGTTGTTTTGCCATTAACTAGACCATTGACCATTATTTTATACAGGGGATTAAAATTACACTGACAGAAATGACTAAACGATTGACTGATTGTTCTTTAAATAAATTCTTTCAAAGTGTTAAAAAAAGAGAAAAAAGATGAAGGCATGTTTTCCATTTTTTTTTTTAATATATAAAAAAAAATAAAAATGTGCAAGGGGAAATCTTTATGTCTGAGGTCATTCTTTATTCCTTATCACGAACGCACTTCTATCTTGGATTTCCAAAATTTTTAGCACCTCCACAAAAAAGAAGAGAAATAAGTTTTCTTGAAATAATTGCATTAAATTGTGCATAAAAATAATTCCGTTTCCTTAATAAAATCTTCTATCCACATTTATATATGGTGTATTTGTTCATTTGTTTGTTTTTCGGATGTCTTCCTACACTACACTTCCTACACTAGTGTGCCGACTGGACATTTTTCGCACTTTGTTGGTAAAACAGAGACATGTTTCTTTTTTGGACATTTGGTTGATTTAATAAATATTGAAAATTGTGTTACTTGTTAATTGTAACAGGTATCACCTTGAAGTTTTGTTCAAATAACTCTCTTATAAATATGCACAATGAAGCAAATTTGCTGGATTGGAATAATGATCGTGACAGACCCTGGATTGATATAGTGGGCGTGGTACCCTCCATACGAAGTAAGTATGTAATTATTATCGTGTAGATAGTGAACTGTAATATAACTTCCATATTAGTGTGAATAATCAATTAAAAAACTCACAGGATTGGAAGAGTGGTCGTAGACTAATACTCACAACCTGGCTCTGTGGCACGATATTGAAATTAAAAAAATAATTTAATAAAGTAGTGGATCTTAAAGAGAAAATGTTTAACAAACAACTATAAAATAGCTAAATAGAACAATTCCATATGTACAGTTTTTCCTTACTCGATTAGCTAAATTGCTTCAAATAAAAAATAGTTCTTAAACAAATTTTTAATTTAATTAAGTTTCAACTAAGTAAATAATAAAAAAGGTATAAAAAATTATATTTTATAATCCTTATACACTCTTGACAGCTTGGGCTTTGTCTTTGGTCAATGAAATCCTTGAATTTTACACCATTCAAACTGACATCCATAGCAAACGTTTGCATAACAAAGTCATAACTATTTCAGGATAAAGATAAACATTTTGAAAATAAAAAATATGTTGTTAACAGTTAGAACATTTGAGTTAAAGTTTTTCCATTTAGCTTTTCTAAATATCTTCTCATTTATTTGTGAAGCACTTGGTCTTTTCAGTTTTTCCACTTTTCTTTTGTTTGCTTTTAATAAAACGATTGCAATTTTAAATCTGTGCCTTTGTGTTTTTTTTTATTATTTTAAGTGTGATTTTCAGGTAAAAAGTCGTGGTGGTTTATAGTAGAACAATAACAATAACAGCTACTATAGAAGAATGCGATACTCAAGTCATTTAGTTTAGTTGACATTTCTAAACATTCATGAGCTTCGTTTTTATTTTATCTCTTATCTAAAGCGTCACTTCTTTTTCAGAGATGGCAAAATATATGTTTATGAAATTGTAATTAAATCAATTTTTTAAATTAAATATTATTATAAAAATAAGAAACATGTCTAAAATAACAAAGCCAAGAGCTTATTAGCTGTTACTTTTCACCACTAACAAGTGTGGTAAACAAAATAAAATGAAAAACATTGCTAACAATTGTTGAGCAGTTGCGATGGCTGTGTTGACAGAGATATCTGCTTGTTTAATAAACAAAAGATAACAAATTTTAATCTCAACGGGGCCGCGATGGACGAGTTGTTTAAAAGGCAAATAAAATAAAACATCTCTTTAAATCTCTTAAGTGTAGATAAGAAAAAAAAAACAATTGTGGTGTAGACATGGTAGATGAGTAGTTGAAGGTACCCTGTATATTAGAACAGCAAAGAAACTAGTGAAGACTACTAGTGGTTATCAAGACATCGGGTGGTTCGAGCCTCAACGCAGTCACAGAAACATTATAATTTTCACAACACAAGACCTTAAGAAATTATCAGCGATAAATAAAAAAATCATAGCACAGCCTTTAGGTATTTCTCTAATTTGAAAGCAATTTGAAACTTACTTTACCATTAAGCAGCAGAAGCAGTTACCTCGGAAATCTTGGAAGAAACAGCAACGTTTAGTTTCAAGCAACCGACGAGATGAAGTGTGTCAGCTACATGGCTGCGGGTATACTGAATGGCTCCGAGACTTAAATTGTGTAAGCAAATATTGGCATTAAAAACATGTTCTTTCTGATGGATGGCGTGTTACTGAATCAGGCCTTCACCACTAAAATGCAAAAAAGCCACCTAACTAGAGTTTGTAAACGAATCGAAGGAAATTACATCTATTAATAAGATAATGGTTCATTTGACAATTTTGCGATAATCAAACAAAAGGATGACAAAAAGCCTCAACTTACGTCAAAAAACAACTCCGATTGAGACAATGCTTGGATGCTCAGTTGTGCAGTTCTGATCGCAAAGTCACAGAACTTGTGTTAAAGATAGTGGCCGAATCAACCATATTCCTTAGATTTTACCGCAAGCTGTTTTTTTTTACTTTTCAAATCAAAATAAATCGCTTGGCAAAAAAATCGACTGAAAATAATTTTTAAAACCTTTTATAAGTCAAAAATAAAGATATTATTTTTACCGTTTTTTGCCTACACTTAAATTAATCTGCAAAATAAAAGATCATTAAATTAAAAAAAATAAAGCATGCAATAATTTTTTTTCCTATACGTATAGCACAAATTGAACAAGTAAATTTCGGGTTTTTTGAACAAAACTCTTCAATTTGGGGAATGAAACCTGTTGAAGAATTAAGGTTACATTTCGTGCTATTTTTGTTCAGAACTTTTTTATAGGACTCGCAAAATTGATTTAGTGCAATTTCTTCAAATATATAGCGATTTCTCGTGGAATCAAGCCTTTTTGGAATTCATGGTAACACATAGTGCTATTGAAATGTAAAGACAGTTTCTTCAAATTGAATTCCATAAATGTTTAATCAGACGAGTAAAACTGACTTTTTAACCATGTATTTACAAGACATCGTTAGCAATTAGTAACTCCCATATCTGTTTTTTATAAGTTTGTTCAAAAGAACATGTTTTGGTTACAATTTGTAGGTTAATATTTACTTAAGTTAATTAAAAGTTTTTATTTGTTCTCTTTCACCTGATGTTACAAAGGAAAACTTCAGTAAAACGTACTTTTTTTCTTTTGTCTTGAGCATTTATTTAGTTGAGTTTTCGTGCGGATTAACAACCATATTTAGGTAAATGTAAATTTATGTCTGTATGTAGGTTGAAATACCAGCATTGTTTCAGTGAAATAATAGAGTTAGAAACTCTTCCTTCACAACATATTTGTCCAGTTTTATAAATGGTCTAGTAGCTGGAAAAAAAGCTTTTTTTAACTTGTTTTCTATTTTTGGTCAGAACAGATCAAGTTAAGTATATTCTACAACCTTTAATTAAGTTCTAGTCTATCAAATTCATGCTGAATTATAATACCAAGACATCCAACCCAAAGAAATTAATGTATATAAATGCAAAGTATATTGATGACGGGTGGATCGATCCACAAAGAGTGCTGCATTAAATTCTGCTGGTATCTTTTTTTTCTTTCTTATTAAGTTTAGAAATTTAAATGGACTTGAATCAAGATTGATTGTTAGTTAAGAGAATGCAAAAATCAATATGTGGATAGTAATATGATGGCGGCAGAAACTTAGCTCTTGTATTTAATAAAATATCACTTTATACATAATATATATTTTTATATAGATAAGCAGCCGTTTAAACTGTTTGTGCTTTCTTTGTTGCGGATTCGTTCGGGAAAATTTATTTCAAAAAGTCCATCTTAATGAATCCACATTAAGCTGAGAGTTTCTCTCTGTTTCGATTTGAGGAAAAACCATTTGAATGATTTTCCTTTCGAATCGAAATACAGGTTAACCCTTTGGACTGCAGCAGAAAAGCTTTACAACCCATTAAACAATTTGAAATTCATAAATAAGTTTAGTGTTTATAAACTACTTTGAAAACCATTCCGCTTACGTTTTAGTTTCTGACAATTATTTGCAACCTTTAATTTTTTATAAAACCTTTTTTTTTTTATATGTCAAATTCGGCTTGTAAAGAAAATAAAGCCAGCATTGCCAATTTGGTCTTTGAGCTTAAACACAAATTGATTTTAATTTGTTAGTCAAATTTTTGTTTAGAGATGAGGCTTTTCTTTGATTTGATGGGTACGTTAGCAAATAGATTTGTTGCATTAAAAGATAAAATAATCCATTAGCGAAATGGAAATATTTAGTTGACGTTAATTGCCTACCGGGAAGCTTCGATCTTATCCGATTATAATATTTGGATATGTGTTTAAT
The DNA here is from genome assembly GCA_937654795.1 of Cistogaster globosa. Classification (NCBI taxonomy): domain Eukaryota; kingdom Metazoa; phylum Arthropoda; class Insecta; order Diptera; family Tachinidae; genus Cistogaster; species Cistogaster globosa. Next base: position 84,176,584 of record OW569404.1, on the reverse strand, counting down.
AATCACTGGTTTACGCCGATAAACCGAACACAACGCAGACTGCGTCATCTTTGCTTAAATCATATTCAAACATTAATGAGAGAAACTAATTTTTTAAATAAATTCTGTTTTATGATATTAAAATATATAATAATAATTAAATAATCCTTGTAAGTGGTCAAACTCTTATCAGATAAACCAAAACGATTCGATAATTGGTCAAATATCGAAGGAACATATCTGAACCTAAATAAATTAACGTTGAATATAAATAATTTTATCACTAAATTCAAGACTTTTGAATTTAACATCCACTTTCCAGATCTTTAAAATTTTTTAAAAAACTTTTATTTCTTTATATAAAAACAGCTTTTTATTCAAGAAAAATTAATAGTTACATCAGAGATTATTTTTACTTCATATTTTCGCTTAAAAAAATTTTAATTCTTATGGTCACAAAAAAAACTTTTAATATATTGAATTCCTTATGAATGGAAGAAAGTTTGTCAAGCTCTTTATAAAAATGCAATTTAAAAAAGCTAAATTTATCCTTTTAGTTGAAAATTAATTTAGTTTTTTCTTGTCCAATTTTTCTTTTTATTAGCAGTTAAAGAGATGAAGTTTTCTTAAGGATTCTTCATGAATAGAAATTCCGTTTTTATGGGTTTTTGATTCATTGTATAAATATTAGTATGTGTGTATACAAAGCCAAAAGTATGTACAGTGGGTGGATATAATTTTTTCTTCAAACAGTATTTTTATTTTATTTTATTTATTTTATATCCTTCAACAAGAGCGTCAAGCTAGTTTTTATTAATATGGATCCATGGTTAGATTCGAAAAATATAAATGACCATGGTGAAACTTCGAAAACCATAAATTAAAGAATATTTTATAGTAGCGAACGCTGTGGTCTTTACGTCAAGTAAGTTAAGAGGGCCACTTTAAAACAAAAATTCAATGGGTGAAACAGGGCTTGTCGTTATGTGCAATCAATCAATGCAGAAAAAATCAGTTGAAATGCTTAAAATAACAAGAGATAATTGCTACTAAAGGTCAGTTGCTACAGCTCTTAAAAAGTTTGCCAGAACGGTTTGTTTCTTTACTACTAAAATCTATTCTGTTAACTAGGAGAAACAACTAAACTAATTAGGCGCACTAGTAAGAATCATATAAATCGATTGATTGCATTACTTTTTCTAAAAATAAAAATATGATAACAAAAAATATAATTTTAAAATAAAACGATTTATTCAAGGGAATATACAGGCATGTCACAAATACCATTCGGAATTTAAATGATTCCGTAGTTACTATTCCGATCGAAATGGTCTTAGCTTCTATAGATTCCGTTCGGTTTTAGTAAACCATGTTTGTTCAAAATATGGCAACATAACAACGAATGTAGCAAAACAAAAAACAGCTGTAACCGGCTTATGATCTTCCGAGCTCGAAATGCCATCAGTGCCTGTTCAATCTCGTTTAGATATTAAAAAATATGTGCAGAAAAAAATTTTGTAATTGTTTATTTTTCTTTGTGCTCTTTCGTGTTTGTGTGCTAAGGATTTTTTTGAAAAAAAAAACACAAAAATTTAAGTACGACAATATCTTTTAAACAAATGCCATTTTTTTTAGAGAGGACTAAGAAAAAGTTCATGTCTTTATTAACATCGTATTAAAATAAATATATTTTGGATCAATAAGAAAGATGAAGAATAGTCTCACCTACAACAAAATTTTTTGAATGGGTTTTATGTTAACAAAATGTTCAAAATATCAATTTCACGTAGCAAACTGAAAGCGGTTTCATTCCGAAATTTTTTTTCTTTTACGTTTTTTATAGAAGCAAAGTACGGAATCAATTCCACTTCTGAACGGAATTTTGTTCTGTGACAATTATTTAACAAGAAACTTTGTAAATCTTTTATTTGCAGAACATGGGGTATTCTCTAATGGAGTAGAAAGCAGAACTTCAAGAAATAGGAAGGCATAGAGGGGAAGCTAAAAACACATATTTTGTTAAAAAATATTTTTTCAATCTATTTGTAAACGTTGCCCGCTGTATGTTTATTCGAACTCAAAGAAAGAGATTTTTAATTCTCTTTATTTTGAGATTTTTTGTTAATCTCCTTGGGCTGTTATGGTCAGTTATTTTTTTCAAAAATTAATAAAAATCAATACATTTTTATATATTTTTCCCGACGTTTCGTTTGTTTTTTTCAAACTTCTTCAGGGGATGTTTATTAAAATTCTAGCAACATAAAGTAATAAATGTTTTTTTAAATATGTTTGAAAATACAAAATTATTTTTACAGTTTTTACTTCCTTTTACTTTATTAGCATTACAGAAAAGGTTTTTTAATTTACTTAATATTAAAAAACTGGACTTTCACAACACAGAAATTAAATAATAAATAAATAAATAAAATAATTCAAAAACTTTATACAACACAAACACAGAATTAATTGTCAGTCTTACAACTAATATCACAGAACTTCAACTAATTTTAATAATTAAATTAGTGCAGTGGTATATTGCAGTTTTGTCTTATCTTTGTCCTCTTTTGTGTTCATGGAGAGATTTTTATTACATGCGAAAGACACATGAATATGAATGAATAAATGATTGAAGACATGTTACGAATCTTGCATTTTTAAACAAGATGCATATTTTTTATTCTAAATTCTAAAGTACAAACTAAACGAAATTTTTGATAACAACAATTTGAATTCAAGCCAAATCTAAATATGTTCTTCAAAACCATGGGTATAAAAGTGTGTTTATTATGCCAAAAAAAAAGGAAAACAGAAACATCAACACGAAATAAGAAGGGGTTAATATTTTTTCTCCATAAGAAATTTATTAGAAATTCTTATGAGATTAAACGAAAAAATAAGATGCAAAATTCTTCTTCCCTGAATATTGTGGCAAAAGTTGAGTTGCATAAACGTACAAAACCACAACGGCATGTTGAATATATTTTGTAGTTACATACTTACAACAAGATACAAATATATTTCTGCTTAAATTTCCAATGTGTATTTATGTGTGTGTGTGTGTGTGTGAATGAATGCAAGTGCAAGTTTATTGAAAATAAATATAAATTTTGTTGATTGTATAGACGGACACATACTCATAGCATACATTTGCAGGATTTGGAAAAATTCATTGCAGCCCTTTATATTGTGTTTATAGGAAGTTTAATGTGATGGTAATTGTCTGTCTATTACATTTTATAAGGCGTTACTATCACTTCTTTGTTATTGATTTTTAAGTGATTTTTATATTTCTTTGTTTTAACTTATTCGAATATTTTGTTGATAGTTAAATATCGATTTTTAAACACATTTTAGGCAAAATGATCATTAAAGAAATTCACTTTATTTAATTTTAATCTTGCTAAAACCATTTTCAGCCATGTACTTAAGCTAAGGAAAGCTTCGCATTTAAAGTATTAATTGAACTCAATTTATTATATAAGGATTAAGTAAATTTCCTTATACAACCCGCGTTAAGTCTGTTTTGTGAAAGAAAAAGTGTACATTGATAAAATTTAATGTCGTCAAACTATGAAATAAAATTATGGAAATAAAAAATATTTTAAAATTTAATAACAAATTTTTATAATTTAACACAAATCTTTAAATTTAACAGAGCTCTGTTAAAATGGTAACACAGCACTGTTAAGTTAAATGTAACCACGAATTTTGAATTTAAAAACCATGACTTTATCTTGAATTGTGTAAATTTAATTATTTTCTGTATTAAAATATAAAAATCTTAAAAAAAACTGCGCCATTATGTTCTTATGTTTTTAATTTAGCCAATTTGATTTTCTTACGAAAAAATTTATTAATTCTTTGTAATTTCAGAAGTTACTATTATAATGCTCTTGGCGCTTTTAAAATTTTTGCTGATAATGTTGTTGTAATATGCAACAAGGAGATATCTCTCTATCAAATAAATTTCCAGCCACTTGAGTTTTCATCATCAGCATCATTCTGCATTGTTGAAATTCTATCTACAAAATAAAAAACCACCAGCCAGCACAAACCTTGTTACACTATGAGAAGAGTAAAAGAGGATATAGAAAGGAGTGGAAAGAAATGAAGGAATTAATAATAAAGAAGCAAGAGATAATCACATCAAAAGTATGATGCCAATTGGGGGTAGGCGAATTGTGGAGGTCATGGAGAATAAGGTTTATTTTATAAAGTGTATCAACCAACTTTAATGACAACTAACAACAACAACAAAAAAACAGAAATTAGAGAAAATGCTGTCAAAGTTTAGTCATCAAATTATATTCACCTCTACCAACATCAGCACTGGCATTGTCGCCATAAGTTTTTTTTTATGCTGGTAAGAGTGCGGCCGTTTGTTATACTGTTGACACACTGTTGCTTTGCCATTTCCTCAACAAATTGTTGAAAGTACTGCTGCAATATGTTTTCATACGACAAAAGTGCTTGAAGCAAGTGGACGAACAAATTGAAGAAATTTAAGATAAAACGAGGGAGGAAAAGCGGTAAAAAGTTGTCATTATTTAAAATTCATTTGAAACGATTTTTCTTTCCAACAGTGTCTGAGTTTTTTTTTAATAATAAGTTTTGGGTTTAATAGCCAAAAGTTTGTAAATTAACGTAAAAAATTGTCTTTTTATTTGGGATGTAAAAAGAAGAAAAAGAAAAAATTATAATCCATAATACAAAACAGTGATACAAAAATGAAGGGGACAAAGTTTCACTAACTGCAACTAAAGTTGCTGTCATTTCGACTTTCTTTTATTAACAACAATTATTAAATTTGTGCTGATATAAACAACATTTTTTGAACGCTTTAATGATTTTTATTTAATTAAAAACTTATTTGTAAACTGCTAATATTGACATAAATAATTTAATCAGACATAAATCCAGAGGCAATTATTTTAAATAAAATTCGTTTTGTAGCCCGTTTGTTTACTTTTGTGTAAATGTGTGATCGATTGGGTGGTGTGTGGCAAAAAAATTTATTTTTAGGACACATGTTTTTGTTGAATAAATACTAGAGTTGTCAATTATTCGATTTTCATTTTTAGTTCCTCAATAAATAATTCGAGCTAATTGTTAATCAAAAGATTATAAACAAAAACTAACAACTAAAGAGAAATAAAAAATAGAAAAGTATAAAGTTCGTCATAGCTGCACTGAATTAAAAGAATCAATTAAACAGTATTTTCTATGTAAAAGATATAAATCGAATATATAACGAACGAACTAGTTTTCAATAAGTCAAGCATTTCTCAAAAATGGGTTTGGAAAAATCTAAACGTGGCTTATTAAAACTATATAAGAACATACACAGAACAGGTTTAACTTTTTGATCATTAAAAAATAGTTCTTATTCGGAAATAATAGTGAAAACTGTGATACTTTTCCTCTTTCGCACTTCGAATAAAGATGATTTTGTAAATATATTTTTAAGTAAAAAAAAGCATATGTAAATGTATTTTTATTTATAACTTGCTTTAAGTCGAAAATATGTAATTAAATATAAAAATCAGCAGGGGTTTTATTCCGCTGCTAAAAAAAAAAAAAAATTGAAGAATGTGGATCAAAAAATAAAAACTTTCATTTTAATATCTCTTTAACAACTAAAACTTAAGTGGATAAGAAATCGCAATCCATATTTCTTAATATCGATTCAAACACAATAAAAATATATTAACTAAGCGTCGTGGTAGTTCCAAATAAATACCCCATAGTAGAAATAAAACCATGTCAACCTTAGTAAAATCGGGATATCCGTTTAGGACGTACAAATTTATTTCCCTTTTTTCCTTAACTCCTTTGCCCAAAATCTATTCATTTAATGACATTAGTAAAACTTTCGATTTGTTTTTGTTTTACGAAGCCTTGTTTCTTCAAAAATTTTTGTTTACTATTTCTCGTTAAATTCACTTGAATAAACAGATTCGAGTATTCGTTTATTCGCAACACATTATTTTTTTACTGATTCATATCCCTTATAAAACTGCATAACAAATGTTAACAATCACCGAGGGTTATTTAAGAAATTTAGGAAAACGCAAATACACTAATTTTTAATTAAAACACAAGCAATTTAAAAGATAATTTTTAAGATGTTAAAAAAGGTAAGAAGTGCGAAAAGAAAAACTGATTATACACGTCGACATAGACTCCGCCGCCAAATTATAATATCATACACCCTTGGTTTATGGCGAGTTTTTTTTCTTCTTAGGGAATTCAGGAGCCAAACGTCTGCTAGTGTATATTGGTGACTTCAGAAGGCACCACATCTGGAGATCTTTTTGGCCAGCGTAAAAGGATAAAGTGGTTCAGAATTATAGACCTTAAATTTTCGAGGTCAACTTTGCAGTACACATTTGCTTATCAAGATCGCCGACTTATTCCTTATTCAGTATCATGTCTTTTAGTTGACAGTATGCTTTTTCTGCAAGCTTTCAAATTCCACACTCCTACAAAATGTTTTTAGAAACATGGGTAGCACTAATGCTACGCAGTTTTAAATACAAAAAAAAAAAAATAAATAAACTAAACTCTGAATAAAAAGCACATAGCGCCGTCAAAATTAATACCATTCAATTTGTTCAGAAAGCACACCACCATAGTATTGAGATATCAAACACTATTCAGTGCTTGACCAGCGTTATTACTCAAGCTTCAACTTAATAATGCCACCAGTCTAAGTCCTGCAAGAAGAAACGATTACATTTTCTTTCGTAGTTCTTTGACAATAACAAATGCGTTTTATTAACCCCAAATTGTACACATATGACAAAAATTCTCCATTTTTTATTCCTAAACAATCAGCCGCTAAGCTTTTGAGAATTTTTTTTCCTTGTAAATAAATCGAGTGGATCTTACAATAATATTTTCAACAAAGGAATGGTTGACAATTAGCAAATCTCGAACAGCGACTTATAAGGATTAGAAACCTTGAAGCTTATCCTTGTTGTGTTGTTTTTTCTTTTCTTTGCAAACAACTTTTAATTCTTTAAACAACCGTCGCTTGAAATTTTGCAAATATTTAAATTTCGAGGGCAATAAATTGACTTTTTTGGGGGGGGTTTATTTTCTCCCTTTCAACACTTTTCTCTTTTACATTATATTTATTGCGTTGAGATTTTGTTTGTATTGTGTTTAACGAAACAATGCAATATCCTGTGTAGATAAAATGGCTTTAAAACATTGATATGCAACAATGTTATACATTATATTGTTCGCCATTTTAACTATTATTTTATCTGGCCAGCTTTCTTTTTTTTATCCTTTAACCAAATAGACCATAACTAATTGTTGCATAAAATTTGTGCAATACCAGAAGCTATAAATCGAACTGCACGAGTTTGCATGTTGTCGTCTTAGCTAAAAAATTTTAATTGGGTCAACTCTACTCTACAAATTATTCATACAGTTAAAAAAAATTACACAGGTCAACAGCAAAAGAAGGCTTGACTAACCACTATATAGATTTGATGCATCATGGCTGCCTAAGTACAAAAATGGTAAAATTTTTCAATTCTATGGATAATTTTTTTTTTTTTAATTTTTTAAGTAAAATTGACAATATTTTGAGACATTTCTCCACTTATGTTGTCATAACTCAAAAACAACTAGTCCGATTTTGTCGAATTAAATTTACAAAAATTAAGGTTTACAATATCTTTAAATAACGTATACAAATTTTTTTAATGCGATGAATAGTTTCAAAGTTATGAAACAAATTGTTAGCAAAAAAAAAAAATGCTAAAAAAAAAAAATTTTTGAAAAACAAAAATCTGGAAAAAATCGAAAACTGGAAAAAATATTACTTTTTATTTTTTTGTAGTAAAGCTACATATCATGCAAATTAAACTAGATATGGATCATAAAAATCGATGCATGCTTTACATTTTTATTTACAATTAATTGAAGGTATCGCATATTTACAAGCACTGTAGAAAATTGTACCTACTATATAATGAAAATGCAGAACATAAAAACTCAGGTGCATTTTACGACACGCATTTTGGCAAAACCCCTTTGGGAAAAACCTCTATGACATTTTTATGATTCTAATAATTTAAAAAAAAATAAGTAATAAACAAAAGATTGTTTAATTTTTACGATTGCGGTAGGATAGTAATAAAACGCTCATAAATGTGCGTGTACGCTGAAGTGCTCTTATTTTCCGTTAGCTACCTGTAACGGATGATTTTTTTTTCTCATAAAAGTCCTTAATGTTTTTTAGGATTCTTAGGAATAAAAAAAAATTTGCAGCACACAAAAACTGTAACCACACAAAGGGTTATCCCAAATTATAGTATCAGTATTTATAAGATCTCCTTGACCCTTTTTATTTCATTCAAGAAGTGTTTGCGATAACGCAAACATCATTTAATACCTACACAAAAATTAGAGTCATACAGCTTAGAAGTTAAAAACAATTTTCAAATATTAATAAAAATGAGCCAGAAAGCCAGAACATTTTTATGTAAAAACGATCCAGATTTATTTTGTTATGTGTGCGGCCAATATATCACCGGGAAAAACGGAAGTGCTTCTTAACTTCATTGCAAAAGTCATATCAAGATTGCTATAATATCTATCCGCACAATTTGAACCAGCATTGGACACCGAGTACTATATGCATTCCATGTCGATTGAATTTATCTATGAAGTCTTCTAACGTAAAGTAAGTATAAATTAATAGATTTGGAATATTTTATAATTACAATATTTCTTAATTAAAATTTGAATTCTTCATATTCCTGATTTCAATTTTTTTTTTTTCATTTTACAGACGACACTTGGAAATTTTGAAGCCTATGCTATAGAGAGAAACAGCGAACCACGCATCCGAGTGTTATTTTTGTTTAAGTACAAAAAGCTATTTTGGAAAACATATGCGATGGTCTTACCCCACGAGGTCTACTGATGGGTTTACACTTGCAGTTCTACATTCACAAGAAATAGAATATGCTCAAGATCGGGGTGCAAGCTGTAGTCATGTGCTTTCATCTTCACCAGGACACTCAACCTCAAGTATGTCTTACCAATCAGATATGTCAGATCCAGCACTACCATCTACAGCTGAAAATGACGAGTTCATCCCACACAAACATTTCTCGCCGAGACCATGGAATCAAGATCAGCTTAATGATGTAATTAGAGACCTTGGATTGTCGAAAAGATCTTCTGAATTACTTGCGTCCCGGATGAAAGAAACAGGTCTCATAACTAAAGAAACTAAAGTTTCGTATTACCGTACTCGAGAAAAAGACTTACTTCATTATTTTGCTGAAGAGGATGACTTTGTGTACTGCACAGATATTTCTGGTTTGATGACTGCCATGGGCTTACAGAGATATGATTCAAACGAATGGCGTTTATTTATCGACTCATCAAAACGCAGCTTGAAGTGTGTCCTTTTGCATAATGAAAATAAATTTCACTCCTTGCCGATCGCACATTCAACCAAAGTAAAAGAAGAATACTATGTAATTGCATTGGTCATGAAGAAGATAAAGTATGATGAACATAAGTGGGTAATTTGTGTTGATCTTAAGATGGTAAATTTCCTCTTAGGCCAACAAAGCGGCTTTACAAAATATCCTTGTTTTATATGTTTATGGGACAGCAGAGCTAAAACAGAACGCATCATATTACCCCCTCTTCACATTAAACTTGGTCTGATGAAACAACATGTTAAAGCACTTAACAAAGATAGTGAATGTTTCCAGTATATTTCAAGGAAGTTTCCCAATCTAAGTATGGAAAAGCTGAAAGCAGGCATATTTGATGGCCCACAAATTCGCAAATTGGTGAACGATACTGAATTTGGCAGTTCAATGTCAGAAATTGAGAAGAATGTATGGGATTCGTTTGTATGGGTTATTCAAAATTTCTTAGGAAATAACAAGGGTGATGATTACGTTGCGCACGTTGAAGAGATGTTAACTCACTTCCAGAATCTTGGATGCAACATGAGCATCAAAGTACACTACCTGCACAGTCACTTAGATCGTTTTCCTGAAAATCTAGGAGACTTGAGTGAAGAACAGGGCGAACGATTCCACCAAGATATCCGGACAATGGAGGAACGATACCAGGGTCGCTGGGATGCACACATGATGGATGATTTTTGCTGGAGTATTCAGAGTAATACTTCGTTATTCAACAATAGTAGAAAATCGACTAAAAGAAAATTTCAGAGTTTGTAGTTTATAATACATATTTATTTATTTTCTTGTTTTATTTATTATAATAAATGTGAATAATAAAATATAAATTTTCTACTATTTAATTTATTTATTTATTTACATTTAAGCTCATCCAACACAAATGTCTTTCCGAAGAATAGAATCAGTATATTCTAGGTAGGGTTTTGCCAAAAAATACACGAATGTTGCTATGTAATGCATTTTTGATGTGAAAATTTGTACATAGCATGGGGAAAATGTTTTCAAAATTCAATCAATCGAAAGAAGAACATTAACTACTCAATTTTATGTATATCAGACAAAAAACTAAAATTTGGTGAAAATGAGCGAATTCACTTAATTGTGAATAAATTCGAAAAAAATCAATCGATTTTTATGATCGATATCTCATTTTGTTCCTATTACATGTGGCTTTGCGATAAAGCAATAAATCTAAACGATTTTTGCCGTTTTCGATTTTTTATGATTTTACGTGCTATTTTCACGTAAAAAAAATATTTTTTCCCTCAATTTTTTATTATAACTCCGAAACTACTGAGCCGATTGAAACGCAATATATTAACGGATTAAAGGCTATGTAAATTTCAGTTTTTCTAAGTTTATTTGAATAATATCGGACTAATTTTTTTTTTAGTTATCATTAATTATGTGGAGAAACGTCTAAAAAAAATTATAATTTTACTTAAAAATTTAAAAAAAAAAAAAACCTCTCCATAGAATTTCAAAATTGAACCATATTTGTACTACTGGGACCACAATACATCAAAATTGTATAGTGGTTTTCAAAGCCCCTAAAATTTTTTCAAAATTGTTGCCTTGTGTTATAAATGAATTCATTAGTTTCTACATTCTTGGCATCCCAAAGTACAGGCAAACACTTTTGTTTTTCTTTTAATAATAAGAATTTATCATTTAAAGGATGGAGTGTTTTCATGACAATAACATTATCCTGAAAAATTGCGATTAAACTACTAAGATTTACTTGTAAAAAGATGACGGAAGAAAAACAGATTTCGTTCAGAAACATGCTACAAAATTCCTATTATCCATATGATGTGCGTATTTGTGTGAAATATTATTGTGAATATACCAGGGTACGAAAATAAACAAATCGTAGCGTATTTCTTTCAGTTTGCTTTATTCTTTGTAGAAAAAAAAAACAAATCAAAAACAACAACAAAATTAATCCACTTAGATTTGCATTGGAGAAAAGAAAAAATGAGAATAAAATTGAAACCGTTACGCAGATGTTTCCTGATTGGTTTGCTACTTGTAAAAGAGAATGCGTTTAGCACGTAAAAAGAAATAACACAAAGCAATTTTGCGATTATATTGGTATAACAAAGCATGTAAATGTTTGAAAAGCCATTGTTTCGCCATTTAAAAAAAGTGTATGTAAACTTTGCGGAAAAGGAGCTTACGAGTGCTGTACGCGAAATTCTGCAAAAAGTACGAGACTGGCTTGCTAGTGAACAACAGTCCATAGTAACAAAAGTATACAACTGAATTAAAAAACTTCTAATCGGTGTCGTTGACGGCCGTTACTATACTAGTAATCCAATCAACAACCTTTAGGCTAATATCGTTCGAAATATTCGTGAGATACAACCAAAAGCCACGACAGTTACATCAATGAAATCGTCTTTCATGAATAATGAGAACATATACTTAATGAGACAGAACTAAAGGCATGTTGGGTCAACTGTGGCACATTTTTCACAATTCCTTTGTAGGGATAAAACCAGACAAATGCGTTCAAAAAGTACGCTTTCTCATAGAAAATTGTTTATTTCAAGTTGGAAAGAACTATAATCGTTACATTATAATTACATGTTTTAACTCCACGAATAATAAGCCAAATGCTATAGAATCTATTTTTGTAGTGGTTGTAAAGAAAAAAATATTTGATTGAAAAGTATTCTGCTTTTCGCAGGAATTGCAATACTTGTTAATTGCTTTAATTGAATGCTTTAAAGAAACCTTAATGTACGCAAGCCTTACGTTTTGTTATTGTTAGACCTTAGCAAAGCATTTGATTGTATTCAAATACTAGTAGTTCGCTTGTAGTCTTATTATACCCGCTACAGATGTAAAAGGACAAATCTAAGTTTGTTTAATTAAGCGATGTCCGTCTGTCCGCCCGTGTTCGTGTTGAAATCAACTTTGCTAAGGCACTAAATGAGCTAGAGAAAATTTAAACTTGCCAATCGATTAGACATATGTTCGAAAATTTTGCTGTTGGATATCAGCAATCTCGGTACATGTCCTTTGAGGCAGAGGGCAAAACACCACGCCTGCCTCTAATTTTTACATATCTTCTTTTCAACTTTCGTTTTCAGGTGGTTGTCTTTAATACCTATTCACTGGTTACTATTTATCACCACAATTATACTATGGTTGTTCCTTTTGTTGGGACAACTAACAATTTTCCATATGCTGAAGGGTATATTTTTTTCTTTTTTCTTGTTTCTGTGATTCATGACAATTTACTTCGTTAGTGGCGTACTTCAGGCATACCTCCGAGCTGTATTTTGGGACCTTATGTTTTGTATTTTTTTTTTTTAATGAATTTAATGAAATAATTTGCAATGATTTTTGCCAGCCATTTACATTTTCAGATGATTTTCAATCATTTTTTGATGATAACAAACAATTCGCTAGTTCATTCGAAGAATATATAAATGCAAACTTCGAAAAACTTTCTAACTGTATATCGACTCATAATTTATCTACAAATCCAACGAAAACTAAGCCCATCCAATTTGTCTTGAGTCGCCAAATAATTCAAAGTCCTAATTCAATTTAATGAGGTTATTCAGTTGTCATCTAAAATATCTTGGTAATTATGTAGATCAGTATCTGTGTTTTGATCAACATATTAGCCACATTACCAGCAAAGTTATTATGATGTTGAGCAGATCATATAAATATAAAGTTTGAAATTTATTTTTGGCTCATCTAGTGGCACTATGAATAGACTAAAAAGAATCTTTAATCGAATTTTGGCATTTATTTATATTCCCAAGATAAGTGATGATGATAAAAACTTCGCGGTTGACTTTACTGATTGTACTTTTGATAAATGTTCTTTTGCGCAAATTATTGTGTTTTTTTTTTCAAAACTGTATGGGATTTTTCACGTAACCTAAATATCGATATAACTTTTATTCGCTATTAAATTTTCTTGCAATCTTTTACTATCAGAACTGAAATACGAGTAACTTGTCTTTTGAACTAAGATACTGTACCTGTCTTTAATAAAAAATTTTACAATGTATTTTAAATGTAATAAAAGTATATTTTATGAAAATAAATAAATAAATAAAAAATGTATTATTAATTCTGTAAATTTAGTAGTTTTAATCATTTTTATAATTATATTTGGGTTTGTTTAAAACTAAGTAATATATAAGTTTAGCCTTAAATAAAATAAAACCTGTGATATTAGAAGCGGAAACTATATGGATAGAAAATGACATGAGTTTAAATCATATCATCCGGAGCATACCAAAGTTATTAAAAGCCGCTTCCAGAGATAATGACATTGTAACTGAGTGGCTTCTGACATTAGATCTCCTAAAAACCCTATTGAAGATTATAGGTCGAAACTACGGGTCAAAATAACAAAAGTTAATTGGTGTAATTTTATATTAATGAATAATTGCAACATATTATTTCGGTTAAGGGCACAACGCAAAAATAAATAGTATTCTGTCTCTATTGCCATATCGCCCACTGCATATTTTATTTTCCTTTAACTATAAAATTAACATTTCAGTTTGTCGAAATTTGCTAAATATTGCACTTAAACATTTCGTTTAGTTTAATTTAATTGCAAATAACAATCTTTCTCCATGTTTGTGAATATTTTTATAAAGAGAAGCATACTGGTGTTTAAACAATATAATATTTGGAAAAGAGTGTAAATTACTCGTTCACAATTATTTTTTTTTACATTTTTTTTGACATAAATAAAAGGTACAAGATACAATAGGGGGCAAATCTAAATACTACTTTTCAATTATTTTAAATAATCGTTCATCACTTCATGAACATCAAGTTAGGAAGAGTAATAAAACAAAATATTATTTTACCACGTACACTTGAAGTCGAAATAAATAAACTTAAATTTGTAGGTAATAAAAATTTGAACAGGTCTTTTAGGTTCGAGTTTTATTTTCAGCAGGATTTCATTTTGGCAGCAGTCAGATGTCAACTCTGGTGACAAATGATGAGTGAAAGGAAAAATTAACATGAGTTCACTAAAGTCTACTTCGAAAATGATGGTTCATTGAAAGCAATACTGTACTAAATGTTTAAATCGACCAATTTAGTCTGATAAAAGAAATTATTCGACATAATAATCTAATTCTATTAAGTAGCTGCTGACAGTATAAACCTATCAATCAAGTGGCGTTCAAAGCATTTGGTGCTGTTTGAAACTGAAGCCAGCAAGGAAAAAAATGGTTGTAATAACGATAACCAAATGATTAAATTAAATATATGTATATATGTTTTAAATGTATGCTTATTGTTATTAGAAGAATATTGTTTCCGATTTGCGTCGTTTTAATTACGAATTGCGGCTTTAAAAGCGGTTAAATTTTTTATTGCGGCATTGTTGATTACCATTTTTAGCATTTGTAGTGCTTGATTTAGCACCTTTTCTATCTAGAATTTAGAATTTTTACAACTTCTAGCAACACTTATAGTCACCTGTGCGTTAAAAAGTTTTAAAACTGAGTAAAATAAGGGGAATTGCCTATGTTTTTTCTAAATATATTGTTTTGTTATTTCTTTAAAATAATTATAAACATTTTTAAATAAATGAAATTAATTAAAATATATTTATACTTGTCATAACTACGAACTTTTTTTTTGCTTTCTTTTGAATATTTTCCCCAATAAATTAAATGTCGTGCCTTTATATAGAAAAAGGTGATTCCATTTGCGCCGCGTTTCTCCGGTTTCCATTAAGGACGCAAGTCGAGGCTCTTGTGTACTTTGACAATTGTCTTGGCCAAGTGAACCGATATCATACAATCATATGTCTCAACTTATACGGAAGCAAAAATATTATGTTTAATTTGTATTTTTGAAATTAGTAGTCGAACTATTTTAGTTCACGTACATTTTAATGCAGTGTGCTGAACAGACGACTATCAAAAACAAGAACAAACGTATGTAACGATTTAAAAAAAGAACATCAGATGTAGCGATCTATCCATACATACGGTATGTATAATTTTTGTTTTCTTTAAAAATTAAAAAGTATATATTTTTTTCTTAATAAATTAAGAAACTAAAACCTACGTCAACTTAAGCCGAATAAAGAACTAATATTTTAAAAATGTTATGGGTAGTTATCAAACTTTAGTTGTGATTTATTGTAACTAAAGTATTGTTTAAAAAACTTTAACTTGTACTCCGCAGAAAACGTAATATGATCCGCGGATTATGAATTCCTATTATAACTCTGTGTTACGCTATAAAATTAAAAACGGAAACAAATCAGAAAGAAGAAGAAGAACCGGTGACCTTTTTCCGATAGCAACGTACATCCTTAGCATTCTTCGCAAATTTCCACAAAGATTTATCAATCGCCAACACTAAGAATTTACCAAACTCTAACGATTCATTCATTTGTAGGAAAAAAATATTATTTACTGGTTTTGAGCTTTTTACACACATTTCTAAGACTCACAAACTTTTACTAGATTATTTTTAATTTTAATTATTTTAAATATCACATTTATGTTTAATGGTTAAATAGGTTTAAAACAACACCATTAATAAACGTCATTCCTTCCTTGTCTTTGTACACCAAAAAAAAACAGCCTAAAGTATGACTATTGATTATGGTTACCTCAACCATGTTTTTTCTTTGCATAATATATTTAAATATTAACCCACCATTTTCTACAAACCTTATTTAAATAAGTTCTTTAAATGTATTTATAAAAAGTAAAAATACATGTTAAAAACATAACGTCTACTGTTTTTACAGTCACTGCAGTGAGCGAACGTTACAATAACAATATTAAAAGAAAATAAAAAAAAAATAACAGAACAGAACAGAACAACTTAGTACAACAATGTATGCATGTACATATGTATGTATGTGTTTGATGAATCCACAAGGACACACTAATGTTTGTATGAACGAGTAAGTAATTTAAAATTCATACGAAAATCAGAATAATTTCAAGCTGAGATTTATATAATGAATGACTGAATGAATGTGTTTTTGAGTATCATTTTAGCAAAACTTATTAAGGATTCTTTTAAATATTAATTAAAATAAACAAAATGTTCTATATTCGGCAATGCCGAAATTTTATACCCTTTACCAATAGCATACTGCAGATACCTAATTGACTAGTTTCAATAAAAATCGGCATTAGAAATTTGTTCCTCTAGAAAGCTTTTTTTTCGAAAATTGTAAGATTTGTTTAGAGTTGTTACCCCAACTTAGTAAATGAAACGTTTGCTGTTTCAGATAAAAGCTCACCAATTTTTAACCATGAGCATTAACCACCTACAGGAATACAAAGGAAAGTTAAAAAAAAGATATGCTTAAATCCAGTATAGTGAAGTATACATCTCCAACAAAAAAAATTATTTATTAAAAACTATAAAAAAAAAGTTGAGTGATAAAAATTACACTGGCCCATATTTTCAGAAAATACTAAAATTTAAAAAAAAAATGCTAAGCCCGTAAAAAGCCGATGACATTTTTTATGTAAAATTATATACAGTAAGCGAAGCCTTTGTTGGTTATACCCGGACGAAGATCGAGGGCCGGAGGACGGTTACGCAGTGAATTTTTAGAAAACGAAGCCAGTTTGAACTTTTATTTTTGCTTTTTTACTTTATTTACTATTTTATATTTTTATTGCAATAAATTCTTCTTTTTGGGGACTTATTTCATTTTGATATTGGGGACTTGACTTATTTTATATAAAATAAGTCCCCAAAAGCATGTAATGAAATTAAAGCATAAACAAAATATTTGCAATACAGAAAATCCTTAGAAAGCAGAGCCGGTGTTGATTATACCATAGGGGAGAAAATCATTACGTCTGGCCAAAGGCCGGCTATGCAGGAAATCTTTGGAAAGCAAAGCCGCTGTTGGTCATACCATAGAGGTTTCTCCTCTCCGGCCGAAAAAAAATGGATTTTGAACCTTGAATTTGAAATCTGTTTGGGGCGTTATTTCTTTTTATTGGAGACTTATTTCTTCTGAAATAAGACCCTAAAAATTGGGGACTAGTTTCATTTTGGATTTGGGCACTTATTTATGCCGCCAATATTTTCTGTAATTTTTAATGTTTATATAGATAGTAATCGATATAGAATACAAAACACCTACTTTTGGAGTTTTTGTCTGTGTTCGCGTCACGTAAAGACTGCTAAATGGATTTAAATAAAATTATGTAAAAAGGACCCTTGGAGCCTTGAATCAAATTTAGTATATTTTTTTCGTAGAAAAAAAAAGATACAAATGTGGAAGCACCTAATTTTACCAAAATGATGGTAATAATACAGTTGTCAGAAGATTCTTAGCACTGTTTACAGAAGTCTACAAAAAATATTTTAAGACATATTTTTCTAAATCGGAATTTTAAGAATAAAAAATATGATGCGCAGACGAAGTGGAGGGCACGGCTAGTTTACAATACAAATAATATAAGAAACTTGCTATTCATCATTAAAACTCCTTGTTTTATAACTCTTCTTCGTAACCTTTCACACATTTTTTCTGGCGTCCAAGCCACTTATTTCATAAAACAAAACTCAAACACAGTATCCAACAGTGTTGCAAATCGTCAATGAAAAATACTTTAAGGCGAAGAAAATTTTAGATTTGCGTTTGGCGAGATATTTGGCAACATAAGAAAAAAAATACTCTGCAGTGAATTAATCAAATTCACAGTGGGGAAAACTTTTTTAAAAAAATTAGTTTCATAATTTAGATAATAGTATACTTAAAAGCCTTTAAAAGTTCTGGCCTTACATTTGCAAGTAATTACTTTTTAAGGATTTGTCGATGGCCCTTGTTTATGTTTTGATAGTTCTAACAAGTAATGCTTGTGTCGAAATAAATTCTATTAAAACTAAATTAATAAATAAGATGGGATATGAACTTCCTAATTTCTTGTATTCCTACAGAATGTTGAACAGACTTAATACAAATTGATGAACCTCAAAGGATACAATAAGAGTGACATTGAAAATAATGAATATGAAAGTTTTGATTCAGTTATTGATATGTGTTCCTAATATTTTTTTAAATTTTCTATTTTTAACATTTATTAAAATATTTTATTATATCCATTTGAACTTAAACTAAGTAATTTATTTTTTGTTTCTTTTTAATGATATATAAAACTAATGTATCTTTTACAAGCTAACTCCAGCTTTTTTAGACTCTTAAAAAACAGTAGAGTTTATTTTTAATTTTTGTGTTATAAACTTTTAATCTTGCAATATTTGCATTAATAAAATAAAAATATTACATGCTTTTGGATTATTTTGCCATTTGGCGAAAAAGCAAAAAAAAAAAACTGGCAACACCGGTCTCAAACTACACCGACGATTCTTCTCACCAGTCAGTTTATCTCTGATGTGCAGAAACATGAAAAGACGCCATATCACGTCATATATCGCATTAAATTGATTTTATGAACGATCAATAAGTCACTTTCTTGAGCCGATTCTTAAGCCATTATAAATATAAAAAATTTGAAGCAAGAACTGTAGATAAAAATAAATTTCAGAATTTCTGTATAGTGGTGTGATTAACTTTAACGATAAAAAACAATATAAACATCTTTTTAATTTCTGTAAAAAAAATTTTGACTCATCATAACTTATAAACGAATTAGTAAAAACTTATTACTTAAAATAATTTATTCATGTTGTTATGGAAATACTTGAAACACGTGTACTAAACAAAAACTTAACAATGTGCGTGTGTGTGTGTGCCTATAAATAGATGGAAATCAGTGTTCTAAATTTACTCAGTTAGTCGCCCTCACGTTGATACAACTTTTCAATCGCAAAATATTGGTTGGGAAAAAGTAATTCTTTTAGTTTTGTATTCAAATGAGCAAAGGTTCTACAACTACGTTTTTAAAACATTCCAATGCAATATAAAAATAACTGTATTGCAATTTAATTAGCCAAGCGAAGCAAGTGCTGAAATTTTAACAAAGAAAAACACACCAAAGAGCGTAAAAATTTTTATTTTTTAACACATTATTTTCTGTTTCTATTTAAAAGCAATTAATTATTTTTTACTTTTAATGTAATTTCTGTTGCTTTCTTTAATGACTAATTAGAAAATTTGTCAGAAACATTCTCTACCTTTAAACAAAAACACAGTAAACTGCAATACAAGCAAGCAGAGCATGTGGACGAAAAAAGGATGAAAGGTGTAAAGGATATTTTTAAATGAATAAATTTTTAAATATGGTGGAAAATTGGTAGCTTCGGACAACATACTCAACCGCCTATTTCGAGCACAAAATTGAACAAACAAATGTATGTAAAACAGTGCTTGAATAATTAAATGGTATTCGCAACCAAATTTTTTTTACTTATTAAAATAATATATTAACCACTATACGTTATAACTAATCAAAGTAAATTAAAAAGCAAACAACTGATGTTTGCTTTTAAAAATATTTTTATTTAGAACTGTGAAAACATGTGACATGTGAAAACGCTCAAAACTGAAATGTATATATATATATATATATATATATAATTATTTTGCTTTCCCAATCAGGATTTGAACCGTGGATATAATTAACGAAATAAAATTTTTTCGGCTTTGGTTCATTTTTTAATTTATTTTCTAAAAATGTTTAGAAAGAAAAATTATTTACGAAATGCAGTTTTTGTTTTTTAATCATTTAAAAACAATTTTAATTTTTATAAACTAAAAAGAACACAAGGCGCAACTCATGTACACTTTTACTTGACTAAACAACAGTTATTATGATACTGGAACAGCATCCATAATGCTGTTAGAAAACAAGTATGAATTATTAACATGTGTGTGAAGATAAATTTTAAAATTTTTAGCTTTGCCATAAACCTTTTTATTTAACAGAGCTCTGTTAAAAAGATAACATAGCCCTGTTAAGAGAATAAAAACCCGATTTATGCATCTAAACTGTAATTTTTATGGAAACAACAAAAGATGGCAAAATCAAATTTAATGGGATTTGTTTGCGAGGTATCCCTCTATAATTTTTCATATTTGGAATTTTTAACAGCATGAGTTGGAACGGGTTTTTGGACAAATTTACATTTTAAAATTTGAGTTTCTGTGAGGGATGAGGCCATTTTTTAAAGAAACACAAATAATGGCAAAATCAAATTTAATGTTAAAATTCAAAACTTGCGCGTAATCTATAATAAAGCTAAAACATTGAAAGGCTCAATTGTGGCTGGGATTATAGAAGGAACAACCATAATGTGCTACGACAGAGTTTGAAAAGCGCTTTAGTAACAGCGTTTTCAGTTCCGTTCTCATTTTTTAAGGTCTTGTTTTGTCGCTATTAGTCTCGAATAATATTTTATAACAATATTTTATAATAATATTTTATAAGACCTTGTGAACTGGCTAACTGATTTAAAAGAAAAACTTTAAAAATATCCGACAACCCTAAATGTAATATTTTTATTGTCTTATTAAATGTAGTTGTGTATACAAAATATGTTCGTGTGAAAAGAAGAAGCAAACGAAACAAAATTAAAAAATTAAAACAACAAGAACTAGGAGCATGATTTATTTCAGGATGACGCAAAAAGTTAAAATATTTTTACTTTTATTTTGTTGAAGAAAAAAGGTTGGAATCGTGGTAGTGCCACGAAGGAATGTTTAATTAAAAAACAATTATTTTCGATTTTTAAATGAAGTATTGATTTTTTACAACTTAAAATTAATATAAAGCGTTTAAAAGTAGAGTTTTCTAGCAAAATATAATTGTTGAAAGAAAGATTTTCTTCATATCGACCTTTAAGGAATATGTGAAAAATTTTTTAAAGTTCGTCATTCATTCAACACTAGCAGGTATCATTTCTAATTTTCTTAAAATTAGAATTTAGAAAAATATGTTTTTAAACATTTGTCGTTGAATTTTGTTACCAGTGTTAAAAACCTTTCATCTACAAAATTAAAATGTACTGACAACTGTTCTAGTGCGATTAAACTGGTAAAATCAGATGCTTTCACATTTGTATCTCTAGTTTCTCTACAAAATGACATATTTCTATAAAATAAGAAGTATTCTATATTTAAACCAAGGTTCTGAGGGACCTCCTTAAAAAATTTAATTTAAACCCATCCAGCAGTTTTAACGTTATGCGAATACAGACAGACAGAAAATATTCCAAAAATAGGTGTGTTGTATTTCTATCGATTACTGTCTACACCAACATCAACATACGTAAAGATGTGCCACACCTAAAGGTGGGGTATGTTTTAATTGTTTTTTTTTTTTTTACTTTATTGATGTTTTATTATTACCTTTCATAAGCTTGTAGGCCTAACCTTCTCTATGTCAACAATATTCCCTTTTTATTACGTATATAGTTTATCTTGAATTTTCAGGGAATTTTGTGACGTAGTTTTTTTATTTAAAAATTTAATAAAGATTATAAAGTAATGTAAATTTAAAATCGGTGTTTGTTGTTGTTTCTAATAACAATGTAAATTGCGCTCCTAAATTGTCTGTATACTTCATGATAAACCTTTTATTAAAATGATATGCGGCATAAACGAGCGATAAATTGCAAAGTGGGTCACTTTTAATAGTACAAAGACGTACAACGTGACACCCTAGGATATATTAAGTGCTGTAAGGAAGCGCACCTAGTGGTGCTTAATGTGTTAAGAGGGTAAAGCATTTTTAAATAAAGAAGCCAAGTGCTATTTGGACGCACTCACGGAGCATTCTTTACCGTGTATGGGCCATCCTTTAATTTTTCATTTTATGTTGTTCATTATTGCTATTAAAAATTTAAAGTGTCTGGATGTAACGGTTCAAAAGGTGAGACATAATGCGTAAAAAAAATTAGTTCCTTCTAAGGAATACTCTTTTATTTTTAATTTAATTTTTATATAAATTTTTAACAGGCGAAGTAAAAAAATACTTCCGCATAATGTAGAGCCACTTTTTAATTATAAATTTTTATACCCTTCACCTAGAGTTTAGGATTTCCCGGAAAAAGAAAAAAAATATTGCATTTCCGGGGAAAAAGCAAATCTTGAAGATAACAAGTTTATTTAATGCAAATTATTAAAAATTCGTAGTTTTATTAAATTATAAACAAACAATAAAAATGATTGCTAAATAAAAGTTTTAAAAGTTTATACAACTTGAAAACAATTCAGATGACAAAACATATGTCAGTCTTGCATTGTCATTTGATGTGTAAAGTCATTCTTAGCTGTGTTACATTTGATTGTGGTCAAAAGTGTACGGTGTTATTTTTCTTTTCTGTCTTGTTTTTTTTTACAAAAATAAAAAAACGAGTAAATAACAAAATTAAACGTAAGAACGTTGAAGATGTTGTTGCCTTCGATGGGCACAACATGAGCAAGAGAAAAGCAAATGTTAGTAGCACTCAGGCAGCTACATCTTACAACTTTTATGCCCCACTACAAACTGTTGATGAAGATGATGACAACAACGATGAAGTTGTTCCAACAAGGCAAAGCTTACGCAATGTTACAATTGCCAGAAGTTTGGTCATGTTGCCAGCAGGTGCAATGTTAAATCGTTCTGTGCTCACTGTGCCGGAAACCATAAAATCCAGGAATGTTCAGCAACAAGTGTTAAATGCGCAAACTGCAATGGTCAACACAAGGCAATGTCACCTGACTGTCCCAGTAGGCAGATGTATGCACAAATGCGTCAACGTGTACAACCTAAGAGTCGTAGAGAAAAACAAATCGAATTTAGTAATAGGAAAAACTATAACAATAATTTTCCGAATACATTAAATCAGAGCAGTGCTGTTCCAACCCCATTTATTATAAATAACCAACCTCTAACCCAAATGTTTGAAATTCCAACAGTTCAACCAATCTGTTTTCTTTTGAAGAACTAAAAAACCTCACATTCGCGCTAATAACGGATCTTAAAAATTGTAAATCACGCGAAGAGCAATTTCAGGTTGTTACAAATCTTGCGTGCAAATTTTTGTACCAATGAACAAGGTAATAAAGTTGGTATCATGGAATGCTCGTATTATTCCCACAAAAAAAGACGAACTATTTCACTTTTTGGAGAAAAACCAAGTTGATATATGCTTAATTTGTGAAACATGGTTAAACAGTAAATTATCAATAAAATGCAAAAATTATTGTATATGAGAAAATCGCACCAAGTAATTTTCCGCGTCTTTAAAAAAATCTCAAATTCAATTTAAATAAACTGTGATTACAGATTATTAGCTCTATATGTGCCCTTGATTTCCCAAAAGATTTGATTCGCCGAGATCGAAGGGTTTTTTCGCTGTAATCTATTTTGTTAAAAAAAAAACACTGAATTTACCACACAATTTGTATCGCATGCTACATTTCTCAAAAAATGTATTTAACTTGACGTATTTATCTTCACACACATATATCATTATGGGTATCATTGTAAAGCTCTTGAAGAGATCTTTAACAAAATCCTAAAATTTTTTAAAAAATGCTTATCCCATTAAGAGCCGATGGCATTTTTATGTAAAATTAAATGCATGTAGTACTTAAAATTTTTTCTTCTGTTTTACTTCTCTGTCACCACAATATTTGCCTTCTTGATCGGAGTTTCATCACTAAACTAGATTTACACAGATGGTGAAGGGTATATAAGATTCGGCATAGCCGAATTTAGCACTCCTACTTGTTTATATTTGTTTTTATACGAGGCAAACCTTGCCCTTACGATAAATTCCATAAGAATTGTAAACGGTTTACAGCAGAAATAGTACTGTCTTTTTATAAAGGTATTAAAGACAAATTACATCCTTGATGGAACACCCTACACTACTTTTAAAGCGTCTATATTAAAGCTTACCCTGTGCAAGCTTAAATAATCTACCTACAACGGTTTAGAAGATACGTTAAAAATTAAAACATTATTATGGGACCACGATTTAGTTTTAAAAGTATTATTTATTAGTTTTAGAGGCCATCATAATACATCTTCTGTCCAATGTCAAGTTGATACGGCTTTAGGATAGAAGACCGTAACAGAAAGACCCTTTCGGTACTGAAGACCAATTTGTGTATTTATATTAAATATTTTTAAAATCATTTATAAAAATAAAAATATTATTTTTAAAAATAAAAATAAATAAAAATATAATATAATAATGTTCTAATTTCATTTTTAAATTAAGGAATGATTGAAGAAAAACAGAAATAATCTTTAAACTAAAGTGTTTGTTTGCAACAGAAAATAACAGGTCGCCTTTAATAGTGTGATCTCGAAATAAGTAGAATTAAAAACCTATAAAATACTTAAAAAATAGTTTAACGAATTAAGTTTATAGCTATTGCACTTGTCTGTTTGTCTCTATTCGTTCGTTTATTTTAAACGTGTTTTATGCTGATATTTGTATTAATAATTAATTAAATTTTTTAATTCATATTTTTTTTATATCTAAAACTATAAAATATTTTTGCATAATTTTAAAACCAAGATCGCCACGTAATCTGAAAAAAGAATAAAAAATATACCTGATAAAATAAACTATTTACTGTACAAAACGATGGAAGCTTTTTATTTTGCCTTTTTGTTTTCTTAGAAGCTAAAAAAAAACAAAGATAATACAAGATAGAAAAAACGTTCATTATTAACGTTTTCATTTTTTTATGTTTTGCTAAAAAATTATATTAATAATAGTTTGAAAAGAAAAAGAATTAACTCTCCTCTTTATTACGCTTCTTTACCATTTGTTATGGTTCATAAAGAATAGATATTAGATAAAACAACAACAAGATCAACAATAAATTAATCGAAATAGCAACAGCTGTAGTTTCTCAATAATAAAAAGCAAATATTTGCAAAAAAAAACAACAACAAAGTTAATAAATTATTTAGTGATTTGCTTTTGTTAAAACAACTTTATAAAGTAATCACAATTGGCAAAATGATTACGTGTAGTTTTTTGTTTTGCTTTTGCTTTTAATTTTTGCAAATTGGCAAAGTTTAAACCCAACTAAAAAAAAAGGAGGCAAAGTAAAAGAAACTTGTTAGTGTGAAAGCGGCTAAAAATGAGTAAACTGTATTGAATTTTTGTTTTATTTCGATTCACAACAAAAAAAAAACTAAATGATATTTTAATATGCAAAAAAGTACCTTCTCAATAATCAAGGTTACACTCAGTTTGCATTCTTATTTCTTTTAAATCCCACTCTTAGAAACATTCGAGTATTCATAAAATTTTTTATACAGTATTAATATTCGCAACGGTTGATAATAGGTCTCACAAAATTTTTAAAATTTCAAAAATGGATGACTGTAATTTTTTTGGATTCCGTTAAAAACTATTTTTTATTTTGAAATACATTTTGAACAAACAAAATTATTTTGTCATTTTAAAAATAATTTAGTTTATTGAACACAGAGTTTTCCATTAAAAAAATAAAGAGAGAAATCGGGAATTGAAGAAAAAATGAAACAATACGAAAGCAACTATTTCATTGTCTCTATCAGTTCTATAAAGAAATATTTTCTTTAAAAACTAAGAGTTTGGGTTGGGTTCCTCTCCTTGTTACTACTCTAAGTAAAAAAAAAATCGATGAACACATGAGACAGATATATTTTGTTCAACTGCATAAAGGCGTTCGATTTACAGCGAAGTTTGCAATTTTTGAATAGTTTCCGGCACTTTAAATCACTGTCCAGCCTACTTCAAAAGCCTTCACGACAGAGAGAATTTATTTAGATAGTTCCACGGAAAACCGATTGAAGTTGAGAAGTTTCTCTACCTCCCAGTACCATCTGGTGATAACTAAACACATAATTAAATTTTCATATCTTTTCAGGAAAAAGTCTCAACAGCAGAGCTGTTACAACAACAACTAAACAAAAATGAATTAAATATCTTCAGAAAAAATTTTTAGTAATTGCTGATATATCAACAAAGAGATAATTAACAAACTGCAGGTCATAACTTTTAAAATCAAAAACTTAACAGAAGATTTCACAGATTATCACAGTTGATACATTCATACCGTAACGTTACTGTTCAATTAATTTCAAATTTAAATATAAAATATTTTAATTATATTTGTTTAAGATAATGACTAGTAAATATGTCAAAATAAGAACCATGTGTCATCAATGGTAATTTAGCAGTATTAAAAAAAAATATTTATGTAGATTGATAAAATTGCAGATTCGTTATGTTTAAAATTTTTCTCTCGACACTGTAGAAGATAAACTTCTGCTTACTCACAATTTTAAGTGAATGGATACTATAACGTTGATAAAAATTATTTTGATTAATAACTAATGAGAAGTACTGTATTCACATTAATTAGATCATTTAAAAAAATTTTTTTTGTTCAAACACTCAAATAGATATTTGTATTCAAACAAACCAAAAGAAATTTATTAATCGTATCCCAGTAAAAAATAATGGATGCCATTCTTAGAGAAGGGCATCTTATTTACATTTAAAAAAGCTAAAACACACTTTGTAGATTTTGTAAATTATTTTTTAAATGTTTTTTTGGTATAACATGTTGATCTACTTCTTATATTTACCTTTTTCCTTGCATAAGCGAAAAAAAATTAGCTGAATGCTGTTAAAAACCAACGACATGCCTTCAATGACATGCTTATGTAAAATTCATAGGTTTTTCACCCGAATTTGCACCACTTCGTTAGTAGCAGATGCCGTGTTTTTATTATATTTTATTCTTACTTTTTTTACTGGGATAACTCCAAATTTAATAAAATTTTGTTAATTTTAGTTTTTTTATTTAAAAGACTCAATATATTAGCGTCACTAAACAAAAACTTTTTTATTAGTATACATTTATTTAAAATAAATAGGTTTATGTTGTAGGATTTTTTTCAGAATAAAATTGACTATATGTATTCAAAAGAAAAAGAAAACAAATATCAGTGATAACGGCAATAAACATATATAATACTATAATCAAACCACATTTCGAACTAGGATCTACAATATTATATTCACGCTGCAATAGACAACAGATAGATCGACTTCAAAAACTTTAAAACAATGCAATGCGAAACATAATAAAATGCAGTAGATACACTTCAATTGACTTTATGCATGAATCGTTAAATTGGATGAACATTAGACAAAGGCTAACACTCAACACTCCAAATTTTATACAGAAAATTAAACGAGGAGAAGCAACAGATTATTTAACAGAACAAATTGTATTTGTCAGAGAAGCACAACCGTATCAGTTAAGAAATATGCACAACTTTAGAATTGAAAGAGTACCTTCAACTGTAATGCAGCGAAATATTTTTTACAAAGGACTACAACTTTACTACACGTTACCAAATTTTATAAAAACTGAAAATGATCAAAATCAATTTAAAAAACAAATCTCATATTTTGTAAAATATTATGTAAATTAGAGCTTAGTAGAAATTAGACACAATGCATATAAAAGTATTTTTAATACTAATAAAAATCTTTAATTTATGTTTCGTAATCAAACAGATACTTGCAAATTCAAGTAATTTATACATCCTGATGTTAATAGGTACTTTATAACAATAAAATATTGCACTTTGCAGTTGCAAAAATTTACCAATATTTTTTAATATTTTAATACTCTTCACCACATGTGGAAAAAGGGAATTCCGTTCGTAATTTCTACAATATCCATTTCCGATCCCTTATTTTCCGAGTTATGGGCTTCTGAACTTTTTGTTGAAAAGTACGATTGTGCACTATATTTTTTTAATATGGGTATCATTTAAGAGCTTTTGAAGAGATCTTTCAGGAAAAGGTAAAATTTTTAAAAAATGCTTAACCCATTAAGATTCAGTGATATTTTTATATCAAATTATAAATTGTTTTTTTTTTCTTTTATTTTATTTATTTATTTATTTATTTATTTATCC
This sequence comes from Cistogaster globosa, assembly GCA_937654795.1. Lineage (NCBI taxonomy): Eukaryota > Metazoa > Arthropoda > Insecta > Diptera > Tachinidae > Cistogaster > Cistogaster globosa. The sequence goes on along the minus strand of OW569404.1, from coordinate 84,148,245 downwards.
ATTAGTAATATTAAATTAATTAAATTTATCCCGATATTTGATTTTTGTCTTTACTTTATTGTTTGGACAAAAATCTTTAATTTATTTAAAATGTTTGTGAGTAGTTTCCTGAAAAGCTAAGTAAGCGGCAACGAAATGGCCATCGAGACGTGCTTTCACCCTCAAGAACCAATATCGGAAATTTAATTATAAATTCGGGATAATAGACAATAGCACAAAAAAGATTTTATTGAAAGTTAATTAATTAAAAAAAAAAATCCCGTTACGTAATTTAAATAAACAAATAGTTTTTTTTTTCTTATCATCAATTGTTGTTTTAAATGGAGTTACTTCACTAAACTAGATTTACATATATGGTACCCTTCACCATAAGATTCGGCATAGTCCTTATCCTAATCTATTTACTAAAAAATTTATTGAAATTGAAAATTGAAAAAAGGTAAAGGTAAGGTATCGTGAAACTTCGTTAACTTCACTCGATTACGAATAGAAAAGAAGACGTTAAATTTACTCAACTGTTTTTTTTTTTAACAGCCATTGAATAGCTGCATTTAAATTAACTTGAAGCGCCGCCACATTACATATAATAAAACAAACAAAAAATGGATCTCCGCTAAAGCAAAACCAAATATTTTTTTATAAATTGCACCGGAAATACACATAATTCTATTAATAAAATTGAAAGACAAACAAAATTTTTTTACATTAAACAGGCAGCCACCTACAGGCTTTTTTACATAATTTCAATGAGGAAAGCAAATAATGTTGTTTGCGAGTGGGTAAAACAAAGTGGAAACAAAAAAAAGCTCGCAATTTATAAATAAAATTTTATTTCTAATTGACCACTATGCTGGTAAAACCTTGGGCGATCTTAAAATAATTGTGGAATTATAAGAGAAACATTGAATTTGTGTACTCACTTCATGTGTTATTTCCAGTTCATGTTTTGCATTGTCGTACAATGTTTCCAATTCCTCGAGTCTTTGTTCTAGGCTCGATTTTTCCTCCAACAATGATAGACCGTATTGGGCGGATTGAGCACGTTCACTGGTGGCCTGATCGAGTTCTCGTGTCAAACGTTCAACTTCCATATTTAGTTCTTCAACGGTTTTTGGTGTAGCGTTAATACCACTGACGCCGCCACCAGCACCTGAATCCAAAGACATGTTTGAAAAGACTGCTGCTTGTCACAGCTACTGTTGTTTTTGTTTATGGATTTATGGTGTTGTTGCGTTGACAGGACTAGTATCTCAGAGCATGTATTTTAATACAGATTTGGAGATAAGTTTCTCGTATTTGTTTTGGCGTAAATGGACAAGAATACAAAGTAAATAATATTGTTGGGGGTGGTTTCTGTTTATCGGAATTTAATATTTCCTCTTTTTGTTTTCAATTTCTGTTTTTCAATGGACGGGTTCAGAAATCAAAGGGAAGGATGGATTATATTTTGATTTTTAACAAAATGATTCGCTTTAAATTAAATAAAATATTTCTGCAAAGCTTTAGTAGCTGTTTAATATTTTTTTTTATTTCTTTTTATTGTGGGCGGAATTGCGATGATTTTTACCTTTTTCTTTTGCTGCAATACTTTTAGTTACTTTTTTAACTCGTTGTAATAATTGGAGGGTTTTTTCACAATTTAGTATTTTCACATATTTGGATTTATTAAATTTTATATGAATTTTTTTTTTATTTTTTTGGACGTATTTTTTTAATTATTATTGTTGTGTAGCTTTTTTTTCGACTTTTTCTTAAAACCAATTTTTAGACCAAAAGAGACGATTTGCTTTTGATTTGTTTTCCACACTCTCTTCGTTTGTTTATTTAAGCGCTCTCTTCCGTTCGTTGCTTTTGTGCTGCAAATCAGAATAATGGTAAAAATGGAATTTTTCTTGTATCTTTCTTCACCCTTTGTAATTGTAAATTTTCTTATTTGATGGCAAGCAAATTAATTGGAAAATAAATTTAATATAATTTGCTTAAGCCGCACACAACAAAACAATATGTTCATCGTTTGTTCTAATAATTATAGAAATGCAACTTTAAATACAAAAACAAAATATACTAAACTTTGAGTTTTTAAAGCAGCAGCAGCAGTGACATCACGACTTCCTTTTTTATTAATTTTTACACTACACTGAATTTGCTTTGTTTAAAACAACCTTTCTTTTTTATTTAGTTCATAAATTTAATCATTTACATAATTTTTCGGCAACTTAATTTTTAGTTTTAAAGCATAATGAAAAATTAAATACTATTTGAAAATGTATACTTTTATGACAAATTCTTATTTCTTAAAACTTGTGGTTTCTTTATTAAACAAATAATTCAACTTTTTCCACACAGTCACGTCTCTGCTCGACGAGAGTGAGTGAAGGAATGCGCACAAAAGAAACAGCGAAAAATAAAAAAGCAATTCGTAAAAAAAACAGTGACGATATAATCGAGACATTTTATAAACTTATGATAGGTCTTATTGGTACTTTTGGCTTCTGTTTAGAAATAATTGAATTCTACGTATTTCCCAGGTGGTCGCAATGGTGAACTCTTTTATTTTCGCCGACACTCTAAATACATACATACATACATCATATTAAAAAATTTACATATTTTTTATATATAGAGCTTGACAATTAGGGTTTCGGCGAAAATTAATAAATTCGCTTTGGCATTTCCTATTATGATCAATGAGACGATTTTTTATCACAAATAATAAATGATTGCGGGTGTGTCAAAAATTTGAAAAGTAACCAAAAAATTTTTTAGCTTTATTGGCAATAAATTTAGAATTTTCTCTGTAAAACTTTCAGTGTGCTTACAGTTTCAACTATAAACAAGGCGAATTAATCCTCCTAGACTGTAAAAAATAATTAAAATAAAAGGAAAAGTGGCTACCGTGTTGTTAAAAATAAATGTTCCACCACTATTGAAAAACCAATTTTGTTGAAAAGACGGGTTTTCCAATATAATACAATTTTTACAACACTGTTAAAATTAAATAAGTGTTGCCGTTGCTTAATAAATAGAACTTTTTGTTTCTTCTTTTTTGTTGACAGTACAATTTGTAAATGGATCGGTCTATGCTAAGAAAATTAAGTTTATTGACAATAACAGCAGTGCGTTATTGAGTGAAAAATGAAGTTTTTTTTTAATTTTTAGTATATTTATCCACTAGCAGTGCCCACGACTTCGTCTGCGTATCAATTCTAAAGTTTTTAAAATTTAGAAAAATATGTATTTTAACATTTGGCGTAAAGTTCTGTAAATAGTGTTAAAAACTTTCCATCTATACAAAAAATGTACTGACAAGGCCTTATCAATTGCATGTTTAGTTTCTGTACGAAATGACATATTTTGATGAAACAAAATGTATTCTATTTTTGAACCACGGTTCTAAGGGACCCCCTCACAAATACTTATTCAAATCCATCCGGCAGTTTTTACGTGATGCGAACACAGACAGACAAAAATTTCAAAAATAGGTGTTTTGTATTCCATATCTATTACTATCTACACCAACATCAAAATTTTCAAAATATATTTCTTGTACACAAACGACCCCGTTACTGTAATGTGCGTAGATTATTTAAAAAAAAATAACCCTCGGCGCAGGGGTTATGTCTGTGGCAGGAGTATTGAATGTTTAAAATTTTTTTGTATCTTGACTATTATATTTTTATTAAAGTACTTATCAATATTCTAAAAATTTCTTCAGGAAGAACACATTTAAACCATAATTTTTATAAAAACACAGTACTGCTTTATAAAACTTACCTAGCAAGTTTAATTAAAAAAGTTTATAAAAAAATTAATTACTATTAACAAATAAATTGATTACTTTGGCTTAAATTCCGGTTTCTGTTTTAGCTTATAAATATTTTTCATCTTATTATTTACAAAATTGTTTCATTAAATTGTTGATTTTTAAAATGTTTACAACCTAAAAGTAGGTAGATGGGAAGAACGCTAATTATCTTTAGTGATATAAAAATGCTACGTTGCTGTTTCAGTATCATATTGATGTTATGAGCTTAGCATGAATGTACATGCGCTGTGCCTTGCAAGGAACAATCAATATGATACTGAAGTAACATCTATAATTTTATGAGTAAATAAGTAAGAATAATTAAATATAAAAAATTGCATTAGTGATCAACCAAAGGATGGAACAAAGCAAAAACAAATGTACAAGTCACGTTCCAGAGAGAAGAGTGAATAAATACCTTGGCTTGTGTATCAACTATGTCTTATCAAATTGATATTGATATGAACATGTTAAATAGATGATGTTTACAATGTACACAACCTAAAGTAGGTAGATGCGAAGATTGCTGATGAAGGATGCAGCGATCTAGAAAATGTAGCATTACATTCTGCTAGTGTCTAATTTTTTTTGTTTTATTTTCTTGGGCCAAAAATAAATTTTAATTAATCTATATTCACATTTACACTCCCTATTTGACAAAAATTAAATCTCATATTTTTTCTTTAAAATATAATTATACTAAATAAAACATTTTAATGAAAAATTCCATTAAAAAAAGTTCGATTTTTTCAATTATTTTTTTTTTCGCTAGCGATCACACTATTAAATCTATGGAAGCTTTTCTTACAAAAAGTTAAAAAAATTGTAATTATTGAGACCCCTTTTACAATATGGAAAATAAGAGAAAGAAGGAGAGGGGATGAAGGAAAAGGACCCTATAAATTCTGAATATATAAATTTCTATCTACTAGATTTTTGAATTATGGTGTGGTAAAATAAATTCATCACAATCTTTAAAATTGAAATTGTTGAAATTGTGTGTTTCTAGTGCCTTGGAAAAGTTGATTTCAACCCGAACACAGACGGACAGACTAACAGACGAACGTCACTTGCTCGACTTCGCTTTGCATAAGAACTCAAAATATTTACGTTATTTAAAATAGGGTATGTTTTTTTTAATAAAATATCAGTGTTCTGTCGAATTTACAAAACACTAGCTCTGTGGAAGCAATTTAAATTATTTTACTTACTAATTGTTTCCAGGTCAGTGAAAACGTAATATTAATAACTGAATAAATGATAAATTGTTATAAAACTTCAGAGAAAATCAATCTCATAATTTTTGATGTCTTGAATACGAAATTTATTTTAATTTAATTTCACTATAATTATTATATTCGTAATGATATAAGGGTATATAGTCTGTAAAAACAATGTTTACACAGAGTTTATTTTTCTAAGACTAGCTTTTATTTTCTCATTTTTACAATTCACATTATCTTAAAAGCAAATGTATAGTTTTTAAATTCTATTTTTTATCAACAAGTTTTGTAATGCAAAGTAGTTGATATAAGTCCGTAGCGAAAAGAAAAATAAATAATCTGGGAGAATCAGTTAAGATAAAAACTAACAATATGACGCATAATACAATTTTTTGCATTATTTGAAATGTATATGAAATGCTATTAAAGACCATGATATGCCATCAGATTTAGTCGGTGGATCTGTCAAAAATTGCATTTTTGTTAAAAAAAACTAGAACGTTGTGTATAAAATATTATAAATGCTTATTTTTTACAAATTAACACATACTGCCAGATGTTTTTGACAGTTTACAATATCTTACAAAAACAAATCACACGTAAAAGCTAAAACGTATGTTGACCGTATGATCTAAAGCAGTCACCTGTTTTATTCGCCTAATACACAACCATACATAAAAATACAACTCTGCTAATACATAGAATGTTTGTTTTTGACATTTTCCTTTTTTCTTGCAATCAGCTGTCCTTAAGGTTTTGTTTGTTTTATGTTTTTCTGTCTTGAACAGATTGCAGTCAAATAAGTAAAAATTAAATAAACTAAACATGCTGTTAAAATACAAAGAGTTATAAATAATTAATGACATTAAAGCAAAAGAGTGCTTAAAATCATACATAAAATAAATACTTTGTGAATCCTTTTACATCACAAACACAAATTGCGTTATTGAAGAAAAAAGTCGACAGACAAATAAAAAATTAGTCTTGGTTCAGGAAAATAGGTAACATTAAGGTGTGACTGCTAAAGAAGACTAAATAACATTAAATCACTTAAAACTTATGGATAATTATAATAACTTATTTAGCAGACGTTTTAAAATTTTTCTAGTTTCATTAATAATTGATTTGATATATTACAGGTGCTACAAAAAAAAAAAAAAAAAAACGGATTGAGTGGGTGTTAAATAGTGACTAATATTTATTGCATCTTTAATTTTGTTGTTCCATCTTCAGCATCTGTTGTATTTTGTGGTGCCAGAATGGAAATGAAAGAAGTTTTGGGTCGAGAAGGACGAGATGCTAAAAATGTGTTGGTATATCAAATACGCGACGATAAACCTTTGGCTTTAGGTGCTAATTTTGAGAGTAAGTTCAATGAATATAATCCAATCCAACTACAATTCCTTTAACTAAATGTTGATTAAAATATATTTTCTTGCAATCTGTAAAACTCTGTAGACGCTCTTAGTTTCCTTAACATTACATTCGAATTCTCTATATATATTTTCATAGTATTTTTTATTCGAATGCACTAATTGAAAATAATTTTAACTTTTATTTAAAAATAATATTGGCTGAAGTTATTCTCTACTTCTTTAAGACACTTGTACATAACTCTGCTTTGTAATGAGTCTCAAAACCAAGAAAGAAAATTTTAGGATTTGATGGAAAATTGCTGGTATCGGTTGGTTATTTGTTTTGATTGACGAAATAAGCAAAATTTAAATGTAGAAAGAAACTGATAAGAATTATATTTTATTTTCTTATGGAAATTTTTCTATTCTAATCAGAAAAAAGGACATGCCAGTTAAACTTGCTTGTGCTAATCCGAAAGATACTTTTACTTAGAACTGAAAAAAGTGAAAATAATGTTTATACATCCTGAAAGCAGCCGAACAAATACAGTAGTTTTGACAGAAAACAAAGCAGTGGTTCCAGAAAAATCTGCGTTTAAGTTGAAAAGTTACTATGAATATGTTTTCATTAAATATGGCATTACATTTTTTAATGTCTTATTCTTGTATTGATTAAGAGTTGAACTTTGCAAACATTTTTGCTTAATATATTAAATATTAATTAGATATTTTAAAACTTTTATTAGATAAAAAAGTAAATACAAAAAGATAAAGTAGTATAATTGAACTTGAAGCAAAATTCAAGTCGGTTATTGGCGCCATTTTTACTTTATCCTAAAGAGCAAAAAAAAAAAAAAAATAATAAAAATGACAAACATTAAAAATTTATTTTTTAATAATTAAAAATTAAAATTTGAGTAGCTATAATACAAGTGAGTGTGGTATAATATGAGCTTGTCAATGGAGAGGGTACATCAGTGGCAGAGAACTTTTACCTCTTCAGTAAAAGAAATTTAAAATAGAGTCGCATTATAGATCACCTCAACGCCATTATTATTATTATTATTATTATTTTTTTAATTTAAAATTTGTTATTATAATCGAGTTTAAAGAGGCCATTAACCGTTTTTTTTTAGAAAGAACAAACTATCGTTAAAAAACCATACTTTTTATGCTTCTCTTTTATTTACCTTAACACCTTCCAACGATACAACAAAATTAAAAGAACAACTCATCATTTCTAATGGAGAAACTTGTCTAAAGCTAAAAGGAAAATAAAATTATCGCGACTAGAATATGTTGTGTGTAAGAAATCCTATAACGTAACTCCAAAGTTCTGGTTACTCTAATTTATCGTAAGGGACAATAAAACAAAAATATGTAAATAGAAGTATGAACATTTTTACTTGCTGATTTTCTTTTTCGCCAAATCTGCAACGATTAGGGACCAACGAACTTACATCTGGTGGTCGAAAAATGACAAGGTTTCCTTGAAGTGCATTTCGGCCTTGATGTCTTCTTGTCTCTATACTTCTTTGAATATGAGTTATTATGGATCGATATAATAAACGTGTGCTTTATTAAAAAATAACGCGACATTTACATATATTTTTAAAAAGACTCAACATTTCCTGACTTTGACTTACATCTGTTTTTATTTAAAGTCAAAGATACCAAAAAATCCACTATTATTACAGCACCTCTTATGCAAAATCGCTTTTCAAGTTTTGGCAAGAGTTCGAATTTTCTAGCTAAGCCGTGGATACTATTTCCCATTGTCCGGTTCTAAACGCTACACTATCTTCTGTTTTTTGAATTAAAAAAAAAATAATTTGTAGTCAATTAAAATTTCGCTTTCTGCTTGATTAAATTACAGTTTTTGGGCCAAACGATATTGAGTTGTTTGGAAGTTTTAAATATTGAAGCATAAATGCTATTGTATCAAAGCTATATGCCTTTACTGAAATTATGCTACTCACTAATGAGATGATGAACATTTTACTTTCAGAATCTGTGCCCTCACCTTTATCACATCGCAAACCACCAAAATCTCCAAATGCCTTATTGCCTTCAACAGTGTTAACACCCAAGAAGTCACACTCTCCATCACGTCACTCGAACAAGCAATCAACTGGTCCAAGGGTGAGAAGTGCGTCTACAGGTCGCGATAAAAAGTCAGAACTGCAGGCTCGGTACTGGGCTCTACTCTTCGGAAATTTGCAACGTGCAGTTAATGAAATTTATCAGACAGTTGAATGTTATGAAAACATATCCTCATGTCAAGAAGCTATATTAGTTTTAGAAAATTATGTGCGCGATTTTAAGGCCTTGAGCGAGTGGTTTAAGGTCTCATGGGACTACGAATCGCGACCACTGCAACAAAGACCTAACTCTTTGGCGTGGGAAGTTCGAAAGAGTAACCCGATGCCTAGAGTTCGGGCAAAGTCCTTGTCAAGTCCAACAGTATCGGGCAAGTCTAGCCCCTGTCCATGTAATTCTGGCAAAAGTTCACCGTGTTTGGGTAACTTGGATCAACATTCTCCTCGTAAAGGCTACCGAGTGAACGTTCGAGAACTATTTGCTTCGTCGAAGAGACATCACACTGACATTGGAAAAGAGTTCGAACAACATATAATGGAACAAAACGCTGACTCGCCACGTATTGAGAATCACGAAGAAGTGGAAGCACCTCATTTAATTTTGGAAAATCGTAGTCATCAATATTCTCAAACCGATTTGGAAGATGATCATTTGACATTGGCTGGAATACGAGAAAAAATTCAAAGAGAAAAGGAAGCAAGAGAGGCTCAACTTAGGCAGGAGGAGGAAGTGAAAAGGCAGCAAGAATTGGATAAGCAACGGTTAGAAGAAGAGAAAAAACTAGAGGCAGCTAAACAACTAGCGGAAGCTAAAAAAGAATTTCCAGAAATTGCAAAGGAACCATCCGCCGTTGAAATGACCATACAAAAATTGAATGATATGGAAAATACTTTCCTTTCTGAGAATACCAACAAGGATCCTACGCCACCTGAAACTGTCTTAAAAAAGTTAGAAGAAAAGGTTGTAAAAACAGAAAGTACTAAATCAGATGGAAACAAAAAAGTACCGACCTTACCGACAGCAACTCAAAATAGTCCCTTGAAATATTCCAGTGTTCTAAATAGACCAGCGGCACAGACAAACCTCAATACCAATTCAACAAGAACGGCAACTGCAGCGAATTCCTTTAGCAATCAAAATTCAATAAAAACAGTTGTTAATACCAAGTCCTCTACTTTAAGAGCAACGGCTGGTAAGCCCAATTCTTCGGCAGTAGCTGCTAAATTTGGCGTTACCACCATCCTAAAACGATCAGCCACAACTGCTTCGACTATCGCTCAAAAGCCACCATTTTCAAGTGGAAAAGCCATAGCTAGGAATCTCAAAAATTCTCTCCCACCACGATCAGTAAATATTAAAACTGATAATTATGGGCCACCCACTAATGTTGCCTCTCGATTATCGGCTCGATCGAGAACCATGCTTGAAATGAATCAAAATGGTGGAATACAAAAAGGAGCAACTGGCTTAAAACGTCAAACATCTATAACTTCTAGATCTCATAACAGCAACAACAAATTGACTTGCCACAAATCCTCCAAAGATGATATTGGCAGCTCTACTTCAACACTAAAGGCAAGTAATGAAAAAATTTCTTCATCACGACCAAGCATCAATCAGCATCAAACAACAGCCGATGATCGCAAGTCAGAACCGAAACAAATGCCCAGTAACATTAATGACAACAATGATGGATGGTTGACGGTGAAAAATAAAAGGCGGTCAAGTATGCATTGGGCTTCCAGATTTAATCAGCCTACGGGTTATGCAAGCTTACCCACTCTGGCCTTATTGGATGAAAAGCAGAGTGATGATGATCAGGAGACTAAAACTGTATCCGATAAAACTAAACCCCAAACTAATGGCAATGCAAGCAAATCATCTAAAGTGGTAAAACAAACGCAAAAGGTGGCACCAGACAAAAGTAATAAAATATCTTCCTCAACAAGACCCGAGATTAAAAATGCCAAAGCCAAGGTCAATTCCTTGCCAGCTCAGAAGAAAAACGCACCTAACCCTACAGCCCCGCAAATTAAAAAAGAAACTACTCCTCCTCTAAATGAAAGAAGCACTCCAGCTATTCCTTCTCTCAGACAAACCAATATAAAGCGTCAAAAGTCTGATCTCACAGGACTTAAAATGACATCCTTGCACAAGGAATACATGCGCAGTGAAAAGTTGGCCTTACGAAAACAAAACAGCAGCTTAAATGGTGCTGCTAAATCATCCGAGCTATTGAGTCACTACCAATTGGGTTCTGGTGATTCGTTGGATATCAACTCTTCCGCCGAAACCATAGTTGAAGCCCAAAACAGTCTTTCGCCGGAACTAACGAACTCAGATTTGGGTTGTGGTGATCACAATAAAATCGATATTAAAATACAAACCAATCGTGATTTTTCCAAAACTATTGGAGACCTTTACAAAAGTATAGCAAACAGAGCAGAGAATTTACTTACAATTTCGTCAACCTCAGTGCCAGGTGCTCTTTCAAGTTGTGACGAAAACGATGAATGCGACGAGCACCAGCGTTTACTTGTAGAGGAACAGGAATCTCTAGAGAGACAAATACGTGAATTGGAATCGACAGAAATAGACGTTGATACCGAAACAGATGAGACAGACTGTGAAGTGGGAATTCTTGAAACAGATCGGGATGACGAAGATGAACATGGCTTCCATAATAATTTAGACACTTCCTCTGTGGTGTTTGTTCCCATTAATGGCCAGGATGACGATTCAAATCTCAGTCTTGAGACACGCTATCAGGCATTGTTGTCTGAAATGTCTTGGGGTGAACGAGAAGAAGCTTTGGCTACATTACAGGCTTACGTTTCCCGCCATCCGGGCAGAGCTCAAGAGTTACATCAAAAACTCTCATCACCTTCCAGGCGACGTTCACTGCAAGAAACTTTAAAGAAATACCAAGCAAAACAAGCGAGAGCACAACAGAAACGGGAAAATCTAAAGAAGGAAAAAGCCATCAAGATACAACAGCTTTTGGCAAGAGTTGAGGACGTCAAAGCTGCCAAAAGGCAACTGATCGAAGAGAAACGTGTGAAAATGGAGGGCAGACTACAAAGAGCAGCTGAAAATCGTGAACAGTATTTAAGACAAATAATTGAAAAAGCTCATGATGAAGACAAAAAACTCAAAGAAATTAATTTCATCAAAAACATAGAGGCACAAAACAAAAGATTGGACCTTATAGAGTCTTCTAAGGAAACCGAAGGTCGCTTACAGGACTTGGAACAGGAGAGACAAAAACGTCTAGAGGAAAAGGCAGCTAAAGAAGCAGCAGTTGAGAGACGTCGTCAAGAGCTGGAAAAGGAAAGACAACGTAAATTAGAGAAAATGAACGAGACGCGATTAGAGAAAGAGCAACGAATTGGCAAAATGCAAGAACAAAAAGAAAAGCAACGTCAAGCATTAGCTCGTGAGAAAGCTCGTGATCGTGAAGAACGTTTGTTGGCACTACAAGTACAACAACAACAAACCACTGAGGAGCTTCAGCGAAAAATATTGCTCAAACAAAAAGAATCGGCCAGACGTCATGAAGAAAATATCGAACACATAAGACAAAGAGCTCTAGAACTAACAATACCCTCTAGAAATGTTGAAGAAAATGGCTTAATACGTTCCGAAAGTGATGAGAAACAACCAGAAGACTGTGATCTCTCTTCAACTGTTTCAGATGTTGGAAGTCGAGAGCACACGCGTGGCTACAAAAAGAAAATGAAGAAACTTAAACAAAGAATGGCTCAGGGGTACGTACATTTCACTTACAGTTGTTCACCTATTTATTAAAAACTATTTTGTGTTTCCAGAGCCGAAGAGTATATGAAGGAACTACAACCTGTACCTCTGCACATGAAACGAGAATCTCAGGTTCCCAAATATCTTAATTTAGTTAACAAAGGTGGGGGATCCCAAGGCTTAGAACGTGCCTTGGGACAATTACTACGTATTATGGCCAAAGCTCAGATTTTTGATTTTCAATGTTTCCTTTTAATGGACGGCTTGGGAACGATTTCAACCAATGTTATTACCAGAGGCATGAAAGAAGATGCAGAAGTTTCCAAAAAGTGTGTTTGTATTTTCAAATATATTCGCGGGTGTAAATATTAATTTGAATTTATTGTTTTATATTTCAGAGCCGTTGTTCTTGCAGTACAATTGTATCGTAACGCCTGTACTTTATGCCCACAAATAGCACGTCATGCAATTTTAGGAAATTCCGTTGTCGTTCTTTTTGATGCTTTGTTCCAAAGCTTACAGGTGAGTGCATTCAAATTTTTTACTTTATTTTATTTATCACTATTCCGACGACGGTAGTATGTCTCATTCGACTGAACTTTAGGCGCTAATATCAGATTATAAAAACATCTTAATTCAAATGTTTGCTGGGTAAAGTACGTATAATCATTGTAGGTTATTTGCTAGACTTATCAAATAGTAAACTGTCATCTTTAATATTATTGCATTCAATTTTTGTGACGAGCTGTACTTCTGTGAAATTTATTGAAATCACTTAGAAAATCAATTTTCAAAAAAAAAAAAAAAAAAAAAAAATCCAGTTAGGCACTTTCTACCTAATTGGAGAAATATAATATGAGAAATTACTCATTTTCACATTCATATTTTTTCATATTTATAATTATTTATTATAAAATTCATATTTCCTCATATTTCCTGCTTAAGAAACATTTTTATTAAATCGATCCAATTCTTGCTAACTTACTTAAGTAAAGTTAAGATGAATTATGACATGAAAGGCTAAACAAATTTAATAAACTTTATAAAAATGTTCTCATGATAAATACCACCTGATAGATTTAATCATTTGTAAGCAAGAACCATTTTATTTTAGCCCATTATTAAATTCATAAAAATCGTTATAAAATTAACTAAAAATTTGTTACTAAAAGATGAAAAGTCAGACGTATTAAAACTTTTTCTCCTAACGTTACAAAACCAAGCGTCTTTAACCTCTTTTAAATTAGTTTACTACTAGATGACCCGTGCGAATAGTTCGCAGCGTTAGTTGTCATTTTTTTTTAAGATAAAATGAAAATAATTAATAGAAATTTTAGTAACTTTAATACATTTTATTAAAAGTATAAAAATATTAGAAATCATAATATATCATACATATTTACATACTACATACACACATATGTTTAAATGCTTTTATAATATTTTTTTGAATACAATGTTAGAGGTAATGACATGATCATCGTTAACTTTTTGCCCGTACGAATCCCTAATACAAACAATAATATCTTTAAACGTATGCACTCGAGAAAAAGCCACGTATAACTGCCCATGTGAAAAGACCGGTTCTGGTATATACAATCCTATCTTTTGAAGGGTTTGACCTTGTGCTTTGTTTATTGTCATAGCAAAAGCAACTTTCACAGGGAATTGTTTTCGTGTCATTCGGAAAGGCACAGTTGGATCAGAAGGTGTAAGGTTGCTTCGGGGTATGAGTACAGTTTTATCAGTATGAATAATTTTTGCTAATATTACTTGTTTTAATCTAAATACACGTTATTTATATTATTATGTATATTATATATAACTGACTTAGTAAATAGCGGTATTGCCAGAATGGATTTTAATACATTATCATGCAGAAGCGACCCTGTATTACTACAGTTGAACAAAAACATATAATGACGGTATTATCATGCAGTTCTATATAAAATATAATTTTTATCAATGAAAATATTAATTTTTCAATTTCTAATTATTTTTCGTCATTAGTGTTAGAAATAAGCTTTAAAATGAGATATCATTCATTAAATTTAATGCGGTGGTATGGGAGATATTTGCAACCGACAAAAAAAAGTGCTTTAGAAATAATATATATGATGATTAAGCAAATGAAGTATACCAATGAAACCGATATCAATAATCGGCCTTATTACGGTCGTCGAAAACAGCATTCGAGAAGAGTCGTAGACGAAGTCGTTGTCGTTACTTACTTTTTTGGTATTATGTAAAATATTCGACAGTAAAATATTTTGTAATAGATAAACAAAAAAATGTTTTAAAATTTTTGCAGTAGCTTTCTATGTGGTAAATTAACTGTTTAAAATAATAAGAAAACAAAATGATAAGAAAACAAAATGATTAATTCAAATTGCAAACTTATGTATAAAATATGAAAAAATATATAAAAGTAAAAAAAAAACTTTAGAAACTGCCTCTCAGTACTTCTAATTCAATTTTACTTTTTTTTAATTCGATTTCATCGGACGTTAGCTTTAGAAAATCTCTCTATGATCTTCTTTAATTAATTCTTCTTTTTTGATGTGCAGTTTTTTTCTATTAAATCTTTATCTAAATAAATTTAATAAATTTAAATAAGCATAATGTAAAAATGTAAAAGCATTTTGTTAGCGTTTATTTTAAAAATTTGCAAAAAAAAAAAAAATAAAAACATTTGTCGCGTACATAAGTTTCAACGACAATATTTGATAATTTTAATACTCGATTTATTTTTTTATTAATATATTTTACAATAAAGACGCGCGTAATACCATTTAAAAAAAGAACAATTTTCGAAACGACAACGACAACCGTAATAAGGCTGAAGATATGAAAAAAGTCACATCGACTAGTCTCTTATAACTCTGAAAGGTCGTCTGTCTATTAAGTTAGCTCCAAAAAAAATGTGTTTTGAGAAATGAAATATCGGATATTCACAAGAAAGTTACGGTAGCATTTACTGTAGTTAAGTTGTTGCCTTCTTGCGTGCAATTAGAAAGCAATAAATAAAGTTCAGGGAAGTTAAAAAAATTTTAGCATTTCCTGAATGATCTCTCTAAAAGTTGTTAAATGATACCTAATTGATATCTTAAAAAAATATTGTGCAAAATCGTACTATTCTTGGAAAATATAGGCGAGCGCCAATTTTTTCACTGTATGTTTTTTTTTTTTAAATTCTCTATTGCCCTATATATATATTTTTTTTTAATTTGAGTTACTTCACAAAACTAGATTTGTACCAAATGAAGTCGAAAAATTAGAGACAGGCGTGGTGTTTTGCCCGTTCTCCGAATGACTTGGAACGTTCTTGCTTATTTTAAATAGCAAAATTTTCGAAACTATGTCTCATCGATTGGCCTCATTAAATTTTCTTTAGCTTATTTAGCATCCCGAAAACCGAGGACAGACGGAAAAACATCGCTCAACCGACGTTGCTATGCACAAGAACTCAGAATAAATGTACTTTATAGTTTCAGAAATGGATATTGTAAAAATTACATACTGAATGACAACTTAGAACTTAAAACTTTTTCCACCTGTGATGAATAATGATTCCGTTAACACTCATTCTCTTGCTTGTGTTTCTTTATTTAAACAAAACATTTTTAGCTTTTCTAAAATTTTTTTGGCTTAAGTGTAAAGACACCAACTTCTCCTTCAATTCATTAATTGCATTTAAAAATATTGAAACACTGATTTACAATTCGCAAAATACCGGGCCCATCCCAAGTCTATGGATAAAAATGTTTCTATGTCTTTTAAAGATTTTAAACAATATTCTCTTGCAACAAAGGATCGATGTGATCTAAATATTTATTTTGTTTGTAAAAAACTCTAAAAACTGAATCAAATGAAAATAAATTACACACTGACCGTAAAAAAGTGATTTAAATGAAAAATGGACGCAATGCATGAGAATAATAATGAAACTCTGGGAATATCGTTTCAGCTCTCTTTAGGGCAACAGTCCAGAAATTAATCCGCAAAATAATGGACATCAACTGCCAGTTGCACTCCTCGTAAGGAAAACTATGCTTTTTATTTAATTTAAAGTTAATATTTATTTAGTTGAGTTTACATCAGCACAGCGTGACTAATTGTAATCACTACAGTAAAAGTAAGATACCTGCAATACAATTTTTGCTAGCATACTTCGTATTTGTCCACAAGATAGTTTTCAATCGCGTAAAACAGTGTTGCTTTTACATTGAAGTTGCCGTATCAGTTCCGTTCAGTATGAGTGAAAATAAAATATCGTTGCCTTAGTTTTGCACACGTCTGTTTTTAGCTGTCCGTGCCGCTTCAGTTTCCGTTCTACGTTTTTCTTTAATAAGCCGGCAGTGATACTTTTTGATTTTCGCAAACACGCTGACGGTATTTTATTGTCTATTTTTTTCAGTTTTTTTAATTTGTATTGTTGGTTTAATTCTCTTAAAAGTGGAAAAAAGGTGTAACTAATTTTGTCATCACGTTTGTAATTTCTACAATATCCATTATCGACCCCATAAAGTGTATATATTTTGAGCCCTTACGCATAGCGAAGTCTATTAAGCGACTCCGATGTCCGTCCGTGTTAGCGTTGATATCAAGTTTGACGAGGCAAACTAGAGAGAATTTGAATGCGCCAATCGATCAGACATAGTGTCAAAAGAGGTGCTATTGAAAATCAACATGATCGGTCCATGTCTTTCAAAGCAGCGGGCAAAACACCACGTCTACTTCTAATTTGATCATATCATTTAGAACAATGAAGTAACTCCAAACGAAAAAAAATAAATATATGAGAGGATAAGGAATTAAAAGTAAGAAAAAAACATGAAATGAAAAAAATTGGCGTTCGCCTATATTTTCCTAATTACGGGCCTCTAAAATTTTCCAATTTGTTAAAATATTAATATGGTATCATTTTAAAGCTTTTGGAGAGGTCTTTGAAAGCCAATTGGATTTTTATGCAAAATTCTGTAGCGTATTTATTCTTTTCTTATTTTTTAATTCTGTCACCTTCGCTACACTAGATTTACATAGATAGTGAAGAGTATATAAGATTCGGTAAAGCCGAATATAGCACTCCTACTTGTTTTTAAAGAACGTAGTTTTTACCTACAAAAGCAAATACGAAATCTTTGACAATTAACAGTAAAAGTTTGAAGGAGTAAGGAAACGAAATTCGACGAGCGAAATTTAGTAACTTTGTAAAGAACGGTCGTGCTTCGGTGACGGTGTTGGAAATTTAGTTTTTATTGCGAGTACTATGGATAAAACTGAAAAATACAATTTATTACAGAACGTTGAGAAGTTGTTCTTTGGTAGGAAATTTCAACAAGATATTGATCTCAAAACATAAAAATAAACTGGTTCATTCTTCATAGCCATCGGGTCCAAACGCGACCGAACATTTGTGGGAAAATCTTGATCGCTAAATTAGAAAAAAATTTGTTTCATCGTCTGGTAATTCGTTACGCCCTGTAATAAATTTTCATTCACTTTCCTAAAGCTGGAAAATTTCTGATAAAGTCAACATTTAATTAAATACTCGTACAAATCATGTTTTAAGCCATTCGAATTAAATCTTCCAAATTTTATCAAACCCGAATTTTAAATAAAATTCTTATAAAATGTTTTGGTCAAGTCATATTTGTAAGATGTATGCAACGCGAGTTGAGTAACTATCAAGTTGCTTAGGAAAATATATTTTAGAAAGATATTAACCAAATTAAAATTGATTTAAATACTTCTTGTATTCTTATTTACAAAATTAGATGGTTAAATAGATGATGTTTACAATGTACACAACCTGATGTAGATAGATACGATGAATACTGATCATTTATCAGCGTCCAGGAAAATGCTGCATTAATTTCTGCTAATGTCCAATTTTCCTTGTTTTCTTTGGAAAATATCCGCATGCACTTTAAATAATTTTTCTTTCGAAAAATGTTTAGAAAAAAAAGATATAAAAGAAATTTCAATAAAAAAATGCGTTTTTATCTAGACTTAGGGTTCAGTAAATCGAAGTGTAATGATCACAATATGTTACTATTTTCCTTGAATTTTAGGTTGTGAATATCAGTAGTAGCTGCAACTGGTGCTTAATATTTCTGCATGAGATGTGGAATTATTGTCTCGTTTCTGTAACTTGTGTTGAAAAATTTTCACATGAATGCACAGGGTGAGCTGGAGTACACACTAAATTTTATAATATACTCTGATAAAAAAGTATATATTTTACTATGTTAATAATAATTTTGTTTAAAAAATTAATTCTTGAGATATTTTCAAATTGTTTACTTCTCTGTTGTGTGATTAAATATCGTTAGAATTCTGTTTTACAGAGTAATTTTAAGTCAAAAAGGCTGCAACCGGTTGTGCATTGAAGGCGGAAATTTAACGTTACAAAAAACAAAAATGTTCAGGAAAAATATTTACAAAAGAGCTCATGTGCAAGTAAAGCACATACTCCCCCCGGGGGTACTACAAGAAGTCTGGCTGATTCTGACCTATGCATAGACATAGTACATTCGCGGTATAGGGGGAACCAGTCCCACGGTGTGTAGGCACTGAATCTGGATAGACAAGACACGGGTCGCCACGGGAACCGGTGGCCCATACAGAGAGCTGCACATCTCTGTAGCCGGTTATTGGTGAGATCCCTTCGGGGTACACGTCGTGGCTGTCGGTTAAGGTTTAGTGTCCGCAGGGAAGGTGCGGTGCTAAACGAATGTGCTGTTGCATATTCAACAAAGGAGTTGGAAAGTCTCCAACCCTCAAGCAAGGGGAAGGACATGGTCCTGCAAGCTATATTCTTGAAACTGCAACTCTGTCGGCAGAGCCCAGGCAGGAGGCGCTAGTCGACACCTAGTATTTCAATCAGTGGTGAGACCACCGTCGGATTAGGGCTTCGCAGCCACGTATCGACGTTAATCTTGATCACGTAATACCCGCTGTACTATTTCATGTATTTTCTTATCTTGTGAGTTTTATATTCTATTAACCTAAAAAAAAACAAGTAAGAGTGCAATATATGGCTATGCCGAATTTTATATACCCTTCATCATGTATGCAATTCTAGTTTAGTGAAGTAACTCCTATCGAAAAAACAAATATTGCGGCGGCAGGGAATTAAAAAATAGGAAAAAATTAAGTACGTTATATAATTTTACACAAAATGTCATCAGCTCTAACGGTTAATGCATTTTTTTTTTAAATTTTGTTATTTCCTAAAAAATTTCTTTAAAAGCTTTAAAATGATATCCATATTGACAATCGATTTTATTATGAAAATTTTAGAGGAACATAACTCGGAAAATATGGGCGAGCGCCATTTTTTTCTTTTGATGCTCTTTTTCTTATTTCTTTGAATTTATTTAATTCTTTGCTCCAAATGATATGGAAAAATTAGAGCCAAGCGTGGTGTTTAGCCAACTGCCTCGAGGGACATGGAGACTGATATTGTTGATTTTCAATAGCACCTCTTTCGACACTATATTTGATCAGTTGTCGTATATAAATTTTCTCCAGCTCATCTAGTGCGGTGGCAAAGTTCATTTCAGTAATAACACGGAAGAACAAACGGACATTGCTCAATCGACTTCGAAACGCATAAGAAGTCAGAATATATACAATACAAACGAAATAACAAAATTAATTATACCCTTTTTCCACTTTTTGCGGTAAAAGGTATAAAAAATCAGTTTGAATAAAACTGCAATTTCTATATAATTTCAATCCTTCGTAAATTTTGGTGCACTTTTATTTATTTTATACAACTTTTAAATGTAGATATTAATTATTCTCCACGTTAATTGAAAAAATTATCTCAGATTTCTGCTGGGTTATTGTTATTTTTTTAAATTCAAATATGTCTCCAATCTAAAACTACATCAGTCAGTGTTAAACTATCATTATTTTCCATATAAACATAAAAAAGTCTACTACAAACTATTTATCAGCACCTACTTTAAACAAAACAAGATTTAAATCGTATTCCTTATAAAAAGACATTTTTATATTCATATGATGATTGTATGATGATGCGTAAGCAACCAAGTGTAGTGGTTAATTTATTACTTCAACGCCATTTATGTCAATGAAGGCGCCAGTTGTTAAAAAAAACCCCAACCACACAGTAAAGCGCCACACACATACAAAAAGCTGAAATTTGTTTTAAACATTTTATGCGTAGAGTCACCGCAAAACGATGTTGCCACTTTTTTAAATCCTTGTAATTAAATAATTCAATAAAATATAATTTTAGAATGTTAAATATATATTATTATATTATTTTATATATATATATATATATATATATATATATATATATATATATATATATATATATATATATATATATATATATATATATATATATATATATATATATATATATATATATATATATATATATTTTGTGCCCTTTTAAAATTTCATCTGGAATGTCTGGAATGGTAACCCTGACGGTACCTTCAAAAATGAAATTTCAAGAGTGAATTCTGTAAAAAATTATATGCGTGGACTGCAATTGAGTGAGCAATGGAGTTTTTCCAGCTGCTACATTTTGTGCGCGAGAATAGTTTTGTGAAAAAGTGTGGCTTAGATAGACTCTGCCGATTAACGAATATCAGGAGATAACTACATGTTGACGAACTCAAATGACACTCAAGAAGTTCTTGGTAGAAAAGTTAATAGTCTACTTGGTCATAATTTTTAGCTCTGACCTGCAGGGGCCTGCTGCTGGTGCTAGGAGAACTGTAAGGGACCTAGGGACCGCGATGACTGTTAGTAAGATCTTTTAGGAATAACGTAGTATCTGGTGGTTAGACCAGAATCGAGATAAAGGCTCTTATTTAGCATGAAGGATGTCCTGTTATTCTTGATACTAAAGAATTTTACTCCAGGTATCGCTATGCATTCCAAAGGCGCTGATGTCTGCATTACTAATACCCAGTGTAAGTCCACTGTAAGCTAAGGGCCAACATAGATAGACAGTAACGTTAGTCTATTTAACAGTATGACACAATGCACGCTTAATTCTTAGATTTTGTTCTCTAGGGTTGCACCAGTGGCCTAACAGCTGTACCCACACGTTATAAAATTGTTAGAAAAACATTGCATATTTGGGTGCGCTTCGCTAGAAAAATCAATTACTCATGAGTTTTGTTTGTAACGAGTTTTTTGTAGTTTTTGTTTTTAATATTAATTCATAAGAGGTGGCAATACAACAATAAAAAGAAAAACAGGCACTTAAGTGTATGGTAAACTTTAAAACACAATTAATTACTGCATTTTTTTTCTTACTTTTTTATATCGTCATTAGTAAGTTTTTTTTTCTTTAATTTATTTAATAATCTTGTTGCAATTCTTTATAAAAAATAACATTTTTTAAAAAGCTGCTCTCCAAAAATGAAGCGAAAAATAGTCAGCTGCCACAATGATGCCACCTGGTAAAATTAATTCGCCTTGACAATAATAAAAAAATTTAATAAATCCCTTAAATATAAACACATTAAAAAATTAAATGAACCATATTTCATTGTTTGTTTAGATCTATTTTGTTGTTAAAAAAAAAACAGTTGACGCATTGATTTTTTTTTTTTTTTGCAAATGTTTGTACTTCTTTACGGCAAGTTTGGCAATCGGTACACAATTTATACCGATATCTATTAAATATCGTTCATAATTAGAACTGATATCTGTGAAAAAACCGAAACTATAATCGGTTGTAAAATATTAACATTTAAAAACCGTTTACTTAAAAGAATTTATGTTGAAGGCAATAATTATTTTTCTACTTCTTCAATATACTTACGTCAATATCATTACAAATGATTTTGAAAACTTGACATCTGTCAGTATCGCTCGACAGTACCCCACTAGAAAAATGTAATAGATAAATCTTTGTGGAAATACCCATTTTTATTCACAGGTACTATAATATCTCAAGCATTCTTAAGTATAGTGAATGTTATGTACCAAAATTCTTTAATGTAAACTAATCCTCTAAAGAAAGGTTTTTGTGTAAAATAAACCTTTGAAGCTAAAATTCTTTTGACACTGCTACTATTTAATTAATTAAGGTTCGAAATACTTAATTTGTTGTTTGTTTGTTGTGTTTGTTGTTGTGCGAGGTATATTCGAATGTTATTTAAAAAATTCTACGGGAGCTTTCCTCCAATTTTTTGTATGCGTTGTTCAGGTATAAGTATTTGAGTGATAAAATCGTAAATCTAAAGAAAACCTGTTCGGTTTATATTCGAATGTATTAGGCCTTCGAAGTTAAAGTGAATTTTTTAAGCATTTCGTGTAACAAAAAAGTACATAAAAAAACTTTTTTCCTTTAAGTTGTCTTATAATTCTCAAGTGTTTTGGTATAAAATTTATTTTGTTATTTTCGTACAAGATATTTGAAAATTTCCAGGTTTTTTGATAAAATAAAAAGGAGTGTTTTACTTCTGCAGCACTGTCTTATTTAAGCCCGATACAGTGTTTTTTATCACTTTCCAACTTTTTATGTGCTTTAGAAATTTTCTCAAGATACTGAAGATAGATCTTTGTTTCAGCGTTGACCTCTTCACTAATTCCATTCGATGTCGTACCATTTCCTTTTTTTTTGATGTCATAGAATTTCAAAAGCAGTAAATGGTTTAACTTGGGTAAATGTGGGGCATATGCGGAGAAGAGTAGCGGAGTCTGTGATCACTACAGCTAATCGATATGTATCATATAGACCCTCCAAAGGCTTCTTGAATAAAGTTAGTGCAAGGTTACGAACAGCGAATTAAGGTTGGATATTGGCAAGGAATGCCTTGTTTGGCTTTATGGTGTCGCGCGTAAACACCACCTTAGTTGAAATGCCTGTAGACTAAACCATCTCACACATTAACATGTTCTGGTAATCATGTTTAGCTTTAAGATTTATTTTTGGGTCAATCTAATCTTTTTACGTTAAAATGAACAACTTTTTGCTAAATTAAGAATTTAAGTTGGGCCTTCCAATTGTTTTAATGATGCTTTTTAAATTTTTTTTTAACCCTAGATTTTCTTTTTAATTAATCTGAGCATATCTGCGTCAATTCGCTTATGCCTGTACAATTTTAGAACGATTCTCTTTCCGAGGTTTTAAAGCCGAACTTTAGCAGATTAAAGCGAACTTAAATTGACATTACTCTACGATTTGATAATGATGTGAACATATACGTACATATGTGGTAAATATGTACTTATTTTCATGTTCTGCTTGAGCATATTTTTTTTTTCTTGTTAGAGTTTGCTTTTAGCTTAACAAAGAGTATTTGTTCGTTTCACCGAGAGATGGCGCTAAGTTTTGTTTGATAGAAAATAGAACTGTTCAGCTAAATGTTCAGTCAACGATGGCTGGACATGAGCAGTCCACACCAATTAAATTCATGTGGGACATACTTTTTTCAGTTTTTGTCATCAGAAATCATCAGAATTTTAAATCAAATAAAGCGGTATATCTGCCTTGTAGATGAAAAGCTAAGTGTGTGTTCTAATTTTACAAGAACTCTTTTTAGCTGAACATATTGGCCAAATAAAAAAGTCCACTTATTGGCAAAGAAAGTGTAAGCGACGCAAGAATACTCGTATCAAGTGTTAAGCTTATCGCCGAATAAACAATAATTCCGTAAGAATAAATAAATAAAACCAACAAACAAAATTTTGTAATATCAACTGAATAAATGTCGAAATGTTTTTTTATTCAAATAAAATCTTAAAGCTAAAGTGTGAAGAGAATAAATTTGTGTAGTAGAAATAATAATAATGTAAATATAAAAGAATTCAATAACTTATTAAATAAACAAATTCGTAAGACGTGAACTTTTTAAAATATCTTTCACTAAGTTTAATTTTCGATTCTATTGGCACTTGAAAGAGCGAAAAAAGTAACAATGGCAATAGAATGACAACTACGACAACAACAATTGAAACCAGTAAAATTTACAATCACTTTCAAAACAATTCCTAACGGTAATAAATTCCTATGCTGCTTTTTTCCTTCTTTTTCTCGTCTCTTAACTCCTCCTCAACGTTGTAAAAGTTATCTACAGTAGATAAAATCATTTTTTAAGAGAAGTATACTGTTCCTACTTGTTTTTGCTATGGTTGATTTAAGGCAAATTAAGAAGTCAGAACTCCTTTTTAATAAACTTGAATACGCGGGCAAACGTTCGTTATTAAGGTGGTCTCATCTATTCGTGATCGATGGGCAAGTGGTTCCTACAACGCACTACAAAGAAAATTAATTTAAAAAAAACAACAGTTCATTTGTTGAATAAACTTCCTGCAGAGGTTTTTCAAGTTACTTTCAGGATGGAAATGTGCAAATCAAATATATTCAAATATTACTACCTCTTTCCTCTCTTAACCTATCAGTTGGTCGCGACCAAATAAATAGCATTATTAGGGACTATCCCTTGAGCGCTGTTCCAAATAAAAACAGAAAAAATAGAAAGTCTAAACTTGATGGATTCGCTCAGATTTGAAAATTTGAACTTCCATAAACACCTTTTGTCACGACTGTCACACACCGTTGTTATGTTGTAACCTGCCTCTCAAATCATCTTATCTGATGTTTAAATATACCGGGTCATTGCTAACTCATCTCATTCACGAAAGATAAAAAATAAATGGCGTCGATCAAACGTCATTTACAACTTTGTTACCACATTTGCACTCCATTTAGTGTAAATATGTCTGAACTTTTCATATGCATGGTTGCTATGGGCTTATTGGCGTAGACTCGTATCCTCAGATGGTGCTATCATGTCTAGTGAAGTTAGCCTTACAGCATGTTGCATATTCTTTTTCTATCCGCACCCCGTCCATATGAATATCATTTATTTAAGTTTAAAAAAATATTATTACTGTTACGCGAGCATTTTAGGACTGTCTTCAGGTTGCTTTGCAAATGGTAGCAATTTTCAGATACTCTTAAATATGAGCACATACATATAGCCAGAGAATAGTATAAAAGATTGTTTATTTTATATTTAATTGATAAATTTTTAGTTAGGATTCATTTTATTTCTTGTTTGTTTTTTATTCCTAAGCATGCCACCAATTATTTTTCATGTTCGATAATTTTCTGTATTTACATATTTTCTTTACACATTCCTTTCAAAAGTGTTGAATAAAATTGGGAGCCGGGATTTTTTTTCTTCATCCAGAAAAATACAGCATTAAAAAAGTTCCAAAATACTTATTTTTTCTTCGCCTCTTCATTTATGTATATATCGCTCATTTACTAAAACAACGTCATAACCCAAAAAAATAAATTTTTTGAAAAAATCATGCAAAATTATTCGCTATGCAGTAACTCATGTTGTAAAAAAAATTCAGATTAATATCTCTTATTATCTCCGCATACGAACGAAAATACTGACATGTCATGCATAGGACCTACATACATATGAATTAAAAACTTTGAACTCGTTATTCTCGAAATCAATTTTTTTGAGTTATGACGTTGTTTTAGTAAATGAGCGATATGTATAAATTTTTTTCTATAAAAGATGACTTAAAACTAAAAGTTTCTTTGACATGAAGGTATTTTATTTAAAAAAAAGGCAATTAAAAAGTACCGTTCCCAGCAAGAAATCAGTGAGGGAAACTTATACATACACAATTATCTACTAACACATTTGCAATAATTTTATACTAAAACAGCGTTGCCGTTGTACGGCTTTTCGTATTAAATTAAAATGAATTTTTTATTTGTTAATTAAATCTAAGTTTTAACTCAAATTTGATTAGCAAAGTTTAAAATATAGCTTATAACAAGTTTTGTAATTAAATCTGTTTCAAAAATCAAGCAAAATTTTCATTATATTTTTTGTAAAAAAGTCACTGGTAACGCTGTTTGCTACAGACGTCACACGTATACAAATGTTTACATCAAGTTTTTAATTTTCCCTTTAAGAATGTGATAGAAACTTTGTTCTACGCAGTGATGGATATTTCCATCATCAGTGATTGTCGTTGGATGGATAAAATGATGGTCACGGTTTCTGTATGTTAGTTTTATTTAAATTTAAAACTTTTTTTGATAACACTTTACTTAAATAGTTCATATAATAACTAACTAAAAGTTTTATAGTATTAAAAATATCAATTTTTTTCCATTCATAACACATTTACTGTTCGAGCGATTTCTGGTTCATGGCCTGCATAAATCGGTTTATATTCGCAATTCGACCCTTGATTACTTAACATTTATGCTATTTGTACAAATGTCAAAACACGAGCCTGTACTCTTTCCCATTCATCATTTTTTATTTCTTTGCTCCACAGCAAAGTCATGAACTGCCCAATAATAATTGTATAGTAAGAACAGCCGTTTTATAAATAAGAAACAATTTTCTATGCCTTCCTCCTGTTGCAATAATCAATTATTTGTTCATTTTATACTTTTAGATGCATTAAAGTAGGGGAATGCTTCTCTTAATTGTGTTTGCAATTTTGCGCTTGAATTAAAAAAGTAGATTCAAAAAATTCTTATATTTTATGGTTGGTGCCCTTTAACAATATTTGTTGGATGTTGGATGGCGCTCAAAAAGACTGGCCAATTTAGATCTTATGTTTTTTTTGTTGTTTCTGTTACTGTTTGATTCTTAGTTGGTGTTTCATGGTTGGAAAATCTTTTTGTTGTTGCTTTTCTGTGTTTGGTAGTCGTCTTACTGTAGTAGTTGTTGTTCTCGTTCGTCTGTCGTACTTATTACACAAACATTCATACATACTACATACACACGCACACATATAATTCAAACAGTTTAATTTAAAGGGCTCACGAACTTCAAGTTTATTTCGTTTTGGTGTTGTTTTTATTAAAGATTTGGCTTTTAACTTTAATGGTGTGTTTTTTGTTGTTGTTGCTCATGCTCTTAAGACACAACGATGACATTTATCGCAGCCGTCGTGTAAATAAGAAGAAAAGTTGCGTAAGTATTCTGGCGCCATCAGTGACACTTTTATTGTGCGTTAATTTGTTCAGCGGCAAAACAATTATTTCCAAATTAATTTCTTTTTAAATTTAATACTTTCAAATATACAGAGTCGAATTTCTTAAAACTAGTTGCGAAGGCAGCCATTAAATGATTTTTATAGATTTTTAAGGAGTGTTTTTATGTTTGTTACTTTAGAAATCAGTTATTTCAGTTAAGCTAAATGTTTGCTTCTGTTAAAAAAAAAACTTAAAAATACAAAAAGAAGAGTTTAAAGGTGTCCCAATGGGTAAATGGACTTATATCTTGAATCCTAATAAGTAGAAATTTGATGTGTTCTGCTGTAGATAAATTCATTAGCACAAATAAACTTAAAAATAAGAGGTAAAAAAAAAACCAATTTTTTCAGGATAATGGCTGTATATTTTGTACCGCTTGATAAAAATATCTGAAATTTTCAAGGCCCGTTTACAATAATTGTCGTTTAAAATGCAACTTACCAAAACAAAGCTCAAAATAATTATTATTATCCTGTAGCTCTCAGATAACCCAGAAGTTTATTTAAGTCGTAAAAGTATGCAGTTGCCCAGAAATCTGAGTCTGTTAATAGATAGGGCAGGCAATTCTTATACTGCCTCCTTGTTCCTCTGCGACAATGACCAATAAAAGTAAGTTGGAGCCGACACGTCCACTAACGCTGCAGGCAGCTTTAAAATAACTTGTTAATTTTGATTTTCATTAATAAAAGAAAACTTTAATCTGGAAACAGTTTGTTTCTCCATATTATGTTACACATTTTATGCTTTAAGAAAATCTCTACAGATACTACCTTCCATAATAGACCCCAGTGAAATTGCTATTGTCACCGTATTAAGTCGTTTTCGCTAATTTTACCGATTGTTTTTCACGATAGAAGTCTTAACGTAGAAAGCTGACTGATCTTGATATTTTTGTCCTGCATTGACTGTTATTCTGTTTACACTCTGCTAAGAAATATAAACTTTGTTCTCTTGGATGAACGCCAAAGAGAAACATCTTACAAATGCAGCTATTATGATTAATATTTTTATCTAGCCAGACTGGATTTATTTAAGGATATTGTTAGATTTAAAGATTTGAATGCCTACGAGTAGTATTAGCTCAATAATCTTGAAGATACAGTGAATTATTTAAAAAAATCATTTTTCGTATCATACTTGGGATTTTTTTTATTACCATTCATTGTTTGAAATAATAGGTCTGTTCAGTAACTTTACTAGCATAAACTAGCAACGAGAGAGTAAAACAAAAATTATACAAATTATTCTCCCAAATTTAAAAAAGTAAATGAACGCTTTAATTCCAACAATTGGCAAAGAAAATTGTCGTGGATTAGAAAATAATATGTAAGACATAAAATAATGTATTAAAGAGCAAAATTGTATGAAACGAAGACCACTAAAAGCCAGAAAACTGGTAACCACAATACTCTAAGTTACCAATTAGAAACAATGTACATAAAATGTCTTACATTTTTTTTAAATTTACGTAATTTTCAAAAGCGTTTATGATGTTTAAGCGCATCACAATCTTATTGTGATTTAAATGTAAAAATATTTATGAATGAATAAAAATTTACATTTTTTTCGCTTGGGTTTATTTTTTAAATTTAATTATTAAAAAATTTTAGAAAGAAAAATTATTTACAATTGTATGTATGCAGACGTTTTTCAAAGAAAAAGAGAAAAATTAGACACCAGCAGCATGTAATGCCGCATTTTCCGGACCGCTACATCCTTCATCAGCTTTCTTCGCATCTATCTACCCTAAGTTGTGTACGTTGTAAACATCATCCATTTAACCAACTAATCAATATTAATTTGGTTGGACGAAGTTCACACACAACTGAAAGTATTTCTTTGTTTTTTCCCCTACAAGACGTCTTGTACATTTGTTTTTGCTTTGTACCAAAACATCGGTATGGCCACGAAATGCAAATTTTGCTTTTAATCATTCATACTTTGTAATAAGAAAAAAATGGCCCTAAGCCAAAAAAAGAAAAAAAAAGTAAATTTTAATTTATTTTTAATATTCCACGTTTCAATCCCTGATCGGGGGAAAAAATTAAAAATTAAAAAAAAATATTTATGTTAAAATAATATTAACTTTGTACATGTTGTTAACTTATTTTTATTTATTCATAATAATTATACTACTTTTCTATAAATCGTACCGAAAAAAAGTAAATTAATTTGAACGTTTTATCACTGGCTTTTAATTCTAAAAACAATACAAACACCTGTAAAGCTCGGAAGATTTTTAACCAAATTTTTGTTGTTTTACACTTCTTTATTTTCTTTTAAATTGCTAAATACTTGCATTATCGTCAATGTAACAAAAATTTCACTTATCAGAAATTTTTATATAAATTATTTTGCAAACAAAAGTGAAACAGCTGTTTGGCTAATTCTTGCTAGTAAAATTTTACTAGTCAAAATTTGTAATAAATTTTTTTTCTTTCACAATTTTACGCTCTTTTTTCACTCACTTCTTGCAAGTTTTTTTTTTTTAAATACGTAAGCACGTTCTTTACTGTTATGTTAAAGGGCCAAAGACGTGAGCCCATAAACCGAATTCAATATCAATTGAATCAAAACTAAAAATTTCAGCAGCTCTGAATGATATAGAATGCTATTGATTTTTTTATCATCACTAATGGTAATGCTTTTTAATAAAAAGGTGTCATTAATAATTATCAAAAAAAAAAAAAAAAAACAAAAACAAAGTCAAAGCATTACCATTAATAAACGTAACTTATTGTCGTTGTACTCTTATTAAACACCTTAAAATAAAGTAGAGAAACATTTTAAATGACATTATTATCACAAGAGTTTGGTGAAATATACTATATGTTTTACATCCTAGAAAAAATAAGACACTATAGGAATATCTTTTTGTTATCGTGTAACAAATAAGATCTGCTAGCGGCGGTGTTAGGCGAGTTTGACACCCATCTCACTTGACATCAATAAATAATTGTATTTTTTAAATATGAATCCATGAAGGTTTATTTGCTTACTGTTTGTACTACCTACAAAATGATTAATTTTCATCTGAAGTTGTTAACAACGATTGTTAATTTTTTTATTTTTATATTTGACTTGATTTCTCTACTATGGTCATTTCAAATTTGCCTTGCTCTTTACAAATTGCAGAGTTATGTTCAAAATGTTCGATTCTTCCCCACTGTGCACTGGATGTACAATATGGCACAAAAGAAATGTCATGTCATAATGTAGCTTGACGACGAGGAAAACTTTAATAAAATTTACGCTGCATTCAAAAATCAAATCGGAAATTGTTCAAATAAGCCGAAACAATAATCCCTTGATTGCTCGTTGTAAACTAATTGTCTCTATATCTACAACATACAAAAATGTCGAAGCTCAACGATATTTACGCCATATGATAAAGTTTCGTTCACATGAAGACACTACTCTTACGCCACTCTTTATAATATTTAGATGCACATGTGTGCATTATTAAATATATTTTTTTTATATGAGGAAATGCGGTGAAAGTATAACTATTTAATTCCGAATTCCAATCCAAAATGAAAATACATACATACATACATACATAGGTATATATGAATATTCATGTATGAATTTATAAATGGAAAGTTTTTAAATATGCAACAGTTGTGTTAACTAAACAAAATCAAATCTAGACCTAAGTACGAGGGCTGCTATATATATTTCTGGCCTGGCAACACTGAGTGCTGCCAAGTGCAATCTGACATTTTCATTGGAAAGTTTGTCATTTTTAAGCATAATCGTACTCAAAACGTTTTGACGTACGACCATTATTTGTGTTGTTTACAGTGACTTGAAAAAATTAATATAGAAAAAAAAGGAATTAATTCGTTAACATTTTCGTGCCACCATTTTTCACAACTTTCGACGTGGATTATCACGACAAGAGTGCATTGATGAACTTAAATCTTTGTATGGCGATGAAGCACCATCCTATAGCACTGTGAAAAATTGGTATAATGAATTTAATCGTGGCCGAAGTTCGCTCAAAGACGAATTTCCTGAAGGTAATCCAAAAACGGCTGTTGTGCCAGAGAACATTGCGTGCGTGAACTCATAATGCAAGATCGACATGCGACATACCGAGAGGTAGAGACATCCTTGGACATTTCTTCCACCAGCATACATTCGATACTGCATGAACACCTGGCCGTAAAAAAGGTTTGTTCTCGTTGGATCCCGCACAATTTGAAAGTCGCTCAAATAAAGGCTCGTGTTGATTGGTGCAAAGAAATGTTGCAAAAATACGATTGCGGTGCTTCAAAAGACGTTTATAAGATCGTCGACGAATCATGGATCTATTCGTATGAGCCCGAAAAGAAACAACAATCGACCGTGTGGGTCTTCAAAGACGAGCAAAATCCAACGAAAGTTGTTCGTGGAAGAAGCACTTCGAAGCAAATGGTCGCCTGTTTCTTCGGCAAAACAGGTCATGTGGCGACTGTTCCGCTTGAGCAACGTAGGACGGTCACTTCTGAATGGTACACTACAATTTGTTTGCCTGAAGTCATCGGAGAAATTCGAAAAACCAACAAGAGAAGACGAATCATTGTTCACCATGACAATGCGAGCTCTCACACATCGGCTCAAACCAGAGCGTTTTTGACCGGCCAAAACGTCGAATTAATGGGTCATCCGCCGTACAGCCCTGACTTGGCACCTAATGACTTCTTCTTGTTTCCGCACATAAAGAAAAAAATGCGTGGTCAACGATTTTCGTCTCCAGAAGAAGCTGTTCAAAAACCATGTTTTAGAGGTGTCTCAATCGGAGTGGAAAAAGTGCTCCGACAACTGGTTTGAGCGCATGCAAAAGTGTATAAATCATGCTGGAGAATACTTTGAAAAACAGTAAAACCATTTTTGATTATAAATATTCGCATTTTCACTATTAGGCCAGAAATATATAGAGCAGCCCTCGTGAAAGGAACAATTATAGTTAATAAATATATAAAATGAAAAAACAAAAAAAAAAAAAAAACGGAATGGAATGGAATGGAATCAAATGACAACAAATTTACAACACGTGAATATTTTCATGATTCATGACGAATGCAAACTTAAATCATAACAACATTAACGTAAGCACAACTTCGAGCTGCCAGATTAGGCGACTTTTTCTCGCATAGACCATGTATTAAGCATTTGAACGATTTTTGCCTTTAATAATATAAATACTTAAAATAACTATTCCGGTTTCAATAGGTATCCTATTTTAAAATTAATCATAAATATTATTTCTAAAGCACTTTTTTTTGTCGGTTGCAAATATCTCCCATACCACCGGATCAAATTTAATGAATGATATCTCATTTGAAAGCACTAATGACGAAAAATATTTAGAAATGGAAAAATTAATATTTTCATTGCTAAAAATTATATTTTATATAGAACTGCATGATAATATAGTGATTGTATGTTTTTGTTCAAGTGGGGTAATACAGGGTCGCTTAATAGTAATGCAGTTCTACATAATATAATTAAAACCCATTCTGGCAATACCGCTTTTTAATATAATGCCGTTTATTACTAAGTCAGTTATATATACTCGTAATATGCATATTAAGTTGTAAAAAGCTGTTTGGCCATACTTTGCAGTATTAGTTAGATCAAGTGCGATTATTGTAATGCTATTCCACATAATATATAAAGTGTAATGCGAAATATTCGCACTGGTCATCTAGTTTGTATTAATTTACAAAAAAATTAGTTAATTTGAAAAAAAATGACAAGAAAAGTGACCGCCCTATTTTTGTGAAAAAATTAAAAACAATGCGAAGATGTTAAGGAAAACGTGTAGCGAAAAAATCGTATAAACTGTCAAACTGTCATCAAACTTTATTCCGTAGTGCGTAGTGATATTTGGATTTTTAACAATACACCGATACATGGCATACTAACATAAAATTGTTCCTACTTTTGGAAATCGATCATTAATAGCTTCCAGGAAAACGTTAAAATATAACATTATTTTATTACGCAGATAATATCTGACAGGCAATAATTTTTTGTTCTGTATTACCACCTAATTAATGTTGAACTCAACAGATGCAACACCAAGGTTTGAAAAAGATGCAGTAGCGCCAAAACGCTACAGATAAGTTTCCAATCATGCTATCCGCCTAAACCATGTCCTTGTTAACACGGGCTGTGATTGAGAGCTTACCGACAAGTAAAAATAACTTGCAAGAACTTTAGCCAGACAAAAAATCAAGTTATTAAGCGACTCGTTTAATATGCGATTTTTACCCAACAGAGTTAATATTTAAGGAAAAGCATTATTCTTCACTTTTTTTACCAAATGATCCAAAACTCTTTAATTTGGTTTAAGGAGATATCATTTAAATATGTAAAATATGTAACGAGCCTTTACTTGTGCTTTTTAAAGTCTTCAGATTATGGAACTAGACATTTTATTTGCATACTTTTATTAGCTTTGTATATTTTTGTGTTTAAAAATAATAAATTTTTTGTAATCGCTCGTCAAAAGTTTTAAATAATTAATTGAAAAAAATAAAAAAATACAACATTGGAGATACAAAGAAAAAATATTTTAGAAGTTTTATGATGATGAAAATATGTAAAAACAAACATTAAAATTGTAGTCCCTATTTTTCTGCACTTAGGGGCAAAATGTAAAAGAAATATCCAAATACGAAAAATTTTCCAATTTGGTAAGTAGTTGGTAGCTTCGGGCGAAAGACTTTTTTTGCTTTACGGGCTACATTAAGCAAGAAAATGCAAGAAAATAAAAGAGTTTTTGAAAGCACGTTCGTTTTCTTAAGTCAAACTTCATTATAGACCGTCATTAATCAGGCCTGCTTTGGAAGCCGTTCGGTTAAGAAACGATGTGAAATAAACTTTTACAAAACTAGTTTCCAGCTGATGAGCGTTCTGAAGGATAAAATATGAACCTTTGCACTACCTCTTCAAGATTATATATTTTTTTCTATTGGTCTTGTTGGTCTTGTTGTTGATTTGCAGATTGTTTTTAAAAAAGGTCTTTTCATATTTCAAGACCATATTTTTAGAGATTTTCGAAAAAATAAATGTTTCTTCAGACGTTAAAAAGGTTTTTTATTATTCCTCTCATAATAGTATCCTTTCTAAAATGATTTAAATTGGAATTAAAAATAAAAAAATAGTTAATAACGTTCTTTTTCTTGTTGAATTCATTTAAAGTTTTCCAAATTTTGGCAATGTTAATTGTGGAGTTCCTCAGGGCTTAATTGTGACTACTCATCTCTTCAATGTTTTTCTGTATGATTTTGACCATTTAGTACAAACTCTGTTGGCTTATCATATGCGGACAACATATTTCTTTATTCCCACAATCTGCCTTCCGACATGTCCCATTTTGGGGGATAAGGGTAAATACATCTAAATATAGGGCTGTATGCATAAAATGCATCTGGGAAATATTTTCGTTTTGGGTTTCAAGAGAATAAAAATTTAAAACATTTTTTTTTAAATATCTTGGAATAACTTTTAATAAGCTTCTATGAGTTCTTTTAAAGAAATTTAAGACATGTATTTGACCTTTATTTTTGTATGGCTTTTGTTTAGTATTTCACCGATAGAGAAACTCAAATTTTGAAACCAAAACTTTAAGATGCTGCATTGAGGAATTGATGGAGTATTTTTAGAAAAGAATTTTCAAATAATAAAAATCTGGTATTTACGTCTCCGACGTTACGTTTTCATTAATTACAATTTGCTTCTTGCTTTTATAATTTAAGGAACGGCTTATTATAATTTAACAAGAAAAAATTTAATTTTAATTTTAAAAGTTTGAAATAATTTTTTTAATGATTTTGTTGTTGTTTTTAAAAACTAAGTAACTAGTAAAGAAAAAAAAAATTTTTCCGTTATCATTGTGATTTATTGAAAAGATGACAGTAAATTTTTCCATTAAAAAGAAATAGGATAGGTAGGGTTGAGAAATTTTATTTTGTTCATACTGTTTTGTTTAATCACTGGCGATATTTCATTTGACTGGTTTACATGAATTTTATCTGGCAACTTTGCCCAACACATAGAATAAAAACAAACAATTAAAAAAATATTTGCACATGTAAAATTTTTTAAGTCGTTAGCATGGTTATTATATAAGAACAATTGAAAAGGAGAGATAAATCAAATTAAACACCTACGCATAAACTTAAAAAATATGTATGTGCTTATGTGCACAAGCACACATCTGCATGTGTTTGTTATTCTAAAAAAAAATCCTTTCCTCCTTTTCAAGTCAAGGATTATAAACAAAAAATAATAAGAAAAGTTATTTTACGAGAAAAGTTCCCTTGTTATGAAAAAAGAAAACAAAAAAAGAAAAAAAGTAATAAATTCATGACGTGACCAAAATCGTTTTTCAAATTCTGTTTTACTTTTCAATTGGTTTTTTCGAATAAAGCATGTTCTGAAACTAATTCAAAACAAAAACGAAAACAACGTTGAAGAAGTTTAACAAACTCAAACACAATAAAAAAATGAAATTATCATGACAAACGTTTTCTAACCCTTCCTATTTTTATTCTTCACTTTTGCCGTTCTCCTAAGTTGTTGTTTTTCTTATTTTTCGTTTTGTTTTCAATTGTCATTAACTATGCATATATTTGTGTTGTTTTTGTTTTTTTAAGCTTCCCGAAGAAAAATCACCACAACATCCTGTCGAGTTATCCACCGAGTTAATGCTGGCATGCACGGTGGCTTTATCACCATCTTATACAAAAAAGCACACCCACCCCAAAGTCTTGGAACGCCTACCAGATTTAATAAGGTGAGTTGTTATAAAACTTTAAATGCCGTTCACAGATTTCTTTACTCACAAAATTAAAGGAGATTTGAAATAAAATTTTCTGAAATAAGAGCATACTCTCCGTTTCAATTATCTGAATAAGGGGTAATTCGATTTTATAAGGAGAAATTCGAGCGAGAAGTAAGAAAGAGACAAAGATATATTTTAATCGTGTATGTAATGAACAGTGAAAAGAGAA
The DNA here is from genome assembly GCA_937654795.1 of Cistogaster globosa. Classification (NCBI taxonomy): domain Eukaryota; kingdom Metazoa; phylum Arthropoda; class Insecta; order Diptera; family Tachinidae; genus Cistogaster; species Cistogaster globosa. The sequence goes on along the minus strand of OW569404.1, from coordinate 84,111,964 downwards.
ATAGAGAAAGAAAGATTATTATATGAAGTATTTAGGCGTGGTACTTTAACTGTGTTACTTCTCCTTTATATTTTTTTAGGTTGAAATGTAAGAGAGAATAAAATATTCAAAATGTTTTTATTGTCGTTTCACATTATTAATAACCGATTTAATAGACACCACTACTACAGTTTCAATTTATAAAGAGTGTGTGTTGCCACAAAATATTAATGGTTAAATATCGCATGAATAACAAACAGCAGCAACCATTTATTCCTTTATTGTCATCTTCGTCGCCGTCCTCATCAATGCTGTGGCCTCTACTGTTGCCGTCGTTTGCCTTGGATTAAAAATTATCAACAATTCCTAAATACGTTTTTTAACCGTTTTGTTGGAGTGTGTTTACGAGATTTCCGATGTTGCTTGTTAGGCCTAAATAGGGATGAAAGAAAATTCTGTCTATTCTTATTTTTGTTTTTCATTACTTTTTTCATTGCGTCAACACTGTGTGCAGGTTTATTGTGATATTGTTGTTATTCTTCCTTATAGAATTATATTATACCTACATACAAATTTAATCACAGTAGGTACCTACATATGTCAAGAATGATTTAACACATTAAAAATATTTCACGATTTTTCATTCTAATTTGTAAAATAATATTATATTTCTAACAAATATTTAATTTAAAAACCTATTTTTTTATTTGAAAAAGATGGTAAATGTTAAAATTAAAAAATTTAAATTCAGTGCCACGGAAACAAAAAGAACAAAACAAATCTTTATCTGTTTTGTCAATGACAAAATGATAATTTGACAGTGTGATTGCAATTTAAAGTTATGTTTTTGAACGTTTTACGTTATAAAATAGATCGAAACAAGAATTACCTTTAAATAATTTTGTTATCCCTTTTGTATTCAAAAACGTAATTCGTTAAAAGTTACACAAATGTTGAGTTTTTAGTGACCTAAAAAACGACGAAAAGTCATTGTTGGTTGAACTTCAATAAAAATCAAAAAAGCATATATTGGTGTGACAGAGCATAAAAAAAGTTGAAGTAGGTACTTCATAGATATACTTATAATACATAAAAATAAGCATTTTAAAAAAAAATTTTGCATTTCCTAAAAGATCTCTTTAAAAACTTTAAAATGATACCCATATTGATATTAAAAAAATTTTAAAATTTCAGAGGGCCGGAAAAAATACATGAGCGCCAATTTTTTCACTTGATTCTTTTTTTTTCTAAAATTTTAATATTCTATCGCCCCAAATATTTTTTTTGATTGAAGTTACTTCATCATTCCAAATGATATAAAAAAATTAGAGGTAGACGTGGTGTTTTGCCCGCTGCTTTGAAAGACATGGACCGATCATGCTGATTTCCAATAGCACCTCTTTTGACATTATGTTTGATTGATTGACGTATTTAAATTCTCCCTAGTTTGCCTCGGCAAACTTGATTTCAACACTAACAAGGACGGACAGACGGAAATCGCTCAATCGACTTCGCTATGCATAAGAAGTCAGAATATATATACTTTATGGGTTCGGAAATGATTATTGCAGAAATTACAAATGGAATGATAAACTTAGTTTCAGTCTTTTTCCACTTTTTGTGGTGAAGGGTGTAATAATTTAATATGCAATTTTCGTATTTAAGACTAGATTACATGTGTTTTTTGTTTGTGTCAGCTGATGACAAGGTTTCTGAAAAAGTTTTTGCCGTTTTGCAGCTAAATTAAAAATGTTAATTATTTCTATCATTTTGCATCCCAACATTGATTTTATTTCAGTGTTAGGCATCACGTAGTAGAAAATTTATTTTTGTAAGAAAAAATAATCCACAATTTAAACTTTAACAAGAACGCTCCTTTGGCTAAAGAAATTTAATTTCTTGCAATAAATCTTTACAACAAGAACTAAAAAAATATAAATAAAATAGTTGAATTAAACAAAATTGAAGTTATATAAATCAATTATTCTATAAACTAGTCGCCACAGCACTGTAAAAAAGGAAAAGTTATTGAAACATCTGCCTAAAGTCAGAATTTATCGATTATATTAAAAATAATGAAGGATGCAGATAGTAGCCAAATGCTTGAGATAAAAAATAATCGGGATAGGTATTTGGACTTGATGTTAAACTAAAGTGATCAAAAAACAACAATTTTCAATTTAGTATTGTATAAAGTTTCGTAAAAAAAGGACATGAAATGTATTAAGGATTTTGTAGCATTTCTCAATTTCTTAGTGCAAAAATAATTCTCAATTTACTTTTGACCAGGTTTGACAAAATTAGTTAGAAACGAGAAAAGGGATGTGGCCCAGATTAAAACAAAAAAACCTGAATTCGTTTTAAAACCTAAACAAGTTACTTGCGTTCGATTAACAAAGCAGAGGTGAATATTTTAATTAGCAGCAAACTTACAAAACTATATCTAAGAACTTAGCAAAAACAAAAAAAAAAAAAAAAAAAAAAAATAAGCATATTTTTGATTGCTGATTTAAATCATTATTTTAAAATTAAAATTATATTTCTTTTGTTGTGACAAAATTAAGACGTTTTATTATTAAACTATACACCAATACTGATTTTTATTTTAGAAAAATGAAAAGTATAAACATGAAATTAAATGAAAACTTGATTAAATAAAATTATAATTTCTAGAGTAGTTTTTATAACAAGTTGTATACTACATTATTCCCCTTCTAAATTAAACTTTATTTTCCTTGACTTTTTTGAAGACTCTGACCTCTTTTTCGAAATAAGTTGTACATGTTCTGGCGAAATTTCATTGGCCTCAAAAACTGGTTTAATTCTGTCGATCGACACGTTGTCTTCTTTACCTTTAATATTTAGTGTTACGTATTTGTCGTATCTTTTAACGACTTCATACGGACCAATGTATTTGGGTTGCAATGGTTTTTTAATTCCATCAACTCGTATCCAAACAAATTAGCTTTCATTAATATTTTTGAAATTAAAAATTTTATTTGAACAATTGCTTAAAGTGAGGCAATAAATGCTGATGATGATTGCGAAGATAGTCATTTATTTTCCAAAAATTCACCTGGAAGAGAAATATTTTCACCATATAGAAAGTCCGCTGAAGAAGCTTGCAGATCTTCTTTGTAACATGAGCGTAATCCAAATAAAACGATTGGCAATGTTTTAGTCCATTGTATGTTTTCGTGACAGCATAATGACGTTTTAAGAGTTCTATGAAACCTTTCTACCATTCCGTTAGATTGTGGATGGTAAGCTGTAGTATGTTGAATTTTTGAGCCAAGTGTTTCTAATAAATCATTAAAAACTTTTGAAGTAAATTGTCTTCCTCGATCACAAATTACTTTATTTCGGCAGCCATATCTAGAAATCCAATTGTTGAAAAATGCAAAAGAGACGGATTCTGCTGAACAATCACGCAAGGGAATTGCTTCGGGCCATTTCGAGAAACGATCAATAATAGTTAAGATGTAAGTAAATCCTTCAGAGGAGGGCAATGGGCCAACCAAATCCATATGTATTGTCAGAAATCTTTCCGACGTTATTGGAAATTTGCCTGGTTTAGTTGTATTGTGTTTAATTATTTTTGATTTTTGACACGATGTGCAACAAACATTCCACCTTTTACAATCTTTGTACATTTTTGGCCAAACAAAACGCTCTGCAACCATTTTGCGCGTTGCTTTGATGCCTGGATGTGAAAGACCATGAATCATATCAAATGCAAGTTTTCTAAACTCTTGAGGTAAATATGGTCGAATTTTATTTGTCGAGACATCACAATATAGTTTAATATGGCTTCCTGGCAAATTCTATAAACGCAGTTGAAGTCCGCTTGAAGAATTTAAGAGATCTTTTAACTCTTGATCGTTATGTTGTGCTTCAGAAAGTTGTTTGTAATTAAAAGATGTAATATCATCGATACGAGACAAAGTATCGTCAACGTTATTTGATAAACCAGATATGTGAACAATATTTGTTGTAAATTGTCCAATAAAATCCAAATGTCGAAGCTGTCTTGGAGTGGCTTTTAATGGATTTTGTTGGAAAGCAAATGTGAGGGGCTTATGATCGGTGTATATAGTAAATTCTCTAGCTTCCAATAAATAACGAAAATGTTTAACAGCCTTGTAAACTGCAAGCAATTCACGGTCATAAGCACTATATTTACATTCAGCTGGACTCAGCTTCTTGGAGAAGAATGCAAGAGGTTGACAAACGCCTTTCACGACTTGTTCTAAAACACCCCCAACAGCAAAATCTGAAGCGTCAACTTTTAAAGATAGAGGCACATCTTTATTAGGATGGGCTAACATTACTGCATTTGAAAAATAAGATTTACAATTTATAAAAGCTTTTTCGGATTCTTCATTCCAGTTGATTAACCTTTTGTCGTTTTTAACTGAGCCTTTGAGGTAGTCGTTAAGTAGAGCGTGATGTTTAGCTGCATGAGGAATAAACCTTCTGTAGAAGTTTATCATGCACAAAAATCGTCGAAGGTCCTGAATGTTTTTTGGTTTAGGATAATTTAGGATTGTTTCAACTTTCGATTTTGAGGGTTTACTTCCTTCTGATGTTATGTGAAATCCTAAAAAATCAATTTTATTTACACCGAATTCGCACTTTGCGGGGTTTATTACTATTTCGTAATCTTTGAAACGTTGAAATATTGTTCGAAGGTGCTTAAAATGTTGTCCTTCTGTAAAAGATGCAATCAATATGTCATCAATGTACACGAAGACGAAGTCTAAATCTCGACATACTTCATCCATTAACCGTTGAAAACTTTGTGCTGCATTCCTCAACCCAAATGGCATTTTAACAAATTCATACAGGCCGAATGGCGTAATAACAGCAGTTTTTGAAATGTCTTGTGGATTTACAGAGATTTGGTGGTATGCGCGCATGAGGTCGAGTTTTGTAAAAATTTTTCGACCATGAAGACAGTGAACGTAATCAGTTAATAATGGAATGGGATACCGGTCAGGAATAGTTATTTTATTTAACTGCCGATAATCGCCACAAGGTCGCCAATCTCCATTCTTTTTTGAAACCATATGTAAGGCATTTGACCACATACTTTTTGAAGGACGTATTATGCCATTTTCGAGCATGAAATTAAATTCCTTTTTTGCCAATGCTAGTCTCTTAGTGTCTAAAGGTCTTACCTTTGATTTGACAGGCGGTCCAGTTGTTTCAATATGATGATATACGTTGTTTGTCTTAGCAAATAGAGATGTCGACATATTATGTATTTCTGGAAATTCTTTAAGTAGTTGATGATATATGGTTTCATCTTTAAGAATAGTTGAAATACCTAGTATAGGAGTTTCTTTCACTGTACCGCGCGAGGAAACTAAAGTCTTACCATCTACGAGAACACGATTTTTTAAATCTGGTAGAAGATGAAAATGTGTTAAAAAGTCACACCCAATTATAGGCTTTGTTACATCCGCTATAATAAAAAGCCATGTAAAAGATCTACGCAAACCAAGATCGAGTTGAAGAAGTTTCGTTCCAAAAGTTTTAATTGGCGTACCATTAGCTGCAAAAAGTTGTATATTTGAAAATTTATATGATTTGTTTTTAAAATTTGGAATAACAGAAACATCTGCTCCTGTATCTATTAAATAAATGGATTTAGTAGAGTTATCATTTATAAAAAGGCGGCTTGATGTATTAGTTGTTTCGGTGGCCGCAACTTCCGAAACTTTTTTTAGTTTTTTGATACTTGCATGGGGATTTACACTTTTTCGCTTTAGAGCCAAATTTTTTATGAAACCAACAATATTCTTCATCGATCTCTTTGAATTTTGGCGTTTTCCGTGAATAACTTCTGCTACGACTCCTACTTCGACTAAAATGATTAAATTGCTTTTGAAGAGACTCAATTTGTTGTGACAACTCTTGAAATAATTTGTCTTGAGGTGTTGAAATTGATGAAATGAAACCTGGTCGTGCAATATCAATGATTTTGTCTGCTTGTTCGGCAAGTTTGTTGACATCTTGTTGTTCGCTGATAGCTAGAATTGACCTAACATTCTCTGGAAGTTGTTCTAAAAACAAGGATCTGATGACATTTTCTCCAACCTGGCCACGCCCTAAGCTTTGCATCGTTCTTAATAAATGGGAAGGTTGTTGGTCACCAAGATTTTGTCCACTTAGTAATCTTTTAAGTTTCCTTTCGTCAGATTCGCTGAATAGATTAATAATCCTTGTTTTAAGGATTTCGTACCTATTGCCAGCTGGTGCTGTTTCGAGGATATCACTCACCAAATCTAAGGTACTTGCGTCAATATTTGCCACTAAGTGTCGAAATTTCGTTTCGTCGGAAGAAATTCTTGAAATTGAAAAAATGGATTCTATTTGTAAAAACCAGACACGGGGAATCTTTGGCCAGAATGGTGGAAACTTTAATATATTGCTTGATGCTACAGCGATTTCATGACTTTGAAGGGGTTGGTTAATTGAATCTCCTATGGCTTGATCCAAAATATTAACATTATCTTCTCGAGATGTATTAGGCCTTGGAGGACTGTGTGCAAGAGACATTTTTACAAACTTTCGTCGGGGTCACCAAATGTTGTGTCAAAATTAAGACGTTTTATTATTAAACTATACACCAATACTGATTTTTATTTTAGAAAAATGAAAAGTATAAACATGAAATTAAATGAAAACTTGATTAAATAAAATTATAATTTCTAGAGTAGTTTTTATAACAAGTTGTATACTACACTTTTGATAATCTATGATAGAGTCTTAATGAATTTACTTAACTGTTTTACAATCTCTGTTTATGTTTTACACAATTTTGAAATAGTTAATTCTTTTTCGTTTTTTTCTATGATGACTTAATCTTTAATGCTATTGTTTATTTATTATTCTATCATACACTAGGTCATACCTGTCTGTTATAGCTACACAACAAACGGCTACATAGGTAGGTGTTCATAAAATAAGAATTGTCCATTTAAAGTTTACCACAGCTATTAAAGAAATTGTGTGTAATAAACTATTTGAAAACTTTGTATTCAAACACATACGATAACATTTCAACAGAGTTACTTTTGGCTTTAAGTAGTATTCTCTTTTTTTTGTCTTCACTTCTGTTATCAGTTAATACTTAGTTTTTTAAAAAACCAATAAATCCGATAATCGAATTTTTAGTAAAAATATATGCTTTTAATTACTACGACGAAGAATTGGCGTAGGAAGACCTGGGAAGGGCTCATACACCTCAAGAACAAACTTGGTCCCTCCCCCCAGAAGTTATTTCTTCCTACAGGATTTTTCTAAGCAACACAAAACTTTCTTTTTGATATAATGCTGTAGCCCCTAAAAAAATTTTTTGATAGTGATACTAATACTGCGATGTAAATAAAAAGAAATCTAACAGAAATGGACACATAAATAAAATAATTCTTGCGAAAAAACCGACTTCGAAACAGACAATCGAGACCCCCTTCATTCCGAATCTTAACCTAATACTTGCTAAAGCAGACTTAGCACTACAGCTCCTTGTTAATTTCAACCGTGTGTCTACAACTGTTCAACAGTTTGGCAATATACCTACACCAAATATTAGCAATTATAGAGGCACCCTTTAATTTCGAAATTCAAATTTTATACTTGCTGTTGTGGTAAACTTAGCAATCAGTTTCTTTGTAAATTTCAATCGTCTGTATACAACTGTTAAAAAGTATGACATTTAAATAAATATTGGGGCATCCTTCAATTTATAATTTTGAACATTAATACTTGTTATTATAACCGTCATAGCTATCGACGTTCTATCCAGTTTGAAAGCGTTTCCTATACTGGTTCCAACGATAGGCCCATATAGGTCAATTTACATTAATTAATTTTTAAATTTATTTTTGTATTACTATTTGCCATTGGGGGCTAAATATTTTTATTTAAATAAAATAAAATAAAAAATTTGATCCCATATATTTTCGGAAAAAAATACACGATATTATTTTTTTCCGCAAAATACTAATAAAACTTATTCAGCGGAGTCTTATCCACGTTGTTGTCAAATATTTTTAAGCGCCACTTAATAGTCTGGCATGAAATTAAAAGCAAAATTAGTTATTTAAAAGACTAAACGGGTCAGATGCAAAAGTATTTGAAATAGGTTTGATCACTACCTGGGCTTCTTTAGAGTTTTAATCAGCAACTGAGCACATTTATATTCTAATCAACTTTGTAGAAGCAGAAGAAAACAAATTATTAAATTAAATAGAAGCAGAAGAAAACAAACAAATTACTTTTGCTTAAAAAATAAAATATATTTTATTTTAATGATTAAAAACAAAGATTTTTCTAACTTTTAAACATTAATGTGTCCATGATGCACTCTTCCTTTGGGATGGAAAGAAAACACTTTTCAATTCATGTCAAAATTTTTAATTTTTCTTTTATTTGAGTTTAAAGTTTAAGTGAACACAACCAGTGCACAGTGGGGCAGAATCAAAATATTTTGGAAATAATTCAGCCATTTGAAAACGGCTAGGCCGATTGATTCAAAATTTAGCACGAGCATAGTAGAGGAGTACTTGAGCTTAAGTTTTGAAGGTGGTTACCCTCCACTTTCCAGGGATGGCGCTATGTGGTCTCAAAGTTGGACACCTCGCTCCTGAAAATTTTTCTAACGCTTGGCATTTCTTCAATTTTTGTCTGATTTTTAAATATTTTACATGGTCTTAAAGCTCTCGTAAATACCTACAAAACGGTGCTTTAAACTGCATGTTTATGTTTAAAAATGATCGAGTTATAAGCATTTTAAAATTGAAATTTTTGATTTTTTCCATACCCTGGTCCAGTTTTTTCGAAATATTGGGTACAATTTGCAGCAAATTTGTTTGAGTTTTTTACCGTAGATAGCAAACAAAATTTAAGAGTTTCTGAAAAAAATTTGAAAGTAATATCTTTTCTGGCTTAAAAATTATACGATTTTCAATTTAAAAAATCCAAAATTATTGCATTTTTGTGTATTTTAGCCTAAAAGGGGACACTAATCTAATTTTTTAGATAGAAAAAAATTTTCTTAAGGAATATATAAAAATTTTTTATTTCTGTTAAAGCTAACTATATGTGTGTACGTTTAAATCAAATTTCGTATAAAACTGATCATTCTTGCAGAAGATGTAAGTCTTTCAACTTGATCTATTTTACATCGAAATTTTGACTTTACCCCATATTTTCTAGAATCCCAAAGCTGGGATCGGAAAAAGAAGAATACTATAAAAGAGCTATATATACTCCAAATTGTTTCAAAAAGTATTTCGTGAGCCCTAGTCCATATGTGGACTTTATGGGCAAAAGAGTAAAAAATTCCAATTTTGGGATTTTTCGTCTTTATTTTGGGAATTATGGGATTTCCTTTAGCTTTATGTTGCAGATTTTTTTACCGTTTGATTTTAGTTAACAAACTACATATGCACAGAAAATTTTATCTGATTTGCTTAATTAATAAAAGTTTTATAGCATATTTAATATTTTTACTTTTCTCAAATTGGACCGTTTTTACCATAATTTTTCGAAATTTTCGGAGCTCAGCAACGAATATTAAAATTTTGTTCCATTTTTTTATCTTTTTTATGCATGTGAATAAAGATGACGCAATTTCCTATTAAATAAAAAAAGATTCACCTCAATATCATTCTTACGTGCAAAACTATGCGTTCTTAAATATGAGTGTTTCAATATGTTTCTCACTTTTATACATTTATGTTACGGAAGTAAAAATTTTCATGCCTGTGTAAAAGATTGTGTAATAAAATAATTATACCTGAATAGAGGATAACCAAGAGGCATATCTTAAATTAATAATCATTATAAAAAACATCAGATAAAAAATAAAATTTTCTGTTAATTTTTATTTACGAAAAATCGTTAAAAGTATTTTTTATTTCCTTAAAATTATTATTTATTTTCTATAAAATAATCTGTCATATCATTATGCATGTCTAAAAGATAAAGTAAATACTTGAAATCGCAGTTTCTTGCTTCTTGGGCTTCTTCTGTTAATTCCCCAAGAGGAAGAATATTCGATTCTATAATTGTTTTACCATGACATAATATTTTATGTACTGTGGGCGTCATATCCCTCCATGGATATAGGGAAACGAGTAGCTGAGATATTTTTGCTGTATATTCTCCAAAGCGAAAAGAATTAATTTGAGTTTTGCTTTTAATTGCCATTAAAACTACGTTAACCATTCTAAGGAACTCTTTGTCAATTCCAGTTATGTTTGAAGTAGTTTCAAAATCCCCATAAAATTTTCTTGCAGTATTTCCGTCGTTAGTGTTTCCTCCACTACGAAGAGGCTTATCAATTATTAACCCCGTTTGTACTCTAAACTCTTCTTGGATTCTACTTTTCTCAGAAGCTCTTAAAGCTTTTAGTTCATCATTGTTTATTGTTTTTTTTTTTTTTTTTTTGTTATTAAATTTTCTGTCGTACTTCTGTATTTTAAGTCGTATGCAATATGCAGAAAATGCTCCAAAAATCTTATTCTAGCATGAAGGGGGGATATTCCGAAAGATAGAACTTCTTCGTTGACTACGTTGTTTTTTTTTTTTTATCTGAGAATTCTGACTTTTTCTGATCACATATGGAACATTTCCAATAAGAAGATGTGTTAGTTATAGCGTTACTAACTTTTCCATCAATCATTGTTAAACTAAGTTTTAAGGATATGTTAACACAGTATTCTTTTATTTTTATTGATATTGGTTCCAATGATCTTATTTCGTCTTTGATATGCTCGACTAATTTTTTTGTCGTAGTATTTGATTCCTTTACATACTCAAACCAAATAGGCCTACAAAAATTTTTGGATCCTGGGGTTGTGTTTTTCCATATATCTTCAAAAGTGTTTGCACGTACTGATGAAGATGCAACCAGTGAGTATGAACGAATTCTTAGTGGTACTAAGGATGCCATGAATATGCTCTCAAAATCTATTGTATGTTTTTGTTTGTACTCAGGAAGGGCTGATATTCCATCACATCCCCACTTACACATTAGTACTATATCGCAGTTTTTAACCTTTTCTAGTTGGTCAGTAGAAAAATCTGAAATAATCCGTGACGCCGTATTTTCTAGCAAAGAAGATAGTCCAATAGAAGCTTTCGTTTCATCAACTGTTATTGGAGATGGCATAATCGCCTTCTTTTTTCTTGAATAGACTTATATGATGGTAATATTGCATGTCCTTTCTCAAGTAAAGCTTTTCTCAAAATTTGGTACTTATTTCGGCTTATTTTCATTTCCAACATCAGAGCAATAGCTTCTTCCTCCGTAAAATTTGAATGCGGTGTCGGAGTAGGTAGGCTGTTAACAATTCGTTTCAACCGTTTTGGAGATGCGCTGGGAAAAATTTTGGCGAAGTGCACTGCCTCGGAAGGCTGATTTTCTTTTTTTAGCAATTCTTTGAACGTATCGGAAACTTCATCTTTTGAAACTGAAGAAAGTTTTTCGGTTAACCTTTTTTTCTTAGACTTCGAACATAAGTCATCATAAAATTTGCAGGGAGCTTCACATAATGCGATGTAGGTTGAGAATTTCGCAACAGTATCCATCCAAGTAAGATACTTTACTTTAAACTTATTTTTGTTTCCGCGAACTGATTTCATTTTTTGATCAAATTTTAAAAATTTTAAAAATTTTTCCAGTTTTGCAGTACCAATGACATCAACTCTGCAGTTGTATGTAGCCTTAATAAATTTTTTCATGGCCTTAATTCTATCAAGTCCTTTTGTACCATCAGTCCACAAAAAAGAACACAATGTCTCAAACTTCAATGTGATCGGCATGATGTTTTTTTTTTAAATATGATATCTATTGTATTTATGCAAATATTTATATGCGTGTTCAGGTCATCGAACAGTTGTGTATCTAAAGAAGCAAAGCAGCTAGCTAAAAATCAAAAAAGGCACTTAGGTAAGACACAATTAGTCATAGGTCATCCTAAAACGAACACCTGCACCATTATTTTTAACCCTTACATTTTTAACCATTTTTTCAGGTATAATTGTTTTTTTACACAATTTTTTACACAGGCATGAAAATTTTTACTTCCGTAACATAAATGTATAAAAGTGAGATACATATTGAAACACTCATATTTAAGAACGCATAGTTTTGCACGTAAGAATGATATTGAGGTGAATCTTTTTTTATTTAATAGGAAATTGCGTCATCTTTATTCACATGCATAAAAAAGATAAAAAAATGGAACAAAATTTTAATATTCGTTGCTGAGCTCCGAAAATTTCGAAAAATTATGGTAAAAACGGTCCAATTTGAGAAAAGTAAAAATATTAAATATGCTATAAAACTTTTATTAATTAAGCAAATCAGATAAAATTTTCTGTGCATATGTAGTTTGTTAACTAAAATCAAACGGTAAAAAAATCTGCAACATAAAGCTAAAGGAAATCCCATAATTCCCAAAATAAAGACGAAAAATCCCAAAATTGGAATTTTTTACTCTTTTGCCCATAAAGTCCACATATGGACTAGGGCTCACGAAATACTTTTTGAAACAATTTGGAGTATATATAGCTCTTTTATAGTATTCTTCTTTTTCCGATCCCAGCTTTGGGATTCTAGAAAATATGGGGTAAAGTCAAAATTTCGATGTAAAATAGATCAAGTTGAAAGACTTACATCTTCTGCAAGAATGATCAGTTTTATACGAAATTTGATTTAAACGTACACACATATAGTTAGCTTTAACAAAAATAAAAAATTTTTATATATTCCTTAAGAAAATTTTTTTCTATCTAAAAAATTAGATTAGTGTCCCCTTTTAGGCTAAAATACACAAAAATGCAATAATTTTGGATTTTTTAAATTGAAAATCGTATAATTTTTAAGCCAGAAAAGATATTACTTTCAAATTTTTTTCAGAAACTCTTAAATTTTGTTTGCTATCTACGGTAAAAAACTCAAACAAATTTGCTGCAAATTGTACCCAATATTTCGAAAAAACTGGACCAGGGTATGGAAAAAATCAAAAATTTCAATTTTAAAATGCTTATAACTCGATCATTTTTAAACATAAACATGCAGTTTAAAGCACCGTTTTGTAGGTATTTACGAGAGCTTTAAGACCATGTAAAATATTTAAAAATCAGACAAAAATTGAAGAAATGCCAAGCGTTAGAAAAATTTTCAGGAGCGAGGTGTCCAACTTTGAGACCACATAGCGCCATCCCTGGAAAGTGGAGGGTAACCACTTTCAAAACTTAAGCTCAAGTACTCCTCTACTATGCTCGTGTCAAATTTTGAATCAATCGGCCTAGCCGTTTTCAAATGGCTGAATTATTTCCAAAATATTTTGATTCTGCCCCACTGTGCAGTGTCGATTGGTAGTTCTGTTTGCTCTTTGTTGCTACTGTAGTTTTCCACAACAAAACTAATAATTTCCATTGTTTACTTTACGCTGGAAAACTTTACAATAAATTAGATTTGTTTCGTTTAAGTTTGTATGTTCTTATGTATCCTCGTCGATTTATTTATTTTTTGTTGTTGTATTTTAAAACTTTTGTTTGTAGATTTAGCTGAAATTTTACAATTTTCAATTAAACTTTTGTAAATTTTAGTTTATTTTTGTTGTTGCTTGTTGTGAGTGTGATGCCGCATGATGGATGCTGGACTTTGTTTATTTAACTTGCACAAAACTAGAATTTTTTCTGTTTGAAGACTATTTTGCTCTTTGAAAACATTATTTTTTTTAGTTTTTATTTTTTTATTAGGATGGTTCTGTGATTTTTCTATGTATGTACACCTTGATATTCGTTAAAAAACTTACTATGGCCCACTAGAAAGATGTTTTGATTATATAGCACTTCCCTGTTTAAATCTCATTTTGCTTTTGTCTCACAAAAAGTGGATATTTAAATACTTTAACAGATAATATTTTCTCTTTGTTATTTTAACTGCAACCAAAACCAAAAATGTCATCCTTATAATTTGGCAACTTTTCACACTTTTGAATGACAAAACAAAATCAATCTTAATCTAATTTTGATGAAACATCTCTTTCCTCATTGTTTCCATTTGCCTTTAATGCAGTCAATATTTTAAAATTTTTACATTTTTTTCATTTTTTCTTTTAATTTCTATTTGTTTTGAATTTTTCTTGTTGTTCAAGTTAATAATTAAATTTTGGTTGGTTCTATATGCTTAAAACAAAAAAGTTTTACTATTGAGTAATTTTACATTTTCATTTCTATCTATTGTAGTTGACCATTATTTATTTATTTATTTTTTTTTTTTTATTTTTATTTTAATTTTTTTTTTGCCAACAAAAATATCTTTTATTCTTTTCTTTTTGTTCGTACTTTTTAATTCAATTTTATTGGTTTTGCGTCTGAAAAAATGCATATAGAAATCTGAAAAGTATTTTATGTTTTTTACTAATTAATATAAAAAAATTTTAATGAACAAATAATAAAAAATGTATTGGTTAATAATTAAATTATTTTAACGTTTTTCAAACGATTTTTCTGGTGCTTTTTTATGTCATAATATCATCTGTCATTAATAAATCATATTAATTATAATTCTCATTTCGTTTGCAATTTTCATAATATTTATTTGCAGACATTTAAAGTATAATCTCTCAGTGCCTCGTTTCTGTTCCTTAAGTCACAAACTTTTCGTTTGAAATGTTATAGTCAGTCATCCTGTTTCATACAGGATCAGCTAGAGCTCATCATGAACTTTTTAATATTAAATAATAAATTAGTGCTTGATCAACTCTAACCCACTCTAAAAGTTTTGCATCTAAGTTGGTCATTTCGTTTGTAATTTCTGCAGTATCCATTTCCGATCCTATTAAGTATATAAATTCTGAGTTCTCATGCATATCAAAGTCGATTGAATGATCTCCTAGGCACGAGATGAGCTGGAAAAAAATTAATTATGCTAATCGATCAGACATAGTTTCGAAAATTTTACTATTAAAAATCAGTAAGAACGAACCTTGTTTTTCCGTATAAATTAAAACAAATTTATTGTAGTGAAGTAGCTTTAATCAACAACAAAAAAAAAAAAAAATAAATAAATAAATAAATATATTTGGGGCGATAGAGAATTAAGAAATAAGAAAAAAAAACATACAACGTATTCAAGTGAATAAATTGGCGCTCGCCCATATTTTTCGATTTATGGGCCTTTAAACTTTTTCTAGAAAAGTACGATTGTGCACCACATTTTTAAAGATATCAATATGGGTATCATTTAAAAGCTTCTGACGAGAAAATACTAAAATTTTTAAAAAGTACTTAGTCCATTAACAAACGAATGACGTTTTTATGTAAAATTGTTGTATTTATTTTTTTTGTCTTATTCTCTTACCAATATATATATATATATATATATATATATATATATAGGGGAGCTGGCCTTCTATACGAGGGTGTAGACCTCATATTCTACCACAGGAGGCTGCGTTCTTTGGATATAGGGAATACTGTATACAATACTTTTCAGTAATTTATTTTGTATTTATTTATTTTTATTAGATAATTTAATTCATGAATTTATTACTTCTTTTATTATATTTGAGGTTCTTTTTGTTAGTGTTTTTTAGTTTTTAAGTTTTAGTTTAAGAGCATTTTCAATTTAGGTAGATTTTGCAAGCGCTTATTTTCTTGAAATTTTGGTAATTGCAAGATAATACGTACCTTTAGTTTAGAAGTAGGAAGTTCTTGAAAAATACCTTAGTATGTAAGAAATATTGTTTTAGATTGTTATTTTAAATTTAATTGTTAAAATTCTTATTTGAAAATATTTGGGAATAATAAACTTGAACTGATCAAAATTTTTGGAATTTTTGTCTGTTTGTCTGTCTGATTTCGCATCACGTAAAAACTGCCGGCTGGACCTTGGTTCAAATTTAGAATACTTTTTGTTTTGTAAAAATAAGCTTTTTCTTAGAGAAAATAGAGAGATACAAATGTGAAGTCACCCAATGGTACTAAAACAGTTGTAAAAGAGTTACATTTAAAGGAAGAAGTAATAGGCAACAAAATTGGCTGCAAAAATTTTCTAATCCTATCCTTTGAAGTTTTTTGTTATTTAAAATACAACATTTATAAATATTGTATAGAGGAGTAATTTAGTTAAATTATAATCGAATTTTCTAAAATTTTGTTGCTGAAATTACTCATTACACTGTACAAAAAAATAAAATATTGAAGAAAATTATACTTATCTTCAGAAGATTTGTTCAGAATATTTGTTTTTTGTTTGTACACATTAGCTGCGTATTTGTTTTGCATATTTTAAGCAAAAAATTCGTTTAAAACAGGGACGTGTGAAGTTAAAATATTCTGCCAAAATATTCGAAATTTCAACTTTAATAGCAGAAATAAGCAAAAACTCGAAAGGTGGTTTAAGGACCAATACGACAACAAAACCAAAGCTATCACAACAAAACTGAAGTTGATACAATAATAAAAAAAAGATTTTTATTTGCAATTTTAAGAAATGTAGGCAGCTTTGAGCTTCCATATTTTTCTGCGTTTAGCCTGCTGGGATTAACTTACCTGTTATAAACAATACAAAATTATAAGAAGAAGAATATCGAGCTAAAAGAAGACCATGTTCAAATTTCTATTTATTTATTTTATTTATTTTCCTTTCTATTTAATTAGAAAAAATCACAAAATTTTCAAACTTTTAAGTCTTAATCTTTAAAGAGAAAAATAAGTGACCTTCACCTTTAGTCTTAAATAAATTAAAGTAAGTATAATTAAGAAATGACTCAAGGAACTGAAACTTAAATGAATTGAAGTGAAACTACATTGAGTTCCTAAGATTGTTTTAGTTTTGTAAAATTTTTTTACTTCTAATTAATTTCAAATCAACTAATTTTGGTGGAAATATGCCGACATCTATAAATAAATTAAATTTTTATTTAAAAATCATGATGTGTGATCCCAACATATGAACATCAAATGTAATTCAATATTATTTTATTTGAAAAACAAACAAAATAACACAAAATAAAAAACAAGCGTCAGTAGAAAGCTGGATAAGGAATCGTTTGTTTTTTTTTTGATTATTTTCTGTTTTCATGAAAGGGGAATGCTAATGCGAATGTTAAATTGAAACAGAAGCGCAATACGTGGTAGGTACTTTAGAACACCCAACCACAAACTCAATCATAAAAAAATGAATGTTAATATTTATTTTAGGGTTTCCAGAACTTTTATTTTCGGGAGATGATGTGTGAACATACCAGAATATTTTCGGGACAAAAAATAACTTGTATTTGTCCATTGTTCATTATTTACATTTAATAAGAGAATATTTTCACATCATTTTTGCTAGTTTGCGAAAGATATTTTCAGCTGGAAACCAGCTGCTTCATGTAGGGCTCTCATCATTAGAAGTTACAAGGCAAAATATGTTGAAATACAAATCAAGTTCAACCTACTGCCAGAGTTACTTACAACTGCTTGTTTATAACCGCTATAACAGAATATGTGTACGACTATTTAATACGTTGTTACTTGTGTTTGTACACACCATTTGCTGTGGTTAAAGATCTGTTATATGTTAAGAAAATATACGCAAGACAAGTGGCGTAAACAAGCCTCCCCGGGAAGAGTTAAGCCAGCCCTACAAACAATTTCATTTCCAACCAGAACTATTCCTGAGATTGCTTAACTCTTGAGTAAAGAGTTATAGCTCCATTATCTGGTACAGCTTAAGACCAAGACGATTGCAGATTATTGTTATGATAGCACTTATGTAAAGGAAGAGGCAAATCTAAAATGAAAGAAACGTGGTGGCATTTGATAAAAACTATAAATTGCCAACCGTTTTAGACACATTGGAATCTACTGTTAAATAGTTGTAATAATGCCTAACAAATTATGCAATAAAAAAAAAACAAACAAGAGTTGAAAGCACGTTTCGATGGCCAATTTTTGTCCCAACAAATTGACTAGATTAAAATTAAAAAGTTTCCTCTCTTTTTTTATATTAGCGTCTTTTTTCGGCTCTTTATACAGTAAAAAGATAACAAAAAAAAAAACATAAAAAAAAATTTCAAAATATTATATTTATTTTGCAAATTTAAATTAAAAATAAATTGCAGAAATGTTTAATTTTCAGTAATTCAAGTTAAGTAGGCTTAACTTCCGCTCAAATGATTTAATTCACCGACAATAATTATTGACGGTGAAACCACATCTCGATGACAATTTCGCCTTAGCCTTCATCTCATTTAATGTTTTTATTGCACAAGTTCATTTATTGACTACAATTCTTATTTAAGTATATTCATCTATCCGTTTTAATTTAGGGTAAAACTCTATTGGGAAATTAATTTAACGATGTGCAAAAGTACGTGATCAGATTTCGGATTTCAGATATTGAAATTATGAATACTGAATATAATTGATCTATTTTTTCGACTGCATATTTTTTTATCAAGTCTATTAATGGTAAGGTTAAGGGCGAAAAAAAAAAGTTATTAAAGATATCTGCTGTCCAAAGATACGGCGTATAAAAATTTGCGATTGTGACGAGAGGTAATGGTGATATGAAATAATGATTTTTTTTCTGCAGGGTGACCCTTTTTCATCACAAAAATTAATTTTGTTCAAAAGTCCCAATTTTGCCTTAAACATCTAATTCACTAGAAATTGTGAATAATATAAACTTAAAAACTGGCAACTTCACCTAAAAGTAGGACCTCCTCAAAAAAATCGAATTTTTAGCAATAATTCTATTTTTCACTAAAAAATTAAAATGTTGCCAAATATCAAAAATTAGCAAGAGTTGTAAAAGTCAAAATTTTACAAAAAATAGATTTATTATTTATGGAATTATTTTTTTTTAATATTTTAATTAATCAAACTAAAATTTTACGAAAACCAAAAATACAAGGGAAATATAAAATAAAAAAATTGCATTTTCACCAAAATCTCAGCAAAAATCGCAATTATGTAAAAAAAAAAATAAATCAAAAATAATAACAAGTTGTTCCTATAAAATATGGAATTATCACCAAAACTTATGAAAAAAAATCACAAAAACCTCTTAAAGATTTATATTTGATCTGAAGCCATATCGGTTTTTAATTCAACACAAACTCGTCTAAGGATACAAAAATTGAAAGTCCATCAAAAGTAAATAAAACCTTTGTGTGTTTCTAATTTATGGTCGCTATTAAAGTATAAATTAATAAAAATCTTATATATAATTTTGTAATAGTGCAACTAAAATTTGAAAACATAGTAGTATAAATTCCTATAGGGTAGGGTATATAGGTTTCGAAACGACCGATGTCTTTTATGTTTATGATGACTTTTAATGTTTATTTTTTGTCACTTCAAATTAATGTTAATCAGGTATATGGTATAAATCGATCGATTTGAAAACAATGATGAATTTAATAGACTTCCAAACACAAACACAAACCAAAAACGAAATTTTTTTTTTTTATGAAGGTGCCAATAGAGGGGTTTTTTTGTAACGTTACTGGGGAAGTCTAGAAACTGTTGCGAATCTCAAACCCTACTACGCCAAGAATTGTTCAAGAACTTTCTACAGCTTTACGTGTGTGCACAAACGAATGCGTTTAAAAGCGCGGATATTGCAATCAGAGATTCTGTCAGGGAATAAATGAGATTTCGTCATGTGTCATGAAATGAAGGCGATAGTTGTCGTCAGGCATTTTTCTCTCTAAAAGAATTTTATTTTCTTAAGTGTTCGTTGTTGTTGTATTATTTTTGCTTTGCACTTGTCGTTTCTTTTTGTCTATTTGCATCTATTATTGTTGTTATTATTGTTCATTTCAATTTTGAATGCTGTTTGTTTTAGGAAAAACGTTTTTGTTTTGTTTGGAACTAATTTTAGTTTTTTTACTTAAAATATTATTTTTCTTGAGCGGTTTAACCACCCACCGAATTGTTTTACACATTTCTTTTAAAGAAATTTTATCTTTTATTATAATTTGTTAAAGAAATTTTAATTTTAGTAAAAAAAAATTTTAAGAATCTGATGTGGTATAGAATTTGGCCGTGTAAGGAAAATTTATGAAATTAAAATTTAATCGCCTGGCAGGCGAAGAATCTTAGTATAAGACCGCTTAAAAAATACCAGAAAGAAAACGGCACAAAAATATATGCAGTATTAATTGAAAAAGAATGCCGCTTTATAACGTTTCGTTAAAAAGTGTTTTCAAATTTGGGCAAGTTTGGAACATTATTTTTAATTAGAACATAATCTACATGAAACGGAGTTATTATAGAACTGCACAGTGGGCATGTGGCTTTAATGGTTTTTAATTATGATGCATAACTATGGCTTAATTGTTGTGATGCTTCTTTAAAGCATTAATTGAAATATTTAGCAGGCGCCTCGTAAAATCTTATGAAAGCTTCAAGTCGTCTTCATCAGTATCGTCAACTTCATGAAAAATAAATACTGTTTTCACTGTTTCCCAGATTAATTTTTGTTATCAATTTATCGAATTATCGTAGTTTACATTCTTACTTTTATAAAGGATATTTTGGCTTGAATTGTAGTAAAGTTTTTTCAACTCCACATATTTAATTATATTTTATAAAAATTCAAACTTGTTTTTCTTTAATAAAATAAATATAAAATTTTTGAATTTTAAGCAGCTCTTTCTTCGTATAACGCATACGAAGTTTTTGTTGTTGATTTTAAACGAAATGTTGGCATTCTCTACAATTGGAATGTAAAAGAAAATAAATAAAAGCACGATGGTGCCGCACCAGAGTATTCAGCTTGGATTTTTTTTTTTGTAGTGATCTGAATGTGTGTCTATTTTTAATATTCTGTTCTTTTGACTGACTTAATGACATCTAACGAAATCTTTTGCCAAGTTTTCGTTTCTTGTGTTTTTTTCCTGCTTTGTAGTTCTTTATGTCATTTTCTTTTCGTTAAAATCTCTTTCTTAAAATGTTTAGTTTTGATGAATAATGAGACATTTTGACGGCAAACACATTGTCAGTTAGTTTGTCAAGCTGTTGTTTTGTTTTGTTTTTTTTTATCCTTTATTAAGAAACACAAAAGAAGTTCTTAAAACGCTCTTTATTTTAAATAATTCTGTTAATAAGAAAACATTTGATTGCTGCCATCAAATTAATTCAATTTATGAATAATTTAATTTAACGTGTTCTAATAATAATTAGTAATTATTTCAATTAAGTATCACATCTCATTTTATCTTCTCTCTGTTAGATAAAATAAGACACTTTTCTTTGCGTAAGATTTGCTTCGGCTTGACGGCATATACAATAAAAGGAAAGAAATTTAATGGTTGTGTATCGGCGTAAGTTGGTGATGGTGCAGCGTTACATTTATCTGTTTAAAGGCACATGCAAAAACAAACGCTCAGGGCTAAAATATTTCCCTGGTAGACTACTGTGATTGTACTGCAATTCTGCGGGAAGATATACAAAAGCAGACCACTACTGTTTTGGTTCCTCTTTTTCATTTTATCGACTGCTAAATATTTTCCGTTTATTGATGAATGGTTCAAGAAAAATCTGTAAGGTGTTAGGTATTTAATAGAAAAGCGATAAAATATTTTTGAATGTCAAATTTATATTAATTTATTATTATTTACACAATTTGGTGGTTCTTGATTCTTAAAAATAAAGGATGTGGCCGTAGTGACGGAACTTTGATGTATATGACCAAACATTTGATATTTACACTGAGTGTTTATTGTTATATTCACTATTACAACAAAAACATACCGTTAAATTAAATATTAAAGGGTGCCAAATATTGCCATATGCCTTAAACACCTAAAAACAGAAGCAAAAAGTACTAAAAACAAAATTTAAGTAGAAAGGGTGCCCTATGAAAGGTAAGTGACAGACGTCTCATTTACGCAAGCTGTGTACTACTAAGGCGCTACAAACTTTTGTTAAAAACGTTTGCTTAAAGATTGGTCCCAGTTAAATTGTCATTTTATATGATGATGATGCCCGTTTTTCGGGGTTCAAAACTTTAAATTAAAATCAATCAAAAAAAAATATTTATCGTTGTTTTTTCATAAATTTGGGCATCAAAATTATTCTTTTTTAATTTCCTTTTTTTTTTTTGCTTGCACGAGTACAAAAACACTGATTTAATTTAACACTTAAAAATAAAAAAGAAACTTAAAATATTATTTGAAGTTCTAAAGTTACTTTTTGTAAATGTTTTTTATTCAAAAGTCTTTGGTAGTACTGGCAGCAATTTTAAAGTAGAGGGGTTTTAACTGATCTGTAAGTATTTTATGCATTCTCAAATTGTTTTTGGCTGTCGTTTCCTAATTGTACGGAAGCCCCTTACAAATTATTAGGTATGTCACACATTCCGATCGGAGTGGTTTTAATTCCGTATTAACAATTCCGATCGATTTTGTTTTACCTTCTTCGGATTCCGATTTTGCACACCAAAGTAATCAACAACGATAATCTAAGTAGGACAGATAATAAAAGTAAAATTAAAAAAAGGCAAATAACAACATTTTAAAGAAACTAAATTTTACTTTGAAATTTAAAAGTGGTTTCATTCCGAAGAAATTTTTCGTTTTTCGTTTTCTGAGGAAGCAATTTGCGAATTTAAAACCACTTTTGATCGGAATTGAGTTCTGTGACATGCCTGTATATTGTAGTTTTTAAAAAATTTAGTGTTTTAATGCGTTCATTTTCAATAACAAACATCGCTAAATATAATTAAATACGTCTACCGAAAAACGAGTTAAAAAAAGAAAAAAAAAAAAAAATAATTTCTAAAAGACATCATATTTATAAACAAGACATTCCCAACTTCATTGAACGCAGTCAGCCAGTTTTACTTTCTTTATTTTTTTAGTGTGCAAGGCAGCTGGATTCTGCAAAAAACAACGCTTATTTTATCGTAATGAAATTTATCCCTAAAAACTTTAAAAAATTAAAATTCAAGTGTAAATGTCTCATGTAAAAAAAGAAGAAAAACACAAAAATCAGAAAAAAACATCAACAAAAATTGAGTCTTTAAAACGAGTGGAAATTTAAGATTTTTCTAATTGTCTGATGCTGCCATTATTTTTCGAAATTTGCTTTCTTGAGTCTGAAATCTTGTCTAATCAACTACAAAAAACCCATGCATAGAATCACTAGCAGCGATTTGTTTCTATTTTGCGCATCTTTTCTGCTTCTGTTGGCGGTTGCTCTTATTTTAGTGAAATCTTAAGATTTGTTGTAGAACAGGCAGGCAGACATGTTTAAAGATTAGACAAATAAAAAAGTGTGTGCAATAATAAATCTGAACAAAACTTCCAGCATAAGTAACACAGCTTTAATTTTAGTTTCTTCATGCCGCTTTGGGTACAAACAAAGAACGAAAAAGTTTAACAAGGCGACCAAACGAGTTTTCTTAGCGTACGAATTAAGCGTCTGGGTACAGAGCCAGAGCGTAATCATAAATACATTGCTGGCAGAAACATAAGTGCGTTGCAGAAATAGAAATAGACAAAGTATCTGTAGTACTTGTAGTAAGTATCTGGTGTGGTTTAAGTATCTGAGGCGTGTAATGTACTCATTTTGTATAAAATATCTTAATGCACAAACGCGTAAAAAGAGTACTTTGCTTGGACGGACACACATACAAACTCAATATCATTTTGGTCAAGAAAATCAACAAATGTATAAAATGTTCATAAACCAAAAAATTGTCGTGTCTGTCTTTCGGTCTGTCTATCGTTCAAACGATTAATATAGTACAAAATGATGTTTAAATATAAAAAATAAGATATTTTTATAAAATTATTTATATATTGGACATTAACAGATAAAAGTTGTCAGATACCGCAAACCAGTAAAAATTATATTTTAAAATTATATTTTTCTTCGCCGAACAAGTCACCTTTTGAATAGAATTTTGAATTAAAATTGACTGTTAAGCCAAAAAGATATAAATATTTTATACTCTTGCAAATACAATTGAAAAAAGGTCTGATTCATCATGCTAAATCTTTTATTCAAATGATTTACAGTACTCGAAGTCATGTCAATTATCAGTCATTAGTTGTTACTGTGAACTAAAATTAAAAGATCATTTCTCAACCCAGAATAGTAAAATGTTGTGCTTGTTTTTACCTTGATCTTATTCGATAGAAAATAGCATTTTCGGCTTTATCATTAAAAGTAAAGATTTCATGTTTTTAGGCTTAAAATTTTTTTTGCGCCAAATAGTAAAAGTCTCCCCTTCAAATCTCAATATTTTTAAAATGTTACAAAAAATTTGCTTTAATTGATTGAATTTAAATATACATCATGATCATATCGAGCTGCTGCTAAATCATAACTAGCTGAAGATCGACAGAATTGATGATAAAGCTGTATTGTGCGACAACGATGCATTTTATTTCTAATTACTACAATAATTTATACATATAACGGGGTCATTTCTGTACATAAAATGTTTTTTTTTTTTGAAAATGTTGTAGTTGGTTAAGATAGTAGTCGATATAGAATACAAGACGCCTATTTTTAGAAATTATGACTGCGTGTCTGTCTGTGTTAGGATTACGTAAAAACTGCTAAATGGATTTAAATAAAATTTTGTAAGGAGGTCCCTTAGAACGTTGGTTCAAATATAGAATACTTCTTTTTTTTTGGTAATTTCGTAGAATCCGTAGAGGTACTAAAACAGCTGCCAGCACAATTTATTTTTGTATGTTGATAATTTTAAACACTGTTACTAGAAACCTACAACAATGTTTAAAAACGCATTTTTCTAAATTTAAATTAAAAAAAAAAAACAGTATAAAATTAATTCCACTTTTATTTGCCTCCCTTCAGAGATGGTAACAATTTATCGCTCTGAAAATGTGTACAAAAGAATTGAGATTGAGAGCGAGGATGTAGAATGCAAACAAATTAAATTACTTACGTTGCAAAATAAGTATTCTTGTGTTAACACTTAAGTGAAGAGATAAAAACATTTTATTTGGGACTTGACTCTTAATAGTATGTGAGAATACTATTTCTCTTAGAGTGAATTGAAGCTACTGTTTTTAAATTTTTATTCGATGTTCCGTATAATTATGTATTGTCGATTTTAGTTGGTATGTTGAATTCCGTCTTACACAGAAACCTATGCTTCCATTTGTTTTCTGAAGCCAAATTTATTCCGACTCAAAAGATACAAACCGTGTCAATCAAATTAGAAAGTGTTTAAGTATTTCTAACATATGCGTATATTTGGTGCGAGGATCACTGGCCTTTTAGAAGCGCTTTCATTAGAATGTTCCATATGACTTTTTTGTCTCTTTTTTCTATTTCTCGTCGGTTTTGCTTCTAGACATCACTTTGCTTTTCAGATTGTTACCAAGATATTTCGCCAGCCTAATTTACTCAGTTTGTTTAGAAAAATACATCAATTAGTCTTATCCTATTTCTCACAATGTTGAAAGTGCATTCCTTTGCATCATTGGCTTAGGTGACTTATTTGAACCGACGACAATTCAGGCCTTAAAGGCATGTTCTATTACTTACTACACATGAACATAAAGATAAAGCAGTTCTAAATACTCATTAAATACGCAGCTGTAGAACTTGACATGATAACAAAACTATAAGACCTCCAAGTTTGTAGTATTCGTAAGTCATTGAACTTCTACTTTAATTCTTGCAAATGCATTTACCGTGTCAAGGACGTTGTATCTAAAAGCTTGATGTTCAAGATAGCTTTTATAATTTTGACATTGCAAGAATGTGGATAAGTGAAAAACGGTCCTCAGTAGCTATTAAAATGTGCGGAGAGAGTTTTATATGTTACGTAGTCCTTCTAATACGGGTCCTCGAGATTTATATGGCTTAAAAATTTTAATCGCCCAGAGAAAGGTTAGACATATCAATGATTTCCAATTTGAATGTTTCCTAATTAAATGAAAATCTGTAAATTGTATGAAATTAGGGTAGCGAGTTAATTCTTTTAAGTCTCCCTCTCTACTGCAGCAGTTATTTTAAAAAAAACCTTATTGAAACAGATTGTTGTTCCTACGGTTCTTTACGGCTGACAAGGTTTCACAATATAACTAACATATTCGTATTGTGTGGTTTGCAGATCATTATTGTTTGATAAGTGGCGACTTAATCAATCGTTCGTCTGTCGCCTCAGCATCAACACCAGCATCGTTGTTGGCAATCGATGTCTTTATCTCTTGAAATTTATCATTGTTTCCAGCAAACATTTTTTGTGACTTTGGTGACATTTAACATCCATATCCCACTTGCACAGCGTGTCTATTTTCAATTTTAGGTTGGCAAGTATCTTGAATTCGCATGCTAGAAAACAATTTAACTGGCCCCGCCATGCTAGTGTATGCTGATACACCGTTAATATTGGTATTTGTTGCCTGACTTATTTAGGTTGCACCCAAAGCAGAGACATGACCTAAGAGAAGATAGCAGTCGTAGTCCATCAAACGCCAGCTAAAGGCGCTTTATCCTCCTTTAAATTTGTAAAAAAAATGACAATTGAAATCTTCCTTGTTATTTTTTTTTAAACTAATTTTGTTTTGAGATTTGTTGTATAACTAAACCTTTGAGGACACGAAAAAGTGTTAGGCATTCATTAAATTAAATTTTAATCAGTACGAGTAAATAAAGGCAAAAAATGAAAAACTAAAAGACAGTACCGCGTAATCTCTTTAATAACTACTTTGAAAAGAAGAAATGATTAACGACGATGTTATTGTTATTGTTGTTAATGGGGTAATAGTTTTATTGTCCAAACGAGAATTACTTCCGCAACATTGAAGGCTATCAAGTACTTATCGTGTTAATTTACCAGCAGGAGAAAGCTACTCACTCACAATCATAAAAATAACTTTGTAAAGGGAAATTTAACAATTCCCTAGAGTCACAGCAAGCAAACAGTTCTTTCTACAGTATTGTCGTGTCCTGATCATACAAAGAAATAAACAAATAGGGTTATAAGAAATCTATAGTGAGTAAAACAGGGTGGTGGATTGTTATCGTGACTCTAGGCACAAAAGCAATAATTGAATGACTTTGCGAGTGCGCATCCTAAACCAAAAGTTGAACAAGAGGGAATGAAGCAGGACAAACTTGATAGTCAATGACAGTTGGCCGTGAAAAACAACAGCAACATAATAAACCTTTTTGTTTTTCTGTTTTTTGACGTTGCTTCAAAATAGAGGCAGTTTTATATTTATGGCTCTTTAAACAGCCTGAGGTTTAATGTTTTTTTTTCTAAATTGAATTTAATATTCGTGATGTGTGTGTGCGTATCTTGTAAACCCCTTAAAATTGCGATTTGATTGACTACTGATCCCTTTTGTTTATTTGTTTGTTTGCTTGTTTGTCCGTCTGTCTATCTATTTACTTGCCCAGGATGACAACAACCTTAATAAAAATGATGACAATGATGACTACGATAATGACTGTTAGAGTAATATGAACTTTTGGTACGAGTATAAAATTAAAACTCTACCCTGTTCTTTTAGTACTTTTGCAAAGTGTTTGTTTGGTGGGCGAATGTGTACAATGTGGTAAAGATTTTGAGTGACATTCTTGATGGTGGTGGCATGTTGTTATAATGATTATAAGTGTAACTAAAACGTATTTAAAACTTGAACTTCCAACTGTTACTACAAGTGCCATATGATGAGCATTAAATTATGTTGCCATTTGGATGCATTTCACTCTGTTGATACACATTTTCCATATGTCAACTCAATAATCTAAACCTTGTCTTTTACTTCGCAAAATTTACTACAACATGTTTTAGAATAGAAAAGATTTTGAAAGATTTAATTATCTGTTTTGGTATTTCGTTTTCGTTGTGATAATAAAGATGTTTTATTTTTACTTTGTTCATTGCTCAAATACAAAGTTGATGATTGTTATACGAGGTTAGTTGAGCGTAATTATTATTTTGGAGTTTGTTAGTTTGGTTATGTTTCTCTGCTTTAAGGTAACCATAATCTAAAAACAATATATGATTTTGGTTAAACCTTAATGAATATTTTTGTCTAACATAATAATAACAATATAGCAAAATGTTATTATAATTATATTTGAAGAATAAAAAAAGAATGTTATGATTGAATATTTAAATAAAATTCAGACATAATGGGTCTCCCATTTCTTAAGTGAACATCAGAGCTCATTTTAAACGTATGCAGATATGATAAATCATATTGTTATTATTTTGGCAATTATTAAACTTATATTGAGATATTCATGCTCCCCTTTTTAATTGTCTTTACATTTAAAATTTTTTTGGAAAATAATTTATTTTTAAGCATTTTCAAACGAAAAAAAGCATTTGACCTAGAAATCAACATAAATCATAAAAATCCTGTTATATATTTTGCTTTTTATACTTTAGTGGTTAAAAATACTATTTATTAAGTTCGAACCAACCGTGTTGCAAATATTGTTATTGGTTATCATTTAATGATCAAATGTAAATAAAAACTTATTTATCGTTCCTAAAGTGCTGTTTAAAACAAAATACGTTTACCGCAGTAATATTTAGTTGCAATGAAAATAATATGTTTATTATGACCAAAGAACAACCAAGTTTTTTCTTTTTGTGTGTCTACTAATAGTTTTGAAGCAAACTATCTGCGATTTGTTAAAATCAAAATAGGCTTTCGCTTTCTGCTATTCACACTCTAAACTGGATACTTTATGATTTTTTGTTAATTCAATTGCTCTTCAATTGTTGTTATCAGTAATGTGACTCCTGTTATCTAAAGCGATTTCATCACAATCATCTTTCAGATTTTTGAAACGGAGTGTAAAAAAAAAAAAAATTGTTTGGCAGGAACATTTGGAACGCAAAGATTTGTCTGCAATTTAAAAAAGATTAAAAGGACAAAGTTTTAGAGGGAAAACAAGTGACAAATATAGCAGATGGGTCTAGCCAAGAAGGTCTCAAATTTCTCAACAATGATAAAGTTTAATTTACTTAGAGGTTCTTGACACTGACAACACATAACTGTCAATCCAATGTGAGGATAAAATAAAACATTAGAAGGAATTCAAGCCGCTTGGTCACTGCGTTACTGATATTTAGAAAAAAACCTTATTCAACAACAAGCGATACCCTCAAGTCAATTAATTTTTCTTCTATACCGATCAGCAATCAGTAGATTGACACTTTACAAAGTGTTTAAAGGAAATGTTTGTTCAGCATTTAGTTTTGCGAGAAAAAGCAAGAACTTCTAACTCTCATTTAACCACCTGATTGGATTTCACCCAACTTCATTCAATAAATCTATATAAAAATGTTTTGTTAAAGCTTTCGAATTCGAAATGTTGCCAAAACAATCTACGATTAGCAAAACTCCGTAAGACACAGAGATTAAAGAACCAAGAAACAAATAGAAACAACAACAAAAAATCATAAAAAAGCGAAAATATTCCCAACGGTCACAAATCAAAGGTAATTTAATAGTCAGACAAAAACATTTTAAAAAGGCAAATATTTATTCACAATCACTTCAATTCATGCTGTCCGAAACAACAAACAGGGGGCAAGAAACATATCAAAGAAAGAACGGTGTATTCTCTCGATGTCTGTCTGCTTGTAAAGCATATTCTCTATTTCCATTATGAGAAAAAAAAATGGAAATGGAATTGAAGTTTTTCGCAATCTGGTATAATCATCACATATGGCATCATATTAAAAAAAAATTAAAACTGGTAAACAAGTTACATTTCTTCTTGTGCCAGTAGAGCTGTTTTTCTTTTGAACATTTTCCGGAGACAAGTGCATTAAATGCAAAATTATGTGTAAGTTTTCTTTTGCAGGGAGAGTTGGCCGGTTGAATTGTTAGTTTGGTTGAATGGCTGGTGGTACATTCGTTTGTTTAAATTCCTCTTTAGTTGATGTTGTTTTCAACTTGTAGTTTTTTGTAGCTGCTGGATTTGTCGCTTTAATTAAAGCTGACTTTGTGACAATTCAAATGATGCAGATGAAGCAACAACGCTTCAATCGCTTTTATTCTTGCCTGGGTTTTCATATTTGTGTTTAGATTTCTATGCATTTTGTTTAAAAATGTCACATTTGATTTGTTTTTTATTCGTGTTTGTGACGTTTTTGACTTAAATTTAATTTTGTCATTTTATTTGACATGCAATTGACAGAGAAATATTTTTTAAGTGAATGAAAGTAGAGTCTCTTCACAAAAAAAAAAAAAAAAACAAAACAATAAAAAATAACTCTTTGGTTATTTGTAATTTAGAGTGTAGAAGTTTTATTTTTATTTCAATTCCATAAAGAAGTCATATTTGATCATAACAACTTTTGATGCAATATTCTGTTTAACATTTTGAAACAACTTCATATTTTTCTTCAATTTACGAGTTAAAATAAAAATGCATTAGATTTTGAAAATAAAAAAATGTTCATTTGCTTTTTAAATAAAAGAGTTCCCGACTATTTTATTCTAGTGTAATTAAAGCCTTTTTCACCTGAAAAAATCGTTTTATACTTTATTCTCCTGATAGAATATACCAAAATTAAGCATCTTGTCTTCTGATTAGTAGTGAAAAAAGTATTAGAGTAGAGTAGAAGAGTAGAAAAAAGTTAAAATTTTAATAACCCTGCATCATGGTATATGCGACGACTGGTAGTCTACGTGCTATACATGTGGTCCTTATCCCTTGCAGCTACGGGAAGAAGACCGTTGGACCTCTTTTTTAATATTTTGTGCTTACCTCGGTGAACTTCAAAATTTTGTGGCTTTTTTTGTATAGATGGTCTTCTGAACTCTTTCCTTCTTATTATTAGTTTTAAGAGAATAATTTAAATTTAACAACAGCTTGAATTTGTGTTTTTCTATCGTAAATTCTAAAGAACACACTTCAGAATCTTATAAATAGATATTTTTTGCGCTTAACGGGAGCTGTTTTTTTCGATTTCTTCACTGCGCTTGTGGAATTTTACTCCATTCAATGCGTATGGCCTTCCTTAAGTCATGAATGTTGTGAATATCGTAATATTTCAATTGTTTGCTAAAAACTAACCAAAGGTTTACGTCGGGGCTTTGTGGTGGCGTTTTCAGGTAGTTTGAGCAGTTATATAGTATCCATATCGAGAATCCAGAGCAGTGTGCTTAGGGTCATTATCTTGTTGGAAGATAAAATTATCTCTGACACCCAACTTCTCCGCACTTTCATGCGGATTTTTCTTTCAAATGTTGATGTACTTCTTTGAGTCCATTATTCCATTAATAAAATGTAGGTTTCCTACTCCTGCGCACAGTGGCTGAAAATCGTTTTTCGTTGGCCAAAAGTAAATTTTTTTGTCACCGATTTTTAAAATTTTTACGTCATTTTGTAGTTAATATATCCAAATTAAGGTAGCCAAAAAAATATGTTAAAATATTGATAATTGTGGGCGTGGCATGCTGTCAAACTCAACTTTTTTTTTAATTTCAGAAAAAGGTGTTTTTCTTTGGTTTTTTACCAAAATTAAATGGTTACTACTCGCAGGCTATCATCGA
This sequence comes from Cistogaster globosa, assembly GCA_937654795.1. Taxonomy (NCBI): domain Eukaryota; kingdom Metazoa; phylum Arthropoda; class Insecta; order Diptera; family Tachinidae; genus Cistogaster; species Cistogaster globosa. The sequence goes on along the minus strand of OW569404.1, from coordinate 84,080,438 downwards.
TAATGGTCTGCGGTTTTTTTTATAATGTTGGTAGGATTATTGTCTTTAGTTGTTGTAAGTAGGCACAGCTCTAGCGTTTAATATTAGGGGCGTTATGAAATATTTATGAAACTACTATATTTTCCTCAAATTTAAACTTTAGTGGAATAGAACTTCTAGGGAACAAAAGGGAACAAGAAACGTATACAACCACGAGAAAGGTGAAAGTGTCCTCTTTAAGGCTATATATACTTTTGCACCCGCCACGAGCCGCCTGTAGAACACTTTTTTCATTGTAATGAAATTACTCGAAAAAAATTCATATACAATGGTGTATTAAATTTTCATTTTTTTGCCTAAAAGTTTATTTTTTTTGAGTTTAGGCTACGTATAACTAAAAAAAATAAATATAATACCTTCGAAAGGGTTTAATGGCTTTGTTTTGATCAGCAAAAAATAAGTAATAAAATTATCACAATGGGCTCTACAGGAAGCATATGATCGCTTTCTAAATTTACCTGTTATCAAATGTTAGGGTCAACCAAAGTCATAAACAATTTTATAACAATAATTGCGACATTAAACCACTAAAGTTAAAAGACAACCCCATATGACGCATGAGTGCAGTTTTGTTCAATTTAAGCGCTACCTGCTATGAAATTAAAGATCAGTGTGTGAAGAACATGTATCTAAAAATTTATAAAGGTACGGATTCGTTAAGGGATTACTCAGTAATAACTTAATCCTTTAAGTGTACGGATAAAACATAACAAACGCACATAAAAATATTCAGAAGAAAATGGAGAGCTTCAGTTATAAAGAACTGGCCGAAGTGTATTTTAAAAACAAAAATCAGGAAGATGGTCTTAGTTACGTTAAAATAAAATTAAACTTAAATTCGTGTTGCACCGAAATGCAAGAGCAATTATATAATTTCGTCAAAGCACTAAAAAAACGCTACAACAAAGTTATGTACAGTACACAAAAATTTTATATAAAAAGTGCAAAGTGGTTAGAAGGCCAACTTACTGTCGCTGCAGAAACAGCAAAGCAAGATAAAGCTGGAAGACCACGCAAATCATTAGTGTACAATTGCAGCGATAGATCTAAGAGGCGGAAGCTTAAAGATATTAACGATGCCTTTGGTTCTACAAATATCAAAGAATCTTTCCTACATCAATTACGATCACAGAACCAATTTAAAAAAGTGGATATCATCGAAAAAGTTGTTAAAGCTAGTCCACCGAGAACAAAACGGATTCTTAAAAGTATACTAACTCCGAATGATGCAATACAGTACACAAATGAGGAGGCATTAGCATTATTTCTGGATTTGAAATTAACAAAACAGCAATATATTAAACTCAGACAACGTGCGATTGAAAAAGGCTCAAATATATATCCAGCATATCATCACATAACCGCAGCTAAAATGGACTGTTTGCCATCAAAGGACACTATTACAATCACACAAATTTCGGCAGAGGTACAACTACAATCTCTACTTGATCACACAGCCGAACGCTTGCTGCAATCAATAACAGGAAATGAGTTGAAGAAATACGGAAACACAAAGTTAATTCTTTTTTGTAAATGGGGATGTGATGGTTCTTCGGGACAAAAACAATATAAACAAGCTGTATGTGAAAATATTTCTGACTCAGATGTGTTCATGGTATCATTTGTACCATTGCGATTGAAAAAGATTTTGGAAGATTCAGAGCCTTCGACTAGTACAACGCAAACAATGGATATTTGGAAAAATGAGACACCATCTTCTACGAAATACTGCAGGCCAATCAAATTTCAATTCAAAAAAGAAACAAATGATGTTATTAATAAAGAAATTAGTGATATCAAGGCCCAAATTACAACACTACAGTCATTACAATTACAGTTAGATGGGCAGCAAATTGAAGTAAGCTACCAGTTAGTCCTGACAATGATAGATGGAAAAGTGGGTCAGGCTTTGAATAACACGAAGGCTGCATCCAGCTGCATTATATGCCAAGCAACATCAACCCAATTAAACCAAGTCCCAGCAAAATCATTAGATAATACCGATGCATATGAATTTGGATTATCACCACTACACGCAAGAATATGACTTATGGAACACATACTAAAAATCAGTTATGATTTGGATTTCGGGTCTTCAGGATCAATAAGAAACAACGAGACCAACAAAGAGTTAAGAAGTTCAAAAAAGAAACATGTTCAAGATGAATATCGCAAACGTGGACTGATTATAGATCAGCCAAAACAAGGGTCAGGCAATACAAATGATGGCAATACCGCAAGAAGATTCTTTGCAGATCCAGAAACAGCATCTGAAATAACAGGAGTGGATTTTAACCTTATTTTCAGATTTAAAATAATACTAGAAGTACTTGCGTGCAATGAAGAAATTGACTGTAGAAAATTTGGAGATTATGCTAAGGAAACTGCAAAAATATATACAACTAACTACCCATGGAGAAATATGTCTGCAACAGTTCACAAAATCCTTTATCATGGTGAAGATGTCATTAAATATCATTTGGTGCCACTTGGAGATCTATCAGAGGAGGCTCAGGAAAAAAGGAACAAGGATTACATATTTTATAGAGAGCACAATACTAGGAAAATTTCACGGAATTCAACAAATGAAGATCTATTTAATATATTATTGGCAACGTCAGATCCGTTCATATCCAGTATTCGAAATCAATGGAAAGTGGACCATCGGGATTTAGATGAAGAAGCCAAAAAACTGCTAAAGAACAGAAATAGCACAGAACAAAATATGGAATATCTGCAATTAATATTTAAGTCAAACGATTAAAAATTATAATTGCCTTTCATTATTCTTTAAGTACGGAAAACATTGTATTAGTAAAAAATAAGTTAAAACGTTATATTCGACCGAGTCGAATCTTAAATACCTTCCAACTATATAGGATGATGGAGGGATAAGGAGGTGGTAAGGTTAAGGTAGCGTAGAAGATCAAGATATCTTCTTGTTGCTTAACAAAAAAAAAAAAAAATTTTTTTTTTGGGGAGGTGAGGTGAAGGTAACGCAGAAGATCCGAGTACATTTTCCATTCGTCATGAAAGCTTAAAAATTAATTTTTTATGCAATCTAGGCTTAGGTAATACAATTTGTTAATTATTGACACTATTTTTCATATAATATGCTATATAAACGCCCACAAAAAGGGGGCGGGGTCCAAAAATAAATTTTTATGATTTTCTGGCTCCAGGGTAAAGACCTTGAACCTTCTTTGACATTAAAATGTTTCATTTGCTAAAAATGTGTAGTTTTTCAGGGGTTGGTTTAGTTCTTCTTAGGCGAATTTTTTCCCCCTGGTCTGACTTGTCCCATTTACGAACTTAGCCTGCCCTATCCTTCAAGATATATATGTACCAAATTTCAAGGGTCTAGCCTTTTCGTTTAGACTGAATCGTGTTCATACAGACAGGCGAATGGACGGACGGCCGGATGGACGGACGGACGTATGGACAGACGGACATAGCTATATCGTCTTAGATTTCATCTTTGATCAAGAATATATATACTTTTTTGGATCTTAGAGGGATATTTTACTATGTTACACACAGAATAAACCCATATTTCACTCTGAAAGTTAAAAAATTAAAATGTTCAACTTTGACCTCGAATTCCTTAAAAAGTCCTCAATCAATTTTAATGTAATTGAAACTGAATCAAGCTGAACTAAATATCTATCCATTAAAAAAAATTATTTCAATATTTTGATCGGTTCAAAAGTTACAGAATTTTGGCCAACGAAAAATGATTTTCAGCCACTGTGCTGCGGCACTAAAACAATCCAATACTATTACTGAGCCTGCACCGTGTTAAAATGATAGTAAAAGGTTTGGCTTAGAAAGCCTTGTACATATTAACTTTTCGCCAGATTTATACGCGGCGATCAGAGATCTCAATATTAAACTTGGACTCAGCTGAAAAAACTACCTTCATCCAGAAGACAATACTCTTATTAACGTATTTTTTTGCAAAGACAATATGTTTTTTTGTGGTTTGTTTATACTGTTAATGGTTTTCTGGCAGCAATCTGCTCTTGAATCAAAGTTTTCGCACAGAGTTTCTCAATGATTGGGCTGTTACATTAATATTTAGGTGCTTCTCTGGGAGACTTTGAAGTTTAACACCACTTATTGTACTATCCTTCCTGATTTATCGCAAAAGAATTAATTGTGCCCTTCTGTTAACAATTTTTCCAATTTTCAATTCTGGAAAAACTTCCGTTGACTTTCCACCCATTACACTTTTTTTATTAAAAATACTTTTTAACTATTTCACAAGTAATGTTTTCTGCAAAAATTTAAATTATAACTGTAAACTTTGCAAAATTCTTGAAAAAATAGTACTGCCGATGTGTACGAATACGAATTTTGCCAACACTAAAATCCATAACTGTCATATTTTGGCCAAATGCTTTAATGTATTTAAAATTTGTTTTAATATAATAACATACTTTTTATTATAAAATACATAATAAATTATTTATCGAATTAAATTCAACATTTTCTAAGATATCGCAGAAATACTTATGCTGTTAGGGGTGTATGAATATGGATTTTACATACTGTATGCTTCATTTCCAATTTCGAAATAGTCGGTGTTGTTGTCATATTCTTGCCTTTCGATTTGGGTTCTGTTGCATCTTTCATTGCCTTAAATTGCCATCAAAAATTAATCTTTTGGCAAAGAAATTTATCAGGATTGATGAGGTGTCATTTCTTACCCTTAGCCTTCGCAAATTGTTAGGAGTAAATGTTAAGAGGGTAATCTTGTGAATAATTACGACAATAACATGTTTGCTAATAAAAATAACGCACGCAGATGAATTGGAATTGGATCTGTTGGGCTATCGAGAAACTTCAGGTGCAGATCTTATCTCGTGACTCTGAAAAATGTAGCGTGTCTTAAGGTGGAGTATTGAAAACACTGGTCAACACTGATTTTGCCACACGAACTTTGATAGCTAATTTTGTTTTATCAATCTCCCCTTATCATTAAAACACAGTTGGCATCTGTTAGTTAGCCTCATATTTGTTGTGATACGGTAATACTCATAACTAGTACTACGGCGGTAAATTAACAGAAACGCTCACAAGTAAATCGTCATAAAAGTATTTGTAGTTGAATTTGAATATTTTTTGTGATTTATTAATCCTGTGAACATGTCGAGGAAGTGTAATAATGACCCTAACTCTTTTTGTTACGTCTGCGGAGAACTTACATTCAAAAAACAACGACGAAATTTTACAAATCTTGTGCTGGAGTGTTATCACCAATGTTTTGGTTTTTCTGTCGCCCATCAAGACAAATTCTGGGCCCCTCATGTCTGTTGCATAACGTGTGTGAAAAATTTAACTGACTGGAAGAAAGGTGCACGAGCTATGCCGTTTGCTGTACCCATGATATGGACTGAACAGCAAGATCACGTTTCGGATTGCTATTTTTGTCTCACTGACATAAAGGGTATAAATTACAAGAAAAAAAACACAGTTATATACCCTAACGTATCTTCTGCTATAAGACCAGTCTCTCATTGTAAAAAAATGCCAGAACTAATACCAGTTGCAACAACGTCTGTTGAGAACGACCATTCACAATCGTGTACTACAAGTGTATGTGTTGACGAGGATGATGACTTTGAGTTTGAAGGAATTGAAAAGGAGCCACATTTGATAACTCAAGGAGACCTAAATGATTTGGTTAGGGATTTAAATTTGTCAAAAAAGCAGTCGGAACTATTAGGATCTCGTCTAAAAGAATGGAATTTGGTACATCATAATACAAAAGTTAGCTATTTTCGAAACCGTGATCAACACTTCAGAACATATTTTTCTCAGGATGGAGATTTGGTGTTTTGCAATAACATAAATGAGATTATGAAAATGTTGGACATAGATTTTGAACTCTCTCAGTGGGGTTTATTCATTGATTCTTCGAAGGCTAGTCTAAAAGCAGTTTTATTGCATAATGGAAATATGCTTCCGTCTGTACCTGTGGCCCATGCTTCAAATATGAAAGAAACCTATGAAAATATGAAACTTTTACTTGAAAAAATAAATTACAGTACATATTCCTTCAAACTTTGCGGTGATCTTAAAGTTGTTGCACTATTACTTGGACTCCAGCTGGGTTATACAAAGTTTTGCTGCTTTTTATGTGAATGGGAAAGCCGAGACAGAACTAATCACTATATAAAAAAAAACATGGCCTACGCGTGCATCGTTAGTTCCTGGCCAAAAAAATGTAAAGTATTTACCCCTTGTAGAGCCAAATAATGTGCTTTTACCACCATTGCATATCAAATTAGGATTAATAAAAAATTTTGTGAAGGGAATGGATCGCAATGGGATTTTTGTACCTAAAAGAAAAATTCCCTAAAATAAGTGATGCAAAAATAAAAGAGGGTATTTTTGTTGGCCCACAAATCAGGGAGTTAATAAAAGATTCAACATTTGAAGAAAAATTAAGCGGTTTAGAAAAGCGTGCATGAAACGCATTTAAAAATATTGTTGCAAATTTTTTGGGCAACCACAAGAGTGACAGCTACAGAGAGTTGGTTAGCGAGCTCTTATTGTCATATCAAGCATTGGGTTGCAACATGTCACTCAAGATCCATTTTTTAGATTCGCACCTGGATTTTTTTCCTGACAATTTAGGGGCTGTCAGTGAAGAGCACGGCGAGAGGTTCCACCAGGACATTTCTAGTATGGAAAAGCGGTACCAGGGCAAATGGAGCCCAAATATGTTAGCGGATTACTGCTGGACAATTAAAAGGGACCAACCAGATGCTAAACATTCAAGAAAATCTTAAATTATTAAGTAATTTATAAAAAAATAAACGTTTGATTTACGAGATCTTTATTTTTTCTTAATATTTTAAATTACTCAATAGAAAAAAATCTTCGGCTAGCAAATTTTTTTAACTGTTTATTTTTTCTTACAATCACCAATTAAAGTAAAAAATATCAAAAAAGTCCGTGTGGCACGAAAACGTTTAAATTTTGTTAACCAGTGAAATCATACATTACTTAAAACAATGCAAAAGTGTGCTCTAGACTTTGCCATATTTCTGGCATGGAAACCATAACGGATGTGCTATCCGCAACAAACTCGGTCTTATAACCTTCTTTTGAAACATAACTCAAAATTCAGTAAATTACTTTTACGCTAAGCCGTGTTAAAAGCATGATTCTTAGACACCGTCTTCAAAAAGCTGATATAAGATGGCAGAAGTCAATCACTGGCAAGATCGCAATTGAAAAGGCTTTCGAACAATTAAAGAATTAAAAGTTCACTGGCTGATAGCCATAATAGGATTAGATACGGAGTTTTCTTTAATCTTACTGCTCTTGAGCTACAGTTTGGGTCTAGTTTTCCATTAATTGGCACCTAGAGATTGATTTGGTATATAAGTCTCTAAGTCTCTACTTGAGTACTGAAATGAAGTGAGCTGGTTCGGTAATCAACTAACCATCCGGGGCTTGCGCAAAAATATTCATTTGGACTCGCTTACTAACTCCTCAATCGAAAGCCTCTTATCTCCAAACTGCAGCCTGTTATTGTTATTTAAAAATTTTATAATTTTGATACTTCCATATTTCTTTAAATGTTATGTTGAGCAGTTAATGGAAATATTTATATACTCGTTTAAACCATGTAACAATAGAATTAAATATCCTCGTTTAGTCACTAATGGACCATTTGGCTTTAAAAACCCAATCAGGCAGCCAACACCACCAGCCGTTATTTTGAATGGAATACTAAGAGCCATCCCATTGCAAATTACAGCTTCTTTTACAACCCTCCTGTATAACGCAATTTATTACTATTAAAAGCAGTTATGATGTCTTGATGTATCTTAATAAATTCTAATTTCGTTTTACACCAAAGTGCCATGAGAGTAAAGTTACAAAAAGAAAACAAATAAATTCGTTTATTTATTTGTGTTTGAACAACTACATGAGCACTTTTGTGACCCAAGAAAAAAGTTGATATTAAATAGGGGGAACAGTAAGAATGTTATTTTTGCAAAAAAAAAAAATTTTAAGGTACCAGGTTTATTTTATTTCGAAATGTCACTTCAGATATTGATAAAATTAAAGATGTCCAACATATTTAACGAACTTTAGATCATATCCAAATTTGAAAACCCGTAAAATCTTAATTGAATTGGAAACAATCGATTAACAAAGAGTAGATCTACACAGCACGCCTTGGTTGGTCTTGAAAAATATAAATCTCTTTTTTTTCGTTGCTCAGGGCTTATAACGACACAGTATTTGTATTGTTTTAAAGGACGCTACAACAAATAATAAAAATGTTAAATATTAAAGGGTGTGTAAAGCAATACCACAAATTTTAATAATAATAGGCAGACACTTAAAATGAAGAGCCAAGTTCGTTAGAAGGACAAGTTTAAAAAAAATAATATTAAAAACTAAAGGGTAACCTTTTAAGTCGTCATAAAAAGACACATAAAACTTGCGCAGAGTAAGTTTGCTATAAAATCAAGTCTAAAAATAAAAATTAGAGGGTTTGTTCAAAGACACATAAGACTTTCAACAGCTGATAAAAACATAAAATTCGAAATTAAAGGGTCGCCCATACCAAGTACGGAACTTCTTGTGCTGAGCTCTACTTGCTCTTGGCTGATTTATATATTATTGTAGTGTTAAAGATACAAGGGAAAATCAATAGTTCTTTGAAACAAATTTAATCAGGTTTGAAAAGTAGCTAAGTATGTTTAAACAGTTATTTTGAATATGATTCGTATGACTTCGTTTAGATGCCTTCCAAGAGGAGAAGAAATAATGTCATAGATTGGGACAAGTGTGTGGAGCATAACAGCCTTTAGCAGTCATGAAAGCTTCAGTTAGAAGACGCGATTCACCAGAAATTGCTTCAAAGCAAATTTGTGTGTAGTAATTTATAAAACCAGCGGCGAAAGTCTGTATTTTTGTTTGCCAGTGCGAAGCAGACTTCCTTTTTTCCTTAATCAGACAACTTCTACAGTATTTAATAGAGGGAAAATCCTTCTACTTGCTTGCAGTGCTCAGCTATAACAGCCGTAAAGCTAAGTTCATGATATCCCAATTATTGGAACTGTATCCGCTTTTGGAAACGTTGTCCGTAGACCAAAAAAAAAAAAAAGATGGAAATTGTCTCATTGTGTTGTATTGTTCCTATCTTTTTTACACAGCTGCTTAACATGAAACCATATTCGTGAACTTAGCAGGGAATGACCGTCGGACCTTATACTATAGTTTTTAATTGATCTTTTAAGATAGCCAATTGCAGCTGCCCTTAATGCCCTTTGGTATTTAATCCATCAAACTTCTTAATTTCTAACCTTAGAAACGGGTTTCTTAAAGATATCACTCGAAGATAAGTTGTTCTAAGCTCTTAATACATAAGCATCTGCGTTGAGCTTTGTCGTTAATAGTTACCCAAAAATAATTGCCTAATTCACAAAACCCCTTGTATCCGTGTATACTGTGTATTGTTTAATTAAAATACAATAGTGTATGCTTGTTATTAGAAATTTTCATATAAAATTTCAATACGCCAATACACTGTTATTTTGCATGTTTTTGAAAAGTTGTATTGGTAATCATGTTATCAACTACATGTGGATTCTATATCACATTGAGAAGAAGAAAATAAACAAAAGACATTTGTATTGTTGAAAAAATAATAAATGGATAGCATATCAAAAGTATACTTTTCGCATAAAAAATTAAAAATTTTGCTTTCTTCAGTTCTATTGTCCATTTTACTTCCTGAAAACCTTCCTCTGAATACTTGTTTTCTTCTTCTTCTTATTTGCTTTTTGACGTTTAATATACAAAATAAATTGATACAATAATACACTGCGTGTTCACAAGAATATAAACAAAAAGTGTATTCAATACAAAATACACCATACAAGATTTTGTTAATTAAGCAAATGAGTCTCGTTTGTCACGACTGTCGGCAAGATGGATGCCACGTTTGCTTGCTGGATTTTCTTAATACGGCCTCGGACTTCAACCTTAAAGAATGCTATAAGATAAGCAATCCAATTGTATTGGATTTATTTTACAGGCTGAGAGACAGAATAAACTCTTTTTACCAATCAATGATGACTTCGTCTTAAAAACCCTAAACCGCTTCCATTTTGTAGTTTTACTAAAAAAAATTTTTAAATTTGAAATTGCTTGTTTACAAATCCAATACCTGGGTACCCCCAGATTGCTCACATCTTTTTACAAAATGTCTGGCTGTTTTTATTGAAAGTCGACAAGTTAAAGCCACTTTTTACAACATTTAAGTAATTTTCTGCTGGAAAGATGAGTAAAAGAAGGCAATAAAAGAAAACTTTTGTCACCAAAGTGTAGCCCAAATAAAATTTTATCGTAATACTTTTTTTTTTCAGAAGGGAGGATAAAAAATAGAAAGTTATAAATTCGTTTATAATGGCAATTTTATAGTAAAAAATCATATTTGAAAGTATAAAACTTAACGCCATTTGCCAAAACAGCCAGTTTAGAATTCTCATGTGGAGTATCATGTAAAAAAAAACATTGTAGTAAGAGAAGTTCTGTGGAGGATACTTTCAATGTGTTTTTCTTTTTGTTTCACTAGTATGTGATTAAGTTTGTTTTTTATGGCATCACAAGTTCACTTGTTTTTATTCAACTTAAACTCTTATAATTTTTTCTGTTCAAACATGGCGCCAGTTTCATTGCCTTTTTTTGCAATTCAGAAATTGTAAGAAGCTGGGATGTGCATTTGGTTGTACTTTTTATTGAATAACTTCCATATTTGCAATTGAATTTCTTTGACAATATATTTTCCTTTTTCATACTCCTCTTCTAATGCTTAAGTGTTATTCGTAAAATAATTTAACTAAATTTAAAATTTTTCTTGGATCTTTTGAAGACATAAATTGGAGCGTATAAATAGAATTTTTATTTTTTCTTCTCTTATTAAAACAACCTTTTATAAAGCAGAAAAATAATGAAAGAAAATTCGATTAAAACATAAAAGCCTCTTTTAATTTTCAAAAACTCAACAACATCTTAAACTTTCATTACACAGTAAGAAATTTTTGTTGTTTTATAATTTAACAATTTTATTCGTTTTCAAGATGTGATTTTTGTTCCCCTCTACTACAAATTGAAATATAAAGTGAGATCTTGGGACGTAGCTACTTTAACGTATCCTTGTATATTACAGATGTTACGAAAAATATGACAGAACTTGATTATTTAGAGGAAGTAAAAGTCTAGCAAAAGAAATAAGATATGCGCTGCTTATAACCAAAAACACTTTTAAAAAATCTTGGTAGACTTTAATGATCCTCTACCGCTTCTTGTTCTCCATAGTGGCCTCGAAGATATTGCCGTCTCACATGCTTTAGCGATAGAAATAGCCTGAGTTCTAAACAGCCCTCACGACGCGTCTTTGTAAAAAAACTTAGCATGAACTATTTTTGTATGTCATATATTAGATATAGATGGCTTTACGCTTCTCAGTGCTGTAAAAGCAAAAGGCAGATTGCCTCATTTTTTTTTTTCAAAATGGGTTAAGAAGTAATGTTGTCATTGCTGTAGAGCTTATTAGCGTGTGTTGAGGAAACCAAGGAAGACCACCTGTACTTAAGAACATTTTGCATTCCCTTCATTCTTTAGAGGGTCGAATATAATCAATCGGTAGATTTTCTGCATCATCACATGGTAGCACAAAATTATTAAGTTCAAATTCAATGTAAGTAGCATCGATGTGTAGGTAACAACATCCAATCTCATCACTTAGTCCGCACACTTCTTTATATTACGTTGAGGTACACTAATTCTTCGGCAGTATGGTCTTATGTCTAAGCTTTAACATTTTCTCAGTACGCGAGGATTATTTTTTTAATGTGATGCAGTGGTATCCCTTTACGAAGATACTGCTTTGGTATTTATATTTTTATTCCGTGCAGCTTATATTGATCGTTTTATTTGGTTTCCACAAGTTTACTCCAGGATATTTTTACTTAAGTAACTCCCTCAGTACGTGATTGGAGCAGGACAGAGTTACCTTGCTATCACCACTTTATCTCATACTCTGTATACTTATTTCTGGTGAAGTCACAGATATTAATCTTTCCAGACCATGCAGGGTTTATTCTTCGCCACATCACTCGAAGATATTTTTCTCTTTCTTTGTGGGACTAGATGTTTCTAAAATTATATCCACTTATCATATTTTCTCTCTTCTAGCTTTTAGGGCTGTGTTTAAGAACACCTCTGCCAAAGTTAGTTTTGTTCGGTTCGCCTAGATTTTTATATAGGAAAAAACTCAACCTGTCAAGGCTATTCTAAAAGTAAAGGTAAACAATGTTTGTGGTCGCCTAAGAGATATAATTTAATGACTATTATTTTGACTAGTAGGAATATAATATTTTGCTTAGATTTTCGTGCAGAGTTACAAATATATGTGTCAATTTAAAATCAGAGTCTCATTTATCGTGACAGCCCGTCAAAGCTTAAACACAAATAAAATTTATTAAAAAAGGAGTCCATATTCGTGGACTTTCTCTTTTGAAAACTAAATTAAGACTGACTATTAAAATTCTTATAATTTCCTTTCCCAATATCATTTGTCGCAATGTCATTTGACTTTTTCAGTTCATATTAAAACATCAAATTTATAACATAAAGTAATCTGTTCGACTAGCGTCATAAATGTAGCTCCAAAGAGATGAAAATTTATTACTAATGATACCTTTAATTTCAACTCTTTTCTTCTTAGACATTTATTCAAAGCTTACGTGGCTGCTAATTCACGAGAACCTAAGTTTTCTTAGAAAAGTATTGACATCTAAACGGAGTATATGTGGCGCGCAAAAAAAACTGTATTCTATTCAGCGTCGTGGACATTATACGACGACGTTTTGTGTCGTCAGGCTTAGATTAATATTCACTTTGTCGACAATAAAATTTCTGGATGACAATGTTTTTTTTTTATTTGGTAAGAAAATGTGATGTCGAAATAATGTTGTGTCAATGACGGTTTTGTCGTTTTGGTTTTTTGAAATGATTAAAAAAAATATTTTAAAATGAAAAAAAAAAAAATCAAACCAAATCTGAAAATTAGTGGAAGAAATAAAAAGAAAGAAATCTTTCCCTTGCAAAAAGCTTCCAAAGAGAAAGCAGATCACAGGATGGGTGGCAAAAGGTTGATATAAAGAAAATGCCTATATAAAGGATATTATAAAACTTGTGAATGTTAATTTACAGGTCTGTATAGACTTAAAATTTAAGGCACAGAAGAAAATGGTTTTCAACACGGCTGAGGCTAAGGCTGTAGCAAATACGCTACAATTCTAAAAGCATCTTAACCCTGTAAGTGCAGTCCAAGGAATACCGTACAAAAATCTTGTCAGTCAGTTTATAATTCCAGTGATTACATTGGAAGTAGAATCAAACGAAATTATTTAATGTTTCGCTGTGGACTTAGCAGAAGAATTTTAAATTGTATCCGCACCTGCCAGTCAAAATTCAATCCATCACTTTATCATATGGATTTAGTTTCAGATAAAATTAAAGACATGTGTATTTTATTTGACTCAAATTATAGAAAACCCATCGTCAAAAACGCCAAATAGAATAGGGGTGAATATATGAATGTAATTTTCTTCAGTGTACCAATATCTTAAAACTTAATTGAATTTCCTTTAAAGAAGAAATATAAACTAGAAACAACAGTTTATTGGTAGAAATTTCTTTTTGAAGACCAAAGTGAATAGCAGAAATGTAGGTAGCAGTAGTTAAAAAAGAAAGAAATGTTTTTTTTTATTCTTGGAATGATTCTAAACTGTAGTTTGGCTTCTTGATGACAAGAAACGCTAGCAATTAAATTAGAAGTTTAAAGGTAAAGAGACATAAAATGTGACAACAAAAATCTAGTAAAAGATTTTTTATTAAATCAGAAACTGATACGAGGGTTTGTCAGTAAGTCCTGAAAATTATAGTTGTTGGTTCATCCACAAAATAGTACGTTGCTCAATAAATGATTGTTTTAATCGATCGAAACTTTTGTAAAATTCGCTGGAAAACAAATGTCTCACAGTTATCCGAACCCCAAATCTTAAATTTTGCCATTTTGCGTAAATTACTTCTTTGTACTTTCCTTCAGAATGCCATTTACTGTTCGAAAGTTTGTAAGAACGAGATTTTTGAGTTCGCCTCAGTTAACTAGAACGGGAATAATCGACACATCGAAATGTAGGCTGAAGACACACCCTCAAGCAGCATCTTCATTTTTTAAAAACTTAACGTTTCATTAGGATAATTAGTAGAAGAAATGTGGAAAAAACGTTGATAAACAAGGAAGTACTTTTAAACATTCACATTGAGTAAAAATCACTCACGTGTTGTTTGGATAACCGAAGCATTTTTTATTTAAGTGCACGCAAAAACTATCGATTTACCCTCGCAATTTTTAAAGGGCACAAAAAGCCAAGAAAATTTAAAACATTCTGCAAAAAGGTCTTCCTTCACAGGTTCTTGCGCAAAAAGCATTTTTTTAAATCTCTCAAAAATTAAAAAAAAAAAATATTAAATTATTATTCTTTTTATTAAATTGAAAAAATAAAAGACAAAATAGATTTTCTTACAGATGATGGTTTGAGGCGTGTTCTTGGTAAATAAAAAGCATTTTGTGTTATTTAATTCAATTTATTTAGATTTCTTATTTTACAAAGTTTTATATTTTTAATTACATTAGGAGATCAAAAATCGGAAATAGAATGAATAAAATTACAAGGCTTTTTTGTGATTATCCTTAAGTCAACTTTTAGGCGTCAAAATAAAAGATACTTTCATAGCATAAGTGCAAATGTTATGTTCAAGTCAAGTCACCACAGGTTCTTTCAGTTTTATTGATTGTTTTGTATATAAAACATGCAGGCATGTCACAGGACTCAATTCCGATCGAAAGTGTTTTCAATTCTTCAAATTGCTTCTTCAGAAAACGAAAAAGGGCAAATTTTTTCGGAATGAAACCACTATTAAATTCCAAAACAGAAATAATTTTCTTTAAAATCTTATATTTTGCAATTTTTAAATTTACTTTTATTTTGTAACCTTATTAAGATTAGATTGTTTAATACTTTGGTGTGGCCAATGTTGCCATTTTAACTTTTAAAAGGAGAGATTCAGCTTTTATTTTTAAAAACACAAAATCGATCGGAATCTGAAGAAGATAATAAAAATCTGATCGGAATTGTTAATACGGAATTAAAACCATGCTCTTCGGAATGTATGACATGCCTGATAGTTCGTTTTAGTTATAAAAATTTACATTTTGGCATTTAAAGAAACTTTTTGGAGAATTTTTTTTTGCCAAACTGCAACAAAATTATCCTACAAGATTAAGAATCAATAAATTGGTTCTAGTATCCTGTTTTTGTTTATTGTTCCTAAGATACTCTTGTGTTGCTGTTGGAATTGTTTTTTTTTTCGTTTTTGAAAATAATACTAAATGAAATGGTCGCTTGTTTGGTCCACAAGAAAACAAAACTAAATAAAGGACATCTATCTTTACAAAATGATGGAAAAAAAGGAAATTAAATGATATCTCTTATTTTATTCCTGTTGTCTTTTTTTCCTTATTAACATTTGTTTTTAGTAGTTTTTATTTATTTTGCTCTTGTTGTTAAAATTGTCGAAGCAGCAGAAGCAACAACAGTGGCAGTAAATAAAACATCACATGTATTTTTTCTTCTATTCAGAAATATTTTATGTCGTTTTAAAGAATTTGGCAGATTTTTCCTTTTGTTCAGCTTTTGTTTGCTTAAAAGTAAAAATAACAAAACGAATATAAAGAGAACGAATTAGGAAAAATAGTACTTTATTTTCCTTTTTGTTCGGTTTATTGGCAAACACACAAAGTGATAGACTTTACTCCTCATATCGGCTTATTTGAATACTGTGGGTCAACAATATTTTAACTCTGTATTTTTATAATATTGCCAAGAAATTTAAATAGTTTTTTAACTTTATTGAAAATCATTGAGTTTATTTGTTTTCGATCTGTTTGTTGTAGCTAAGTTCAAATGCAAAATTTTGACCTCAACGCAGAATAATTTTTCATTTGCAATTTATTGAAACTCTAAATTGGACTTTAATGGCCAATACAAAATTTTATATTATTGGTTACTTGATTTGCAGACGGCTCTCTCACTGCTAGGCCTTGAGCTTCCTGCTCGAACAGTGCAGAAGATATGGTTCACATACATGTATTTGTCCAGTATTTTTGTGCCAAGTACTTTTGGCAACGCGACTTTGCAATCGAGCACCAAGTAGGTTTTGGTTATAAGGATCCAGAAACCAAACTTGGGTTTAATCTATGAAACAATTTAACTTTGCACTGTCATATATTCTTTATAGTGCGTTTTTAGCCTTAAAAGCAAAAAAAAAAAAAAAAATAGTATTTTATCAATTTTATAATTTAAAATCGTATCACACACACACCCTTTAATCTTGTAAACATATTTAGGATTTTTAAAAATCCTTTGCTTTTGGTTCGTTTTTAAAAATAGGCTTAAATTTATTACAACCTTTAAAAATCATTGCTTTGAAATTGCTCAATCCATAACACATACTTTGATTGTGATTTTTTATAATTTAGCGGGAAATATAATCAACAGATTACGAAAAAACACTTACCCCTAAACTAAGGAACAGAAATTCAGAATTTAAAAGTTTAAGCACCATTTTTATTTGATTGTAAAAGCATTACAATCGTTAAGAAATTGTTGACTTATTTCTAGATATGTTGTTTCTTTTCTATGTGCCTCCTTGCTATAATTTTTTTCAACTCCCAAAAAAGCAACAATAAGTGCTTTCCTCGTATGGGAAGAACCAAACCTTAGTCTCTAGTCAAGTTTCAGGTTTTTAAAAGCCCAGACGACTGGTGCGGTCTTAAACCCCCCAAAAGTAAAACATAAAATTGTCACGGATGACTATGACTAGCGTGTCCCTTGGGAAAATTTATACTGCAAAGGATTTCACTCACTACAAAAAGGGAGAATGCCACGTCCTCTGCTTCTATCGCTCGAAACCAAATATTTCTATAATTTAAATCATTTAAAAGTTTCTATAACATTCTTTTGTGGTTGCAACAACATGAACGTTAATTGTTTATTTCTTTTATACTGTTTAGGTTTCTTACTTTCTGAATCTGGCTATACTTACTCTCACACGATCTCTGGTTTACCAAGCATGAGCGAATACAGAAAGAAAACTCTTGCGCCGTGGTAAAGCCTGAAAATATATTCCTTCGAAAATATTAGGAGTTACTTCTCTACATTTGTATTCCTGTTATTGGCTTAAGGATGCTTTCATTTTTCGATTGATTGTTCATGAATTGTATTTTACTTGGGGCTTATTTTGCACTGCGCACAATTTTCAAATTGCTTAAATAAATACATTTTATTTTATTTATTTTTTGCTCTGCTTCCTATACAAAAAAAAAAAAAAAAAACAATAAGTACTTGCTTGGTTTTTGCCTTAAAACATAAAAAGAATATGAAGCCAGCTATATGATTATCTAATGAAAACTGCTGGTATTGAGACAGTCAACAGCATCAAAATGCAAATTATATTAAGAAATTATAAATTCAATGCAAATTTTGATAATAACATACTTTTTCTTGATTAGTGTTCTTTTCGACAAACCACTTCGATTAATATTTTCCAAATTGAACTCTCTTTATAGTCACTGTGCCATAAATAGCAGCTTTTATAGTTTTTTAGTTCTCGTTTTTGCAGTCAACAAATAAATACACGTTGCACATGACAACAATACATTGTTGGCGTTGTTTGCATTTTTCCAACAATATTTTTCAATTGTTGTTGCTGCCATTGTTTGTGTAGTTTTATTCATCGCTACTAAAGAATGAACATTGGGAGCAGTCAACGCAGCCAACACTCGATATCATTGTTTAAACATTAACGTCGTTGTGCTTCTGTTTTCTTGTTTAATCAGAGTCAGTTGTTTTGTATTTGTATTTATTTGTGTGTGTGTTAGTGAGTGTCCTTAAAAACGCACATATTCAGACATCTTCATGCATAAAAAGAAAACAAAAGAAAGCCTGTTAATGTTGGCAAAATCGCACCCTTCTTTTTATCATCAACTTTTACAAGGACTGTGCTGTCTTCGCTTAAACAGGGTTATCCATTCTATAATTTACAATTTCATTAAATTTGACAAATTTTGATTTTCGATTTCCATTATTCATTAAGTCCGACCTTATCTATATTTTCTTCCTGGGGCTTATTTAAAAGACTGGCTCCTTTAAAGCCATTTTTAAATAACATGCTGAGCAGATTGAGAAACATATGGATTCAATGCATCAGAATTTAGAGAGGAAATAAAAAGAGTCTGGCGGCGACAAATAAATAAATTTGCAGTCTGGGTAAATCCTCTCTTAACCTACTAAATTGTGCATCGTAAGCGGGTTTTATCACAAGTTTGTGGATATGTCCTGAAGCACATCAGTTGCATGGACTGCTATAAATTAAATAAAATTAATGTGACAGAAAATATTAGCATCTATATAAATGCCGGTCGGCTGCTACTAGTCAAGTCCAGAACCCAGATTAGTTTTGGGGTTTTTAAATGGTTCAAACCAATGTCTCACTATGATAGTTTTTCGCATATATGAGGTAAGAGACGGTGTTAAAAGTTGTTTAAAGAAATCTTCATCATTTAGTACTTAAAATTTCGATAAAATTCGCTCTATGTAAAGCTGGACATCAATCAAACGGCTCGGTTGTCTTAAGTGTCTCCGAGTGGCTTTTCGATTTCAAAACCGAATTCGAGTAATCAATCCTGTTTGAAATTAAATCGAGATCAATTTTTTGTCTATCATAAATTTGCGAAATTCAAAAAAAAACTCTAAATGCATAAAATTACAAGTTTCTCCTTAATTTAAATAAATATGACAATATTACAAATATATTTGCTTTTAAAGGGATTTTTAAGGAACACCGTAAGTTAGTTCATATATTTACTGCAAGTCTGACTACGCATGGTTCTTGTATATATTTTTTTAACATTACATTTTGTTTTCGACACTTTCAAACTTCAATTAGGATGAGAATAATTGTTTAACAATAAAATTGTATCAATTTCTTCTGTTTTATTTTACATTTACATTACAGTTTCTCTGACAAATCTTCAAACTCAACCTTATAGTGTGAACCGTTCTTTAGCTTCTCTTTCTTCATTAACTTTCTTTATAGTTTTTCGTTTTACAGAGAAGCCCCGATAACGTAGGTAAATTGAAAATGATATTTGACGCTAAGCCTTAAAGATGCTGAGACGACATTGCTAATGGTGATCGAATGTCCAGCATTTTGTAGCATTATAATGAGGATCGCAGAATGTAGCGTATAGGATGACAGTACCAGAGATATAAAATAGCGGTCGCTTTCAGTATCGCTTCTTAACCATTTTTTTTTGTTTTCTAACAGTTGCCTGGAAGACCGGCCCATTTTACATTTGTCACTTTTCAGATCACGAAACGAAAACCCTACACTTAAAATTGAAGCATCGTAAAGGTTTTTCTTCTGCTTTTCTTATATATTCTGTTGTTCTTCCACTATTTTATGCCATTGTTGCTGTAGTTGATTTGCACTAAACATTGGCTTAAGCAAACAAAAACAAAAATATCCAATTGCATTTCTTTAAGAAGGCACAAACAATAACAAACACACAAACAAAAAATACATCAGGACAAAGTCTCTGTTCGTAGTGGCCACAAAAATTTATTTATTTATGATCAGGTGAAAAAAAAAATACGAGAGGATTGTGTATCAACTACACAAAATTGGAAATTTAATATGGCTGGAGTTTATATTTTGTTTAGAAAAGAAAAAAATATAATTTCCGTTTCCCTTTTATTCTTTTGAGGAGCTGCGACTGTTGAAAGGAAAAATGTCAATGCGATGACAAAAATGACATTTTAATCAATACATTCGGAAATAATTTCTTTCAATAATAAGAGAAATAAGGGAAGATGAAATTTACGGGAACTTAATTGCTTGTTGCGTTTAACTCTTTGGAGCGAGATGGTGAAGTACGAAAAATGTTATAAAGTTTACAACTCGAAATCTGAGGGCTAGTAAATTCTATGAGTGGAATATTTTCATACATTTTAAACATAACTGTTTTTAAAATTTGTGAGAAACTATTTAACTCAATATAAATCAGGTGCACGATGGTGACTTTTTTGATTTCAGTAAAAATTTCAACTGCTTTTTCGGGTTTTGTAATCAAGGGGAATACATAAAGCTGTCTGTTTGTTTCTTTATCTCTGGAACCGTAATAGCTGGACATTTGAAATTTACACAGAAGTTGTATTAATTGAACCGCAAATACTGAAATAAAGTTTAAAGTAAAAAATATAAGCTATAAAAATGTAGAGGCGTCTCCGAAGAAACTTTATTATCATATATAGTCCACTTTAAATTTTTTTTAATTTTACCATGTGATATACCTGTAACCTTTCCCTGTAGCGCCATTTAAATTGTTAGTGAAAACTAAATCGTAGATTTTTTAAGTAAGGATTTTTCTAAAAATCGTTTTGCTTCTTGAAAGTCACCGTTTTCAGGAATCTTTTATAAGTTTATACTCAGTATCCCTGTTACATTGCGAAGTTTAATAATTTGACCATAAAGTTATTGTACGCAGAGCGAGTGATTTTGTATAGAGCTAGCAAGCAAAGTATCGCATGAAAGAACGATATGATTAAAGTGTAAACAACATTGTAATTAAACATTAATAAAAGTGTAGATATCGCCTTTAAAGTCAGATTTTTTAAGGCATAAAGGAAATATGACCTAGACGTCTTCGCAAATCATTAGAAATGCAGCACTAGGGACTGACAGAAATTTTATTTATTGTTTTTCGATGCATTCACAACGTGTTACTCCTTGACGCTGATTTGGTGATGAGGCACCACTGATTCGTTATTCTCCTTTTTTGTTATCAGGCGGGCCAGCAACAGTCAACAGTAACACATGCCGTACAACCTAAATTATGCTTTAATTACAAACATTTTCATTAATTTCTAGGTAAATATTATTATTAATAAAACAGGCAAAATTCCAAATTACTCCTTTCAATAAAATTTTCAGAATTCCAGAAATTAAATATTTTTAATTAGAACTTTTAAATAAAGGTTACTTTACAAGTGATTAATTTTTTTTTTAATAATGAAACGATGTGCTGTATATAAAAACTTTTGAAATCATATGATTTAAAACTGGTCAATTATAATAGAATAGTTATGTTATAATTCTGGACACTGCGATAAAATGGTCTATTGTATTTACGCCCAGGTGTTAGAGCACCTTTTAGTGCTTGGTCTGATGGGGTCCGTGATCTGAGTCCTATTTTGATAATGCAATAAAACGCCTTTTCGGTCTTCTCCTTTGCAATTATAAGAAATTAAAAAATCTATTTAAGACACTCTTTAGCTAACATGTTTAAAGAAAAATTCCGTTTAAAAAAATATATCTGCGATTGTCTGAGCCACATAATGAAAACATATTGCAGAATGTTAAAAGTCATGTCTCTCGCTTAAACTCCTTAAAACGATCTGTGGTTCGTTTCTTTAACATGAGTGCAAAACCTCTCATATAGGGTAAGCTCACCTTACTTTATGAAATAACAAGATGACATTAAAATTTTTATGTGAGTAGTTTCTCACTTAAGTTACAGAAACGAGGTAATGGTTGCTTAATAGCTCAGACCAGCAGCTAGTTGAATACTTTTAGGCGTATAGCGTTTTGCTTCATTTTCCAATACTTTTTATACTGATTTCTTCTCGTTCCACAAGAATAAAACACTTAAAAAAAATATGAACTTCTGAAGTCTGATCCTAATCTTTGGGTAATTAATAATTTTCTACGTTTACTTAAATTGTTATTAACAGATCATAAAAGATAATTTAACATGGTTAAAGAACACAGTTTGCAACTGCAATACAAATAGATATTAATGATGATGACAGTGATTTTGATGATAGTGTTTTTTAAGGATGACAGTAATAACTTCCATAGATTTGTATCAACATTGTATATTAGAGGTTTCTTTTTATCAAACGCATGTTGTTGATCCATCACAGCGGGATGTATAATTTTTTTAACGCGCCTTAAAACAGTAGAGCACCACCACACGTCACAAATACAAAAAAAAAAAAAAAAAAAAAACAAAAAAAAAACAAAACTGAAAATAATGCTTTTCTTAACGCAGGCTATTTCTTCGTCTTAGGGTCAGTGGTTGGTTTTTTATGTGGCTGTTTTTTCTGTTTTTATGTGTTATACGAGTAGCAAGCAGAATTGGACAAATGGACGGGTAAACAAATATCCCCCAACAAATTATTTTCAATAACAAAAATAATTGATTGTAGTTACAAGAACGGAGAGGAAGAAGAAGGTGTTTGTTGAAGTCAACTCATAAATTTTATTTTAATTTCCTTGTTTCTTTTTATTATCATTTTTTACGTGGCCCCTTTTGTATCCTTCTAGCGTTTCTATATGTTGTGTTGTATTTAAATTTGCCTCTATTTTAATTTAATGCAGAGTAAAGTTCTTCTTTTTGCTTCTTTTTTATTCGATATTTTCTATTTATAACGCGTCATTTGTTCGTGCGCCATATCGCGTGTCGAATCATAGTAATTTTTTATTTATTTAAAATTAATGATCATCGAATGATATAAGATATTTTTGTTTCATTGATAATCATTATGTCAAAAAAAAAAAAAATGGTAACAAAATAAATAAACCAGCAAAACCAGAACAAAATTTATGATAGAGAGCAGTTGAAAATAAAATTTTAAATTATTTCGGTTGCAACAATTTTGATGAATAATTGTAATTGTATAATTTTCTAATTGGAATTATATTTTTTTCTTTAGTAACAACAAGCAATAAAGCAGACCCTTACGTTCCTCAGTGATAAGGAAACAATACCAGTTTTAAAATAGTAGGACCGGCTCATATATTTGTCCTACGTCACTCAACCGTTTTTTAATTTAGATTCTTAATTTGTGGCCACCTGTTGGTAATTGTCGATTCCTTATTTCATAACTTTTCCAAAATGACACAATGGCTAAATTGTTTGACCTTTTAACAGTTAAAGAAACAAACAAAAACCGATGTGGTCGTATAGTTATGTAACGCAGGGTATTAGCTTATGTTTTGTTGAACATGGCTTCTCATAAATACAAGACGTACTTCTAAAACTAAATTTTCTTAAGCCATACGATCGTGTCTTAATCTAGAGGATGAATTAGCTGCTGTGACGGAAAAATTAGTCTTCTTGGGACACGCTCTCTCTGAAAAAAAAAACATTTTCTTCTCATATGTAAAACACATAAGCACCACTTTCTAATTTCCATCTTACAACTTTATAAAAATCAACCACGACACATCTGCAGGTGGTACTCCCGACATTATAATCCAATGAGCAACCTCAAAAAGTCCTTATACCAAATTCTTTCATAAAGAAACTCAAAAAACTTTAACCCTTCAAACTATTAATAAAAACTTTAAGCGGTAATGTCAAATTTTAAGGATACATATTTATACAAGCCATTCTTTGCTATGGTGAACCCGTGCTAAACTTAATCACTGATTTGCTTAGGCTTGGTTTACCCAAAAAGAGTTCTGTTTTTGAGTTATTTATTTCTTATCAGAATGTTTATTTTTTGTATTAAATTTCAACCTAAAAATCAAATTTTCTGCTAATCAAACAACAGAGAAAAATTAAATGCACTTAAAGCAAAACCCAATTCTTTCTATACTTAAAACCATTTAAAAAAATTAGTTATAAAATTTGCATCAATAAAAAAAACGCACACAATAGAGAAGATAAACCCATCAAACGAAGATGATGATTAACAAATGTTTATCAACTTATTTAAGACTTAACAGGGATTTTATGGTCGAAATTAGGTAAAACTCCCCGCAGTTATTTTGATTTATTTAATAATAATCAATTCACTGAATGCAGTGACTTAAAATTACAAATAATAATATTCAGATTTATAAAAATAAGGACTGAGTGAAAAAAATAATAATCCACCACTGAAAAGAGCAACCGTTGTTTTGTATAAGTAACAGATTTTGCACATCCTTTTAACAAAAACAACAACAGAAAGTTTTTGTTATTATTATAAATTCCTTTTTTCAGTTGTTCTTGTTGTTGTTTTTATATGAACCCTACTCTTACACCAGATCTGCTAAAATTATTGCAGTTGGTTAAATAAATGAATGACGACTGACTGTTTTCTAGGAATATTTATTTTTTAACATTTTAATTTATTCATAAGCAGTTCAATTCAAGCACTTCCGAGGAGGGTTTAAGAAGGATTTATGTCATGCAACAAACAATTTTATATTCTAATAAGCAAATAAAAAAGGGGTGAGGTTTTGCATACACTGGAACTGCTGGCTGACTAGAAAAATAAAACTATCAGATCATTATTCATGTTGTAACAATGTCATGGGGCTTCATTCTGTTCCTTTGCATCTATGTTTATTTTTGTTTGTATTTAAGGCATGACAAACCAATATTGGCAAATATTATGTGATGTTTCCATTATAAACCATCATCGCAACAGCCAACCAACAAATATAATTATGTGCCTACAATTTTCTTTTTTTAGTTTTGTGGAATCCTGCAGTCCTTGTTGTTTGTTTTGTTGTGTGTGCAAAGTTTTTAAAAAAAAATTTAATTTAAAAAATATTAAATATTGTTTGTAGGGATGTTTTTCATCGTAAAAACCCTTAACAGATTTGACTGCAGTCAAGATGTTTGCAGATTTTGTGTGTGTGTGTATAATATTTTTCGTAATAAAGAGAAAATTTGCGAGAGTTTAGGCTTTTGTTTTCCATATTCGAATTTTGGTTTCATTTACGGTTTGCCAATTTTTTATGGCGATTATTATAATGTTACAGTTCTCTTTTACTTATTCATAACTGATATGAAGTCATGCATATGAGCGGTGTAAAACTGCACTGCCAAACCTTAGGCACGGTTACCTAATTCGTGATGCAAAATCTTGAAATGTTGCATTTAAAATTCTAGCAAATAAAATTTAGCAAAAGAACGTATTCGTGCATAAATAAGCAAAGATTTCAGGGATTTATTCACTAGATAAAAGTGCTGGAAATGAATAATTTTTATTAAATATAAAATACCACAATACAATTGATCCTCGAATACCTCGAGTTCTTTTAAAAATAAACTTTTGTTGCAGAGATAACTACAAGATTTAAAAATTTATTTCTCTTGAGCCATTAATTGAACCTTGCGGAGACAAACGCTGCAGGCGAGATAAAAAATAACGTGACTAAATGTGTTTTGTTGCTTTATGAGCGCTCATTAATATTAATAATCATCAACTTCTTTTATTTAAACTTTTTACTTTTCCATGCTTATAACCTTTCTAGAAAGTTGACATAGTATTATCAGCTGATTTTACTTTATTTGCCGCCTTCGAAAAAAGATATTATTTGCATTTATGCACACTGCGCTTCATCAGCTTAGCACACCCCCTTCCGTAAGAGATTTCGGATAAATTTAAACCAACCTAAAATCAGTAAAATTAAAATTGTGTTTCTGTTTATAGCCTGTTCTCTTTTTAATGAAATAAAACATAAAGGATTAATTTTGAATTGCAAAACTAATTTTTAGGCCTCCTTTTTGTAAAACATCATAAGCTTTGCGGAGGTCGTAAAAGAACCTTCTACATTAAATTTCTTTTAATCTGAAAAGACAACGTAGAGCGTATCTGAAGTCCATGTTATGTGTTCTTTTTCAAAATTAAGGGCATTTGTTCTTCATATATAGTCTTCTTAAGTGTGGAGCATTTTTTTAAAATCTTTGAATGGTAAATAAGCTCGCTTTAACGCCAACATGAGAGTTCCATACTTTTCTCAAAATCGTTCTTTTATCAGTATTCAAAAGAACTTTTAATTACCTCCTTTACTGTTTTTACTATATCTCGAATTGTTACACAAGAATACCGTTATTACTTTTAATTTTTGTCTTATTGAAAGCCTTGGGTTCTAGTATGCTTCAATTTTCGCTTTCTCTTTCACAGAAAATTATTTTCCTTTTCCTATTCAGATGAAAATAGACCAATTGAGCAGCAAAATAAAGTTGTTGGGTGTGCTTACCTGATGACGCGCAGTGAAGTACTTGGGAGATGGATAACCTCCTATAGCCTTTTACACACATACATTTTTGTATATCGAACGACTAGGTTTTCAGATAAAACTTTAATATACAGTCAAGTATATGTTTTTACAATAAAAAACAAAAGCTTTTCATTAATTGACTTTGCAAAAGTAACTGTTATTTCATTAAGGTAATATTTTTTAATACAAATTAATTTAGAATTGTGCTTACTATAGCAGAAACAAAAGTAAAACACACAGATTTAAACTATAATAAAGTGATACAAAATTAAGAATGTTCCATTATTTTAATGTCAAAAAATTGTTTTTACATTTTACAAAAACTGTATAAAAAATTTAAATCATATGGTTTAATATTTGGTGTGACCTCCATTGGCGCTCACAACGGCTTGTAGCCTCTTTTTCAAGGAATTTACTAATTTTTGCAGGTCATAATCGCCAGGAATTTTGTTCCATTCTTCAAACATTGCACATTTTAATTCACTGCGATTTTTAGAATGTCTTTTTGATATGACTATACGTTTTTAATTAGGTTTAAGTCTGGACTCTGGGCTGGCATGTCCATCAATTTTTTGCAATTAAACAATAACCACATTTTCACTATGTTCTCTTTGTGCTTCGGGACGTTATCTTGATAAAACTTGAAAAGCGGCTGCTTACTGTTCGTTAGCTTGAGTTTGTTTGCACTTTGCACTAAATGGTTCCTTAGTACATCTAAATGTTGCTGCGCATCCATGCTATTTTCAACAAAAACCAAATCTCCAACTCCTTTGCTGGAAATACATCGCCACATCATAATCGAAATATTTCCAAATTTGACGGTGGGAATAATGTTATTTTACTTTTGTCACAAAATAAATATGACGTTCGTTTGTGCAAAAAAAAAAATTTTAGTGATTTTTATTTAGCGTT
Source organism: Cistogaster globosa (assembly GCA_937654795.1). Lineage (NCBI taxonomy): Eukaryota > Metazoa > Arthropoda > Insecta > Diptera > Tachinidae > Cistogaster > Cistogaster globosa. The sequence continues at coordinate 84,053,255 of OW569404.1, read as the reverse complement.
TTTCTTATTGTTTCGTGCGAAACAGTAACGTTAAGTTCCTCCTGAAATTCTGCAAGACCTCTGGTAGATATTTTTGGATTTTTTCAACTGTTCTGATTATTAAGCGTTTTACTCTGTCGAAAATTTTACATGGACGACCAGGTGAAGATTTCAGCTCCAATCTGTGCTCGTTTTTAGCCCGATTTAATATGTTATAAACAGCTTGCCTTTGTAAGGAAAACTTATTTTTCTTGAACACTTTTTGTATGTGCCGGTTATAACAAACCAATTCGATCATATCCTTTGCCGTTATTTTTCCAAAATTGTTTTTACTACAACCGTTTTCGCTTATATTTACAGACTGAAGCAATTCAATTTTTTAAATGGGCTTCTAAAGCAACACAATGTTAATGTGTAAAGGTAAATGTCCATAAACATTCCAAATGTCCCAAAAATGTTAAAAATTTGCAACAAATATGAATTATAAAAACAATTTCTTGACAACCGAATAATTGACTATATGTTGTTGTTGTTTCATTTTTTCTCAATAATATCCATTTTAATTTTTGTTGTTGCTAAAGCACCTTCGAGAAGAATGTAAACAATAAAGTCAAATAGAATTTTATTCGGAAAATATAAAAAAATTTTGGATTTTGGAATAATTACTATAAAATAGAGTTTTTTCCATTGTAAAAACGTATACTTGACAGACTGTACATAGATAATTCAACTAATTATTAATTTAAAGCAAAAGGTTGAAGCAAAACTGAAATTATCTAAAATTACTCGAGCTTAAATGGTTGTTAGCACGTGAACTAAAAAGCATTTGATTGATTTGATACCTGGGTTCGTACCCCAAAAGCTGTCAATTTGACAGAACACAGCGCCCTCCTTCGCCAGTATTAATTTAAAGCATTTATGGTTAGCAGGGAAAAAAAATCGTTTGAATAGTTTCGGGGGAATTATATTTACAAATACCATTACATGTGATTTATATACGAAATTGCCTGTGCTCCTATTCTGTCACCTCTAGGATCGAAAATTGATAAATATCTTTATAAGAAATTTCATTTAGATGTTTAGTCGAGGTTGTTGCACACGCGAAAAAGGTCAAACTCTTTTAAAGAAAAATAACATTTTTAGAAATGAAATGCCTAAATACACACATATTTATTGGATAAGAAAAAAATTTATAGAAATTTTTAAAACTTAACATTACAGGCTTTAATATCACGAATCTTCACGAATCGCTTTTCGCGAGGCTGTTAAATATTTCCTGTTCATATTTTTATATTGTTCATTTAAACTATTAATACGGGCCCACTTTTTAATAAGTGTTTGGCATTCCCTTCAATAATTAACTAAAGGCTTGATTTATGAATGATAATGTGGTCTGTCATGCAAATGGGCGGAGGATATTAATGGCACATTATTTATGTTTTTCATTTAATTTATTTTCACTTTTTTTTATCATTTTACACACACGCACACGCTCAGACGTTTTTTGCAACATATGACAGCAATCTCTTAATTTGCATTAATAGATACAACAGAAAAAATAAAAATCAGGAAAAAAATACAAAATAATAATAAAGAAAGAACAGAGTGTAAAAAAGGATAATAGAATATGATAATAATTTCGACAATGACAATTTTATTTACGCTACAATTGTTGCATTTGATTGGAGTGACTGAACCCTCTGTCTGTGTATCGCCGTTCATTAGACACGTCCCATAAAAGGTTAATGAGGCGTGCAGCATAAAACAACTGTTCAGAATTCAAATTGAAAAAGCAAACACAACAACAACAAAATGGTAAATTAACAACAAATATAAAAAGATTTTATGGTTTTAATGGATTTTAAAGAATCCGATGATAATTTTTTATTTAAATTTATTCCATAGAATCATAAAGTTTTAATTAGTACCTGTATCAGCCTGTAATGAGTCATTCAGCCTGTGTGGTTGTCTGACTGGCTGGCATCATTAGGCAGTTTTGGTATCAAAATATTTGATTTTATTTGTTGCACTTGGTTTCGTAAAAGTCGAAAAAATACATCATCGCTATTTACTGCCTTTTAATGCCTCTCTCAGTTTTATTTGCCATACTGTTGATATGCCTTTTTTATTTTAATTAAATTTGAAAATCATTGCGTTAAGAAAATGAATCACTTAAGTTTTAAAGTGCTTTTGTTTTGAATTTTGTACTCCATAAAATACTTTTATTATACATTAAGTAATAACATTTAAGATTTAACAAATCGATACATGGTATCAATATTTTATTTATCATTAGAAAAGTATTTTTTTAAAGCGTTTTTTCATTTTAAATATCTATTTTGATGTGATTGTAGGGCCAAAGTTGCTATCGCTTTAACATATTTTATTTCATATTATTTATGTTAACTTTCACCACAGCTGGAAAGGGTTATGCAATATATTAGTTGGTCATTCTACAACATAAAGAATATATATTCTTGATCCTTATGTATAGGGGTGTCGATTTAGCGATGGTCGTATTCGAATTAAAGCCAGGGGTGGAATTGTTACATCTGTGATCGTATCGACAATCGTGCGAAAAAAATATTATACGTTAATCGTATAAACTTAATATGATTGCAAATGGATCATTGTTCACAATAGCTTTTAAATTGAAAAATTCTAATGCTACAGATGGAGAAAAAGAAAGCTGGTCGGTATTTTGAATTTCGTTTTTTCAAAAAGTCAAAAACCTATTTATTGCCTGTAACACTATACTCAAGGACGGATGCTTCAATTAAGATTCATTCACTGGGCCTTGGAAGTTTTTCTTTATAAGGGGCTCCTCAACTTCCTTAAAGTCAATTAGGAAGATTAATTAATTAATTAGAATTGATTTTAAGCAACTTTAAATTTTTTTTGGCGATCTTTTATTAGTTTTTATTGAAGTCTAACTAAGTTTGTTTTAATCTCTAATATTGTGAATTTCCATCATTTAACGTATGACATAATCTAAAAAAACGTATTTTTAAGATACCTTTCTACGTTAAGAGATGTAACGATTCCACCCCAGTCTTGCCACGGAAAATTTATAATCATCATTCTCCAATGGTGGATATATGTTTAAAAAAATAAGCGCGCACCTATTTCCCGCACCTTCTTAGATTTAGTTGTGCTATTTATGTTGATTATTGATGTTTTTTAGTTTTTTGTATTGAAAATCGAAATTACAGAAAAAAAAACTACAAATTGCTACCTGGTAATATCTCTAAACCATCTAATTTTCACCAAAAATATTAAACTGGGTTAAAAAGTTGTTTTGCAATAAAAAGTTGAAAGTTACATTCAAAACTGAAAGTTCAGAAAAAAAGTTTAAATTAGAAATATAAATAAAAAAAATAAAATTTTACTAAACGATTATAATTAAAAAAGAAATATTAACCAAAAACTTGAAATTTCATCTAAACTGAAAATGAATAAAAATAACAAAAAACTACTAACAATTTTAAAGATTTCTAAAAAATAACCTACAAGTGCAAAAAAATAACAACAATTACAGTATTCGGTAATATTTTTATATTTTAATTATACACGTAAAGATGTCAAATAAACAAATATAAACAGATCAAGTTTACCCAAAAATCTTCATTATATTAAAAAAGATACGTATTCTGACTATTTAATTTCAATATAACTCAGTGTTTCCCAACCTTTTTTACGCCACGCCCACCTTAACGTTTCTAAAGCTTGTATGGCCCCAGATATAATTTTTAACCTTTAAAAAACACACTCCGCGGTGAATCCCAGACGAAGTTAACATGACGACTCTAATTACACAGTTGATATTTGGGTAACGTCAAACAAAATTATACCTAATAATTATTTACAGCATTTTTTATGTTTTTTTTTTTGTTAAATTTGTCGCCGATATCTAGCATTTCATTTAACTAATCCAAAGCGAAGAGTTAAATGCTTGTCGAGTCCATTTTTTAATTGCCACACCCCCCTCCTTATCTTTCAAATTGCCTCCTTGTGGGGTGAAGATCCCACATTGAGAAACAATATAACTGAACTAACAATATCAAGTATCATTACTTGAGTTTAAAAACTATTTTTAGCTGCCTGAAGGAAATTTTTTAACGGTAATGCTTTGAAACTTATACGCATTAGTTAAAAACAATGATTTTGTTTTTTAAATAATAAATAATGAAATCTTTTTATTCTTAACATTTTTATAATTCATATTAAATTAGCATTATTTATAATTCAGTTCAAATTGATATTTTTTAGTCGATCTAATTATTTATTGCTTTCAGTTTCAGCCTTACACAGGAAAAATTTATTTTCTGAACTATCTTATGAATTCAATTATACATATTTCCCTCTAAAAGTTACTTTTTTATCTTTATCATTTTTAACCAGGCTAAAAAAATATTGAACTTTTTTTAAATTAATTTATTAAAATTTTTTAAAACTTCATTTAAAATTTGCATAAATTAAAAAATTCAAGTCTTCAAAATATAATATCGTATAAAAACGTGAAACAATTAAAAACAAACTTTAGCATTTGGTTTGATTTAATTTGTTTGCGTTTCTTAATTAAATCATAAAAATAATTAAAACAAATTTGTATTTTAATTGGTTAAAAAAAACTGTCGTTAAAAATTTAATGTTTCCACATTTTTAATAAAAGTGTTGTTAACCCAGCGAACACACAAATTTGATCTACGTTAAAGAATGACTAGAGATGAAACTATTTAATAAATCATTGAGTCCTTTAAAATTATTTTAAAATAATAAAAGTAAATATATTTTCTCGTCAAAAAGAAGGAAGAGTATTTAGTATCAACTTTAACGAAAAGACTGGATTCACATAAAGATTTCCAGTAAATTTAAAACATACTTTTTTGCTTTGGTTATTCGACGTTTGAATATCCTTTATTTTATTGGATGATGTTTTTTAGAACTATGTTATTTGAAATAACACTTTGAATGGAATGAAGAAAGTGCTGTTGTCTCAGTGAACATAAATGTGAGTTTAGGCTTGAAACTCAAACCATCTCCTGCTTAAAAAAGTTTTTAGTTGCGTTATATTTTAAATAAAAAGTCCTGTTTTTGAATTAGTGTTGACTGAGATGTAACGCCGAAATAAAAAACAAGGAGTGGTAGAAAATTAATTCATTCTAAAGAAATTGCTTCCAAAGATATAAAACCCTTTACAGAGCTGTAATAAAAAAGCTAAAAATCTGGTCTTGTTGTTGTTATCCACTGAAAGAAATTGTTGGATGTGCGGTTTAAGGGCAGATAAAAGGTAGACTAAAGTTCAGGCTTCAGCAGAATTTGACATAGAATAGAAAAAAATTGTTTAGCAGCCTCGGTAATTGGGCTGATGAAGCGGCTTGTTAATTAATCCAACTGTTACAAGGGGTAAGACGTTTATGTATTAAAGCAACCTGGCTAAGCTAAAGATGGAGAACAAAGTAATAAGACAACTCAGTGGGGCAGTCGTGGCAAACAAAACTGATTTTGTTTAGTTAGTTGATACTCCCGTGGTCTCAGCTAAATTTATGCATTGGTCACTGGAACAGTCTTTAAAGTAGACGCAGTTGGACTGTGAATTTCTTCCTACTTATGATTAATTTCTTCAGAAATTACAAAAGTTATCTCTGCCCCTTAATTGTTAAAACATTAACGACAAACTTCCATTAAATTCTTTTAGTCATATTTTTGACTTCATTTGATTAAAATTTTCTGTTCTTCTGTGAGCTTCTACGAGAAAACATTTACGTTTTATTATTATTCTTGATCAGATAAATTACTCCAAAGACTCAACACTCTTCGTTGTGTATGCTCACACCCTATGAGATAAGTTATCGAAATTCACATCTAAATTTCCTTTTATTTATAACGAAACAAAATAAAGTTGTCAATAATAATTTATAATTAAAATAATGAATAAAATTGAATGATAAACAAATTCTAATAACTAGAAAGTCCAGTTGCACTCACATATTGTTGCTGTCCATCAGTCTCTCCATACGCTTGCTGCTCATTAGTTTTAATGTGAACTCATTATTTGTTAAAATGAAAATCACAGTTGGACACCTTGAAACAATGACCAATAATGTAAAATAACCACAACTATATCATCAATAGAAATACAATAATAAAAATAAACAATCGCACAAACAGCGATTCCTTGACACATAATGGCAAAAATGGAGACATTTGCATGTTGTGATGGGCGATTAATTTTCGTAACGCTCATTATGGATTTTATTGTTTCATAATTTTCAATAAAATTTTATTTAAAATTTCTAAACTAAATTGAGAGGGTGGTTGCAAAAATTAGGAGGATTGGGTGCAACACTCGACTGTATGCCAATTTAGGACTCGTGTGCTATAAACTGTTGACTGCTGAAAAGCATGACAGTAACATTAAATATTAATGTGGGTTTGTGTTTTGTTTATGCGAATATTTATATGCTGTTACTGGGATTCTATATTTTTGTGCCCTCAATTAAATTTTTTTATTTTTAAAAATTTTAAGGACAATCAAATTTTAAACGCGTGCCCATGCCAATTGCTTTAAATTCATATGGGTCATTCAATTTGGTTCATTTATTGTGAATTTCAATCATTTGCGGTTTGATTGTGTACAAAATATTTTGATTCGTTATGAGTTTATCTTTTCTCCCGCAGAGTTAATTATTGTTATAGAACATTAAAGAATTTTGTGAGTATATTTTTTACAGATTTGAAACGCCCATATCAATCGATATGTTGGAACAAAAGGTTATTTAGTCGTTGTTATTAAAAAAAGCTACTTAATTTATAAAAAATATTTTCCTACAACATCTGCTGGAAATGCTTCTGGTATTTAGAACGTAATTATATTTTTAATTGTTTTTCATAGTAAAACAAAATTAATTTATCCACCCGATATACACTCAACGGAAAGATTTAATTTTTCGTAATAAAAATAAAAGGAATCTTTCGAAAACTACAAATCATCACAGGATACCGCCAGGACAAATTTGTTGTCTGCTGCAGAAAGTTTCTTTTGAGAAGAAGAGTTTTTCAGCATTTACTTATTTTTAAAGGAAATTGGTTTTGTTTTTCAGTTATTCTTCAATAAAAATTTAACTAATGTTGGAACCAAAACAATTTCATATGCGTTGAATAATAAATATAAATCATGGCGGATTCATGATTTTAGTGATAGCAGTGGCGAATTAATTCATTTTCGCCTTCTCTAGAAATGTTAAACTCCATATATAAAAAAATTTACACCAAAAATGTTTAAATGATTGTTTGTTTGATATTTCAAGTAACGGTGAAAAAGAATAAATTCGTCACTGGTATTATCTGATGTATGATTTCGCCATTTTAATGATTTTTAGTTATTTGGCGAAATAAAAAATGTAAACAAGCACAGAATTATACACAGGAGTAATCGTTTATAACAACTAATTAATTATCACTTCTATAAGCATTAAATGATAATGCTAATTTTTTTTGCATTACCATTATTGAACAATTTTTAATGCTTTTAATGAAAATATTTTATTATTACTTTACTCTAGATGAAATGGTTTAAAAAATTATCATTAATAAACGCATTTCCGATGCTCCTAATATCAACCAATGAAGACAATCTAATCCTTTTTCAAAAGGTTTTTTTGTAAAGATACTGCGATTATAAGTTGTCTTTTATTAAAGCAATTATTTTTTTACAATTGTAACTACTATTTTAATAATTTCATTAGCATTAGTAAAATCAATTATAACTAGAAAGTAGAAAAAAGAAAGAAAGTAGAAAAGAAAAAAAGAAAGTAGAAAGAAAAAATTGTGTCAATGCAATTAAACAGGTTTTAAATGTAGTGCCCTCGTAAGTCTGTCGAATTGCCAGTTTTATGGTTCCAAAAAACAAACTGATTGCCGATGAAAATTGCACTGATTCTTTGATGATCCTGCCAAAATTGTTATGAACAACATATGACTTTAACAGAACACGCCCACATGATTTGCGGTACGTGAGACGAATTAATAACTTTATGTTAAATTTCATAGTGGTGTAATTTTGTAAAGACTGAAAGAAAGTTTTTACAACAATAATAAGTTTTGTTTAGTTTTTGATTAAAATTTCTTCTTTTTTAAATAAATATTAAATTCATTCAATTATTTATTTATTGGAATATTATTTATTTATTTATTAAACGTACAACTGAATCAATTGAACATTTAAAACCCTTACTAGGTGTATAAACTTGTTTTTTGGAGAAATACGACTCTGCCTATTGATTTCTTTGTATGGGGTTCTCGATGCTGTGAAGTTTCTACAGTTATTCATTGGATTACATTTGTCTTCAAACAATATTCTCTCCTAATTATTTTTTAATACAACTAATAAATTATGCCTCTTTTTCAAGTTTTTATCAACTTTTTTTACGGTCTAACCAAGCTATAGTAATCGATTATTTTGTGATGAGATTCTGATAGGGTTTGTAGATTCAATTCAAAAACTAAAGCTGCTAATATAAAATTCAAGTGGAAGGACTTGAAAACTTATAAATTTAGATATATTTATAGATGGAACAGCTGCACCGGATTGTTTTGAAACTTATTTCTTTCAACAGCGTGATACTCCGATTAGTTGGCAAATTGATTCCCCATTCCAATGCTCTACCGTCTTTGGTTCGTTTTGAGTCAATGCTTTAAGAGGTTAGAAGTGGTTTAAAGTGTATACTTTTTTATTAGGACCTTTACTTAGTAGGTAGTAGTAACAATAAAACAGTGAAACACACCCCACATTGCATCGATGCTCGGGTGAATCAATAAAGCTGGATACCCTACTGTCACCGATGTGCTTCTTCGCTCTCTCCTGCACGCGGTCGAGTAACTCCAAAATAGTCTTTGGCCTATAAATGAGAGTTGTATTCCATTTTCGGTCCGATAGAGGCTACAAAGATAGCGAGGTCATTAGAGTGAAGTATTTCTTACACCGTTTGAGAAAAACTAAGCACTCAAATGTTTCTTCTGCGACATTCCACCGCATTTAATTTTCATGCCAAGAACATCGAGATAGCAAATTCAGCTGTACGCTTTTGCAAAAACACTTGGATTTACGAGCTTTAAATTAATCCTGTTCACAAGGCCCCATTTGAAGATTACCCAAAGATCGCGTTTAGGGGTATCGTTCGTGTGATTCCGCATAGCACCAATTTCCGAAAGGCGTAGGCTATTGCGAAATGAATATGAATGGCATAAGCGTCTGTCATCTGCGAAGGAATTAATAGGGTTGAGAGTGTGACCTAGAAGGTCGTTAAGAGAAATAAGAAAAAGAGTATAAAAAAGGATAAAACCTTGCAGGTCCCCTGGGGGCTACTCTGCATTTCGATTCGAAAAGAAAATCATTTGAATTTGTATGTCTTATGCATTGTGTTTCGAAAGTAGTTTCTTTCGAATCGATATGCAAATTATCCCCCCTAAATTTACCTTGAACTCGTTTATGAGATTCCATCTATAACAACTCGTATAGTTCGATCCCTGAGCAAAGCTCTATATGAGTCTAGAGAAGCTATCACCGACGCCAAAAGCATGTCATACTTTATCAATCGTCTTGTAAATATCTAAAGCCACCACCTTACTTTCGCCAAAATGGTAAATTTATTGACACCATTTTTCGAAAAGAAAGGCCAGTAATTCACCCGTAGAGCGTCGCATACGGAAGCCGTACTGCCGGTCATTAAGTATGCCGGACTTCAGACATTTTTTCCTTAAAATAGATTCGCTGTTTTATTTATTCGCTTAATTATCCCTAAAATATTGAATAGTAATTTTTCCATTGGTCAGTGTATATAATTCCAAGTATTTCTAGGGCTATTGTTAACATCCGAATTGTTTATCTTTGCTATTTTTGTTGTTTCTTTTTAGATCTAAAGTTATTTAATTAAAATTTTCCAAAAGAAGTAACACTTTTACGCTTTATTTTCGAATGTGAAAGAGAAGAGTTTTCGTCTAGCGATAATACTTTGTCCACAACTAAAACCACTGAACCATATCATAAACCTGTCTATGATTTTTGAAGTAACTGCCTTAAGGGGACGACTTGACATCTCTAAATTTTTACGCTAAAATGTTGGTAAAAGAAACGTATTTTATGATAAAAACTTTCTGCACGTCTATTCTTATTTTTTATTATTTTATGATATTGTGTTTGCTTTTATTTCTTTTAATACTTTAGCTGGAACGTAACTAAAAAAAGATCTACAAGATAATTTTGAAATCATATTTTTAATAAATCTCAATTTATCAAGTTAAACAGGGGTGGCTCGTGTTTGGTTTCATGGGCGAATCAAAAAAATATATTCTACACATTTTTTTGCATTTTCTGGATAAAGACGAACTTAAGCTTAACACCTTTTTTGTTTTCTTAATTTTTTTTTAATTATATTTGACCCTAAAACCGAAATTAGGAATAGGTCTGTAAGAATTATTTTCTTCAAAGAGTACTTTACATATTTTCACTGTCGCAAAAATATGCTGATAGATACAAAACATGTTTATTATTGCTGTTGCTATTACTGTTTTTTCTTTGTTAGTTGTTAATTATTGTCTCTACATTGTGTAAATTAACGAAACAAATCCATGTTTTTGTTGCTTTTATATTAGAGGAACATTTTTATTAAACATGAATGAACACTTTGGCAGCTATAAAAAATGGAAAAGAGTAAAAAGTACATGCAATCTTAATAATAAAAAAAGCAGTAACATTGTTAACGTTATAATAGTAATAACAACAATAATAAACATTTCCTAAGTCTGCCCATTAGCGTGAAGCGTATGAGGGATTATAACAGCAGAAATTCAACGAACGACAGACAGCCTCCACACTGTTAGCGTAAAGTAGCAAAAAGAAATAATGATAGAAAATGAAGTTGGTAGAAATATAACAATTCTAACGAGGATTATACACTTGTTCAACATTATCATCACAGCAGGATACTAGACACACATACACACACAAACATTAAAAAACTGTTGTACCTCTTTGGAGAATCTTAAATGAATGAGGCGCTTGAAGTAAATATTTTATTTAGTGTTACGAAAATTACTCTTGTACTCAGCGGCAACAATCTAATATATGTAACAATAATGTTACCGATGTGGCCTTGGGTGCATGTGTGAAATATAAACATTTATACATTCTCCTATTTAAAGGAATATAAATGATTCATGTCCTTCCATGCTGTGTTTTCGTTCTTATTTTAATCCACTTGGTTCCGGTAAAAGTTTATTGCACACATATGTTTTATAATAAACTCCATCGTATCCTTTAATACTCCACAATAAACCACTAACAGAGCAATTGTTTGTTCTGAGTATTCTCCTCATTTGAAAATTATATTAGGAATTTGTCTTTGTTCAAAAAGATTGAGCTGTTATTGTCCGCCACAGGTTGCGGATGTTAGACAGGATAAATTATGAGCTTGTGGGCTAGAAAGATTGTGAAATAAAGCAAACTCTACAATGTAAATTAAAGAGAAAACTTTTTTTGTTTTACTTGTTATAATCAGTGCTTAAAAATCCTTTTTTACAGTTCTTTATAATTAGTAAAAACCTAAAAATATCACATTATTTTACTGCTGACTTTAATAACAGTCAAAAGTGTACGGGTTCGTTGTTATCTTACAAACAGTTTAAAAAGGCTTTTGTGGAGCAATATAACTGTTAGACTTAGTTCAATTTTAACTTTTACAAAAGTCAGTTTGAATGCCTTTAAAAGACTTTAATCTACAGCTTATAATTTCATTAGAAATTAAAAATATCCTCGTTTTTCGATTGCTTTTTTTAAGTTAAGAATTTGACGCAGAAAGGGTTGCTATGGCAGAAATCGTTTTAAATGGTTCTTATTAATGAGATTTTATTCCGGGTTATCCAAATAATTGATAACAAAATAAACACGTGGCTTCTGTGAAGTTGGTTGTAAGCGTAATTCCGGGTTCTCTTCTAAAAAATCCCGCTTTGGTTCCATTAATTTTTTACAGAACCCCAACTAAATTTACTTGCGTTTAAAAGATTTGATTTCTTCTATTAAAATTGCATTCATAATTTAAAATTCTGATTATAAAAACGTAAAATCGTAAAATTTTCTTAAAATATATTGATAGAAGGAAATAAACTGTACCCTAAAAAAATCAAAAGATCACGAAAAGTGTACATACAAACATCTTTAGACTTTGTTTTGTAAGATACTTTAACTAAAGCCACTTTTGGCATTAAAAAACCAAGTTTTGTGAGTTTTATTTATTCTGTCCTTCTATTCAAACTCTAAATAATTTTTCTGTTCGATTGGTTTTCAATAGGACTCATGTCGGATAATTGGGAAGAAGAGTGGAATTGTTTGGGAACATTAAGAATCTGTCTACCAAAAGATTAAGGTACCTTTAACAATTAACGGCAGTGTCTATGAAGACAAACTTTGCTACTTTAAAGAATTTTATGCACTTTAAACAAAAACAATTCCTCCATCATACTTTCTACTTTACAGTTGGTATTAAAGCTTGCATTGCCATCGTTGCTTCGTCGCTGAGAATGGCATTTTTAAGCCACTTGCAAAAAATTGTTTGCTATTTTCTTTTTGTAAACTTTTATTGCAAAGCCACCATGGAAACAAAAAAATACGATGATACTTGCACATTGAACTTAAAGACATACTCCTTATTCTAGGAAAGATATTGGGCTAATTTTTTAAAGTTCTATTTTTATTGGATGAAAGTCAACTCAAATATATGCAGCAGCCTTTTATAAACTGTTTCCAATATTTTTATATAACTGCACAAAAATCCTGAAAAATGGCAGACGATAACTGTATGGCATATAATTACTTGTAAAACCATTATCAAAAAATTAATACTTTGGATATGTCTGGAACGTTCTGACTCGAAGATTAAATTCCTTTCTGCTACCGCTATGTGAAAATCCTCTTTAGTTCTGATTTTAACAAAAATTTTACGTCATATTTTTATAGCAAAAAAAGTACCAAATTGTATCTGTAAATTTTTTGTAATCCAAATTGTCACGTCTTTGGTAATACATCTGCTGACCATGTGGCCTTTGACAGAAAGAAGTCCTTCATTGCCGCTCATATAAAAACTATATATGAACATTTAAGTAAGCGATTCGATTTCATTTTTGTTTATCTTTATTCATATAAAAAGAAAATTCCAATAAAAATGGTCATTCTCAGGATTTTAATTTTTACTACAAATATGCAGTAAATTGAAATAACACTGATGATGTTGTAAATTCAATGGTCTCCCAAACACAAACAACTTTATGGCTTTAGAGCGTCATCTAAGAAAGTGAGCAAAGAAGTCAATAAAACAACCAACATTCACTTCACTTGCAAAAACTCATAAAACTGCTTTTTACTTTAAATGCCGCCATCATGATGCTGATGGTCGTTTTTCCTGATGCAATTTCCGCTGAAACACCTGATGACAGTTAATGATATATATTTCACTATCTACTGGCTTACAGGGTTTTGTTGTACTTTATTTTCTTTTTTCATTATAATGATTTTATTTTTAGCTTTGACACAATAAAGTTAGATGATGATAATGTTCACTGGCTATATTTTGCATGGATGGTGGCATTTTTATGTTGACTTTTAAGCGACTTTAATGACTATAAAAATAACTTTGCCAAATGATGATGCGCTGTTTTTTAGTTTTTCTAATGCTCGCAAAAATGTATTTCTTTGTTTTTGCCACATTCAGCAAGATGTAAAATCTGTTACTTAGATACAGAATTTAGTTTTTCTTCAAAAATTATTTCTGTTTTTTAAATTTTATTTGTCGTTTACAAAACAAAACTTATTTTTTTTAAGGTTTGTTTGTTAAATTATAAAGAATGTTTAAAGCGGATCTGAGGACGATAGATGCGAAGATGATTATGGATTTAGCGATCCAGAAAATGTGGTGTATAATTTTTCTCCGATTTATTTATTATTATTACAACTAACAATCAGTTTGTAAATAAATTAAAACTATTTGAATAAATAAATATAAAAAAAAAACTTAAAAATAATTTTTGTTTTCTCACCTCATCAAGACCTGCTCTACTAAGGAATCTAGTGTTGCCAAGTCTTCTCTATTCGGCAGGTGTTTGTCTATCTGCTTATATTTACTGTGACATAAACGGCACAATCCTTAAGAACATGTTTTATCGTCTATTACAGGATATTGCGTAGAGTGTCCTTTGTTTTCCTTGCAACATATATGTAGATTATAAGCGGTTTGTTTTTACAACAACTTCAAATCTATTATCACTCTCAGTACTTGCTTTAGTTTGCTTTACCACAGGCAATGAATTTAACCCAACTTAATTTAAATAAAAGGAATTAATCATCGTAACAAAGTTCCTCTTAAACAAATGCGCTGAAGATAGAACGTTAAGGCGTTTAATGATTTAAAATACTGTGTAAGACGAAGGCTTAGATTGACAGAGCTGCAGAAATTTAAAATTGTATAAGAGGCACCTTAACACTTCTTTGTTTGATTCATCTCTTTTTTGTACCATTAGATTTTGCTAATCCACAAAATAAAGCCGTTGAAAATGCTGATTAAAACACATTAAACTACTTTACCGCGTTGATAAAATTTTACACAAAATGACTTCACCGGCGAATGTTCGTATCCCAGCCATTGCTTTAATATGCTTGCTGCCAAAAACAAATTATTGTGATTTTCTATACCGTTGTTTTATCATAAATTTCAAGAAGTTGTCTAAAGCAAACATAAACTAAAGATCTCAGTTTCCAACTTTGAGATGCTCAGTTGACTTAAGAAACTTAGAAACTTCTTGGAATGTATTTTTTGATCGTTAACAAGCGAAAATTATCTTGAGCGCGATGAAGCCAGGACAATGTAAACTCTACGTTTTAGATTTCGGTGTCTTAAGATCCAGTTTTTCAAGCATTAAGTGTAAATAGTTTTCGGTGTGGGATGAACTAAGTTTCTTCTGTCTTTATTACGTGATATAATAATACAATTTCTTAATGAAACGTTTTCTGGTCCTGTTATCTCACCATTTAATATACAAACAGAATAATCTAATCAGTTGCCCTTTCGTTAATATTACTACTTCTTGCAAAAAAGTGGTGAATGGTGAAAGTCTCTAAAATTTTCCAATTATATAATAACTAATACTTAAATAAGATAAAAATTTTAAATTCTAATAACTTTCAAATTGCACTTAAAACATGATCTTAATGTATTTCTGTTTGTTTGTTTTTTAAATCAAAAGAAAATAATTTAGAAACAAAACCGGTCATTCTTATTGTTTTGAATGTCAATCTCCTTAATGTTCGTTCGTTATTAATCCATACAAAGGGGCCTTACAAATCTGCCCTTTGCCAGTTCAATAAATTCTTTCATTATTATTTTTAAATATTTACAACAAGTATTAATACGATTTTCTGTTTTGACCAGGTGTAATATTTCAAAATACTATTCAAGTCTTATTCATTGTCATCGCAACACAAAACAAAAAAAATTTTATATTTTTTGAAAAAGAACCCCTGTCAATTTTGACGATTGTGAAGTTATTTTTGTCTTTTTCTCCTTTTTTTGGTGAAGAGTAAAATATAAAATAAAAATATTTCAAGTATATGATCGATTTTAATCTGCATAGATCTTTTTGTTGTTGTTGTAAGTGTGTATTATTTTTGTATTTATGTAGCATATTGTTTTGTCCTCTGTCAACTTTAATTCAATTTTAAGGATTCAAATTTCATACAACTTCAAAAAAATAAAATAATAATAATAAATAGACTCAACAACTCTTGTGGACAAATCACGACTACTGTCTGAACTCAATATGCAAAAATTACAAAAAAAAAAAAATTTAAGGGTTGATTTAAATGCAAACGTATGTGTTTTCAATTCGTTTTGTTTACAGAAAAGGGCAAAACCCCTCTGGATTTGTTACATTTTGTTGCATGTTTTCGTGAATTTCATTGTTTTGACATAAAAGACATGTGCGCTCGTGCTCATGCGCGCAATACTTGAAATGTGACGATACAATTTATATTTCGACTAGTGCTACACTTAACAATTCATCCAAAAGCCAATTTTAATCAACTGCAGTGCCAGAATTGTTAAAATATAAAAATAATAAAAAAAATTATATTTTATTTTAATGAAGTGGCAGCGTTATTGTCTGGAACTGTTATCCGTTTGAATGCTCATTATTTTTATGGGGTATTGTTTCGGCAAATTTAAATAAATGTAGCACACAATTTTGTTCAGCCTTCAATATTTTAAAACCTTTTATTACTTTTTAATGTTGTAACTGGTTTTCTGGTAAATAAAGAAAGCAGGACTCATCTTTTCTAATTTTTCCTGGCAAGTCGCGTGCTATTTAACAAAAGATGATATTCTGTTATGCAATCAAAGATGAGTTTCAGGTTTTACACTTTTAATTCTGTTTCATTAGAATAAAGTAATTTATGCAGCTTAAAAAAAAAATAAATAGATTTGAAAAACTAATATTTTCTTTTTAATTTTCCCTTTTGATTCTTTCCGTTTTGTTACCAAAATGAATAAACGACATTTATTATATGAACGATATGTATGAGCTTATTGTTCGCGGCCTTACCGGATCTACTCTTTTAGGGCGCCACCATTCAAACAAAATATATCAAGACTCTAAGCAAAAGTTCACAAGGGAAGAAAATGTCTTTAAAACCGTACTTGCAGTAGCGGGAGAATAACAAAATGAAGTCTTAGATCCGAATTTCGAAATCTGGAATAGAAATTTTACTCTCTAGACAGTGATCGCTCAGTTCAATTTCATTGAAACAGGTTCAGCATTATGCAAATGCCTTTTTTATTCATTAACTTGGTTTTTGTTAAAGTGACTTACGCCACTTTCAAAATAAACAGCGTATATACGATCTCTGTACTACTTTGTGTTGACTCGAAAGTTTGCATTTGGAGGACCAAACGAATTTTAAAATTGATATTCTGAGTTACTTCTGCTCTGCACAGTACTGATTGAAATGCTTTAAACTTTTTATGTAATTTCTATTCATTTTTTTTGTCATTCTGTTTCGAATCTGTGTTGTTTCCCTGAAATGCGTGTAATTAATTTCATATGCTTGCAAGTCGTCGTTTTCGCCTCAAAAGAAAGCGTGAATGATTTTCAAATAAAATGCGAGGGGATGTACAAAAAAGGGATTGTAGTTAGTTGTTTGTTTTTCTTTCTAGTTTTATTGTTGTTGTTGGTTTGTTATGTGACTTTTAGCAGAATTCAGTTTGTTTTAAATTAACACCTTTGGAAATCTTTACATTTCAAAATACAAACGTTTTTCAGCTTTGTTTGATTGTTTTTGTTATTTTAGGTGCTCTTTGCTAAAGCGAGTCTATATGTATTTGTATATATGTGTCTGTGATTGTGTGGCATGGCTGGTTGAGTATTTATTTCTTTTGCCTAGTTTGCTACCACTCAGCGAACATACCTTTTTTGTTTTGTTTTTATTTTAATATCAGTTTTCCAATTTTCATTCAAACTCGTTCTTTTATGCAGCCATATGTATTGTGTCTCCTTTGATACTCACTCGTATCCCTTTTCATCAGTTTTGTACAAAATCAACATTTGTGGCAAGTGTTTGCGTTCCTCAATTCGATTTTACAATTGTTATTTATCTTCTTGTTGTTGTAGTTATTGCTTTGTTCCTTTAGATACACTTTTTTTGTTGTTGCTCTTTCGAACTGTTTTGTTTTAATTTTCAAATATTATTTCATCATCTTGCAACAACATTATCAGCCATATAACGTTTTTAATACTCTATCTCTCTGTCTATTGTTGACTTTAGTTCATCGGATTTATTAACTTTTAAACTTTTTATACCAAAAGTTGTTCAATTCATCGGATTCGAAAATTAAATGCAAATATTTGATTATCGTAAGCAAAGAAATAAGTTCAAGTATGAGTTTGAAGGATGAACAATATGAGTATTTCTCTGTTTTGCATAAATATTGTTTCTATGTGATTGAATAACTTTTTGTTTGTTGTAACTAAAAATTGAGTTTTCATAATTTTAAAAATACATGAAAATAATTTGGACTGTAGAAATAATTCATATGAAAATACTGCACCAATAAATGTTGATAGTGAATGAAACGCGATAGTATGTAAATTTGCCTTAAAAAATCATAAAAAAAGCACTAGGAAATTGGTGTACGAAAACTTTCTACTTGCAAAAGATGACTGGTAAAATTTAGTTTTCTTATTTATTTTGCTAACCGAATTATTCAGATAATTTTAAAAAAATATTAAATTAAATTTAACATCTTCAATGCATTAGAACTTGGAAACAACTGCAGTTGGGTTAATGAATTTTAACATGAAATAATGAAAGCTTTGCAGTACTTCTTGTCGTGGTAAAAGCTTTAAAATTAAAAAAAAATAGTTATAAAGAAATCCGATTGAAAGGCAAGATAAAATCCGCAAGAATAAATAAGATGGAGTAATAGGGTGCAACAGCAACGCTATCCGCATATGCTAAAGTCCATTTCTGTTAGTGTTGAGTTGTAAAACTATTACTATTACCTCCCCCCATATGGCACTGGAGTTATAGCTTCAAATTATTTTTATATTAGAAGAAAGTATGGTTTGAATAGAAAAAAAAAAATAATATTAAACGATTTTACTGCAACCACAACCATGATATGTGCTTCTGTTATGGTTACTAAAATCAAAGTTTTCCTTTCCGTGTGAGCTTTAACAAGAATTACATTTTTTACCTTTAGCTGCTACGATAAGTAAGAGGGACTTCACTAGATAAGTGTATTAAAATTAAGTAACAAATCTTTTAAGATCTAAACCCTTTCATTCTAATACGAGTATTAATTAAAAATAAGACCGGAAGTCAAACAAAGTCTTACACAGAGTTTATTAAATGAAATAAACAAACTCGTAAATATATTTTTGGCTAAAAACAATTTTCATGCTGAACAAAAAATAAAATGGACAATTTAAACAAAACATTAACAAACTCAATTAAAACCTTATTAAAATTTCAGTTAGAATCGAACAAATGTTTGTAAAAGTAAAAATATTCATATTTTTTCCTGTGTAAACTTTCTAAAATCACAAATTTAAGTGAATGTGATTTTTGCTGCTTAAGTTATTTAAGAGATTTTGGTTTTTATGCTATTGCTGTTTGTTTTTTTGTATTAAAAAAGCTCTGGAAAAATATTAATTTTTCTGGTTCTTATTTTTGTAAACTAATTTTTTTAAAAAAATCTTTAACCTTGACATATTTGTTAACCGATTAAATTTAAATGACTGATTTGCTTTTATAATTATGCCAGCACTCAGTAGATTTTAGGTGCGATTTTCGAAACGTTGTGGCAAAACTTAAATAAAGAAATATTAAAAGACGTTCACTTGTAAGTTTTCCACTTCGAAATTAATAGGAATCATTACCAGAAAGTTGCTTAGCTGCAAATTTTTATGTAATCTTCACTGTCCAATCTACCACAAATGGCTGAAAACACAAAACACTTGTCATCAGCAAGTCTTTCCTAGAGTGTTCACAGTAAAAATCTTATCTCCAGTTCCTCACAAGATAGAAATTTGCTAAAATTGTATCATTAAGTGAAGTGCTAAACAAACTCTAATTAGTCGTTGATTTCTAGTTGGTTTATTTTTGGGAAGTTGCAACCTTCTTAAACTTTAATCTTAAGGCGGCAATACAGAAATTGAACTGAATGTATGTTCATGTTAATATAATTAATTAAATTGAAAAACTATTTATTTGCAACATATGTGTGGCAGTGATAATCTGTCATTAGGGCTTAATCTTTTGTAGTAAAACTTGTGTTTCCAGGCTCTTAAAACATCAAATGTATTCCAATAATAATTGTTTTGGACAATAATTGTCAACTTACTGCATTCAACCCTTCCTTTTTTCTCTTATTCTCTTCTATTGATTTCTATTTGGTTTGGTTTACTGTGTCTTAACATCGCTTCAGGGCAAAAATTAATACACCGACAGAAATTTGTTTATTTTAATTTAGTTTATATGTTGGTTTTCTTTTCTCTTTGGAAATTTATAGCATCTATTTGGTGTAAAATTTTAATACACATTAATTCGTTCTATATTTTCAAGGTTTTAATTTCTTTTTGAGTGTATTTAACTAAAAATAAAGCAGAAGGACATGTTACTGGTTCGCAGCATCACGGACAAGGTGTTTTAGTTCCCAAAACTTCATCATAAACATCATCATTGTCATTATAAACAGATCTACTTTTACTTCCACCAAAACTGTTAAACCAGAATAAATCCTAGTAAATGCTGCACAAGTTCACATGCACACAAACACACACACTATCACAAAAATGTTAATATAACTCCATCAAGCAAGTAGAAATATTTAACAGGGATTATTACAACGTTTTGAACATTCATAAGTGTGTGTTGAAGAGAATAGAAAAACAAAATAAAGAAAAATATTTAAGTGCGAGTGAATAAATCTGTTTTGATTTTAATCCTCATTATTCACCGACTGCACATTTAAACACAATTTATTTGTACTCTTATGTATTGACGTGTTTCTTTTTAGTTGTTGTTGTGTCTTTTAATTCTTTTGTTTGAAAGCCATTGTTAACTATTACCGCTGTATTTGCTGTTGTTGACTAAGCTTGTCTTCTTGATCGTTTGTCGGCATATCAAATATAATAAATATTGAATTTATTAAAATGTTAAATAAAAAAATGTTTGTTCTTGTTTGTTCGCTATTGCTCCGGGTGTTAAAGTTCACTGCGCATTTGTTTGCCTTTAAACTACATACATCAATAATGAATAAATATATGAATGGATATGAATATATGAATGGCTACCCACCATTGCTGAATATAAGTTGTTTTAAAACAAAATAAAAAATCTAGCGTAAAATACGTAATATTTGATTTAGAATCGTTGCACAGTTGTTTAGTTAAAAATTAAATTAACGTTAATTTTTATTTTTTAGAATTGATAAAAAAAACGAATTATTTACCTACACAATAAAAAGGCAGTGTAAAACCTACAGAATAAGTTGTAAATTGGTCCACTGATGTGCATGTAGATCTCCGCCAAATTATATTTCGAACTTTCACACAACTAAAACAAAAATACTCTACAACTTTTTACAACAACGAGTTCTCTATGCTATCCACACATACAAAAAAACACACATAAAAGCTATGCAATAGCTTTCTATTAATTGTTGCTGCAGATTTTTTTTTGATTGGTTCATGGCCTCACTTAATAAAAATAAGCATAAAATAAGCTTGGTGTAATAGTACAGTAGACGGCATAAGTTTTTTGACAAAATAAAAATCGTGTAAATTAATTTGTAAGTTATTTTGTAATTTCACACTAGACAAAACAAAAGATAAAAGTTAGTGAAATACATATCCTCCTTTGGCTTCAATAACTTTTTGAAGGCGTTTTGGTGCTGATTCAACTAAATTTGAAGAATCTTTCAAATGGCAGTGACCTTAAAAATGGTCTCTTCTCTGGTTTTATTTAACGAAACTGTTTTTTGCGTTAAAAAAAAACACACGTTTTCTTGAATTTTAAAATCGGGACTCTGAGGTGGCCAGCCTAACGTAATAACACCAAAATTATTCAAAAACTTATTGACCTTCCGGGCTTTGCGGCACGGGGCATTATCCTGTTGCAGTATAATTGATTACCCTATAAGCCTTTCATCAGAAAAAAAAGGCATTTTCATTTAGCGTTATCAAATATTGATTTTGGTTCATCGTGCCGGCGACAGGATCTACGTCACCCATCCCATTATACGCAACACATCCCCAGAACATTACACATCCTCCACCATGGCTCACTATTTGACTTTTTTTGTCGTACTTCCTTTGCCACTGTTACAAAAATTGTATTTTTGTATGAGTTATACTTAAAGTAACTTTCATTTGTCCATAGAACGCTTTTCCAGAACTCCGTTAGCTTGTAGATGTTCCTTTGCAAGTCTAGAACTTTATTTGTCTTAAAATTTCCTTCCTTTAAACGTCGTATAACAGTACGCTCACTGACTGGTTTCTTGGCCGTCAAGTTCTATTGATCTGCAGCAGTGTGAGGCTGCAGAAAACAATTTTTTGAAAATTATTGTATGAGGACTCGGTTGTAGTGTGCGTTATTTTACGTTTTGCACCTGATCTCGACATTTTTTAAGTCGTTATACTTTTTAAACTTATTAATTTGATAGTGCACAGTTTGACGCGGTACATTGATCTCTTTTGCAATGTCTTTAATGCTGTTACATCGTTAAACTTTGCTTCTATTGAAGATCTGGAATCCCATGTTTTAAAAAGCCTTATAATCAAGTCATATTTTTTTATAAATGTTTAATAACAATTGAACTTTGATAGAAAAGTTGTTCACCTTTAACGTGCTACAAAATGCAAAAAAAAGCCACAAAGACACCGTAAAAATACTTATGCCACGCAAAAATTTGTTATTCCATAAATTATTATCAGCAGAAAGAAAATGCAAAAGAAATCAATATAAAATTTCCCATGAGAGGAGCTAAAAATAGGTTCTTTGCTTTGTGCATAATTTTCGCTCCGCTACGAGGGCTGCTCTATATATTTCTGGCGTAATAGTGAAAATGCGAATATTTATAATCAAAAATGGTTTTATTGTTTTTCAAAGTATTCTCCAGCATGATTTATACACTTTTGCATGCGCTCAAACCAGTTGTCGGAGCACTTTTTCCACTCCGATTGAGACACCTCTAAAACATGGTTTTTGAACACTTCAACAGCTTCTTCTGGAGACGAAAATCGTTGACCATGCATTTTTTTCTTGATGTGCGGAAACAAGAAGAAGTCATTAGGTGCCAAGTCAGGGCTGTACGGCGGATGACCCATTAATTCGACGTTTTGGCCGGTCAAAAACGCTCTGGTTTGAGCCGATGTGTGAGAGCTCGCATTGTCATGGTGAACAATGATTCGTCTTCTCTTGTCGGTTTTTCGAATTTCTCCGATGACTGCAGGCAAACAAATTGTAGTGTACCACTCAGAAGTGGCCGTCCTACGTTGCTCAAGCGGAACAGTCGCTACATGACCAGTTTTGCCGAAGAAACAGGCGACCATTTGCTTCGAAGTGCTTCTTCCACGAACAATTTTCGTTGGATTTTGCTTGTCTTTGAAGACCCACACGGTCGATTGTTGTTTCGTTCCGGGCTCATACGCATAGATCCATGATTCGTCACCTGTGACGATCTTATAAACGTCTTTTGATGCACCGCAATCGTATTTTTGCAACATTTCTTTGCACCAATCGACACGAGCCTTTTTTGAGCGACTTACAAATTGTGCGGGATCCAACGAGAACAAACCTTTGTTACGGCCAGGTGTTCATGCAGTATCGAATGTATGCTGGTGGAAGAAATGTCCAAGGATGTCTCTATCTCTCGGTATGTCGCATGTCGATCTTGCATTATGAGTTCACGCACGGCATCAATGTTCTCTGGCACAACAGCCGTTTTTGGACGACCTTCACGGAATTCGTCTTTGAGCGAGCTTCGGCCACGATTAAATTCATTATACCAATTTTTCACAGTGCTATAGGATGGTGCTTCATCGCCATACAAAGATTTAAGTTCAGCAATGCATTCTTGTCGTGATAATCCACGTCGAAAATTGTGAAAAATTATGGCACGAAAATGTTCACGAGTTAATTCCATTTTTTTCTATATTAATTTTTTCAAGTCACTGTAAACAACACAAATAATGGTCGTACGTCAAAACGTTTTGAGTACGATTATGCTTAAAAATGACAAACTTTCCAATGGAAATGTCAGATTGCACTTGCCAGCACTCAGTGTTGCCAGGCCAGAAATATATATAGCAGCCCTCGTATATGACGACACTAAACTTAGATAGGTTGAACAGTCAGGAAAATGTTGCGTCAAAATACTTATGCCGACTTGTGTATTTAAGCAAAACTTTGAGTCTCAAAGTGTTATATGTTGTATTCAAAGATTGGCTTTTATTTCACATAAAATCTTTTTATTCCGGGTTATTTCTTAAAATTTATTTCTTGACTATGGTTGATCATGCTTTAATTTTTTGCGCACTTAAGATTTTGTATAATTTAAAATTCAAATTTTTAATTAAAGTTCTAGTGCTTCCTTATTTTAAATATTTAGTATCATCTCTCAATATCATGGATTGAACTTAAAATTTATGGCATATTTCCCAATATAATAAATTATTCCTTTTTTTTGTAAACAATTTTTAAATGAAAATTTTTTTATAATTTATTAATTTATTATATATTTAGTTTTTTATTTTTACTTCCAAGTTTTATTCCTTTAAATTTAGAAAAATTAAATTTATAATTTAACTTTCTTTTTGTGCAACAATATATAAACTTGCCTGGAATATTATTTTAGCTTGGTAATATTGTGTGTAAGTGTATGCGTGTTTGTGAGTCCTTATTGTTTTTTTTTTCTTTCTTTGCATTTATTATAAGGAATTGTTTACATAACAGACACATTTACGTGAGTAATGGATGCTTTTTAGGTTTTATTTATTATTTTATTACTAATGTTGTACGTTTTTTCTTCTTTTTGTTGTTACTTTGTCCTTTTATGCCACAAACTAAACAAATGTTGACCACTTTCCTATATGTTCGATATTAAAAAATAAACTAAGGAAAGGAAAAAGAGGAAGAAAATAAAAGGGGTCAAAAACTGAAAGCTCTTAATTCATACAATAACACATTTATGGAATTGTTCAAACAAGGATTTTTCTAAAGCGTTCAAGCGACTTTTTCTTTTTAACTCTATTGTTATTATTTCGAATCCATCACTCACGTAGTCATAATAACTCACAATAGCCCCAAACTACAAAAAAGAAGCTACACATTTGAAGTGATTTCATTCGCATGGCTTAAGATTTTATTTACACTACAAATACATACATGCACACATATATCTACAACAAACAATATTAAATGTAATTTATTAACACATAATTACATACGTACGTGAGAACTGTATAATAATAACTGATATTTAATAATAAAAACCCACTAACGCCTCCTTCCTGGGAGAAGTTTTGGTTCTTGGGAGGACCAGATATTATTTTAATCAGTTCTTATTTTTAAGCAGCTGTCAAAGATATCGTGAAAATTTAACTGTCGAAATGCTTACTAATCAAATCATTCTAGATTTTACGCTTGTCGGACTTGTAGAAATTTTTAAAAATTATCGAAATTCCGACTTTCGTCATCGTTTTAGTAGGCAACTTTTTCTTTGCTCCGTGAAAAAGTTAAGCGTGAGTGTAGTCTTTTGAACTGCTATCCAGTCATAGATCGGTATAAAGTAAAGAAACTCTAACTGCCATAGCAGTTAGTTATGAAGAATGCCTAGAAATTACATTACATGGTCCGTAATTTATTAAAAAAATCATCTAGCACTAGCCAAATTACTGCTCAGCTTCTATGTCAGCAAACAAAATTACCATGAATACAGCTGTCACAATTAAGAAATATGAAACTATTGTCACATTGGTGGCATACTTCTCGTCCAAAAATGCACCGAGAGAGCCAGAAAAGTCACTGATACTTTTAGTAGCATGTGTTGTTCCACATATTATGATACAAATAAAGCTCAAATATGGAGCCAAGGTCAAATTTATTTTCTCACAGCTCTGCTCTTCATTAAATTTATTAAATTTTTTTCTTAATTTTTATTGATCATTGATTACAAACATTTTGAAAAATTGCAAAAAGGTGCAAAATAAACTGCTACGGGCGACAATATAATCGCTCAAAGCCCAAAAAAATAACACTGAAATAAAAAATAATCGCTAAATAAAATTGAAGGATCAAAACAAAGAATCGCTTAAATATTTAGCATTTAAAAAAATACTCAAAGAGAACCTTTGCCATGAAACTGAAGTAGACCAAAGGTAATTTTTTAAGGGAATAAAACCTTCGATATTTGCAAATATTCAGGACATCGCTGTAAATAGTAAGTTAATAATTAATTGTTTGAATTATTGAAAGTTTGTTATTTGCTTATGTTAAAAACCATTTCTATGGCGTTATGTGGAGTTATATTTAACGTGTAAACCTTATTGCTAAAATCCTTTGAAACACACACAGCTGCACGCAAAGAAAAAACATGGTTGAGGTAACCATAATCTAAGAGCAACATATTATGGTTAAATTATATGGTTGTTGTAAATATATATTAATTTTAAAAACAACAATAATATGGTTGTAATTGCAACATATTGTTGTCTAATATTAAAATAATATTGTAAATAATAACCATAATAATGATTAAAGAATAAACAAATTATAATATAAAAATTAATATATTATGATTAAATAGAAACACTTTATGGTCAAATAAATGCACCATAATGTAGTTAAAAAAAGTAAACAAAAATTCTTTAAAAATCATAATGTGGTCCGTTAGTATAAACCTACTCTATAATGAAATTTGTATTACAATATTAAAATATAAAATTTTTTAGTTGAAATAGCATTTATTTCCTTCTGAAACACAAATACATATGTCTGGTAAAATTAGATTCTAATTATTTAACGTTTGTAGAAAAAGAATAAAATCTTCGTATTCGTATATAATATTGGACTTCGCCATCGCTACCAAAACTATTCAAATCTTGTGTGCCTATAAGAAACCAAGATTACATGGAATGTACTTAGCTTTAGGAAAATTTTTTACAGTTAAATTTTTTTTTTTTTTGTTTAGATTTTACTCGTCTTTGTATTATGCCTTTGTTGTATGGATCATATATGTAGCTTTCCCTTTGCCAAATGTCCTTGAAAATGGTAAATAATATGTGTCCGTTACTTCCAAAGGAAATATTTTAATTATTGAGTTGGATGCTTCCAATAAATATTCTCTTAACAACCTGAAATTAGTAATATTTAACATTAAAACAAACTAAATATTACAATACTTTATATAAATGTACTTACTTCTTATTAGGGTTATTATTAAGCATATAATTGCTTTTGCTATTTGTGTTTGTTGTTTGCTTTACAGACATTTTTCGATATTTTATTTTTACACATTTATAATAATATAATTACTTCTGTTTTTGGCATATCATTAACTAGGATGTCAGACGATCAAGTATTTATTTAAGTCTTTCAAATTGCATTCAAGAAAACAGCTGATTCAAGTCTTTCCGTTCAAATTTGCATTAAAAATTCTGTTGTCAGTGTTTTCTTGACATCTTGCTTAAAAACTTGCTTTGAAATTGCGTGCAGCCTACGTCACAGCTTTCAATTTTTGTGAATTTTGACAAGCAGTATGTGTAAGTTTCTTGATAGAGAATTAAACAAAAACTTGACCGTGTGACTGCACTGTAAAAGAAATTTCTTGACTTAGAATTATAATCTAGGAAAAGAAAAAAACTCTGTATTGTCAGAGCAGGCTATTGTGCCAGCTGATTGTTTCTCTACGCCAAATAAGTCATGAATATTTTTCGTTACATTTATTCCTTTGAAATTATTGGATTGGTCACTTACATCTGACGTTATTGTTATTCCACAACTATTTTCAGCACGTGCTCCATAGTATTTTTGTATTTTTTTATGTACATAAGCTGCTTACTTTTTTGAATGCTTAATATTTTTTATTTTGAAATGTCATTTTTCTTAATATTTTTTTTTTTAATTTTTGTTATTTAAAACTCTATTCATTTATTCACTTCTTAAAAATATTATTTTTTAGCACGAAATTTCTTCAAAATATCTTAACACTTATTGTATTTTTATAACCGAAAGCATGCAAGCGAGACACAATGCTGAACTGGTGAAAATGTGTTCGGTTTCGAAGCAAAAACAAAATAATTTTAAACTCCAAACATTTTATGTTTGTCGTTAGTTATACTTTGTTTACATACAAACAAACCTGACATATTTTGTTAAAAAATAATATATTATTGTTATTATTAATATCAAATTTTTGAATAATTATAAAACTTTGGTTGTGGTAAGAATTTAAATATGGTTCAAATCAACCATGTTTCCTTTTTATGCGTTATAACCATTTAATGAATAAATGTTAACAAAAACTTTTTTATCGTTAATAAATTATTGTTAAAAACAACACAAATTTTGTAGCAGCAAACATATTTTTTTACATAAAACAAGGAGTGTTTGTTGCGACCATATAACAATCATGTTTTTTTCTGCGTGTGCTGTAGCGTTATACGTTAGCGTTATCTACATATCTTCCATTAATATAAGTTTCAAAAATTTTTTAATAAAAAACTACGTTTATTAAAGTTGATTTTATTTTCATTGCTGTTTTTTATAGTGTAAACATTTATTTCTTCTCTAATAATTGTTGATGGTTTTTCATAAAATTTGTTTCATATCTAAAATTTTATCATCATTCGTGTACACATACATAATGTGCAACACATACAAACACTATTATTTTTTTTAACAACTTTTGTAGTTGTAAAATAATAAATTCTAATTTCGTTATAGACTTAAAACGTATAATAAAATGTGACTGTCATTACTAAATCATTTCTAACCGTATAAACTCAAAATCTCAAATATTTATAAATATTTTCACTTATTTAAAAAATATTTACAAATATTATCACTCAGTTAAAGAAGGAAAAATTTAGAACGGTTTTGGACCTTATAAATAATTTTGTGGTTGAATGGGTTATTTCCAGGTAAAATTTTCAAAAAGTGGCAAAAAAGAGAATTAAAAAAAAGTGACACCAAAAAGAGCATTTAAAAAATGTGACGTCGCAAAGGGGATTTATCGGAAAACTTTACCATTTTATTTATCAACAATGTTTATGAACAAAATCTTTAATTCATATAACGTATATTTACATATATAAACAAATATACATAGATATAAAGATAATAGAAAAAAACTAAAAAATAAATTGTAACACTTTTTTCACTTTCAGTTTTTCACTTTTTTCAGATTTTTATGGCACATTAATTTTTGTTTTATACGAGGGGTGCTATAAATATTTCTGGCCTCAGTATTGCCAAGTGCAATTTGACATTTCCATTGGAAAGTTTGTCATTTTTAAGCATAATCGTACTCAAAACGTTTTGACGTACGACCATTATTTGTGTTGTTTACAGTGACTTGAAAAAATTAATATAGAAAAAAATTGAATTAACTCGTGAACATTTTCGTGCCAACATTTTTCACAACTTTCGCCGTGGATTATCACGACAAGAGTGCATTGATGAACTTAAATCTTTGTATAGCGATGAAGCACCATCCTATATCACTGTGAAAAATTGGTATAATGAATTTAATCGTGGCCGAAGCTCGGTCAAAGACGAATTCCGTGAAGGTCGTCCAAAAACGGCTGTTGTGCCAGAGAACATTGATGCCGTGCGTGAACTCATAATGCAAGATCGACATGCGACATACCGAGAGATAGAGACATCCTTGGACATTTCTTCCACCAGCATACATTCGATACTGCATGAACACCTGGCCGTAAAAAAGGTTTGTTCTCGTTGGATTCCGCACAATTTGAAAGTCGCTAAAAAAAAGGCTCGTGTCGATTGGTGCAAAGAAATGTTGCGGTGCTTCAAAAGACGTTTATAAGATCGTCACAGGTGACGAATCATGGTTCTATGCGTATGAGCCTGAAACGAAACAACAATCGACCGTGTGGGTCTTCAAAGACGAGCAAAATCCAACGAAAGTTGTTTGTGAAGGAAGCACTTCGAAGCAAATGGCCGCCTGTTTCTTCGGCAAAACTGGTCATGTGGCGACTGTTCCGCTTGAGCAACGTAGGACGGTCACTTCTGAGTAGTACACTACAATTTGTTTGCCAGAAGTCATCGGAGAAATTCAAAAAACCAACAAGAGAAGACGAATCATTGTTCACCATGACAATGCGAGCTCTCACACATCAGCTCAAACCAGAGCATTTTTGACCGGCCAAAACGTTGAATTAATGGGTCATCCGCCGTACAGCCCTGACTTGGCACCTAATGACTTCTTTTTGTTTCCGCACATCAAGAAAAAAACGATTTTCGTCGCCAGAAGAAGCTGTTGAAGTGTTCAAAAACCATGTTTTAGAGGTGTCTCAATCGGAGTGGAAAAAGTGCTTCGACAACTGGTTTGAGCGCATGCAAAAGTGTGTAAATAATGCTGGAGAATACTTTGAAAAACAATAAAACCATTTTTGATTATAAATATTCGCATTTTCACTATTAGGCCAGAAATATATAGAGCAGCCCTAAGTTACAAAATAAAATTATTCTCTAAACTGTACATCTGCACTTAGAGTCCAATCTTCCAGATCAGCATCCAATAAATTCAACTCTAAAAGCATAGATTCGCAAGTATTTATGTTCAACCTATTGTATAATTTGTTTTTCATTGGTGCTAGCTCTGAAAAAATACTGTGGTAAAGTGGAAATGTATGTGCAAAAGTTACTTAAGTTTAAAAATATATTCTCCTCTAACCTTAACTCCTCTAACTTTAATTCTGTAATAAAAGCTTCTGGATCAGTTATTACATAACTAAACTCTGAAACGAGCTCAAAGTAAGTTATGTTTTTATTAGACTTTTAAATACTGGAACCAAATACGTTGGTAAATTCAGCCTTTATTCTTAATGTTAATTCTTGAAACTATTTCTCCCCACAAAATTTGATAAAAAATTAATATTTTGCTTTTAGTATCAATGAAAAAAAAAATCGAAAGTCCTTCAGTACTTACCTCAATTTCAGGTTCATGACCGTGTATTATGTAACAGGAAAACTCACTAGGTGCAGAGAGTTAAGCTATATTACTATAAATACTAAACCGTCAAAATGTTTAGTGATTTTATCGATAAAAAATTAATGACTTTCAAACCAAAAAAAAAAAATTGTAAAAATTTATTTTAAAAAATTGACGTTTTTAATTACAACTCTAATATTTATCGTATTGAAAATTAATTTTACAATTCAAATTTTTTTCAAATAAATAAAAACAAAGCAACACTTAAAAAATAACAATATAAAAACAAAACAGAAAGAGTTGATTTCTAATTTTATTTTCGTTTTCGCTTTATTTTTTTCCCATTTTTAAAATAAATACGTTAAATTTCTTATTCTAATTTTTGTTTTGAGTAGTCAATTTTAAAAAAGTTTGTTATTTCTTTCTTGCAATCATATAACAATACTATAAATAAAAACTTAAGCGTCATAAAGCCTTTAACAATATCCTTAATGTACAAAATATTAAGAAAATCTATATTTTCTATTTTAGAGTTATTTATATATTCTTTTTTTTACGAAATTTTTAGACAATTCGAATAAAAAGTTTTTGGTGAAATTTTGTCACTTTGTAATTTTCTGTTTAATTTGTTCATGCTTTAAGGAATAAATACCTGAAATTTTAAATTATTGTTTGTTATAGGAGATAACTAATTTTAATTTTTTTCTTTAAACTGTGCGCAAACAAAAAATTGCTGCAAAACTGACCATTGCTCTAATGTTCTTCTTGCAACAGACTCAAAAGACAACCATCGAGTGTCGCAAAATCTTAAAAGCTTGTGTTCTGGTATATCAAAATTTTTTTGTTATCCTTTAAATTCAAGCTGCCTTTTTGAACTTTTACAGTATTTATAAATATTTTTAGGAAGTAGTTCAACTTGCTCCAGAATACACGATAAAGATTAACTGTTTATGAAATTTAAAGAATGGCAAACGCAGCCAATATGAAATAAATATGGTAATTTTTTCTTTAGTAGTACAGTAGAAGGATTGCCCGTTGCAACCATTGTTTGGCTGCAATAACCGAAAAAAATTTTTCATGGTTTTGTCTCTACATTTTCCAAATTGCCTTACCACTACAACAAAACACTTTTCCGTAGCAATGTCCGCAGTTTCATCTATAACGAGGTTAAAATTTTGCTCTTTCATGAGAAAGCTCTCGATTTCTTTTGGGTTAGTAAGTTAACAAGATACCTGATATTAAAATTAACTTATTGCTGGCAAATAACATCAATAATTTAAAGTAACTATAGATATGAAGCACTTATGATCGTGATTAATTACCCATATGGTTGACCAAAGATTGTTTACATGAACATATTTTTACATAAAAAAGCTAAAAATTTAAAACAAAGCAACAGGTGCCATGTAACAAGAAATTTATCTCTTTTTAAGAAGGGGCAAGCATTCAAAAAAGTAGCAAGGAGCTACTTTAGTAGCAATAACGGTCACGCTGGTTACTTCTGATTTCATTTAAGATGATTGATCCTTTGCAGATAACTTTTCCTGGGGTTGATAGTAACCGCTCTAATCAATGTACGATTTTTTATGTTTGCTGCTTTTCATGCTTCTAACCTCGCTTACTTTTCTCAAAAACTGTTTGCAAGATAATAATCTTAAAGAAAATTCCACTTGACCTTCTTTAATCTGAGTAATTGCTTAATTGTACCGGCATCTTATCTTGTAAAAAGAGTATCCTTTGAGCTGATCACTTCTTATATCATGTTTAATACCCCACTACTATTTTGCAAAGATCTTGAAAACGTCTGCATTGCAAAATCATTCTTGTCATTCGACTCTTATATCTAAAACAATATTTTTATGCTGAATGGCAAATCAGGAGAAATAAGTATAGACGGTTACAATTCGAAAACTGTTTTTGTTTTCATTGGGGTAAAATAATTGGTAGTCGAGTATGGTCAAACGGAGCAATTCAAGTGTCGATGGCCTGTCAAAATTGTATTGTATGAATTTTGCTTTTTATTTCACAGGTTCTATCGGCAGAATCTTACTTAATAAAAGAGGTGACCATTTGAATTCTTATAGCACGTTGTACATAACCGTTAACGCTAGTAGATGTTTGCAATTAATTCGTTTAATTCATCCTTCTGTTTCCTGGGGTAATAGCAGCCTGCGGTGACAGCTTACGTTTACTTGTAGCGTTCACTTTGACTCAAGCATTAATTTATTAAGTCGTGTAGATACCCGTGTCTGATGACAGTATAAAGAATGTCAAACGCTTTTTAAATCTTGGCGTATTTCGCAAACTTTACATATCGCAGGATTGGTTTATGTTAAAAATATTTTTTCTTTTAAACTGATAATTTCTGCTCTTTAAACACACAGTTCTTATTTGCCAAAAGGAAATAAATGCTGTTAAAACTTTTTTTAACTTAAAATATATTTTAACTTCATAAAGTGTTGAAGTGTTAAATTTGTTACACATGTTACTGATAACTGATGTGTGTTTATTATATCAAGTTAACTGTTATTGCAAAGTAAACTCATCAGAACCACCAAAATTTTTTTTGTTTTCCTGTAAACTTCCTTTCCATAGCTAAATATCACAAACATTCACAAATACTTCCCTAAACATACAAATGCAAAAGAAGCAAATTTAGAAATAAAGTAACTTTCTTCACATAAACTCTCGCATGTTAGTAAATAGACAGATATTTCTGCATTCTCTACTTGTGTTTACGTTCTGTCCTTTTCATTGAACGCAATCACTCAAATGTTGAAATTCAAATGTAGACATTTAAAAGCAAATACAACAAACAATAACAATGAAAATGCTGATATTTGCAGAATTTAAGTTTATGTCACATACGAGTACTTCTTGTCCCCACATGTTGCTTCTCGCTTCTCCTACAGCAACAAGGATGTATCAAAAATATCTGCTGCTAACTTATCAGAAACGTTAGATATTTGTTAATGTTTTCGTAAGAAAAGCAAAATAATACAAAAAAAAAAAAAAAAAAAAGCTGTTATACATGTAGATCCCACAAACATACAGCTCTTCATCATCTTCATCAATCCAAACAGCGGACACAACTTGAACCACATCATTGTCGTTTTGATGGTTGATGGTAGTTTGTGTTCAGTTTGTCCAGTAGGAATTATTTTTCTGAATGTAATGTTTGTTGTCCCCGTTTAAATGTTTGTTTTACAACATTTAGTATTTAGTGCCAATATCACGGATGTCTAAGAGGTTTCCTTTTTTAAATATCTCCCTTTTATGTGATATTTAAGCATCTCTTTTGACTAACTATATTGGGGAATACATTATGTTGATGACATCGTAAAGTGAGATGTGTTTACTCAACCAAACAAAAAAAAAAAAATACATAAAAATAAAAATAAACTCTTAAAATAAAAATAAAGTGTAAATTAACACTTTGGTTAACTATGAAAACAAGTGGGTGGGTCTGTTCAATTGTGTGTTACTGATTCTGCTTCTTCTTCTTTTTACTAAATATTAAACAAACTTTATATTAGAGTGGCAAAAAAGATACTTTTTGCGAAAATAAGATAAAAACCCTAAACTACGTCGACTTTATAATCTATAAATTTTTATCACAGTGTTCTGAAGAGAAGTGTTTTTTCTTTTTTAATAGGATGAACATAGATGGTTTAACATATTTAATGAAAATCTGCTTTCAGTTTTTTTCCATCACGTGCCGATTTTTTTTAAGACGACCTATAAGAGGCGATCTCATAAAGATGCAGTCACACTAGCACATTTCACCATGACTTGAGAGTACGGTTTCAAATGTTTAGTTAAAAAAAATTAAATCGATCTCAAGCTTTTTTGATCTTATTTAAGTCCAACTTGAGTAAAAAAAATTTATTTTAAATAATAATAATTTTAAAGCGTTTTGTTTAGTTTACGTTGTCAAAATGTTAAATATTTCCGGATGGAAGGAAAAATGGAAGAGGCTTGGAAAAACAAGAAATCAAGAGGAAGAAGTAATGCTGAGGTGTTCATCATATGTAATCTATTATATTCTTATGAGTATCCATTGAAATTATATCTTTAATAATGTTTTATATCCAAAAATAAAGTTTTTTATTTAATTCACAATAATATTTTCTGGTGACTGCCTTCTTTCTCGAATCATTTTTTAAAATAGTTACGAGTACCAAATTCATTCCGTCATTTCAATTGAGTTTGAGATAATACTCACAACCGACAAAATTCGATTGGCAACAAATTCGGTTGTCACAGCGAATCTCTTTTCTCTGTGTACAAATTAGGTTTTTGATGTTTTTAAGGTTTAAAAGTTAAAGAAGTAGCCCCAATGAACATATTTTAATTGAATGGGAACTATAATTTTTGATATTATTCATTTATTTAAAAAATTAACGCAATCATTAGTAAAGTGATTTAAGGAAAATATTGAAAAAAAAGTCAGCCTAAAACAAGAACTAAGATCATGGTGCTGTTTTAGCAAAGCGTATGCTAAAATTTGCTAGATAGGTTGTAGCTGTGGTCTCCGAAGACGCTAGTCGACGCATTGTATTCAACCAATGGTAAGACCAATGACAGATTGGGGTCAGCACGACCTGGTACCTCGAGTGGAGAATTCCAAATTATTCACTGTTTCAATAATAAATATTTGCTTAAACCGTCCGCTATTTATATTATCAAAAAGCCTATGAGGCGGAATCTTATTTCTCTACTTGTATTGAACTGAGAATAACAGTATTTTCTTAGCCGCTCGCTTGCTTTTACATTGGGATGCTGGGATTCTCGTTTGCAGGTTGATGCACAAATTATTTCTGTTCAAATGTTAAATCTTTTGCCAAATTTTGCAAGCGAAATTGATTATTTTCCCGACCTTATTTTTTCGCCAACCCATCTTCTGTTCTGAAGTTTGTTCTATGTGTCCTTTATTTCACATCAATTTTTTTTAATTGTGTGTTTTGTACTCTGTTTCTTTTTATTTCTTCATCCTAAATCTGCTTCTGTTTTTATTTATTTAATTTTTTATTTATTCACCCTCTATTTTGCACCATTTAGCGTGATGGTTGTTGTTTCTCTTGCATCGTAAAACGAACACTTGAATTTAGTTCTTAAGTAAATATCAACTAAATACTCTTCTCAGAACGCCATGTTGCTGTCGTTGTTGTTAAAAAAAAAATGAAAGTACAAAATTTAAAGAAAAGCTTTGAAAAAAGGATAACAAGGATGCCTAAAGTACAAATATTTTAACAAGTGTCAAATACACACGCTACTTTTGTTTAACACGTTTTTAAAAATACACACACACACACACACTTACATACACTTTAAAAATGCATACACATAGTGGTACTCGTATGTGTTAAAATAACACGTTTCACATGTATACGAGTATTTCATGTATTTTTAGTGTTGCAAAGGATTCATGAGATATAAAAACTACACCATTTTCAGAAAGTTAAGCAAGAAAAATGACACTGAAGAATTCGCGAATGTTAATTTAATTTAATATTTACTGGCGGAATAAATCTGGTAGTTAATCAGATTATGTTACTTTTATTTACCTAAAAATTTAAAATGATGTCAGCCGAATTGGGTGAATGGGTAAACTGAAATGCCACAGATTAATAATATAAAGTTCGAAGTCAAGGTCCATTTGAAAATGAAAAAAATGCTAAATATTGAACAAGACATCCATTTAAAATGGTTGTTTTGCGAGTAATAAAATCCAACATGGGGATATCACATGGTTAAGTAAATTAAAAAAAAAATTTATAAATGAATATACACGTGATCGTATATCTATAAACGTTAAATTTAAATAAGGTCAGGTGCCATTTATTCAAACGTGAAACACGACAATTTAATGGACCAAGTGGTCAGAAGAGGTCGAAAATGGCTACGTATTCAAGGATGAGAAATATGTTTTTTTTTTTATTCTACTTAAGTTAACTGAATGAAAGTAGATATCAAAAACAATTTAATTTACACTTCTTAAATTTTATTAAATTTCGGAAAAAATACTTACACAGCTATTTTTTAGTGAATTTTTTTCAATTCTCTTAACAAGTTGCAGCGATATTAGTTATTTTAAAGAAAATACATCCAAAAAATAATATATTTAGCTTTTAAAATTTTTTTTAATTGAAACATTTTGAAGCAGTAAGAAAATAAATGAAGGGCAAAAAATCACAATTTTTTTTAGAAAAATATACAGCAGCTAAACATCTCTCGGAAACAGTGTATTGTTTTTAATTTTAATTCTGCCTGCACTTTATTCTACATTCATTGTTTGAACTTGTTTTTTTTTTTCAAGATGCATTTGTTTTGCGTGTTTCAAGCAGCACTATTTGTTTTATTTATTTAAATTTTTTCTCTATTCTATGCCAAGTGTTAAGGTTCTCGCAGTTCTTGAGATTTGTTTACATTTTTGTTAAGTTATTTTTTTTTTTTTTTTGTTTTTTTTTTTGTTTTTGC
Organism: Cistogaster globosa; assembly: GCA_937654795.1. Taxonomy (NCBI): domain Eukaryota; kingdom Metazoa; phylum Arthropoda; class Insecta; order Diptera; family Tachinidae; genus Cistogaster; species Cistogaster globosa. The sequence continues at coordinate 84,016,017 of OW569404.1, read as the reverse complement.
TTTCTTTTCTGTGCTTTTGTTATGGGTGTTGTCGTCACTGTTAATCTTTAACAAATGTCATAAAAACTTAATTTTTCTGATTTAAAAATAACTTTTTTTCTTCCTCCCAGAGCAATTTTCTATTTGTTGTGCGTTTGCATGAATTGTTGGTCTTAACTCCTCGTTTAGAAGATGCCAGACAAGGATGCGGATTTTAAATTTAAATGTTATTATTTTCACTGACACGTATTATTTGAATTATTAAATTTAATATTTGTTTTAACAGTTTGAAATGAAGGAAAGTGAAGGTAAAAGAAAATAATAATAATAATATTATTTTAATAAAAAAATAAAAATAAGAATAAATAAATAACGAAAACGAATTAGAATTAAAAAAAAACGATAAATGGAATCATTTCTGTTTTTTTAATGTGGCATTTAATTTTTTGTACTTCTTTTTTTTCGTTTATGTGTACAGTAAAAAAATACTGTGATCTTGGAAGTGCGTGGAAGTAGTGGAATAAAAATTAGAAGATTTATATTTCTTGATAAAACAAAGCGACTTTAAAATTAAAATTAATTTTTTACACTCTTTGCTGCTGACATAGTAAAACAAAATTTGTTTAAATTCTAAGCATTGAATATAACTGTTCAAAAGATTGGTCATATACATCAAACTACAACCATTAGACCATTATAACTTTCTAATTTTCAAGGGTCTGTAACGGTTTCAATGATTGGGCCATATTGGTCAAATTACATCAGTTATAGGTACACCCCATAATTTCTAATTGCAAATTTGCTACTTGTTATAACGGACTTAGAAATAAATGTTTTGTACAAATTTCAATCAACTGTCTACAACTGGTCAACAAATTGGTCATACAGATCAGAGACAAGAATATTGCATATTCACTTTTATTGCTCATTCATATTCATTTAACTGCTCAAAAACATCAATGCACATGCTTATATTTACCTCTCCATTTGCTCTGATTGTCTTTTTTTGCACTTCTTTTATTATGCCAACCTAAGTTAATCAACCATTTCATTCATGCCATCTGAAAACTTTGAAAACTGTTCAAAACTCTGGTACCTATTCATTGCTGACTATCAGATTTCATAGTATTTATCATGGTATTCATGGTATTCATGCATAAATAAAAGAAATAAGAAAGGAAAATGAAAGTCTTTGATTGTACGAACAATAACCACAAGTTGTTCGTATGTACATACGCAGAAAATGAGTCTGTTGGAATATACACAGTGTTGCCAATTTTACTGATCCCTTGGTAGTTTAAACGTTTTTTTTTTAATCAAGAAAGTATCATTATTTCTTCTTGTTTTTCTATTAAAGTATTTTCAATATATGCGTTACGAACATTAGCATAAATATAGAGTATCCTTCTCATCTATGATGTCAATTATAATATACACAATGATCAAAAAGTATGTATGTAAAAATTTAAGAGTTTTGAGAGTACAAAATGTATCAGGGCAGCACCACCTTATTTTCTAGAGTGACCTTCTTTTTGTTTTTCGCTATTTTCTTTAGTGTACTTCTTTTAAATTTGCTGTATTTTAACAGTATTTTTATGAGTGTACTTCTCTTTTTATACTTTTCATTTATTTTCTACTCCTGAAGCACACATACATATCTCTAACGAAAACGAAACACAATGTGATTTCCAATTGTTTTTTTCTGATTTTATAAACACAAGAAATCCTACTACAAAAGAAAGCATTACGGACGAATTTAACCGGTATTTTTCCTGCTACGTGAAGGATGATATCAATTTCGATGTCTTGGACTTGAACCATCATACGCACTTTTTTTTGAAACACAGTTGGAAAGTTGACAACACTCATTCTGCATACAATACTAAAATTCTCTTTTATGTGCTTTAATTTAGTTCTGGGTGCCCTTCATTCAAAAGTATTCACAAATGAATTATGAATAAGATGCGGTATTCATGAATCTTTGTGGATAACTGATGACATTTAGGTAATACATGCATTACATATCATCATATTTCATCATACGATCGCTGTGTGAATGTGTTTTTATTCGCTTCATTGGAGTAGTGTGTAGTTACGTTAACAACATTATTTTTGTGTGAACGTATTCAAAGCAATAAAAACAATGCAATTTCTTTTCTCTGATACACATCAAATAAGACAAAGTAGCAGACATTTTGTTTAATTTTTTAGTGTTTAAATGTTTGTTTACTTTTCCTATACACCCTCTAATTTCTAAATTCAGATTTTATACTTGTTGTTATAGCGGACTTAGCAATACAGGTTCTTTGTAAATTTCAGATGTCTGCCTAAAACAGTTCAAAATTTTGGACACATACATAAAATTAAATTAACTATTTGAACACCCTTTAATTTCCAAAGACAAATTTTATGCTTGTTATTATATAACGGACTTTACTATATTCTTTAAATTTCAACTATCTGGCTATAACAGTTCAAAAGTTGGGCCACATGCATCAAATTACGTTAATATTGGGGCACCGTTTAGTTTATAATATTAAACGTTTATACTTTTAATTGTATTAGTAATTGACATCCAATTTTTAAGCGTTTGACTACAACAGTTAAAAAGATAGGCGCATATAAGTCAATTTACGTCTCCTACGGAGACACCCTTTAATTTTTAGATTTATTTTTGTATAACATGTATGTTGTATGGGGACACCCTTTATCTTTTTAAATTATAAACTGTTTTTAAAACGGGACTAAACCAATGTAAGCATATCTATCAAATTACGAAAAAAAAATCAAAATCGATTCAGAAATGACTGAATTCTGCAGGCAAAAACATATTAAAGAATATTCAGTCGAATTGAAGACGATTTTGAAGTTTATTAAAAATTAGCCGAAGTCACTATTTAATTGTCGAATAACTTATCAACAAATTTAATTTCAGCAGTTCTTATTGTTAAATTATAATCAGAATTAGATTCTTATTATATGAATGCGAAGGTTTTTTCTGTTAAAGTGACCTTTAAATACTATGGCAATTAACTTGCCACATGTGTTTAATATTATTCTTGTAAAGTGCTTCTTTCGATGTTAGTGAAGGTTTAGCTGTGGACATAAAATTTAGGATGATATAGCCTAATTAAAACAAAAATTAAAGTTCATCTTATCATCTGATTGATCTGAGTGTAGCACTGAAAATTAAATATTTCATAATTTTATAACTTGAACTTGTTGATATTTCCTTTCGTTTTTTAACATGAAAATTTATCTGCTTTTTAACATCCCCAAAAATTTATAATATTGGTTTCTTTATATTTCAGCTATGCAGTAATAACGGGTCTAATTGAAATATTATCGCGACGATGCATGAAAATACGTGAATCAATAGAAAACCATCAGAGTGTGGTTTTGTCATTGTTGGCTACACTTGGTTTCATTACAAGGTTCATTGATGTCTGTCCACCAGGTAAGTTTCCCAACATAAACATGAAGTTTTCGACACTTTTTTTAGTTTCTATTTTGTGAAAGAAAATGTAACAATGAGAAGAAACGGAAATAACAGAAATTACTATCCTTACTATCCTTTTTTATGCACGTCATTTTAGTAAATGGTCGTCTTAATGTTCACACCTTGCAGCTAATTTTTCATTAATTTTCACTTTTTACTGTTTTAAACTTTGAGTTTTGGGGTTGTTTTATTGGTTTCCTTTTCTTTTACAACATTTCAATTCACTTTTAATTGTCTTTTATTATTTCTTTTTCTTGCAGGACCTTCAGATCCTACACGTTTTCTTGGTGCGGCAAAATCTACAGAACTCTTTGGTTCCATATCGATGCTCTATGCTAGTGTAGTGCCAATTGGTAAGCTAAAGTTGTGCAACATGCCGCTGTAGATTGTAAATAAAATCAATTAGAATTGTTATTTCCTTTTTCTTCTTTGTTGGCGGTTTGAATTTTTAGTTATGACTCACACCTTTATGGTAGTTTGTTGGTATTGTAAATTTGTCTAATCACGTGTTAAGTGCATTTTTTGGATGATTTATTTTTGGGTTTGTTATTTATCGATTTGTTTTAGTTTCATTTAATGGCGACGTGTCTTTTCTGTAACTAGAAAAATTATAGAGTTTTTCTTGTTAACTGAACGAACATCGACTTAATTTATGGCTGACTTTATGATTTCGTATCCATTTTTTTTACATTTTTCTTCTTATTTCAGAGTTGTTTTTAATTAAACTGATTTTATTGTCTTGTCATTTTATTGCAGGTGAATGCATTCCACCGAGAACGATTTCGTTAGCGGCTGCAACATTTAATCTTTTAGTTTCAATGGCTGTGTTGGATTTATCTACGTTCCAGGTAAGAATTTATTTGTAATTTTATTTATTAACAAAAATGTAATCAATAAGTCTAAGAAAATTGAATATTATATATGAAATGAAATTGGTACATTTATGTGCTACAAACATTCCACAAGAAATTATTTTCCGAATTAAAAAATGTATCTTTAAAAAGCTTAGACTGCAAGAAAATAATGGCTAAAACATATATTGTGTTATTTAAATATTAAGTACGGGTCCTGATTCTAAAGTCACTCACAGAAATAAAAAGTGTTAAACTTTGAAATCTAAACCGATGTTGGTTGAATTCTTATAAAATGTAAGTTTTAATATCGTAACTTTTAAATATAGTTGCAACGCAATTCGACTTTTATAATTTGCATAACAAAATAGACAAAACAAATATAAGACAATTTATTTTAAAAACTGCTTTTAGAATGTAAATAAAAAATATATTTAAACATCAAGGAAAGCATAAAAATTCGGATTTACAAAAGCTACCAACAAAATTTCAAAAGATTTTCTCTAACTATTTAAAAAATACGATAAAATACCTATAGGAACATAATTTCACTTTTAGAGTAATTTCGTATAATATTTTCAAGTGTCTAATTGCAAGACTAGACTTAAACGATGCCATTTTCTTAAGTCTCTTTTAAAGTAGTTGCAAATCTCATTGTGCGCTTAAGCGATAACATTTTTGAATTTTCTTTTTAATTTAAAAATTAATTGTAGTTGTTTGTGTCTATCACAAATAAGCATACTCGTATAAACTTCTACGTGGATCCCTGAACAATGACAGTGTTCAAAACAAGTTTTAAAAACACCCCCTTTAAACTTCAGCCATGCCATTTTGCTTATCCCCCTTCATTCTCTACGGCTTTTGCAGGTAAACAAAAATTTCACGCAACCAGTTCCATGACCATTTTCATAATTTCACTTTGGCCTATCAGCTTGAAATATGAGATCAGATATATACATGTATATAAACATACTTACATACATATGTAAATTCATATGTAAATACATTCGTACATGTACACATTCATACCTGTAATCATCTCTGAGACATTTATGGGAGTTGGTTAGAAACAAACTTTATAAAAGTGTATCGTGTGCCAGCGTCAGAACAGCATTGACACCTTCCCTAAGAACAACAATTCGTTCAGCATTTATAAGTCGTAAAAACGTGAAAAAATGAACTTATCGAATTTTGTATGAACGCGTCTATATTTTAATTTGGTTTGATCAAGCAGGGTTCGTTTGCATAGAAGTAAAGGTTATGAAATCCAAACGAAATAATATCGGGCATTCTAAATAAAATTAAATCTCCTTAAAAATGTCCAACCAAAATGAACAAAGGCTACTATTAAAAATTACTGTCGGTGCTTTTCTCTCCCTTTCCCTTTTCATTTGTGTAATTTTGTTTGTTATTAATTGGTGTGAACAGCCTTCCACGCTTTGTCAATCAAAAGAAATATAAATATTTCATTACAATTTTTTCCTCTCTCACAAACTTCTGCTTGCAATGTTGAGTTAAAACAAAATTATATATTTCAAAATACCAGTTTGGAGTTTTTACAATCTTTCAATTTAAATCTTTATTTACTTTGTCTATAACTTAATTAAAACATGAAAAAAGTTGGTTTCAAACCAAAAATATAAAAAAAAAATTGAAATGAGAAACTACCCCTTTTGTGAAATCATAAATTATACTTCAAAGAACGAATCTTAATAAAATATTAGTTAGTTATAAATACAATCTATTTGTATAATAAATAATTGTTGAGTAGAATAAAGAAGTATAACATTGGTTTATTACTTGAGTTCGTTTATTTTCATTACAAAGTTGCTGTGCCTGCCTCGCTTGCAAGGACTACTGAAAAACAAATCACTTATAATTTGTTTGCAAAGATGCCATGAGTAATAAACCAAATGTAAATATTTTCATAAGCAATTTTCCTTTAATTTTAGAACAAAAAAAACAAAAAATTCAACATATAAAAATCTGAAGAATATAAAAACACAGTTTAAAGGCACAAAAGAAGTAGCAAGTGGTTTTAAACCACCCTTAACATCACATTTGTTTAAAAGTGTTTTTAACCAAAAGAAAAGTTGCATCCTTTATAGTCGTCTACACTGAAAAAAATATTATTTAAAGTATTTACATTCACAGTTGAGGTATGAAATATATAGACATTTCAATTCCCCTTATTGAGACTCCTTAACTTAGCAAGGAATCAACTTAAGAACAACGTGTAGAAAAACCTATCTCAATTATAAACTTTTTTAATGTGAAATTGTTTGTTAGATCTTATACTCCTGCAATCAACAACCTTTTTATTTCTGTAGTACTCCGAATCGCCTCAAATTAAGAATTAGATATAGAGCTGGTGACTACGTCGATAACCTTTTTAGTAATGTGAAACTGAGAAAAACCTTTAAAAAAAAAACTCAAAAATGTGCTAAGCAGTTCGAATAATTAATACTGTAAAATAATAATTAATAATGTAAATTTTAATTTATTGAAACTGTTCCACTTGAACTTATAAAATTTAAACTCTGTGTTTAATACTTTATTATACACCAACTTCAACAAAACATATATTTTTTTAAGAATTCCATCACCTGTTTTTTGTTTAAAATTATTTAAAAGTCGAGTTCACATCATAGTTACTTTTAATTTGCTCCCCATTTCAATATTTTTCTCTTCAGTGTTTTAGCAACTCTTTACAAAATTTTTTTATTAAATATGATTTTATATTTTCACATTTTTGGTTCATATTTTAAAAGTACAAAAAATATTTCTTTCCTTTTATTCAATTTAAACAAATAAAATGGTAATAAAATACAAATATTTTATTAATTTATGTATGCAAAACTACTAAAATATTCACAAAGCATAAATTTCTCTCTTTTCTGGCTGCGCTGTTTTTCAATCGAGAAACTTCTTTCTTCTGCACCTTCCTTTTTTCTTTAAACTTAAAAAAGAAAATTTTTGTTGAACATAAACAAAAAAATTTTTTTTAAATAACAAACCAGAAAACATAAATCTATTAGAATTATTAAGTGTGCTGTAAATACTTGAGTATAAGACTCAACCACTAGACGAGTGTCAGAAGCAAAAAAAAAAAAAAAAAAAAATTCTAAAAGAAGAGAGCAACAATGGACATTAAAAAATAATACCGACATTTATTTTGTTAAGTAGCTGTGTTGTTTTGAAAAGAATTCCTATCTCTCCCAACTCACTTTTGATTCGTTTAAGGAGTTTGTTAAATGTTCATTTCTTATGTCAATATTTGTTGTTAAGCAAATAAACTGAAACTCACAATTGAGTTGTGTTCATGATTAAAACCCAATAATTTTATTTACTTTAAGCATTTTTTAATTTTGTCGGCATTAGTACAGCAGCAAGAAAAAATCATTGTGCAGAATTTCTAAATAAATGTTAACTGAACTTTGGCTAAAAGAGATCTCACTGTACAGTATTAGAAGGACTGTTAAATTTACAGAACACAGATTGCGATACAAAACATGTGGTTAAGTTATATATTCCAGCATGCTGTCTTCTTTTCTCGATACAGCTCATCCAGCAATTCCTAAACTAATTTTAAGCCCTTCGCCATAGATTTCAATTCGTTATATTAACGCAGTAATTTATATAAATTTTGACCTAGAAAAATATCCTAAGGAATAATTAAGTGCTATTCATCTTAGCACTATTGGGTGATGACCTCTTAAGCAAAATGACTGCGTTTGCGTATGATTTAATACAAAAATGCTAAACAATATTTAGAAAAAAGCTGACCCGGCAATGTGACCCAGCGATGTAGTTTTTTCTAAAGCATAAATTGGCCAGGCCACTCGCATATTAGTGTTAAAAATCTTCCTAAAAAGCTGTAAAAAAAGTTTTCTGGCTTTACTTATCAATAACTCTTAAAATAAAAGATTTTCGTGATTTATTTATAGAAACTTTTTTTCGCAACTACATTGACAAATATTTTGTTTATAAAATCTTTAATCCTACGAACTTACCGTTAGTAGTTTTTTTAGACGCACAATTCTAAATTTGCCTTAAAACTAAACTTTCAGTGGCTTCTCTTCAAATTTGATGGTTCATAAATGCGTATTTCCTTATCATTCTGCTAAAACGCTGCCTTTAGCTGCTGATAAATTACGAAATTAGACGAAAAGAACTTTTTCAAATTTAATTCAGTTTTTAAGTTAAACTAAAAATAATAAAAATAATAATTTTTTGTTTTCCCACAAAATGAAAAAATTACAGTACGTTTAAAAGTTCATAGCAAAAAAAAAAAAACAATAAATTAATAAAAAAAAAGGTTTAAACAAAAAAATAATACAATCATATTACAATATAATAAAAAAAGAAGAATTCATTTAGTTACGTGAAAATATATTAAATTATGGTTTAAAATTTAACAATTAAAACAAACATATTCGCATTTTGAGTGCTGAAGACACACGGGATTTTTGCAGTTTTTACAAAAGTATCTTGTATATAGTCTCATGTTGTCGTTTTCTTTACAAGTTTGGCATTTGGATTTATTTTTTTTAGAAATTCAGATCCGCTTCTTTGAGGTACAGTCACAACTGGTTCCTACAAAACACAAAAATATTGTAGAGATGTTCACAAAAGTTTCTTAATAAATTCTATAAATAGTAAATTTTTGACTTTGTTATGACAAACCTTATATATTTCGTCCAAAAACGCTTCTACTCCTGATCTGCTAACAAAATTGCTCATAACGTGCTTATTTTTGCTGTGCTCATTGATATGTGAGTGAACCAGTTGTTTGAAAAGGCGACATAAGAATTGTCTTCTTGCACACTGTTTATTATTAATTGATATATTTTCGTCATATATAATGTAACTAGGTAAGGCCATTCATTATATCAAGCATATTATAGAAAAGTGCCAAAGTCCACCGCTTTGTCCTCTGTTTTGTAGTGTACTTGGTAAGCATTTGGTCCATAACATCGACACGAGATTTTGTTGCGTTGTAGTGCAGTATTGTTTCTGGTTTCTTTTTTATTCTAGAAACAGATTTTTCATTATGTACCGTAGATAATAAAATAACTGCTTTATTTTTCTTTGGTACATAAAAACATATTGCAATACCATCCTTAAATCCAAATTCGCTGGACGAAACTTCCCTTTTCGGATGTTTTTTTCATTTCCAACGGGATGCATCGTTTATTGCTTCTTAAAGTTCCGACATACCCAAGGTCAATTTCCATCAGCTTTTTGTATATATCCAATGTTGTAAAAAAATTGTCAGCAACTATTGTTCTTCCGGAACCTTTTTACCGTATAGCAAGGCGCATTAACTCATTTTCCCCTTGCTTTTCTGCTCGTGCTTCACCTGGCTCTCTACCTGTATAAATTTTTCTCTCCAATGGAAAATGCGATTTAGCATCACATGCCCACCAAACTTTTATCCCGTATCTTGCTGGCCTGAAAGGGATGTATTGAGTAAACTTCGTTCTGCCTCTAAAAGGAAAAAGCTGTTAATCTACTGTGATGTTCTCGTATGGCTTAAAAGTATTTTTTAAATTTATATTTGCTAAGTTCCAAATGTCCCTTATTGGAGCTGTTTTATCCGTTTAGAGTCCATTTCTTGTTTTTTTTTTATCAAAATATTTCTTCCCATTTCTGTTGGTCTCAGTTATTATTATTTCTTTTATATCATTTGTAAAAAAGCGGTTGAATATATTCAATGGATTAACATCTGTGCAAGTTTGCCCCCCGTAACTTCTCAATATATTATGCGAGCCAAATTTTCTTAGAGTTGGTGGTGACTTTGACCACGCTGTTCCATCCTTACCACAAATGAAAACTTTTGAAGCTTTTTCTGTTTGGTTTCTTTCTTCGTTCTTGCTTTCATCTTCGCTATCGCTTTAGACTGCAATTTCATTGTCAATATGTAAAATACAATGCGATGTTCGTAGGAACAAGCATATTTTTCATGTCGCAAAAGAAGCATTTAAGTGCCTAGGTTTTCTGAAACGGTGTAGGAAATACTTCACTACATCTGATCTCATTACTATCTACATATATCACCTTTATCAGATCGAGAATGGAATACAACTCTCATGTATGGGCCTGCGCTTCAAAGTCTATTTTGGATTTACTCGACCGCGTACAAAAGAGAGCGAAGAAGCTCATCGGTGACAGTAGTGTATTAAGCTCTATTGACTCACTGGAGCATCGACGCAATGTGGGGTGTATTTCACTGTTTTACCGTTACTACAACGGAATGTGCTCTTATGAAATCAGGGGAGTTGTTCCTGAAAACCATAATTTCATACGCGCAACGTGCTCTGCTTCAAGAGCGCATTCCATTGTAGTCGATTAACCATTTCGTATGTGGAATAAACTCTCTGCAGAGGTCTTTCCTGCCACCTTCAATGTGCAAAGATTTAAATCAAACAGAAAAATAACTGTATTTCTCTTTTATGTGATTCCATATGTAAATCAACAAATTTTTGCTGTAAAACTTAGCAACAACATGAACTTAAGCTTATGCTTATAAGTGAGAAATTTTTAATATTTACATTAGAAGAGATTGTAATATTGCTTATGAGTTTGCATTTTGTATTTTTTCTAATGGCCTCTCAGAGATTTTGCTTATTCTCAAATGTTTTTGCTGGTTCTTGCATTGATGTTAATACAAAAGCTGGCTGGGCCTGTCTAGGCCCAGGTGGATACAATATGCACAAAATTTGTATCAGGCCAATTGCCACGCCCACGATGCCTAAGTTTACAATTTTTTTTCTCATTTTCTTGTAAAAAACATCTTGATTAAGGAATACTTCATGTATGTGTTGTTGTAATATATTTAACAATTATATAAAAAAAGTGGAAAAAAGTCAAAAAATGCCTGGCCAGGCCCAGGTATACACTTAAGGGTTGGTAGCCGCGGTAGATGAGTTGCTTTAAAAGCTGTTTGTTCTAACTTCCCGGAGTCTCGATTAGATACAGGAAGCAATTGTAGCGTAGCCGTGTTAGAAAAGCTGGTGATCTCGCTTCCATAGTAGAACAGCAAGCAAGGCAGTAAGACGTCTGTATATTTATAATAGGAAAATTCTTGGTACAAACCGAGACAGTATCTTTTTCATAGAGAAAATTAACAATATAACATTGGTGTCCGTAAGTCATTGTTGAGTAGGCTGAATGTTCTGGATGATAAAACAAGAGTTATAAAAGTTGAGTTTCGGCAAGTTGCAGAGTTTTGTAATTTTGTTTAAATGCACATTTAGTGTTCAAGAGATCGAGTAAGCACAAATTTGACCAGAGACTTACGAGGGAGAAACACTATATAAGAAATGGAAAAGTAACGAAAAAGAGAAAAATCTTAATTGACGTTTTGTATTTTAAGTGAAAAAAATCCCTTAACTATAAAAAGTAAAAAACGTATTAAAAAAGTATGTAAGTCATATTTGATTGTGTTGTTGAACGGAGCAAATTAAGCTTCGAGTAATAAAAGATTGTGAACACCAATACTTGTTTTAAACATATACAGGTCTGTTCTGAAAATCACGTGATTTCAAAACACGAACGGTTTTAAAATCACGCCAACGATTTGGTGCTGTTCTGAAAACCACGCGATTTTCAATTTTTCGGCGTGGTTTTAAATGTTCAAAAACAACTGATTTTTTAGATTTGTGTTTTGTTTTTTTATTTTTTTAATTCGTAACAAAAATATTATTGGAAATTCAATAAAGTCAAAATGCCTTAAGCTAAAATAAATAAGAGAATTTTTATTTGTTTATAGTAGTACATATATTTTTACTTTTATTTCCTTACTGAAGCTGATTGAATTGCTTAAAACTCGGCGTCAAATGAAAATTCGTAAAATAAAAAAACGAAAAAAAAAATTTTTACATTTCGCACTTATTTTTTTTTTTTTTTTTTTTGCAAATTTAACCCAAATATTGATTTTTATTAATTTTTTTAACAGCAATGATCAAATTTTGCGTTAAACTTATGTGAAAAAAAGGATGGTTTTAACACTGTGTTAATTGGGAAAAATTAGAATTAACTTCCAAAAACAAAAACTAACTGCTAAGAGAGAAGAAATCACGAGCATTGTTGAATAAGCAAAATTTTTTTTATAAAACATGCAGAGTTTTCAAGATTTTATAAATAAATTCGTTTTTTTTTGTATTAAATCTATTTTTTTCACAAAAATAAATAAAATACATAGTATTTAAAATAAATATAATCAATATTTTTATATTCTAAACGAAATAATTAGTGAAAATAGGCAAGTGATTTCAAACCGGCAGTCATTTAGTTAACCGTTTTTAAATCACGTGATTTCAGTATAATTTGTAGGCAGAACACCTTTTACGTGATTTGAAATCACTTTGACAAAAAGTGATTTACAGAACAGACCTGATAATTAATGATAATGATAACATTTTACAAACATTTTTAGTTCTCGACGCGTTACAAAATTTGTTGGTATTAACTATAAGTCACCTTTTAATACAATTGAGTTTCAAGCTTTTATTTTACAAAAAGTAATCTCGGTTTAACCTTGGCTCTTTCTAGAACTTTACATTTTATTTGTGACTGTTACAATGACAAAGCAAAAGTTGCCACTCAAATTTAAACTGTTTGGCAATACGCTGTTAACAATAAAATGTATATTGATCGTCCAAGATGTGGCGGTAACAGATTGTGAACAGTTATTTTTGAGTTGAAAAGGTTATAAATATTTTACATCTGGCATATTTGCGAAATATAATTTTAAAATAAAAAATGAAAGGATCTCAAATAATTTTAAACGTAATATTTTGGTCTGAAGTGTATGTTTGACCATAAAAGAAAGGATCCTTCCTTGTCAAAATTTAATATCATTTTTGATTTTCTTGTGTTTTCTTAAAAATTTGTTACACCAACCTAATAAAATCGTTGTACTTTGCACACTCGCTGACTGCTGACTGTTTTCTGTTTCTGTTTGTATTTGTTTTTAATTTTTTTGTTTATGATACGAGATTTTGTTTATTTAAGCCAACAATTGGTTTTTGCGCTTCGCTAATTCATGAATTGTTCAACACACATCCATAAGTACTCACATCCACTACCACACTGTTGCATAGATATCCTTATTTTGTATTTACAACCATAATTAGTTTACATACTTGGCCAATACGAACAAGCAGTAGCATCCTCAACATCATCATCAATATATTTTTGTAACGCAGATTGTTGACGTTGTGTTGCAAGTTTTGGCTTGAAGTCCATAAAGGGGAGACAAAACAAAGTAAAATTAAATTAAAAAACAAAAAAGAAGAAATAAATGATGATGATGATACGTAAATAAACATTTGGCCTAACAAGCAAATACAGCAAATATAAATATTGACAAGGGACATACAGCAACCGCAAATAACAACAGCAATAGAAGTGGATAACTATTTGTATACGACTATGTGTGTATCTGTATGTGTGTGTGTGTGTGTGTGAATGCATCATTGCAAACAATTGTAGTAACGCAAACATCCAAACCGTAGATTTAGGTAACAGACCAAAAGCGTCCACAGACAAAGGCATTATTTGTTGGAAGTTTTTTTTCTAATCTAAGAGCAGTACCAGAATTTTTGATAGATTAATCTAAAGAAATTTTTGTAAAAATAATTATAAGAATTTTTCTAAAGAACCGATGAAATGCTTAAACCTTTCATGGTTTAGTCTGTTTTTGCGTAATTATTTTCATGTGCCTGTAGAACAGAGTTACTTTCCTCGCCGCTTTTTGGGTCATCCAAGTTCACTGTGCTGTTTAGAATATCTAAAGAGAGGGGGCACCCCAACATGTCAACTGTAAAGCATGTAAAATAATTTAAGAGTGACTCTGCAATGTGTGTCTGTAACGGAATTTTAAGATGTTACCTTTCTAACTGTAAACATTCAATAATTTATTGACAGTTTAAGTAGAAAGCGATTAACATTATCCCATTTCATCATGTGTTTGCTTAAATCCATTCTGTAGACGTTAGAACGTCTTCAGGGAAACAATTTTCTCAAAGTTCATAATCCAGATTAATTTATTTTAATCGTGCAAATTTTCTTTATGGCAAAGGGTTTGCCGCAGATAAGTTAATCAAATAGTGCATAGTATAGTCTTGGCCAAAGGCCAAGTGAAGTGTGTGAAGTTTTATTATAAAATCTCTAGCAGTTCAGTATAAACTAAAATATGTTCGAAAAAGTTTTGAAATCAAAACTGTGAAAACTAGTTGCTTGATCATTCACTCATCTTCATTGGATAGTATCCACTTAATTCTCGCTGCACTAGACGTTTTAAAAAACTACGATGGAAATAAAAAATATATTTAACACTGGCTTTATTTTTGATCCACTCTTCTAATTTTAACTAAAAATATATTTATTCATTATTTTAGCTTTTAGAACATATTTTTTTTTAACAGTCTCACATGTATTCAACAACCAATGCCTTCCTCTTTTATATTAATTTTTGATAAATCTATTCCTAAAATAATGCTTCATTTGGGGGAACATAAAAAGACTTAGAATTTGATTCAAAATATTTTTTTTGACTGGGATCATTAATGGATCATAAATTATCCATAAAATGGAGGACATGACATTCGATGGTATAAATTATTTCGTATTTTTTTTAATGGTTAAAAAAATAATCTTATGATTTTTCTAAATAAAAAAATCTTTAAATTGATGAGATAAAAATAGAATAAGGTCTTATTCCCAGGTAGTAATTCGTTCGCTGAGAACTGCAGTGTTTACTGTGAAACATCGAATTTTTTACTGATCGTGCTGTTCATATTCAAGCAGAATGTCACGCCTGTAAAAAGTAGATCAGTCGCTAAAACAATTAATTTATAAAGATATGAAAAAAGGACACTAAAAATTGGAGGAAGGTGCTTTAGGTGGGATAGCTGTTAAAACTTCGATCCAGTTCCAAAGACCAGGTGATGATAATTCTCAAAACTCTGTTCTAGCCCAATAAAAAAAAAATATCTTGGCTATGTTGGAGATAACGTAAAGGGATGATCATTAAAGCTTTTTGACGAATTACTTTGCAGTAATTGCCAGTAAAATGAATTGGGAATCAAAACGCACCCCCTTTTTAATATGGCAAAATGAATTAGTGTCAACTAAAAAATTTTTAATGGTTCAAAATCATAAACTTTGAACGTAATTGATCGCTTGAAATATAGTGAATAAAAATACCACTATATTCAAAAACAATTAGGAAATTTCATTAACAACTTGTAGAAAAGGGGAAAGTTGTGGCAGTGTATTTTCCCAAAGCCAGCCGATGACCAACGTAAACAAAAACCTTTTTTAGAGCGTACAAATGACCCAATAAAATATTAATGGTAGCGGTGAGCGTTAGTCCTTTCAATACTGGAGAAAGAAGTGATTCCCAGGTTGTTTCAAAGTTTAGAGTCTGCGACAGCTCCAAAAATGCTTAAAATTGTAAACTGTGAACCAAAAACCCCTATTCCTTTTACACTTTAGGAAGCCTTAGCTTTTTATATCGATTGAGGATACTTAAAGAAGTCATACAAACTACGATATTTTGGCCAAAACTAAAACAGAGTATTACCCAGTGACATACACGTAACAGAAAGTACAGCTAAAGTTGGCTAACCAACTTTGTAGACCATACGTATAACAAAAGGTTTAAGGATCTTATAACTGTAGCAAATAACGAGTGCATAAAAGCATATTTAAATGGGGATGTGACGAAAGCTACTTACTGTTATCTTTTTAGTGTTTCTGATGCTGGAAAAAATAATGGACATTTATATCTGTATGTATTGTTCCTTTAGAAATTAAAAAAGGATTCTAATAGTGTAGAATTCATATTCGTCTAAAAAAATTAAGTTTTTTGAAGTAAAACACGAGTTAAATCTAACTATGATCGATGGAAAAGTTTTTAATACCATAGCAGAGTCATCATCACTGGCTCGTTGAATTTGTGGGGCAGCACCAAAATGATGAACAATATAAATTTACAAAACCATTTGTAGGAATACGGATTTTCGACACTTAATGCCTGGATACCGTGCTTCGAGTGCACAAATCATATCACCT
Source organism: Cistogaster globosa (assembly GCA_937654795.1). Taxonomy (NCBI): domain Eukaryota; kingdom Metazoa; phylum Arthropoda; class Insecta; order Diptera; family Tachinidae; genus Cistogaster; species Cistogaster globosa. The sequence goes on along the minus strand of OW569404.1, from coordinate 83,999,604 downwards.
ACAGAATACCGATTAACTATTTGACAAATTCGTGGAGAAAAGAAAAAAATTGCTAAGCACAGCGAGGACAAAGTTCTACTTGAACTAAGGGAACGAATGTGTATATTGATGGACATTACAACGACATGTTGTGTTTATATTGTTATCGTGGAGGCTTTTCGAATATACGCCTGGGAAACAGCAAAAGTAAATGTTTCCGAACACAAAATACTTCGCTTCCAATAGGAATGATATCAGAGGAGGCTCTCTAGGCAAGAAATAAAGATTTTCGCAATTATAGGTTGAATTACACCCGAATAGACTTCAGATTACATACAATAGAAAACTTGCTGCATGCTCTATTGGTTTCCTTGGATTCTTTTATTAAATCTAAATCTTAAAGCACTTTGAGATATTAAAAAAAACATGCAAAACTGGATGATTAGGTCAAGCAGCTTCTTGTAAATGACCTGCCTGAAAGCCTTAATTCTGAACGCTCCGTACTTTTTAAAAATTTACTTATGCAATAAAAAAAATTGCTTAACATGTTTAATTTTTTTTGTATTTTGCATTGGACCAAAATAAAATTTAAGAAAAAATTCAAATATTTAATTAATTACTCATATTTAAATGTATATAAATTAAAAGAAAGCAAAAAAAAATCACAATGTTGTATGTTTTTGAAGTAATTAACAAAGCGCCGCTAGATTAGCCATTTCTCCCACTGTGCGTAGGCTACTTCCTTCGAGTGTGGAATTATCTGGCAGCTTGTCATAGTTGGTTCTTTTATACTTTCATTTATGTACGTGCGGCTATGAGGCAAAAAGGAAAACTCTGCAACAACAACTACTAACGAACCTAACTGCGTTATTTTTTGAAATTTAAACGTGTGCGGAAAATAAATAGTATTTCTCTTCCAGTTATCTACGTGCTTTCTGTACCACATTGCCAAGACAGATTGCCATCAGAAGCATTTCTACTCTAAAAGAGAAATATATGTAGGAAAATCGTTGAGGGGATAAGCTTCTAGTCAGGTGTCACGGGTCTTCAAATCGTGTACGAACGGTGTTGTCATATTGTTTTTACTGAATTACCCAAAATCGCCAAAATGATTTTTGTATTAGTTTTCGTCGAAAATATTAATTTTTTTTTAATTATAAAATATTTTTTTGAAAAAAAAAAACAAAAATAAATTTCTTTGAAATAGCTGAAATTAGCAAAATTATAATAAAAATCGCCAAGTTATATAAATATATATGTCGATGTGCTACAAAATCGAATTTAATAAGATAATTTCTGTGCATAAAATATTTTTGGAAATTTTTGTTGTTGGTGTAGATAATAATCCATATGGATTAAATAACACCTGTTTTTGTTTTTTTGTCTGTAGTCGCATCACGTAAAAACTTTCAGATGGATTCGAATAAACTTTTGTTAGGAGATTTCTTAGGACCTTGGTTCAAATACAGAATACTTTTTTTGTAAAAGTAAGTCATTTCGTAGAAAAAATTTACAGAACTCTACAATTAATAATAAAAAACACATTTTTCTAAATTTCAATTATAAGAGAAATAGAAATGACACGCTGACAAAGTCGTAGGCCCTGCTAGTTTATAATAAATCCTCTAAGGATTTTCTTAGTTCAGTGCGGGATTCTTGAAAAGTTCAAATCTGCGTTTGTAAAGACAGGTTTATTATTTGTTTATGTAAAAATTTGTACGAAAATCGCCAATTATTTTACTATTCGCTTAGAAGTCGACATGTCTTCAAGTCAAAAGATTTACGCCAAATAAATATGGTTATCGTCATGTTTAGCGAGAAATAGCCATATGTGACAACATATTGTACCTTTACCTCTGATGTCTTAAAGGCACTTTACATTAATTAGGTTACTACTTACTGAGAACCTTCTCATTTTATCTTCTGTCGGTTGTAAATTGTGCATTAGATTGTGGTTGTTAAGTAAAAAATGGAACATAATAAAACACGTAAAGTGAGAAAAATATAGTTTCTGCACAGTGATACAAGGATAGATAAAAAAATTAAAAAATAAGCAGTAATTTGAGTGTGTAAAAACCAACTTTGTGTTTTACAACTGCCTCTTTATTTTATAAATGATACAACCGCAAATGACGAAATAAATGTCTTCTTAGAGCATTACTTTTTAAAGATAAAGTAACAAATAAGTATTTATAAACTTGCTTTTTCCCTTTGTTTTCAAATGTTTGCTTTAAGACATTACGAAAATGTTATAATTAAAAATTGATAACTGTCAATAGTAGTTTCCAAATTGAATTTGTTTTCAAATAAAGCCAAACGAAAACATTTTAACTTTATCGCGAAATTGTCACATGTCTAAAATTACTATGGAGTGATGGGTAGTGGAAAGGGGGCTGATTGGAATGTTGTAAAGATTTAAAGATTTTAACATATTCACATTATCATTCGTCAAATATTATATTCGGTAAATATTTTGACACTTTGCTTTCGTATGTGAAATTCTTAACACACAAACAAAAAAAAAAAACAACTTTGCATACGCGATTACATTTGTGCACTCACAAACAAACTTAGAATAACCGAAGACAAGTGTTTGACTCACACGTTTCATTTATAATCAAATGTTTATGGATATGTGAATGAGATGAAGAATGGTTCAGAAGGTAGTGGGTGAATTGAGAGAGTGGGTGGTGAGAAAGATGAAAGTTGTGTTTGATTGTTTGACGCGTGTAAGTACTTTTGAAAACATCAACGCATCAAACGAGCAATAAATGAAAATATCGGATTGATAATTGTTTGTTTTTGTTTTGAAACTACTAATGAAAACGTAAATACTGGTACACTGGGACAAAATTGTGTCAGTTAGAATTTTAAAAATTTGTTACCATTCTGCACCTTAAAGAAGGAGTTTATGACGTATAGAAGTCACTAATAAAAAAATTAAGAACAAATCTAAAGAAGAGTATATCCGATCACAATCTTGATTTAGTTTTTTCTCTACTTCTATTGCTGTAGTAATTATAGTTATGGCTCAATATCTAAATGCTGTTAATTCTTTTAAGTACAACGAAATAAAATTATTAAAACTTAAACCATTTTTCTTTTAAAGTATAAAGAACAAATCAAAACCGTGGTGTTTTATACTTATGCGATGCAGTGTAAAAACAGGTTTTAAATGGCAGTAGAGTGGTTATACAATTCAGGGCAGAGTGTGGGAATTCCAATGACGCTGACGCTGTTGATTTTTAAATGTAAAACCAATATTGCTTTCAATCACAAAACCGTGAGTGGTTAAATTCTAATTCAAAATAGAAAAGGAAACGCGTGTGTATTAGATTTATAAATGTTGCAGACAATAAATAAACTTAAAATATACATTTGTTTACTCCTTCACTCACTCATACACATAAACAACCACATAAATCCATTCGTATAATGACAAACAAAATCAGCAACAGTGTTATTTTATTTTTTTACTTATTTACTCGTTGCTCGGTGTGTGTGAAATGTCTTGTGTCAATAATTTATTATTTATTATCAAGTTCGAGGCACCACAAAGTAGAAATAATGTCAAATTTGACTTATTTGGCATCCATAGAAGCAGACAACTTAAAATACGTTCAAACGTTCAACTCTAGTCAATACATTTTATCTTTCGGTCGTAGTTTGTACTCGTATCTTCTTGTCTTTCAATACTCGTTGTATAAAGAGAATTTCTTTTCCTGTTGTTTATTAAAGCATGATGACTTTTGAGGTTTTTCTGCCACATTAGAAGGCATGAATGTACAAAACCAAAAGTTTTTGGTTTGAAGCATAAATAGTTAGCAAATATATTTATGTATCTTATTAAATATATGTACCAGTCACTTTAAATGTGTTTTATTATGTATTAGGAGAAAACGGGCCGATCAATTGTGATTTATGTTCAATATTTGCTTCTATTCCTCAGTTGATAACACTGTTTGAGAATAAATAAATTCATTGATTTTGAAAAATCTAGTTATTTTGTTTATTTAGTTTTTTACACCATAATTGGTACATATTTTTATTTTGAGATGGTCGTGTTTGCTGGAAATCCCTTCAATTAAAACAAGATAACTCTGCTCAAAGATAACGAAAAACATATAAGAGTTTTGTATTCGGCTATGCCTAATCTTATATACCTTTCACCATGTATGTAAATCTATTTTTTGAGGTTACTACAATAAAAAAAAAACAAATATTGTGTTGACAGATATTTAAAAATTAAGAAAAGAAAAATTAAGTACGATACATAATTTTATATAAAAATGTCATCGGCTCTATTTTCTGAAGGACCTCTTCAAAAGCTTTTAAATAATACTTTTCTATAAAAAGTTTAGAGGCCCATAATTTTGAAAATATGGGCGAGCGCCAATTTTTTCACTTAATGTTTTTTTTTATTTTTTAATTTTCTAGCGCCCCATAAATTTGTTTTTTTTTTTTTTGTTATTGCAGTTATTTCATTGTTCCAAATGATTTGGAAAAATTAGAGGTAGGCGTGGTGTATTGCCCGCTGCCTCGAAGGACATAGACGGATCTTGCTGATTTTCAATAGCAAATCTTTCGAAACTACGTGCGGTAGGTGGGCGTATTCTTTAGCTCATCTAGTGCCTTTGTAAAGTTGATTTCAACACTAACACGGCCGTACAGACGGACATCACCAAATCGACTTCACTATGCATAAGGACTCAGAATATATAAACCATATGGGGTCGGAAATGGATATTGTGAGGGGTAAAATGAAAGGGGTATCTTTAATTTTGCATTCGTCTGCGACAATTTTTTTCTTTTTTTTACAATTTGAACATTAATTTAATTTTCCCATCACACTGTCATAATAATAACCAAAAGTATGAAATAAAATCATTTGCCTGACAAAAGGAATCGGCCCATTTTGGCCACTCTTTATAAATTTTACTTATTTCCCTTTTCAATATTAAAATGATGCTTAAATTGTAATAGTTTTACTTAAAGGCTGTATATTTCCCTAACTTTAACTTTATTCACGGGTGGACGTTTGTTTAGTTCAATTTTTTCAATATTTCAGATACTTAACAAATAATTCTTCTTATGTTTAAAGTAACTTTTTTTCACTTATTTCAAACTTTCTAATATGAAGTCCTTATTTTAATTTTCTAAAGATACACCAAAACTCATGGTCGTGTGTTTGATTCAATCTCCATATTATTAATGTGCACAAACAAAAGAACAAACTAACAAACAAACAGCTAAAATTAAACAAAAACGCTTTAACAAATAGAAAAACTTTAGAAAGTTTTATAACTTTGATTCTTTACTTTACTCTTGCAAAATAGTTGAAACGTAAAAAAACCGTTCAAATTAAAAAAATTTTCAAGTGTATTTATTCATTCTTGTTTATTTAGACACTGAAAGAAATATCAACAACATTTATTAAAAATTATAAAAAGAAGTAAAAATGTGAAATACCCAATAAAATTGACAAAAGGTTTATTAAATTTATTTATAAAATTATTATGTTTGTATTAAGATTTACATCAATTTCCTTTATTTTGAGAGTGTAATGAAATAACAGCACATATGAAAGCGATTATTTGTATTTCCCTTATTGGCATTTGTTTATTTAGCTTTTTTTCTAAGTTCACACAGGTTGGTGGTAAAATTTAGAATTTTAGATTTATTTGTCATCTTTTTTTCGAGAAAGAGCTGTATAGAAAAAACAAAGAAACCAGAGATATAAAACCGTAAGGTGATAAGTTTTTTTCGTCATATGTTTTTATCCAAAAAAGAAATAAATAAATAAAACGACAAGTAGTGAAATTTATTCGCAAACGCTTTTTAAATTATTTTCACGTTACGTTAAACTGCAAAAGATTAATTATTGTGCATAAAACTGTAACAAGTTTGCGGTTTTATATCTGCTGTTTTAAATTGTTCGGATCAAATTTACTACAGCAGTTGTAAGTTTAAATATTCGATTAACTTTTAACTTAATATCAATAATTTACATAAAGATTGATGGTCGAGAACTCCAGTAGTACAATAAGTAATCTGATACAAAAGTTGACATTTATTTTTTGTGCAAGTAACTTATGAAATTATTGATGTAAAATAGTTACTTTTTCCCTATATCGGGAGTTTAAATTCAGGTTTTTATTTTCGTCACTTTATTGACTTCCATTAACTTCTCTAAAAACAAAAAATTTTAACCAACCCCGATAGCGCGTGAGTGAAAGGTCACTTATAGCATATCACGCCATCACATTAAGACCATCCAATTAAATCTCTTCATTTGTTAACGCGAATTTCCTCTTTTTGGTTTTTGGAGATAAGGGGCCAACACTACCTCCATTAATACTACACCTTTTTGACAGTAGTCTTTTTTTTATCAACATAATTTTTGTGTCTTTATTAAAAAATAACTTGTCGTCATTAGCATGCATTTATGAGATTAAAAATACACTGTGCTTAACGTACCACCCATTTTTTTAATTTTCGTTCAAGATCTAAGCTAATTTTAAATTGAATTATTGTCGGATTAAATTTACCGTTCCTTTCAATTTTTCTTGGTATCTGCGTGAAAAAATCTCATACTAAAATAAAAAATAAAAAAAATCAACAGCAAGTCGATCTTAATATCGAGCTATAGCAAGAGTTCCGGAGATTTTTGAAAAAACTTTTTGCTCCATTCCATCGGTTTCATTTTCTTTGGCCTCAGTACGATACCGATTTCATTATCTGCTTTCAATTTAAATCCTAGTAAATAAAAAGTTCCAAATAAAGTTAAAATCAGCACTGTTAACATTAGAATAAAAAAACCTTTTTCTTAAAAACTAAAGAAAACTTATTTCTCAATAAAAAAAATATTATTTTTATTTAGCTCCTTTATATTCAACATCTTTTAAAACTCTTGATCAACAATTGTTTAATAATACAAACACATTTTTTTATTTTTAGTGGGCTAGAAACACACAGCAGATAATGTTAAAATTAAATGCTCTGCTCTTATTGTTAAACTAAAAGCTGTAGCAGATGTATTTATGTCCAAATAGTTGTCGAACAATTACAGCTTCTTCTAGGTTTTGAAATTAGTTCTCTATCAACTTATTGAATCTCATTAGTTACGAGTATCTAACGTACAACACATCATCTCCGATTCTGCTGATTGACCATACCAGCCAGTAAAGACCATCCAATCGATGTGAAAAAGGGTTAGGATTGTTGATTTTGTGCGTAGTTTTTTAACTCAAACTCGAATACTTCCTAGTTTTCCAACAAATCGATGTCATGCTATTGTAAGGGTCTCTGCAATTCTTATCAAGGACGAATCAAAAACTTTTACTTTTACGATTTTTGGAAAGACTAGGTTCAAACTAAAAGTATCTGGCTCGAAGACTTTCATCGAAACTTTGTCATTTCTTCAGTTTATTCTCCTCTCCTCTGTGAATTTCGAACGTGGAATAATAATGGCAACTACACATATCTCCTAAATATCTCAACTGACACAACTGTAAATGTTGAAGCAGCAGTCGCACTTAGGTGTCATCTCCGAGAGACTAAAAATAACAGTTATAAAATGCTAATACAGCTGCGACAAGTGACTGTGAGAATAATTAATTTAATGCCCTCCAACTCCTTGAAAACTTCCTCGCAGAATGGATGCTTTTACTGGTCACCGTGATCGCACAAAAGTTGACTCATATATATTAATTAGTCTCTAAACTTTTCAAGAAACCTATAATAAGTAAGCTGGAACCTATTTTAAGTTAAGCATGTATTGCGAACCATCAATACGGATTCCGAGGACAAAAGAAACTTTGGAGAGGAAAAATATTGTTCTGAACTTTTCATCGATGTTTCTCATTAGAGATGAGCGATATTTCAGTACCTGTAATTAAATCACTGTGCTTAAGAAATCACTGGTCACTAAAGTGACTAAGTTTATCAAGTAACAGTTCCAGAAGAACGTTCTTTTATACAAACTTGTGGTTTTACTTTGTGCAGAGAAATGTTGATAAATAGTACTTTTGTTTCTTTCACTTTTTCATAAGTCAAAGCGGTTTTATTGATGTGTAGCTTTTTTCTTGCTTCTACTTATTTACATCAGCTATTCTTTTTTCCAAACTTTACACATATGTAACAAGAAATAAAAATAAAAAATGTGCGCTTTTTTTATTTGAACCTATAATCAATCAGTTTACCAAACTTTATATTTCTGACCAAATTTAATTACAGTTGCTTTGATTGTAGGTATCAAATAAATTTGTCAATATAATAACTGTTTGCATAAAATATTATTTATACGAAATATGAAAAAACTAAGATTTTTTAATATGTGTAAAAACATTATTGACATACTGTATGTATATTCTATATACTTCATACTTCCTGCATACATGTTGTATGCTTAAATAAAAAACAAAATGCAAACGGTGATCACGGTAAGTATTAAAAAGAATAGTGATTTGAAAATCACATTCACTATTATACTAAGAACATTCATTCATATTATATTCCAAATAATATTAAATAATATCTCAACACTCGAAAGTTAATATCTTGGTATACATTCTGATGGGCGCTTGACTTGAAAAAGCGGTAGATATACAAAGAGCTGAAGCTGGCGCTGATGGAATGAAAGGCAGCAAAAATCAAATGTATAATTGGCAGAAACACTATTCTTAGCCTAAACTGCAAACTAGTTCGTTATATTGTGATTTTATAAACTATCTATACTTCAACGGCGTCAAAAAAATTATCTCTACCGATCGCTCGTATATACAAAATTACAGCCTTCACAAGGACCTCAGCGTCCCATTGATAAAAGACGAAATCATAAGAATAGAACAACACATTAAAAAAAACAAGAAACTTGTAATAGATCATAATATCCTAGCGCGTAAGATGCTAAGCGATTGTGTTTATGTTCGATTAAAACGAAAAGACATTGTCTGTTTGGTCGAACATTTAAGGAAAAAAGACTAATGATAACAGCCTCTATTAAAAATAATTTTTATTATGCCTAGCAATGGCTACTAAATGATAACTTTTTGTTAGTTCAACTATGTTGAAGTTTAAATATGTAATTTGAAAAAAGACTGTTCTTAAAGTTACTACGGTTATAAACTTGTGTTTCACAAAAACTATTTTTTTTTTCAATTGTAATTAGAAATTTTACATTTTCATTACTACTAAAAATAATTTTAATTGAGAGAAATCGGTATCATTAAACGGTAGTAACGAATTTCTTGATTGTAGTCATTATCAAAGAATACGAATTCAATTTATGGTAAAATAAAAAATCCCATGATTTAGAAGATTTTAGAGAGTATTTGTACTAAAACTTAAAGATAATTGTATTAGAAGATATGAATTTACTATTTTTATTAAGAAAATTTGAAGTGATGCGCGGTATAAGTCAGCAACTCTCTTGACAAGATAAGAAATTTGTAATTTAAACTACCATTTTAAAGGTTGTCGAGCCATAACAACTACTAGATCCACTGAAATTCTTCATTGTACACAAATCATAACCAGTAACACTGCGAATAAATTACACTAAACAATGTGTGTTTCCAATATCAAAATATATGGCTTTTCTAATAAGTTCTATCAGGTTGTGGCGGCGGCTTCTAAATCGTTTGTTAACACACTTTTATGGTTAATCACTATGGAGCAGCACGCTCAAATAATAAAACTTGCTTACTTTTGCTAACGATTAAAGTCGGATATTTTTTTTAGTGACGATAATCACTTTTTTACGAAATACATAGATTCTGAACCACCGCCGTCCACGGTGGGCGCTACAGACGTTGGGGGCTTGCTCAGCACCTACAACGAGAGCGTGAATAGACATTCTACACAAGCAATGGAAGAGTTTAGTTGTTTCCTGCAGAACTAACGTCAGTGACAACATAGAATCCAGATATGCCAGTTAGAACTCATTAAATCTTATTTTAGCTGTGTTGGTCTTAACTCAGTTCTAATTGTTTCTTTTATTTAAAGTTCAAGACCACTTTGTTATACGCTTGCTGCGAGTAAAATGTTTCCAATCAAAATGTAATAACTTAAATCTAAAGAGATCAATTGAACTGACATAAAGTAAAAAAAAAACACTTAAGAAGTTTTAGCACAAACTTTGTTTTAAATTTTATTTGAAAAGAATAATTTTCCGTTATAGATTCGAAGTTAAACTTTTATTATTTTTGTCTCTTTTATTCTAACGCAGGAGGTGATGTCGAGTGAAGCGATCTCATTGAAGTTTCTTGATGTGGTGCAAATTCTACTTAAATATTGTGGCAATCAAACGATAGCAGCTAAGAACAGTGAAACCCAGGCGGTTTTAATTGACTTAATTGCTACAGTGGGTTTCTTTTGTGCAAATAATAAACAAAATCAGGTTGCTTATTTTAAAAGTATTTTACAAATACAAATATTTTACTAAACAATTTTTTGTTTGCCTTTTTTCTTTGCAGGACCTTTTAACCTCTGAACAATGTTCCAATATAATTAAGAATTTAACGAAACTACCGGAACATTTAAATGTGGTTGTGTATCCGTGTCTAGTAACAGTAACGTTCCAAAATCAAGAAGCTCGTAATGTGATATCCCGTGATTTTAATTTAGAGGTCAGTCAGTTTTGGAATTAAACATTCAATAAATTTTGTTTTTCAATTTCTTTTCTTTGTCTCTTTTAGTTTTTGGATGAATATAGTAAATCAGATAAGGCCAAGAAGAATCATTTGGTTGCTTTGCTCAAGGAAAAAACTTAAAGAAGCTGTGGTGACTATTTTTATTTTCAATATAAAAAGTGATTATAAACATCTTTTAAAAAGGTGCTGGATTTAATTTTATTCTTTTCTAAGGAATAATTGCTGACTGCCTGTTTTTATTTTACAACAATACCTTCAAATTGATTTTAACTTTTTTTTAGTTACTAAATTATTTTACTCTTTTTTATGAGTTTTTAAGCAATTGATGGATTTAAGATGTCAGTAAGGAAATTCCATAATAATAAAATATTTATTAAATATTGTATTTTATTCTATTGAATGCCAATAATATCGAGTCGTGATTCTCTACATTCTGAAACAATTTTTATATTCTTTGATAACAAACCTGCATCAATCAATATCGTAAAATATTTTTTTATATCCCTCCTTTCCTTATTTACAAGTATTACTATTTTCCTATTTCCTTTTTATGCATTTTTTTTTTTTTTGATTTTTTTAAATATATTTTTGTTGCAAATAACAAGTTATTTATTATTATTAGATACTGTTATATTTATATGTATTTTTTCTACTAATCTTGGCTTTTTATAGCAATTTACTTAATGAAACTAATCTAGTTTTAGTCGCTGAACTGATTGATATTATCAAATACACATTTTATAAATACAAGTATGTACAACAAAAAAAAAAAAAAAAAAAAAATACAACAAACACAAAATTAACAAAAAGAAATATTTTGGAATAAGCAATTTAAATATTTTATCAATCCAACTTTTCCACTGAATAAAGAAATTTTAACACCAGTTTTTATACAAAAAAAATAAAAATACTTGTTTTAATTTTGGATTTCGTCGATAATGTGTTTAAGCGGAGTTTTGATACTTTAACAAGTAAATTGAAAAATTTAGCGCTCTCTTGGTAGCAAATTGTGTTGAGTGATTTGTTCCCCTTTGAAGACATATATCTCCAAGAGTATTTTTCATTGTAAAGTGCAGCTGTTTTATTGGCGTAATCACCAAATTTTTTGCATTTATCTTTCTGCTGCATGCTAAGACTTGTAATATGATTTTGAATCGTCTTATTAACCTTTAATCTACACCTGTGATAGATGCTGCAGTTTTTGGATCGGAAAAAATCTTGCAGTATTTTTATCATTCGAATGTCCTTCTTATTTCGGTTGGTCGATTATAAGGCCTAGCTGAAGATATCTTTTTTGAATTTGTTCCTTTTTCTTTCGTTTTTCCGCAACAATAAACACGTACTAAGAATAATCAGACACAGATCATCATACTGTTGTCATACCTTTCGGTGAAGACCGTCGTCACTAGCTGTTTATTTGATACGATTGGCGAGCGCCTGCATGACGACGGTCTTCACCGAAAGGTATGACAACAGTATTTTATTTACTGGTGGAATAAATCCAATTAACTTAATACAGATCATCATGCCCATGCAGTGTGTGCGCACATCTTTTGTGTACAAAATTGTATTATTGAATTAAGCAAGAAATTAGCTTACATTTCCTTACCTATGTGATAATAAAACTTACATTCGAAAGAATGCCATAATAAACATGTGCATTCACGTATTTTATTTAAGACTTCCTTTTTAATTATTTCATTATTCTGGATTCAAAATTCTTTATAATCTTTTTGTTTTATGATATATTTGCCATTACCAAATCTAAATGAGTAACTAAAATATCATTGAATATTTAGATTTTAAATATGTGAAAGGTACAATATAATGCGTTTGTATATTACTAGATCCATCGCAAAAGTTATAAACGTCATTTTTCAAGGAGATTTGAAAAAAATTGGCTTACCACAGAGTTGGTAAAAAGTTAAAATAATACAAACATAACTGTATAATTGGGTATAGTTGTGTAGCGAAAATATATTTTTGACGTGGTTTGACAGGAGGGAGTAATGCTCTATTAAGCATGAGATTTTTTAAGAATTTTGACCTATTTTTAAACAAAAAATTTAACAACTTCTAAAAAACGTAACGACTTTATTTTGCTAGCACTGATAACTAACAAACTGCATAATTAAAGAGAATTTATTTTGATTTGATAAATTTTATAGTAATTTGAAAATAAGAATTTACTAAAAAAAATTTCATTTTAACAAAATATTTGGAAAGTCTATCTTGGATCACACTGTTCAGTGTGTTATAGTTAGAACAGAGTTCTAAATTTTTGCCTTTCGAGGTTTACTGGTGTTTACTTTCAAATGATAAAAAAACACTAAGATCGGTAACCACAAAAATGATATTTGGCCGCCTTCTCAAAATATGTGCCAGTGTGCGCCGAAGAGCCTGCAAGCATATGGAGTTGCTAAAAAAATATTTTTATATTGATTAAAATTGAAAATCTGTGTTGAGTAACGGCTTGCTTAATTAATCAGTCTAACACAACACATTACATGTGTTTGTTGTGTTTTTGCTTGAGATATAAGACTCTTGAATTTTCCTTTATTTTATATTGAAACAAGCACTAGGTCAGTTTTAGAATAAAAATAAAAATATTGTTTATTATTTTATATTTTTTTCTTTCAATATTTCGCCACACCGTTGGGTGGCATCTTCAGGAAACAGGAAATAATATTATTAAACAAATTGTATGTGTTTCAAAAACAAAAACATTAGTTCAATTGAAAAAATTTGACAAAAATTTGACAAATTTTTTCAATTGAACTAATGTTTTTGTTTTTGAAACACATACAATTTGTTTAATAATATTATTTCCTGTTTCCTGAAGATGCCACCCAACGGTGTGGCGAAATATTGAAAGAAAAAAATATAAAATAATAAACAATATTTTTATTTTTATTCTAAAACTGACCTAGTGCTTGTTTCAATATAAAATAAAGTTAAATATAAGAAAAGGTCAAAAAACATTAACATTTAACTCTTGAATTTGGATAAATTCCACTGATTAGCTGAATGAGTTGTAGCCAAATGGCCATATGCTTGCCCTGCAGTAATTCATTTTATTTATAGTTTAAATAAACAAGAGTATAATAACATGGACACCATTGAGTTTTATAATCTAGAGCGATTTTGCTAGGAAAAAAGAAAAAATAACAGCTAAAAATATACGTATAGAACATTGAAATGGATTTAAACAAATTTGAATTTTTTAAATTGACATGAAATTTAAGTTATTCGAAAGTGAATCTTTTTGCATGTTAATTTAAAAATGAATTATGACATACGACCGCCATGGCTCTCTCGGACGTAGTCTAATCTGGAGTTTGGATTTTAAATGAGTTTTTCCAACATTTGTAGCCGTATAACAGCAACAACGTGGCAAATGTTATCTTTCGAGTAGTTTATCGTTTTGAGCTTATTGACATGGACTATCGACTTAAAGAAAAGCTGACAAGTCCACATTAAAAGTAGAAAATATCATAAACAGCAAAAGATTTATTTTGGAATTTTACGGTTTTTGATTTTAAGGAAGAACATCTCAATTGCACAATTCAACAAAATAAACTTTTAATTTAAAACAAGTTAGAGTGCTATTATAAAAATAAACTTCTTTTATTAAACTGTTTTTATTTTAATACTTTTTATTTTTTTTATGGATAGTAAATATTCCAAAAATCTTAATTCGTTTAATAAATTTTGTGAAATAAAAAATCATTGGAAACCGTTTAAGATTTTATCCATTTATGTTAGTAGCATTTCGTCTTCGAATAAATTTAGATGAGAATTCTGAAAACTGTCAATTGTTCCTGAGATGATGATGGCTTCAATGTAATACATTAATGTCGAGATGATACATATGGAGAAAACTCTATTTATATAAACCATTGATAAAAACGTCTGTCTACAGATCGCAAAAATGTACATTAAAATCTTTAAATTTTTTGTTACAGAATATACTTTCGTTGGTTCAAAATGCACCATGTATATTTGTAGGTGATTATAACATTAAATTGATTCTTTTAGGTAACTCTAGTCGTTGTCTATTTGACAGCTTCTTAGAACACTATTTTAGTTCGTCATAACTTAATAACAAGTCCTAAAAGTAAAACTTGTGTTGGCTGGATCTTTGGTAATATTTCAATAAAATAGTTTTTTTTTTTTTTTGGATCACAATTTTATTTTTTGGCGAGTAACAACAATTTATTGCTGTACGCTAACGATATATGTCTATTATATAATTATGAATATGAAAAGATGTTACAAGCTCTAATTAAATATGACTCCTCGATACTTCAAAGTAATCGAATTAGCTTTGAATTAAACTTAAACAATATTTATAAGGCTTAATGCTTATGATCAGATTATAAACTTGACAGTTGCTGGAAATTTTATACAAAAGTCTTATTCTATTAAATATCTGGGAATAAAACACAGACAGAATCACATTAACGAGTTAAAGTGTCGTCTGGAATAGGAATTTTAAATATAATATAAAGCAACATTTGTTTAACGACGTCGAAATGATTCTTGCATTCTAAAATTACAATAGTTAATGAACTAAAAATATTAATATTTTTGATAAAAACAAAGCGATTGTACCCAACTTTTTCTAAGCCTCTACGAAGCTGCGGCCAAAATTTAACAAAATATTTAATATAATAAATTTAAACAATAATAAGAAGAAATCTTGCAGATTTTCGATAGCAAACTTTTTGAAGCTGTGTCTGATCGATTGGCGTATTAAAATTTTCTCTAGCTCACCTAGTGCCTTGCCAAAGTTGATTTCAACACTAACACCGACAGACAGACGGACATCTCTCAATCGACTTCGCTATGCATAAAAACTCAGAACATAAACACTTTATGGGATCTGAAATGGATATTGTGGACATTACAAAGGCAACGACGAAATTAGATATACCGTTTTCCAACTGTAGTGGAGGGTTGACAAAAGTTGGGACCAGGGTTACCGTTTGCCCGACTGAAGTCGCAATTTAACCCTTTTTAACTGTCTGCGACTTTTTGTGATCATTTTTTGTTTGTCACCGACCTTTGCAACTTTTTTAATTTTTGGACTTTCTTTCTTTGTTTTTGCAAAGTTTCTCACAAAAAACATTTAATTTTTAGGGAGTTATAAATAGCATACGACAACCAAATTTATTAAACTTAAGTTACGCTGTTAGCCTACATGAAAATATGTATAGATGCAAGTGAATATGTATGTTGCAGCTGTACATCTTTTAATATATGATAAAAATGGATTCTGTATGAGCTTTTGGTTTTACTTCAATGTTTTTTGTTTTGTTTTGTTATGATATTAATCAATAAAAATTATAAAAAAAGGTGCGTAACTTTTTTTTTCAAATGACTTTTTTGTGCGACTTTACAAAAATTACGAGCGGTAACACTTGTTGGGACAGTTTTTTTGAATTTCCTAAAAAGTTTCAATAAAGTAATTAACAAATGCGCTGATTACCCTAACAATAAAAAATTTACAGAAAATTCATAATTTATAAGATAAATAATCTGTTCTATCCAATAACACTTATGTACATTGTTAGCTTCTGACCGGAGACAAGCAGGGGCCACTTTTTGACAATGAATGGGGTATAGCTCCAACCTACAAACATAAGAAATCTCAAGATCACCAAGACCCGTTCCATAAATTTTACTAAGGTCTGTCATTAAGTAGTTGCCCGTGGCAAACATTTTGGAAAATTGACTCCTTGTCCTCAAAGTTTCTTAAGTGAAACACAGAGTCAAAAGACGTGCTTGCTAAGCATCATTATTGTCAAAAGGCTTGAATTATCCTTTATGTACTGGGTTTTACATTCAAAGAAGGTCACAAAAATTTGGCGATCCCACAGTTGTCTAAAAAACGCCACCTGCTTTCAGCATTTTTAAGAAAGTTTAGTGTTAGCGATATAAAAGAAAGCAGCCAAGCCTTGATAGCTTTTTCTTGCATTGGCTGAGTAACGTATACGCAGTAGTATAAACGTAGTGTGAAGAAGTGCTGTTTGATTTTCGAAAGAGATGCCAATATTTCCTCTTAAGTTCATGTCATAAAGTAATTTACATGCCTTCCTTATGTCAAACATCTCTACTTGTAATAAACAGCACTATTGCGGAAGATTTCAAGAGACATTCATGTCAAAATTATCTGAAAACACACTATAGTCGATATCACAATTTATGTTAAAGATGTCTGTATAACGATTTCTCATATCAATATCAAATATTAGACACAAGATTTTTTAATCTGCATAATCTTGAATACCATTTGCAAAGCGAAAATTATTATTTTCCTACATCTAAATCTGAAAATAGCTTACAAATTGTTGCAGAAGTTTTTGTGTGAAAACAGGAACAATTCAGCATTTTCTAGATCGCTACATTCGTCATCAGCATCCTTCGCATCTGAATCCCTTTGGCAAATTTTTTGTGTACCCATGGCGTCGCCTGAAGTTAACAGTTTGATTAAATGCTCTTTAATATATAAATTAATGGAACATGTAAAGTTTATTTCTTATTGCCATAATTTTTTTTTCTTTCTTTTTGGTATCTCTTTTCCTACACTTAAGTACCTTAGCTTCTAGTTTTAGTCTGGTGTTAACGTTCGATAGAAGCAATCTTCATAGCAGGAAAGCGAAAGTTAAAAAAGTTAGAAATTAAGATTATTTAACAAAAGTATTTAATTTGATGTAATTAAAAAATTTAAAGTTAATAAACTGAGAAGAATTAATAACGGACAATACTCGAAATAGAACAATCTAAATGCTAACTTTATTTAAGTGACATTTTTATCACATTGAAGAAATAAAATAATTTTAATGAATTATTAAATTGTGTTTTATTTGCGCGGATCCCCAAAAAATAATTTATAAACGCTGAAGAATTTAACTTTTATCAAGGCAAAAAATAATGATAAATTTGAAGTTCTATGAGATTAATTGGCAACCACTTATCGTTGATCTATTTTCTGTTGTTTTATTTTCCATTACCGAAGTTTTTCTTTATATTCAAACAAAAAAAGTTCTAATAACGTTTGTTCATTTTCCGCCTCGTGCTTCTTATATATGGTGTTTCACACATATCAAAGAATAGTAAGGCATAATAAACTTAAAAGACAAATTCAACATTGGCTCCAGGAGACACTGGGCATCGTCGTTAATGCATGGCCTCTCCTGGGTTCTTTTAATGCCACCATAGTTTATATTTTTGTCCATTGGCCGCCCCTAGTTGCCTTTGTCTACCCTCAAAGATAAGTTTTCGCCCACTAATGTCTAATGGTAGGCTTTTTTATTTACTCATATCTTACACATTTGTTAATGCCTCGTGATAATTTTTACTAGCAACCATCCCGAAGCTATGTCTGGTAGAATAATAGGCGACCTTTGCGAAATGATAGACATGTGGAAATCGTTAAATTGACTCAGAACAAAGGTATACAGCATATAAGGACAAAAAAAAATATTCAAAGATTTACATTAAAAATGAAAAACATGACCAAAACTTTGTCAAAACAGCCCTAGCTCTATATAAAAAAATATTCCAAAAATTATTGTCTAAAAAAATTATGACACAAAGAAATTGCAAATATCCTCATGACGATAAAAACACGATATTTTGTCTTCTCTGTTTAAATAAAAATATATCCTTTTTTTAATGCTGCCATATGGACTTAAATTTTTACCAACAACAACAACAAAATATTTAAAACAAAAACAAATTCTCGAGGGTGAAATCAAGCATAAAAGAACCAAAAGTAGTTGAAAAAAAAAAACAATACTCACTACAGCACACTAATGCTGATTTGTTGTAACTGCTTCTGTTTTTTTTACCTTTTACATTCATTTACTCTTATAATTGTTGTTGTAGCTGTTGCCTGCTTATGTTCATCATGTGACAGATTGAAATCACTCAACTTGAATAAATTGTGACAGTGATAATGAAAGTCTATTTTCAAGTTGGGGTCTAAGGAAAAACACACTTACACTTAATAACGAAACGCATTGCTAAGTTGAGTTACGCAACATAAAAATACACAAAAACAACAACATCATTTCTGACGTGTACTAAAATTTTTTATGCAAGATTTCCCCCAAAGAATACAAATTTCTTTTCTATATTTTCGTTTTTTCTCATTTTTTTTTTTTTTTTTTTTTTTTGCGAAACAATAGTCATGAGCAATTCATTGTCAACGATATTTTATTTATTTTTATATTTAAAGATTAAATGTTTGCATTTTTTTTAATCTACACCCTACTTCAAGCGGTATATTATATTTGACTGTACGGCTTTAGTGTCCGATGCCTGTAAATTAAAACCTTGTAATCGTACTATTTTTTAAATTGTAATTCTTTCGGGGTCAATGGTTCAATAAAATATGAGTGAAATGCGAAAATATTTAAGAAGTATTTTTAATATCTTAATGGCTTTTGATTGCAGAATTTTAAAAAAATATATATATAAAACTCAAGAAACTGTATTCTAGTTTCTTCGAATATGAAGTCCTATAAAACTTCTCTAATAAATTAAGGATATTATGAGAATGCTGAAAAGCTGATAGGGGTTATAAAAGGGAAGTTGAACTACTTCAGTGAAAAGTTGCACACAACATTTCGTCAAACTGCTCTTCGACAACCAGAACGAAAATCATAATTTGTGGATTGACGACTGTACAGATCTGATATGGACTTATCTTACCCAAAATAAATTTTTCTAGTTGTTTTCTTTTCTAGTGAATTTTACTTAACTACTTCAAGAAATCCGCAGCTATAAGAATAAAAATTTTTTTTTTTAATTATATATATTTTTTCTGAAACAAACCGTTAGCTTAAAACAAATAGGCAGCAAATAGATAAAAAAAATAGATAAATTAATGAAGAAGGTGATTTTTGTTTACTTTTGATTTTCGATTTTTAGAATATTTTTTTTTACAGTTGTTAATTGTCTGTTTTTCTACCCTGCGCCACAGGGCAAAAAATAAGTTTGTCATTCTGTTTATAATTTCTACAATATTTAATTTCGATTCCGTAAATGTAGTAGTTGGGAGCCGATTTAGCGATGTCCGTCCGTCTGTTAATATTCCACTTTTGCCCGTCACCAGATGAGCTACAGAAAATTTATGACGCCTTATTCTCTTAAACATATTTTCGAAAGAAATGCATTGAATTTTAGCAACATCGCCCCTGAGATTGTGGAGATATGTTTAAAAAAGGCCGTACGTTTTTATAGTTTTATTTGTGCTCTTTTTTGTTTATTGTTGTTTTTTGATTTGTTTTAATAAAACTCGAAATTTAAGGAAAAAAAAAACATAAATTACTAGGTAATTGAAATATCACTAAACCATCTTAATTTCACCAAAATACTGAACTTAGCTAAAAAAATTTTTCTACAATAAAAAATTTGAAATTTTATTAAAAACCGAATATTTAGCAAATAATTTTAATTTCAGTAAATTTTTCATTTTATTATAATTGTAACTGTTAATAAACAATTGAAAAAATTTAAAACTTCAATCAAATAGTAAAAGAAAATAACTGAAAGCTACCAACAATTTAAAAGTTTTCTAAAAAAAAACTCCACTTTCGCAAAAAAACACATTTACATTATCGAGTCATTTTTCTTATTAAAATTGTTAAAGTGAAGCTGAACATTTCTTTTAGCAAAAGCTCTGCTGACTAAGTTCCTTGCTTTTTGCGTTTATATTTCAATAGATTATTTATGGAAGCAGGGTATAAAACAGACCCCAAGGTGGCACTTACTTTTTTAAATGATTTCCATTAAAAATTTTCAAACAAAATGAAAGCTTGTAATAAAAAACAGAACATATTAAAAAAAAATATTTAAATACAAATTCTCTAGGTGAAGGGTACATAAAATTCGGCACAGCCCAACTTTGCACTCTTACTTGTTTTATTTAAATTGACTCAATATTTTGGAAGTTATAAGGAGTTTAACGTGGTTACCATAACAGATTTGAGTTTAGATATTTTTATCATATGAAAAATAACATTTTTACAACTTGATAATACTGTCGCCTAAATTCCGATCGAGTGAGTCGGGTACACTAGTGCTAATGACTTTGTTTAAATTTAATAGGGCATTTGCAGGTTTGAAATTTCTTAAGAATGTAATAAGCAATAAATTTCACTGTAAAGCCGCGATTAAAAAAAGATTATTATCATTCAGTTTAGACAAATTTTTGGCCATCTATCTTAAGATTTTTTTAGAGACTTTTAAACTTTTGCAAAAGTTTATTGACACTAATATATTTTACATATTCTGTAGGAAATAAGACATTATCTTTCATAACTTGATGCTAAAGGTATTAAATTAGAAAAAATACCATTTCTTAATCTAATAAAAAGTAAGTAGGCGAGTCGAAGAAAATTTTTCCCGATATCTGAAATTTGCTCCTAATTTTTACTAAATATAAAATTAATGAAAATAATGAAATAACTCTCATGCTTTTTTAAAGTTTTTATACTTAAAGAAAAATGTTTTTGGATAAAGGTTTCCTGATGAGCTGGCTTAAGCAAACGACGAAATACGTGTAGATTCCAGCTTTTTAACCAACAAATAAATTGCATTTTTATTTGAAAATGTTAAGGGACTTAGCATAATAAAATAAATATCATTTTGAAAGTGTTCTCTTTTACATTAAAAAGTTAGTTCAAGCAAATTTTGTACATGTTTTTCATTCTAAAAGGATAATGTTTCTTTAACTAAGTCTATTAAAAAATTACATTTCGGCTGATAATATTTCAAAACTCCGGTTTCTCTTCTTAAAGTTGCGTAGAAGTTAATTATTTGTAAGGATTTCTTTCACAAAAAAATCCACAGTGCCTGTTTTGGTTTATGACGTTGTACCCCTGTAAAAAGCCAAGTGTTCTTACCACCCGTATTTATTTTTAAGTTTAATACATCATTTTTAAAATAATGATTATTATTACTTATTGTTATTATTGTTGTCTAATACAAATAAACGCTACACACTTCCTCAACAAAATCCGCATCAACATTTGCAACCTTCATTTATTTTTATGAACTTTTTTTCGTCCTTATTCCGTTAATGAAAATGGGGGAGATTATGATTTAAACTGACATGTTTATTAAAAAAAGTAAAGTATAAAATTAAAAAACAAAAAAAAAAACACTCTTCACACAATCACAATTTCAATCATAATCAGTCACCAACTCCTGGTCCCTTAAAGTTGTGAATTTCTTTTTGTTCTGTTGTTTCCGATTCACCTTTTGTGTGCCTCGTTTTTTTTTTTTTTTAATTGAATTGTCGTTGTACGCTGAAAGAAAAAGAGAAAACTCTGCGTGGGAGAGAAATCCCTGCAATGAATTCGCCAATTTTTTTGTTTGTTTTTTATTTTTATTTTTGTTCCATAAAGTGAACAAAAAGTGTTTAAGAAATTAATTTTCGTGTCGCTTGAATGTAAAATGGGAACGACATTTATTATACAAGTCAATGGTAATTTTCATCACCAAGTTGCTTTTTATTGTCCTGAAATGAATGTGACATTCTTTGCAAAGGGTTGAGGAAACATTTTATTGTCATTAACTGTAGAAGACTGAATGGTTCTTTATGGTTGAAGTAACGCTTCCATATGGGTGGTAGAGTAATTAAAACAAGTATTTACAGATGATTACAAGTCATTGAGATTTTATCAAAATGCATGCTGATATTCTAATAATAATACGAGTAATTTTCTTCTTTAGTTGACATATTTTGAAAACATATCATATTTGTTAAGATTGTTATTCCACTTAAAAAACCTAATTTTATTTCTTAAAATTTGAGACTATGAACTGAACTATTTTTATCGCCTTAGAACTTATTGAACGTTAATGAGAAGTGACTGTAAATGACTGAATAGAGTATTAAATCGAGCACTAAAAAATACTGATGTTTTGCAACTGAAACATGTGTAACTATAATATTCTCTTATCTCTATTTTAGTCAAAAACAAACTCTTGCATAAAACCTCAAGCTTAAACTTTGCCGCAGGACAAAAACAACAAATAGTTAAAAATATATAAAACTAAAATAAAATAATAATTCAGGCCAAATTGTAGAATGTTAAGCACGAAAGTTATTTCATAAGAATTTATCACTTGGAGTCATCGTAAGGTCATCCTTGCACGCAAGAAACCAACAAAAAAGGACTACAACAATATTAAATATAAAGTCGAAAAATCATTATAAAATAAAATGCATTGTTTTTTTATGTTTTATATTTGAACACGTCATACCCCTAGAGAAATCCACCCACAACAGCAGAACACAATGTTAACGCCAAAAAAAAAAACATACAAAAAAACACACGTGATGGAAAATAAAATGAAAAAAATACAAAGAAAAATTGAAACATGTAAAACGTGAAAAACTACAATTGACTTCCGTTTGGCTTTAGCCCAGATATCCTGTTTTATCGTGGCGTGCCAAATAAAAATGTTGCATAAATGTAGGCGAAATTAAAAAAGAAAAAAAAACAGAAAACAAAAACGAAATGTATAAAAAAGGAGGGAAAAGAAAAATAGTATTGTTGTGTGAACAATCTGAGGAAGCATGTATTTATCATGTTGGCTCATCTGCATGAAGTTATTCCGCTGAGGGTCATTTAACGTTTTTTTAATATCTTTATGTCACGTAATATCCTCCCTGGGACAGCAAAAGCATACGTAATTTTTAGCTACAAAATTAAAACAACAATAAAAAATAACAAAATAATAACAATTAAGAAATTGAGTGGCCAAGAATTACGTACAAGTATTTAAGTTTTTATCCAAAAAATAGTTTTTGAGATCTGCATAAAAAATTTTCAGTTGGTAAACGATATATTTGCAGGTATTTTATTAGAGATGGTCCGTCTTATTTCAGGAAGTATTCAAAAACTAAACTTTGAGCTGCCACAGCAATGTTTTTTGGTCGTTAACCATGTACGCCGGTACAAAAACCGACTTAAATATTTTTTTTATTAAATTGTAACGCTCAGATCTGAGATTCATTAAACCAAAAGAAGCCTGTATATATTACTCGTATGTGAAAATAAAGACCCCAAGGATAGAGCAACTATTTAATCGGCAATACTAATATTAATTTAATATTCTCTACGAACAACGAGGTCCTCCGCAATGACTTGTAATCCACGGTATTAACGGTATTAACACCATGACTTTTAGGTTTGCCGCTGTTGCAACACTTTGGAATAGGACGCTTACAGCCACCATAACCAACACGAGTTCTGTAAATGGTAAAATGAATGGAACAGAGTATTTTTTTATTGCCTTCCCGAAATGGCAATTCCTACTTGAAAAAGGGCTTTAAGAAAATAAAAATAAATGTTAATAAACATAAATTTATTTAAAAAACAACAAAAATAAATGTTTGTACGCTTACCAGCGGTTCTGTTGGGTTACATATTTATTTTTGAATAGCAGTGCTAATGACTTGGGCTGCGTATCTTTTCTAACTTTCTTAAAGTTCAAGTTTAGAAAAATGTATTTGTAAATATTAATTGTAGAGATCTGTAAAAAGTGTTAAAAATTTTACATCCATAAAAATAATATGAACTGACAACTGTTCTAGTACGATTATACCGGTAAAATTGGGTGATTTCACATTTGTATCTCGAGCTTCTTTACGAAATTACATATTTTTATAAAAAAAAGGATCCTAAACTTAAATCCATCCAGCAGTTTTTACGTGAAGCGAACACAGACAGACAGACAGATAAAAACTCATAAAATAAATAAATTTTTCAAAAAATATTTCGTGTACAGAAATGACCTCGTTACTGTTTTATTATTTGTAGAGAGTAAGTCTTTAATTGATTCAAATCTATATTATAGCCCGTTCAGGCTGCCACGAAATTATGTAATTTCAAACTGAAATTACGAACGAAATCTAGAGTGTTTATAGTGGGTTATTTGACACTTGAGTTAATTTCAGAAACAGCTGTTCGTTTTTATGTTAGAACTATATTATTCTTTTGCATTCAAGTTTTGTACAAAATGGAAAAAAAAGAAGAAGAAAACACTTGATATTAATTAAATTGGAAGCTATTAATAATAAAATATCAAAAATAAATTAAAAATGTTTAAGTTCTTGCAGTTTTTATAATCCATCATTATGGTTATTATGCATACATGTTTGTATACTTCAATGTATGTACATACGTGTATTCCTGTAAATAAGTTCATGGTTGCACACAAAGTAGTATTTTACACAAAAACAGCGTTGTCTATCGTAATTTCAAGTTAATTTCGTTGAAATTAAGTAAAATGAGATAATTTGGGCAATGGTAAAATGTATGCGAAATTACGTAATTTCAAGTTGATTTCGGCTATTAGATAAAAAATGAATAAACTAATTTTCATAATTTAATGAATATTTAAAACAACTACAATTGGTTAAACTATAACATCACACCAAATAAAATCTTTGATAGTTTCAGAAGATGTAAATAAAATTTTAAAGCAAAAAAAAAAAATTGAGAGTGCTAATTTCGGCCTTGTCAAATCTTATATACCCTTTACCATTTATCTAAATCTAGTTTAGTGAAGTAACTTCAATAAAAAAACAATTATAGAGGTGACAGAGAACTAATAAATAAAAAAAATACCAAAAACTGTGTAAAGCATTTTTTTTTTTAATTTTCTTAAATATTTCCTTAAAGATCTCTTCAAAAGCTTTAAAATGATACCCCTATTGACATTTTAAAAATTTTGAAAATTTCAGAAGTCCGTAACTCGGAAAATATGATCGAGCATCAAATTTTTCACTAATTTTGAATCTTATTCCTTAATTCTCTATCTTCATTGTTCTAAATGATGTAAAAAAAAATAGAGGTGGGCGTGGTGTTTTCTCGTTGCGTCGAAGTATATGGACCGATCTTCCTGATTTTCAATGGTAACTCTTTCGAAACTAGGTCTGTTCGTTGGTGTATTTAGATTTTTCTTAGCTCATCTAGTGCTTTGGCAAAGTTGATTTCAACACACAGACGGACAGATGGACATCGCTCAATCGACTTCGCTATGCATAAGAAGTCAGAATATATATATTTTATTGGTTTGGAAATGGATACTTAAGAAATTATAAACGGAATGACAAACTTAGTTTTATCCTTTTTCCACTTTTTGTGGTGGGTGAAGGGTATAATAAAAATTGATAATAAATTTAAATTTGAGCATGTGAATAATAAAGGACTACATTTTGTAATGGAAATTGGTAGCATTCAAATGATTTGTTCTTTATTGAGAGTTTTACTTAATTTTTGAGTTGTCTTACTCGCAGGCAGAATTGCACAATGAGAAAAATGCCACTTTTATATTTAATATTTTTTTTCCAAAAATCATTTTAGCCGGACTGTTTTACTTGTAGTCCTTAATTGGAACATTTTCTGATGTTATGCATACATTTTAAAAAAGCTTTTGATAAGACGAATGAAAAACTTTCACTGAATATTCTTTTAAATTTGCACTTAGGATAGCTTCACTCTAATGAAAAAAATTTTCGTTGGGAAGAAAAATATTATGCTAAGATTTCGAAAGCACATATTTTAAACAAAGTTGTGACAGTTGAGTGCGCGATTCGTTCTATTGTAGCACAGAATAACTTTTACAAAGAAAAAGTGCGGTTTTCGAGATATTGAAAAAATACTTTAAGGCAACTGTCTGGCGTCCTGACTTATTAAAATTAGGGATGATGACTGGAATGGATACAGTTTAAAAGCAAGAAAACAGCATCTTGTTTTTAATTAAGAGCAATAGGTTTTCGTAGTTTTTGCAAGATAATGGAAAATGCAGACGAAATTACGGGCAGATATAGATATAAGTTAAAGAACAAAGTAAGAAATTTAAAATAATTTAAGTAGCGAAGTAGATTGAGTTGCGGCCACTAACAATCAAAATAAAAGCCAACATTTCGAAGTTAATTTTTTTTATTTAAGTTTTCAAGGGATGTATAACAGAACATATTTATACAATGTTTGTAACTGTAAAAAAGTTGAATGTAAAAAAGAAACAAAAACAAATAAAAGCATAAACCCAAACGGAAACCGGAAAAAGGTGCGAAGTAATAACAAAGTTCTATTAAAATTAACTAACAAAATTGAATCTTGTGCAAACAAAAATATTTTATTTTAAGCCTCACCTTTAAAAGTAGAATAAAAAAAAACAACAACAACAACAATCACAAAATGAACATGTATAATAAATACATGTATTTATGGTGAGTGTGCCTCAATGGTGTTTGTTTACAGCAGGTCCTATTTACTCTTTTTTTCATTGACGTTGTAAAAACACAACAAAATTTCAGTTTTTTATTTCAAAACTAAACAGATTTTTGTGTAATAATTTTCGTCCTTAAATTGTGAACCCTTTTTTATATATTTTATCGTCCTTTTCTGTTGTATTGGGTCTAATTATTTGACTAATGTTTTCAGATGAGAGTAATTAACTTTTTTACTTTTTATTTGAGGAATTAATTTTAACCAAACACTTTCCTGTCGTTGTGGGGTGGTTTAATGGTCACCGATATTCATAGAATGACTTTGCGGATATGATGATTTTGTTCTTGTTGTTGTGTTTTTTCTTTTGTCATTTGTCATTAGCATTTACCATTTAATATTGTCGCTGTAGATATTTGGTGAATGAGATCATTGCACGCAATTCCGCATTTTGTATTAATTTTTATTTTAAATATTGTAGAAGGACGTCCTTTCGTTGATTTGCTTGTGTTCGTATTCTTTATACTCGTAGCTGTTTGAAATGTCATTCAATTGTCGCATAATTAGACGTCTCTTAGTTGTAAACTTCTTTCAATCATTTATTCTGTCCGTTCATATATTCTGTCAGTTATTCATGTATTAAATGTTAAATAAAAAAAAGAAATTCTTAAGCAGGTCCCTGTATGTGTGTGGATGACTAAACTAATTTTGCAAACAAAAAGTGGTGTAATTGTAGCCAATACGTATTAACTTGTACGCACAAAATCATTTTCATTAACAAAGAATCTTTTTTTATCAATCATTTTAAATTCACTTGTTTCTTTATACATGGAAACGGTTATTTGTATGTTTGATTTCTCATATTCCTTTTCATCTAAATAGATACGAAAAGATAAAAAGAATTCTGAGGAGCTTGTAGAGCACGAAAGGAGGAATTGAATAATAATAATAATAATAATAACAATAATAATAATAATAATAATAATAATAATAATAATAATAATAATAAAAATAATAATAATAATAATAATAATAATAATAATAATAATAATAATAATAATAAAAAGTAATAAAAAAATTTGTCAAACTAACTCAAACAATTATTCAAAAAACAAAGACGAAAAATTCAAACATGTTGACATAAAAATACAAATAAAATTTCAATACTTGTCAAACGATTGACTTCAGCTATTGTGAGTATATGGAGCAACTATCTATCTCATCAAAGACCTTTTAGACCAAAAATTTCAGTCAAAACTGAAAATATTGAGACTGAGTGTGCGAACGTGTATTGACTAGTTTGCAAGCATCTAGTCGCCCGTCACTAAAATTTCGTTTAAGGTTTTCGAAATAACTGGTCAAATTATACCTCGTTAAAGACGTTCACAATTTGCAAATAGGTTTACATTTTTTTTCAACATAATTGTTCAATTTTAATTAGTCTTTAACGTTGGATCAAATATTTGTCTAATTTATGGCTTTTTATTGTGAAAGGCCGATGTAAGTGGTATGCAGCAACAGTAATATTATTTGAAAAAGATCAATTTTTACCAAAACATATCCATAAGAAAAATTTTAACACATTGAAATAAATTTCAAGTTAAGCCGTGTTCATTTTCCTACGTAAAGTAAATTCAAGCGGCAGAAAGAACAGCTGGTTGCCGCCCGTTCTAAACGCCGCTTACTTTGGACTATAACTATTAGGTGTTTTTACCTTTTAAACAATAATTGACGTCCGCTTCTAAAAACTTGCCAGTTAAGTGAAACATTTTCAGAAGCTCATTCTGTTTTGAAAACAGTGTTTTTTACGTGACCTAATTTAAAAAAAAAAAACTTTTTGGGCTAAAAGCTAAAAAGAATGTTATCGAACAGAAACAAGCCAACGGGAAGAAATTCCTACCTTTAATTTTAAGTAGCAAGTTTATCACTCACAAAATTTCTGTGATTATTAAGTATAATTTTTTACATAAAACCACAATGTTGGTAAGTTTTTTTTTAAGCGATTTAAATTACCAAAAACATTGGTGTTATTTTTTGCAGCTAAAGTTAGCTTTTCCTTACAAGAACTATAAAGTTGTTTGAAGTAAATTAATGTTATGAGCATTAATTGTTTACTAATCCGCAAAATAAAAATTTAAATGATTAAATCAAAAATGTCAAAAAATATCATTTGATTGATTTTTAACAAGTTTATATTTGACATTTATTCATACATGTATTTAAATTATTGTGTCATTGAAAGTCACACTCGTGCTTGTGTATGCATTTTTGATGTTTTTTTTTTAATTTTTTGGATGTCGCACTCACATAAATATTCATGTTTTTTTCCTTCTGGAAATGGTTGGGGGAACATATTTTCACTAAGTTTCTACTGCCCTCATATAGTTTTTGTATTTTTGTTTTATTTTGACATAATTTTGATGGAGCACACGTCGTATGGATATTCATGTAATGTATCGCATTTGACTAAAAGACTTAATTTTTGCTGTGTCATTTACTAACTTTGTTTCATGTCATTTAGACACTTTGTTTCATATTTGTGGCCTAGTTATACACTGAATCATTTAAACATGCGTTTGCGCAAAGAACCCAAAGGGGTAAAATGAAAAAAGAAACATTAACTTAATTTCGTAAATTACAATATTTTAGGGTAAATGTAATGTAAAACTAAAACAGCGACATTGTTATTCACATAAAGACTTTTATCGAATATTGGGTAAGTATTTGAAAAAGAAATATTAAAAAAAATGCTGCCACCGTTTATTTTTATTAAAAACTTTTCAACAAATACTTAGGTAAATTATTAAAACCTCTAAAAATACAATTTTGTATTTATTATTGCAAACTAAAAAAATTAACAATAATAATAGCTTTAATAAATTAAAATATTTTTACATTATTGTAATATCAACTCTCTAGTTAAATACATTTAATTTTTATAGATTAAAAAAAAATACTAAATTAATGCTGTACTAAAACATTTTTATGAAATTTTTTATTCGTTATCAATTCAGAATAAAGTAATATTCTATACTAAAAAAACAGACAGGACTACATTCAAGGAAAACTTATAAAAAATCAAAAACTAAAGTTATTTCAAAGAAACATCATTTTTAATTCTGTATACAAATTATTACTTACGTTAATCTATATACGTAAAATTGTTATAATACATTTTCTTCATATGAAAAGACGCAAAGTACATTTTTATAATGTTCATATTTTATAATATGCGATGCAATAAATATAACCAAATGATTTGCAATAATGGAAAATTGTTCGTGTATCATCTTTTACTTTAAATCGACATGTTAACTCTACCACAGGAAAGGCTGTGACAAATAAAACTTGTCAAACGATTTAAATTTATTTGCTGTAATTTTTTCATTTTTCTTTATTTAGCTCATTGTTTCATTTTTTGTTTTAAAATGCAAATGTTTTTGTATGCCCACTACTGTTTTTCTAGCGAATTCTTGCAAATTTTCAGTCTCGGAAAATAAAACGGTAATTCCTGAGAAATTGATTTACGGTTGAAATGACAATTCTTATAGTTTCAAGTGCAGCTGGCGTTCATTTACATGTTTGTTTAAAGTTTTTATTAGAAACTAGCAGTGCCCACGACTTCGTCCGCGTGTCATTTATATTTTTCTCAAAATCAAATTTACAAAAACGTGTTTTAAAAATTTATTGTAGTGATCTGTAAACATTTTTAAAAATTTGGAATCTATAAAAATAAAATATGCTGACAATTATTTTAGTACCTTATACCCATAATATTTGGTGACTTTACAATTGTAACTATATTTTCTTTAAGAAACAAAATTTTTTTCAAATCTATCCATCAGTTTTTACGTGATGCGAAAACAGGCAGACGGACTGACAGATAGACAAAAATTCTTAAAGTAGGTGTTTTGTATTACATATCGATTACTATCTACACCAACATCAAACTTTTCAAAAAATATTTCATGTACAGAAATGACCCCTTTACTATTCTATTATATGTAGAGATAGTTAATATAGTTTACAATGTAGATGCATAATTCATCTGAATTTTGATTATTTTTAATATTTACTTATTAAATTAAAAAAAAGTCCGAAGAAACAGTATTTACAAAAATATCGTTTAGCCAAACATATAAAAGAATTGAATGATGTTACTAGATAGAACTCCATAGTTTGGTTAATCGAAAGGTTTTTGTTGTTGAGAAATTTGAATTAAAAAAACCCTGAATATTATGAAAATATCGATAAAAGCCTTTTCCCAAGTGGCATTAAAATATTTCATGAGAAGAAGAAATCAAATTTTTTGAACGATCTGGTAAAACACAGAAAACCTTCAAAAATTCTGTAATGCTCTTTTAACTAAATGTAAAAAGCTTTAAGATACGACTCTATTTAATTCATTCGTCTCCGAAATAAAATGCCGCTTTATTGGGTCTTATTAATTACTTGAAAATAAATAGCACAGGTTGCACTTGTTTTATACCTTCACAAGAAATAAATATTTAATTCACATACAAGGTATTTCAAACAAGAAGGTTGTCGAAGAACGTCTTAAGGCATCAAATTGTAGAGCATATTTAAAATATAATGTAGAACAATAAACATAACTCTATTTATTATATGTTTTATTACTTTAATAAGTAAACTAAAACTATTCTGTAGTAAATATAAAATATTTTTTTCTTTAAATTCAGAAATATCCATATGACATGCGTGAAGATATATTCCCGAGTTTTTCATTTTTGCCGAATCTTAGCCATTTTGATTAAATTTCGTTTTTTATTTGTCTAAAAATTATTTTTATTTATTTAGTTTTTTTTATTAAAACTAACAAAGAAAAGGAACGTTTTGCATTTGATTTTGACAAAAAATGTGATGTGTGTGTCTTATGTTAGCTCAATTATAGATGGACATTAATTATCATCAATGTAGAATATTATAAAATTCACGATTTCGGTTTTGAAATTGCATATATTAACTAAAGCAAATATATCATTCAATTCAGACACTCAAAAACTAAAAAAAAAACACTTTGTAAAAAAAATAAGAGTGCTTTATTCGGCTTAGTGAAGATACTCCAATCAAAAAGATAAATATTAGGATGACAGAGAATAAAAATATAAGAAAAACAAGTGCTTATAGTATTTTACACAAAAATGTTATCGGCTCTTAATAGGTTAAGTATTTTTTAAAAAATTTAGCATATCCTGAAAGATCTTTCCGAATGCTTTTAAATGATACACATATTGATGTTTTAAAAAAATATGGTGCACAATTGCACTTTTCTATGAAAAGATCATAACTCGGAAGATATTAGCTGGAGTCAATTTTTTCACTGAATGTTTTTTTTTTTTTTTCTAATTCGCTATCGCATCAAGTATTTGTGTGTTTTTTTTTTTTTGATTGGAGCTACTTTAGTAAACTAGATTTGCTCAAAATGATATGGAAAAGTTATGGGCAAGCGTGGTGTTTTGCTCGCTGCTTCGAAGGACATGGACCGACTTAGTTGATTTATTACAGAAAAATTTTCGAAGCTTTGTCTGATTTTGTCTAGCTCATTTAGTGCCTTGGCAAGGTTTATTTCAACTGGAACACGGACGGAGAGATGGATATCTCTTAATCGACTTTGCTATGCGTAAGATATATACTTTATGGGGTCGGAAATGCATCTAAGAAATACAAAGCTGGCAAAACTTTCAAGCTTTTGCGATTTTTTCCAGTGGTTCTTATTACCACGTTTACTTACATGTACATGCACACATAGTGGGTTAGGACGATAGTGCATTGTTGTCTTTTGGTGGTTGGAATACATTTCTTCTCGCTCGGAATAATGTTGAGCTTATTTATTAATAGGGTCTCTAACAGTTTGATAAAAATCTAGTAAAATCGAACAAACTGTGTAATTTGTATTAACATTAATTAGAGCAATTCCAAAAAATTCCCAATTTATATGCGAACTTATAATTTTTTTAGTTAATTCTAGTTACTAAATTTAAGATTTTTTGTTATGCTGTTTTTACTTCAAACAATCGATTTTGGGATCTTAAAGGATCTTTTTGTTTTGAGATCTCCTAAATCCATTTTTACTGTTCTCTTTATGATGTCTGTAAGTGCGTTTTTGCTTCAAATACCACTATTTTATTATTTTTATTTTCAGGTGATACCAAATCAAAATAAAATTCCGTGTATGTGCTGAAAAGTATGTATGTGAGCTGTAAAGTTTTTGCTAATAATCGGAGAGAACGAAGTGTCATCTTCAAGCAAAAATTATTAACGTTTTGTAACATGATTCAATATTCAACTTTAAAAATTTATATTTTATATTATACGAGTATTAGGATTATCTACAAAAATTTACATTAATTATTTTTTTATTCGAATGTTCTTTAAATTTGTATTCTTTATGTAATATCTTCAGACAAATATTTGTTTCCATGAGGTAAGGTAAAATTGCGAGTAGGCCACTTCAGATTTTTATTCTACTTAAAATTATCTTCTTTCTAACTTGATTCAAAAGAACTTGCGCGTAAACGGCATTAAATTTTAAATACGATTACCCTTAAAAAAAAAAATTTACTTTAATTTAGAACGAAATTTCCGTAAAGGTTTATTTTATTTTTCTTTTGTGTGACGTCTACCTGTAACTTGGGTGAAAAGTTTTCTAATGAATGTATTATAATCATCTTGTTTTAAACAGAATAAGCTACGGTAAATAAAGAATTCTTTAATATAAATTAATGGAAAAGATAATCGTTTACTCTAACTCATCCTCTGTTAAACATTATGAGTATAATATTTTTATGTCAAAAAAATCTCACTTAAATTGCAGAAACAAAGTACTGACCTTGGTATCAAGGCGAACGGCGGTATTATTAATTAAAATAATTATATGATTGTTACTAAGACAGCTTGACGTGCAGCTTAATACTTATCAAAACAGAGGATTTAAAAGAGTTTAAATTAGTAACTTCTTTTATTAGTTCCTTGCCTAAAGGCTAAAAACTTAACCCTATTACTCTCGCTATAGCATCTACACATCCGCCAGAGCAGTTTATCTCTGGAACCAAAATAGCTAGTGACTTGAAATTCTCACAGATTTTGCATGATTGTATCTGCTTTAAAACAATTAATAAAATGAAAATAAAACTCTTAAAGGCGGACACATATGATGTGCTTTCTGCAGTTATAAGTTTAAGAAATGTGTACTGTCTTTAAAATCATAGGATGTCGCATACGTAATACGGAACTCCTTGTACGTAATTCCAAATCGCACTGGACTAATATATTTAATATCTT
Organism: Cistogaster globosa; assembly: GCA_937654795.1. Lineage (NCBI taxonomy): Eukaryota > Metazoa > Arthropoda > Insecta > Diptera > Tachinidae > Cistogaster > Cistogaster globosa. The sequence goes on along the minus strand of OW569404.1, from coordinate 83,965,412 downwards.
GAAAATTATTAAGACTTTTGTTTTCAGGTGGTAACACAGCTATTTCCCGTATATGTGTATATGTATGCATACATATGAACACAATATTTATAATTTTAGAAACATTTTTGTATTTAATCATAATAGAAATAATGTTGTATGTAAATTTATAAGGACATTTCATTTCTTTATTCTTAATAAATAAAATATTACGTTTTTGCTCAGGATATTTCATTTTTATACAAAAACTTTTTGGTTAAAATACGTGCACGAGTAAAAATCTATAATATTTAAAAAAGAACATGTGAATAAATATAAAAGAAAAATGTAATGCTAAATAATATTAAAAATTTATCATACATCTGTACGTACCGATAGATTATAAAACCAAATATCATTTTATTAATGCTACAAGTGAAAATATCCATACATTCGCACTGCACAAAAGAGCAAAAGCATAGAAAAAACATATCAAAAGCAAAAAAAAAAAAAAAAAAAAACACAAAAAGTAATATTATTTATGTACCAGCATCGTGATGTTAATAAATATTTGTAAGTTATCAAATGAAAACCCGAACAGAATGAAAACATACATTAATAGTACATCGATATGAATGCGGTACGAGATCTGTGGAAAATATGCAAATGTTGTTGAAAGTTCATTCTTATCTGTTTATGAATAAATCAAGATATTTATTGGAGGAGATTAAAATTAATTTCGTATTAAAATTGCTTCAGTTTTAACTTTTTTTATTTAAATTCATTTTTGACTTTTCATTGTCTTGGAAATATAATTTTCATTTTCATGGAAATATAATTTTCATTCTATCGTTCAGTGCTCTTAAAAGAACTTTTGTGTCAATTTTTACGTTTTTTATTTAAATTCGAAAATATAAATTTGCTACCTGACATCCTGTATTGTTTAAACTTTTACGGGATTAGAAGCCAATGTGCGCTAGTTCGGTTGTCTTAAAAAGCATTTAAACATCGATAAGTGGATGGCATTTATCAGAAAAAATTAAACAAGATTATTGCTACTTCTCTTTTGCGATAATGCGACCAATGAAGGAGTACGTTTAGAAACGGGGTCTGTGCCTCTTACAGAAAACGTACATTTATGAACATTTTCATAGAATTAGTTTATTATAAAAACTTGAGTTCTTACTGGGCTGTAGTAACATGAAACTATGAAGTATTACAAAGCATGTTATTCCTGATATATGTAGATGTGTACACATTTCTTTTAATTTTTATGAAATGTTAAATCTTTAAATATAATCATGTACAAAATATGTGTATCTATTAAATAAATAAATAAAAATATTAAAAAGCATAATCGCAAAATCTAGTACAAGCAATATCCAATACTTGATGGCTAGCAAAAGCAAAGTCCTGGGGCTACTGTACATAATTTACAGTGAAAATAAGAACCAAATCTAGCAGACCAAATGTTTCAACATAAATTTTATTACATGTATAGGTGTTTGATTGAAACAACTTTCTATTTCTACAAATTCTAATAGACTAAATTTTATTTTAAATAAAAATTATTGAAAAGTTTTAACAAGGTAATTTGATTAAAATTGTTTTACAAAAACTTAAAATTAATTTAACAAAGTTGGTAAATAGTTACGAGTATCACACATGTTTTTTTAATCTGGTACTTATTGAACAAGGCATTCTCTAACATATATCTCTGGTTATGTTATAACAAATTTTTTCGTCTTTCTCCCTAAGCATTTTGGCCTGAGTAATAAAAATTAAAAATGGTAGTTTTGCATTGTATTGGAGCCACTACTCAAAAATGCCATGCCCTAAATTGTGGCAGTAGATCACGAAGTGTTAAAATTCCCGTTGCCATCTTTTTCTGTTAAAATTGTCAGATAAAAAAAAGCAGTGAGAAAACTCGCCGGCAGGAGGATTTTAAGAATCCAAAAACCACTTCATACGTACAAGTAACATTTATAATCCCTGATAAAAGGGGACGAAATATATTTAAATTTAGAATGAATCATACTTTTTTAGAAATATTCTTTGAACGTAATTTTTAAATCCTTTTTTAAAAGTAACAGCACTTTTATAAAAGATTATTTTTTAGGATATTTTTAAATTTATTTTCTAAAAAATACGTTAGTGAAATATTTTTCGATCTATTTAGAAAGGCCTTTTTTAAGAAAAATTTATTAGAAAATGGGTTTTATAAAATCATTTTTTAATGAAGGTTTTATGATATGAATTAGTTATAATCGTAGTTTAATAAATATTTTCTGTTGCTATTGTTAAGTTCTTTTTATGTAAAAATTCTTTATTTTGCACAAGGTACTTTATCAAACATTTTTGTAATTTGAAGTAATATTTCTTAAAAAAATATTTTAGAAAAAGAACATTTTTAAAATTAAAAGTTTCACAAGGTATTTTTTTTTTAAATTAACACATTTAAAATGCATTTTAAGGGTTCTCTTTCAAATTAATTATATAATTAATACGCTTTGCTTTATTCAAAGTTACAAATTCATTTCTTATGGGAGAATAAGCTGTAATAGTTTATTGAAACGATAATGCTGCAATCGGTAAAATTTAACGGTAGTGAAAATAATTCTTATTAGCAGCGAAACTTAGTGGTTACTGCAGTTTTGAATATAATTTTTTCTCGTATCTAAACAACTTAATTTTAAACTTGGAAAGTTTCAACATTTTATGCAATACTGTGTTTGTGTTTTGGTAAAAGTTTGTGCGTAAATTTATGTATCTGCTCGTTTGTACGAGTGTTTATACATTTTAATGATAAAATATGTTCAACAGGAATTTATTTATAAATAAATAAGTTGAATTCAAGAGAATAAAGAAATGAGAATTATGTATTTATAGACTTACAACCCTTAACGGTAAAACATTTCAATGGAAAATATAAAAACATATTGTTGATTTATTATTAAATATTTGCCGTACAATAATGGTTAAAAATATCAAAATATTTTGTTTTATATACACCCACACATGTACAAGCACTCATACAATTGTATCAGTTGTTGCGTAGTTGTTGTTGTTGCTACTATTGCTTTTATTAATAATAACGTGTTTATACATACGAAATTAACATAAAATAATTGTTTGTAAAAATTTTTGGTTTGGTTTTGTTTTGTTTGATTTTGTAATTAAATCGAAACCATATTGTCTGTCTATCACTCACTGTAATTTCAATGTTCATGTCAAGTGTTTTATTTTTATATTATTTGCTAAAGAATTTGTCAGGAATTTATGTCTTTTTAAGGTAGATTTTGATTTAATTTTATTCATATTATTTTTGTTAACGTTCGTGCAAACACTTGAGATTTAATTTTATTAGTTTTCATGTTAATTTACCTTGAAAAATCGCTTACGGTGATGGGGTCTGCATTTATAGTTAATATTTTTATGTTATTATCAATATAATGTTCATGTTCGCCGATTTATGTAGATAATTTTTTGGTATTTTGTTGTCAGATATCTAAATATTACGATTTCATAATATTACGCTGATATATTTAATTTTTGTTTGGACAGACACGATCGAAGTTAATATAATAAATTTGCGTGTTTAAAACGGCATGCAAAATAATTGATATTTAATATTTTAGAACAATCATAGTTAACTTTTTATTTGACTTTGTCGTATATTTTCATAATAACAATTGTCATAGATGAGATTTGCATTAAAAAAAAAAACGTTAGAAAAATTTCATTGTTCATAAAATTCAGTGGACTGCATCTTTTTAGCGCTATGAAGCGCTATTTAATGAAAGATGTCAAATTGCAGCTTAAAGTCTCAGCTAAAAGTTTAGCAGCTCCTACCTGCTCCTTTAAAAAATAACAGAAAAAATCATAAAGCTATAAAATAACAAAACCTGTATTTTTGCTAATGCATGTTGTTGTTGCCATAATTCTTTTCTCTTTAAAACTATTAGATTATATTATATAAATACTAGTCAGTAGCTGGAATTCGGAAGAGATTAAAGTTGACAGTAGGCATAAATGTGGACGCAGTAAAGCAAGGTATGGGCACAACAAACGATGGCAAACGCAATTGGCTTAAAAGTAGAGTTAATAAAAGTAAAGTAGAGTTAAGATTAAAAATTATTTTGGCCGCAATAAATGGATACTGCCAAGTTGTTTGTTTGTTGGTTTCTATGGCTGGTACTATATGCCTTTAGATATGTCGTTATCTATTTAATAATTTAATTTTTATTTTTTACACTTTAATTGATTATTTGTATCAGTTATGCTGTCCAAGTATGCGAGGTATAAATACTATAGAGAGATTAAATCAGTCATGAGGAATTGGACTTGTAGCGACTAATGAAGACGTAATGCATAATCATTTATTGTCTTCAGACCCAAATAGATTTCGATTAAAGCTGCAAATCAAAAAATTGGAGTACGATAATGATGAAAAATTATTAAAAGGCAAGGCGTTAATTACTTGTTAATGTTTTTTCTGTGGGAGATAGGCGTCAAAGTGGGCATGGATGCATTAAAAATCATGGGAGTTATGCCACTTTTTCAATACTGGTTGTATGGGAAGTGGTCGTAAAAGTGGGCAGATATTTTTCTACTAACACACAAATGATTCTGAGTATTTTAAAATTCTATGTGCCAAAAAACAATGCCGTAGGTTAAAATTTTAGATTCACTTTGTATGGGAGATGGGTATACAAGAGGACGGATACTTTTGATTTTTCCATTTTTTCCTTGATTCAAACCAAAAATGTTTATGTGCCAAGTTTCATTATCCTTGGACAACTTCTTCTAATTTGGCCTTTCATTCTATAAACCTCAGCCAATGTGCGACGTTGCCTGAAGCAGTAGCGAGTACATTAAATTACATAACAAATTAATAGTGCTGCAGAATTACTGTTGTTTTCTTTGAGTTACTGTTTCTTTTTTTTTGAATTCTCAAAGGACTTCGAATATGTCCAAAGGGATGAGAACATATTTTAATGACTTACATATTTGCTACGGTTGCTCGTTGTATTACTAATAAAGATAATTCCTATGACAACTTTTAAAGTGTGATCTTCGCGAAATTTATATGAAAGCAGAAACTTAAAACTTTGAGAGATTCTATGAAGTATTACAGCTGGCCTTTGACAATTTCCATAACATATTAGAAACATGTATTTATCATAAATGGGACAAATTATTTAAGTTGACAATTTCATTAGCATTGAATGATAAATAATGCTAATGATTTATTTAGCATTATCAAATTTTTCGTAATGTTAATGCTCTTAAATGAAAATGTTACATTGGTAATTAGTTAAAAAACAAAATCATTTTCATTGACTTATGATTAAATGGTTTTTTTTTTTGTTTTTTTTTTTTTTGTTTTAAAGTATGAAGTATATATGTTTTACCTTTCTCAGGAAAAAAACATATATTAAAAACATTATTATATTTTCGTGTTAGTAATAAGATCTGCTAACTGGGGTGTCATATGATATAAGATATCCCACATCAAATTCTACAACTATTTCACTTAAAATTGATTAAAATTATCAAATATAGATGAATCTACAAGGGTGTTAAAATTTATTATTTTCTGCATATTTTTGGGAATTTTTGCAATCAAAACTTTGTATTTCATAAAAACAATTATTTTCTATTCAATTGTAGTTATTAATTAAATGATTTTATTAAAATTTTATACCATTGGCATTAAATGGTAATAAAATATCTTTCATTGTCATTATTTCAAACAATGCCAATGAAATTCCAATAGTAATAAAAAAAAATTCAAGTAAGATATTTATGAACTTTAAATTATAAATTTATTATTTCTGTTATTGGGCTCTATTTTAATAAATAAATTATTTAAGTTTATAAATTGAGTATTTAAATACAAATTCCTTCTGTTAAGTTGGATGATGACCAAAATTCACCAGTTCTAAGCATAATTACTGTGCTCCAATCTTTTTTATGTCTATAATTTTTGATTCGGGCCAGTGACTAATCCTAGATTCCTTAGAGACGACAAGTTGCCGCGCGGTTAAAGATGAGTCTCCGGCACTTAAATAGCTCTAGTCTGAGTTTACATCTTAATTTAATTCCCTAATGGAGGGGTATATTTAAGATGATTTTCAACCTTCTAGCAAGAGTTGAAATATGGACAAGGCAACAATAGAGCTAAGAGCATGCAGGTTGCAAACCTATATACGGAAAAGTTCTGCCAGACAAGACCGACTGACCTTTATCTCTGACATTATTTTAAGGAGCTTTACGTGTAAAATACTCATGAGAAAATTGAAAGTTATATGAATTCCTTAAAAATCGACCATGGTATTTTATAAATTTAAGCGCTTGTACAACAGAGCATTACTGAATAATTTGATGAGTATTTTGTTCGCCTTTAGCATTCAGATCCGTTTCTATTTTTTTTTACAAACGGGTGTATGATTGATTGCTTTTACAAACATATTCTTAACGAGAAATTATAATTCGTTTTAATTTAGTTAAATGACAAAAGAAAAATGCTATTTACCAAAAACAATTTGATAAAGTTATTGATAACAGGGCAATAACAATTAACACATTTTGAAAAATACACACATTCATTCATAGACAAGTAACACCAGCTACAACAATCAATAAACAACAATCAAGTTCGACAAATTTAGTGCTTAACTAATTTTATCAAAATTGTTCGTATCTAAATGTACGTAAATGTGTATTTCTAAATAAAAATCAATGCGAGGATTGTATCAATTTTTGTTTTGCATGTGAAGTACCTAAAATAGTTATGGAAATGATTGATGGTTAAACTAAAGTTATGCGATATATTTTTAAAGGACTTAAAAAAGAATGCGTTTGTATGTTTTAAATGTAATCAAAAATAACTAAAAAGCTTAAGTTTATTCTACTTCACCACCTTGTAATGGCACAACAGTCGCTAACGTCAGATTCAAATGTGATTTAATCGTGCTTAACATTCTTTTTTTGCTCTTGTGTTAGTAATCCGTTTCGAAAATGGTAATAAATCGATACGCGAAACTTTTTCAAAAGCACCATGATATTTATGTGCTTTGAAAAAAAGTTTTTAGAAACAAAAAATTGTAAATTTTTACAATTTCAAGCACAGAAAAAACCTAGAAACTATCGATTATACAAAATTTTATACAAAAATCCTTATTTCGCAAAAAGCAACAATAAAATTAGAAATGAACAAAGAACCTCAAATAAGTATTAAAGGATAAGGGGACCTTTGAGTGCCAAACGTTGTGTTCGTTATGTTCAGTTTTTTTTGTGATTGGCGCTTTTATATGTATAAAGAACCATTAAGAGAGTCATGGGACTCAAAGTGACAAATAAACTAAACAGGTAACATCACCAAAAATACACGCAGTCGAACATTGCACTCTTACTCTTTAATCCGATGGTTTTTAATTCAATATCAAGTTTGAGGAGTAAGAGTAAAGTGAAGAATGATTTTGTTTTTTTTTTTTCTTGTTTTTTCTTTGTCTAAAATTTAATTTACAATGCCGATGTTTTTGCTAAAACAAAGCTCGGTTTTTGAATTTACGATCGTGCAGGTCGGTTATTCTGTGAAAACTGTGTTTTTCATGTAACCTAATTGCAATTCGATTTTTCTAAATCCTGACTTAAGGACTTTCTTTACCTTCGTTTTATTTTTCATTTTCAAAAGTTAATGAAATATGGTCGGTCTATTTTCCAATAAAAACCGGCTAAATAATAGATAAGGTTATGTTGTGTTTCGGCAGTACCAACGACGGAAGTACAGAAAAACGCAGAAATCGCCTGTATAAACCAACGGCTTTTACAACTTAACTTTAATAATAAGAATATTATCTTATGGAGCGTCTATTAATATACTTCATCTTAAATGGTATTATATGACTAATACTGTCCACAAGACTTTACATCACGGTTGTATAATAAATCAAACATTCTTAACTTCCAAAACTTTTTCTAAGTTGTTTATCAGAAAAATCATAAGAATAATATTGTGCAAAAAAACAAAAAAAAAAAACAAAGGAAGTACTTCAGATCCAGTTTTACCATCGACAATACACACCTCAAAGATTCTTTCAGATTTGTGTAAATATAAAAAACCTGCAGAAAATGAGCAAAATATTTTCGGAAGAATAAAATATATTTCCTTTTCTAATTTTTTTTAACACTAGATCAGTTTTTTTTCTTTATAAAAACATTGTTTATTATTTTTTCTGTTTCCTAAAGATGCCACCCGATAGTGTGGCGAAATATTAAAGAAATTATAAATAAACAAAATTTTTATTTAAAAATAAAACTGACGTACTGCTTAAAAAGTTTTTTTATTTTATTATTTTCTCTTATTTTCAATCTATTTTGCAATATTTAGTAAATCTGATAACTTAAATATAAAATTACATTACATTATATCAATAAGATTAGCACACTATTTCTACAACTAATACATGAGAGCTTAATTTTCTATATGGAAGATCTAATACCTGAAATCTATTCAATCTTTTAACTTCTTCTGTTTCATCTAATAAGGCGATTACTAATACATTGCAATGGTTTCTTAGCCGATTAATATACCGGGAGCTAAACCTATTTATTAAAAAAGTTAGAAAAAAAATTAATTATAAAGGACACAAAAAACATTAATATTAAATAAAATATACTTATGTATGTATAATTTTGTTTTGTTTTTTTAATTAAATTTGTAGTTGTCAATTTCTAAACAAAAAATTTTAATATAAAAAAGTAACTTAAGTAGCGTTTTGTTGTTTTAAATATTTGTCGTTGGTGGACGCGTTCGTTGTCTTAGTTTTTTTAATTTTACTATATTTACCCCTAAAACTTGTCTGCACCAAATTTTATTAATCTGCAGCATCTCTCAAGGCGAATAATAAAAAAAAAAATATACAGATATTTTATAAATTGAGTTATGGTTACCAGCATAAAATAATGAATTCGAACGGGATAAAATGTTTATATTTTTTGTATTACAATCTAACTAAAGTAACAAAAAGTAACTTGATTAAATAAAATTAGAATAAAAAATACAATAAAAACAATTAGCTTGATGATTAGAGTATAAAGTAATATAACAGGGAATGACAGTTATTTCTAATTAGTTTAGGTGCCTGATTAGCAAACAAGAGATATTATGTTGAAATCTCGCTGAATCCGAAGAGTAACGATGATCTGAACAGAATAAGTCTGTTGGTTGAAGTGCTTGTTTAATAAAAATTAGAGTGTATATTTTAATATAAAGATGTAACAAAATATATATTAATATGAATATTAATTTTACATTTGCCACATTTTCTTTGAGTTGACGGTTTTTTTTGCGCCCCATTTTTTTCAATTTTAAAATTTAATTTACACAAAAGTTGTGTAAACGAAAATGATTGCTGTGCGACTTAAATTTTATTCATTTGCAACACGTAGCGTTGAGTATGACAGTTTATATTACTGAAACCACTGCTAATGTTATTTTTGACTTCTTAATATTACTGCAACAAAATGTTTTAAAATACCTTTTTTAACGTATCGTAACATTTTTTAATCCAGCTGTTAGAACGTAACATGTGTTTGCTTAAAAATTTTGATATTTAGCCTTTGGCAGAGTTTTATCTTCGGGTTTTAAATGAATGAAAATGATTAAAAATCCTTTCAGTTTTCAACACAAATGTAGATATATTGCATTCATAATACAAACACAATTGTAGCTTTTATCCGCTTAGGAATGAATGTCTTAGGAATAAATAATGTGTTTTATTCTATACATTTCCTCTTGAATAGATAAATACATATTTGTATGGATATATATTTTTTCTTAAATTATGTATTGTGTATTATATACTACGTAGTATATATGTACTAAGCTGAGATGTTTTTGTACTTACTTTTTTTCTTTTGCGTGCGTTTTTGTTTGATAGCCTGAACTAGGACGGCCTTTGTGTGTGTGTGTGTGTTTGTGTGCGTGTCCTTTTTTATATTAATCCGATTGAGATTGTTGTTCATTTGCACGTAGGGATAATAAACGCCTCAATAAACTTTAAGTATTTAATGCGTTGTGATGTTCAGTTATTGTGTGTGTCGTGAGGATTTTTATTGTACATTTGCACACTTAAGTCGCATTAACAAGACATGCATGCATGAACTTATTTTTCTCAATGGTTTTTTATTCGATTTTATTGCTCCAATTTTTCATTTTCATACTCAAGAATATTTTTGGATATTTCGCTAAATATTTAAATAAAAATAGTTTACTTAATTCCTAAATGTAATTTTAAGCAACATAATGTCTACATTGCATTCCCTTTAGATAATTTTTAATAGCTTAATATACAATTAGCAGAATAATTTAGCTTTTAACGATTTTTACACATAGAGTTGGAAAAAAATAATAAGAACAAAATACTTCGGCTTAATAAAATGTCATAAGCCATTTCTTATTGACCCATTACTGTAAACTGTAACGTATTAATCCGAACTGAATTAAAAAAAATTGCATTAAAAAATACCTTAAATTGGGAAGAAGTAATTTGATGGCATTATTCCAAATTATAATTTATTAGATTAAAATTTGGGGGACCATGGACATTTGGATAAAGTAAAAATAGTTTTTGGATCAGTTTGATCCAAAGTATATAAAGATTTTTAAATAGCTCGGTTCGTTTAGAGTTTAAAAGTGGTTTGATTTAAATCAAATACCCATAATGGAGTGGTATTTGCAATCACAGGACCTGGACTTAATAGAAAACCTTGAGTGCGTTGCGAAATATAAAGTTTAAGCTATCTAAGCTAAGAACATAGATAGATTAATATTTTATTAGGACTTCATTATACTGGAGAAACATACTGGAGAAAAATACCTCTCTCACACATTTTTCTTCGATTTTTAAACTAACATTAGTCACACGACTAAGACAGGAGTCTGTTGTGTTTTATATGTCAACAATTTTAATCTTACTACCTGATTTTATTTAAGTAAGAATATAAAAATAGTTGAGAACCACATAAGCGTATTGTTCACGATTCCAGCTTTAACCAGTTTTGCTGTCTTTTGTACGATCTCATTATGTCGCCTTTGCATTTAAGAGGTTTTAGAATCGCATTATAAAGCAGAAGATTGCAAACTTATGCACAGGTTTTGCCAAATATTTAGTTCATTTATTTTGCTTTTAACATAAATTGTGTCAGCTTCACTTTTATATGACTTTTCCGAGTTAAGCTACTTTCGGGATGTATTCCGAGGTATTTAATTTCTTATTTATATATTATTCATTTTCCTAATTGAGAAAATTGTTCCTGAAAATATCTTAATGTATATGGAAGCTTTTGTGAATCCTAAAAAAAAAACTTTATCGCCAGTACAAAGGCTAACGTCTAAATACTACTACGAAAAAAACCGTCCTTAGTTGATTTGGTAAGTTTTATATAAAAAATCTCCTTCAATAAAGTTTTTAACTTTTTATGGTAGTTTTGTGGCAAGTTTTTTCAATTTAAATAAATGCGATACCCTGTAAAGTGCTTGACAATAATTTTCTCTCAATAGTTTTTTTTACGACAGTTAATAACTTGTGTGTTTGTTCATTATCACTATGATGCCTTCCGATTCCGAACTGATGGTTCTAAACATATGATTTCTCGCTTATTAATTATTAATATTTTTTAAACAGTTTAAAAGAGATTTATAACCGTTTGATTTGAGCTATATGTGATTTTTTGCTGTATTTGGAATTATGGCAATACAGCAGTACTTAAGGCACAGAATGACACTAACAAAAAATATAATTATTATTTAGTTACTAGAATGTTTGAATTTACGGTAGTTAATAATTTAAATATCCGAAATGATCGTCCAGATCGGCGTAGGGGCGGTGTTGCTTTGTATATTAGGGACAGTTTTAAATTTAATGTGCATGCCAGTGAACAATATGGCACATTTGAGGAAACTTTTTTGGAAGTTATGGCACATGAGGGCAAATTATTGATTGGCTGCGTGTATTTACCTGATGGTAACATTACTGCTATTGAAAATGCAATTAGTGACCTTTTTATAACGTATAATAATGTTATAATTATGGGCGATTTTAACTGCAACTTATTTGAAGTAACGCGTTCATATGCCATACGTAATAGTTGTCACAGACTTAATATGACACCAGTTCATAACTCAATGCCTACACATTTTGACTTAAAATTTCAATCAACTTCCTTAATAGATTTTTTTTATTATTTCTAATTGCTCAATGGTCAGTAAACTTGGACAAATACAATGCCCGGGTATTTCACGTCATTCATTAATTTTTATAGGAATAACTCTACCCATTACAAGTTTTGAAAATTTTGTGGAATACTATGACTACAATGCTATCAATAGTATAGAACTGTTAAACGCTGTAAGTTCTTGTTACTTTCAAACTTTGTATAGAACAAATAACGTAGATGAACAAGTTGATATTTTAAATGTTTTCCTCGATGAGGTACATTCTATAGTTCCGTTGGTTAAGAAGGCAATCATTATTGGAAAGAAAAACTGGATAGATGCTCCTGAAGTTAAATATTACTTATCATTACGTAATTTGGCGCATAAAGCTTACATAAATGAAAAATCAGATGAAAATTGGAGAATTTTTTGTAAAACCCGCAACAAAACAAAATCGATAATGAGAAAACATAAGAAAAAGTATAACTATAAACTATTTAATAATCTCAACACGAAACAGCTATGGCACAGACTGAATAATTTTGGTTTAACTGATAATACTAATGAAATTCAGACTTCAGATGTTGAGAGTATCAACAATTTTTTTGTTAATGCCAGTGCCAATAATGACGAAACTACCAATACTTTTTTAAATTTAAACACTGATGGTTTCATGTTCAGATGTGTTACCATTGAGGAACTCATTATTTCTTTTGGATCAATTAAATCTAATTCTGCTGGATGTGATAGATTCTCATTAAAATTTTTAAAAATTGTATTTCCTTTTTTTATAAATCACATTTTACACGTAGTAAATGGAATTTTGACTACCTCTTGTTTTCCTAAAAAATGGAAATTAGCTAGGGTTACACCTATTAAAAAACATGGGACATCGAGTCATTTCAGTAATCTCCGACCTATCTCAAATTTTCCAATACTAGCCAAAGTAGTTGAAAATTTGATGAAAAATCAAATAAGTGAATACCTTGATTTCAATAGAATGTTGCATGATTGTCAGTATGGTTTTAGGCGTGGACGTAGTTCTACTCATCTTTTACTTAAAATGACTGATAGTATTAGATATGCCTTGAGTGATGGACGACTAGCAATATTATTATCACTTGATTTGAGTAGAGCATTTGATACCATTTCACATTCTAAGCTTATTGAAAAATTGGCTCACTTTTTCAAATTTTCAACTAGTGCTTGTATTTACTAGTGCTTATTTACAAGATCGTCATCAATATGTATCACTGAATGGTAAGTCTAGTACTGTTTTACCTCTAGTATCTGGAGTGCCACAAGGTTCTATTTTAGGGCCACTTTTGTTCGTAATATTTCTTAATGACCTTTTTTAAATATATGATTGTTCTGCGACTATACCATATGCCTTTGCTGATGACGTACAGCTTGTTTTGTTGGGTGATAAACAATTTTTGGATGCTTTTCAGGCAAATGTTAGCTTTTATGTTGATGAAACCGTAAACTGGATGGATCGAAATTATTTGGTCATCAATCCTGAAAAAACTAAGTCTATGTGTTTTGGTAATTCATTTTATATGAATAGTATATCAATTTGTATTCGAAATGTTCAGATTGAAGTTGTGGAGAGATTAAATTGTCTTGGTGTGGTTCTTGATAACGAATTTAAGTTTCTTTATCAAATAAATTCAATATCATCAAGAGTTCATTTTTTACTTAGGAAATTATATTGCACTAATTTTTTTATTCCAATGGACGTAAGAATTAAAATAGTGCTTGCTTTAGTCATGCCAATTTTTAATTACGGCATTGAGTTATATTCTGGTACTCGTGGATTTATTTTAAAAACATTATCATTGATTTTTAACCGAGTTGTTAGATATGTTTACTCGTTGAGAAAGCGTGATCATATATCATTCTATGTGAGACGTTTTCTAGGATGTAGTCTTGATAACTACATTAAAAATCGTAATCTCTTTTTTTATAGAACTTTTAAGAGAGGTTATCCGTCATGTTTTAAAAATCTTTTCAAATTCTGTAAATCTAGAAGAAATACACAGATTTTGATTCCAAGGCTGACGTCAATATTAGAAAGAGCGTATTTTGTTAGAGTGGCTAAAATGCTCTCCCAAAAAAATTAAAATCATTTTCAAGTTCATACGTTTCACATAAACGCCACTTAATTGCATTTTTTATTTAATTTACAGTACACAAATAAATCAAACAGATATATGTTTTATTATAATAAAGTGTAATAAAATTTATTAACATACTAGATAATTGAGATATCTTTTACTTAAGAGTTGTTTTTATATTTTTACTTATTGAATTTTAATGCACATTAACTTAGTTAGTAAGTTGAAATTGTAATTTTTACCTAATTGGCCTCTACAGGCTTTAAAATTGCAATAATAAATGAATAAATAAAATAAAAAATAAAAAAAATAAATATTGTTGTTTATTCACCTTGTTCAGATAAAAAACTTTAGTTATCTAAAAACTTGTGAACCGTTTTCTTAAAAGCTAAGTAAGAGGAAGTGAAATGGCCACCGAGACGGGATCTTTTATTAAAGTAGAAATTAAGCTTGTTTAACTAAATTTATTAAAAAAAAATTAATTGTGTTAACTTTTAACTTAACACAGTATTGGTGCGTTTTTTTTTATTGCTTTAGGTCCGTATTTTTTTATAAGTCAAATATATTTGTTTCATGTTGTATCAGAAAATATATTTTAGTTCTTAAATTAATTTTATTTTTGTCAACACTGTTTCTTTCTGGAAATCAATTTTTGTTTCAAAAATGTTTAAGATCTGTAGTAAAATAATGTCAAGTAAATTACATTTAACAAATCTGCCTACATTGTTGTATTGCAGCAGCAAATAATTAAAATATTTCAAAGGCTTCCTAGCATGTGCGACTAGAATTGTACGGTTGTCTGTCTAATACGTTTTAGCAAATAATCGTACTCTAGTGAACAATAAATTTTATGTAGTTTTTTCTATGTGTTTATATATCAAATTTTTTCCAATAGTAATTTATTTCGAGAATTAAGGCAAGTAATACAATAAACTTATTTGCATGATAAAAATTTAAATTTTTACCCAAATGAATATTTTTGTTTTCAGTAGACAATAAATAAAGTGTTGAAAATCTATAAAGAAGTCAAAACATAATTTGTTCTTTTTGGTTTTTTTTTTAATTTTTTATGAGCAGGTAAGTAAATGTATAAGCTGTGCAAGTGTGTAAGTTGTGGATATTTATAAGCTGACGTATAACTTTTCAAGGTCTTTGTTCAGGTTTTTCACCTATGATCATTATATATTATATAATCTCTATAAATACAATTCTAGAATTAGTCTTATGTCTTTTTAGTTGTTGATAACTTTTTTTTTTTCAAGTTTTATTTTGTAAACATTCCAGGCAAAAGATAAGTTGCCACAACAACTAGCAATTAACAAGTGTTCTAAAATTTCCGAGAAAGTTTTTAGAATGTGAAAAACAATCTAAAATTAGGGGCTAAATGGTTAAACTTCAGCTTGGTCTGAAATAATTTTTCAAAGATTGACAAAGCATACCGAGTAAGAAAATAAAGTTTACTTATATTAAATAAACTCAAATATATTTGCTTTCTATGTAATTTTTGTCGAACTGGATTTTTAATAATTTTTTTACTATATTGTTGGGACAAAAAGGTTTAGTTTATTCAAAATGGTGTGAGAAATTTCCTGAAGAGCTTAGTAAATGATGTCGAAATGGCCTTTAGGAGGTGCTTTCACCCTTAATAATCAATGACGGTGAATTTAATAATTTTGATCGCGATAAGAACATGATTTCTTTAAAGTTTAATTAATTTGAATGTACCGTTTGTATTAATTTATTGTAGTACAATAGAATAAACATGTGGGTACTTTTCATATAACATTTTTTTGCATTTTTATTTTATCTGTGTTAGAGAGAAAAGAAGAAATAAAAAGGAATTTTTTTTTTAATTTTAGTTCAACTAGCATATCATTTTTAACAAAAAATATGATGATGAAGGAATTTTCAATTAATTTTTTCTTTTCTTAAAAGGTTTTATTCGAACCAATGGAAGAATATAAATTTTGTGTAAAAATTTGCTATGAATCAATTATAATAGTAAAAAGTGATTTTTATAAAGAAATATATATTTAAAAATCAATTCCTTTTGTTATAAATATGTACTTGAATACCAGTTAGATGAAATTATAATATTTGTACAAATTAATTAAGAATACTTTAACGGGAAGAGCCGTAACGTGATTATCCCATGACATAAAAACTAAAAACTTTTCTTTGGAGAAAAGTGGATATCTCACGTAACTTGCCTAAAAATATTTAGGAAAATAGACAAACTATTAAAGATGTAAAGCATTGATTTGTATCGATGTACAACATTACATTCCGCTCCAGAACTAAATAAGCTTAATAAGGTTCCATCTCAGATCAATTACAAAGTACCGAAATAGTGAAAATTAACTTCTTGATATGACAATGCCATGCAATAGGGTCTTTTCATATCAAGTGACAGGTCCTTTTTATACTAAGCGACCAGTTTTGTGTTTTGTTTTTCGGTCGAATGAAAATAGCTTTGTTGATTTGTGTTAAAAAAATTGTTTTTTTTTAGCACAAGGTTACATGTTATCAAATTTTGTGATTGCAAATAATACAAAAGTAGAATTGTGATATATCTAAAATTAAATGTAAGCCAACCAACATAAGCTTACCAACATAAGCTTACAATTGGAGTTATCTTCCCATAAAGGAAACAAGGTCACAAAAAAAACAAAAACAACAAACTATTAAAATCAGGCTTTTTCGGAAAAGCATCACTGCGCCACATCTGATGCCTAATTGAAGCGCAGTCAAAAAATTTGATTACAATTTCGAATGCAAGAACATTAAAAACGGAAAATTAATGATCAATTTATTCTTTAACTTAAATAAAAGCAAAAGTGAGTTAAAATTGTGAAATCGACAAAATAAACAAGTCTTGAAATGGAAAAAAGACATTTGTTAATAAAAAATTTTAGCACCAAACACAGAAGTATTCCAAAGTTATGGAACATATTACAGTCATAAAACAATATCTGCATGATATATTTTTTCCCACTTTCGCATCAACCGCTCAACATTTCAGATACGTATTGTAATATACATATCTTAAACATTAGAAATTATCATAATTTTAGTTTTCAGGCTTTGCTGTTAGCTCTAAAACCTTTGTGGATAACTTCAAAAAAGCCCGACTAGCGTATGATTGGAAGATAACGTAATGGAAGCTTAGTAAAACCGGTGTAAGATTTTGCCTAATCAGTGACCATTTTAATGTGGGACACGGTACTGCCCATAAAAATTTTCGCAAAACTATGAAGATATTTGTTGCTTGAGAAAATAAATATTAAGGCCATCAGTGGCAAAGCAACAAATTGTTATGGAAAGTTTCCATACCATTTTCCATATATTATTGGGTGGTCGACGGTACACACATCAGAGTACGAGTACCAAAAACTAAAGTTGACGCAATAAGTTACTACAACAGAAAAGGCTTTAACTTCTTAAATGTACAAGTAAGTAACTCCCATAATTACATCTTTATTAATTATTACAAAACAGTAAATTGATTAAAGTTTGCGCTATATGCGCCAGTAAATTTCTTCAGTAAATTTCGTTTTCTTGACGTTTCCATGGGTATTCAGGCAGTTGTCTCCATGCAAATGTGTGGAAAAATAGTCCAATATATTTTTGTGACTAAAAACGTTTCCGAAATTATTTAAGCTTTCGTAAAACTACATAATTTCGTTATAATTAATTGAAGTCCCCACGAAAATAAATTACCAGATGTTAACATATTAGAAAATAAGAATTCAACAAACCAAATAAATGAAAGCGAAGGTGAAGAAGATGAAAACTCTTATTTTATTTAATAAAACAAATCTTATTACTATTAAAGCAAATAAAACGACTTGATTTTATTCTTGCAACGAGGCGGTACTTAAGTGTAGGTTAAAACAAAGTTGTTATATTTATATACCATTAATTAAGTTAGTTAGTTAGTTAATTAAGTGACTAGTAGCAAAAACTAAATATGCAACTTCATTTATTGGCAATTTATTCGCTTTTCTTCCATTTGAAGTCTTTTCTTTTTTCAATAATTTCCGATTAGTTTGTTCTTTTGTACAAGTTACATTGGGTGGTGCTTTTCCTTTATTTCCTTCAAGACTCTGCCCAGATTACTAAATTCTTTTTCCGCCTCAAACAGAGTTCTTCCACTATATCCAAACGAATTTCTATTAATTTTGTCAATTTGACATCTAGTTCTATTCTGAAAATATATAAACAACGGCTAATTTTAAAAATGATATAAACAAATAATAAATCAAATGCATAATCATCCATTTGAAAGTTGGTACACTCTAACCAGCAGAATATGTGCAAAAGAATTATTTTTGCTTGACTTGTCAAAAGTAATAGAGGCGCCTAAACAAGAGCAACAAATATATTTTTAAGTACTTTATAACCACAACGGGAGTTAGTTTTTTTTCATGCGAACAGGTTAAATTTTGAAAAAAAAATATTTATATATAATAAAAATAACAATTTTTTTTTACTCTTTTTTTATTAATAAAATAACTAATTTCTTAGCTGAGAGAGTCCTTTATTAATTTAAAAAATTGCAAAAAGAAATTAAGTATTTTATTTATGTATAATAATTTTGTTTTTAAAGTTTTTATTTTACAGAATTTAGATCCACTTATTCACACAATTACAGGGCCAAGTCTTATTAATGAAGCCAGAAAGTACATCAGCAGAAAATATCTCGTGCAGTCTCTGAATGATTTGACGGGCTATAAGGCATGTGGCATCGTCTCTTTGACACCACATATCTTGTAAATAAATAAATATCAATCAGTTTGTGATAAAGGAACCCTGTTATTATGTCGCGATGCGATATCCATCACTGCTTAGGTTCATTTTCGAAGAAGAGTTATCAAATGATGCCTTTAGCTCATATTCCGTTTCAGTGACACGGTAAAGAACATTTGTTTTTCGAAAAAATTAAAAATTTAAATTTACAAATTAAAAATTTTTTTTTTTTGAATTTGAAAGAAATGAAATAATAAAAAACTATTTTAGTTTTTTTTTTAAATCTTAGATTTGATTAATTAAAGTGCTTGAATTAAGGATTTTCAGGAATTAGCAGCATCTCATTTAAATTGCATCAAGAAATGTTAATCGTACATAATTCGTTTGACATTTAAGAACTTGTCACTTGACTGTTTGGTTGGTCAAAATGCAAATACAGTTTTGCGTCATCAACACATAACTGAGTGTTAAATCCCTTTTGACACTTTTGAGCTTGACCAACACGCGACTTACAGGAGTGTTATAATTTAGTGATTAATACATACGCACTCAAGTGTCTGTGAATATGTGAATATGTTTGAGTATGTGAAAATTACTTTGATATACGAACAACAATCAAAACACCCATATCTATTTGCATCCCAACATTTGGATGGTGATACTTTGTTCTAAAGTGTCATTATTCATAATCCTTTTCAGAGAAAAGAGGTTTAATATTTCACACCTTGTTTTATTGCATTAATAATCACACATATACAAACAAGCAGTTTGCAATGAATAACTAAATAACTCGTGTACAAGTACGTTCGTTCTTATTCGAATATTCATATGACTGTGAGCATGTTTTTGCACACCTACAACTTTAATGTTGAAATTAATTTGAAAATAAAAAAAAAAATACTTAATTTTTTCTGTTGGATTAAATATTACAGCAAATAATCATACACATGCCCATTGCGGATCAAAGGATTATTTGTCGCACTTTATTACTTTTATTGTTTCACACACGCTTAAAATTTTTCCATTCTATCTATAGTGTAGTGTGGATCACATTTAACCTCGTTTATTTGCAATTAACTTGTTTCTTTATGAGACACTGCAACAATTAACATGTCACACATGTCTGCGGCTCCGGCTCTGTTTGTAGGCGATATACCGTAAGTGCACGAAAAAAGAAGGAATAAAAAGAACAAAATGCAACCAGACTCACAAGAGATGACACATGAGTCTCATAGCGTTTCACTTCAAAAGGATACATTTGGCGCAAATAAAAAAAAAAAAACAAACATAAATTGTGGCACAAATCGCTCGACGCCGAAACATTGCAATATTTAATACTTATGTTGCTACAGATGTGAACGGATGATGTTAATATAAATTAGTTTAAATGATATTAGAGTCAATGTTGAAAATATTAGGTGTAATGTAGGCTAATAAAGAAACATTTTTGAAAATATATCATTTTTCTCTAGCTGAACCTTGGCTGACTTTGTCCCGAACCTTCCAAAAGATATGTTTCGTAAGAAAAAGAAACTTAGGTGTCACTTTATGAATTCCGTTAATTATGTGTGCGAAACTAAAACTGAAGCGGGTTATGTGGCAACAATAAGTTGATTAACTTATAAATCATAATCATATCATGAAAAATAGTGTGTATTCGTATCCTTGTTAAGAATAACTCGACTTATATAACATAATTCGGGCAGATCACATTTTTGACTACCATGATAAATACGACAAATACAATATTAAGCGAACGAATAACGGACTAATGAGACTTACCAACTACGGTTTTCATATGGCACGAACAAGGATCAGTAAAGCAGGAAATATATCTCAAACAAACTGCACGATAAATATAAATCGTTATGAGAACCGAATTTGTTGCAAATCGAATATTGTCGGTTGTGCGAATGGCGTATCCTACTCGTAGATATTTTAAAATATTATTTAAGAGTGACTTTATGTTTTCATATTAATAATAAGTTAAATAACATAAATTTCATACCACTTTAATCAGTCTCAACACTAATTCCTTCTGTTGTCTTCCGATTTTTTCCTAGTCCTTCATTTTACTTTCCATTCAGTTCGGAAATAAAACGTTTCCGACTTACCTTTTAATAATACTGGGAAATTTATCGTCACTTTTATTATTTCTTTATTTATGAATTTAATTACTATTTAAATTTTTTTAAATTTTTTGGTGTTAAAAATTTGTTCGTTATCGAAACAAGTAAAGCGATCAAATTTTATGTTTTTAACTAAAAAAATTTTGATTCAGTTTGGTTGCAATATTACAAATTATCCCGAGTAACAATTAGAGATAATTATAGAATATATGGGGCTTTTTAATGGTTTTTTATTAGTTGGGTACAGAAAATGTTGAATGATAGTGCCAATATTATGTCAGTATGAAAATGGACTAAAAATTTTTAGAGGACGGATGGCTCAATATAACAGTCAGTATCGGATTTAGGCCTGGCCCATCTCAGGCACTCTTTGAAGTGCCGCCCTTTTTGATTATATGTGACGTTTAAGTCACATATAATTTCTAACAGTCTTTTATCCACTGCAGTGTAATTCAATTATTAAATATTGTTTATTATTTTCGACCAAAAAATTTATAAAATTTTACACATAATTGGGGTGTTTTAGATAATATTTTATTTAAAATTTCGGTTTTTTTAATTAGGAATGTCTAAACTTTTTGAGTTTCATATAAAATTAAATATGGTATCTTAAAATAAAATTAAATAATTCATATGTACATGTGTTTGTGTACCGATAAAACACAAAAGAAACGGTTTTAAATATAATATTAATATGAATACTATTTTTTAAAAATTGGCAAAGTTTTTTAACAACGCTTATTTTATTAACTTAGTCTTTCGAGCTTTTTCTCTGGCAAAGCCTTAAATTAAATCTTCATAGTCAGTTTCATCCACCAATTGCGCTTTAATAGACAATAATGCAAGAGCATTAAGTCTATCTTGCCCCATACTTGCCCGTAGATTGCTTTTTACTCTTTTCAGGGTTGAAAAAGATCTTTATACTGAACAGTATACATTGGGGTAAACATCTTGAAGATTCGATTCCGTATATGTAATATATAGAATATACTTTGTGCAGAACGCACATCTTCAGTATTCGCCAATGAATCTCTGAGTTGATAATGTAAATGAATGCATTCATTTGCTAATGTTTCTTCTAGATCATTAGGATACTTTTCCACAAGTTTATTTGCTTGTTGTATTAATTCATTTGTATCTATTTCTGATAAATTATTAAACAAAATAAAGTTTTCAAAAAGTTCTACGTATGCATTTTTACGTTCCGATAATGTTCCTGTCCAGAAATTGGTCCTCTTTCATTTGCCCATGATTCATCTGAAAGAAGTTTCCTAATTTTTCTACGACGAGAATCATAATGATAATAATCTTGAACTCCAGATAGCAATTAACCTTTTTCCTCAAATTCAAAAAATTGTGTATTTCTAATATACTGCAGAAATGAGGCAGGGGAATCATAAATTCGGATTACAGATGATAAATCAGCTTGGGACCCCTGAAGTTTTTTACTGTTTTCTACAATAAAATCTAATGCTTCAATTATTGTAGACCACCCTTTTTCTAAAGCATTACATGCGTCATGTCGAGCTGACCAGCAAATTTGAGAGAGGTTTTTGAGTCATAAATTTGTCCGCTGCACCAAGATCTCCCAACGATGTGTTGATATTGTAAAAAAATTATAAAGTTCTTTTAAAGGGTAAAAAAAATCGACTGCTTCGGGTACAGATTCAGCCTCACAAGTACCTACTAAGTTTAAAGAGTGGGCAGCGCAAGGAACGTATTCTGCTAAAGGATTAATTGCTTTAAATCTTGCCCGAAGTTCAGAATATATACCTGACATATTACTTGCATTATCATAAGATTGACCACGGCAATTCATTATGTCTAAACCATTTTTTTTTTAAGAGTTTAACACAACATTTTCAATATCTTTGGCTTTATGACCAGTATTTGGTAAAAAATCTAAAAATCTTTCAACGATTTCACCATTTTCACGTACATATCTAATAATTATAGCAAGCTGATCGACATGTGCAATATCAGGTGTAGAATCTACAATGACACCAAAATACTTAGCCGATCGTACTTCACTAGAAATGCGTTGTAATACTTTATCCCGAATCAAGATTTTAATCTGTTCATAAGTTGTTTTAGAATAGTAGGAGGTCTTTCCACTACCGCGATGCGCATAAGATTTTAAATGCTCAGATAAAAATGGATCAAACTCGGCAAGAAGTTCCACTGTTCCTAAGAAATTTCCATTTTGGAGATTTCCTATTTGTTCTGAATGTCCCCGAAATGGCAGTCCTCTTTTTGCGAGTGATTTAACAATTGCAATTATTCTGTGTAAAATTTTTCTCCAATATGAAATTTCTTCATCGAGTTGTTTTATTAGACATTGATCCACACTGCCTTGAACTACTGCACGAGTTTTTAAATGATAAACATTAGTTTTATGAAAGTCTGAATTTTCATGGGCTTCAACCCGTGCATTCGAGTTTTTCCAGTCACTAAACCCTTCGCCGGTAAAAGCATTATTTTCCCCACTTTTACCAAATAACAAACAAGGCACACAAAATACAGACCCCTTAGTTTCTGAATAAACCAACCACTCACGGCGCTGAATTTCTCCGTTTTTTAACGTTCCTTGAAACTAGTTTTTGGAACAATAACTTCTTTTATCACTGTAAACTCTTTTTGAATTTACTAAATTTGTAATATTATTTTGCGGTATACCGTTTATACTTGTGTAATCTCATGTTTCTTTATTTAAATTCCACAAAGAGGGATCACTGTTATTAGCCTTTTGAGTATCAGCTCCAATCAATTTTTCATTTAATATGTTCGTTGAAGGAGAGTTTGAATATATTTCTTCAATATCTTGTGCTAAAGTTTGTTCTAATACCTGCTAGACAAAATATTACTTTTTACAAACACAATTTTTTTACTTACATTATATGTGAATTTAATCGAAAAATTGATTTAATACTTACTGCAAATGAACATGATGGTCGTTGGTCATTATTTAAAGATGTCGTCAACCAAGTTGTCAAAAAATTAGATATTTTTGGATTTTTTTTTTTTTTTTGTAAATTATCCACATTTGCAGTCTTTTTGACTTTTTTTTACAATATTCAGCACCGCTGAGTTTTTTCTATAGGCACTCATATTAAAAATGCAACAAACACGAAAATTTGAAACTTGTGTACTTATGTGAACAGTTCATATGTATGAACATAAATGAACCACGCACAGGTTAAATAAATAACACAGTCACATGTTTATTCTATTTTCATAGATTACTATTAAAAAGAGGAATCACATTAACATTCTTTTACACCTTTTGAAAAGTAATGTAAATTTTACTATTTTAGCGATCAATCTAGCGATTTTAAAGCAGTCGACAACGTAATTTTAGCTACATATGCGGGATTTAGACGGCAACTTTTTTGATAACTTTTTTCGTATTTTTTATTTCTTGTTTCTTTTCCTTTTATTCCTTTTTTACTTTTTTATTCTTTCTTTTGACTTTTGTTTGACTTTTTATTAAATTACTAAATATAATTTACAAAAATCGTATTCCTTTAAAGCATATTTTATTTTACTATTAAATTTTGGCGCCCTTTATATTATGCCGCCCTAGGCCCTGGCCTCATGGGCCTAGGCGTAAATCCACCACTGATAACAGTGCAATTTGATTTTCAAATTTTTTTGGCGTCAATTTTAGATACGGCAGAGTTGGAACTCGTATACTTTTTTGGGACAGCGCTGACTAAATACAATGATATTAATGATATTAATGACCTACTTGATGCAATTTACAATTCCTCTTTTTTATATTGTGGCTGATTAATTTACTATTCTTATAATATATTAGATAAATGAATTACTGCCAGCTTAGAAGTGTGAATAATCATAGACGTGTCTATGTATTTTATAACATAACATATATTTATAACATTTATCATTGCTTTCATAGAGGGCACACCCTGTGATTCGTATTTTCCATATGTATACTTATAACGGTTAAACATAACGCCAAAAAACAAATTTATTACTTAAACATATTGAAGACAAGTTATATCTGTTCATTATTTAGAAAATTATTTATATAAATTTAGCCAAGTCTTGACTTAGTTATTATCTGATAAACAAGTTACGTAGTTATGTTGCTTTTACACAAAAATGTTTGGAAAGAAGATTTCAACACAGGACTAAACATTACGTGAATGCACATTGTAACAGACAAAAATTTCTATATGCACCTAATATTTCGCATATAATTGCAGCAAAAACATACTTTCATTCCAGATTTAATTTGTAATTGAAAATTAAACTGATTTTCTAGTATAAAATCTGGTACAAAGATTTTTTCTAGCGCTGTTTTCCTCTAAAGAAAATTATAATTAAATTTTCCATTCTCTTTTGCTGAAGGAATTTAGTTCCTATTTTATTAGAAAATTAAAGTTAAAACACACATATACTTTAAATGTGATGTTGACAACAGCAGCAACAACAAAAACATTAACAAATCGATAAAAATCAGTCAACATTAATAATTCCGAGTCCATTAACGGCATGTGTGAGATGTTGATTTAAAGGCACACGCTTGCCTAAATGCACATTAGCCGAGGCATGTTAACAAGATCCATTAATGGACTTTGATTTATTTTGACATAAATGTCAGTTTTAAATCTTTTAAGAATTTTTATGATTTTTGTTAAAATCTTTTAAATTGAAAGACACAAAATTGAAATACAAATAAAAATTGTATTTAGCAAGCGATCAATTAATTATCAAGTTCAATATCGATATGAGGCTATTGATTGGCGGATTATATCATTAGTTTACATGCATAAATATAACGATAAGGTGATCCATATGAGTGCCTTCAAACTTGTTCTAGCTAATAATGATTTTTTATAAGTTGATGCAACATATTTATTTGATGGCGGCAATCGTTTGAATTCAAAGCAGAGGACTTTCATGCTGTAATTTTTTATATATATATTTTTTTTTTCTTCTTAATGATGACAATTGTTTTGCTGACTTACACACATGTATTCGTTTTTATTTTAATCATTTTCTTGCGTGCGTTTCGGCGCTATAAGCAATGTTTTGAAGTGTTGCCATCATAGTACCAATAAATTATATACTTGAGCTGTTGCACTAACATCTTCATATATTACAAACATAAAAAGTATATGTTAATGTTAAAATGTTGTTGCATCTACGTACATCTGTATAATAAAGAGCGCGTTTGTTGTGCGTCTGAACATTTTTTTTTTCATTTTATTGAATTTTGTTCTGAAGCACTTAAAGTAAGTGGCTCCATTTACAATGAGACAACCATTTAATTCTTGAATTCAGAGACGAAATTTAAAAATTAAATATATCATTTTTTCAAGTTGTTTCCATAAAAAATCTTTTATTCTCACAATGAAAAGTTTTTTTCCGATTTAATTTTTAAATTTTTATAAATTTAAATGCATTAAGTAAAATTTATAAAAAGGAAATGTTTCGAATAAATTGATTTCCGTTTTTTTTTTTGCTTCTTTGGATAAAAATAATTTTATAAAATATCTAAGGAATGATTTAATGCAAATAAACCAAAAATTTGTCCATAATATTCCTTAGAGATTATTTTTTTAAATTGTATTTTTTCATTTATAATTTTTATTTTCTTTTAATTATTAATTGTAATTTAATAAATTTTCAAATTCGCTTTGCTTTTTTATCAAATGTTTTTCTATTCCAATGAATTAACCATATTATTTTTATTTTTTTGTGTTAATAAAGAAATTTTGAAACTGTGAAACCCCAACTTCCAATAATTGTCAACAGTCGCATAGATTTAAAGGTTCGCAATTTTCCGGGAAAATTTTAGCTCGCTTCTCGGTAAACGAGAAGCTTAAAATTATTAGCATGTAAAAAATACACTGAATGTGTTTCAAATATTTTGGTTGTGACATTTAAAAATTTTCAAATATCTCGTTTCGTGTACATGAAATATTTTTTGAAAATTTTAATGGATGGATTATCTGTAATAAATTGACCAAAGGAATAACCAAAACGTTATACAAAAATTCAACTCTATCCATTATCCTTCGTATAGAAAATAAACTAGTTTGATTAAAGAAAAGCAATGCAAGGATGAAATTAGCTCTCCAATTTCCCTTATATAAAACCGAGGGTACCTATCAGCCTTTGTGAAGTTCCCAACAAAGTTTTTGCAGTCATACTAAGGGTCGATATTTTATAGTGATTTTTGGTTAAAATTATAATTTTTTGCTATTATGTTATCGGTACTTCGGCTATTAAAGCATTGCCTGTCCTTGATTGGTCATTGAGGTTTCATGACAGTTTAGATTCCAGGATAATATCTTTTACGTAGTATAAGTTCTTCTCCGTTTGAAACTGGCAACAAAGAAGTGAGTTCATGACCATTAACGCTTTCATTACTTCATCTACTTATTTGCCGTTCTTTCAAATATTTAGGGAAGACTGAATACCGTTGTTAAAAGAGTATTCCACACTTGTAAGGGACAACAATGCATTTTTAGTATGCTATAGAGATTTTTCAAATAATCTCATGACCACATGCAGCGCCCTCTCAACCGATTTGATTTTAGTATACGTATGAGTAATTGTTGTGTTTTCAAGAGGAAGAAAGATGGGTTCATAGGTCTGATATCCTTAGGTGAGGTACGTAAGACTTCTCCTCCCTTAGCATAGGAAACAAAATATCTTTAGTAATAATTTTATTTAAGTTCGTCTGAAAGAATGGGTTGTTACTGAATGAATTTTTATAGTAAATTTTAGTTATTTAAATGAAATGTTTGGCCGATATTGAATTTATTGTAACAGTTGCGATTACGTTAAATTTGTTGGTGTTGCCACAATTGTAAAACAAAACTCTTGCTAAAAACGCCTTTATAACGCTTTGTAATATACAATATTATTTATGCTTCCTTTTGTTTAATAAATATCACAATATACGAGTATTGCACACAATAAATACATACACAAACATGTTAAAAAATTGCAGTAAAATATAAATTTTATTACACTTTTTTAAAAAAAAAATCAGTCCCGTTTTTTTAATGAATTTTACTATTAATAAACATAAATTTTAATAACAAATTTTTTCAATTGGAAAAAGATTTTTTTACAACTCGGAAAGTAAAATGGTAAAAAAAAAATTAATAAAACTGTCTCATTTTGAAGAAGTAATAATTTTTCAGAACTCGTTTCGAAATTGTTGTTACAAAATTAACACTTTAGACTAAAAATTTTAACAAATAATTCCATTATCGTAAAATGTTACCAAAGTAAATGTACCCTCACTAAAAAAAGATTCCCAAATAAAAAAAAAATTTAAATATTAAAGTTTATTAAAAAAATACATTTTTACTATTAAAAGATAAAATATGCACGGAAAATGTACACAGATTAGTTAAAATTATTTAATGCATTGCGAATGAATTTAAATAAAATATAAAAATCATCTTTGAAATATCTTTTGATTGCATGTCAGCGAGGCATTCGCCTTTAATTTTTTTTAACTTTTGATGTGAGTCTCTTTTAAGTGAATAAAAGTATAAAATACTTTTACTTGTTCAGTCGTACATATTTTCTGCTTATCAGAAGCGAAATAAATTTGTCTTAAATAACTCATATACTTTACGAGCTGTATGTTCTTCTTTAAGATAACAAGTATTTTAAATGAATAAGCCTGGACGAAGATTGTTTCACTTTGAAAATTTAAATGAAATTATCATTTAATGAACGAAAAATTCCAGTTTATTAAAATTATGTATAAGAATCCAAAACATGTACGTTGTTCAAGAGCTTTTAGAGACTTAAATACATTAAACTATTTTTCAAACTCTTTAACGTATATTTTGCTGTGGCATATACTGCAGGATATTATAACCACATTATTTGGTCGCACAATGAAGCTCATAATTTGATTTGACATTTTTCAACATAAATTTGCAATTAATGACATGATAAGAAAAGCAAACGCCAAAAAAAAAAGTAATAAATAATTTACCTTCAATTTAAAGATGTGTAAAAAATAAAAACTCATTTTTTCGTTAAATAATGGCTGAAATGTACATTCAATAAACCATTCCTTCCAAGCAATTCTTACACTAGATGGGTCAGTTCTTTCTTAAAAGCTTAGTGACGTTGAAGCCAACTGAAGACAGTACGATTTCAAAATCTGCTGTAAAAACTAAATGATCTCTTACATGTGCAACTCGCAGGTAAAAAGAAACAATAAAATCTGTTAAAATGTTTTTAATAAATCTTAAAATTAAAGTTGACTAAAATGGCATTGTTTCCATACAAAATACTTATTTCAATTTGCAAAACAAAATGCCACAAGACTTGCATCAAAATGGCTTTTGTTGCTGTTGTTTAAAATGAATACAAATAAAAATTCTCTTTATAAAACTACGCCCAATAGAAACAATACCAAACAACACCATGTCTGACTGCCAATTCCTTTATAAATATTTAGTGTGGATGTTTGAAAATATTTTATACACACAGACACAGACACACACACACATACACACAATCTATGAACTACCAACAAATAAAAAGGAGTCTTTTGTTTAAGCCATTATGTTGTCGGCACCCATTTTAATGCTCCAGCGCTTAATGTGAATATATACACTGGAGAACAGTCAGGCATCCCATAACAAAAACATTTAAAATCGGCCACTTTTTATAGATCTCATACTTTAATAAATCTCTAGGACAGTGGTTTTAAATGCAGCCTTAGGGAATGCTTAAATGCTTTGAAAGGGAATCAACATTTAGAAACTTTCAGTCCAATATATAGCTTGGTAGTTTTTTTCTGCTCCAATGTTGCTAGCAATTAAGTTGACGTAAGTTTTCAATACAAAATTTTGTTTAAACTCATTGTCAACTCGCTTTTCTACGTCAAAGTAACAATTGAACACATAAAACACAGTATTTAGCCAGTTATTGGCAAAGTTATTGCTGCGAGAACTGTATTAAAATTGGACTTCCAGGTTTTAACTACGTGGACGAAACCATATTTAAGAATGTTTTATTGATGTAAGCAATTTTTTTCTTTGTTTTATATAAAATTATTTTTGCAAAAAAATATATAAATGGTATATCTAATACTTCTGGTGCAGTCATTAAATTTAAGATCAAGTGAAATTGATGAAAGTTTTATTTTTGCTTAATTTTTATCATAAAAATTTAGATGTCTTATCTGTCCATGCGAAACGCTTTTATTTCCAAAACTTGACGCTAATATTTTAAAATTGTTGTGATGAATTTGACTAATATTTTATTAAATTATCTTGGCAGGAATTATTTTATAATAGTTTAGTTTTTTTGGTTTGTATAACCCATTTGTAAATTTTAACTAGAATCTCTGACTTCCAATGACCATTTCGTTGTTTGCTCAACTCAACTCAAAAAGGAGTCTTTATTCACACTTAAGATAAACTAATTTAACAATCACAGTCATTAAAACTTAAACAAAATATTGACAATCAATAGTGATATTTTTACTTACATCTTTTTATTCCTTCCGGTACTCATTTTTGTAGCGAATTAGAGTTGTGAAAGAAACAATAAATATTTATCCAAATTTTGTTTATAAACAACACAAAAGACCTTAAGCTAATGTAAAATTATCGCAAATAATAATAAAGTTTATATATAATTAAATCTTACAGTGACAGACAGCAAAAGCATCTGTAATCTAGGAAGACCGCCTTCACAATAATAGCAAAGGAAAACTATTAAAGAATTAATCATCGGAAGCTTAATGTTTTCGATATTTTTTTCCATACGTGGAATGGTCTTAACACATGAAG
The DNA here is from genome assembly GCA_937654795.1 of Cistogaster globosa. Lineage (NCBI taxonomy): Eukaryota > Metazoa > Arthropoda > Insecta > Diptera > Tachinidae > Cistogaster > Cistogaster globosa. The sequence continues at coordinate 83,934,427 of OW569404.1, read as the reverse complement.
ATAAACTGACATATTTTTCACGTTTTGGTACCTACTGTAAATAAAACTAGTAGTGAAAACGGAACTTTCTACGATATAACTGAATTATATGCTCCAATAAGATAGAAACATATAGCGACGGTAAATAGGTCCAAACGGATTATAAAAAAAAGGAATAAAAGAAACGAACGACACATCAAATTTTTTTCAGAAATACAAGAAAAAATCAACACGTAATTTTCAAAGAGCAAGAGAGGAAATGTTGAATGATATTTAATTGACTACATATTGACTACCACAGCATTAGCTACAACTATAGTAAAAACTTCAACATGCTTGGTGTTGATGACCGTTACACCACAATTTCCTAATGGCGAAGTTTTTTATAAAACTTACCTGTACTAAGGATGAGAAACATGCAGAGAACCTAATATTGAAAATCTTGAGTATTCGGCTTTGAGGAAAAAATATAAATCTGTAATTAAAGAACGTTCATTGAAAAATTGTTTAAAAAAAATATAAAATGGATATTACAATGGGTATGACAGAAGGACATCAAAAGAGATGGTGTGTGATTAAAAGATGGCAATATTTAAACGACGCTATTGACCTCTACAGAAAGTACTAAAACAAGCCTCTAGAATATACAATAAAATCCACCAGAAGTGGTATACAACTGAAGACAAGAGGAAGTCCAATTCATTCAACTACAAAATTGATTTTAGCAAAAAGTTAAAAAAAATTACCAAGAAATGAAGCAAAGATGTTTACTGTCACCATTATTGTTTGCTCGTACTTAAATCTTTATTAAGCGCATAATTCTCAATATTTTTAGATATGCTGATCGCGGAATTTTAATGGGTAATAGGCAAAACATGTGGCTTAAAAATTAAAATACCGAATACAATACTTAAAGTTGTAAGTAAAATATTATTACAACAATGCCTTCTTAAGAATACAAGAACCCTACGTTAAACGGGCTAAATGTTAGAGTGGAGATAAGATACTATACAGAGATGACAAAAAAATCATTTTTTAAGCACAAGAAAGTATTCACAAGCTACAATACACATCAGTCTTGAAACGAAGCCTTGTATTACTGAACCATTGTAATTAATTTTATTAAATTTTTCAAGCAATTGGTTTTTTTAATTTTAATTTTTTAATTTTTCGCTACTCCTTTAATACATCATCAGAAAAATCAAGTATTTATTTTAACACATTAAACTATATTAATGTATTCAAACATATGTTTGGTCGGTCCTCTCTATCCAAAGGGAATTAAAAACATATTAAGAAGCAAAAAATGTGAAAAGCCTTCGAAATCCCGATTTTTTTAAGGGATATCCAAAATGCTAACAAGAATGCATAACTCTAGGGTATTAATACCTATTCAAAAAAAAAAACAGGAGGGGAAACTTCTTGCGACCTCGCTAGTATTGATAGATATGCAACTAAAAAAAGAAGTTTAAAGAGAAAAACTCAAAAAAATGACTTCTTAGGAGATGTTATGAAATTATCTTAAAAAATGATCTTTCTTACAGAATATTTAAAAAACCTTCGTTTAATAAATGCAATAATTGCGAAAGGAATTTCAATCCATGATATGCCTTTACAATCGCTTTTGTAGAAGTTAGAAGCATTTCTTATGTTTTGCTCTTTGTGACCAATTTTCGATAACACTGTCAAGCTATAAAGTAGAATCTAGCTCTCCAATTTGAGAAATACCGCTATAATAAATATGCTTACATAAATATGTTTACATTGAAATATTTAGGACAAACTGGACCCTGATAACTCAGATAGGTCGACCATCATATTTGCACCAAGATGTTACTGGATTTAAAGAATATTCGCACAAAAGCTTAAAGACAATATGTTTCTTTTCATATATAAATCTTGCAGATATTTTATTCTACCAGCCATCCCACTAGATATATCTTTTCCAGTTGTCTTTCATAATTGAACAGAATGTAGCCGTTTTAGCTATCGCACCTCAGTTCATGGAAATAATACCCAAAGATGCTGCTAATAGTGTCAAGCGGCAAACCGATCGATGATGTTCTAAAAAGTCCACCTCAAAGACCGAATTTGGAGACGTCATCTTGACAATCCATCCTGGATAACATAATAATATAATTTTAAAACTAAAACTCATTTTTATTAAAAAAAAATTTCAGATAAAAACTTTTTTGTCAAGACTAAAGACTACTAAATTCACAATACTTTAACCTTGAAAACCAATGTTCTGCCACGTATTCACGAAAATAACAAAGAATCCTTTGGGATTTGCACTCAAAACATTGTATTCTTTTATAAAGGATACAAAAGTGTATTTGTGGAATAATTTACACACACAAACATTTTCATTCGGATTGTTATATTTTTACAAAATGCAAACAATATGGCGTCGGCCGTTCTCATTCGTATTTAACTGAACGAGACCTCAGTTTAATGAATGGAGATACATTTGGAGAAATAATATTTTGGGTATTTTATATGGGTACATTACAGGCAGGTCGTACCAAGAGATTTTGGGTACATTTTCGTTTACTTATTTTTAAATGCTGAATGTGTTGTTATTCCTAATTTTTCTTTAAATTTGTTTACGGTAGTTTGTAGGTAAGATTGCTACTATTCAAAATTTTCAGTTTTTGTTTGTCTATTACTATTTCTAGATTACCTTTCAAAATTAAGATTACTAAAACAGTATTTAGTGTTGTTCGTTTTATGTTTTTGCCGGCAACTTATTGTTGCAAATGTGTGAAAAATTTCACAAAAGTTACAAAAACATTTGTTGTTCATGTTTTGCTTTCATTTTAAATTTATTCATTTTTTAACTAGATTTGGTTTATTCTATTTCTGTTTATGTTTCTCTCATTCCTTACTTTTTTCTTCATTTGGATTTAAAAAGTTGTGCGTGAATGTATTTTCTTAAAAGTTTCTACAAAGTTTTTTATAAGAACATTATTGTTTTATGTAGTCATTTCCTTTTTGTTTTCAAAATGTTTTCTTCTTCTTTTATTTTTTTATGCTTAAAATTCACGTGTGTATTCTTTAGTTTATAATTACATGAAGCTGAAGCTTTTCTTTCTATTTACAATTTTTTATTTTGCTTTATTTTCCACCACCCCATAATTTCGAAGTTTTATTCTTTTCATTTTGAGCATCATCTTGTTATTTACAACAACAGCCGAAAGGAATCTTTTCACATCTACTCGCAGGTTTATTTTTATTCCGGAAATCAAACAATGGAGTGGAAACACTTGTACATGCATTTTCACAAGGATTTTATTTTGCGTGACTGTGGAATAGTAAAAAATTTCAGTTCGTTTTTTGTTCCTTTATCTTTAAAAATTCTTTATCATGTAAGAATTTTTTTTGCAGAATTTTAGTAACTTAAGATACATTATAGGTTTTAAAATGACACCGTGAGTTTTCTTGAAGTTTAAATCAACAATGGTTATTAAATACCATAAACGTTTAAATTTAAGAAGATCGCTGCTCCAACAAAGATGCCAAATCAGCTGTGCCAAATGATATATTTATAAGAACTTACAAATATTTCAAATTTTGTATTTCAACAACTTGTTGTCATAAACTTAAATTAACCTCTGAAAACTAATACTTAAATATAAAACTCCTTTAACTTAGAATAGGAAAAGTGAATACTGATTACAATTTATTTATGTTTATTTATGTGCGTTTTATATTAAAAACTGAGAATTTTCTAAATATCAAATCAGAAGCAAATAATATCCCTGCCATGATATGATGTTGTCGTATAAGTTTTCTATCTTTAATGTCTTTTTTTATTATTAATTTAAGTTTTGTGATAAGTTTTACATTTAGTACAGAAGAGATATATCGTGGTTTTAACTTAAAACAATTAACAAATGCACTGCTGCAAGTAATTCACGTTTTGTTACATTTTTATTTCCATTTTTTTTTTCTTTGTTTTTCTTTATGGAAGACTATAATTACATCATTGAAATAGGAACTTATTATAATTGTGTAGTTATGCTCCTTTCTGCCACAATACAATTTTACATGAAAGAGCATATATTCTTGTGAATATTGCAGTCACAACTGTCTGCTTGTGTGGCGTTGTTATTGCTGTTAATATTTTTGCTACAAAAAGCTGTAATCATAATTTCATAAAACATTTTACAAAAGCTTTCAACACTCTCATATATGCAATATAATTATGGTTGTAATTTAAGCGAGTGTGCATCGGTGTAAATCCTTGAATGTGTTTTAAGTGTGTACGCTTATGTATGTGTAAAACATCAGAGTAAGACTGAAGTTTAACTTCTTAGGGCCCACTATTTTAATAGCTGTAGGTTGACAAACTCTATTAAAACTTATAGTTGTTCGGGTACTGGGAGGGCACTTTATAAACGTAAGAGCAAAAGCTGCACACTCCACCTACTTTTGTGTAAAATTATTTTTGTAAGACTACTGATCCGACTATGATATCGATTTGGCCATTTGCAAGCAAGAGCACAATGTAAGCTGAATCAGTAAGTGTTTTGAATATGTATCATTTTTGGAACATATAGTGGGTCAGAGAAATAAGATACCAAGACTGTAAAAAAATATTGAATGCTGGTAGCAAAGAAACCTTTATGTTTTCCAGACTTTCAAGGAACTGCGCAATTTGGGCTCAAAGTAGGCAACCTAATAAGTGCACATTACCGGGAGGCTTGCTTTTATCAGATAGAATAAATTATTTTTAAAGCCCTTCCTAAAGCTTTAAACAGCAAATTCAAGCTGAAAACTCAAAGAATTAATTAAGAGAGTTATTTACATTTGCGCTACTCCTCAGAGTTCTAGAAAGGCCAAACACAAAGCCTCAGATCAATTTTGTTTAAATCAATCCGGCAGTTTAAAAACAGTTGAACTATTTTCAATTTATATTGTTTCTGTTTGTAATCGTGTGTGGAAATATGTTGACGGACACTTTAAGCGACTGTAGTAGTACAATGGTCAATCACGTGGGTCTTTTCATATATTTTTTATATTTGCGTCGTGCTTGTGATACATGACACAGGCATATTTATATAACAAGGATTAAACAACTAAAGGAGAAAGGGGTACTTCTCTAAATTTTATGGTATATTGCATTGAACTGCAAAGAAATAATCTCAATATAAACGTAATTTTGCAATATCACAGTGGAGCAATATCTCTGTCCATAAATGATTTGGCAGCCACTTTAGGTTTACACAATTTATTTTTGCGATCAAATTCAAAACATTAAACAAATTTATTGAAATCTTCATTTTATTTAATACACTTTATATATCGATTCTAAATGAATAAGTATTCTTTACGTTTAATGCGTTGGTTGTCCTGTTGAAATATTTGGTGGCATGTCATAACGTCCACCAGCATAATGTCCATGTCTTAGCAGAAAATGACATAATATCCATCATAACATTAATAATATGTAATACGAGTTTCATATGAATAGTAATTAAAGGTGTTTTCTAACTAATTAAAAATAAAAAAAGAGGACACGAAAAAATATTTTTTAAATTTTATTCTGCATCCAGCCATTTTGAAAACTTTTGGAAATTTTCTCGGCCGGCAAAGCAAAAACATACAGTTTCTTTCTCGTTTTTATGTGCTGACATTACGATACTTTTTTTAAGTAATACTATGACATTTAAGAAACCAGTACACAATGTCCATGGACATAATAACGTACTACAAAGTTAAATAAAGGAGGCTGTGATGACATGCTACCAAATATTAACGATTGAGTATGAATTCAAATTTTTCTATTTGTAGTAACTGCTATTTCAATATTTCAACAAGTCTAGAGTTTAATCTTTCCGAAAAGGCTTGCAATTTCCAATCAACACAGATTATTATCTCGCTTCACTTAAGCATTAAACTCGTCGAAAATATTCTGCAATTCATTTTGCAATATATTGAAAATAAATTTCATTAAAAAGACTTTTGCACGTAATTTTTATTTTAAATAAATATTTTCAAAACAGCTTTTATTATTAAAGTTATTTTTTTCAACACTTTTCATTTAGAGGAAAAAGCCAATTACAACTAAAAAAACCAAAAAAAAGACTAATTTACATTGTTTTCGTGAAAAAAAAAATTAACTAAAATCTGTTTATTGAAAATGTTGGCTGACATGAAGCTGTGTAAAACACATGCACGATAATTAAAAAGTGACAGCAAAAAAATTAAATGCTGTGTTATAAAAATAATCGACAAAATATAGTTCAACTAAATAAATAAATAAAATATGAAATAAAAAGTACAAAATAAACCATATTGTGGAGAAGACGTTACAGGCCAAACATGGAACAACTGGGGTGGTAGACATAAGTAAATTCAAATGGGGCACAATAAATATTTAAATTAAAAATGCTTACTTGTGCTGGCCTCTCTTACACCATTTCTTATCGTATTAAATTATTTTAAAATGTAAACAAATAAATTATAAAAATCAATTGTTTAAAAAAAAAAAAAACAATTCCATGCAGAGTAAAAAAATCTGTCAAGTTGAACTCATTGGCAAATTGATACGAAAAAACTTCGAAGACATGTGACGATGAGAATAAAATTTTATTTTGCTTCAAGATAGTAGAAAAGTAAATAAGGCCTTTTTAATTATGCTGGCATAGGTTGTAGCAAATATGAAAAAGCAGTTCCTCCTTCTGGTATTTGGTAACTTGTACGCATAATCAAAAACAATCTTTTAACAAACTTCTCTTCGTATTTTTATTAAAAGAGTAAAACTCTGTTGTATTTTCTTTAAATGTATACTTAAAAAAGTAAAAAGCTTTTAGTGTTTTTAAAAATACAAGTAAATTTTACGATTCTCTTAAATCAGCATTATTTTGTTCCTACGAGAACTTTAATATCAGAATATTTCTTAATCAAAAAGACGATAATAGGAATCCGCTTCTGATTTAACTCTTAGTTTTTAGCACATACAATAAGAATCTGAGATTTTCTTGGCTGCAATTTTTAAATTTTCGTAAATACTCCAAACGTGAGGTTACAAAGAAACGCTGATGATACTTTTGTGTCTAATCCGTGACTGGATCAGCGAAAGAACATGGTCGGCGCGCAACACTGAAAAAAAATTTTAGGATGACATGATAACGTAATCTTGATGAAAAATTCATCAAGGAATATTTAACGTCTCTTCTGTTGCGAAATGTTTAATCAAATTTAAAACGGAACTAGACAATATTTTCAAGTTTTTTCAGAATTTTTTTTAATGAATTATTGATATATAAATTCCAATACTTTTTTTATAGAAGCACCAATTAGGGGATGATCTCCACCTATGCAACGATTTGTGCCAACATTAGGAAATAAGGTTATGGTAAAGAAGATAGATGCAGTACCGTTAGTAGGCATTTGACTTGAATCTTCGCACACTAAAGTAGCTGGAAAACCTCTTAGGCCAAAACACAAATTTTTTTCTCTAACGTATAGTGCGATTCACTAGTCAACCGACCACAAAGAGATGCGATCTTCATAAAAAGCGTGTTGCGCGTACAAAATAACGGTTTACAAGAAAAAGTTTCTTGATTTCGATAAAGCACATCCCGTTGCAGTAACGATAAAACAGTGAAACGCATCCCACGTTGCGCCGATGCTCAAGAGATCAGATATCACTTACACCGTTTTAGAAAATCAACACACTTGAATGCTTCTCTTGCGACCTGAAAAATATGCTTGTTACACCAAACATTGCATCGAATTTTCTTTCCAATAATATCGAGTTTCTGATTCCTTAATGTCTATATCACCTCAATTTTTGTTGTTTTCAACTATTGTTATTTATTGTATGATTGCGGCGTGTCCTTTGAACTTAACAAAAAAGATATTAACAAAATAAATATAATTAAAACAAGAGTCTCACCATAAAATATATTTTAGTAATGCATATTGCGTTATCCTTAGAACTTTAAGAAGCAGACAATTTAAAGCTAAATATGCCAGAACATAAAGCTTTGGAAAAGGTGCTGCGAGTATTAAGGTCATGGCTGCATATTGGAGATATGGTAAAAAAAATGAGTGCCGCTTAAAGTTTTGCCCATATTATTGAAATTTTTTTACCGTCTAAATGTTTTTCGGTTTTTTATATTGAAAATAAAAATTAAAAAAAAAATTAATTGCTCTAAAATATCGAATTGTACTTGCAAAACCGAAAGTTCAGAAAACTTTATATTAACAATAATAGCGACAAATGTACAACCCAAGTTCATTATAAAAAAATTTCAAAAAATTCTGTTTTTGCAAACAAATAATAATACAAATATATGGCGAAGGGTAAGCAAGTTTCGGTTAAGCCGAATGTAGCGCTCCTACTTGTTAAATCTGTTTTTTCTTCTAAGAAAAATAAGCAAATACTGTATGCGGCGTTACCGTTCGACGTTTTAATTTGGCGCTTTTTTGTCGGTCTCCGCCTTTCTTAAACTCAGATAATATTGTGATTTTTTTCACTTTTTTACGACTTTCTCATTTTTTGTAAATTTACCCACAAAATAAATTTTGTTATAAACGAGGTGCAATTTTTCTTATATTGCATTTATATCACACAAAAATCTAATACTAACAAAATCTAATAATACTAATAAATAATGATACTAACAAAATCTAATTAATTTTTAGTAGATTTCCAATACAAAACAAAATCTTCTTCGTTACTAAATTTTTAAAAAACTTACTCATAATCTAACGGTTTAAACTGTTCGAAAATGTTATTACGTTGCACAAGAAAAAAATTACAGTTTCGTGAGAATACAAAAAAAAAATTAATAAAACTGAGAATATGAATAAAGTGTTAATTGTAAATATAATTTAATTTTTCAAGTGTCTGTTTTCTATCAGTTGTGAATACGAAAGCCTGTCAAAAATTATTCAATGTAGACGTACTAGATTTTGAAAAAGATTTTAAATCAAATCTACTAAATTTCGGCCTAATACAAATGAACCATTATCATTTTTTCTGAATGTTGTTTTTTTTGTGCCTGCAGAACTTAGTCATTTCTGAACCGAAATTATTTTTTTTTATCTTTATTTAAAGTGTTATGTTTACAAATTGGTCATGTTTTAAAACCAGCAAACAGTTTTCAAAATTAAAAGGTGTCTCCACACAACAGCCTAAATTTTTTACCGTAAAAAAATAGCTCTTAAAAACTAAAAAACTTCGTAGAACTATGACCCCTAATAGCGAAATGTGGTACAAAAACTAATCTGAAAATTAAAGATTATCTTCATAGGTGACGAAAATTTACCTATATGGACCTATCTTTAAAACCATTTCGCTGGAGAACTGGAGAACTTCTAATTTGAACGTCGTAATAACAAGTATAAATAACTAAAATTACAAATTAAAGAGTGCCAAAATAGTTCATTTAATTTTAACTATATGGCCCTATATTTTGAATAACAGAATGTCCACTACTTTGTCTGGTATAATAAGAAATACAAATATTTAAGATTATAAATTAAAGGTTGTCCCAATAGTTGATGCCAAATTATGTATGCGTCCAAACTACTGAATCATAAAAAATCGTTGTTTCCGATCTCGGCTGGAAACGCTGTGGAAGGCTTTTTATATTTAACAAGATTTATTTTCCTTTAAAAGTTTTTTGCAACATTGACTTGAAAAAAATACTAGACAGCTCTTTCATAATGTATCTTCGAAAACAAAAGAAAAAAGGATAAAATATAATAAAATAGTGATTTAGAAGTTTCACAAATTTGAACTTGAAATTTTTTTTTAAGTTCATAAAAAAAAAAAATAAATAAAACAATTGAGATGTGGCACAGTCTGAAAACATCACAGTCGTGGTATTATTCTAAATAATAGGAACTCGAATATAATTGGCCTAAGCGGAGCGACTTTATTTTTATAAAACAATCTTCTGTGCCAGCGGGAACCCTGACTATGTAGAACACTATAAAAGGTCAATTCTGTATTATTAACTGGGATTAAAGAAGAAAGTTGTTTATATACTTTTATTTTTAGTAGAGGATATAAAAATTTTTACATTTTGTTTCGTGCTCTTATATAAAAATGTAAGAATCCAAAAAGTTAAAGTTTTTATTTAATAAAATTACTATATTTTCCTTTAGATTCTTCCTGCACAGTGTTGAATATATTTTGCGTGTAATTTCGAAAGGAAACGGTGTCAATATAAAATACTTAATAATCGTCTAACAAAAGAATATTCATAAATATCGCACCAACTAAAAGATGCTTTCACCTTGGTTACTCCACTAATGGATGCAGCTAATTTTTTATGTTGTACAAGAAAAAAAACCAAAGTTCCTTACAGATGCCACTTACTTCTTGCAGCACATTACTCGAACAAATTTAATGCACATGAATGTTAAGGCGAGTGAGAGGGTGCATTTTGTTGCTTAGTTTCTTAATATATTTTTCGTATTGTTTTATTTATGATCGTCTTTGATAGACAAATCCATTTAATTTGTGAAAGTTTTTGTTGTTTTCATAATTGTTAATACAAATAAACAAAATGTGCGGATAAATGTTTGTAGTTTTGTTTTTAATACGTGGCCGTTAAATATATTTTTTTATATTTTATTGTCTAAAATGTGTGGAATTTTAAAAGGTTCAGATGTTCAAAAGCGACAACCAGCACACGTCAAAATTACAAATAGACAATCAGACAGACATTTTCATTATTAAATTTAGCTTCCGATTTATAAATGCTGATGCATATAAAGATTCGTAATGCTGTCTGTAAGGATTTCTGTGTGTGTTTGTATTCAATCAAAAACCATCATCATGTCAGATCAATAATGCATTCTGTCTCCGTAAGTTTGAAATGCATTTGAAGTCAGTTGTTAATTTCTAAAGGTCGTTTGTAAAATTCTATATTTGTTCAAACTTTAGCCGTAATTGAATTTTAAAGTTTTACTGACAGTTGCAGCCCTTTAGATTTATTATTGTAAAAATGCTTTAAGCAAATGCGTGTGAATGAACAATTAACCCTAAATCTGAAAATTTATAAAGGAATGTTTTAAATGAAACAAAACATATTTAAAGGTCATAAGATATATTGCCAAATAACATTTAAAAATCTTAATGAAAAAAATGTATCAAGATTAAATTTCTCAAATTTAATTAAACTTCTCTTACATCTTCATCCTTAAAGCCAAGTAATTTTTTAAAGTCTCGAATTTAAGAATTATTTGCTTTTAAAATAATCACGTTTAATCGAAAAAGAAAATTATGAAAAGGTGAATTTTTCTTAGAGTTATAATACATTTAAAAACCAAATGGTCAGTTCTTTATCAATCAAATATAATGTATGAGTTTACAGGCCCTTTACCAAGAGAGAAATTGATACATACAATGATGATTATAATAATGATTGGCAAAAATTTAATTATTACTTAAATTAATATCAGTGCATTATATGCACACGACACAGAATAAAGCTAAAAGTCTACAACATTTGACAGAATAAGTATTCTTTAATTAAATTTTTGTCTGTTTGATAGACGATCTCTTCTTTGAGGTGGAAACATGTAGAATTGATTTCAATTTAGCTTTATATTGTTAAAGATGCAAAAGCCGCTTCGCGCAAAACTTAAAACTCTTAACGCTTATTTCGAACAGAAAACTTTAATGATAGGAAATAATTTCTTGTGCCGATTATGGTATGTGGTACATATATGGTGATGGGTATATAAGATTTTGCATAGCCAAATATAGCACTCTTACTTGTTACTTGTTATTCTTTTTCGTGTTTTTTCGTGATTTGTATTATTTACATATATAATGTCATTAGTGTTTTGACAGCTTAAACAAGATATTTAGTTTTAAGAGGGTTTGAAAGATAATAAACTACATTTTGCTAAAAACTCTTTGAGTCCTTACAAAAAATACAACAAATTTTTTAGTTTCAATCCTTTGCTCTACATTTCAATTAGCAGTTCTTATACTTTTTTAAAACTTCGTAAGAAATATGCTTAAAACAAAATTTAAAAAGTCTTTTCTTACAAAAACTATTTCTTTTTGCCGAGGAAAATATTTTACTCAATAGTATAAAACATATTTTGAAGTCTTAAGCCCAATGAAAAAATAAATGAAACCCTTGAAAAACTTAAATTCCCGAAGTGCCTAAAGGCGTTATTTATAAACTGTCCAGGAGGCTCGGATTAAAGATTTTATTTCGAAGGGCTCTCAGCTTTTTATCCCTAGCAGGATATTTTTTCAAATGGCGTAGATTCATTTCATAAATACTTTGCTTTTGCTTCTGTCCGACCGTGCCTTTACGGGTATTTTGCCAATCTAGCTGGAAAAAATTAAATTTAAGGACCTTGGAAATTAAAAAAAATATTTTTTTTTTTGTTCACTTTTTGCAAAAAAAAAAAAAAATATAAAAAGGTTTTTAAGAGTCAAGGCATTTTTGCACCATTTTTTTAATTTTACCTGCATATTTATTCTCTTTTTGGTCATCTTGCTTAAGTAGATACTCTCAGTAATAAAATTTTGTTTGTTTTAGTAATTCTTTATTGATGTTTACTTATTAATACTGCAAGAAGCCTAACGCCATGTTTATGTGAAGAAATTAGGGCTAATAGTGGATCTACCCATAACTAGACTTGGAAACACCAACTAACGCGACATCAGATTATTTGTTTCCCAACCTGAATTACCTGCAGAAGTAAATGGAATTGATTTTATCTTCTGAATCAAAGTTATTAATGTAGTAAAATTAAGTGGTCACAAAATCCGTTAAAAGGAGTTCACAGATAATTGCTTAGACGTTGCAAAGCTTTACGTTACTCTATATGAGTGAAGTCTTATGACACTTACAATGCACAAGATTTTAATATATGGAATTGGGCAGAAGAAGAAGAACAATGACACTCATTATCATCATAATGAAAAAGAGGAGTTGTTTTAAGTAAAATTTATTGTCACTAATTAAAATCAGTTATTATTTTGAAATGAAGTTATAAGTTATAAAAAATTATTTTTATTAATATTCTTAGCTAGTGGAATTAAAATACCTTAACCTTGAGATAAAAGCTAAGAAACATATTTTTCGGAAAAAAATTCACAGGGATATTTAATATAAATGGAATTGCGGGGTGGGTATAACATTTCCCTCGTTGACTTTAAAAGTTGCATTTGCCAAACAAAGTTATGGTATACTTTAAATGAGGATTAGTTCTTCTAAGGAAAACATTTTCTTCTTGGTTCGATTATTTTTTTTAAGCTTTAACAGCATATGACCGTAAGTCATATTTTTACCGAGTTTCATTGACTTAGGTCGGTTTAACTTTTTTTAGAGCCAATATAAAAAAAGTATTGTCCGCCTTGCGCCATTTAATACAAATAAAACAACAATAACAAAAGTACACTAAAGTTTAATTATTTTCTCTCTTTCACTCTTTTAAAAGATAAATAAAATTATAAAAGGTTCTCTTGCACTTCAGGTGTTACAATGATTTGAACTTTGTCCTTTAATTATGTCTTGAAAATAATACTTTTTAATTCTTTTAGCGTTTTAAACAACCGAACGACCTCGGATAAGATAATTGAAAAAATAATATGAATTTCAAATACTTTTTTTTTCAAATAAAATATTATTGAAGAAAAAAAATTACTCCTTTCCTTAAAGTTTTAAACTCACATTCTACCTCTTCAAAGTCGGCTATGAGTATTTAAAAATCCGCTTTAGCATTTAACATTTCAAGAAACATTACGGTTGGCGTGACGCCAGTCACTTCAAAAAAAAAATAATAAAGAATAAAATAAGAGAGAAACAAAGAAACGAACAAATAAAGAATAGTCATCAAAGCTTTAAGAAAACGAGACAAGATGACTACAACTGATAGTGTAAATTATTGAGATTAGCTGCACAAATTAGTCTGAAGCCATACAAAACATTTAACGTTTATCTGACATTTGGCTACGAAGCCAAACGTCGATCAAACGGTCAGACAGTTACCATTCTTGTGCGTGCAGGTTTGCGGCGTTAAAACACTGACTTGACTGACTGCCATTAACGCCGCATTTATTAAATTCATTTTCTTTAACTCTTTTCATTATGGCCAGTCATATTAACATGTCTAAATTGAAAACGTTTAAGTGTTTCAGTTTGATCGCATATAACAGCAAAAAGTAGGCGCACTTAAACGCCAATTTTTTTTTTTTTTGTAGTAAATTAATGGCGACTAGGATGGCTAATAATGGAGTTGCAGTCGTGTGTGTAAAACATTGTAACAATTTAATATTTGGGTTTTTTTGTTTTGTTAAGTCATTTAAAAAGCCATCTAACCACATCGGCCAGTCAATCATTCAGACTTAAAAGAGCCAACAACCAGTACAACTCAGTCTCCGAATAACAATCACTTCTTGTTTTTTCCCTTTTTGGAAGACAGACGGAATCTTAAAAAAACCACAAGTGGGCGTTAGTCTAAGAAGATCAAACGTTTTTTTCTATGTTCATGACTTGCAATTTTAACTACACAGTTCTTATCATTATGAATATAATCAGAGTTTAAGGATAATTATGGCAATAATAAAGACGTTGAACGAAATTTAAACTTTATTTGTTCGTATTGTCTTAAAATGCAAGCACCAGATCCATGGAAAAAACTAAGTGAATGAGTGACAGAAACCCAGACAATAGCATTGTATGATATGGAAGAAATGTTAAGAAAGAAAATAATAAAATTAGCATTTAGTCAATCAGTCAGTCAGTCAGTTGGACAATCCCGCAAACAGTTAAAAACTTTTGATTAAAATCTTGCAAAATCACTCCAGCTTGACTAATTACAAACACCTTCATAAAGTCAATATCTTTTTATATTTCAAATCTAATTTTTGTTTGTTTTTTTATGTTTTACGAAATATAAACTGAGTTTCTTAGTGGTTCCCTTTATTTTTAATAAAAGCAGTTAATTTAACAGCATACAGTGGGTGATGAAAACAAACGGAAAAGCAAATTTTCGTTCCTTATACCCAGTTCTATTTATTCGCAGAAGAGTGGCAGTTTTACGTTAAGGCCTTCCTTATAACCTTAAAAAATACTACAAAGAAGGGTACTTCGGGACAATTTAAAAAATTAAACTGATGAACGTTTCTTATGTTTAAGACGATTTTTAAATTGTTCTTAATATTTGAAATTTTTTTACAACAAAAACTGACCCTCAATTAACTAACACATTCTGTTAAAATTATTTTCAATAACTATTTCAATTCTATAGGTTTGTTAAAAGTAGTTTCTAAAAACAAGAACAAAAGAATCATTTTTTATGTCCAAAGCCAATAAATATCAATATCCAAAAGCCGTTGTGGTGTCTCTTTAGTAAAATTAGCACTACTGTTTTTGTTTAATTGCAACCAAAGAATTATTTACAACAACAATAAAATCAACAAAGAAAAAACATATCAAGTTAATTGGATTTATTCCGCCAGTAAATAAAATACTGTTGTCATACCTTTCGGTGAAGACCGTCGTCACTGGCTGTTTATTTAGTACGATTGGCGAGCGCTTTCGATGTAAAGACATCATTTTCAAGCCGCGTTTTGATTAGTACTGGTTGGATAGTGTAACGTGTTTGTTGCGTAGATAGTGGTGGGTACAGGTAGTTTTGTCCGTTAGGATGGTGTCTATTTAAAAACGGTATTATGCAGGAAGATTGCCTGATATCTGTCATCTTTATTGAAGGTATATAATTTTAATATTTCTGTCTTTTATTATTAGGTAGGTAAGTGTGACCATCTGTGGGTGTTTTGCGTTTGTAAGTTTGTTTTAATAGCCTAAGTGGTGTAAAAATTGTGTCCGAGGTTGTATTTACCTGTTCGTTAATAATATCTCCGTTAAACGTTCGTGTTTTGTATATGTCCAGTCTTCGTCCTTTTTTACTAGGATGTATTAACGTCATACATTCATCTATTTCCCTTGGCTCGTGTTCATGTGTGTTAAGGTGTATTGCGAAGTTAGAGTCTTCTCTTTTCCGTTTATATGATCGTATGTGTTCTGTGAACCTTGTTTTTAATGTTCGTCCAGTTTGTCCTATGTATGTATGGTTGCAGGTGCAAGTAAGTCTGTATACTCCGCTGGTGTTAAATTTATCGGTTATTTCTGTTGATGTCTTGAGATTGTTGCGTAGAGTGTTGCTCGTCTTTAGTGCTGTCTGTAAACCTTCTTTTTGAAAAAGGTTAGTTAGTCTATATATTTCTGGTCCTGTGTAAGTAAAAATGTGTCGTCGTGTTGTATCGATTGTGTCCTTGTTTTCTTTCTTCTTGTTTTTAGTGTTGTATTGTCTAAGTAGTTTGTCGATAGTAGTGCAGTTGTAACCGTTATTTTTAGCTATAGTGTAAATTGTGTCCAGTTCTTTGTTATATTTGTCTGGAGAAAGTGGGACTGTCTTAAGTCTGTTAATCATATGTCTAAATGCTGCGAGTTTATGTTGGGTGGGATGGTTTGAGGAACTGTGGATAGTTATGTCTGTTGTGGTTGGTTTTCTGTATATGTCAAAGTTTAATGAGTCAATTCCTCGTGTTATTGTTATGTCAAGATAATGTAAAGTTCCGTCTTTCTCTTTTTCCATTGTGTATGTGATTTTATTATGTATTGTGTTTAAATCCGTTAGAATTTCCTCTGCGTTGTCCCTTTCTAGGATGCATATTATGTCGTCTACGTATCTGTAATAATGAGTTATTTTATGATTTTCCATTAGGGTTTTGACGTGTAGTTGTTCTAAATGTTGCATAAATATCTCTGTAAAAATTGCGGATGTCGGGTTTCCCATGCCGAGTCCATCAGGTAATTTATAAAAGTTATTGTTAAATCTAAAGTAGTTTTGTTTTAGTATCGTTTTTGCAATATCCATTATTTCGTTAATATATTGATTGTCGTATAAGTTGAAAAGCATGTTACGTAGAATTGTTAACGTTTCTTGTGTGGGTATTGATGTATATAAATCCTTAATGTCGTAGGAAACAAGTCTCGTATTTTCGGTTATTTTGATGTGCTTAAGTTTATTGATAAGGTCTTGTGTATTGTGCAACATGTATATGTTCTGCAAATTTATTTTCCCTTTCAATAATATGGTGAGGTGCTTAGCCAAGTTATATGCAGGTGCAGGTTTGTAATTTACTATAGGTCTGATCGGTATATTTTCCTTGTGAATTTTGGGTTGTGCTCTAAGTCTAGGGGGTCCTGGATTCATGTTCATGTATATGTATAGTTTACCGTCAGTAAACGTTTTACAGCGTTTTAGTAGGCTGCGTATTTCCTTTTGGAATGAATCGGTTGGGTCATTTTTAAATTTCGTACATTTTGTCTGTTGAATGAATTGTTGTGTTTTGTCTATATAATCTTTTTTGTACATTATTACAGTCGTGTTACCTTTGTCCGCTTTAGTAAGTAATAGATCATTATTTCGTAGTTTTGTCTTTATCTGTTTAGTAATTTTCTGTTCGCTAGGATTTGTTTTGGATATAGTGTGTTCTTTTATTGTTTTTTCGAGTACATCGGCTATCTTGTGTCTTAAGCGTTCTTGTCGATCAGTTGGTAAGTGTGTTATAGTAGCTTCAGCGTCTACAATTTGGGTTTCAATTGTTGTTTGTATTTTGTCAAAAGGTAAATTATGTTTTAGTCCCTTCTCCATTAGCTTTGTTTCATTGTCGCTGAATCGTACGGTTGTAAGGTTTTTCACACGTGGCTAAAATTCTGTGTTTGTGCGTTTGTCGGTCTGTTTTGTAAGTTTTGTAAACTTTCTTTCCATTCGCTTGTATTTGTCAGTCATTTGATTTTGTATCCTTTCATCTAAGTAGTGTAAAAATGAGGGAAATAAATGGTAAAGGTTTTGTTTTGTTAATAGGTCTGTTACTTCGAGATGCATGTGGTAAATTTCTTTGTTAAGTTTGTCTTTTTTAATGTAAAGAGAGCGTATTTCAGTCTTTATCCATGTCAATTGGGCTACACGCTTTGCGTGTTGGGAAGCGTATGTTTGGGTTGTAATGTTAATTGTTATGTACCGTGGTGTAATGCTGTTGTTAAGGCATTGTTTGTTGTACCGTATGTTTGCTATTGTCTTGTGAAGTTGCAGTGTCTTGTTAGTAAGTCTAGTTAAAAGTACCTTAGCTTGACCAGCTGTGTTTGGTATTAAGTTAATTGGATTTATTCCGCCAGTAAATAAAATACTGTTGTCATACCTTTCTGTGAAGACCGTCGTCACTGGCTGTTTATTTAGTACGATTGGCGAGCGCTTTCGATGTAAAGACATCATTTTCAAGCCGCGTTTTGATTAGTACTGGTTGGATATTGTAACGTGTTTGTTGCGTAGATAGTGGTGGGTACAGGTAGTTTTGTCCGTTAGGATGGTGTCTATTTAAAAACGGTATTATGCAGGTAGATTGCCTGATATCTGTCATCTTTATTGAAGGTATATAATTTTAATATTTCTGTCTTTTATTATTAGGTAGGTAAGTGTGACCATCTGTGGGTGTTTTGCGTTTGTAAGTTTGTTTTAATAGCCTAAGTGGTGTAAAAATTGTGTCCGAGGTTGTATTTACCTGTTCGTTAATAATATCTCCGTTAAACGTTCGTGTTTTGTATATTTCCATGTTTTCAAGAATGTCCAGTCTTCGTCCTTTTTTACTAGGATGTATTAACGTCATACATTCATCTATTTCCCTTGGCTCGTGTTCATGTGTGTTAAGGTGTATTGCGAAGTTAGAGTCTTCTCTTTTCCGTTTATATGATCGTATGTATTCTGTGAACCTTGTTTTTAATGTTCGTGCAGTTTGTATGATTTTATTTTACTTGCACCTTTGTGGTAACTGTTGTTTGATTAGTTAGTGGCGAAGGTATAACACTGGTCACTAAATAATCACAAAAACATCAGTTTTTCACAGGGGTGTTGGTATTATAAAATAAACAAAAAGTTTGAGTCTTTGTATTTGTAATGGCAGGAAGATTTAGAATCGATTTCTGCAACATACGTGGATTAAGAGCGAATTTCTTCTCTGTGTATGCACACAGTTGTCTCCATCGGCCTGATATTTTCGCCTTATGTGAGACCCAGGTATCTGAGGATGCTGATCCACAGGATTTTCACTTGCCTGGGTACTCTCTTCTACCTTTTTTTAGTCTACATAGGGGCCTTGCGATGTACATTCGTAATGAAGTCGTGTACCAGTGCCAGCAATCATTAGGCACAAATGATCCTGAATTTAACTGTCTTTGGGTTAAATTCAAAATCTGGTCACACTTCTTACATTTCGGGTTTTTATACAGAAGCCCAAACGCGGGAAGGGATAAATCTATTTCCGGCTTCGATGCCCTTTCCGATTCCATATCGAGAATCCTAGAAAGCTGTCCGAACAGTGAAATTGTTTTTGCTGGTGATTTCAATGTTCACAACTCGTCTTGGATTCGCCATTCGAACCGTACAACCCTAGAGGGCCAATATGTTGAGCTATTCGCCGCGCACAACCACCTCGCGCAATTAATTAACGAGCCAACACATATTTCGTGTGTTGAAGGGCAACAACATAATACTCTCGACCTTTTTCTTACCTCACACCCTGATAAGTATGAGGTAAGTATTCTTGCGCCTCTCGGTAACTCGGATCACTGCACCATTTCCGCCTCCTTTTCGGTCGCTAATCTTCATAACGTTTCAAAAATGGCCACGAAACGTTTAAAATATATGTACGAAAAGGCTCGTTGGGCTGAGCTCAACGAATTTTTTCGGCATTTTAATTGGAAACTTTGTTTTCTGGACAATAAAGTCGATGCCATGGCAGAAATGGTTGTGAACATTTTTTTGCTTGGAATGAAAACTTTCATTCCATCTAAGCAAATCCGGGTTAATCCAAGAAAGAATTCTTGGTTTAATCAGACGTGCAAAAATGCAGTCAGATCCAGAGAGGAAGCATTCAGTATATGGCGGTGTAACAAAAACGCCGTAACTGATTTGCTACGCAAAAAGGCGAGATCTTCGTGTGCCAAAGTACTAAGACGCGAAAAAGCTTTATACGAGCAGCGCCTTCGTGCTAAAGTTCTTACTACTTCTCGGGGTAGCAAGAGCTTTTGGTCGTTCGTTAAAAGAGTGAAGGATAATGCTAGTTCCTCAATTCCGCCTCTTTTAAAGGATGATCAAATAATTAACGACCCGGTTGATAAAGCTAACGTCTTGGCTGAAATTTTTGCAAGTAACTCCTACTTGCCGGAGAGCAATCAACCACTGCCCGCACTGGAAAGAGTATCAGTAACTATGCCAGATATATTCTTTCGAGCACGTGCAGTTAAAAAGGTTTTAGCGGATCTCAACATACACAAGTCCCCTGGTCCGGATGGAATTCCAGCACTGGTCTTGAAGCAGTGCTCTTCGACGTTAGCGCGTCCATTAGCAAAACTTTTCAACATTTTGTACCATGTTGGTGAGAGGGAGAGGCTAGCAACCCTGAAAATTACCGCCCAATCGCAATTTGCTCTGCGCTTTCCAAAGTAATGGAAAGTATGCTTAATTTTCATCTTGTGAAATATCTGGAGTCCAACAGCTTACTTAGTGACCGGCAGTACGGCTTCCGTAGGGCTCGCTCTACGGGTGACTTATTGGCCTTCCTTTCGGAAAAATGGTGTCAATCCATTCACCATTTCGGCAAAAGTAAGGTGGTGGCTTTAGATATTTCCAAGGCGTTTGATAGAGTGTGGCATGGTGCACTCTTATCAAAACTTATTGCTTTTGGTGTCGGTAATAGCTTCACTCGACTTATATCGAGCTTTCTCAGGGATCGCACTATACGAGTTGTTATAGATGGGATCTCATCAAACGAGTTCAAGTTAAATTCAGGGGTACCGCAAGGTTCCGTCCTTTCCCCTACCCTATTTCTTATTTTTCTTAATGACCTTCTACGTCAGACTTCCAACCCTATCTATTCTTTTGCAGATGACAGTAGCATATGCCATTCATTTTCGTTTCGCAGTAGACCAAGCCTTCAGGAAATTGGGGCTGTGAGAAAGCACATGGAAGATACCCTTAATCGCGACCTTTTTGTAATTTCCGAATGGGGCCTGGCGAACAGGGTTCAGTTTAACGCTAATAAAACCCAGTGCTGTGTGCTTTCGCACAGGCGTACTGCTGAACATGCTACGTCATCTGTAATTATGGGTGATACATATATTAAGGAATCAGAAGCTCTCGATGTTCTTGGCATGAAAATTCAATGCGATGTTCGTTGGAACAAGCACATTTTTCATGTTGCAAAAGAAGCATTCAAGTGCCTAGGTTTTCTAAAACGGTGTAAGAAATACTTCACTCCATCTGATCTCCTTACTATCTATGTCACCTTTATCAGACCGAAAATGGAATACAACTCTCATGTATGGGCCGGTGCTTCAAAGTCTATTTTGGAGTTACTCGACCGCGTACAGGAGAGAGCGAAGAAACTCATCGGTGACAGTAGGGTATCCAGCTCTATTGACTCACTGGAGCATCGACGCAATGTGGGGTGTGTTTCACTGTTTTATCGTTACTACAACGGAATGTGCTCTTATGAAATCAGGGAACTTGTTCCTGAAAACCGTAATTTCATACGCGCAACGCGATCTGCATCAAGAGCGCATTCCTTTGTGGTCGATTGGCCAGTGAATCGCACAACGCATTACAGAGAGAATTCGTTTTTTAGCCGAACAGTTCGTATGTGGAATAAACTCCCTGCAGAGGTCTTTCCTGCCACTTTCAATGTGCAAAGATTCAAATCAAATGTTCACAAGCACTACTCCCTCTATCCCCCATCCCTAAACCTAATTTCCTAGTTCTGGCACAATGCATTGCATAAGTAGGGGTCATCCCCTGAGTGCTGGTCCTAATTAAAAAAAAAAAAAATATTTACATTGGAATTATACAATCTTTGTTCAGATTCTGGTAATTCTGATAATACCATTTTTGGGAATTCTGGAATTTAATCATCTCAATTATTATTATTATTACTTTTTTTGTAAGAGCAATAACAAAATATATTATAAAATATGTTAATATAATACGAATTCATATACATACATCATAAAGTATATATATTATTATACAGCTAATATTTGGAGACCCTTTATATATGTAAAATCTAATGATGTTAAGGTGCTGTCAACAAAGCTAAAATGTTGCACATGATGTGCTTAAATAAAATGGTTTAAATCCTTGTATATTCGAACAGAATAAAATCATACTGTTGTCATACCTTTCGGTGAAGATCATCGTCACTGGCTGTTTATTTGATACATTTGGCGAGCGCTTTCGATGTGAGAACTTCATTTTCAAGCAGTTTTGATTAGTAGATTGATAGATTGATGTGTTGAGTTAGTTAAAATAGCGCTTGGTTGGTAAAAGGAAAGCCTCGCCAGGGTCACGGCATATAATGATGTGGATCGCTTTACTTGTTAAAGGCAAAACAAGATATCGATTCTCGGTCACCGAGTGTATAAGTCTATCGTAAGCCACAGGTTCAAAATTGATAATTAATACATTACCTAAGAACAGAGCTGTAAATAAATCAAAATAATTGAAACAACACGTAAATCACTCATTCACTGAATTATCAATTTTTGAAATAATTCTTTGAATTAATTTGAATTAAATTGAATTTGAACTAGTTCAATTAAATTATAAAAACCAATTAGCAATTCATTAACAAACTCAATTCAAATTTCAATCAATGAAAAGTTTGAATTGGATTTTTAAGTAAATACGCATATTTTCTACATGTTTTCTTACACCTTTGATCACTGAATATTTTCAGTGCCTTTGAAATCGCTTGAATTTCAATTCGTTGTTCTAACGAATTTGAATGAATTAAAATCAATTAAATTCAAACGAATTGGAAATGAGTTGGACTTCATTTTAACAAATTAATTTAATTTGGAAACAAATTTTAACTCATTCATTTGAATCGAAAACGAATTGAAATTAATTGCTGTCTAATTCGTTTAAATTTATTCAAATTTCAATCAATTCCTTTTTGTTGTGAAAAGAATTAATTTAAAATTTAAACAATTCGCAACGAATTAAAATCAAAAAAGAATGATTCATTAACAACTCCATCTAAGAATAGTCAAACAAAAATTAAAGTTCTTGTATTTGCAATCAACAGAATTCCCTCATTTTAAATTATTGTAAAATTTATTTTCCATCAGCTGAGGAATCTGTATAGAATCAGAAATCTTATTTTTAATTTATTTTTTTAAAACTTTTTGTTTTAACAGTGACCAAGAACACTGGGTTTCATAAATATACAGTGTTTTGAATAACGCTACTAGGTAATGGCTCTTTTTTTACGTTCCATGTGAACAACATCACCCCAATTAATATTGATTAGTTGGTTAAATGGATGATATTTACAGTATACGCAAATCAAGGTGTTGGATGCAAAGAATGCTGAAGATGGATTTGGCGGTCCTGAAAATGCAGCATTACATTCTGCTAGCGTCTAATTTTTCTTGTTTTCTTTGGAAAACGTCCGCGTACATTTGAAAAATAATTTTTCTTAATAAAAGTTTAATTAAAAATGAACCAAAGCCGAAAAAAGTAAAATTTTAATTAAAATTTTTTTTTTAATTGAATGACAAAACTGTTTATTTCTTTTTCAATTAATATTACAGATGAATCATATAACACCTTAATTAAATTTCAATAAGAATTCAAATAAATATTTTAACAAATATAAAAACTTTTTTCTGTGCAGTTAACAAAATTCTCTTTGTCATACATAATCAGTAGGCTTCAGTTCTAAGTCTTTCGAGCTCAATTCGTCTCTGACGAAGCTGAATCAGTACCCAGACTAAACATGGGAGTATGTAATTATGTATGTAGTAATTAACTCTCTATTTTTATAAACATTATATGCTAAACAATTCTGATGTTTTTTAGCATTTCCATTATTTTGGGAACTTTACTTAGCGAAAACTTTTCATTAGTAATTAGTTAGAAATTAAAATCATTTCATTGACTTACGACGAAATGGTTTCAAAATTCATATTACAATCGACAAACATTGTTCCTTGTCGTTAATCGTTAAATGAAAGCCGTAAATTCTAGTAGATTAAAAGTTTTAAAAGCTATTTTTATCACAAAAATTTTGTGAAATTTTTATATTTTAACATTAGAAAAAAATGCAATATTATAAGAACTGATAGCTGATACTTTGGTCCTCAGACATCAAGTTTTACATCGATCTCACTTAAAATTATTAATTGTAAAAAATTTTAAACACAGATCCATTTCTAAAAGGGTTAAGGATATTTTTTTTACTTATATCTATTTCTCAAAAAACAATTCTTTCTATACCCTTCACAACAAGTGATTAAAGGGTATCTGAATGTGTCATTCCATTTTTAATTTCTACAATATTTATTTTCAATCCCAAAAGAAAATATATATTCTGAGTCTTTATGCATAGCGATGTCGATTGAGCGATGTCCATCTGCCCGTCTGTGTTAGTGTTGAAATCAAATTTACCAAGAGCTAGTGAAAATTTTAATACGCCAATTGACCAGACATAGTTTCGAAATTTTGCTATTAGAGGCCTGCCTCTGATTTTTCCAGATCACTTGAAACAAATCTAGTTTCGTGAAGTAACTCCAATCAAAAAAATTCAAATGCATGTGACTTTAGATAATTAAAAAATAAAAAAAACCAAAAAAAAAATCCAGGTAAAAAAACTGGCGCTTGCCCAAACTTTTCAAGCAATGCACCTTTGAACTTTTCATAGAAAAGTACGATTGGGCACCATATTTTTCAAGATACAATAAGCGTGTCGTTTGTATGCTTTTAAAGAGATCTTTTAGAAGATACTAAAATTTTTTAAAAATACTTCATTTTGTTTTCTTATGTTTTGATGCTCTGTCACCCCAATATTTGTTGTTTTACATACATGGTAAAGGATATAGATATAGATATAGCATTCTTACTTGTTTTAAGTAGTCATTAAAAAGTTTCAATGAAATGTCATTGTCATTAGTAGAACCAATTATAATTAAAACAATATCATTAGTATTAGATGGATGAATGGATAAATATTTTGTCACTGTCCTTAATTCAAGTAATGACTCTGAAATTTCGATGGTGATAAGTAGTCACAAGTTTTGTACCGATCTTGTTATTAATTTAAAATACTCTTCGAAAATAAAAAAAAAAATATTTTTTTTGTGTGGCGCTCAATAACGTGTTACAGTTTATTAAAATGGGCACAGACGCTTCTTAGATTAGCATTAGCAATGGAAACGGAAACGGAAACGGAAACGTACTAACAAGAGCTTATTAGCCGGTCCGGAATATCGAGAGACATATTAATTAAAAAAAATAGAGAAACGCCGAGTGCGGATGAAATCTAAGTTTAACATTTTAACGAACGGGAAAGCAACAATAGGAAATTCTGTAATAGAATGTTAATCCCCAAAACAAAAATCTAGCTTAATTTTATAAAAATATTTTCATTGCTAAATATCTTTAATCGTAATTTTCACTTTAATTGGTGTTGTTGACATTTTTATTATTTAAATGCAATTTTTGCTTTAATAGTTTTAAGCATTTGTGTTTTTTGCTTTTGTTTATTTAAGATCAAGTATCTTAATGTGAGTTTCTTAAGCAAAAAAAAAAAGAAAACAAAAATATTTTCTCATTAAAACAAACTGCCCGCATTCAAACTGAACAACACTTTTTGCCGCACTTCATAAAAAAGTCATTAAAAGCTTAATTGCAAAGCTTATTGCCATTCTGCACCTTCATTAAAAGCATGTGAGTGAGTATACGAACTTTAAGACAGGCGGATGCACGTACAATGATTAACTGACCCATGATCACTTGAAGTGCTTATAACTGTTTTTTAAGTTATAAAAAACAAATAATTCGGTTTGTTATTTTAAATAATCTTAACGCATGATTTTATGTGGGCTAATGAATTACTTTTTTAAAATCAATACGACTTTTTAAATATTTTATTTGATTTTTTTTAGTTGAATAAGTAATGACCAGTTAAAAAGGATAGAAAAAAAATTTGTATTAGGAAGCTGAAAAAGATATGGTTTTCCAGGCTAAGCCGAAATTAAAACATAAGAAAACAGATTTGAATGCAGAGGAATCCCTATAAAATTGATATCACATTTTTTAATCAATATGGTTTTTTCGACTTTAATTTACATACAGAAGGATAAATAAGATAAGTAATTTTCAACTTTATCTTCAAACTCATTTAAAACATTCAACACTAAAATAGAAAAACGCAATAGCACTTGACAAATTTAAAAAAAAGTTTAATTAACTGACCACCATAAAGTTACACATGAATAAAATTAGTGAACTTATGTCGGAAAATTTCATGCAGTTAAATTCCTGGCTGACAGCTGATTGACATAATGTGGCGTTAAAGAAAGTTGAAGTAAAAACACGTTTACCGACACTTCAATTGTCTTTCGCCTTTTTTAACAACGTTAAACTACAAAAAGCAGAAATATAAAAACTGAATTAAGAAAAGATTCATCAGGTGGATATGTAGAACAATATCAAAAATATACTGGCAACATTTGCTTACAAATGCAACAACAAGAACACAACCAAAATGGGCACATAAAAAATATAAAAATTCAAGAATATACAAAAATTTTGTATTAGAAAGAAAGGAAAACAAAAATACAAAAGCTGTTTGTTTTTAACGTACTCTTATTGAAGTCGTATTAACCTGGCTTAAAAAGTAAATTTTATTTGTTAAAAAAAAACAAACAGCCAGTCAATTTTACCGACAAATTTTATGCCTCTTAAGAAAATCCCAACAGATGAGATGAGACATAAAAGATAAACTTCAAACGACAAAAAATACACACTCATTATGGTATAAAATAAAAAAATATACCTCTTAAAATGCCTGAAGGTGAGATGCCGATACAAATGTTTGAATAAAATAAAAAAATGAGAAGAAAAAACCGAATGAATAAGCTAATCATTTAGGCAGATAAAGGTGCAACTAGTCTTATTGTGTTGTCACTAGAAAAAAAAAATAGCCAACTAAACCTTCTAACAAAGAGATCAACATATCAAGGCAGAGACTCTTAAACAAAGAGGCCTAATAGTAACTGTGGCAATGCAAATAACAACAACAACAACAACGAGGAAAATATATACAATAATAAAAGGAGGCAAATACACAAACCATATCTTAACCGTAACATCTTGATGTTTCTTACACTTTTTTAAATATCTTTTTTTTAAAGATCTTAAGGGTCGAGTTTGTATGTGTGTTAGCACATACTTTTGTGTCTAAATAACGCCTACGTACAAAAACAACAGCAATATTGACAAATGTGTACAACTAAGCGGCGTTAAATGACACATAATCCGCTTTTAGTTTTATTTTATAACAATGACAGCAAAAAAAAAACGAAAAAGAAAGAACAGAAGAAATAATTTTTATAATAATAAAAAAAATACATGTCTATCCGAACTATGACTAAGCTGCCAAAGCTGCCAAAGCATATTAATATAATACGTACTTCTAATAGGCTTAAGTTTTCGTAAATAAGAAATATCGAAATAGTAAATTTCTAATGTTGACACAAAATGCTTATTAAAGGATACAAAAAGAATATTTAGCTACTCAAAGTACTATAATAAAAAAATAAGGACAGTTAATTATCCGTTTTTATTTAAAATCAAATTAAAGAGAGAAAATCAAAATTTAACCATTTGATAAAATTTGTTAGGTTTGAGATCGTTTCAATTGCAACAAGTTTGTAATAACAAAATATATTTAAAATTGCTAAAATGCCTTTAATTAAAAAAAAAAAAACTGTTAAAAAATGTCTTAAAATTGCTTTCTTTAAAATTTTAGCGACAACGCAAACGCAAAAAGGAATATGGCAGCTTTTACTTGACTTCCAGACCACAATATCGAATACGCTTAAGTTGCCCTGGCTCTAGTTATAGTTTAACAAGGGCAAATTAAGCAAATTAAGCATTTTCGAATACAGAATAAATTAAAAAAAGTCAATTTTTAGATGCGAACGAATGTGTAACCGTAAATTAATTTTTAAAAGCCAAAAAATCTGAAAAATCTGAATATAAAAGACTTAAAAATAACAGATACGTTAAATAAACTTTAAAATATCACTATTGGCAATTGTAATTGAAGATAGGGATACGATAAAGTTCTCGAAACGGTTTGCATTCTAGAACGGTAAAACGTGTGAACCCTAACCATAACCAAAATTCTCAACAGCGCCTCCATTGTTTTTTTTTTTTTTTTTTTGATACCTATAAAAAAAGTATTTGTACTTGCCAATTCAAGAGTATCAAAGGCCTTCCTTCAAGTAGTGATAAAAATTCAGAATTTAGAGAAGAGTTTAAAGTTTAAAAATGAGCTTAATATTACAAATCGAGCTGAAATACTCCAAGTTATTATTCCTAGTTGAGTTTCAACTCCCTGAAATTAAATTCGTAACTGAAAGAGCCCTGAAATATCTAATACACAGCAAAGTAATTATTAAAGACTTATACTACCAAGGACTATTTTCACCGAAATACTATACTCCGAAAGGCAAAACAAAGTCCAAAAATGAAGCAACAGGAGAGAAAGTTATACTGAAATTTTCACTTCAGTAAAGTCTTCTTCAAGTCCAAACTTTGATTTTTTTAATCTAAAGAAAAATTTCACGAACTTCTGGCGAACATTGTCGTGAAAATGTTTAAAATTCAATTTTTATCAGAACTGAAATCTAGAATGCCAACATAAAAATAAAATCGAATATTTTCTTTTAGTTCTTTATGGTTTATGAGATTAATTTCAAAACAAGAAGTTTATTCAAAACAAATGGCTTCATTTTATATCATATAAAAAGCGACGCTGCAGAGCATTTCAATGCTAAGCATTATTGATAAAGACCCGAAGAAAGCACTAACTTAATTTTGGAAATATTTCTTTTTGATATCTTTCGTAAAATAAATTCAAATGAAAATTTTTTTATACAAAACTTAAAAGAAGCAATTTAACCTTTTAAAAATTTTAACTGTTTAACCACAATTTTTAATAAAAGCGTAATTTTTGATAATAAGAAACAAATTCTCAAGATAAAAGTGCTTTTTTTTTGCAGGCTCTATTTTGACTTCCTTATTGAACAAAATGCTTCAAATTTTTAGAGATTTATTTACAACCTTACATGCATATGCATTTTTTTACTCTTATAAACAAAAGTCTATTGCAAAGATCTACGAATGCGTAAGAATGTTTTTCCACTGCTGCTTGCGGCCATCACAGAAAATAGCTTTAAAAAATCATTTCACTAGAATTGTAAAGAATGCAAAATTTTCGCTCTGAATATTGCTGGTCTTTGGCAACCGCAGAGTTATTTTATGAAGAAACAAATAATTATTGCTTAAATATCGGAAAATCTATCAATGAACGTTTTAAATTAAAACCGTGTTGTTAAGTAAGAGTAAGCACTTGACAATTAAAGAGCACCAAAGTCTTCAGAAATATCGCCTTGAAGCTTTGCACCGCTGACAACAATTTAAAAACGAACGATGTGAATCATGTTTAAAAAAGTCTAATGTCTCACATTTTTACTAAAGAATAACTTCAAAGGCGGTGGACTACATTATAAAACTCATTGCGACAAATCTGAACATGTAGTGAGAATATCATAACTTTTTTTCTTGTAAATTTCAACTCACTGTCTAAAACGGCTTAGAAGTTTTGTCACATGCATCAAATTATATTAACTATTGGAACACTCTTTATTGTTTACATCCAAATTTTATACTTGTTATAGAGGACTTAGCAATATAGATTTTTTGAAAATTTAACCATCCTGCAAGAATGGCCATATGCATGAATACATAAATGAACTATTGAAACAATTTTAATTTATAATTCTGAAAATTTATACTTGTTATTATAACGTTCATAGTAATTGTCATTTTGTCCTACTTTTAAGCGGTCGTTTTTAACGGTTAAAAAATAGGCCCATATAGGTCAATTAACGTACCCCATGGGGACACTCTCTAACTTTAAGATTTATTTTTCCATTACTATTTGCTATTGAGAGCTATAGTTATACTCAGTCTTTTAAGTTTTACGGTTCATAAAACACTTGAAAAATATGTATGTTGTATGGGGACACCCTTTAGTTTTTTAAATTATAAACTATTTTTGAAACGGGACCAAGACAAAAATCAAAGTTCAAGCAAAAACAACAGTAATCAACTTTGATTATACTTTTCTTTATCCACTGTATACGGTTGACTTTTTTCGGCTCT
Source organism: Cistogaster globosa (assembly GCA_937654795.1). Taxonomy (NCBI): domain Eukaryota; kingdom Metazoa; phylum Arthropoda; class Insecta; order Diptera; family Tachinidae; genus Cistogaster; species Cistogaster globosa. The sequence continues at coordinate 83,904,154 of OW569404.1, read as the reverse complement.
TTTTATACAGTTTTAAAGATTTTAAACAACATTCTGAACTTTGATTTTCGCCTTTACTTTATTGTTTAGACAAAAATCTTTAGTTCATTTAAAATAATTGTGAGAATTTTCCTGAAGAGCTAAGTAAGCGGTGGAGAAATAGCCATCGAGACGTGCTTTTACCTCCAATAATCAATATCGGGAAAATATCACAATAAAATTAAAAGTTTAATAACCTTTTAAATAATTAAAATCGGTTCAGAAATGACGGAGTTACGCAGGCACAAACATAAAATAGGCAACATTCAGTCGAATTGATAATCCCTTCCTTTTTTTAAGTCGGTTAATAATTTTATTTTTGTTCAATATCACTCATCCGTTGGGTATCTAATGAGATTTGTTAAATTTTTTTTGGGTTCAACGGACACATAAGGAGGTACTTTGTATTCTCTAATAATCTTTTATTCATATTGAAACAATAAAAGCATAAAAATCATGAAACTCTAGCAGAAACAAACCGCCCCCTGTAAACATTTAGATGCTTATTGAGACTCTTCCATATACAGACGCATCTCCTGGGATTCATTGTGCTCCATTAAAGATCATTTGACGTCCTCTTTAATTCAGTTAGGCGCTCAGTGACTTTATAACCAAAACGAATAATTTTAATTCGTCGCAACTTTAACTAATATTTTGAAAAATAAAAAATGAAAGATCATTAAAGCGGTAACAGAATTAAAGTTTTTGTCAGTGGAGCTCACGGGACGGCCAATTAAACTCATTAATTGACTTCTGGTGAACCTAAAAAGCTGCTCAACTAAGTGCAACGATTCAGCATGTTTTCACTGACGCTACCTGACAGTCAACGGATTCTTCATCGCCGATTACTTATTTTAAAATACCCCGACAAAAAAAGGTTTTGGCATTTCTGTGATGCAAGAAGTTTTTAAATTGTTTAGCACACAATGTATTTTTTCAATAATTTATTTTTTTATTTTTTTGCGATAAGGGAAAACTTTTTCTGAATTTTCTTTAAATTATAATGGTTTTTCTTATTTCGAGGCTTCAATCAAGAGAAATTAAAAATACCAAATAGCTACCCCTCATAATTACGCTATCATTTAGTTTGCAAAATTAGACAATAGAAAATGATTATTGTCTAATTTTGAAAACTAAAAATTCTCACATTTTATTTACTCTTTTTTATCATCTTCATAAAAATTAACTTTTTTGATTGAAATTAAATTATTAACACCAAACCCACCCATATTGAGACATTTTCAACCGTGACAGGCAAGTGCACCACATGCTGTTTTACTAAAGGCACCCACAGAGAAAAAGACACTGTTGAAACAAACACACATTGACAAAAAGGGACATCTGCCCCTTTAAAAATATAAAATATATTTTCAGCCTGAAGCGCAAACAACTTGTACAACATACAAAAATAACGTTGATAAATAGAGGAAATATTAGCCGCAATATGATGGCATACAGTCATTCAGCCCTACACGCCTTTTAGTCCCAACAACAAACCAAATAAAAAAGTTCTCTTTTCACAAAAAAAAATCATAATAAACTAACAGATATTCACACATAAATAATAAAAAAAGGCTTTCGGTGGAAAAGCGTAAAAAACAATTTCCCAGAACGAATTCTTAACGACATTTTAAAAGTGTTGAGTTGGCGGCAACTGTGGTTTTCCTCATTACAACGGCAAAACGAATTTCTTTCTGCAGCGCATAAAGTCAAAGGATAAATTTTACGAACACTTAATAGTCACGTGTGTAAATATGTGAAACAGTGTCCAAAAAGTGGCAATAATCAAAACATAATAATATTCTGTTTTTTTTTTCAAATTAAAAAATAGAATTAATGAATTCAAAGTCAACTAACATTGAGAAAGTTACTCGCAACAACCCCTGGTAGGGTGGAGCAAAAACTTTTTCCTTTTCTTTTATTCAGGGAACAAATGACAAAGTCACGTGCTTTCGATGCCAATGTATGCCATTTAGACACGTGACCTAAAGCAATTGCAACAATCTCGTGGCAACATTCAAACAAAACTAATGCGTTTGTGTGTCATCTTGTGTTCAATGATAGAATGTAGAAATTTATGAAAATCCTTTTCCCTGCCACTTGGCGGTCACATCATGTGTATGAAAATTCTAAATGATGTATGCATGTATGTATGAATGTATGTATGTGCAACGCATATAAACTCATTGTTACTTTAACAAACTGCAGAATTAGAAAGAGAGAGTGAACGGAAACCGGGTCGTGCAGCATGAGTAGACAGACTCCGCATGGGATTGAAGTGTGCTGACTGCCGCCGCACATATTTTTAATTTCTGTTTTCCTTAATAAAGATGAGCCAACCAACAGCCACATTTATATGGGCAACAAAGAAAATGAGTAAATTTTTAGTGTTTCCTTAACTAATAAATAGCTTAGCGAAAATACTCATCGTCCGTATGCCAGCACAAATTGTTTGGATAAACAACAATTCTGCCAACACGTGTCTGCAACATTTACGACTGTTGTTGCATTCTGTTCTCACTACATGTGTATGAATATGAATGATGATGAGACATTAAGCTGAAAAATAGAAGAACAAGTGCATCTGCGACTACGGTAACATTATTTACACAATCATAATAATAAACTTCAGTTTCAACAGTACGATTGATTCATGGCGGAAGCAAAAGAATACCATTTCTCTTATTTTTGCGGCTGAATGTCAACCCACCGACCATGAGATGTGTCTTTATTTGTAACGAGGTAGATTTTGTGGGTGTTATCGTATTCAAAATAATCGTTTATCTTGTTCTCTTGACTTAAGGCGGTATTTTTTTAATGCGTTCTTTATTTCGGATGTTGGAAATAAATGTCAATGAGTTGTTATTGTTGAACTCTAGAATCCCATTGCGTTTCTTTTATTTCTTTGAAGAGACACGTGTGTTTATAACGCAGTTAATTGTTTTAATTCCTGCCCCAAATCTTTTGATTATCGATGTGAGATTGCATCGTTATAATTTGTATCGTATTTGTTTTTAATTATAAATCAATTCGCATCATCGTAAGTATAAGTTTCGAGTTAAACATTTAATTTAAGAAATCTAGAGGTCATACGTGATGTGTTTAAGAATGGAAACGCCAAAACAATGCAAAATTAAACAATAAGGGATTTTGGTAAATAAATACATGAGGAATGTAAAAGTCTGTTCATTACTGCTGGCCCGGAATATTCTTATTTAAAGAATTTTTAGCTGGATTTATTAAAATTTTTAATATTATCTATGGTAAAGTTGATATAATTTTGTGTGAAAAATGTCCGACCAAAATTTATTTGTTCATATGATAATAATAACTCATCTTTAAGGCTGTTTGTAAGTGAATGATTCTATGGGAGGAGGCACATATTTTGTCCTTACTCCTCCCTTTATTTTTTACAGACATTAATGGATTCTACAGTTCTGCTTCTATAAGTGCGTCTTTCATCAAAAGAAATTATCGTTTTGAAAAACAGGCCATTTGTAGGGAATCACAAAGTCAACTAGACAACTTTGCATTTTGTTTACATAAATTTCGCATAGAAGTTTCTTTAAAATGTATTCCGGTTAGGAGGTACAAAGACCATAGTTTGTAGTGGCTACAGGTTTCCATGGTACCGGTAGTCGGTTATCTTGAAAGTAATAATTTTCCATTATTAGGCCCCTGCAAGCGAACATAGTTTCCTAATAACTAGTAAAAGGGATATACATAAACATATTAGCTACACTCTCCGCAGACGAATAAACTTAATTTTTACGGACAATTCGCATCATATTTTTAATATTATTATTAATTCCTTAGTAATTACTAAACTTATAAACATAAATCGATTTTAAACCTTAGAAATAAAGATTTAAATAACAAAATTATTAATTTTATGTTTACACCCAAGTTATTTTTAATTATTCTAAAGATATAAAATAACTTTTTTCAAAACGACATCTTTGTTTTTAATCAGAAAAAAAATATTTTTTTTACAATAAATCTTACTTATTTTATGTTTATGAATTGAAAAAAAATATATTGGTTGCTGACAGTTGTACAGGAAATAAATTTCAAATATTGTGGCCATTTTCAACAATAATTTTTCCTTTCAGTGAACACAATTTCAAGTGTGATTTATGAATTTGAAATTGATGTAAGCAGAAAATACAAAAATAAAAAGAGGAGGCCGCTTATTCAACTTGAAACAGGAACTTCCCATTTTTTCCAATCACTAAACACAAAATAACATTTATTTAGTTTTGAATGCAGCCATACATGACACCAACAATGGATGAAAAATATACAACATAAACTCAAACAAAAAGACAACAAAAATATGAATAGATCAAACGATTACACACAAATCACAACAGAAGCAAAGGACCACCTCCTTTTTTCTTTTCATCATTTTATGACTTTTGTTCTGCAGTTTATTAAAAAAAAGTGAAGACTACAAAAGATGGAAGCAAAACACTCAAACCGAGATTATGGAAACATTAATTAAAACTTGTAATAAAAATACTTTAATGCTTAAACGTTTAAGAACTTGTACTTTATTTGTTTGTTTAATGTGTATTTTGATGAGTGATAAGATACTTAAATTCACCAAAAGTTGGCGATCGACTATTCAAAAAGTCAAAATGTTGGTATTGGAGCCAGCCTACAGCTGTAGGGTTTTGAATTTTACAGAAAACTACAAAACGATCCAAATATTTATTATCCATTTGAATTTATATGTAACAAGGAGTGTTCATAACCATTTATAGCAAAATATTGTGTGCTAATGGGGCAAGTTTTAAAAGTCTCTTTTTACTTTTTGCTCTGTAAAATGGATTATCCTTATTTGATGGAAAGTAAAGTAAAACTTACACACCAGATAATTCCTTTTTTCTTTCTAATATCTTTAATAATTTTTGTTATCACATAATTCTAGCAAAATAACCTGCCTGAAAACAGGCACGCGGTCAGAGTTGTAAATTTCAATTTTCTATTATAAAGGTTCAAAACCTAAGTCTCTACACTACATCAAAATACATCAGCTGTAGTAACGCCCTTTTATCTTTCATTTTACCTCTTATCCTTGTTGTTATAGCTGTCTTAACACGTTGCAAGTTAATTTCAACTGTCTTTTTATAACGGTTACGTCGTATAAGTCAAATTTCATCAATTATATGGATACCCTTTAATATTCAAGTTTATTTTATTTATTACTTTTTTTATTGGTAGGTTACGGTTCAAGTGCATTTAAAAATCCAGTATGTTGTATGGAGGCACCTCTCAGTTTATAATATTATGAACTTTATATTGATTTACTATAATCGTGCTCGATTCCTGTAAATATATATATTTTATGATATTCTCATGAAACTACAAAATCAAATGTATTACTACGGGGAAACCATTTCCATATGGATATTTCACTACTGCTCATACAGCTCATCATATTATGAACTTTATTTAAAAATGGTGCCAATCGGTGAAAATCGCCTTAAGACAAAAATAATTTTCAAAAAAAGTTCAAAAATGATTAAGTTCTACAGACACAAAATCCGATAATAGCAACAAAGCTGTCCGTCTAAACATTAATAGAAGTTAGACAAACAGAATGGTATGTGTTTTCTTAAATTGGAGTACAGCGCTTTGATGCCAGCAATACCGAAGAAAATAAGACTGGAACAATGTGATTTTTACATGTAGAAGATGGTCAAGCGTTAGTATGTCCATAAAAAACAGAACAAAGAACTTAAGTCATGTAACCTTCGGCCTACTATTAAATATGTTTCTAAAAGTGTCATGGTTTAAGGTTGTACGTGTATTGCAGGTATTAAGCAGCTGGCGTAAGTTGATGATATTTTGTATCCATCCCCTATATTTGGCACCAAACGTAAACAAATTGGTAATTTCGGTAAACTTTAAATTCATACATGAATGTGATTACTATATAACTGTTCTAATGTTATAGACTCTAAAATCAAGTCTCCAAACATAAATGTTATAGGAAAATTATTAGCCTATTTGTAAAAAACTGAAATTCCAATCAATTTCAGACACCGCTGAGCTAAAGATTGTCCTAAAGCAGGCTGAACCTGCAATTGATCCCTCAACAAAAGCAACTGCTTTTGCTATGGATATACAATCAATGCTGTCGATTCTTAAGATAAGATGTTCATCAAATACAGAATTTATGTAATCAAACGACAGTTTTTAAGACTGATAAAACTGAACAGATTAGATTGGACCAAAAGAAAATGAACGATCATAATGCTTTCTTTAATGTTAATTTTTAACCGACTTTAAATAAAAGAAGAAGGTTATCAATTCGACTAATTGTTGCTTCTTTCATATGTTTATGCCTGCATAACTCAGTCGTTTCTAAATCGATTTTGATAATTTTTTGTAATTTGATAGATTATGCTTACAGATTGGTCTCGTTTTAAAAACAGTTCATAATCTTTAAAGTTAAGGAGTATCCCCATTCAACATACATGTTTTTAAGTGCATAATGATAAAGTAAATCTTTTCAACCGTTAAAGACAAACGCTTGAAAATTTGACAGGATGTCGACTACTATGACCGTTATATAAAAGAAGTATAAACATTCAGGATTATATATTAAAGGGTGTGGCAATAGTTAATGTAATTTGATGTATGTGGCCAAACTTTTGAACTGTTATGGACAGAAAGCTGGAATTTACAAAGAACCTGTGTTGCTGTCCGCTATAACAAGTATAAAACTTGCATTTTGAAATTAAAGGGTGTTCTCATATTGGAAGTAAATTGACCCATATGTATCTATCGTTTGAACCGTTGCACACAAACACTTGAAAACTAAGCAGAATGTCCACTTCTTTGCCTTTTATATTAAGAAGTATAAATATTTAAAATTATAAGTTAAAGGGTGTTACAATAGTTGCTGCTATTTGATTTATATGACCAAACTGTTAAACAGTTGTAGACACTTGACTGAAATTTGCACAAAACCTTTATTTCTAACTGCGCTATAACAAGCAGCAAATTTGAAATTAGAAATTAAAGGGTGTCCCTGTAACAAGGGGGTTACTTTGTATTTCGATTTAAAAAGAAAATTATTCAAATTGCTATGTCACATACATTGTCTTCAAAAAGTGTTTTCTTTCGAATCGAAATACAGAGAACGCCCCTGATGTAATTTAACCTATACGGCCATATCTGTGAAAGCGTTACAGACAAACTCTTGAAAATTAAACAGAATGTCCATTACTTTATCAAGTATAACAGCAAGTATAAATATTAATGCTAGAGTTAATGTCGACGTCGTTGACGGCGTTTTAATGCCGAAATTGTGATGTTCGGCGTAAATTTTTATTTTGCTGTTAATGTAAACGCCGTCGACGACATTAACACAGCTGTGAACTACTGCATAGAATATGCAGCTATTCATTAGGAAAAGTTATTAAGTAAAATATTCTTAATTAATAACGGTTAAGAATGTTCAAAAGTTTGAAACAACTGCAACCAACAGAAAATTATATTTGTTTTGACGTTTCATCATATGTTTTTGTCTGAGCTACACCGCAACAACGCCGAAAAAGTTGACACTGATTGAACTTTTTCGGCGTCAAATTTCTTACAGCGTTGAGATTAACTGCTTTCATACAATTTCATACGATTCAACTCTTTTTTGACATTTGACGCCGTTGACGACGTCGACATTAACTCTAGCATTAATATTTATACTTGCTGTTATACTTGATAAAGTAATGGACATTCTGTTTAATTTTCAAGAGTTTGGTTGTAATTTGATGTATATGGCCAATCTTTTGAACAGTTATAGACTAACGCTTAGAATTTAAACACTTTTTTTTTACTTTGTCAGCAATAAAAAGTATAAACAATAAATAATGTCCACATAACTCCTGAATTTTCTTGTTTAATCTGCATTCATATTTTGTTCTACGACTTATTAAGAACCTTTCTCGAGTATAATATAATATAGTTAATTTATAATTACCGTCCTAAAGAAATATGATTTTAGGTTTATCAATTTTTTTGCAATAATTATTAATTTTGGTGTTTACTTAACATGTGTATTAAAAACCGTTAAATTAAAATATTGCCCTATATTACGAGTATATTAAAAAGTTTGTAATCACTAATAATGTTTGTATATTATAGAGAAATGTTCTTATAATATATGAATATATTCTTAACATTTATTCATGTAAATATGACCAAATTTCATAGCAACAGGAATATGTTTTAGCACCCCACTAAATGTTAATAATGAAAATAAATAAATTTTGGAAAAAGTAATTTTCGATTCATATTTTCCATAACAAGTCGATGAATTTGGAAACACTTATTTTATTTTAATTAGTTAAATTTATTTTATCTTATTAAAAAATAGTATGAAATTTAATCAGGAATTGAACCTTGCAACTAATAATTATGTAAAAAACAATAAGTATACAACGTAAGATTTTACTTTATGTCGAATAATTTCATAAAATAATTGAATAGAAATTATACATAATTGCAATTAAAGTAACATTATCATGCTGCTGACTACACATGCAACTAGTTTTATATATTAGGCTTTGATTATAGTCGAATAAAACTACAAGTCTCACTTTTTACTGTCGCACACTTTGTACGCCGCAATTTGACTCTTTTTTGGCGATCTGTTTTTTTTTTAATTTTGCTGTGACCTAAATATTTTTGATGAGTTTACTCACAAACCTGACTTTGTTTTGAACGCATTGATAATTTCCATTATATTATTTAAAAAAATCATCTAGAAGGCTAGCATCGATCTAGTAGCCTGGTAATATTTAATTTTCATAGACATGAAGAAATACTAGAGTTATTTTTCTCTAAGAATAAAGTATAAAAACTTTTTCAAAATTCTAAGAAATTATTCAAAAAAAATCAAAGCTGAAAATTAAATACAAAATAAAACTATCAATAATTGGTCACAATCAGAGAGAGAGAGAGAGAGGGAGAGAGAGAGAGCCATTTAGTACTAGTCAGAAAATTGTAGCCAAACTTCCAAGAAAAGTAAAAATTCGTCTAGACTATAGAGATAAGGCATTATTATATTATTATATTTGTATGGCACTGCGGGATATAGCGCTCTCAATTTTTTGAAGTAAATTTTTAAAAGTGTTTAATTATATTCAGAAAAGTTATAAGAATTAACATTTGTGCGCAATTTGTGTTTTGGTAATGCTAAACAATACAATGTACTGACAAGGTCTCAGTGTTTAATGAGGATTTAAGCTGTTTAAAAAGTGGATGTCAATACTAAGAAACAGATGAAAAGTTTTGCAACACTAAAATATTTTTTCCTTACGCCAAAAACGTAAAAAAGTTTAGGGCAAATTTATTTTTTTTTAAATTAAAATAACAACGAATTCAAGGAGTCATAATCGTTTTTAATCTGTTAATAAAAACAATCAAATTCGTTTTAAAGGAGATATGATTTATTTTCGCACACTGTATAAACATTAATGCTTCACCTGTACATTTTTGTATATGATTTTCAAAATGCTCAATTTCTCATCTATAAATGCTCCAAGTTACAAGCAAGTCCACTTATTGCTTAAAAACTTGTGCTTTTACTAACATTTAATTTGCGACGGGCACTACTGACTACCTAGAAAAAGAGGAATTTTTGGTCAGTTTTATGAAAAACTTACTTGTGAAATTAAAACTTTTGTACAATTCAGTTTCAAATTGTTATTTTCCAGAACAATGAAATATTATTTTTTGAGCTGTGGCCTTTTTTTCACTTTCTAGAGATTTTCAATCTTTTTTGCATTTACTTTCTAGTATGAGTAACTTTCTTAAATATTTTTACATTACGAAAATTTTCTATAACTTGATTTTGGAATGTTCCGCCCAAAGCAAGTTTTTATTTAACGTTTTGAAGTGTATTTTTATTATTTAATGAATTACTGCTACTAAACAAACGCTTTTAAAGTGTTAACACGCGTATGTGACACCACTTTTTCTACAATTTATTAAAACAACAAATGCAAAAAATCAAATAACTTACGCTTGATTTGATGCCAATTCATATGTACGATCCTTTTGTTGCTAAAAGCAGGGTGTTGATAAAACAAAAATTTTATTTCCTTTAGAAATTAAGTTTCTTTTATTATTTAACGTACGTGCATTGCATTCATGCACAAAAAAGTTACGGAGAAGGGTACACGGCTCAGAATATTGCCAAACAGACATCAAGACTTTGTGTTCAATATTTTTAAGTGTTAAAGAGTTTAATCGATGACATGCGTACGAAATTTTGGCAATTATGATGATTACTTTTTTATACAAATATTTTTTTGTGTCCTAGTTCAACGATAAAAAGTACAAAAGATGGAATTTTTCTATTCTCATTTATTCATTACTTCCAATCAATTAAAGAGAATCGTTACATTTGCAGGCCCCTTTAGCTATTATTGCTTTTAATGATATACAATTTTATATGACCCAAAAGGATTAAAAGGTTTTATTTTTATTGATTTATTTTTTTATTCGAAAAATATGCTCACAACTGGTAGGGTGAGTACCAGTTGTGTTGCATTTTGCAGTGACCAAGAAATGATCCCACATTTATGTTGTACTCGTATATAAATTTAAAATATTAATATCCCCATTATACTTCCAAGGAATTTTACAGCGATTTAACTATTATCAAATATATTTTCCATTTAAGCTCCACTTCTAATTCTAGGCATATTTTCTCTAAAATCTAAAATTTAAAACCCTCGTTTTATATTTCTTTGTTTCTAAAAAGAATTGACTTTTTTCCTTTAAGTTGGCAAACCAACCAAATAGCTTTCGAAATTTGGGGTTGCGATCAATACTGCAGCACATTGCTTTACAAGTAGGAGAAGTAAAAATTAAAAGGTGTTTCAATATTGCCGTGATTATCGATTATATGGCCTAAATTTTTTACCGTAGTCGGCAGTTATTTAGAATTTCAAATTTTAAGTTAAAATTTAATTTTCAAAAGGCCGCTCTAAGAATAACCCGATGTTGATGAAATTTTAATGAAATGAAGGTTATTCCGATACACAGTGGTCCAAATGCTCAACATAGCTCGTCCCAAAAAATGGGCAAAATCATTCAATTGTGCGTGGCAGATTTTTTGGAAAACATTATTTATTTTTTTATCTAAAATTTCGATTTTTTACCACAAATTTTAATTTACATTAATTTAATAAAATATGAATATATATTTCAAATATTCCAAATATTAAAGGCAAGTGAAATGTAAAGGCAAATCAAAGATAACTAAAAATTATTTAAAAAACAACAGCCTGTGGCGAACGAATACAATAAATCGAAAAAGACAATATGTTTGCTTTAATCTGATTAACTTTCTGAATCAAGAAACGACTCTGGTATAGAAGGATTTGAAAGTAACGCAATAACTTCTTCTTCTTTTTGCGAGAATGAAAAAGAAGAAATAAGAGGATCTGATGACAAGAGGAGATAGTGAAAAATATCAACAGCATTTAGTTTCTTATTTTGTTGTTTTTTACTATACCAAGCATCAAATAGTTCCCTCTTAGTAATGGACATTTCAAACTGTAAACCAAATAAAAAGCATTTAGGCAAAAAAATGGCAGCTAGTTTTGAATACATTGACAAGCTACAATTAACAGATAACAAAAACACAAATAAGAGTTAAAGTCTTATAAATTCCCATTTAAATCTTTAGTTGAATTTGGACATTGAACAAAATGTTTACATACAAGACACACACGTACAAAACTGCATTTTTTCTAAACAAAACATTTTATTTGAAATATAAAAATAGTAAAATTTACCTTTACCTTTTTTAAATTAACTACAGCAAAAAAATATTTTAAGAACTTATTTCTTATTTTTTCGCGCCAACTTTTATTGTGGTAATAAATATCAATTGAGTCATCAATAGAAAAACAAAACAGCAATTACTTGTGTTTAAAACATGAAACCAAACGTGAAACAAAAGTTAAATAAATAAAAAATGTACCATTATGTTCTGTAGGCACATGTAAACTTATTAATAAACAAAATATTTATTTTCGAAATAATAAAAAAAATTACTTTCTTCTGGCTAGATGAAGAATTTGGACGACTGTGCGATAGTAACCTAATAATTATGTTATACTATGTACCGATGTAAAAAATAAAATTAAAAATTAAGGCGTAAGTTATGCATGGAAAGGAACCCCTCTTATGTACGCCACACTTACAATTGGCGGATCTATTATTAAGAAACCGGCTTTGAATGCTTCAATCCATTTAAAAAAGCATTACGTAAATCCTTGTCGAACATCAGTTATTACGTTAAAACTGTTACTAAATTGGTTTTTGTGAAGAAATCGCCATTTGGATTTTTTAGTAATCATTTGTAGAGGTTTAACTTTATAGGTACTGCGTGATAACGGGATATTGCCATACAGCGAACTGCTCGATGATTACATGCAGACCGTTAGTATGATCTGCTTAATCAAGCGTAATCAAGACAATTATGACTTAAGATCGGGAAATAGATCATCCTGTACTCTTTTATAAAAGTTATAATTTAGTGATGTGAGCACAAAAGTATTTAAATGTCTCTTCTTTTTCGTTTTTCCATTTGGTAGGTAACAATAACAGGAAGCAAAAAACTGAACAGTTAAAAAGTTTATTTTTTATGTTTTATTTATTTATTATTTTTTTTTTTTTGATAGTTCTTCGAAAAAAATTCTCAAGAATTGATTGCAGATTCGTCACCGCGCAAGCCAAACGCTGGAATAAACAGCTTAAATTAAACAAAAGGAGTTTTTTCTTAAACAACTAACAGAATTATTATTTTAAAAAACGGGTAAAATTAAACAAGTACATACATACATACATATATATGATATGATATGTTTCATTATAACACATAATTAACAAAAAAATTATTGGGTAAATTTTTTAGATTTAAAATTCGGGCTCGTTATTTTTTTAGAATATGAGTTCGGTTTAAAGCGGGACGTTTGAGTTAACTTTGCTACCTTTTCGAATATAATAGTCTTCAAGCTACTAAATAGAGTTGTTCAGGTATATTTATGTTTTGGTGTTTCCTATTTTAATAGCAACAACAACGCTATTAGATACAAATGACTTCATAGCCTGTTCAGACATTACTCAATATCTAGCTTTTCTCAATAAAAGCCATTATTGAGCTTAATATTCGATACAAAATATAATACTGTTCAGAAGATGTGTGTGAAGCAAAATTTTGATATTTATACCTCAGACAAAAACCAATTGCGTCTAAGCTAAGCAAACATTTGAAATTTAAACATCAGAAACAAACCAATACACTTAACTAAGATTGAAATTAATTTTCAGACACAAGCCAATTGCGTCTAAACCAAACTAATTTTGTAAATACGCAGAATATTGAATCAATAAAAGTGTATGTAAAAGGAGAAATCAATTAAGAAACGATATGTCATTTTTTCTTGTCTTAAAAGTGATTTTGGAATTTACCTACATTACCTACATTTATTATATTTCTTAAATACTGTTTCATTAATCAGAAGTTTTTAATTTAATTTAGTTAATAAATAAATGAATATTCGACCAACATAGAATTGAAAGTAACAAAGGTCGTTTGCCAAAAGTATCTGGCTTTATGTGAATTATGTAAAGAACAAGTAAGAACGCTATATGCGCACGTGGCGAATCTTACATACCCCTCACCAAAAGAGTTCTGTATAAATGTGTTTTTTCTTTTTTTTTTTGTCAAAATGTGGCGTTTTAGAAAATTTATAAACTATTGATAGTCTTTCGTTATATTTTTTGCATTTTCGGTTTTAAATGAAATTTCAAATTTTTTAATGCAAACACAATTTTTTGGAGAAATTCCAATTTTTCCTATCTAAATTGTTTTACTAAATTTTTAGTATTGAGTAAAATTTAAAATTCTTGGCAAAAACAATTTTTTAGTCTTGTTATTTTTGGGGAAATGATGATGAAAATTTAGAAATTTTAGTTTTCAGTACAATAAAGCAAACAAAAAAGACCTATTCAATCTTAAAAACATAAGAAAACTATAAACCCTCGCTTTTTTTGAACGTATCTACCATTATTTAACGATATTGCTTAATTTTATAAGGAACTATTTCGTAACTACGTCTGAGAGAATGGTAGTCATAAATTTCCTGTAGCTCATCTTGGGTTGTCGCAAAAATAAACTCAATGATGGGCGGATTAAGAATACATATACTTTACGGAAATAAATCTTCTATTCTTATACTTATAATCTTTCCACCTTTCGTACTGGACATAAAAGCAAAAAAATAAATACTAATTTTATATTAAAAACTATTAAACAGATATAAATTATATATATACATATTTTTTATTTTTTTATTTAAAGATTTAGTGTCTGTTCATTCAATCCACAACTCTGGTAAACTGAGTTGCTGTACGAATTGTTTTGTACAATGACATCTGTGTAATGTTTAGAAGTTCTTAGTATTTTAAGATACAAATGAAATATACATAAATACTTACTTTTACAATTGAGCCATCACCCCTTTTAAACTAAAAAAAATGTGGCAAGGAAACAGCAACATTAAAATATTGAGTAAAACAAATGCATCATCAACTTAAAAATACAAGAAGACCTCTTGAAATCCATTAATTTTTTTGTTAAAATCGAACAAATTTTATTTTAAAAACGCTTTGGTACTTTGTGTTCTTTTCAATACCGTTGTATTTGTTTTTTTTTATTTTTTTTTTATTTGTGTTAAGTGCGATAATATAAGCAAAAATCTTATTAAAACATGGATATAAATGAATATTTCGGTTTGCACTTGGTGTGTACAACCATTTGATTGGTGAGATTTTTTCTCAATAGCAGCACTACTTGCTGAAGAGTGTTTTTAATGCAGAAACGAAATACACTAACGAAAAAATATCAGTTAAAGACTTGTTTTATTTTCTTTATTCGAAAACTTCTATAAAAACAAAATTAGTTCGCATCATGATATTTATAGGAAGACATTTATACGAATTTTTTAAGATTAACATTTACTTGCGCATACCCATGCTGCCTCGTAAAATATGTGATAAAAAACCAGAGTTCACAAAAATACATAACATGAATGCAAAACTCTTACATAAATGTAAACAAACACATCTCAAAGAACGCTACAGGTGTTGTATTGTTTTCTAAATATTCGGTTGTTACACCAACACGTGTTTGGCAAAAAGTAATATCTCTGAAAGAATTTTCTATCGAAAACGTAACTTCATCGTTACTTTATGGCATTGAAGTGTGTGGCAAATAATATCGAATTCTGATCTAATTCGTCCCCGTCGGGAAGGAACATACAACACCAGCGATACAACGCCTTTAAAAAGGATTGAGTATACTGGCAGTGTCGAATATGTGTTTGTTAGAAGTGTAAAAAGGTTGCCCTCTAAAAGTATCGAATATATAACTTCATGGAAAATATAACTATAGACACATAACTTTTCCTTTTACTTTTATCCATTTACTTTCTTAGTATTTTTTTTAACATTTACTTTAAATTACACGATTTAACATAACCGAACACTGCATAAGTCGAACTAAGTGACATTTATGTTTTTGTTTATCTGTTACATTAATTAATTCATTATAGTAGAGTCGCATTTGTGACCTATAAGAGATCAATTTTCGATGTCGATGCAATTTGTTTTTGTAAATTTTTGAGCAACCGATGTATAATCATCTAATAAGAAAAATGTATTAATTTTGGTGTTTCAAATCGCGCAAACAGCTCGCCCTTCAGCCACATGACCTTAGTAATATACAATCTTGCGTTAAATTACAAGAGAGTTTAACAATAAAGACCTTTTTTAGACGGGCACCAGGGTAATTAAAAGTAAATTTTCCTTCTTAATTGAACAAATTTAATTTTTCATTATCATCTGAGCGCTACGTTTCGTTGATATGTGGGAAATATCTTTTAATGTGTGGGTTAATTTATATCAATCAGATACATTGCAACACTTCAAAATATATCACTTATACGAGTTTAATGTTTTTCCTTTAACTAAATTATTTACAGATTTTGTTTCCGTACAAAATGTTTCCACCAAGTCTTTGGAATTAATTTACAAATTTTTTCGAGTGTAGCATTGTTATTGCCATCTGAATTTTTATTATTATAGTGTATTTTTAAGAATGTACAACAACTGCTACTTGTAACGTTACTCAACTTAAACACTTATAAGTCGTCATCAATACTACTTCATATAAATGCAAACACACGTTGTAAACACATCACATATGTGCGTGTATGTGTGTTTGTATGTGCACTTTATTTAAATCAACAAGAGCAACCACAAAAACATCAGCTTGCACTAAAAGGATAACACGCGCCTTCCTCTATGGAGGATTTCTGTGACCAGCAATAGCAACTATTTACCGATGATGTTTAAATTTTCTACTACCCATCTTCGCTTCCATTCACATCGTTAAAAGCAGCCTCTTAATGAAATCAAAAGTGTGGAAATGGTAATAAATTTAAAACCCAAAAATAAATATGTTCTCTGGCTCTTATTACTCCTTTTGTTTTTAACTCGTTTATTTTTGTAGTTGTAACATAAAAATAAATAAAAATGTTGTTTAAAAATAGGATACGAATAAGCCTTTTGCTCAACACATCAGGACTTTTACTGCTGCTTCATTAATTCTTTTGTTGATTGATATCCACTTGAGATTTTATCCAGTTGTTGTTAATAACTTTGCCAACAAAAATGTTGTATAGGCTCATGTTCGTGATAGTGATCTCGAAGATAAAACAGTAGCATCACTATTAACTGACCACATGGCTCTTTAGTTTGCATCAATGTATTGGTTTCAAATTACTGACACTCGAGAGATAAAAATCTGCAGTTACTTGTTTTTGCTTCAGTAGCAATTGGCGCCAATTTAAATGCTGTCACTGATTTTCTTAACGAGCTATGAAATTACTTATGTATATTCCATTGCAGTTCTATATTTAGTAAAAGTTGAATTTAGTTTGGAAAACAATTAATAAGTAATTTCATGCTTCTCAATAGAGAAGTCGATAAATAATGTTAAAAAAAAGTATTATTGTGTGTATGTGTGTAGGTATGCTTTTGTAAGAAATATACGAAGGCAGATAAAAACATTTTATTCGTTATTTTTAATTTTATATTTTACAACACTTCATAAAACTTATAAACATAACACGGACAAAACAAGATTTTGGAAAGTCCTCACAAACGGGGATATAACCCCTTCACAGTTCACTGAAACTTAAATTCTGTACATATGGGCAATTCCATAAATATGACAACCACGTCTTAGAAAATAAAAGTCTCTGATTCAAAGAAAAAAACATACTACAGAAATATTTATAACCTGTCATAATAAAAGAGAAAAAAAAACGCGGCTTACATTGATTATCTAGCGTTTAAAATCAAGTATTTTTAATATTTCAAAAGCACTGGATTGAAGGGGAAAGAGAAGAGATAAGTTTCGATTAGTAGTATTGTTTTGTGTATGAGTGAATTAAAATTTTTAATATTTTTTAGAATAAAACAAACGAAAAGCAAATCATAGTAAGACAACTGCTTTTATTTAAAGATGAAGCAATAATAATTTCTTAAAATCAATATGTTGCCGAATTTCTTTTTAAACGGCTCATTACAAATAATTACATAAATAAATACATGAATTATAAACTGGTTTTGAGTGATTGAGAACAAAAGTAGAACAATTTTGTTTATTTTTTATAACATCAAGTCAAAGTTAAAGGCAATAACAATTAAAAGAAGAGCTATTTGTTACAGAGAAATATTAATGCACACGCTGTATGCATACATATGAATGTAAATATGTACATACATATGAATGCAGGGTTATGCAGCAGAAAGATAATGATCATCACCGATTTGAAATAACAATATTTAAGGAATGTTTAAGAATAAAGCGTTTACGCTGACTGTGACTTAGAATAACAACTATCATTTAATAATTAAATTAAGTATAGAAATAAAGATTTTATTGTTGTATCAACAAGTATTTTTTGTTTTCTTTAAATATGATTATGTCACAGACAAAAGTATAGGCACAGAACATAAAATAAAAGAAATTCAAACTTTTTCATATCAAAACAAACAAAAATATTTATTTCATTAACTTTTTATGATTTTTTAAGTTGTAACTAAGAAAAAGTTAACAATATAAAATAAAAAATTTAATTTTCATAAAAAATATTCTAGTATAATTATAAAAAAGTAAAGGTTCAAAATAAAAATTCTATGTATTACATGATTTTACTAGTACTTTTGTTTAATAACTTCTTGAAGTCTATTTGGCATAGAATGTTTTTTGTTAGATTTGCGTCAATACTTGGCCATTCTTCAATCAAAGCAGCCTTCGGTTCATTTTTATTAGAAATGGAACGTTTTCTTACTTTTCTGTCCAATAATTCCCATAAATGCTCGATCGGGTTCAAGTCGGGAGATTGCGGGGGGTGTGGTAAAACGTGTGTTGTGTTGTAAGTAAGCCACATCTTCACGTCATGAGCCGTGTGTTTCGGGTCATTGTCTTGCTGTAATGTGAAGGATTGAGGCAAATTGAGCTTTTCGGCACTTTTTTCAGGTTTTCTTTTAAAATATTCAAATAAACCGTCTTATCCATTACGCCATCAATAAAGACAAGCTCCCACACACCACCAGCAGACATGCAGCCCCATACCATAACGCCCCCGCCCCCATGCTTTACTGTTGGGTAGGGATTTTTTGCAGCATATTCAGTGTTTGGCTTTCTCCACACTTTGGTGTGCCCATCAGGACGGAAAATGTTGAACTTATTCTCGTCTGAAAAAAGAACTTGATCCCAGTACGTGAGTGGCTTGTCAGCAAACTGTTTTGCGTAGTCCAGAGGCTTTTTTAGATTAACAAAAGATGTTAATGGGTTGCGTCTGGCTACTCGAGAGTTGTACCCAGCTTCATGCAGCGCTCTCTGAACCATTTTTGGATGCACATTCTTGCCAAAATCCTTCTTTATATCTGCAGTAATTCGTGTTGAAGTAATTCTGTATATACGTCGTGAAAAACAATATTTGTCAATGTTGATCGATCGAGTGTTCCGCAATTACCGGTGAACGAGAAATATCTGTAGGCTACGATAACTATAAAATCATTTAAAGTCTGCATGAAATTAATATTTTGCATGTCTTTCCTTACACCTTAATATCACTTCCGATATTTTGGATGACAATGTATTGAATTCCCATAATTTCTTTTTAAAAATAAAACCCTAAATGGATAATTCTTTACTTGCAATATTTGTTGAAGAAATTAATCAAACCTAATAAATAGTAGGCTATGAAATTGTATTTATGTTCATATTATAATTTGTATTACTATATGTATACGTATTTACTAGGCTTTGTTATATAATAACTTATCATAGCATGCTTTGCATTTTTAATTCACATATTTTTCTGTAATTTATATTTTGTATCATTCAGCAATAAAACTTTAAATCGTTTAGAAGCATCACGGGTTGATTTCATTTCAATATATTAACAATATTTATACTGTAAGAAACTAATTTTTACAGCCATACCTAAATAAGAACGGAAAGCGTTGTTTTGCTATCAAAAGTTGTCATGCCCATACATACATACGTACAGGTATCATACCGAAATAACGCGGCGGCATCGCAATGGCAACTCTTAAATATAAATAAATGAAAGAAATATATGTAAATAAAAAATATATTTGTAATAAGAAAATGGAAGTAAGTAAACCTATTAAATAACACATAGTGTTATACAATTCTTGTTTTATTTTTTTTTTTAAATATTAGCGATCAAATTATAGAGCTGGTTCATCAGAATCCATGCTTGTACGACAAAAGGGATATCAAATATAAAGAAAAAATTTGGGAGGATATTGGAGAACATAATGATTTAAAGTTAACGTTTGTTACCTGTAAAAAATAAATTATTCGTCAAATCTGAAATTTATTTAGTTAAAGAGTGCAAAGTGAAGTGAAAAACCTTGTGGGACAGATACAAGAAGCAAAAAATGATGAAAACTTTCGCTTTAGCTCTTCGCAAAAGCTGGGAACTCCATGGAAGCATATGCAGAGTTAAGTTTTTTGGCAAAATCTGTAGAGCCTGCAAGGTGGAAATAGTCCTGAAAATCGTTCTCTTGATTTCAGTACAATTAGAAATATTTCTGACGATCTCGACGCAAGTTTGGAGTGGTTACTCGATGATAGCAGCAGCCAAACAACGTGTTCTAACACACAGTCATCACGAACAAGAAAAAATGATGATCGTTTTACGGAGGTTTTAATGGCTATGAAAAAAAGTATGAGGAGCCACCAAAAACAGCAAAAAAAGAAACATACACCAACTTTTTTGAAATGTTAAAAGAAGAGTTCGACAGATTAGAGGAAATCGAAGTGGATGATATTCAACTTGAAATTTTAAAAGTAGTTAATCAAGAAATTGTTTATAAAAAGTTTGTTTTTTATTTAAAGTTTTTCGAAAACAACAATGAATTTAACTTAAATCTGTTGTAATGCAAAATTTTTTATAATACAAAAAACTATATACAATATTGTTTTTTAAAATAGAATTTGAATAATCGCTAAATTTATTCCTTAAATTAAGGGCTGTTTGGCTTGATGTGTTGGCAGTAAGCAAATCATGTCTACTCAAACTATTCAAATTTGAAGTGTCCCTTTCCTCCGTAACTATTGAATTAATTATGCTAAATCTGAGGAAATTTTGAAGCACGACTGTTGCTAATACGATCTAATTAAGTAAAAAAGTATTTTTGTTTTATATGAATATAAAGTCAACATATATAATACAAATGTTAATACCTTTTTTGATATGCTCGTCATGAAAACCCTTCCACGAGAAGTAAGTATTCCTTAAAACATTAAATGTTAAAACATATTTTTCCTATGTGTACATTCTTATAGTTGATCTGTTCCTTACCAACAGCAATCTCAATACGTATTCTTGAACTACTAATTTTTTGTTAAAAACCTCTTAAGTTACATTAGTAACTTTTGAGAAAGGCTTCATAATATTTTCCTTTAATGAAAATGTTGTATCAGCTACAAAATAGTATTAGAATACAACATTTGACCCTGGCAAGTTTGTTGCTTCAGGTGCATTTAACGTTTTATTAACTATCATTTTTCCAAATTGTGAATTTCATAAAACTCCACCATCGCTGTGGTTGCCATATGCCCCTACGTCAACTAAAGTAAAGGTGTAGTTACTGTCACAAGCCGCAAGTAAAACCTTCAAAAAGAAGCCTTGTTATTTGTAAATAACAAATCTTAAAAAAAATAATTAAAAAATTGGGAGCCGGAATTCGGTGGACTTTTTATTCTTATGTGTTTTCCATCTATTGCTCCTAAGCAATGTGGTAATTTAGTAGTTCGATAAAAATCGTTCACTATTTTCACCCACTCTTGAGTATAAGGTGGACTTACGTAATTACTGCCTAATACACGCCACAACACCTCGCAAGTCTCTATAAATTTGCTTCTAGTTGTTTCCACACGAATTCGGAACTTCATAGATAGAACATGGAGTGCTCTACGATACGCTAAAAAGCAGTTTTACATAAAATAATATAGTTCAAATCAACCAATAATTGAGTTGATTGTTCTCACTGTAAGGTAATGTACAACCTTTGATCTGGTTCAATGGGTTTCCTGTGGAAGAATTTTTTTTTAGCCAAGGTTCAACTAAATTCAACAGAACATTAAACTGTTCATGATTTAGCCTGGTGGAGTAAAAAATAGTCGTGGGTTTTTTTTCAACTAAAATGTTAACACCTGTAGAATAAAAACCATATGAATCCCGACTTTTAAAAAGCTTTCGATTTCCTTGTGGTCTATTTGCCATCATCCTTAACACTAATAAATTTTCGAAGTCCTCCAAATCGTCCAAATTCTTCATTTTTTGTTTTTGTTTATAAAATTTCAAACACCAGAAATTTTATTCTTGTTAAAATTATATGGGATGTTATATTTATTTTTTTTAATAACCTTTTTTATTATTTTGACATAGCGTTGCCGCTTTTGTTTGGGTATGGCTGTTAAATTTTATAAAAACTAGACCAGAAGATTTGGATTATTCATCCTTTAGAAGCAAATATTTTTCTTGAAGTAGTAACTAATTTATATTACATGCTAATGCATGACAAAAGTATTTGTTAAGGAAAAGTACCAAGATGAGGTGAAATTATTACCCATTTTATGTTCACCTATATGAATAAATTTCGAAAAGATGACGAAGAATGAAGATGAAGAATCAAAGAAACTAATTAAATATCTAAGCAGTTTTCGTCTCCTAAGAGCTTAAAAAAATGTACCAAGAATCCACAAGCTATAAAGAATATGTGCCCAAAAATTAATCACTTCGTGAGAAATCAGATTATGTTTCTTCTGCAACTTTTCATTATTCTTTTAGAATTTTTTATTATAAATGCTTACATCAAGAGATAGTTGCAAAGCTTAATGTGGAACCAGGTCTTTAAGCTCAAGTGTAATTGCAGAAAATTTATTCGTTTTTCCATTGGACGACATAAAAAGAAGAGAGAGGGTGGTCGTTATTAAAAAAATATAGAATTTTACGAAATAAAGAAACGAAAAAGAAGCCAGCAACCTGTGTAGCCATATAAGAGGATTTCTACCCAAATTGCTGATTTCAACATAAGTTTGGGGACAGAAATTCGTTGTTCCAAAACATTTTTTTTATATGTATTTTGATGTGTTTCTCTCTCTCCCTCAAAAAGTAACACGTCAAACTACATATAAAAAAATGGGTGAATCCAGCTTTAAGCAACCTTTGTGGCTTCGTTGGTAGAGGTGCGTAAAAAAGAAAATCGCAAAGCTTATGAGTTTAAGCCCACCATCGGGTATGCGTTCAAAGGAAAGATATAAAAATGAGAAATAGTAGTACCAAACCTTCCGAAGTCTAAAATTCTAAAAGGAAAAACCAATTATCCTGTGTAAGCCCATGGAAGGCAGATAAATTGGTAAAAGTGTCTGTCTATTTAATATTAGATTTGCAGTTGGAGGGTCGAGGTGGTGTCTTTATAATAGGAGAAAGAGTCCTTGCTGTTAGCGTAGGAAAGTAACAACATAATAACAGTGTCTGGCACATGTGGTTTAAATTGGACAAAAGGCTAAGATATTTTATATAAATGAAAAGAAGGAGGTAATAATGTGAAGAATCTGCCGGTGTAGTAGGCCTGGGATTGTTTAGTTTACTTAAACAATGATACCAAGTAGTTCGGGTCTAGCCGAAGTAACACAGTGGAGGGCTGCGTTGAAAATAGCACATGCTTCGTATGCAAAAGACTGTAGGATCAAATTTAGTCAGAGCCACGGAGTAAGAAATAGATAATTAATAAAATGCTACAATAGAATAACATTTTACGCTGTAAGCTGCAATCAAAAATGCACGTACATTTGTCCAAAATGGAAAAAACACAGGCATATTTTAATATATTAGAATATTTAGGTTTCCTTTCTAAGCTGAATAGGGAAACATGCAGCTTTAACGAGTTGCTTCATGTAATAGTGTAAGCAATACATGAATGTTTCCTCGCCCATTGCACTATATTAAAGATTAAAAAATAAGTTAAGAAGCTTTTGTATCAAAATATGTAGCATTTGTAAGTGAATATTGAATATTCGAAGCTCTGCTTATGCAAATTATTAGTTAAATGTTTGACGGGAACAAGTATCCTCAGTAGCGAAATACTTGTTTCCTTTATAGTTTTTATAGGACCAATTCAAAAATTTAAAACAATTCGAAAAAAATTTTTTTCATTGTAACGTAAACAGTTAATTTTAACTTTAAACAAAATGTGTATATTGTATGCATTCAGTTTAACTCAGGGCAGTTCGTTTAAAGAATAAATCTTAAATTTTGACTTTCTCTTTAATCCTATAAATTAACTACTACTGGTCACATCACATGAAACATTACAAACAGAAAAAGGAGCAAAGTCATCATCTGGCTTAATCACTATAAAAAGTAGTTAGTAGTCACCATATGGTAGCAAAACTGGTCAAATATAAATGTAACTAAGAATGGCAATAGACTGGATCCCTTTCTAAATGGTTTAAAATATACAAAAACAAAGTAATGATATAAACACAGCCGAACCAAAAATTAAGGAAAATGAAAACTATGTTTAACTTTGAGAAAAAACATGAACATCCTAGTGCGTTTATGTAAAAACAGACTCTGCTTGTAGTCAGACGACGCGTTATATTACATGACTTTCTTATTGTATATGCCAGTAGCTTTTGCCATTAGCGAGTGAGAGGGAAAGAAAGAGAGAGAGAGTCGATAATTTATTCATGTGTGATTACATGTCAGAATGTTGCAACCACAGACGATTTATATCCTTTTGTAACAACAACAGCAACAACAAATATTACTGCTTTTTTTTCTATAAAATTTTTGTTTTCTTTTTTTACTTTTCGTAAAAATAATCATGAGATGCTTCAAAGCAAAATGAAACTTTTTCATTCTTTCCCGTAACACGTCGTAAAATCATAAAACTAAACTTTTTTCTTAATTTTATATTTTTTATATAAAATCCAGTCAAGCTTAAAAATTAGTATGAATATCTTTTAGTTTTTTTTTATTGTGTTATTTAGTCCATAAGCACCTTATAAAAAGTTAAATTTTTGAAATTTCTTGTTTATGATGTCATCGCAATGACCACCCATTGAAGATTGCGCGTCGAAAATGAAACAAATACTATTAATGCTATTAAATGACAACATAACAAAAATGGTAAAAAATTATGATTCTGCTATCTTAAGCTGAAGCAGATGTATTTTTGTTTTTTTTTTTTTTTTAAGTCATGATGTGTTCTTTGACTTTTCAGACTATAAATACTCAGCGATCATTAAGAGTTAATCCTACATACAGAAGTAAATACGATATTTTAAGGCTTGTCGTCTTAACCGAGCACCACTAAAGAGGTAAAAGGAAAAGTGTCCTTAGTTTGCCATCTTATCCTAAGATTAGAAACAGTTTTTTAAATTTTTTCGCGCGTAAATGGATATTTTGAGTTTAAGAACAAAAATCTCATCCCCGAATTTTTTAAATGATGAATGATGCTCTGACCTTAAATGTTACCCGTTGCTAAGTTATCACAACTTTATAAATAATTTCCGATTTCTCATTTTAGAATTTAAACACTCTTGATTTTTTAAAAAGAAAAAAAAACATCATACGATCATAAATATTTGACGAATAAACTGCACAAACTTGTTTACGCATGTTCATCTCACAGTAAGAAGAAACGCATCCCGTGTGCTCACGGTCGAAAAAAATTTGTAGTCAGAAGAAAAAAAAAAACATTCTTTAAACTTTCAAGATTGGTGCACTGGTGTATGCAGCTCTGTACCTTTTTGACAAACAAACAAATTTTTTGCTTTTTATACGCAGATTTCCTTAAATTTACTTAATATTTTTTTACATATCAAACAATGAATGACTAAATGATAGCAAGTTTTTAGTCGTCATAATGAAACCGTATTAAGTAGCCATTGAATCCCATCAGTCAACATTTTTACTGTCATTTTTAAAGCAGACACAGAAACACATAAGCAACGAAATGTGTATTATATTCTCCTTTGATGAAAATTACCAGACCAGTTGGAATTGATACAAGTCGTAGCACAAACATATGAAAACTGAAATGTTGTCGCCACGTAATAAATCATAAAATTAAGAACAAGATAACTGACTGCGTAAAATGTCAAATAACGATACAATTGTGTGTTGAAAAAAATACTAAAGGTTTTATATCTGAAATTTTAAAGCTTCTGCTTACTCGTATTAAAACAAGCAAAATGGTCAAACAGTCTTTCATTTCATATTTGCGTTTGTATTGATTTTCACCGAGACATAAGTCTGATTAGGTGAGCAAGAATGTTGGTGCATTAATACACTTATTACTACCTGAGCCAAACATGACCAATAAAAATAATATTTTGTGCCAGTGTCAGAATCTTAAAGGTATAAAATCATTTTAATCCTTAAAAACTTTATCAAATATACGAACCAAACAGGCACGAGTGAAGAACAAAATGTTGCGTTTTGTATTTTTTATACCAATACTAAATCTCGGATAAACACGTTGCATAAAAAGTTCCAATTACAGAATGCAGAAATTGAGTTTTTAACTTTTTGATCGCAAGACTATAGCTATCAACCTCTTACGGAACATTATTTGAAAACCTTAAGATGACACATAATTTGCTTAAAATGGAAACCAAACTTATTTCTTCAAAAATGAAACTAAATTTATGATTGTACTCTTTAAAAGTCTTGACATTATGCAATGCAATCCTTCTCAAATTTATATCAAATTTCTTCACAAATACACCCTCTTGCCGATAGTGATGGCGACAATTGGAAATACTTTGCCTGCGTTATAAAGCAATACCAGAAGCCTTAATCAGTTATGTTTTCTCTCAACGTTCAACTAACATTTTGCTTTTGGTTAACTTAACTCAAATTTAACGATTATGCACTTCAATACTCAATAGAGCTCTTTCACCGCACCGTTGGTCAAAAGAAAAAGAAAATGTTTATAATAAACATTAAAGTATTTTAATTTTAATTTCAAAGAGGAACTCCCTTGATCTTGAAAAACGGTGCTTTTTATGAGTTTCAAAACAGGGAATCTCGGATTTACAAAATTAAAAAAAAATATAAAAACGATCTCAAAGCCCTGATTACACATTGCATAGATCATGCATGCGGTTGCTTTTTACCCCATATAGCAATTTAAACTCTTTGGAAAATTTGTTTTCTCAACTTTATGCTCAATACTTTAAATCTGTTTTTTTTTCTGCAAAGTTTCATACATATTTTTGAGATGGTATTTATTTTATATATCCCGTAAAATTTTAAATTGTTTTTTTATTAAACTTTGTATTTTTCTTTTTATTTTAAAACACCAATACTAAGATCAAAAGAAAAAGATAATAAAACATAAAAGAAGAACTTTATGCAAAACAATAAAAATCAAAAAATTATTTTTTTCTAAAATATTTGTTTCTGTCCCACTGTGGTATGTTTTACTTTCAATTTATTGACGCGACACAAAAATATGCTACGCTGTTAAATTTTTTGTGTTGTTGCAGTTCTTTTGTATTTGGTCTTCATTTCAGAATCTTTTGCATAATAATCCCTTCGGTTTGGTGGCAAAGAGGCGCGTCTTGTCAACCACAATCTTCGCTAACAAGATAGGCTTATGATATTAATATTCACTTCCTTGTCTCATTTACTTTAAATTAATTTTCTGCAACAGCAGCAACCACTATTATGACAAGTACCTGTTAAAAACTCTTAAATTACAATAGGATCAGCCGGCAAGATGTTAATTGTGAAACAATAGTCGCGACAAGTTACATCATGATGATTCATACTTAAAAATAAAAATACCTGTTTCAAGTTATTACCGTCTTGAGCCTGGCAACAGGTATCTAAGTTATTTTAATTGATTTAAAAAAAAATAACATCCAGACAGTGTGAATATATATTTTTTAACGGAAGGAAGTCAAGAAAAGGAAATTTTTGTTTGTCTATAAAAGATAATTTAATTTATTTTTAAATCAAACAAATAATTCTTGTAATTAACATTGTCGTTGGAAAATCATGACCCAACTGATGGAAATAAACCTGATTTTTAATTATTTTATTCTACAGCATGTGTACATTCAAAGTTAAGTTTTTATAACTGAACGCTGTTACAGCAATTTAATATT
The DNA here is from genome assembly GCA_937654795.1 of Cistogaster globosa. Taxonomy (NCBI): domain Eukaryota; kingdom Metazoa; phylum Arthropoda; class Insecta; order Diptera; family Tachinidae; genus Cistogaster; species Cistogaster globosa. The sequence continues at coordinate 83,876,307 of OW569404.1, read as the reverse complement.
TTATAAAATAAATTTGTTGATCTCTTTGGCCAAACTAAATAGTAACACATACATAAACATACATATTGCGCACAAAAGAAAACTAATTAAATGAACTCAAGATGTGTAATCAATATTAATAATGACACCGATCAAACACTTACCCCTTCTTTAAAGGAGTACAAATTAATCCTTCTAAGCATAAACAAAGAAAAGACACGTGCACAGCACAAGTACACGTTCAACTCATTAATATAGAAACACAAGAAGAAATTACAGGAATAAAAAAATCGACAACAGCAACAAAAACTCTATTAAATAAACAAATAAATAAAAGCAGAAACAATAAACACTAACATCATTCTCACAGGTAAATCCGTGTTAAATTTTATAAAATACAGTAATTAACAAAAAAGGATCAACATAAAAGCTTTGAGCCAATTAGGATCAACTCTTTTTATACCCTTCACCACAAAAAGTGCAAAAAGGGTATAACTTAGTTTTTATTCAGTTTGTAAATTCTCAGTATCTATTTTCTACCCCATAAAGAATGTATATTCCGAGTCCTTATGCATAGCGAAGTCTATTAGACGACGTTCATCCGTATTAGAAAGAAAATTTGAATACGCCAAATGATCAGACATAGTTTTGAAAAAGTTGCTATTGAAAATCAACAAGATCGGTACATGTCCCTCGAGGCAGAAGCCTAAACACCACGCCTCACAGTGAGACAACGCCGGCATTAAATGCATTGAGACAATTCCAGGTAAAAAAAAATAAGAAAATTCGCCCTCTTTTACGCCCACTTTTACGCCCACCTCCCCTACAAACGAAATTTGCAAAATGCCGTATTGTCCGTAATACTTTAGGTTTATCTTTCAATTATAGTACACTTGAATGTTATATTGTTACAAACATTTTAGAAAAAAAAATTTGAACTTTGGCCCACTTTTACCCCAACTACCTATACAACCACAACATAAAAAGTGTTTTAATTTCTAAAATATTTTAGGTACAACCTTGAAATTTAATACTACTGTAATTTATAGCATTTGAAATGTTTCATGTAAAAATTACAATAACACGCCCACTATTACGGCCACCTCCCATGAAATGCAATAAAAAAGAAAAATTTTTTTCATTCTATCAATAATTTGTTATTAATTGCTTCTTGCACTTCTTCGGATAATATTCCTGTAGCAAAAAAAAGTTAATATTAAATAAAATTTAAAAAATACTTTAAAAAAATTGCAAACAAACTTATTGGCAATATAATAATGTAAATAAAATTATAATAAACAATAAGTGAATAGTCGTAAACAATTAAAAAAAAATAAAAGTAAAAATTTGTAAACATGCTATTGCATGCTAACACGCGTATAGCGACAGAATGTGCGCATTGCATATTTTTTGTAGTTTTTTGTATGTTTAAAGTACTTTTGCAAACTTTCGCTATACGTTCTTTACTTCAAATGATAGCTGAGACTTCAATCTTTCGGTTGATACAAGTCTGCACCTAGGGCGAAGGGCTGCTCTATATTTCCTAGTCCATGGAAAATGCAAATGTTCAATTTTTACACCACAATTTTGTTAAGAAATTTTTTTGTGTTTTTTTAAATTTATTTTTTCATCTATTCATTCTACAACAACTAAAATAATAAAAAAATACTTTAAAGTTATATTTATTATGTATTTTTTCTATTAATAATCTTTTGAATATTACATATTGAACTAACATTTTTCAAGCGCGTTGGCATACCTCAGTTTTGACTTGCTCTAGACCAAAAAGTATTGAAATTATGAGGCTGAAATTTCAGGGAATTTTTACTAATACATCTGTTAATATACTGTGAAAATTTCATCCAAATTTGACGACACACCAAAAACCTTTTTTTTTGCCGCGGTTACTGGGGGATGTCAATCACAATTTGTAATTAATTACACATGCAATTACAAATTACATGTAATTGTAATTGACTAATCGACTTTAGTCCCTGATTTCAATTACAATTACTTGTAATTTGAAATTGAAAAATTTCAATTACATAAACATAGTTAAAACAAAATTGTGTAATGATTACTTTTGTAATTATTTTTAGTCAAAAAATATTTAATTACAAAAATTATCAATGACATACACATAATAAACATGCAAAAAATAATAACAACCTTAAGAATGATATAACACATACATGCATATGTATATACATAACATACTAAAAAAAAGTGAAAATTTAAAAAAAAAATTTATTTGCTTTAAATAAAACCATTTTTTCAAAATTTTCATCTGTTAAGCTTTGTCCACTAGGTGTTAAAATTACACTAGCGAATGAAAACAACTTTTCCAACTGGCGCTGAAGATGAGAAGGGAGTATTTGATCGTAGAAAAGCCTTTAGTATTGTAGGATAATTCTTGAGGCACTTAAGAGATGAATTCAGATGACGCAAGTAAAGGTGAAGTTCAAATTTTAAATTACTTTCTTCTTTACAATCGGATGTGTTAATGACTATGGAATATAAAATGAAAATATATAAAAACAAAATCAACGTTTTTAATTTTTCGTAAGCGATTATTACCTTCATTTACGTCCTCACCGTAATATTCTTCTGAGCTTTAATATAAATTTTAATAAACTTGCTGAAATTATCCGAAACGGTTTAGAAGTTCATTTATAGAATTTTTAGTTACACTTAATGTTTTTAGAAATGTAATTGAATTTTGTTTAATTACAATTACATGTAATGTGTAATTGGACATTTTCAATTAAAAATTACAAGTAATTGTAATTGAAATTTTTTCAATTGATTTTAGTCCCTGATTTTAATTACAATTACTTGTAATTTGTAATTGAAAATATTCATGTAATTGAAATGTAATTAAATATCCCAGGTCTGTTATTTGGAACGATGAAGGAACTCCAATCAAAAAAAAAAAAAGAAAAAAAAAAAAATATATATATATATATACATATATATATATATTATATATGGAGCGATAAAGAATAAAAAAATTGGCGCCAATATGGGTATCGATTAAAAGCTTTTAAATGGATCTTTCAGGATATACTAAAATTTTTAACTCAATCAGAGCGGATGACATTTTTATGTAAAATTATGTATATGTAGTATTTATTTTATTTTTTTTAATTTTTTAGTTCTATGTCACCCCAATATTTGCGTTTTTAATTAGAGTCACTAAGCTAGCCTATGAAAGCTGTAAAGAGTACATACGATTCGGCATATCCGAATATAGCTCTCGTACCTGTTTTTTTTTTTTTCTCTTATTTTTAATTCTCTGTCGCCGCAATATTAATATTTTTATTTATTTATTTTTTATTTATTTATTATTAATTTTTTTTTTTGATAGGAGCTATCTCACTAAGCTACATTTACAGACATCGTGGAGGGTATAAAAATTCGGAATATAGCACTCTTACTAGTTATACATACGAGGAATTCTAAATTTAAAAGGTTAAAATCTACGGTTGTCGTTTTTCTTTCCTTCCAATTATCAACTTTGTTTCTGATTTTTTATTTTAAAGGTCGTTTTACCCGACTTAGGATTTTTTACCTCATAAAAACACGGCTTTGGTTCTGCTGTCGGCTTTTATCGAAGATGCGTATATGTCTCTTTTAACCCTTTTTTCGATTTACTTTTTCTTATTCTTAAATCTATGATTTTTCTAACATAAATAATTAAAAAATATAAGACGAAATATAAGACGAAATAATTTTGAATTCCTTAAGCGGTTGCTCATTCTTTTTTTTTTTTTTATTATAAAACAAACTCGTATTTCCTTAAGGAAGGTTTTGATTATTAAAACATTTGGCTTAAATCACAAACTTTTAAATCCAAAATGATTAAATACAAAGTTACAGGAGAATATTTTTTTCGGAGATTAAAAACATTTAGGAACTTTCAGCCGACTTATTTCTTTGTACAAGGAGTAGTAAAATTGAGAAATAAGTGAGATTTAAACACACGACTATATGTTGCAAATGGTTCTCCACTGGATTCTCCCATCTACTTGATTCTTTCTAATTTAGAAAGTCGTTTGACCAAAGTCTTTCAACCAAGTTCGTAATTATATTTCTTATTACCTCAGGTTTTTCCATTCAAAATTTGTTCTTTTATAAACAAATTAATATCAGTTGTAAATTTTTCATAACAAGTAATTAAAATAGATAAAGTTAAAAATGAAAGTAAATGAATGCACGTGGTCAATAGAAAAAACCACAAAAAACCTGCAGCAGAAAACTAGCCAATGGGAAGGAAGGCGTAAAACGGTCTTTTATATTACACCGATGGAAAAATTAAAAACGAAAAAGCCGCTCAAATAAGGATTGAAGTACTTCGTTTTAAAAATTGAGTTTATAAAAATCATTTTTATAAATTTTCATTTTTTTATATTTATTATCATGTCTGTACTCTAAAGCTGAAAGTAAGGGGTTTTTCAATTGTGGCAACCAACACCTGCAATATGCTGGTCTTGACATTAAATCTTTTGCCGTATTTAGAAATAACCCGATGTTTTTCTGATAAAATCACTTTTTTAGACGAAGCTCGTTTTATCAGGATATGTCAAGAAGCAAAATATCCGCATTTGGACTTACGATAATCCTAGAGCGATTATTTTTAATTCTTTGTATTCCTAACGTATCACTGTATAGTGCGCTGTGGTCTGGAGGCGTTATTGTGCCGTCTTCTCGACGATGAGGCTGAAGATGCAAAGAATCGGCATCTGTCAGCGCGGTCATTTTGGAAATTTGCAAGATATATTTTTCATTAAAAATTGTAGGAATTTTCTTTTCTTAATTAAATAAAAACTTAAATCATCTTGATCTAAGTTTTTTGTTTTATTTTGTTTTTGAAAAAAAAATTGTTTGAAAGAGTATTCAGTGTTTTGAATTTTCTTTTAAACAACTAGGCATCAAATGACTTTAAATCATAAAATATATGAAGACGACGTTATAGCTGCTGTTCATTTGATCGGTAAAGTGACAAATGTAGAAATTCAGCACATGAAAATAATGTCTCTGGTCTGCAATTTTATAGTAAATAGCCTTTATTCTCTTTTATATAAGCCCGATGCGAATTGTCGGACCCACAACGGACAAAATCTTCAGTAACAAGTGATGAGTTTGAACGCTTTTTATAAAACTTATATATTTTAGAAAATTACCTTCTTGTGCTGAAAGCTTATATTTTTTTGTTTTACACTGTGACGAATTTGTGATACTCATTAACCATCACAATTAACATAGAACCCTTTTCTTTTTAATATTATATTTCACATATATAAACAAAACAACAAGGATAACAACGCAATCCTTCTGTATACTCACACCTATGCAGCCACAGGTTTAAGGTCGCCTTAGGTATGTATGTCGTTATGTATGAGTCTAATATAATTGTGTTAATAGTCATAAATAATCTACTTTTAATTATTGTTACTGATAGACAAGATGAGCAAGTCATATCAGGAAGCTGAAGTAAAAACAAAGCCAACGGGCAACCATTTGTAATCAATGCTAAATATTAACAACGAAGAAAACAAAAGAAAAGAAGAAAAACGAGTTGCTGAGATTTCTTTCATTAGATTTAGTGGACTAAAGCATGTTGAATATTTGGTGCTTGTATTTCTTTTCTTATTTTATTAATTTACGGATATTTAAGTTTTAAATTTATTTAGCGTTAAATGTGTTTTTTTTTTTTTTTTTTGCTCATGAGTTGTGTACGAATCTTTTCAATTTTGGAATATTTTATTATTTCTTAAAAACAAACTTTATTTGTATTTGTTTTATGATGATTTTGCATGTTTAGGATGCGTAAGCATTTTAAACAACTGGCAACCAAAAAAATATATAAGTATAAAATCAACTACAAAATTCTTTTTACTTTTTTGCTCGATTTTGGTCAAAAAGATGTAAAATATCGACTACTGCCATACTGAGGCACAAACACACACACCCATACACACGTACCCATGTTTATACAAACCATTGCTTATCATATTGGTTTCATGTCCAGTCCATCAATTAAGAAAAATATGAAAGAAAATAAAACGAAAAAAGAACACAATTAATTTGATGGTAATAAATCGATATTTGTTTAACAGGGAGGTCCAAGCCTTCAATCGTTTTAGAATTTATATATTTTTTTTAATTATTTATTTTTATGTTGTGTTTTTAATACTTTTACATACTTTTATATTATTATTTTAAAAACTTTGTACATGAATGCTATTACTACAATAGACCAGCAGTTGTAAGATTTGAAACGAGTTAAAAGGTCACTTTCTTATAATCTGTTTATTTATAAAGTTTTATTCCGTTAATCTCTTGTAATAATCAGTTATTATTGCTTCCTTGAAGTATATTCGTGCAATTTAAACACCAAAATAACAAAAATTGTCACCACTCAGCAGCGTGTTCGTCAAAATGATTCCCTTCCCCTTCAAACAACATATGACAAATTTTTTTACGTATTCAAAGAGAATTTCTCAATAAAATAAGGTAATATTAGAAGAAGTGTTAATTAAAAAAAAAATCAGGAAATCCCAGCTGAACATAAGACCCTTTCTGGACCACTACCACAAGTACGTAGTTGGTGTAAATTGATCATTTATTTTAGTTGGCCATTTTGCTTCCGCTTACTTAGCTTTTAAGGATATCTGTAATATGTTTCAGAATTTGCAAGAAGTTAACTGGAACGCTAAGTGAACGGAAGCGAAGTGAACACCGAAATATATTTGTACATGCAACGATTATTACTGGTGACTTTAAATTATTTAACCAGAAACTCAGCACTCTTTAGTGTATTTGATAAATTTTTTTCAATGTAAAACAAGTAAGATTGCCGCATCTTAAATAACCTTTACTGAATGATTTTAGATATTGCTTTCGCGAATAATGCCCGAACAACATCCAACAAAAAAAAAAACCTTCGTTTAATAAAAATTATTTCTTTATTTTTATTTTCGTTTTTTTATTTTTATTTTTATTTTTTTTTTGCATTACCGATTTTTATTGTGATATTCACCGCTATTATGTGTATAGTCGGCGACAAAAAATGAAGTCACCGTTGAGAGCAACCGATCACTATCGATGGTTACTTGACATTTTAAAAGTCACCGTTGTGTTAAAATGGCGTTGTTTTTGTTGTCTCTTTTTTTGACAGTGACTCTACAATTAACGTCTCAAACAGTTAACGGTAAAGCGTAATAATTTTTTCAAAAGATAAGGTAATTAAAAAGTGTTTTAAATAAAAAAAAAATAAAATGAAAAAACTAACTTAAAATAACAACCACTAATTTATTTGAATTATTAATCGCTGAACTTGAAAATAGTTCCCAATTTAGCAAAACAATTTAATAGAGGCGCAACTGCTAGCAATTTTAAGCAAGACTGGAAAGACATTGCAACCAAATTGAATTTCATTGACCCACCAATAAAAGATTTTAATGGTTGGCAAAAAGAAAGTTCTAAAAAATGATTTAAAGTATAAAGTTAAATATAAAAATAAATTTTAAAGTGTAAAAAGATTTTAAATGAAAAGTAAAAGAGAAGTCAATGCAAAAGGCCGTTGCAGATATAAGCAACTAACACTTTCACCTCTGGAAGAAACTGCCACTAAATTAATGCAGTTTCAAAAACAGTTAAGCCCTTGAAGGTAAAGTTCAGGAAATTTAAATGGTTGATGAAACCTTTACGATTGAAAGTGGAAGTGGCATGAATTTAGCAACCTCTGAAGATGCCGAAATGTACCATCAACTTCTGCACAGATAATTCGAGATCATTAATAAACTCCTTTCAAGGCAAGAAAAGAACGTCGGATAATTGATGGACGCAACGTTTTTTGAAAAAGCACGACGCCATGCAGAAAGAAGCTTTTTTAGACATTTCTTAAAGTACAGTCGGTTTAGTAAAATATTTGGATTAACCACTAAATCATGGAAAAAATTTCAAATACTTAATAATCAGGTCTGTTCTAGAATCCGAAACCATTCGAAAATGAATTACTTCAGCATTTTTCTTGTTCTGTATTTCACATCCACATTTTTTTATTCGTTTTCAATTCGAGTAGTAAAGCATGTTCTTCATCATTAGTATCATCCTCGTCATTACCATCACTTTCAATACCAGCTTCTGAAGCAATATCATATTCTAAGTTAAAATGTTTACAAATATTATGAAGAGCTGAGCAAACATTCACAATTTTAACAACTTTATTTGGAGAGTAGTATAATGCTGTACTTAGGAGGCACCTGAAGCGACTTTTTAAGTTCCCAACGAGTTACACAATGTTTTTAATTAAAATTATGTTCCTTGGAATCGTGCTATGGATTTTTCTACGGTGTTATCAAAAATGGCTCAAGACCGTAGCCGGAGTCGCCTAACAGCCATTTTTTTTCTATCACTATTTAGATACCTTGATTGGTAAAACCATTTTGCAGCACTCATACTCCAAATTAAGGAATCGTGGTAAGAGGCAGGTCTACAAGCGTCCACTGCCCGAATCCGCATTTGAAAATCACATATCTATAAGAAAACATTTGGGTTTAATTTATCGCGGTCTTCTTCGTGTCACGACATCTCTATTTTCTGTATACTAGGTACTTACTACCATTATATTTAGACTGAAGTAACCTTTTCGGTTATAATATAGATTATCTTCTTCCACGGACTTCATAATTCGTACATGCGTACCGTCGACACAGCCAAATACACCCGGCATTCCAATCTTCTCAAAAAAATATGATTTAAAAACCCTGATTTCTTGTTCAGTTAACTCAAGTGATATCCATAATGCACATAAATTATTTTCCATCGCATCTAAGACTTTTCACATAACTTTTGAGAAGGTACTGCGACCAAGGCTTATATTCACATCATTAACAACAACGCCTTGATAAGCGCCTACAGCTAAAAATCTAAGCGTTGCAGCTAACTGTATAGTTTCTGGAATAGAACTGCTTCTCATAGATGGAGCAATATTTTCCAAAATCATAGAAAAAGCCTCTTTATTTAAGCGGAAAAGTGCTTTGAATCTTAAACGAAATAAAACCGCAGTGTTGATAAAAAGAAAAACAAATACATATTGATGATACATACGCTTCATCTGGAATGGTCATGGGGTTGGATGCATCTCTTAAGCGCTTTCTTTTAACTTTTTAAAAATCCATTTCAAGTCTTCTTAATTGAATGTATGATAACACAAACGCTCCTGGCATTTTTAAGCAAAACTTAAGTTTTTTCTATTTTATAAATTTTTAAAACTTTTAAAGTTTTTCATAATTAATTAAATTATCCGATATTTCGACCAACCTATGTAGTCATCTATAGGGATTAATATTTAAAAACAATCTTATTTTTTGTTGCATCGTCACTAAACTTTGTCACTTACTTAAGCCCAATCTTTTTAGTTAACTAATAATAAAATTATAATAATATTTTTACACTTTTTCGGTTAAACTATCACATCTAATTAAAATTTTTTGTGATATTGTGCTGAACTTTCGATTATTAAATGAAATTCCGTTCTCTTGGAGTTCCAGCGTTTTTTCTTATTTTTCGGTTTTTTATAAAAAAATTATAAAAACTTAAGGAAATACAATAGATTTGGAATTAATCCTTTTATTCGACCTTTCTTTGGTCAACAAAATACAATATTTTTTCAAGCTTAAGTTCAACTTGGAGAGAGTAGAAATTTTACATGGAGAGGATAATTACAACAATCGTTTCATATTGGAAATGCTACACATTATAAATATAAACAAAGACGAAATAATGAGCTACAAAACAGACGTAGAAAACTGCGCTCATTGTAGGTGTAAATCTGTAATATATAAATTATAATTGTCTAGTTGAATTTTTGTGTATCAATATTTATTGTATTTCCCTGATGATGCTATCCAGAGGATAGCGAAATATTGCATATTAAAATAAATAAAGAAAATATTTAACATCAAAATCGACCTTAAGCTTGAAAAAATATTTATTTTGTAAAAACTTAAGGAAAATAGAGGAGCTTATGTATTTTCAATAATATTTTTGGTGACTAGTTTGGTGCCTTATCAAAATTCGTCAAATTGACTTGCCACACACTGTTATGTTGTTACTCTCTTCTTCTTTATTTTTACTAAGTCATCTAACTGATTTAAACTAATTGCTTGCCATTTCCAAGCCAGGCTCCGAATGATTTTTACTGATATTTTTCCAATTATTCCGATTATGCTTTTTGGTACTTAAGGCTTTTTTGGGATTTGAACTCCGATCTACTAGTTAACAAACACGAAGACATTTCTACCACCACAACCACAGCGAATTCTCAGTGTGGTAACTAATGTTTCATTTGTCATGTTCACACACACCACAATTGCTAGTGGTGGAAGCAACAATCTATAAATCTTCGTTTTATTAATCACGCAAGATCAAAGCGACGCCTTTTAAATGAATTCAAAACTTTTCCTCTTTTCATTAGTGCATTAAAAAGAATTTCAACCAAAATCAATTCCTTAACTATTGGAGATTTAACACCACTAACCTGACCACAATGAAGTTAATTTCATCTTTATTTAGAAAAAAAAGAATATTGGAAAATAGTAATTGTTAATAGTTGAATCCTAAGAATTATATTTTATTTTAAATCCAATAAATTGTCTTTAACATCTATAAAACTATAACATCTATAAAATGCTCAAGGTTTTAAATTAAATAATAAAAGGTAAAACTAACAGAAAGAACTTTTTTTTTTGTTCATAATGAAAAAACCATCAGTTTTTTCTGCTCCGACTTTTAGTTTGATCTTAATAATTAACAATCGAATAATTGCGCTCAAGGTCTGCTGCTACTTTGAACAAGTATCTTTTTTACGAAAGTTGTTAAGTGAACTGAATGAACCAATTTCTATGAAATGAAGATCCATTTTAATTACCAGTCGAAATCGAATTAAGTGTCATTTACGCAAGAATAACTGACTCCACTCTATTGCGGTCGTTAAAAGAATATGACTCTCTTTAAGACCTCTGCTCAACAAAGGTTGGTTCAGCATGTCGAAGGTATCATTTGTTCAAATGCTACTTAATGTCGCACCTCTGACTCACACACAACTGACTGACTTAAAGGCCAATCATGAGGAAAATTCAATAAAGATTCTTATGCATACAATTATTTAAAATGTGGTCACAATGCTGCTCACACACACTCATACATATGTTGACATACAGTGTCCGAGTTGCACTACAGTACAAATGCGTATGATCTGCTGCAGAAAAGCCGCTTGTTTTTGTATCATTTTGTTGTATGTTTTGTGGTGGCGTTATCAGTGCAGGTTTAACCGAAACTATAAACAACAGCGTGGAATGTCATGCATAATGTCCCCAAATTAGATAAAGTTGGCGCCAATGCAATCGGCAATATGCTTACGTTTGTATATCATTAAACTGACACACACACACACACACATACTCGCAAACATTCACATTTATTGTACTTACATACATACGGTCATTCAATCGTCTCGGTTAAAGACTGTATTGTTTATATAACGAATGTAAGAATTTTTACATTGTAATTTTAACATCAACACAAATTTTTATTTGGTAGAATTAATAAAACATAGTAATTTCTCAAAAAAAAAACGAATTTTAATTTAAGCTAATTCCAAGTTATGATAATAATCTCCATAGGCTTGTTAATATCTTAAAAACTTTAATTACGTTTTGCCAAGTTTGATTTTTTTTTAGTGGACTATGATGCATTAACGGAGAAATAAATTTATCAGTCCAGTGTATAAGAAGCAAATTTTTTTTTCTAACTTGGCGTGCATATGTAAATCAATTAAATCAATGTTAGAATCTTTAAGCATATCTTTTGCAAAATATTACAGAAACATCTAATAATAAATTAAAAGCAAATTTATGTTAATTATCTCATATTCAATTTTAATTATAAAATATATTTTAACTTAAAAAGCCCTGCAGACAATAACTTACGAAACTTTATACTTTTTTTGTATATTCACTCCTTTTTTGTTTTAATTCGAAACTTAAATAAAATTCGTATGACCAAAAGTTCTTTAGAAGTTGTTCTCTTTATAAATCTGTTATTAGTTTAAAACTTTCGCACAAAATTACTAGGGCTGGAGAAACATTTTGTTTTAAATGAAATTGCACTATTAGCAAATTTAATAAATTTTACTAACAACAAATAAAATCAAGGATAAAAAATCTTTAATTGAAAATAATATATTTGATTTTTTCTGTCATATAAATTAAATGATTTCTTTAAAATAGTGATGCATGTTCATGCTAAGGCGGTCTCTTCAACAATTCATCGATGGATCTTAAAATGACTGCAGTTAAAATGCAATGTTTCCATATTGATGTTGTCTTACGTCGTCATTATTAATGCAATCTTTAAAAATAAAAAACATCCAATATTACAACCAAAATTGTAGATTGCACAATAACGTAACCACTTAAGCCTAGTTATGTCGAAAATATTTTCAATCGCTAATGATAGAATGTTGATACAGTTTGGCTCATCCAAATTAGTATTTCCTGTTTTGTTAACGAACCCTGATCGGGAATAGGCGATGCACCCTAAAAAACTGCATGGCTTTAACAATTTTGTCACCCATCCCTGGCTCGAAGAAGACTAAGAATTCTGGGCTCTCCTTTCTTTGGAACTCTTACGGAGCTATCATCCGACTCTATAAGGGACATAGCGAAGTTCATCCGTGAATCCTCATGGTTCTCGGCTGGGTAATGGGAGTCATGCCGCCATCTTTGTGGCATCACAACGGGCCATTCGTTTGTGCTCAAGTGAGCTTCGCCGCGAGAGGCTGCCACTCCTAACTAACTAACTAACTAACGATTTTGCCAAGCGACGTTCTGAAGGCTGCAGTCGGCATTTACCACGTCATTGATTACTAAATTCACCAGATATAGAAAGAACATAGAAAAAGTCAGGAGAATTTTGATTATCGGACTTACCGTCCAGCAATGAAATATAAGAAGTGTGATCTAGAGGTGTTGGCATTACACACATACTAACCAGTGGAAACATAACAACAAAAGCACCTATTGAGTCAGCAAAACCTTAAAAAAAACTTCTACAGCTCCTTGGACACGACATTATTACCAATTTAACAAGGCGCCATAATAAAGTTACAAGGAGATTACAGCGCATCGGTAAGCTAGTCATATGAAAACCTGAACAATAAGATATAAAAACACGGACTGAGATTATAAAAGAAAACGGCAAGCTATTTGCTAAGGTTTGTGCTAAAGATAAACTAATCTTTGGTGGTATGCTATTTCCACAAAAGCACAATGGTACTTGGGTATCATCAGATAGAAAGTACGAAGTAAGCAAACTCAAAGAACCCTCAATTGTATACAATTATGCAAAATCGCTAAGCAACACGCCTACAATCCCTAACAACAATTACACTAGTAGCTGATCTCCCTTCACAAATACAGCAGCCGTGAGCCTAGAACGTATAAAACAGAGACGCAAAATATGGATGTCTCACAGCACTTGGAAACAAATAGAAGCAAAAGACCTGTTAAATTACCAGTATTTAAAAACATTGTCTTATGAGAAAACAAAGTAGCACACATAGGCTGCAGCGTAAAATTACCGACTTTGCACTGCATAATTAAGAGACTGACAAGCCAAACCATCACATCATTAAGGCTCCTAAGGTGCAGTGCTGGCGAGATGCTCACATCAAAACAAGAGATTGATTGTCTGGAGCGAAAACACGCTCAGCATCTGGTAAAACCGTTGTAAATCCATGTAATTGCCAAGTAAATATCGGTGGAATTGATATTCAAATGCAGAGTTCTTCAGCTCTTCAGGTACAGACATTATTTCATCACAAATGCTATCATAGCGATCTTCTGCTAAACAGAATATCAGATCAGGCATTAAAAAAAAGGATCGTTGTTAAAGTTTTCAAGGAGTGTAGAAACTGTAGAACAATTATTCTCGTAAGCATGGTAAATAAAGTTAGTGCACTCTTTTTATCCAGTCTACGTCTACCAGCGTATGTAGTTTGACATTCAGGGTGACGGAGAAAATTTATCAATTTGCTTTTTGCGAACACGCTGGTGTAAGTAAGTGTTACTTATTAGTGCAATTTTACTTCTAGGAACCGTAAAACCTAGATTTATTTCTAAAAAAAACTTTTGAAAATTAACTAAAAATTTCAAAGAAGGTAAGATTCTAAAAAATATTAATTTAAACAGAAGGAGGCAGAGAATTAACTTCAAGCTTCAAATTATTTCCTCTTCTTATTGCCCTTCGAAATTTGCTATATTTGAAAGCCAAAACTGCGATAAATCTCAGGTATTCGATTTAAGAGCAAGTGACAATACGAAAAATATGCAAATTATGAGTCACGATTTAACACTTCCTGACGCCTCCAGGTATTTGCAGGAAAAGTGTTTGAATCAATTAAAAATAAAGGCAAATAGAATTCTCTATTCGCAAATAATTATGTTCTTCTCTTATGTTCTGGCATAAACTATACTCTTTACGAAGACTGCAATCCTGTACTTTATTATGCGACAGATGACCTGTTCAGAATTGAGCGTAGGAGTTTTAAGCTCATTCCTAAGTATCAAAATTATTAAAGAAAAACTGTAATTGTGATCGGAAAAATTGGGACGAAAAATTTTCGCATGCAACGACTTCAGACGAAGTTCTTCTGACGAGCATGAGGAAAAATGAGGAACTCTGTCGTTTTAGCAGTCATTAGATTTGTTTAGTACTGCATAAATAAACGTGGGCGAAACGGCTGAGATCATATTTATTTCATCTAAAAACTGGTTTCAAAAAAACTATCTGCAAGATTGATGATGTATTTGCTCACTGTAAAATATAGATTCCCCAGTTTTAACAATATAAGTACATGTTTCTCAATAAACTTTCATCAAGATGTTCATTTATTCACAACTTTTGTTTTGGATCATTGTCGTACCTCCTTAATTAGCTCACGTCGTATTTTTATAGAGAGATATACGAGTCAGCAGAAGCGTATTAAAATCAAAAAAATTAAATTTTGCAAACAAAACCAAGAGGCTCACTCTGTAATTCGAGTTAAAAGAAAAGACGCTTGAAACGTACTGTATAGGACACACATATTCAAATGATTTTCCTATCGAATCGAAATACAGAGTAACGCCCAAGTTTTGTAGGCTTTTGAATATTGAAAAAATCCGACATCAAAAAATTATGTGTTCTAATAACGACCTAATGAATATTCTCCATAACTTGAAGTTCTAACTTCTTTAAAATAAAAACTTGCATTCTTCAAAAAATATAAATTACCTGCAAGAAAAGTGTTGCTATAAAATATAACTAAATTCTTAATCCAGCATTTTACTGCAGATGCATGCACCCTTTCCATTCATGCTGTTTTCTTTAGTTAAAACACCTTAATTTTTGTGTTCCTTTAGCTACCTAATCCTCATACTTCGTAAAAAAGGTTATCTTCCTTTTTCTAAATTTGATGCAATTTTATCAGAATTTTTATCTTAAAATGTTCCTAATTTCTCTTACGATAAATATTTACTAACAGACACAAAACTACGTACGAATAAAATTATTTTTTTATACCCTTAACCATAAAAAGTATAAAAAGGGTATAACTAAGTTTGTCATTCCATTTGTAATTGCTACAATACAATAAGTTCTTATGCACAGCGAAGTTGATTGAGCGATGTCCGTCCGTGTTAGTCTTATAATGAACTAAGCCAACCGATCATACAAAATTTTGAAAATCAGCGAGATCGGTCCATGTCCTTCGAGGCAGCGGGCAAAACACCACGCCTGCCTCTAATAACAAAAAAAAAAAAAAAAAAACAACGATATAGAAAAGAAAAATAAGAAAAACACATTAAGTGAAAAAATTGGCGCTACGAGTTATAGGCCTCATAGAAAAGTACGATTGTGCACCATGTTTTTTGGGTGTTAATATGGGTATCATTTAAAAGTTCTTAAGAGATCTTTCAAAAAATACTAAAATGTTTTATGAATGCTTAACGCATTAAGAGCGGGTGACATTTTTATGTCTCATTACAAATAGTACATAGTTTTTTTTTCTAATTTTTTATTTCGCTGTCAGCCCATCAATTGTTGTTTTGAATGGAGTTACTTTACTAAACTAGACTTACACAAATGGTAAAGGGTATATAAGATTCGGCATAGCCGAATATAGCACTCTTACTTGTTTTTCGTCTGCTTTGTTTGGAATTCATTACGAATTCTGTAACTTTTTTTATTGTATCATCATTACAATAAACACAAATTTGTTACTTTGGCTGTTATCTTTAAGCCACACAGCTAAAACTCATGCACATTCAGACACACACAAACACACGCAAAATAGTCAACTTTACATTTTTAGACCATGAAAATTAAATGTCAGTCATTCTCGTAGGAAAAGAAAAATGTTGAAAATTAAAATAAAAATTGAAAGAACACAACTAAAATATTGTTATCGGTCTGTGACGACAACAATTTGGACGGACTATAACACATGCAATGTGGTTTTAAGCTGGTGCCATCTTTATTATTATTGCTCTATTTTTATTACGAAAATTTAGGAGACTTTTTTTATTCTTTGAAGTACAAAAAGTTGTTTTTACGAATTGAAATTTTAATAAATTTTTTTTTTTATTCCAAAGAGATACAAAAGGCTAAAGTTCTGTAAAATGTAATTAAATATCTTATATACGATATTTTGTTACTAATAGAGGTTGGTTAATTTTTAATTGCCGCTTATTAGTCACATATAGATAATAATGAAATAAAAATTTCAATGCATAGTTTAAATAAAGAGTTGCTAAACTACAATAATAATATCAGAGAATTTTCTTTAATTGTGCCTGAGTCCTTTAAATATAAAGTAAGTTAACATAAAAAATTTAAATAATAAATTTTCATAATTCAAAATTAAAACACGGGAGTATTAAATTAAATTAATTGAACTTTACATTTTTGTTTGCTATTTTCCCGATACTGATTATTGGAAGTGAAAGCACGTCTCGGTGGCCATTTCGCTACCGCTTACTTACCTTCTCAGGAAACTTCTCATAATTAATTGAGTGTATAATATTCCCTAAGCTATTGCTATTTACTAGTTAAGTCGCGAGTAAAAATTAAAAACTTTAGATTTCGGCTACCAAGTCAAGCTTTATTTTATTTTGCTCTGGCAAAAATATGACTGCTTTAAAATTAAAGTTATGTCTTAGTTTTCTTGTATGGTTTTAATGGAAAATAGCCGCTTTACATTGCTCTTTATTAACTTTTTCAAATAAGTTTGTCGTTCATTTAGTAGCAGGGAAATATCATTTTATTTTCCATGACTTGTTAAAATATTAAATTAAATTTTTTATTTTTTAAAAAACTAAACTTTTTTGAATTTAAAATATATAATATTTGGTATAATACCCATGCGACTTAAACTTGACTTAGTATTGCCAATGGCAGTGTGCTATTAAAATATATTTATACATCTAAAGAAAAACATACCAAACAACTTCCTTCATCACCAAAATCAAGATATTCCCTTCATCTCCATGTAATTCATCTTCCGAGGTGTCCCAGTAAACTTTTTTTTTAACTAACTATCCAAGGCATCTATGTCCCATACCTTATTTCCAATGGTTTAAAAATAAACCTCGGTTTTAATAATCTAACAAAAAACTTTATCTAGACATTTCATTTTGTGTTCTTAAGCTTTTCATACAAAAAATACAGATTATGCATGCTCTCTCTCTTTCTCTACACATTCCTTAAAAGAAAAAGCCGGTCTCGGTTTTTTGAGAAATAGCAATTTATTATACTGTAGGGAAGGTAAATGAATGTATTTTCTTCACAGTAAGCAGTTTTATAATTTGTTTGCTAATGATTGATACGCTGTAAAAGTATCACAAAAGAAATCAGAGACGATAAACGTAACGTAACATACATTATTAAATTAAGTACCTTCCATAGAACATAAATATTTTAAATAAATAGGGACACGATTTACTAAATATTTGTTGGCGAAATTCACAGCTTTTTAATTAAAATATATAAAAAATCATATTTCCCAGTTTTTATTTTACGGAGTTTTATTCAGATGTCTAAGTAAGATTTAATCAAATTCTACGACAATTATATAAACACATGTCTTGCATCTAAATAGGAAACTTGTTATTCTAATAAATACAATGAAATGAATATTTTCAAAACCTTTCAAATTCGTTATTTTGTGACATGTGTTAAGGTCCGATACCATCAGTGATAATATAATTCGTGCATAAACCATACTAAAAGTGCTGATAGTTAGAAAGCAAAGTTGATTATTGAACCTGTAATAAAAAGCAAATATTTGAAAACATCAACCAACCCCACAAACAACCAAAACTAGTCAGATTTTTAAAAGAAATTCACATAAACAAATGCACTTTCCGCAGAAAATCCAAAAAAATCCAAAAAAAAAACCGATAACAACACTAAAACATGACAAATGCACAAAATATTACGCGTTAAATTCAATTTTTTTTATAAAAACAGATTAAATTAATACCAAGCGCCTGAGTTTGAAAAGAATAAAGGAAATTTCTTTGAAACAACACCCCCGTTTTAATAAAAGTTGACAGTGACTTAATAACAGCAAATAGAAAAAGGAACAACATGAGCCTTATTAGTTGATTACAGGACACATTATCATGATTATCAAAAAGTAAAATACATTAAAAAATAACACACACAAAATTACATGTACCGTAACAAGCAGGATGATGAATCCGAAAAATGTTTTTGTACATTAAACAAAACAGAGGGTTTATAGCACAGCAAAACATTTGGAGAATCAATAAATGAATCCTGTGCACATTAGACTTAAGAACAGGAGTACATTTTTAAACGCATTGGGTATTTTACGCCTCGGAACTCATAAATACCATCAGCCTCATCACCAACGATATGAAATTTAACGAATTTTACTGTGGTATTTATTTGCAAATACTCTAAGATTTTATGCTGGGGATTGTACAGATGCAATCAAAAAAATAGCAATGATGTATTAATCGATAGACGTGTGTTATTAAAACATAGTCCAGACAGACCTTAAAGCGAAGAACACTTTCATAATGTAGAAATAAAATTTAATCACCTGTTAAACACTCACCATTAATACCTTTATAATTCCTTTCGATGTGAATATCGTAGGCTAAACAACACCTCAACACGATAAAACACCATATGCCAATGCTCAATAGCCAGGAGCATAAATAGACTTGCCCAGGAATACTACCTTTATGATCGCTTATGACCTTTAGGGCAGTTTACGAGGGTAAACAAAAGGAGACAATGAAGAAGGAGATGATGAAGAAGGTGAAGAGGTGGATCTTCAACGTAGCAACGGGCATGATTTATGATAGTGGAATAGACTGTCTTGGATATTTCGGGTGGAAATGCGTTTCCTATCAATGATCAATGATGGGATATTTCTGTTTTTTTTATAATTATATTCTAATGGTAAAATTTAAGATCCCAACACTTTTGTTGATTAATTTCTGACTTCTAAGCTAAAACACTATTGAACGTATTAAACATAAACGCCTCCGACCAGAGAAGACTAAAACAAAGAACATAGTTCCAACTAAAGATCTCTTCTATTTAGAAGTGCTAGTATTTTCAACTTAACTGTATGTTGGAATACGAGTCGTGCTAAATGTTTCATGTCTATAAGGGCCGTAAAATTCAATAAATATAAAAATTACAACAACAGAAACAGCAACAGTAATAATAATAACCCCTCTTTAGCAAGTCTCTTGCAAAATGAAATAAAAAAGTAACAAAATTTAAATGCAGTCTATTAGAGACACAGCAAGCAAGCAAGCAAAAGTGGCACGCAAAAAGGGGGAGTGTCATGACTGTGCTGACAAATATAAATTGTAAGGAAAAACAAAAAATACGAAGAAAAAGAGAACACTGAACACTAATAGTTTGATTAATGGCTTATGTTTCAATGTTGCTCGCCCCATATTTAGAGATTCTGTTGTTATTGTTGGTGTCGTCCTGTTGCTATAAAATGAGCAGTAAGTATTTGCACACTAGTGACAGTTGTATTATTAATTTTTGTATATGTGAAAGTCTGTGCCTGTATGTGTTTATTTTAAGCATTAAGAACTTTAAGAGATCTCATTCATTGTTTGTGATTGAATTAAAGTCATAATTCGCCACACGGGATAAAAACCTAAAATCATTGATTTTGATGTGATTTCTTGTATAATTTTTAAACATGTTATTCTTTTGTAGAAATGCTTTATTGCAACAGTTTGCATCGTATATACGAGGGGTGTTAAAAACGGTATTTGTCGCGCTCTATTATTTTAATTGTTACATCATGCCGTGGTCTACATTTGAGGCACTAGAATATTCCTACAGTTAGACGCGAGCTTAACACATGACTATTTTGCCCCATTATTTTTCAAACATGTTAAAATTATTCTGGTAAATTTTATTGATTTAATGTTGTTATGTTTTCCGGGTTCTTTAAAATGCAAATACAAGTTCTGAATCCGTTTGAATTTTTTTCACACAATATTTTGTTTACAAAACATTTGCCTCATGTAAAGGAACCATCTTGACCATGATACAATTGTATAAAAATATTTACATTTAATACCATACATGCTCCTTGACTAAAAAAAGTCGCCGAGAATCAAGCTTAAAACTTCTTCTTGCGTACTATAATGGAGGTACCTCCTATTTTTTTAATTAGTTAGTTAGTTAGATTCGTACTTACGAACTTTTGCTACTTACTATACAAGCATGTTAACAATCCTAGTCACTGCAGCCTATCAACAATTGTCATCTTTGTTATCAAATATGAAAAGCTTAAGAAACAACTCTTCATACAAGATTTCAAATTGGGCTGTAAAGATTTTCTTTGTCCATAAGAAAACATGAATTGAGATAGTTCTTGAAAAAATACAAGAGCAAACAAACAAACAACCTATTGTAAATTGTATGTTGTATCGAATACAAGAGTAGTTGTTAGTTTCTATTGTTAAATTATCTAAAACGTTTGTGCAACTCTTGTGGATTCCTAAATCACCGGATTCCAAACATACAGCAGATTGTGAATTAAACAATTATTTAAGCTTTTTTTTTAAATGCTCCTCGTAAAAGCATTTTTTCACTAAATAACCAGGGCGTTGTGTATGTATTTATCTCGCTGACCTCCTCTACTTAGACAGTTGTTTATTTGGCATTAAACAAACATGGAAAATACATATGAAATTTTTTTATGGCTTCCGGAATAGTTTGTAACTGCCCGTCTGGTCAACCGATGATGTTGCATTTATGATCATAATGATTATTTATTGCTCTTACCACAACTCACACTATTATGATTTTCTTTTCCCCATCTTCATTCTTCAGTCCTTGTTATTCGAAAAACAAAAACAAACACTAACTCATCTTAATGGTAACACATTCACATGGATATTTTTTGGCAGAAGGATGAGTGTGTTGCAAATGATGCTGTTAATTGATGATTATTATTTTCTATTTTATAAAATTGGTGTTTCAACACAATCGCAACATATTGGACATTAGATTGAGTAAATATATTATGAATAAATCACTTACAACAAAATATGTCCAGATTAAACAAAAAACATGTATTTATAAATTTAAACATTTAAGACCATGTTAAAAATATTGATGGATTAGGCTTCTGAAGCTGGAAAATCATAAAATAAAAATAATTCAAAATTTAACACAATTATGTTTTAAATGTTTAACATATGCAGAGGAAAAAACGTTTTTGCGATATGATTATAACAACTATAATATTATATCTTTTCTGCTACTAAATTATAGATATTTAAATAGTTTATTGCTTTACGATATCAAGATTTTTCCGATATTGATAAACAGTTGACGCAAAAGAAATATTTTTTCGGTTTACGGCATTTTAAATTGTTGCTTGCAAAAGAATTTCCTCCAAATTGGCGATTATTTCTTTAACATTATTTTTTAAGAGTTACAAGGTTTGAAATTTGTTTATTAATGTTTTTAATTTAAGAATATGCACAATGCTTATTTCGAAATTGACTTACACATACTGTTGATCTATTGAGCTCTCTAATTGAACACGATATTGTCGACATCTGATATGCATATGATATCTACGTCCGAGTTTTTTAAAATTTGTTGGAATTGGTCAATTTTTTTATTCAAGCTCTGAGCATTAACATAACAGACTTTAAGACCTTTTTAGAAATTATTCTGACCATATGATGATCAGAATGAGAGGCAGATCTTATCAATTATTTCTCGAGGCAGATCTTATCAATGCAAACAATGGATATCAGTTAAGGAATTGCAAAACATTTTTTTTTTTTTTAATTATATGATGCAAAGAAACAGAAAATAATTTTATGTGATACAAAGTTTAGCGTTTTGTTAGGTATGCCGTGCATAGCTGTGTGGTCAAAAACTGGTTTAAGTTATTTATTTCATCAACACGTGCTGGCTCAGCACTACCAAAAGTTTTTAGATAAACGTAATTATCAGGCGCGAGCTATTCAAACCATGTAGGTGAAGACGGAGGAGATCTTTTTTAAGTTTAATATGTTTTTTTATAGATTTGGGTAGAAAGTTTCTGTCATACGGGCACAAAAATTGAACAATCATTTCTGCATCCACCGGTTTATTAATATCTCGCGATTTGTTAACATATTTATTGTTGTATTGTTGTCGTACCTTTCGGGCAAGAAAGTCTTTACTGGCTGTTTATTTGGTTCGTTTGGCGAGAGCTTTCGATGTGAGAACATCATTGTTTTTATTTATTCTATTTTCTGAATTAAGCCACATATTTTTTTTTTTTTTTAGTTCATCAGTTTCATTTGTCAGTGCTATTATTTTTTCCGACTCTGTATTGTTTATTTTGTTCATACTATATTTAGGAGTTACATTTATCAATCTCATTTGAGAGACAATCTTCGCACTCAAGAAATATTGTTTGCAGCGTTGCTAGTTTTTTTTCGAGTTATCTCGCCAAATGACTTGTCAGATATCGCCAAAAATATATAAAAATATTTAATATGAGTTTAAACAAGTAACAGTACTATATTCGGCTATGCCGAATCTAAAATATCCTTCAACATGTAAATATAGTTTAAAGAAGTAAAAAACATTACATATAATTTTACATAAAAAATTCACCGGCTCTTAATGGGTTAAGCATTTTTTAAAAATTTAGCATTTCATGAAAGATCTATTCAAAACCTTTAAATGATACACATATTGATATGAAAGTTCAGAAGCCCATAGCCCGGCAAATATGGGCGAGCGTATTTGTTTTTTTTAATTAAAATTACTTCACTAGATTTATTCCAAATGATATGGAAAAATTAGAGACGAAAGTGATGTTTTGCCCGCTGCCTAAAAAGACATTAAAAAATCTTGCTGATTTTCAATAACAAAATTTTGGAAAATATGTCTAATCGATTGGCGTATTTATTTCTCTAGCTCATCTAGTGCCATGGTAAAATTAATTTGTATCATTCAGACATATACTATTCTATTTTTATACTATTTTTTAACAAATTTATATAAATAGAAAAAAACTCTTCTGCAAAATCAACGTATTACTTAGCTTAAAACAGTTTTGTTCAATTCAGTTTTAAATTCTGCGCCGAAAAAATGATATCCATATTCAAAAATTAATTTGTAAATGTATTTCCTCTTTTTAATTTTTTTATTAATTTATCGCTGTTTTCTTTGGACTGCTAAAATATTAGACTTGAAAAATTTTCGTGCAAATTTAAGAAGTGTGATACAAGGTTTTTTGATTAATAATTCTTGCATTTTATAGTCAGATTGTCAATCTATATTTAAAAAGTTTATTTTTATTTTTGAAATCTATATTTTTTATCACACAATTCGTTGTAAATATTTTTAGCTGGTTTATTATTTTCAGCCGTTGATGTCAAAAAAGGGTACTTTATCTCCATCCGCTGTATCACTGTAATTGTTCAGTTAACTTTTAAAATCTTTTTTTCATCTCTTGTACAAACTTAAGCGGAGAGTTGCTGTTAACTAGATAAAGAGACTCAACATCTATACATCGAGTTGTTGGCGTAGGAGTATTATTTAACTTAGTTTCTATAGATACTTGTTGTTGGTTGGTTTTGAATCCAATATCTGTTATAATTGGTACACTTTAGTCCATTATAAATAATTCTATATTTGAACTGGACATTGTTTGACCTCCAAAGTCCGCCCAACTTTTTCACGCAACGCTATTAGCAGAGAAAATCAGACGTACATACTGCCAGTCCTTTTAAACGTTCAAAGTGAGACTTTGTTCAAAATTCAACAATTTATGATCTTCTCTATAAAAATTAAAAATTTATAGATTCTTAAATAATAAAAAATACTTTTAAAACCATCATTTAAGCCACATAAAAAAATCCTCAATACATATATACAAACACATACACAAAGCATTTGCATAAAACGTACGTGTGCATAACATTAGGAACAAATTTCGGTTCTACTTTCGCACACACACACACATTCCTAGATCTATGAACATTTCTAACGAAACCCTCCCGAAGTTCCAAAATGAATATTTATTCTTTTTATTTCTTCGAGATTTCGAATTCACTTGAGCATAATTTTTGCAGTCCCTTTTTAAATTTGCATATCAATTGAAAACTTATGTGTGGAAGCCACACAATGCAGAAGAAGAAAAAAAGTGTAAGATACCATCCCACTCTTCGATATACACTTACTGCGAATATATTTAAAGTTAATAGATGTATGTATGTATGTATGTTTACATGGAATAGAAAATGGACAACACAATTTGTACGCTTTAAATATCCTTAAGCTAAACAAACAAAAAAATAGAATTAATTGTAGCGCATGCTTTATAATTAGTTTATATTAGTATCATGTGTTTGATTTTCATTCCCGAAAGTCTTTTCGCCCAAGAAGTAGCATTGGCCTTTTGATCCGATTCAAACAAATGTTTAAAAAAATTTATTTTTAAAATATCCTTTGCAAACATGCATTATTAGAGATAGAACAGCTTTTTATCGGAGTCCATCAAACTAAAGTACTAAAATCACTAAAATTGGTTTTTACCTGAGTAACTGCTTTCTGAACAATCGTTTTTAATTCAAGGATTCATTGTTCGAACGAAATAACTGTTTATTTTGTCTCTGTTCAATTAATTTATTTTGTTGTCAAAAGAGGCAACTTACAATTTGCTATTGAATATCAGCAAGATTGGTTCATGTACTTTAAAGCAGCGGGCAAAACAACACGTCTACCTCTAATTTTTCAATATTATTTGGAAAAAATCTAGTGTAATAAAGTAAATCCAATAAAAAACAAATGTATCTGGTAACAAAAATTAAAAAAATAATAAAAAAAAACATCAACTAAAGAAATTGGTGCTCGCCTATATTTTCCGAGATATAGGTCTCTGAAATTTTCATAGAAAACTATGATTGTGCACCATATTTTTTAAAATATCAACATGGGTATCATTTAAAAGCTTTTGAAGAGATCTTTCAAGAAATATTAAATTTAATTTTTCCTTCTTATTTCTTAATGCTCTGTCACTCAAATACTTGTTTTTCTGACTGAAGTTACTTCACTAAACTAGATTTACACATATGGTGAAGTGTCAGTAATATTATATGTTTCCAAAAGGCCGTGAATTTGACGAATGTGGGCTTATATTTAAAACCGTTATAGGCAGACACTTGAAATTTGTACAGTGGATGAACTGCTATGACTATAAGACTATAAGCACTAGGACATAAAATTTAAATGAAAAGAAGGGAAGTATTCCGACAGTAAAGTTATTTTCACATGTTTGGCCTTATTTGTTTTTGGAACCGTAATGGGCTATAAAAGCAAGTAACGTCAGTTTTGTAAAGCCCTTTATGAAATTTATTCAAAGTATTTTTTTATTTGCTGCTATTATATCCGCTGTAACAACTATTAAAAATAAAAAATTAAATTTTTTAATTTAATTCATTTAATTTAATTTAATTAATTTAATTTTAATTTAACAATCCTTTAGCCGAATTTAAGCAAATTTTGCTCCAAAAAAATCTTGCAAATCCTTTAAGTTTTTTTGCAAGTTTTACTTTCTTGAACTTACTCGGCGACCAGCTTTGAAGTCTTCATTATTATGTTCAGATAGGAAACTTATACCCCACTACATCTCTTCTTTAGTTAAATTTTGTTTAAATCGGTTACAATGGCTAGATTTCCGTGGTTAAAATTTAAATCTTTTATAAAAGATATTGTTTAGTCACATCTTCTCACCAGTCATCTGCCTTTGACTTTAAAAGTGTTACAGTACTTAAAAGTAATTCTAAATTCACTCAGATCCATATTTCTTTTGCTACACGTTGTTATCATATACACTTTGTGTATATGTGTATGCATATGCAAAAAAACAACACATTTTTGTGCGAATGTGTGTTAGTTAGTTGGTTGGTTGGGTTACGTGCGATTTTATAAAACACCAACAGAATGTTTTCAACGCTAAAGATGTTGTTTGCGCAAAAGGCAAAGCCATTTGTCAGGGGTGAGTTGGTTTTTATAAGAGAAAAATGCAAATGTACGTATGTATGCATGTGAATGCAAATGTGATTGTAAGTTATTACATACAAGCGAAACCGAAACCATACTAAAATGTCCTTTTAAAGTAAAACAAATTTATTAAAAAATATATAAGAAAACTAAAAAGAATAAAAGACCAAATGAAAGGAAAAAAATAATAATAATAACTGTTCAAATATACGACTACAATTTATTGCTTATTGTATTTGAGGTGACAAACCTATTGTTTGTGTTCCACCGTATTTAGCTTAGCGATGCTACTTGATACCAAGGCAACTTATACAAAAAGACGTTTAATTGCAACTAACTGAACATAATGAAATATAATTTAAGATCATTTTTCAATTTGTGAATTTTAGGTTTTCACCTGCTATGAAATTTGAACAAAAAAAATCCAC
This sequence comes from Cistogaster globosa, assembly GCA_937654795.1. Classification (NCBI taxonomy): domain Eukaryota; kingdom Metazoa; phylum Arthropoda; class Insecta; order Diptera; family Tachinidae; genus Cistogaster; species Cistogaster globosa. The sequence continues at coordinate 83,849,260 of OW569404.1, read as the reverse complement.
TGATCTGATGCAGCCCGCACATAATATCTGCAAGTCAAAGAATATAATACCATTTAGAGATATTTTCACAATCAATAATGAATTAAAATCTTAAATTTTTTTTGCCCTGACATTATTCCTAGCAATGTTGCAAACATTTCTGCTTATGCTGTTACCATTTCTTTAGCACTTTAATTTATTGAATCAACAAAATCTATTTGGAAAAAAAGTCATCAAGTATCAAACCTGATATCCCCTTATCAGCATAAGTTTCAAAACAGGTGTTATGTTACGACTTATCTTTTACAACTTACAACTAATATCAGAACAAAAAAAAATCCTCCAATTATGAACTGAGTGGGAAAAAAATAAGAAAGAAGTGGCATGACCGTAATTTGAAGGGGGCAATATTTTATTTATCTTTACCGTTTTTCCCTCAAAGTTTTTTCACTTTCCGCACTCAATAAAATAGGGAACAAATTTGTAATAGGAGCAAATGAAGAAATGTAAAAAAATCGCACGGAATTTTTTTTTCTGAATGGGATCTACATCACGTTAATTTCAGTAAAAACATCAAACTGATGTTATCTGCACTAACTTCAGTAAAGCTTTCAATAAACTCAATCACTTGCTTTTAAAATACAGCATTAAATTGATACACTCATATCTTACTAACAGAAAACAATCTGTTCTAAAAAAAAACTGCAGACGGATTAAAGTTACCTCTGGCGTGCTGCAGGAACGCTACATTGAACCGCTTCTTTTTTCATTCTTTATTAATTACTTATCTCATTTGATTAGTTCGTTCAATGTTCAGATGATTTTAAGGGTTTAAAGAAATTCGCTTTACACTTGGTGCAAAGTTAATCTAATGGAATGCAAGTTTTTGCAATTTGTCAGAAAAAAATCAATATCAGCCTGTTACGTTCTTAAGAATCATCGTTTTGTTTGATCCTAAACTCAATTTTTTTTGAGATATAACTACAGCAATTTCAAACGTTGAGCCAAGCAGTACAGTTTATACACATCGCTTATATGCCTTAACGAGAGTATGAATCCGTTATATGCCGATGTCATTTAAGTTACCGTCATATTCTGCTAGACTTTCTCTTATCATTTCTCTTCTTTTTAACATAATCACTCTAGTTTTTTTTTTCGTCAACAACAAAACTAAGTTTCAATATTCCGTCTGTAATGACTTTATTTTAAAAGGTTTTCGATTCTTGCAACTTAATTATTTTAAATGACTTTTTGGTCTGCTCTCTTATATAAATATGTTTGAAATTGTATCAGACATGTTGACAGGCGCACATCCATATGTACCTGTTTGATACTAAATGTGTATGTGCTTTTGTTGGTTGATGTATTTTGGAAATTATACGTAGTAAACGCGCATACAAGTGCACGAGGGAAAAGTAAAAACACTCCAGCAACAGAAGCAACAAAAGTTGGGTTGGTTGGTTACATATGTATAAAAACACAAAAGGAAATTACATCCAACAACAACTACAAATAAATAACACTGTACCAGCAATAATAGCAACGGCTTTTACAAATATGGTTAAAAAGCAAAATAAAGAAAGAAGACCAGCAACGATTTTTTCCCTATTCTGCATTTTATGCCTTTATTAATGCCTTATTCAAACACACATAGAATAAATGAAAAATTTACATAATTTCACACATACATACACACTTATAAAAACGAAAAATTATTTGTATTTTTTGTAGTATGTACAACAATTTTATGACAACAACATAAAGGGTTGCCATGTAAAACATGGCGGACAAAAAAGGATTGAATAAAAAAAAAATACTCATGGCATGTTGTTGGTTTTGGTGCCAATCTACAAAAACAAATAATAATAGTAACTTTGGCTGTTTATTCGTCTGTCTGCTAGTTTGTTACTCTGTCCATATCTACACATTGTCTTCCTTTCTTCTTGTTATTTTGCGTGCTCAACACCCAAACAAATTTCAAAATGTGTCCGCAAGGTAAAATTTTTAAACTTTTCTTCATTTTTCTCTTAAGAGATTTTACATTTTCAGTGGTGCTTTGTTGTTTTAAATCCATATTTTTTTCTTTCTTACTCTGCTCCCTGTCTTGCAAACGTTGTCTTGCAACTCCCTTTCCTTGCTTTATCTTCTTATGCTTCAGTTTAATATAAAAAAATAAATAAACTTTTAGGGAAAAATGTAAAACTTCCTACGACTACATATACAAAAATGTTAATAAAAATTAATTTTTTATTAAGGTAAAGAAAATTGTTGGTGAAAGTGTTAAATTTTTAATAAAAAAAAAAGTAGTAAATTTAAGAAATTATTTAAAAAAAAAACTTGTATGAATAAACTCTAATTACTACAAACATTTCAATAACAAAATCTACAAAAAGTGACAAATGAATAAAATTTGTTCTCAAGTAAATCAACCAACAAGATAAATTGTGTTGTTTTAGCATTTCACACCGACGGTTTTGGCTTAAAAGTAAAAAATAAGCGGTTAGTGTGAATTTAATAAAACTGGTTGGTATTAAGCTTAAATTTAAATACCCGGTTTTTAAACCGATCTCTAGAATTATTGCTACTTCTGTTCATTTTCCTTATTGAGTACTAATTAAGCACGCGTAGAAAAAAGCATCTAAGACTTGTTAGCATTTTCTAAAAAAAAAACAAACAAATAAATTTTAATGTGTTTTATTTTTAAATTCTTTGTATTCTTAGGGCCAGTTGTTGACTTCATATTAAAATACGCATTTAGTTAATTGGCATTTAAATATAAGTTGTATTTAAATGCAGTTGCAGTTTTTCAGTCATCTATGATCGTTCTTATTTAACTATAATAAAAATATGGCAGCATTTTGAAATATCAAAATAGTTTATGAAAAACAGCTGCTAACAAACACAATGAAATGCAAATCTTGTTAAAAATACTTAAAATTTGTAAAAAAAAATGTCTGCAATACTTATTTTATTTATTTGTTTAACTTTTTAACAACCAAAAACTCTTTTAATTAACGAATGAATGCAAAACATAAAGTTTTGTTCTATCAAAAGCTAAAATGATTGTTAACTTTTGTTTTGCTTTGCGCAACGACAACAAAAAAAATCCCATATCCATTTGGTAAAACCGTATTAAATAGATTTCAAATGAACATGATTGGTCATTTAAAATTCATTTAAGTGTGTACTGAACAACTGAATTTCGTATTTAAATAGAACTTTAAGATAAATTACATTTAAATATGAAGTCAAAAACTGGTCCTTAGTCTAAGATTAGTTGATTAAATAGATGATGCTGGTAAAAGTGACGAGTTTTGACGGTTTTCTGATTTTTTCGCAATCATTTCTAAATAGTTTTATTACTTATTATTATTATTATTATTTTTAAAGAGACAGCATGGTTCTGGCTTAGAAAATCTACTCCTCTACAGGATGGAGTAGAGGTTGAGATGTTGGTACCTACCAGCTGCTTAGCAAACGAACCATTAAAGCAAAGTAGTGATTTCACGAGCTATTTTAAATGCCCTTGCGAAAAACTTTAGAAAAATACTTCAGAAGAAGGAGGTTTGCTAGAAATATGGACAAAACCGCGGTGGCAACACAGAACTCCTTGCCTGTACCTTATTACCTGCCATGATATTTTAAAATTAAAAATACCCGGTGAGAACTCATATTTAGTTGGATATGTGGACGAAACCACAATTGTCATCAAAGCAAAAGACACAGTGGGCGCACAACGATAACTGCGACAATTGGATCAACCAAACGTCCTCCTGCTCATTAGGCAACGATTTTCTGTAAAGATAGACTTCGATTAGGTGACCAGGTCTAACATGCGACAACAAATGCAGCAACTGTTAAGGCATAACTGAAGGCTTTTAATACTATTCTTTGAAACTTAAGTAATTTATGGGCTCAATCAATTGTCAATGCAGCATAATGCATTTTTGAAAACAGCTTCCAGCGATGTTTTGCATACGTATTTTGCATAAATTCCCTCCTAAAGAATTATTTATAATAAAACTCAAGCTCAAACCTTTTGAACCTTCACATTTTCCAATATATTTTAAAAACAATCTAACATTTTTCTAATTTAAAACGAAATTATATTTTACTTATACGGAAGACCATAATTTATTATTGATTAAATTGAATTAAAAGGTGGAGCTTAATTAAGATGACTTGAGTTATACTGTAATACAAAATGCTGTGCGCTCCGTTTAAGAGTATAAAATTTGGAAATAGATATTAATCTATAGGAACTCTGTATGCCCTTACTGCTTAATTCGTTTTATTTTGGGTACTTGGATCTACCCGATATTTCCAACGGGTTTTTAAAGCTTAGAACAAACGAACATTTGCATACAAATGTACGTGTAGTCTTCTTTAAAAATTAAAACATATAAATTTACTATTTGCAAAGAAACTGAGATTTGAAAGCATATTTACATGCGTTTTTAACAGAACTTATTTAACAAGTAAACTTACGATCAAAAATAAAATATTGAGTGAGGACTTTTGAGTAATTAGCATCTAGAAAAAGTGTAAATACTCATTACTCGTCACCCACTACTTAATGCTTTGCCAGCATTACACTGCAAATCTTATTCAGTATGGATGACTAGTACCTTTTACTTGCTACCATTCCTCTTGCCCAACATTAGGATTTTAGTTTTCTCCCATTGACTATGTTCACATTTTGCAGTTGGATTTTTTGCTTTTTCGTTCTCAAGTACCTCCAAGTATTCTCCCAGGAGGAAAAAGTAACCAATAAGAATCGATAAGGTATAACATGATTTCTTTAGTATGTTAATTTCAGATTTCATTATTCCTAACACAGAGCATGTCCTGGGAAAATAATGATTTATTTTAATTTGTTTAGCCAATCGAATTATTAAATTCATTTTTACAAATGCATTATGTTATTTATGTATTTAAAATTAGTTTGATTATTATTTCCCCAGTATAAATTAAACAATGCACACTTTTATTTTTATGTTATTCACATGCATACATAAATGTATGTATGTACATTATTTTACTTATTATTGAATTTGTTAAGAAAGAAAAAACGATTCGATATAAAAAATAATATAAAATAATAAATTATAAAATTTAATCATTTTATTTTTAATGCATTTTTTACTGTCACACATTCATATATTAAAATATCTTTTTGATACTTGCAGTTTAGTACAATGAAAAAGTACTTTAGACTTTTGAAGCAAAATTAATATATACATAACGAAAATCATACAATGCATATTCTTAGTTTTTTATGTCTTAATGTCTACCGAAGTATTTTTGGATTATTTTTGTTCAGGCCCTAGGACGTCAGTTTTATTTATTAATGTTGGAATTAAATTTTAATTTGTAACTTACAAATGAATCAAGGTTTTTTCATACCTTTATATGTGGGGACACATGTTACTGAAATTATACAGCAACAAATTTGTATTCTGAAATTTTTTTTAATATTCTTCTTCAAGTTAGTGAATTCAAGGTTTGTCCGCTATATGAAGGCAGATCGAAATAATGACTCTTTTTTAACAATATATTAGAAAAAAAACACGAACAATTGTCACAATCAGAAACAAAACAGTCCGTTTTCCGTAAATTTTAAAATACACGTGGTATTCAATATGTAAATTCTGTGTGAGGTGAAACTAACTCGATGATTTAAAGAAATTAATTATTGTGTAGTTAATGACAACCGACTTAATTTCTGTCTGTCCTGTCATCTGACCGTGAGTAACTAGCGCGAACTATCGCTTAAAAAATTCTAGAAGAAGAATTCGTTCTACCAAAAAGTGATTATAGATGCTGAAAACAAATCAAAACTTTGAAAACAAATTTAAGTTTTAAAATTAATAAAAGATGCAAAATGTAGAATTTCAAAGTAATTTCCAACTTGAAGTGATGCATTCAAATAAGCAAACACTTCTATTCTAGCTCTTTAATAAATTTGTTAACTTATTCAGTTCTGATCTGTTTGTATGTAAAGCATATTTGGAGCCAAGCAAACAGACAAGAAATGCAACACTTGCTTGTAAAGTTTACATGCAGTCAATAAAACAACACTTTGCATCGTACCACACATTAAAGTGTCGCCGTAGTTTTCTTTTAATACACAGGGTAAATAAAATGCACAGACCAATCAATAATTTAAAATAGATCAAATTTGACAACAAAACAAGCAAAATTCATATTTTTTACATTTACATTAAAACAGTTTTTGGTTTTCTTCTTCGTAAAGGTTACTAAAGGTGCGGTCAGATTATTCAAATATTTGACCGAAAAAGCGTAACTGCTATTTTTACGAATGTTTTTCAGTCTTTCCTGACACGTATCATGACGTATGGCGATGTATATTAAGTAGGATCTTATATTTCTTATTAAATATTTGAAAAGGAGAGAAATTTTTTCCATTATTTTGTGGTTACGTCTTTTTGGTAAAATATTTACCTAATCTGGCCGTATCTTAAGGCACTGAAAGGGCAAATGATTTATAAAACAAAAATGAATCCAGTGTTGTCAAATTACCTGCTGCCGTGATACAGTAGCAAAATTAACACATTTTTTAAAGATTTCTGTCTTTAGTGACGCATTAATGTAGTGACGCATTAATGTAGCTGATATTTGGCAATGTAGTTTTAAATATTTTCAACGATGGTTTATATTTGTTGACTAAACGCAACAATCTTACTTCTTGTGGCTTATTCGGATTCCGAAAATCGGAGAAATATAAATATCTCAGTATTTTTTTTTTCCTTTCTCATTTTCGATGTTGTAAAGTGTAACTATCCCTTCAACTCTAATTATCCCTTCCCGCCAGGCAATAAAACGTCATATTTCGACAATCAACTGTAGATTTTTTGCATACATTTTGTCAGCATGAAAATGTTCTTTTCTTTCTTAGGTATTTAAAGAAACCGATAGGTTTAAACACCTAATAAACATCACTGAAGTACTTAAAATCTTAAAGTTCTGGCTCAATGAATTTAACTGGAACAGTTGGGGTGTGTAACTTTAATTATTTAATAAGAATTAAGCTCTTGGATATTAGAGAATTGACAAATGCAGTTGTCAGTTGGATTTAGTATTTCACCTGTAACCAAAGATTTTTTTGTATATGAAATAGAAAATAAACACAATAACAAATAATATAATTTCGTCTACAAAATTTAGAAAGATATTCACCTAAATGAATAAAAAAAATTTTCCTAAACACCTTTTGAAGTTTGTGCACTGTTTTGACGTAATATATTTTGTATCGACGCTACTATCTACACCATTTATACGAATAACGAGAGTGTCTGAAATTGTGCAATATGACGTGAATTGTTCGTGAGTTCGTGTACTTTAGAACCAGAGACCGAATTTGTATGTCAGTCGTACACAATACTATCAGCAATACCAACAAAATAAAAAATGACAACAAATAGTCCAAACATACTTTTACACACACGCACACACAAACAGACATGCATGCATTTACTTTGCTTGGTATACAAGTTGACTTTTCTATAGTCGCAATCACTATAAAAGAGTCTATTATCCTTTTGCATTTTATTTTTTTTCATTGTTTGCTTTGTTATTTTCGTTTTTGTTTTCATTTCTTTATTACTTTTTTCGGAAGGATCGATATCCATTAGGAAAATTAAAATTGTGGCAGAGGCAATGAACGTAAAACGGAAACGACCGCCATTGTATCGGCGCAGTCACACGCAAACAGACTTTTACAAACAAACAGAATAATATTAAATTGAATACATCAAACAACAGAAGCAGACGACGACTCGTCAATAAACGAAAGAATAGCAAGTGGCAACAAAACAATTTATAACAACAAGAACAACAACAGCAATAATAATAATAATGTAGACGCAACATTAAATGACACACTTGCATGAAACCATTTACCTTTAGTTAAATTTAAACAAGTGTGTTTTTTTTTATAAATTAGTATTGTGTGTGTGTATCTGTGTGCACGCAACTTACAATCAGTCAGTAAACAAACCTTCGATATACGAGGATAATGTACAAAGGTCCTGAGTTTCATATATATAACTTTGTACTTTTTTGATAAGAGAGACAGACGTTTTCGTCCTCCTATCTGAGATATATTCAACATGTAATTAACTGCCCAGACTTTAACGAATGTGTTTATGTTAAATATGAGATTTGAAGGGCACAGTCATAAAACAAGCTCTAATAATCTGATACTTGTCACTCTTTTGCCCGATATCGTAGCATTAAACGATAAACAGTAGACTGACTACGTTTAAAAAAATGAGTTTAATTAGCTCTGACTGCTTTTGTTGAAATGAATTTGCTTTTTCCTAGACCATAGACTGAATGAGTTTAATATCTTCATTTCGTAAGGTGTGAGGGATCTGGTAACTTTAATTCAGTTGAACCATCAAATGGAAAGAATAACAGGGTAAACCAGACACAATCGAATGAAATGGAACTAACCGCCGGTATAATGAATAAATATAGATGGGAAAAGAACTAACAACCTTGAATTGAGCTGAAGTAGCTGTTCGACAAGAAATCGAGAGTAGAACCGTAGATACGATTCAAGTATTTACAACTCAATATACGATCTGGCTAAAATTAAAGCCGAGACAAATGATATACCTGCTGGAAAGTGGAATTTAAGTTCTGTTGCACACTAAAATTGAATTGCTCAGTACAATTTTTTCGTACAAATATTGGCTTTTACATGGTATATTCTATTTCAAACAAAAAGACAAAAAAAAATTACTTCTTTTAATTATATCCGAGCCTCGCAAGAGTTAGAGTTGCAAATGTTTTTCTTAAATGTTTTTTAGTTTCTTCACAGCAAGAAATGATTGACAGAAACTTATGCATACGCAATTTTTACACCAACGGTTCTCAAATGGGGGTCTGTAGCAACCATCCAAAGGGTCCGCATAAAGAACCGAAATAAACAGTGTTTTCAAAAATAATAAAAGTTTTATTATGAATTTGGGCTTCAGAGGGGTCCGCGAAAAAAAAATTAGTTTACTAGGGGTCCGTAAGCAGGAATTTGATGAGAACCCCTGTTTTACACTAATACATTTACAACGTTTTTATATTGCACGGCGTTGCCATTTAAGCGTTTTTGGTACAAAATTGGAATGGTTCTTTTTATTAGTAAACTTAACCTTGTTTTGCGCTTTTGTTTATAGATATTTGTTCAGCATATTTCTAAGTTTTTAAATGTTTTATTATTACACCTGTGCATTTTAAGGAATTTTCGTAGTTTTTTAAAAGAAAAAAAGCTTTGAGTGTTTTTTTTATCAGATGCAGCGCTGTTTTCCACAGAGAAACAAAGCATATGCATGAGAAAAAAACTTAAGGTAACGTTAATTAAGGTGTTCATATATTAATTATTATAAATGTGATAAATTAAGACAAAAAAGCAAAAGCTTCAAAACGCAGTAAGTTAAAATATACCAATCAAACAGAAATATGTATATTTACCTTGCAAAAAAAAAAACAATTTTAGCTGTCTGTCTCTAACGATTCAAATGTTTAGCCACACATAATTTTACATTAACTATTGGGACAGGCTTTAATTTATAATATTATTTATATGAAGTAGGAAGCAAAACTGTCCGGATGTTTGCATTAAGGAAGTAAGATAATGAAAATAATACAAATAAATGTTTATTATCAAATGTAAGTATATTTTATTTAATTAAACATTATTCTTAATAATAAAGTACAATAACTTATATAAATTTTGTTAAAAAAAAAATAAATAAAAAAATTAAAAATTTAATATTCGGACACTTTTGCACAGTACAATAAACAAACGTTATGACACGAATCCTATAGAAAATGTATGGACTATCGTGAAAAGAAAGCTAGAAGCATATAAAAACCGACCAAAAAATATTGACAAGCTTTGGGAGAGAATACTTCATGATTGGCGAACTCTTGACCTTGATATCATCCAAAAGTTTGTGGAGAGTATCCCAGAACGTATTGAGGCGTTATTAAAAATTAAGGCCTTTGGACAAAATATTAAATTCTCAAAGTTAATTGGTTTTAACAAACCCCGCATACAAAAGCTCAAAAAATGCAAAAGTGTCTGATTAGTTAATTTTTTGTTTTATTTATTTATTTAATTATTTATTCTTTTAAGCATTTTGTATGATTTTTTGTGCTTTATAGTTTAGAAAAATGTTTGATTAAATAAATAAATAATAAATCTATATTTCTATTATTTTCATTACCTTTCTTCCTCAATGCAAGACATCCGGACAGTTTTGCTTCCCACTGTATACTTCTTATTATTCCAGACGAATGTCGACCATAGACATTTTGTCTAACAAAAGATAGGGTCATATAGGTCAAATTACATCGATTAGGGGGAAACCCTATAATTTTTAAATTCAAATTGCCCACTTGTTCTCATAGCGGACTTAGCAATGAAGGTTTCTTGTAAAGTTTAGCTGTCTGCCTATAACGATTCAAGAGTTTGGCCATGTACATAATTTTATATTAACTATTGGGGCACTCTATAATTTCCAAATCAAAATTTTATATTTATTAATGCAGATTGTTTTTAAATTTCAACTGCCTATCTACAACTACTAAAAGTTTGGCCGTAAAATTAAATTAAATGAACCAACTAATTTATAATTTTAAATATTTATACTTGTTATTAGAACGATCATATTAATCGACATTCTGTCCAATTTTCCAAAGTTTGTCTGTAACGGTTTAAAAGATAGGCCCATTATGGTCAACTAACTTCATCTATGGGGACACCCTTTAATATTTGCATTTATTTTTATATAACTTTTTGCTATTAGAAGCCATATTGATACGAAGTTTTTTTTTTAGTTTTTATGTGATGTCCTTTACGATTCAAAAGATATGTAAAATACATGTATGTTCTATGGAGACACCCTTTAATTTTTTAAACTATTAAATGGTTTTAAACCGAGTTACAGAAAGAATAACAAAGAAGTGTTTTGAGTTGTGTGTAAACTTCGTCTAACAAAATTAATACTAATTAGTTTACAATATACACAACCTTAGATAGATGCAAAGAATGCTGTTGAAGGATGTAGCTGCATTTTATTCTTCTTTTCTTTGGAAAACGTCCGCATACATTTGTAAATAATTTTTCGTTCTAATTTTAAGAAAATAGTGAAGAAGTTGGTGGAAAGAAGGCACGCCAGATATCAACAAATAAAAATTTCTACAAAAATAAAAATTATTTTACTAAAAATTAATTTCGAAAGAAATTAATATGCATAAAGGCCAATTTGTAATTAAGAACGATATATCAATCAAGAATGATTAAAACTTCTAAGATGGTTGAATATAGACCGATATAAAGTAAACAGTGCAGAAAGATGTTACTTATAATTAAGAGAATTCAATAATACAAAGGAGATGCATAATCGTATACAAAAGTTTCTCAAATGATTAATTTTTGGGTTTTGTATTTCTGTCGTTAGAGCTTGTAAAATTATTTGATTAAATTTGGTTCCGGTAGAGTTTTCAATACTTTAGTTTAAACTTTTCTCTTCCTTTAGAAAAATATGAAATGATTCGAAAAGAATAAAATTGATTTTTTATTGTATTTCGATATTTTTTTTTTCGAATATCCAAATTTATTCGTCTACATGCGTATATTCAGAATTTTGATGTTAAGATTTGCATAAAATACAGTTGTTCTGCTAATTTCCTTTTTCAATTTATACTTTTTTATATAAAAACGTTTGGTTTGGTGCAACACCAATCAATTCCATTTTCGACGTTGTCTGGAATGTCAAATTGCACAACAACGCGATATTTTAACAGGTGTAACTATCAGACCAGCGGCTAGTTATTCTTTTATTTGTGTCTGAAAACGTCAAAGCTTATGTTTTTCACAAGTTTGAATACAACTTTGTTGCCCTGCATATACCATTCTGGGCAACGATGAAAATGAATAAATTTGCTATTGCTATCACCGGATACCTGATTTGTCTTGATTTTGAGTTAAGAACCTCACAGCAAAAATTGAAAAACATTCCCCTTTCTATTGTCTGCCGTTTGGTTCATGTATTATTTTAAACCATTTTAAGTTGTTCGGTTATTTCTACTTGGGGTTATTACTCTTATTTTTTTTTCTTGTAATTTTATTTAAAAAGAACTTGCTTTGGGTTCCATTGTTTAAAACAACACAATTGAGCATTTGTTGTTATTGTTATTTAATGTTTTATTGCTGCCCCAACTTTTCATTGTTTTTGTTTTGTCATTCAAACATACACACACGCACACGTTCAAATATACTTCTCATGCAAACTTCATGTTCCGTTATTCTATCTCTTTTCTTCGTTATTAGTTTATTCTTTTATCCATTTAGTATTTCCAACTCCTCATTTCATCTGTCATACAAAATTACCTTTTTGATTTTTACTTGTCTAAAAGTTTTTCAATCGATTTTTATTTTAAATTCATCACCTGTATTTCGTGATGCAAAATGTTTATATGTGTTCGTATGAAGTCTGTATGAATTTAGTCTGTATTTAATTTTCATTGCATTTGATGTGCGACCATAAAAATCCAATTTTAAAACCGTGTAATGTGTCAGTTAGTCAGTCATTCACTCTCTCGTTTATTTATGCAGCCCACCAACTTTGAACGTCTGCTTATAATCCATCAATTTAAATATTACATTTTGCTGCCATTTTTTGTCGTTTTTTTTTTTTTTTTTTTTTTTTGTTCCTATTAAATGCTGCAGTTGTTTTAACTAGAAAACTGTCACAACGTTTGACGTTTTTTCTTTTTTGAATAAGAAGATTTTGAACAACATAAAAAAAGGAAAGAGAGAGAGTGAAAATGTGTTATTCTTTACTAAATCAACTGATTTAAAAATTATATTTGACCTGTAATTAGAGCAAACAACTAAAAATGCGGTCAGATAAGTCAAATATTTGATTAAAAAAACATAACCACTATTTTTAAAAATATTTACTTAAATTTTCCTGACACTTATCATTACAAATGACCACTTTAAATATAATAAATGTGCTATCTCACATTCTATAATCATTAGGACCTTATACTTCTTAATAATCAATTAAGAAGAACACAAATTTTTCCATAATTTTTTGGTAACGTCTTTTGGGTCCAACATTTGATTAATCTGACCGTACCGTTAAAAAATATTTAAATTACATATTTTTTAGTTTTATATTAGAAAAATTAAATAAAAAAGTAAAATTTTAAACCAGAACTCTTGCGATAACAAATATTTAAATAAAATGGAGAAAATCTATTTCATAAAAAAGTATCCCGGGAAAATGTAACTAAAGGAATCTAAATAGATAATAACAACAATAACACGAATAAAAATACTTTTGTTAGGCTTACGTTTGCTGTGCATTTTCTGTAGGCGTAAAATTTGCATGACATTTTTGAAGTACTTACACTAATCAGTAAGCAACTGATACTTTTAGTTGCCGAAATATGATGTAATAAAAAATTGCGAGGGTTAGTAATAAACACCAATTAAGTTCCTATTTCGTTTGAAATAATTATTGATCATATTTTAAGAAAAAATTTTATTTTTTGTTTTAAAAATATAAATCTAGAGGCGTCTAATGATTTTACTTATAGTTAGGACTACACTAAAACGTATAACTATACACTATCGAGTCATTTCACCAATTTTATTTTATACATTATTAATATTCCATTGGTGTTAACTTATATTTAATTAAACAGTGAAAAATAATATTTAAGATTTTTAACATCAAGCAATTTACTTGGTAATAAAGTTCATATCTGTTGTCTATTATTTTGTACTGAAAACATTAAAACATATCGGCAAACACAAACACACAAACTGCTTACTTAGACTTTATTTTTAAAATTGGTCAAAAGCTGTGAGAAAGAAGTTTTTTAAACGAAATCCTTCATGAACACTTAATACATCTTCACGTGTGTTAGTTTTCATCCTGGAATAAGAGAAATGTTTTTTTTTTTACTTACATACAACACAAATACATTCACATGTACCTACATACACATATTACAAAACATACCTAAATATTTTATTACACTTATTTAAAAATTTATGTACTTTTGCCTATAATATTTTATTTTCCAACTTAAAATTAGAGCAGCAACGAACCAACAGAACGTCAATTAACCCAATTAATGGATGGATATAAAAGGGACGAAGAGAAACCTAATTAAGTTTTTGGAAGCGCATGAACAGCTGATTTGCAACATGGTTGAATAGATGGATTGATGGTTGGATGAAATGTTTGCTTAGACAATCAGTGCAGACTTTAGTCGCTTCTTGTATAAGTATGTCTGTTTATTTGTCTCTCACTCGTCGTTTGGTCATTCTTGCATTTTGTTTATCTGTCTGCTGTGTTCGTTTGGTCACTCAGTTTAATGGTTCGTTGGCTGGTTGGTTGAGTTTTGATTTGTTAGTTGCTGGCAACTAAGTTCAATGCATAACGAAAGGAACTAAGTAAAACACATACAAACAACACTTACTGGATTTTCAAAACAAAAAGCTTCAGTTAGTAAAATGAAAATTTCAGTTACAGAAACAAATACATTAACGACGGTCTATTGGGAGACACAGACTGAAGGGTACTTTAATAAATTTTTTACATTTTAATGACCTTGAAAAACGTGAAAACAAACTGTAATAAATCATTGAAAAATAAAAAGGAGGAAGTTTTGTAAGAGATGGAAAAATTAAACGAAAAAGTGTGTTTTTTTAATCATTAAAAACCGTTACCTAAATGAAAGTAATTAACAAAATTCGCTAAAAAAATATGACTTTAAAAAGGGGTAAGCAAATGCAATTATGAGCAGCAACTTAAAACGAGAGTCATTGAACTGGTAAATTTGAACCAAACAACAACAAATAACTCTACTTAAATTTTCAAAGAACAAATTTATTTAGTTAAAAGGAACTTTATAAATTCTAGTTTAACCAAACTGACATATTATTGGCACAGTGAGTTCGCTTATTGTTAAATAATTCATAATTTACTTAACTTGAGCTGTGTAGCTGAAATAAGTAAAGCTGTACAATAAAATATTAAGTCCATTATCGAGTGATTTAGTCGCCATCACGAAGCGCAGAGGGGTTTTTCTTAAAACGAAGATATTTTTCTTAATTTCAATCAGAGATGCTATATCTGGTCCAATAGTACGTTTTTCGACACAATTCTAACTAGAAAAATAACATATTACACCAAAGACGCATACGATACGATTTACAAAATTTCCGAGTTTTACATTGTAGTTCTTCATACCCTCCACCGCAAAAAGTGAAAAAAGTGTATATCTAAGTCTTTTTTCCGTTTGTAATGTGAGTGATGTCCCTCTGTCTGTATGTCCGTCCATGTTAGTGTTCACACGAACTTCCAATTTAGTCTGAGAAAATGTAATACCTATAGACTTTAAATAATAAAAAAAAAACAGACTTATGGAATGCTCATGCAGTTTTTGAGTTCAAGACGCATTGAACTGTTCTTTAAAAGATGATATACATAGCCAAGTTGGACCAGTTGTATGGAATTGAACATTTTTTTGTAAAGTGCAAAATTGATTTTATTGTTTATTCAAATCAGATTTTTCTTATACGTTTAACATGTCTCTTCTTGATACATAATAGTCGACATAAAAAATGGTAATAAAAGTGAAAGAAATACCTTTTTTATGATTATGACTTAATCGAGACAATAACAGCCAACTAACAAATGGCCTTCATTTCTTTATTTATTTTAGTGCAAATAATCAGAATCAGAAATCCTATCACTATCTCGTATACTTATAGGTATTATGAAAAAATAGTTCTTTTTAGTCTGGTGCCCTCTACTGGTTGGAAAATAATGAACGAATCTATTCATTAAACGGACTTAAAAAAATATATTAAACGGCAGTGGGATTACTTACCACAACAAAATAATAAATAATTTGTTTGGTTTATTGGTTGAGTTCTAATTTATATTTTCAATTTCATACTTTCAAAGACGATAACAATTATGATTTTCCAGATATGCTCGTCGATAAAGGGTTTTTATTAATGCATTTAGGCCAAAATATTTTAACCTAATGACGTTATAATATCGGACTTTTCAAAACTAATTATTTCTTATGCATAATTTTTCATAAATTTAACTATAAATTATAATATTTTTTTCTTGTGTCCTTTCAAAATTTTTATTCTTGAACTTGAACATATCTGTCTTAAAGCAAATCCGAATGTGGAACAAGTTAAGAATCTATAGTGTTTTAAGAAGTTTTTTTAAAGCAAATTTATATTTCATTAGTACATGAACCACTGTAGTTGTATGTATTATAGTATCATCATTTCCCATTCCACAGAAACACAATGAATTGGACCTTATTTTAAAAACACAAACATCTACAAACGAAAATGTTCATTAAAATTTTAAGCAAAACGTATGACAATAGCAACGACAATAAACAACAACCTAACACAGGACTTGTACGCAGACAGAAGGACAGACATTCGAATAAACAGGCACAAAATCAAAAGATCAATGATTATAAAAAATGTTGTTGTATTTGTTTTAATGTTGGTAAGATTGTTGCTGGTTGCAAGCCAGTGTTGTATAATCGCAAACGTTTGCTTATGAAATACATAATGGCGAATGAAGTTGTTGAAGGTATAAAAGTAGAACAATAGCAACAACAATAGGAGCACTGTATAGCAATAAATGCAACAGCAACACTTGCTGTTGCAATTAACAAACTCTTAGGCTACAAGTTAACAACAAATGAACAACCCACAATTTTGTGGCAACATGCAAATTCAAGACAATTTCGTCTCTTTTTCATTTAAATGTTCCTTTGTTTATTGTATAAAACACTGTGTGAACGTGTGCAACCATTTTGAAGACAAATATTTTTTCACAAAAACTGGAGAAAATAAAAATGCACAAAAATAAAAGGCACTGGAGAAAAGTAAAATGTCAACAATCTGACTCCACAATGTACCTTCAGTTTTATTTGCTCTTTATTTATTCATATAGGTACCTATTTTTTTAATGCTTAAACGCTTTTACAAAACAAAAGCAAAAGTAAGAACACACAATTTTAAATACAGCAAAAATCTTTAAATTCAACTAAAATGAGCGTTAATAAACACAACTTTCGAAATTAATTTAAAAATAAGAACATTTTTACACATTGCTTTCTGCTACAAAAATGTAACTATTCAAAAATTAAAAATCTACGACAGCTACATAATAAAAACAAATATCAGGAAATACTAAAGAACCTCTAATTAGAAGGTGGGGCACACACAGTGGCATGAAATACAAAGCAAAAACAAAACACACTTAAAAAAGATACCTAAAACGTTTGAAAAACTCCATAAAAGTTAACGCATGCTCACTACGAGACGATTGGTCGTTTAAGACGCCATTTACAAACAATTAAAAAACAACTGAAAACTGGATTGCAAGTGACATCAAATACACATAATAATGCCTTTAATATTAATATTCTTTGCAACAAAACCCACTGGTGAAAAAGAGACAACCAGTGTCCTACAGACGAAATGACACCTGTTTAATAAAACTTACTGGAATTAAAGCCTTTTACTTACACACTCTAATATCACTTCCCCTTACGAAAATTGAATTATAAAATTGTTATTTGGAATGATGTTGTACTCTTCACTCCTTAGTATAACTGAATACATATTAAATTTAGTTCAAGAGGGTGGTTTCACACATTAAATGCTTGTACAAAAGATGAATTCACAAACTAACCAGCAAATTTTATATTGGGTTTTTGTGTTTTTTTTTTAATACAAAGGGGAAGAGACAAAGCTAGTAACACAAGTTTTCAACACTCAGGCCTGACGAGAACATATGACCGGTTTAGTTGTACGTGAGACTTTGCTGCGTTAACGTTGTTGGCTGGCGGTGAATGCTGTTGTTAAATGTCATATTCAAAATACAACCCTGGTTGTTTGGATACCGTAAATAAAACCGTGTAACCACGCGCTTTCCAACATCGTGGAGAAAAAAAGAATTCTTATAACTGTTTTGTTACTTTTTATAAATTCACAAAAAAACACGCGAGTTTGGAATAAGCAAAAAATATTCATACCTACAAAAGTGACATTAAATAATAAAATTTTTATTAAAAAAAGAAAAATAAAAAACTTCCATAAAGTGTTACGAAGAAAAACCATAAATTTAAGATAAATTAAAATACAAAAAGAAAAATACCTATTTAGTGCCTTAGAAAATTATTTATTCAATACAAAAAGCTTAAAAGAAATCACTCACAAATTGCTCAAAAAATAAAACACAACTTAGTAATGAGTAAAAAATAAAATCAGTAAGCAAAATTAGTTATAAACTAATTAACAATTGTCTAAATCAATAAAATAAATTTCAAAAAATTTTTCTTACAAAACGCCTATGGTAATGGCAGAGATTGGTGGCCATTTGGCTCACCAGCTTCCCTTGCACAATCACAATCAAACTGGATTACAACCATCGCTGGTGATGAACCATCACCTAGATTTAGATTGTCATGGACATGATGTTATAAGTGAGTACACATTCCAAACTATTAATAGCAAACAAAAGAAAAAAGAAAAAATCGCAGTAATGACAACATTTGAAACACGCATTTACCACAGGCAAAACAACTATTTTAATTTGCCGACAGTACTTTATAAATATTCAATTCAACAATGTGTGTACTTTGGGAGTTTAGCTTTGAACCTACATGGAATTTTTAGTTTTGGATGATAAGTAATTAATTTGAAGTTTTGCGAAAAAAAAAAAAAAAAATTCAGCTCGCAATTTCGCTATCACTTATGTAGGTATAATTTTGTAGTTATTAAGAAACTATTAATAAAAATTTAAGTGTGATCAGGACACTATTTAGCCCACATTCATTGAATTTTTCTTTTTTGAAGTAAAATGCTTAAATTAGGTCAGTTTTAAAATAAAATATTGTTGGGTGGCAACTTAAGACAACAGGAAACAAAATTCTTGAAAATTAAAGTTTTTCAAAAACAAAAAAGAATTCAATTAAAAAAAATTTTAAAAATTCGTTAAACTAACTCAAAAAATATAAAGGTCAAAAAACTTTAATATTATATTTAAAATACCTACATTTATGAATTTCAAATAAGTAGGTACTAAATAATCGTTACCATAAAGGTGCGGTAAGATTATTCAAATATTTGACCAACTATTGACCACTATTTTTACGAATGTTTTTTTGATCTCTCCTGGCACGTATCATCACGAATGACGATTTACAAGTTATAAAATGTGATAGGTAGGTATCTTACCTTTTAAATTGGGTAGGATCTTATAATTTTTATTAAATAATAAATAGGACATAAAATTTATTTCACAATTTAGTGGTTAAGCCTTTTTAATTTTTTAATTTTTTTTTTTTTGTCAAATATTTGGCTTATCTGACCGAACCTTAAGGAAAAAATCATTGATTTTGAGCTTAAATCGATTGAACGCTTTTTCCTTATTGTAATAAAAAATCGCCACTTCATATCTTTAATTTTTGTTTTTGCAAACCCTCAAAGAGACTAAGATTGCGATAAATTCATTCTGATTATGTGTATTAATAGTTTAGAAAGTTCAACCCTTTAACGAGATACCAGGAGTTGTTACGATTAGGATTACTAATTTTATCCTTTAAAATCGAAAATACAACAGCTGTGTGCAAGAGATTAAAAATTCTAGCAACATCATGACAGATTTTATAAGCTGCAGGTAAAAACTTTACTTTAAAAGAATAAAAACCATAGAATAAATTATATAAAGTTTTGCCGGTGAAAGTTAAATAATCAACAGACGTGCATATTTTAAGTTAATAATAAATAATAATCCAGAGACATAACCTTCTTTCGAATTTGTGAAACTTGTTGAACAACATTGATTACATCTTGCGATTTGGAAGTTCTTATCGATATACCTACCTATTTTACAAACGTGGGCAAAAGCAACTGAACCTAACTTTTGTTTTGGATCAATTTCCTCCATTTACTTTAAAATAACTCTTTAAATATATATTTTTTGATATTTGAAATTATTTGGCAGCTCCCAACACCAAAAACTCAAAATAAGCAGGTGATCAACTGTTGTTTGAAAAATCTTGCACAATATAATACCCATTTGCACAACACAAACAAAGTGTTATTTCTCCAACATTTTTTTCACTTTCTCACTTTCATTCCACACACATATAATTTATGACAGATCTGAGGACAGAATCTGATAGTGAATCATGGCCTAAGAAACAAACCTGGTTACACTTACCCTGCAGTTAAATAGAAAAAATTTAATTTTTTTTGATAAAATGAAACCTTTTACAGAATTAGCGAATTAATTACACAAACTCTTAAGCAACTTTTCTGTTGGAAAAATCATTTTGGTAGTAAATAAAAAGAAAATGAAAAAAGAAAAACAGTAATAAAAACTAAAGTTAACTTCAGACAAATTTTTGTGCAAATGGAATTCATTTTTTTGCAAATCATTAAAAACATAAATGTATTAAGTGTAGGGAAACGTATATATTCGAATAAAAAAATTCCACTAATCTCAATAACTGAAGGTTTAACTTATTTGCATTAAACTATGTTGAATAAAACTCGTTTCCTTTTTATAAAATTAATCTATGACTACTCAGCAAATTTCTAATAAAACTTATTTAAATTAAAATTTAAATGTGCGAAAATATTTATCAGTTTCTTTGAACTGGAATACATCTGTCTTAGGAAAGATGTTCAGAGTAAAAAGCTCAACATGTAGAAAGAATATTTTAGTAACAAACCGCTAGCATTAAAAAATAAATAAAAAATGTTCATTATAGTGAGTCTCAATGAAATTTTGATTTACAACATCTTTTTTTCTAAAGCAAAAATTAATTTTTAAATTTTTTTATCACAATTGTAGGTCACTCTTCGTAGTGTTTGAGGGTTTCAAAATTTATAACTTTTACAATCTAGCGAAGATGTATTAATAAATCTGATGCCAAACACCTGGATTTTTTATTTTAAATTAGAACATGTCAATTATATAAAATTCACACAGAGTTCTAATTTAATAAGAAACTATGTAAAAATTTAGGGAATGAGATTCTTTGAAAATTAATACTTTTCCAACTTTTTATTTATTAAACATTTTGGTAGAAGAAAGTTATTGTAAAAACATTTAAATACGGCCTTAATTACTAACTTTAAATGAGATTCATATATTTTATTAACAGTGTTTATTCAAACGTTTTTCTTACGTCCATAGTTTTTTGCTTACTTCGGCAATAAAAACTTTTAAACATCTTGTACTTTTTAAAAAGTTGTATTTAACATTTTGTAACGCGTAGGATGACGATCTATAATACACAAAAAAAAAAAACACACACACACACAAAAAAAACAAAAAAACAAAAAAACAATATAAGCCACGTTTTTAAATATGAACTTTATATAAAACGTTAAATAAGTTAAATAAATATTAAATATTTGTTGTTTACATTTGAGTTTTTTGTAATAAAAACAAATGTTCGGATCAAAGACTGAGTTGGGGAACTTAATACGAGTTCTAAATCATTTTTATTTTGGTTTATCAAATGTTTATTTTTGCTGAAATAATGAATCCAATCGACTAATTAAAGTGCTAACAATTCATAAATCTATACATTTAATAAATCAGTAACGGGGAGCTGGTATAGAGAGTAACCAGAATGGAATACAAAACACCTATTTTTGAAATTTTTGTCTGTATGTCTATCTTTCTGGGTTCGCATCACGTAAAAACTGCTGGATAGATTATCCCTTTAGAAGTTTGGTTCAAATATAGAATACTTTTTGTTTCGTAAAAATAAATTATTTCGCATAGAAAATACCTAGAAATACAAATGTAAAAGCATCCAATTTTGTCGGTTAAATCGTACTAAAACAGTTGTCAGTACATTTTATTTTTGTAGATGGAACATTTTGACACTGCTTATAGAACTTTACAACAAATGTTAAAAAACATATTTCTAAAAATTTTAATTTTAAGAAAATTAGAAATAATACGCGGACAAGGTCGTGAGCTCTGCTTGTATTTAATAAGTAAAAAAGTGTACAAAACTGTTGCTAGAGTGTTTTTTTTTAAGTTGCTTAAAATTATATTCGTAAAGTTTGAAATAAATTTCTATCAGTTTTAAGTGTGTCATATCCACTATTTGAAATTAAAAATATTTTATTTCTAACTCAATAATTAATAAATTACAACGCAGTAAACCAAAATTTATTAGATTCTTTCAGAAGACAACATTGCTTTTACATCAAATAACTAATGTTAAAGCTAATTATATCTGATATACATATTGTTTACAAAAGACATTTAATAAATTATTTATTTCAAAATTTAAATATGCCGCCAAAACTCTTTGAAATATTAATTAAATTTAACAGAATTTCAATTTTAGCATGTTCTTGTTCTAGTTTTTTTCGTAGTATAAAAAATCATCACCTGTTTTGTCATAACAAAATTTTAATTGTGTGTGGGGGAGAAAACATAAAATAAAAATATTAAGGTTTACGTCAGACGTAGTTTGTACATGTACATATGTACGCGTGTAACGTTGTAGACTTTAAGAAATGAAAAGAAAAATTACACATTGTCAGGTTACAAATATAAAATTTAAGTGAAACAAATATGTCCTGTTAAAGTAGCTTAAGAAATATGGATTACTTGCTTCGTAACGTTTACGTAAAACTAGCGAATTAATATCCTTCGGTCTTAGTATCCTGAAACTTGGCAATATAAAACTTTTAAAACATTAAATCAGTAAGTTGAAAACAGGGTTTGTCTTTAATGTAACAAATATTATTTTAGAAAATTTTTATATATTTTAAACAAAATTATTGCTGCAATTAATGTCCTGAAGAAATTATAAATACCATGAAAAATCTATTGAAACTTTACTCCTGTTAAAATCAGATGAAACCCTTTTTGATTAGCGAGCCTCAGATGTTGTACTTTTGGAAGCACAAATCAAAAGTTGTCCGTAGTTTAACAATTTTGACAGACATAAATCAGCTATAGGAAATAGTTAGTAATTTCCTATTTCAAAATATCGTTCATTTTCAAAAACTATTTATAAACTGTTTCTTAAACTTATAATAAGATTTTATTTCGTTAATTTAGAGGTGCATACCTTATGTAGCAGTCTATGGTTGTTATGAAAAAATTAATTATTTATCTCAAAAAATTTTATAATAAATTTAATTGTTTTTTTCTTTCAATCGTTTTAATTTCAAGAATTCAAATTTTCCTGTTTACATTAATTTGAACAACAATTTAATATTGATCTGATTTTTCAATTAGTTCAAAGCGGTCATCAAAGCCTCTTCTCTTTTAATCCAAAGTCATAACAATAAAAAAATCTTGATAAACATTTTTTATGCTAAATACTTTGTAATTATTGACTAATTAGTTCAACATGATGCATTTAAATGTTATTCAACCTTAAAAAAATTCAACAAAAAATAAAAATAAATATATTTAAATGTTAAATGAAATAATGTTTAGTCAAAACAAAAATAAACCCAAAACGTTAAATCCAATTAAAATAAAAAAAAAATACAAATAAACCTTTTTATAAAAAAGTGTGTTTTTGTTGAATGTAATTTATTAGTGATCTGCTCTTTGTTAAAAAAGTCTCGTAATAAATTTTATGGTTTTGATTTAGTGAGTAATCAGCGAGATAAATAATCCAAGCATTTTTGTTCTAAACCCAAAATCAAACTAGAACTTTTACCCACAATAAGCATCATTGTTTTTTATTATTATTATTATTTATTTATTTTTTTATTTTTTTGATTTTTGGTTACAAAAATAATTGTTAAATTTTGCTAAATTTATGGTGGCAAAAAAATTTTTTTTTCTGTTTAGTATTTAAATTTTTTTATTCCTTATCTGCTGATGCATAAACGTCAGTAAATGAAATATAAACAATGATTTATTGTTTTTTATGTCTTTTTTTGTTATGTGTTATAATTTTCATTTTATTGCAATGAACTATGATGCTTTTTAGCTGATTCTACACAGTTTTTATGGAGTGCAAATACTTCAAGTGCCCAGCAGTTATTCAGTAAACTTCAGAATAAAATTTTATATTTTTATATATTTAAAAAAACAGTTTAGATTATTTAAAAAACACAATCATTGTTAAATGTGCTCAGTGACGGACCGAAGAAAAGTTAAGCTTCCGGTCCATCTTTAAAGAGTCTCGTTTTAGTTCTTAGTTTATATTTATTTAAAGAGGATAATTAGGAGTTTTTCTTCGTTTTGTATAATAACGTAGTAGAAAGAAATTGCAAATTGTTAATTTTGTATTCTCGTCGCATACATCATTACATTTTGTATGCTGTTGATTAAATCAGTTAAGTCTCGAATTATAGTGCAATTCTACGAAATTAAATAATGATGTCGGTCTGAAAAAGAAAATGCAAAAACAAATAATTGATTATCGGGCACAAATAAAAGTGTTTTAAAAAGGTTTTTGTTTAAACTGAAACTATATACTTAAGATGCGGTCACATTACTCAAATATTTGACCAAAAATGAGTAACAACTATTTTTACAGATCTTTCCCTATACGTATCATTAAGATGATTATAATATAATAAAAGTTATTTTACCTTTTATAAAAGTATTATGTATTATTCAATAATATTTTGTTACATATTTTTGGTCAAATCTTTAATTAATCTGACCGTATATTAAGAAAAGATCATTAAAAAATTGTGTTTTTTAGCAAGTTTACTGCTGAGTTATCTTATGAGCAGAACTTTTTTTAAGTTCTGCAACTCCGCCATTGACGGTAAATTTCTTGATTGCCTCATAGAAATAAGAGTAAAAAAACAACAAATACAACTTTTTTATAAATGTATTATTTTGACTTCTAATTTAAAAATTTCGCTTTTTATAATGAGCATTGAGCAAAATATTAGTCTCGTTTCTAAATAGTATTTTGTAATTAAATGATTTAAGATATTTTGGAAAATGTCTGCAAAATTTACAACATTATTTTAATGCTGGTCTACTTTTAATAAAATGGCTAACTAAACTAAAGAGAAATAATAATCGAGATGACAATTCTAAGAACCACATAAAATTTGAATCCAAAAATATTATAAAAAATCAGAAATTTATTACAACTACCCGGTGTACAAACGTCCACATTTCTTATATGTAGAATGATTTTTTGAAATAAAAGGAGCCTTCACCCCTTTCTTTTCAATAAAAATTAAACTGGCTTCAAGCAGACTTTTTAAACCATAAATAAGTAATTTGTGTAAAAAAGCAATTACGATATCAGAGAGTTTTTAATATTGAAGACGAAAGCATTTGTCAAAAAAATCAAGATCCTACTAATCACTTAGTGCTATTAAACTGTTTTTCTAGTACAATTTAAGTCAGAAAACAGCAGTGATATTTTCACAATTCATTTGGAATCATTAAAAATGTTTCATTAGTTTTATGTTGCATGTAGATGATTTAAATGCCCACTGATAGTGTAAATTTATTTTTTTAACACTTTGAGACTTTCCAACCGTCCCGCTATTTATTTTATAAACGGCTTTAGTGTCATATGAATCATTCAAGTATAAGGAAGAGTCTTAAAAGTGACCCTTGTCATATAAATAAGAAACATATCCGAGTTATATACAAAATTGTAAAAAAAAAGAGAAGGCGCTTATGAAAGTAGAGGGGAATTGGGTTACGCTTAAAGGGAGTATCCACGCTAGCTGTTTACCTTACTAGAGTTAATTCTAAAATGCTTAAAACTTTGAACTGTTTCACTCTCTTTGCTTTTTCTCTTGGCAGGTCGCTTGATACTATGAGTAACTTAGCGATTGCAACGAAATAAAAAAAAAAACTGAAATACTATGTATGTGAAAACATAAATTAAAATCAGTACAACTGAAATTTTTTGATGAAGTTTCTAACATGATTTTTGTCCAACAAGAATAAAAATTTTAATTTATGAAAATGTACAATTGGAATTGCAATAGCTGGTTTCTACAGTTTAAAAATAATATTTACGATTTTTGCTTAAAACTGTTGTTTAATTTAAAGAAGAGTTGTTTATCCCTTTATATTAAACAGGTGCACACTGTAAAATTCACGTATCGCAGAAAAAAAATTATTTAAAGCTAAGAATTAAAAAAAAGTGTGTTTATTGTACGAAAAATAAACTTTTTAGTTAATTATTCAAATATTTTTCGTAAAGAAATATTTAAAAAAAATATTTATATTGAGCAGATATCTTCAGTATGAATATTCCCGCTCTATTTCTAAATAGGCTGTAAATATGATGATAATTTTGTTAAATTAAACAAACAAAATAAAAAGTTAAATTGGCTATAAATTTTTTTTTCTTCAGCGGAATTCGAAACAATCAATTTCTCTTGCGGTCATTCTTAACAGAATTTGGTATGTTTTTCTGCCATTGATTTGGAAAATATTCCTGTTCCTAATGGTTTATAATAAAGGTATTGAAAAAATTATTTATGTCTTTTAAATTTAGGAAGACAATGATAAAAATAACAATAAAATTATTTTTAATTACAAAAAAAAAAAAAAATTGACAAGAACATATTAAAAAAAATTTTTTTTCTGTGTCTCCTTAAAATAATATTATTGTTTTTTAAACAAAATACATACATATATAAGTAAATTTAACAAAATTTCGTTAACTTAAGAGGATTTGTTAAAATCTACATGTTTTTATTCAGCTTAAAAAACTAGATTAAATTTAACTTAAAAAATTGAATTCTATATGTTTTACAAAATATAAAAAGATTTAAAAGAATAGAGGAAAATTAAATCAACTCAAGGAATAAATGATTGGTTAAATTAATTTTATACGTCGTTTTTCTTACGATGTATTACTACTGTTTTTACTAAAAATTTCTTAATTTATAAATTTTTTTCTGTTCTCTAGTCAAATTAACAGATTTTACAATAGTATTTGAAAACAAAGTCTTTTAATTTGAATAATAACTGTTTAAATAAATTTGATTAGTAGATAAAAATAAAAATAGCTTGATTTAATTATTTTTATCGTTAACGTTTCTCAAAATTTGTTCGTTAATATTTTCTATGAAATTTGATTCAGTGGATTTTAATGAAAAATATATGGGAAAAGTATCATTATGGGATTTAAGTAACAAGAAGGTATAAAATTATATTCCACATAATTAGTTCTTAATTGAATTAAACTAATAATAGAATCTTTTAACAATAAATTGACGAAAATGTATGGCTAAAAATTTTTGATGTCACAACAATATTCAAATATTCCATAAAAAGTTATCATTTTTAAATTAAAAAAGTGATTAAAAATACTCCTGACAATAAACGTTAAATTATTTCATTAACATCAATATGAAAATTGATTATTTGGAATTTTTTATTAAATGGCCATACGGATATAATTTCCCTGCAACAACACATTTCATTTTTTTAACAATAAATATTTCATGTGAATATTTTGCAATATTTTTATTTCATCAATTTTAAATAAGCAAAGAATTCATAATATAAAAGATTATTTATTTAACTTTTAAATCATATTATATTTCTTTTAACATATTATTTCCATTACTTAAAAGATTAACTTGTTTTTAATAACAATTTATCAAATATTTAAGTTTCCTCATTATTTTATCATGAAAAACTCTTACTTCAATTGTTATTGTTATCTGCATCAAAGTGTTTTTTTAACATCCAGATAATTAAAAACCCAACACGTGTTTTAGTAATTACAGTGATTATAATTAAAGCCTAATGTAGCAAAAAACTTATGCTTTTTAATTAACAACTTGAATTTCAGAGGAAACTTTAAAGTATATATAAAATTTTAAGAAAACCTTTTTTTGGACAACTTTGAGATATTTTTTTAAATGACATGCAAAATATAATTTCAAACTTTTTTACTCTTACACAAGAAGAAGAAAAATATTTATGTATGTGATTATAAATTTAAGTTTGTATTTATAAATTAAAGTTTGTCTACTACAAGCAACGACCAAAAATATTTAAGTAAAATATTTATTATATAAATTAATACAATAAACAAAAACAATTTTCTAATTTATTTAATTAATAATAAAAACAAAAGTAAAGCGAAAAATAAAAGCAAAAAACTTCTTCAAAAGTTAAGGAATTATTTTTGACCGGCAAGCCAGCAGACAAACAGACAGACAACTAGTCAAATTTTTATAAGTTTGCCCAATGTATGTAGTTGCCAGATTTAATATATATTAAATCGTCAACCTTGTTACAAAATAGTTAAAATTGTCAAAGTTAAATTTTTTTTTATTTAAACAAGTGTAGATGAGGCTTAACACTAAATACGTAGCCAAAATTTAACTTTTTTTGGGATTTATTTTAGCAAATCGTTTTAAAATCACTGTTCTAAAATGCGAGTAACAGGAAGAACTTTCTTTTTTTATGGTATCCTAGAGTTGTAAGTACCTTAGGTGGTCTTTTTAAAATAATTTATAATAAATGAAATGTTTACGCAATCAAATTTACGTCGTTACTATAAAGTTAAAGTTGCTTATGTGGTGCTAAGCAGAGCTTAGCGAACAGGCTATAATTTTGATATACAAATATTTAAAGAACCTGCCCCATTAAATTATGTTTTAAGCAATTTAATATAGAGAATACTGATAAAAGTAGTTCAATAGTTATAGTTTTCCTAAATTTTTTTTTAAATCAATTTTAATCGGTGGAAAATTACATTGTTATTTCTAAAACACATCAACATTAGTTATCAATTTTAGTTATAAATAACACTTATCCTTTGTGAGTGAATCACGAGAAATCGAAAAAAAGTCTTTGAAATAGTAATTTTTTGCAACCGAAATAATAATTTTTGAAGACTACAAGTGCTAATTAAACTCGGAGCTAATATATGAAAGATGTTGAAAATGTTCACAGAGATGTAAGCACTTCATTACTTAGAGATTATTTGTTATAAACTTCACCCAACTGAAAGCTATGGGTTCTATTAGTTAAATAGTTTTAAGTATTGTTAGTTATTATTTTTCTGCTAGGCTTTCCCTACGAAAGAAATTGGAAATTTCTTATATATAACAGTTCTTTAGTCTTCGCTAAAGAGCTAAGGATCCCTCTATAAAGATTCTTTAGTTACGCTTACGAAAGTAAAATACGCCTTCTGGAATACTACCTAATTGTTCTGCATACTTCGTAAATTAACTATTGCTTTTGCCAAAGAAATTAATAAACGTTGTAGAAAAAACAAATTTGCATTAAAATATTTAATTAGCTAAACGTATTTAAATTCAGATTTTTGTTACTTAAACATTTGTTTTTACGACCTTATGCTTAGGCATACGATGAATGTTAAAATAACAACAACGTTTGAAGTTTGAAAAAATATAATTTTACAAGACTGCTGTGAACATTTGCATTACTGCTGAATCAAAATTGATCAAAAGAATCTTAAGCGTAATGTATATTTTGCTTGTTAAATTTTTTTGATTGCAAATGCCAAATTAATAGCTTTTCGTTCTCTTTCGTTTATCGTAATTTAGTTTTTCTTTTTAATCTCAAGTTCTAAAGTAAAATCTTCGACGAGGAATGTTCTTCTACTTAAAATATTTGTCGGCAGTCTGGCAGCTCTGATTTTAAGATGGATGAATTGTTTGCTTGCTCACAAAAAATACGTAAACGTTTTTAACGTTTTGTAGCGAAAACAATTTACATGAAAAACACATTAAAAGTGTTTACTGACATACAAAACTTTAACTTTTTTTCGTTCTTTCGTTTTTTCTTTCGTCACAAAAATAAACAACAACAAAACACACCATCTCCAAATAAATGAACTTCTAAATACATAAAAACTAATGAATATGTTTAATTTAATAAAAAGAATTTGTTTGTTGTTAGTTTTTCTTCATCTTCAGTAGAGAAATATAAAAAAGTTTTCTTAAGATTTAATTTGTTTAAAGCAAAATACTCATTTATTTTTTTTTTTTTTTTACTTTTGTTAAAAGTTAAATAAAGTTGTATTTAAATCTCAATTTAAGAGCCATACGGCCGATTGACAAACAGTGGTGATATTCGAACAAAAATCTTCTGACTACGCTGAAAGAGTCACTGGACTTCTTGAATTTCTGAACATAATAATAAAATTCATAAAATCCACTCACTTTCACTTTCTGTTAAAAACAATCCGGCCAGAAAATTTATATTTAGAATAATTAGAGCTGAAGGCTCTTAGTAATTCATTGAATAAAAATGTTAATGTTTCTTATGACCAAATAAATTTTAGTTTTTAACTATTTGTAATTTGTTTTCTAAAGATTTAAATTTGTTTTTGTTTATTTTTACAAATTTAATTAAAAACAACTTTTCCATTTTCATCGAAATGTGTTTTTTGAGTTTTGTTTTTTTTTTTCATTCAGTCACTTGTTTGATGTTTTCGTTTGGCAGTTTGTTGCAAAAGAAAAAAAAAACTGAAATAGAAACAAAAACAAAAACAAGTTTTATTTTGATAAATTTATTTATGTCATAAATAATTAACGAAAACATGCGTTAGAAAATATTTTAAATAATTAATGCAGGTTGAGATGTTAAATTGCAAATTAATCAAAAATATTTTTTCTACATGTTTGCCTAAAATTTAAATTTTTTTTTATATTTCTTAAATAAATAAAAAATTTACTATTTTTTAATAGTTATATAACTATTTTCGCTTATATGTATAAGTTTGTGTTTTTTTACTTCGCCAATTAAAGAAAATTAATGTTTGTTAAATTATGTAGTCATTCAAAAGCCATAAATTATTTATTTACAAAAGTTTCACAAAAATAATTAAAGTATAAACTACAACCCATGTTTATATTTAATGAGTCAAATAATAAAATTTAGATTTAATTTCGCAGTTTGACATTTTAAGCTTTTGCAATGTGAACCACATTTAAATTTGTTCTTTTTTAAGTTGTCAATCCTTCATAATTAAATGTTTTCTCATTTAAATAATAATAATATGTGATTACATTTTAAAAATGTTACTTTGTTAATTTTTAAAGAGTAGATAGATACTATATGAAATGATATTAGTAAGCGTTAACAACTAAAATATCGTTTTTTTTTTTTTTTTTTTGTTGTCAAGGCAGACAAAGTTATTGTTTGGTTAGTTTTTAGATTTATTAATAATTTTAATGAATTTTACAAATCAAACCTTAAATCAAGTGACGTTTATTTTATTTTTTTCACTCTTATAATTTCTCTACAAATTAATCCTGATATTAAAACCACCAACAATTTTCCCCAAAAAATTTATAAAAATACGGTCAAAGTTTTATCCAGTGAAACGAATTCATATCGTTGGTATAAAATGAAGATCTTGGCGAAATTAAAACTATGAATGCACATTGCTTTTAAATGAAATAAAGAAAGTTTTCACCCACCACATGAGTAACATATTTTTGTAGCATTATTTTTATTTACCTAAATATTATGTTCAGAAATAATTAACGCACAGTGAGAGAGGTGGCTAATCTCGCGGTGCTTTGTTATAATTTCGAAAATTGTAACATGCTTCAGGTTAATTTTTATTTTTATAGAATTAATATTTTATTATTTAAAATGTGTTTCCAATAAATTTAATAGTTTTTTAATTTACCTCTATGTTTTCTTTATTTTTTATTTTTAATTTTTTATATAAAAAGAAACCAATCTAAAGAGAAGTGTCTTTTGTTACAATGAAAGTAAGTTTTTAAAGTGCTTACACCTAAAAAAGCTGCTTGACATCATCACCTATCTGAATGTGTTTTCAAAAGCACAAGCAGAAAAATTTAACGTGACTTAAATTAAAATTTGACAACTAATTACACCAACAGAACCACAAAATTGTTTTGTTCTTCTCTCTGTAAACGAAGCATGGCAACAATCAAACATTAATAAGAAATGCAATCGAAGCATCTTCTCAAGAGGCACACAGTCATTTCAGGAGCAAAACAATAAATTCATTTATAATTTAGATTTACTTTCTTACACTACGACAAAAATCAAAATCTCATTTTGACTTATTTCTTAGAAATTTTGCTATGATGCAGCGCAAAAAAGTATTTATTTAATAGTTGCTACAATTTTAACACTTGTTAGTTATTTAAATCCTTGAGAAACTAGCAGTCCTTTCTGGATGGAAGGTGGCTGGCAGTTTGGTGTTGTTAAATTTGTGTTGCAAATCAAACCGCATGTTTATGTTAAATATATTTAACATTTTCTTTCTCTCAATCTAAAATGCTACACATATTTGTTTGGAATGAATGCGACTCTGCTCGTTGTTGCATGTTTTATTTACACGTAAATTATATACATGAGTACTTAAGTCAGCACATCTACAGGCATGATTTATGATCTTCGTAGACAAAAGTGCAAAAATGTGAAGAAAAAAACAGTTAGGCTAAAATTGCAAGTGGCATGCATTACCCAAAAAAATTTCAAAGTTAAATTAATTTTCTTATATCTTTGACTGCCACGCTAATAACGGGCTTAAAGTAGAAAAGAACAATACGGGTTTTAAAGAACTAAAATTGCATGTTTTTATTTAAATAAATAAAAATAATTATTCAATGCTAAAATAAAAAAGTGTCATTAACATTGTAACAGTGGCATTATTACAGCACCATTAGATACTCCGCAGATATGAAGTGTGCGGGCATCCCTTTCGTCTTTTGTTTATTAAGTTACATAAAGAATAATAAATGGACGCAAAAAAAAAACAGAAAAATAAAATATTATACCTACGACGTTATGGAAACCTTGGGAGCCTATAAAACGTATTATTATTATTATTTGCCACCCATTTTTTATATCGGTCAGAGATCTATGAAGTTTTGTTTGCTAAATATCTGTAAGAAAATAAAAACGTTATAAAAAAAATTGTCTCATTTGTGCCGGTGCTGTGTGTGTGTACAGCCTGATTTAATTTTGTAACCAGCTGTAAGGTGCGCGGTTAAGTAACTGTAATCTAAAAATAATATTCAGCTCGAGCTTAGTATTTAAGTGGCCAGAGATAAAATGAAACCAAATACGATTGCGCATTAAGTTTTGATAAGCTAAAACATGTGGCTTAAAGGCTACAAAATTAGTACAGCAAAGATCTAATATGAAAGTTGTATACCTGAAGCAAATAGTCAAAAACAGGAAGGATCTTATTGTGCCTATTCAAGGAACTGAGAGATAAACAGCATTTTAATTATGCTAAATTCTTAGTTTTTAATTTTAATAAAAATGCTTTTAAGTTGACCTACCTACTACTACTACACTATTGAAAATGTTTCACTGTTTAGTATCAAAATGGATACAAAAAATATCATAACTTTTTTCAAAAAAGTTTTTAGTTGTCATAAGAAATAAGAAATTGTAAAAAATGTAGAATAACTTTAAGTTTTTAAGAGGAAAAATTAAGATAAAACTGAGGAATTTCGATTTGGGGTCCTCAAAGTTAAACATCCTTCTAAAAATAATTGATTTGCCTTCAATTGTTATAAAATTACTTAGACTTCAGCTTTCAAATGCAAAATAAAATGTCACTCTACGCAGCACATTCTTTAAAACACAATATATGTGGACTCATATCAGGAACTCTCATTCTGAAAATTATAATATTTTTGGCCGAGATACGAGCCAACTGTATTACATAAAGGTTTTCATTTATTAATATAAAAATTCCCTGTTTTATGTTTCTTATCAGCCAAAATTATAAAAGTTTAATATTAAAAAAAGCTAAGCTGTTTATTGATTTAATATTTGACAGATTTTAAAATGTTTGCACATAAAATTTTACATCATGTTTAAAACACGTAAATTTTTAATGTTTTTGTTATGATTTTATGCCTTTTACGTTTTGTTAAAAGTTGTAAGTATAAACTTTTTCAACCTGAGTGAATTTTAAGAACAAATACGTACGTAGACCGTTATTTAATTTCATTCCATCAAAATTTGATTTTTCCTTACGAGTATATGAATCGACTTTAATTCAAATTTAATTCAACGCGTTTGAAAATAGGGCGTTTTGGTTATAAATGTTTATCAACGCTATGATTTGGCGCGTTTTGTGATGGAGACTGGTGCGTTTTTTGTTTTAAAAAGCAGGCACCACAGATTACGAAAGTAACAATTATAAAACTTACAAAACTGAAATAGTACAAAATACTCTTGTTGGGGTTTTGCAACATCGCAAAAACCCTGCATAAATGCGCTATGCAATTCACACAGATAAAGAGAACATTTTTTAAATAACACAATAAGTTTTAACTAGTTGTTATTGCAGAAGTATATAAATACAGGTATTAAAAAAGCAACGAGAAGAAGCTGACAGATCTCTCCATATTAGAAATATTTTGATGTTTTAACTCGCCTACAAATAGAAATCGCAGCTGCTATTAGTATGGAACGTCGATCAGGGAAGTTAAATGTTGTTTAGCAGTGTTGTTAATAAGATTTGTGTA
Source organism: Cistogaster globosa (assembly GCA_937654795.1). Taxonomy (NCBI): domain Eukaryota; kingdom Metazoa; phylum Arthropoda; class Insecta; order Diptera; family Tachinidae; genus Cistogaster; species Cistogaster globosa. The sequence goes on along the minus strand of OW569404.1, from coordinate 83,814,726 downwards.
GAGTTTATTAAATAAAGTAACATGACAGAAACTAAAAATTGTCGTGCTAAAACATAAATAAAATGTAACAATATCATACGATTTAGGCAAGAAAAATATTAGTTTTTATGCCACGATATTGCGTTAAGGTCTCTACGATATATATTAAATTAATTAATTTCATTCAATATTCCCATAATTTTTTTATTTATTTACATTTACATTTACGTTTATAACTTTTGGCAAAATTTTTTTTATACCAATTTAGTACTTCTTCATTTAGAAAAAGTATATTTTGTGGCATTTTTCGATATTGATTTTGTCTTCCTGATTCACCATATTGTGTCATTCATATTACGAGTATGTTTAAAGTTTTACCTTTATTACCAGAATGCACATATGTTTCTTGTTGATGTTGTTAAAATCCCGCACGCAACATGCGGGTGTGGCGTGACGTAAATTTACACCCACAAAACAAAAGAATACACATTTTTCAATATTTTATGTTTTAATGGATAAACATATTTTAAGCCTTTTTTTCTTTCCGTAAATTCTTGTTGCTGTTGTTGTTTAGTGTTAGATTTTATTGTATGAGTGATTTTTTGAAGTTAAAGGTTGTTGGCGGTTTTCAGTTGTTTGGTTGAGACTTTTGCTAAAAATAAGTTGATTTATTAATGTACAAACGTTTTTACTTTTCCTACGGTTGTTTTGTTATGCAAAATTTCCTTATATTATTTCATGTGGTTTTTTGGTTAAATCAAAGCTTTAAATGATGAAAACAGATAAGCTTCTGTTTAATAAATGAAATGTGGTAGCAAAATATCTGGCAACCGCTGACACTTTACGTTGCCACTCAGAGCAAAATTTGAAGTTTAATATAACAAGAGTAATTTTCACGGATCTCTACATGAAATTGTGCAGGATGGTGTATAGAGAATTTGTGAAAAGACTCTAAATTGTTATTTATAATTTTACTTGGGTTTATTAATTTCGAATATCGGTGAGTGAAAACTACTAAAAAGACTTAATTTTTTAAATATTCCTGTTAATCTAAACATTCCTTTTAACATTTATCGCCAAGTTCAATTTTTTTTACCTGTATTTCCTTTAATTTAATTTGATTTAATTTTATTATTTTATGACATTTATTTTTCAAATACCATCAAGGGCTAGAAAAATTTTTAAATACAATTTTCTGGAGCTGGTCTCTTTATGTCTTGCAGGCAGAGTTTCCTCCAGTCATTCTTCAAGTTTTTGAAGCATAAAGCGCATCTTATTTGACTCTTATCTTTTTTCACCGAGCCACAAACTGAACGCAAAAAGTGTCGTATGTGCTTGATTCCTGTAAATGATGATTTAATATCAGATATTTTTGTTTTTGTGTTAATTGCGTGCAAGAGTTTTATGGGCTTCGCGTTTGTTAGGCTACACGATCAGGTTTAGTTTTGATCGATAGTAAACGAGGCAACCATCGCGCCATGAACTATGTAGTAATGTCACGTTCTAAAAATAATATCGTGGATTTAATCGGCGAATTCAAGGTTCTGGATGCCCGACAACAATTGAATCCGTTAATCAAAATGCTTTGATCAGAGTTTTCGTAAGCGATCTATTGTAAAAAAGAACTTGACTGACAAATTTCCCTTAAAATTGTCCAGCCATCTGTTGATACATAATATTTTTCAAAAACCATAATTTGAGCAGCACTCTTATACTTTTTACGGTGAAATGAATAAAATTCTTCAGCCTTTAATTTTTGCCAAAATATTTTTCTAATAGATTTATGAACCTGTCTTTAAAGTATTTTAGTTTTATAAATAACATCCGGTATTTTTTTGATAAAAACTGTGAGCATAATGTGCGACCCTTTTTTAAGAGATAAAGATATTTAAAGGCACATCATAAATTCTTTAAGATTCGTATCTAATTTTGCACCTTTTATTTCTCACTGTCCCAAAACTACCTTCCATAAAAATAGAAATAAATCTGTAAAAAATTCCGTATTTCTTGCTTACTTTCATAAACGTTAACTGGCTGAAAATATTTAATTAGAATTTTGTTGATCCCACATAAATATTTTTGTTTGCATGTTTTTTCTTTTTTCTTTTTGCTGGATCACGAATGAATGCGACCATCATAAAAACCTTCCCAAATTTGAACCTTTTAGTTTATGTCTAATCAATAATGTTGTTAAAGTTCTCTAACATTTGTTTTTTAGTTTTATAATTTGAATTTTATTTAAATTTTGAAATGCTTGTGACCACTAAAACTGTTTGAATGTGTTGGCGTTCTTAACAAATTTTTAATTCACCTTAATGTTTTATTTAAGGTTTCAAAATATCCCCAACCACATATTAATTTGTACTGGCTTTTCTACTTCTAACATCTGTGTTGTTTTAATTAGACAACTATTAATTGTTGTTTAATTTAATTTTAGTTATAATAAATAATTATGACTCGTTTTTTAATTGTTACAAATAAATTTAGATTAAATAAATAGAATTAATTCTGTTTCAAATGATATAAAAAATGTCATAAATAATTAAAACCTGGTGTTGAATTTTTGATCAATCACTTACGCCTCTTGGTGTTTGGGTGTTTAAAATAGGAAAACAAATTTAAATGTTGCTTGTTTAAAAATGCAACTAAAATTAAGTAAATATGAATTTATAAAGGCATCAATTATCTAACTTTAATTTGCATAAAAGTTTCTATTTTGCGTCTAATCGATTCAAGCATAAAAGTTTTTTCATAATTCTAATAAATGCGAATAATTTTAAAAATAGATAAAGAACCAGAGGCCCATAGTATCGATTGGAATTTTTATAGAATTTAATTTAAAAAATTTAAAAGAAAAATTATAGAAAAAATATTCTTTTTATATATAAATAACTTTATGTCCTAGCGTTGCGTCGATCTAAATTTAGGGTCTTTCTACGCAATGTGCGGCTATGTATTTTTTGAACAAGGTCACATGTTGCCATAAAAGTCATTACTGACGAACGCGTCGACCAATTTCCTGTCAACTTTAGATAACTATTTAAACGAACAAACCCTAAATTTAATCGTTTTCGGTTTGACCGTTCGAGAGTTATATAATCACACTTTGCAAAAAAAAAAATTATATACAGATTAAGTCTCTTTTTAAGTTGCTTGTGTACATTACACAATAACGTTTCCCAGGCAAGATTTTATTTTCGTTACCTTTAATCGCTGAAAGTTATTTATCGGGTAAAATAAATTTTAAAATGATAAAATATCGATGCACTTTTACTTTAAATAAGTTATTTAGGCGATAGAAGGCGATAAGCGAACAGATTTATTTTTATTGTTTACAGTAGAATTTGTTAGTTATCAGTTTTTAGCTTTTTACGAAATTTTTTAGTCTGTATAAAATTTTTTCAGGTATCGATATTTTATTTTAAGTAAACCAATCTTTTCTCTCTTTTGCAAGATACAAGCTGAGGATATTGCAGTCACCTTCTACAGTGAGAGACCATATACATTTAAAGGAATAAACCGTTAGTAAGGGTGTTGTCTATTTTTCAGGATCTGTAACAAGGGCAGTCGCAAAGCAATTTTTTTAAGATCGCATTAATCAATTTGCAAAATCGTTATTCTCCTATTTTAGCGAAACCTCTTGTGAAATTATGGCATCTTACACCACAATATACTTTGATACAATATAACTTGACACTTAGTTATAGTGGCTTTTGGGTTGCACTATAAAAATTCAGAAGAGCCCATTCACACATTTAGAGATCCCTAATAACGAAAACACTTCGACCCTACATAAGAATCAATATTCTTTCGACCAACGCCAATAGATATTTAAAAAAAGTTACTGGTGCTAAGTTTTTTTTTTGCTGGGGCCCTAGCTTAATATTACGCACGCTTATTGCCAACATGGCCGTAGTGATCATAGACATAATCTCATCCCTATCTCATACGAAGTGATGGCCCTTAGTATAACTTAGATATCGGATACCAAATATATTTTTCCTGAAAGATCGTTGGATATTTCCTACTGGGATAACTCGTTGAGACTAAGACAAAAGATAATGTCCCTTTGTCGCCATTTACCAGTGAACTAGACCTTAGTTGCCCTTCTCGAGCTTCCAATTCTGACTGTTTCACAGGTCGCTGGCAGGAATAAAGACATAAGTTTTGCTGTCAAAACTTAAAGGCGCATATTTTTATCTTGAATTAAATACAAGCAGTTGTAAAAACAAGTTATCTGACCTTCAAAACTACTGACTAAAATGAATATCCACACATGATTTTTTTTAATTTGTCGGTTTTTCTCAGTTTCATTTCATAAGGTCAGGGGTGGAATCGTTTGAAAGTTTTTTGTCTCATGCCATGCTTTTTAAAAGTTTTTGTATTCATTCATGAACCTTAGATTCACTCTATTTATTCAAAATTAAATTAATATACGGTACCCATTACAAAAAAAAAAAAAATGTAGACAAAAGAAAAGAACTAACTTTTATACCACTCAGGGTCTTTTACGTCTAGCAGTATCCCTTTGTAATATTCCATTTATATTTTTAACAAATTGTTAATTTATTATAAATTGCGCACATCAAATTACTAAATAATTTCTAAACAATAAATTAGTTGTTGAAGGATATAAATCTTCTTTAAACTAATGTTTATTAAATAAATTTCAAAATATTTGCCTAAGTCTCATATTAAACAGGTACCAACCAGTTTAAGAAAGATATTGAATAAATTCTAACCATAAAAAGTAATTATAAACCCATACGCCCACTTAAACCAAAGTCCTTATAAACAAAAACTCTATTGATATATTGACTCAATGGCAAGTACTCGTAAAGAAAAACAACAACAAAAAACGAGACTTATTAACGACAGCAAGAAACAAGGACTCATAAAAGGATACAGAAACGAATGCGAATGGCAAGACAGACAACACCCAAAACGCTGCAAAACAGTGAGAGACGTCATCAAGTTGAAGAGAGTCATTAAGTAGGAGCTCAACCAAACATTATTGACTGTCTGTAGTAGTTATTTAGTAATAAAACCCCTATTTAACGGTGTGTATGTGTACGACGCACGTGTATAGGTGTGTAAATAAAGAGAGTTTAAATATTAACATTTTATTGTTATGTCTGCGTTGTGAAATTGTAAATTATGCTTTCAAAATTTGTTAGGTTAGTTAGGTACCAGTGTTTGGTTTAATGTTTTCATGAATGAAACTCCCTGCTGGTTTAAGTGTGCCTTCGTTTTAAGTTGCCCTTAAGAAAATTTTGTAAAACTCAGCTGGACGTCTCAAGATATTTCTTGGCCTGCTAACAGGAGCTCTAAGATCACGCTGTTAAATCAAGATCAATGTCACAGCGTTAACGACAGACAGACAGCCAGCCTATTGATGTTGTTGACAATTTTAAATTCAATTGGAAAATTAACTTATTTTCTTTCTTCAGTACAGCAATACGCGCATTTAAAGTGCTCAGGTTTCAATCAGATTTTTTGTGAGATTGTAAGTGTTTTTTAAGGGTCACTGCAATTTGTATAAATCAATGTGACATTTTTAAAAATATTAGACAGATTTGTGTCGCCTCTTTCAAGTGGTGTGGCCAGTTCTTCATATTTCTGAGTGTATGAAGCAAGCGATTAAGATTTTTTCTAATTTGTTTAAAACTGTTTCAAAGAGGCAAAAAAAAATATCTTGTAAAATTGTTAAAAGAAACTATTTTTTGGATAAGGGTCGGCTTTTATTTATGTAATTTAAATATTCTCTATTGAAACCCCTTTTTCTTATACTTGGCTTTTATTAAGCTCTTTTTTTAACAAATAAACATCAAGTAATAAATCTACAAAAAAAAGACCACGTACAACAAGAACAAGTCTTTTTTATCTTAACTGCCTAAGCGCCGCTTACGGTTTTTAAAAGAAAAATACATAAATAAAAGCAAACCCAATATAAAGCAAATAAATCAAAGTGATCTTTAGTCCCAAAATCTGAGTTTAAGCATAGAAAATACTTTAAACCGCTCATTTTTTGGTTTGTAGTTGCTTAACTTTGTTTAAAATGTGGCTTCAACATTATTCTTGTAACGTGTTTTCTTTTTTACGTTAGAAAGAAAAATCGTATTTCATGTTTTTGATACTTGAAATTATTATCTGGCGATGGCATTTAATTCAAGTGTCCAGAATATTATTATAGCACTTAGAAAAATCTTGTTGTTTTAAGATTTTATTATTAGTTTTTTTTTGATGCACCGACTGCCAGAGAAAAATTCACAATTATTGACATTGTTAAATGAAATTTACCCGCAGCATCTTAGACTTCGTAATACTAGCTACTCAATATTGTCACTTCAGCCTTAGTCGAACTAAGACAGTAAACACCATTAAAGTTAGCCGACGGCTCTTGAAAAAATCTTGTATTCGAGCTTATTTAAGATGTCTCTCACAGATAAATAATGACTATTTTGTTTTATTGGTGTTTGCATTTATTTGTTTTGTAAGAAAAAAATAACAACAACAATTGTCAACACTGCAGTTGCAATATTTGTTTTCTTTTTTTATGGTTGTTGTTGTTTAACTTTTAAATAAATAATAAAATGTCAACAACAAAGGATTGCATGAGTGTCATAAAAAACAAAACTGGGAAAATTTTTAAATATTTTTAAAGATGTAATAAAATGTAATAAAATTCCCTAAATTTAAACGTTTACTAACTCATTTCTGGAGGGGCCAAGTTAATTAGTCATAACGTTGTGTAATAAATCACGTAATAAACAGTTTATTTATTTAATTTTAACACTAAAAAGAGTTTACAAAGAAAAGTTTGTGATTTTATTTATTTTATACTTCTTTGTAAAAGCCATTTTTATTTATAAAAAATATAATTTACTTCCCGGTTGGTTAAAACTTACATAAACAAAGTATTTTTTTATTGCGTTTACAGGTTGATAATTTAACGCGAAAAAAAAATTCCAACGCAAGTGATGCCAGACTGTACTAAATGTATTATTTATTAAAGAGACACTTGAGTATTTTACAAAGAATAAAAAAAAAAAAAACAAAATTTAAATTTAAATTCATAAATGAACAATTATTTAAATTTGAATGCCTTTTTTAATTTATTGTAAAAAATTCTTACGTTAATTAATTACAGTCAGCTTTAAATTGAGTCTTATCTATTTCTCGTTTTGACAATCTTTCTGTAAATAAGATTTGAAAATTAGGTGGCATGTCATGACGTCCAAGTACATAAAGTCCATCAACGTTGGATCATAACGCCCATGGATATTATGAGCATGTTTTAGGGTGTTATATATTTAACAAAGATGCAACGTTCTTATAAACTGACTTGCAGAAAATCGAAGTCAGTGTTGGGTGTACCATAGAGGAGAAATCCTTGCGCACGGCCAACGGCCAAAGGCCGGCTACTAGGAAAACTTTGGCAAGCAAAGCCGTTGTTGTTTTTAGTGCGTATATTTTGACACTTTCCTAAGTGACATTATGACCAAACTAAAAACGACAAAATTTCAGTGTACATTATGACATTTTTCAAAGCAATATGATGTCACTTTTAAGTACGATATAAAGTCCATGGACATTATATCAGTGGAAACTATGATATGCTACCCAAAATATAGAAATGCCTCTGCAAAAACCAACTAAAAGTTGTCTTTAAATCGTAGCAGCTATAAAAAACTAAGAGTAGTTACACGTTTATTTTAAAATTCGTTTCTAAATTATAAAGCTTTTTAGCAGCCTTAGTTTTAGGCTGAGAATTTTCTTAATATTCTCCACTTTTCCATTATTATTGTATTACATATCGAGCTTTTGCTGCAACAAAGTCATATCTCGAACTAAAATAAATAAATGTTTCTAAAGTTAGAAAAAAATCGTTCACATGTCTGTAAATAGTCAGAAGTTTATTTCTAAAGAAATTTTTTGCATTTATTTCTAAAGAAATTTTTTGAATTTGCGTTATGTGCTTTTCAATTATTCTTTGTTCTATTGAAGTTAATCTCGACTGGTATTAAGTTAATCGGATTTGTTCCGCCAATAAATATTATTACTCGTGACTGTTAATTGATGTTTCATAACTGCAAAACTTTGTATTGACATCAATTATGGCATCAATCAACGTTTGGGTATTCTGATTTTATGTAAATATCATTTTTTCCTTGTTGCCCTTCAATCACCGCCATCTATTTTTACCCAGAACAGTTCCGTGTTTAATAGTACCAGGTTATATGCTGTTTCGATTCCTCGCACAAGAGCTTTACACCTTACATTATTACCAATTCTAGAGTACCAAAAACACGAAAAATGTTTTGCTATTTCGTGTGGCCAACTCAAATTATTATCATTGTTTTTTTCTTTTTTGATTTAATTTTGTTTTTGAAAAACAAAGGCTACTTTTCGAAACTTTGAAGCTTTGAAATTCAATATTTCAGGAATGTGTTTAATTTTTTACTTTTTATCGCAGATTTTTAATTTAACAATATTCCACACAAAAATTAGATAAGACGTTTATGTACTTTTTTATATTTCCGTACTTATATGCACAAATACATGAGTACGAAATCGTACATAGTCCCAGTTTACATTAGTCAATTTTTGTGGCTGCAATTTTTCTCTTTTGTTCTTTAAAATTGCATTCGCGTTTACATTGTACAATTTTTATTGCAGCAATTTTAATAGATGTATGCATGTGTGTATATATTTGTTAACTTCATATTTAAAAAGAAAAGAGGGAACAAAACGAATTGCAAGAGTACGCGCATATGTGTACCCATTTTAATTCCTCTCTCCCTTCTCATCCATAAAATAGGAATTGCAGCGACAAAAATCGTCCAATGTAAACTGGGACATACTGCGATATAATCACGTCGAAAACAAAGGAGTTTGACAAATATTAATAGTCTTCGAATAAAAATTAAACAAACGTTTTATGTGAAAATACAAATTTTATTTAACAAAAAGCAATAATTTATTGTTTTGATTAAAGCTGCTTAAACTAATTTTAAATTCTCACAAATAAAAAAAAAAAAAAAGTGTTTATATAAAGATGGATTGATTTTAAGTTAAAAAAAAAGGAACAGAATTTAAGCAGCAGAACTACAAAACTGGAAAATATGAAACACAACAATTATTAAAAAATTGTGGATTTGAATAAAATTTAAGAAATTTAAGAGAAAAGATGATTTTCAAATTGGAGGATCATATTTTTTCCGCTATTTTTCGTATAAAATAGTCTTGACTTTACTTCTATTAGTGCACATATATTTTTTCAATTTAAATATATATCCATGATTTTATCATAAAACTTTGCTAAATACTGGTTGCTAACTTAAACTTGAAAGTTCTTAAATTGATTTTTTTTATGTGATTAAATGAAAACATTTTAAAAAGTGTTAAATTTTTGTTTTTAATAGACCTAAAACGTGGTGACATTGTTATACCACTTACGTCAATGACCTTATGGAGCTATTATTTTTTAATTAAAATATATTAAATGCCAATTAAAATTACAGGTGTTAGAAATTTTATGAAAAAGGAAATTAATTACGCAAACAAGTTTTGTAATAAATTATTAAAAAAAAAATCAATTTAAATGCGTTTGAATTTTACAAATTTATGAGCAAAAGATTTTTCTTCCGTTTTGTTTTGTAAAACACGCATACGCACACACATACCAAATGCTCAGATCCCGTCATCCAACCCAAGCCAGCCTGTTCATCTATGAGAGCAATTTCCTAGTAATTTATGATCAAACCGCCTTAACAATTTGACCATACGCCAGATGAAAAACAAACAAGTCAACTGGATAACAGTTTGCATACCGCAAACATAAAATAAGTATCAACATTCGTACATAAAAAAGCAAAAACAAAAACAGCATCGGCAACAGCAACACAACAATGAAGTAAAAGAGCCAACAGAGACAGCAGCATCAAGAAAACCACAGTGTTGCATCTTGAACAACAAAATACCCAGAATTTTAACTGATTGTTACTCTGGGGGTTTCTAAACTCTGTGTCTTTTACTCCTTTACTCCTGTGTTTTTTTATTTAATTTTTCATTTGGCATGAATTTTGTTCAACTTTTATTTATTTTATTTTGTGGGTAATTAAAACAACAGAAATGGAACTTCAAAAGAGAAGCTTTTGTGAAAACGAAACCAAACTTGAACTGAAAATGCAAAAAATATAAATAAACGTTGTATGCATTTCTGTATGTGTGGTATTGTACAGTGTTTTACATTTTGTAGCAACAAAAAAAAATGTAACTCATTATGTCACAAATTGAAATGTTGCAGTAAATAAATGGCCAGCATGCCACATTAGACAGGCCAACAAAACAGACTTAAAACAAGGCGGCTTTATGCAAAATATATATTAAAAAAAAACAGATGAAAAAAAAAGAATAGACAATCGGATGTGTGTGTAAATATATCAATGCAGTTCAAACGTTGTGCCAAAAATTTGTTTTAATGCAAATAAAGCAAATTACTAGGAACAAGCTTTTGTTTTCAGTATTTCAGAGCATTTTTCGGTTATTTTCTTCTTGGTGTCGGTACCTATTTTATTGCTATTCAGCCACAAAGCCATGATATACTTTTAAAATTATCCCAAAAAACATTGATATAGTGGCGGTATAAGAAAGAGAGTCACCAGATTTTTTGCGGCTAGATGTTCTTTTATTTGTAATTTTTTGACCTTTTATTTTTCGCGTTTTTTTTTTTCTTTAAAGAAATGTTGCAATCCTTTTTCTGTCCCCCCTCTCAAACGAAAAATATATCCCTGTGTTTAAAAATACAGTTGTGTGAGTTGAAATTCAAGAAATAATGAAAGTTATTCATTCTAGAGTGTAAAGACTACATCTTCGATCGAAACTTTACTTTCTTGTAATCTTTTTTGTCAATATTTTTTTCCATTCGGCTGAACATGCATTATGTTAGATGATACGGGTTAGAATCTCAGGCGCTACTAATCATGGTTTTCTATAATAGCTGTGATATACAGAGTCCCTTCCTTTGCCGGTACAAAATTACAACATCAAATGATCAAATGGAATAAAACATATATAAACCCAACCACAATATGTTCAATTATATTTATGTCGGATGAAGAATTTGATAGTCCCATTAACAAGAAAATAAATTTCTTCGCAACACTGGCATTATATATAGAACAATATCCCGTTGCAGAACCCATGGAATCCGTCCAAAGTCTTGTAAATTTCTCCATCATTCTTCTATCTCAAAATTCTAAATATCGAGTGGGCCGTAATGCCTTATTTTACCTCAGACCATAACTTTACCCTTTCTACTATGATGGCTCATCCTTATTCGTATCTATAAAATTTTAATTGCAGCCGTAAATTTTTTTTTTACTTAAAACTACAGAACGACAATTATCAACATATCCTCTTGAATGTCGAATGTAGCTGTCGACTACAAAAAAATATATGGACTACAGAACACTGAAAATTAAGTGCTTCTAATCATCTGATCGAGAGAGTCTTTACATATTCAAAAAAAAAAAAAGTTCGCCTGATTATCGAAAACAATAATTTATTTACAAAGCTGTTTTACAGTAAGGATATACTTTAAAAACGACTTTATGGAGGTTAAAATAAATATATTTGAATAAATAAATAATAATAAAAATAAGAAATAAATAAAAAATAATAAATACATTATTTTTTGCATTTTTTTATTTGTATATTTTTTGCATTTAAAATCGGAGGTTATCGATAATAAACGCTTTTTTAAGTTCATAAACAAATAAATTTGGATTTTTCAAATTTAAACGTGCCTGATCAATTTTTAGTATCAAAATTTAAGGGAACTGTTTCTTGCAATACTTTATATCAAAGAGCGCTTTATGTAAATTATTTTAAATAGTTTTTAATCCTGTTTTTTTTTTTTCATTACTAATATTTAGTCTTCAAGCTGTAATATTTTCTATGGTTAGATGTAAAACAACTGAGTTAAACATTTAAGAACAGTGTAACTGGGCCGAAGTTTATGTGTGGATGGCTGTATTGTCCTTTTAATCTTAATCTGAAGAAAAATCCAAATTATTAAAAAGTTTATTTCAAACAGAGGAGTTTTACGTCAATTAAAAATTTTTCTTCTGTATTAATATTTCTCTTCTAGAGTTTCAGGTCAAATTTAAAGTCAATTTAGAAACTTTTCGTGCCGGCTGCCATAAAACTTCATAAGCACAGGGAACTTGTTGCTTGTGTCAATAACTTATTCAGCTGTTATTATGTATTTTTTTTTTTTTTTTTTTTTTTGTTGAAAAAAAGCTACTTTGCAACACCACTAGCGAAAGGATAGTTTTTAATTGAGTTTAAGTTCTGCTAAATATTAGGAAAGTTAAAATTTTTAATTGAAAAATAACTTTAAATATGTTAAGAAGCAAACATTTAAATCAGAAAAAACATCATTTAGAATATTTTTTTTTAAATGTTTATTTTTCCATAGGCAAATTTAACTCAAAAAATGGTGTTATAGAACAATACCAGGTGATATATCGGTAAAACTTTAATTACTTTTATGCAGTATTTATTTTTAAGAATTTTAAAATTTGATTTTTATTTAACCAACTTCTATTGCTTTGATCTAAGAACACCCAAGCTGTTATACAATTGATTAAAACAAAATAACAAACAAGAAAAAAATATGATAAAATTCAATTTTGGTAAACATTTTATTTGTGGTAAATAATTTTTAATCTTGTAGCTTAAAAACATTAGTGTCGACTTACTACACTTGCTCACACATACACACACACACACATTTATTGCGAACAAGCAACACTTTTCCTAAAGAGTTATCAAAGTTATAAACTTCAACATACTTAAGTTGCCATTAAAACAAAGATTTTATTTGACCATCATCGTCATCTTCATCTCTAGTGTTGAAAGTCCATCGTTTTGTGTTGTCTACTTCACATGAACGTACCGCTAGGAGTAAAAATTTAAAACTTTATAACGACCAAGAAATATAAAATAAAAAAAAATAAAAGAAACACGACAAAAAGTAATTTAAAGCAACCGGTGCATCATCGCCAGCCAGCTCTCCAAGCATTCAACCAACCGTCATTATTAAATGCAACACCAACTTTATTATGACCAACTTGCAAAGAACAAAAATAAGTTAAAAAAACAAAGATGAGGAGAAAAGTATTAAACAAATACAAACACTGATTTAAACTCACAATCAAATCAGGTTAACAAACCAACAAGAAAAAAAGACACAAAAATTCATGTCACTTTTAACATTTATACCAAAGTTATGCGGTATTTTCTTCTTGAAATTCAAATTTTATGGAAGCTCATTAAATATAAATTTGTCGTTTATTACATTTACGTAGCAGCTAGCTAGTCAGCCAGCCAGTCAGACAGTACATCCCATTGTTGGAGGGAAAACAAAAGAAACCTTTAAACATTTTGTTGCTGGAGACAAAACAAAAAAAAAAAAAAAGTGATGGTCAGTGCAAGTGCATCATTAACAGCATCATTGGCATGGTCAATGCCAATGAAACTGTGATTCGCTCGTTTCCTGAATGACCACCATTATATGGATACGTTATAAACGTTGATGTTACAATAAAATAATATAAATTAATTAACCCAAAATGCAGTCATTCATATATTAACTCTACTTTTGGAGAGTGTCTTTTGTTTTTGCCCATTTTGTGATAGCAGCCTGCATTCTTTTCGTTTAGGTGTGCAATCGTAAAAATTTGCATTTCTTTGTTTTAAACCGGCTTTGCGTGTCAAGAACTCAATAAGATTTCATGCCGCAAAACAAACTGTAAGAATAAAGGGATGGAATATGCCTTTTTTAAGAATAATAATTTTCATTAGTATCATAAATATTTCTGTTGATATTATTGTTTTGCCATTGCCATTACCATAACCACTGTCATTACCATTGTCACTGATGTGTGCGTGCAGGCAGCCGTCTTAATATTAACAGAAATAAAAAAACACATTTTAATGAATTCAATCCCAGATTAAGCTTTTCTTTGTTTTGATCTAAGTTTTTAACAACAATAAAGTTTAAAGCATAAAATCAAAAAAATATTTGTAAGTGGATAAAAATGCAAAAATTAAATTTAGAACTTTTATCATTACAAGCATTTTGAAATAGTCTAATTTGGAAAATACTTATATATTTTTTTAAATTCTAAATGTGAAGTATTAATCATTACAATACTGTAAGTTATGAAAGAGGCCTGTAAGATGCCATGAAAACCTTCCTACTATTTGCTTTTTAAATATTTACAAAATACTACAAATTCTCTCTATGGCTTGTGCTACTATTTTTTTTTAATTTATAGAACTATAAACTCAGGTAGAAATGAAAGTTCCCTTTCATATCAAAAGCGTTTTGTGAGTAAAAAAGCAAAAAACAAAAAATTAATTAAATATTTTTTTAGCTTTATGCTTTTATTATTATTTAACCTGATTTTATTTTCGGTTTCCGCAGACTTTATGCAGGATTTATCCATTTGCCAGATCCTTACAAGGGAAGATTTCTCGTTCCTCGAAATGACTTCATCTTTAACTTTATTGCGGAGAAAAGCGCTGGGAGCAAAATCCGCAGTGTTTGCAACTATAATTGTTGTCTCCACAGAAACTGCTTGAATGCAATATGCAATAACTTCTAACACTGCAAAGAAGAATATAAAAAGCTCTACCTATCAGCTTTATACGAATACGCCTACTTAACACAGTGGCGCTCCAACAAATCTGTCCAATTTTGAAGAAAGTAACATAAATATTTAGAAGACATTATTGCTAAAATGCTACTTGTTCTTATAAAAAAAAACTTTGACCTTGCTTTCTTTGAAGCGAGTATATGTGGTAAAATCTCTTCTATTGAGTTCCGCTTTATTTCTGAAATTCAACAAGAAAATTTCTAAATAAGTGCTTCTCCTAGGTAAAATTTAATGAACCACAAAATAGGCTAAAATTGTGTGCGTATGCAATAGTTATGATTTAACACTATCACCGCTAGAACTTCAGAATGATTCATATGTTTTTAAATCACTTACCTTTTGCAATTCTTTTAATGACATCATACGAAAGTACAAGAAACTACTGAAAATACAAAGTGAGAAACGAGATATTGCTAAAAGTCATTTTGAGAAATTGTGTTTAGCTCACTCGGACATATGACCCTAAAAATAGTTGTAGACCAAGCAATAATATAAAAAATAGTATAATAGCGACCGTTTAAATTTTTATCGCTTTATCACAGCAATAAAACAGTTTGTGCAATGAATCATTCTACCAAGGACAAGAGGCTCTGCGACATTGTTTTTAAAATAAGCCGCACATAAAGCACTCAGAACAAAGTGAGACAAAATTATCAAACACCAAACAGTTACTTCCCGGAACCACCACCTGGTACAGATCATCTATCAAAACTTTATTATCTTTTCATTACATTATATAACATTAATAGTTATTTACCAAAGAATATTTAGAACCTTTTTAATTGAAACCAGAGCATATTTCCAAATAAAGTAGAAGTTCAGTAGAAAAACAAAAATTTAGAAAAATGTAATATTGCACTCGAAACACTTCATATCGTTCGACTTTAAAAAAGGTAACATTTCCTTAAATGATTGAGCTTAGTTGCGAGTAGTTGTGACTGCTGGATTATAAAGTATTTAGTCACAATATTTTCTACCAAGTACCCGCTAACCCAAAAATAACTAACCTTATTTTCGCAAGGTTTTTAGGACACTTACATACACACGTACAATCACACACATGATTATACAACAGAAACAGCAGACTGAAAGACTCTTGCCAAATAAGTACATTTTATTTTTCTTTTTTCATTTGCTCCAAGAAAAATGATGCAAAATTCATTTTGAACCACTACAACATGAAGCAAAATTGGTATATTGTTATTGTTGTTGGCGATTTTTGCCATGGTGTTGGCAAGTTATTGTAGGTATTTTGTGAATAACACAAGCTAACAGGAGGGTCCACACATCTGGTCATGATGTTGAGAACAGCAATAACTATCTTCCTCATCATCATCATCATTATCACCATCACCTTTTGCAGTCTACAAAACCAAACATTTCATGTCGGAATTTTTGCAAGAATTTTTCGTGTTGGTTGATGTTATTTTTTTGTTATTTTTTATTTTTGTAAATCTATTTGCAACATAACAGATATTCAAACATGTAGCGGTGTTTATTGAACTTTTTTCGGTGCATGTTTAAGAAAAATGAATTAAATATAAAAAAACATCCGAACAAAGCCCTTAAAAGTACGTATATAAGTTCGAATTAAAGTCAGTTAGTACAGAGCTGTTTTGAAAATGGCGTTAAAAGCTGATTTCGGGGAATTCCTTCAAAACACTGCCGGAAATTTGAGCCAGTCTGGCATGTGGCAACACTGACGCACATCCAGCGTCATTCCACTCGAGAAACCAAACGTAGTGTTTAGTGACTGCTATTGGTTGTACTGTCTTATCAAGTGTATTTCTTCAGTGA
Source organism: Cistogaster globosa (assembly GCA_937654795.1). Classification (NCBI taxonomy): domain Eukaryota; kingdom Metazoa; phylum Arthropoda; class Insecta; order Diptera; family Tachinidae; genus Cistogaster; species Cistogaster globosa. Next base: position 83,798,221 of record OW569404.1, on the reverse strand, counting down.
TAACTAAATGTAAGTGCTCATCAATATGTCGAAACGTAAACAGACGGATATCTACTCTTTCTCTAAAAATAGCTTGGTTTTAGTAGCTCAAGTTCCAAAAATTCTCATATACCCCGCCTTATACAGGACCACCACTTAGCCCCCATAGTTAAATCCCGGATCCGCCACTGTTTATGAGTGGTTTTTTCATTACATTTATTCTAAATAATGAATCAATTTTAATACACTTTTCCTTTTGAACTAAGATCGCGGATTTTATTTTATAAATAATTGATAATATTCTTTATTTCAACCGTTAAATACTTACAACGTCTATTCGGCCGATACAAGTTGGCGTATTTAATTTGTTCAAGACTTCGAATTGTATTTCAGTTGCACTCATCTCAGACTTATTGGCATAGAACATACCCTTTACGTATTTCTACAGATAATCCAATGATGCCAAATTAATGTTCAATGTATGACCATTGTTTCGTACGCTGGCCGTCAAGTAACACCATTCTTTGAAAGCACGTTCTGTCCAACTGCATCTTATCTAATTCAGGACACGCAAATTTTGTTATTATGTCACAAACACGTTCATCGTAGCAACTTTATCAGCATTATTTCCGTCAGGCTAAAAAGCAGACCAATCAATGACTAGTTATTTTTGAAACAACATTCAGTTTTTTATTATCCGTTTAGATGAAAATGTGCCTGCCGCTATGCAAGAGAAGCAGACCTTTACAATTAAGTCACCCATTAAAATCATGACTGATTACCCTACACAACTCTATAAATCATTCACAAGAAAATCTGATAGATTTCGGTCCTACTCGGAAAAGTCGCAATAAAGAAGTAGAAACTTTTAAAAGATTAAGCAAATAGGACAGCTCTGTAAAAAAATCTGACATAGTTTCTGACAGATGTACCAACTGAATCTCAAAATGTGTTGTTGCCTTTTACCACCGCTTCTTTCTTTGCTTTAGGACTACATGTTCAATTAATTCATCTACCAAAGAGGCGCCTAGTACTACTTTTAAAATCCACAAAACATTCAATTGCAGATTTATTAACAAAAAATGAAGCTTTCCTATTTAATATTCTACTTCATCGTCTATCTTCTTTATTACTTTCTTCCTGAAAAACAATTAAATTTTTTATAAATAATCCAAGTATCAACAAGTGACTAATCAGGCGCTCCGAAAATTGACGTAGAGAAAGAACACAATTGCATTAAAAATAAAAACTTAATTTTGAAGTTCTTTCAAATAGTATTCAACTATGTCTATCCAGGTTATATATTTAATCAATAAAAAAAAACAAATAAATAAAAAAAACATAAAATAAAATATCGCAGCTTTTAATCAAATTTCTAACAATTTTACACATTTTATGATCTTTCGCACGATCATAAAATAAAATAAAAACTATACATACGAAACAATTTATTATAACATGAATCATCATCATGAACCCAAACGTAATCATCATTTACAATATCAACTACGGCAGCAGCAGAGCAACAATATCAGCATCATAGAATAAATTGAAATAAATTTGTATCTTTATAAAAAATCTATGTAAAGATTAAAATTTTGCTGAAATTTGTTAACTCTTTTAGTTGGGGTTTCTTCATTGCTTTTGTTTCGCTTTTCCTTTAACAATTTTTATCAACCATCTTTTTACTCTCGTATGTTAAACAAAATCAATGTCCAGCCATCGGAATGGAATACTTGTACATATCTTTCGTCTTAATAACCAGTAGTTAGTTTTAATTTAAAAAACGTGCACAATTTTGAAGCTTCCATGAGTTTTAAACTTGTTTCTGATGTTCCTGCCAGTCTGAGTGGCCATCATTGGCTCATAAAAGATCTAAATCAAAAACAAATACCTCATAATGTTACTACATTCATTTTTTTTATTTTTCTTTTTCCATTTGTTGGGTAGTTAGATCGAGAAATGGAGTTTTTCATCTCCTGGGTTTATTTGTTTATTTTCTTTCTGTTTTTATAATCTTATCGATTGTTGTTTTTGTCCATTTTTTTTTCTTTTTTTAACGATTTCTGCATTTTGTGACGCAAAAAACTGCATGTTGCAAGATGAGCTTGTTGCTGATGGTGTGTTGCCTTCTGTATTTTTTAACTAAAATCTATAGAACTCAGTTTATATACTTGAATCCAATGCATCCATCCAAGTGCACATTCACGTTTCTAAATATACAAACATTCAATATAAATTTTTCTTTGCCACTTGTATGCAACATTAAGAGTGAAACATACATGCAATACAACCAAACTATTAGAAATGTAGAGTTTGTGTGTGTGTTTTGTTGTGACTGTATAAGAGATTTTTTTTTTAATTTTTTTATTTAAATTTATTCAGTTCTTCATGTTCGATCTTTATACATTTTTGTATTGGCCTTTGATAGATTTCCGACCTGATAAGCATTTTGAAATTGATGTATGTACAACTCAACACATATCCACAAACATGCATGCAAAAACCCAGCAAACAAAAAATTGAATGTTTGAAATACGATGTTTTTTTTTTGATTTTTATTTAATATTAAACGTAATTTCCTTTCCTTAAACGTAATTTTCTTTGGGTTGAACTGAGTTTTAAGAATTCAAAATTAATATTGAGTTATTAAAAACTTATATATAAAAAAGCGTTAAGTTTAATTTTAAACTATCACTTATTTTTGTCTTCAGAAGAAAATCAAATTTTAAATGAAGAAAAAGTGAATAGAACTATAAAAGTATGTTTTACCTTATTTTAAATAATTTTTTTTTTCACAGATTAATTTATGCTTTCTTTCATTAGAGTAATTTTAATTGTTTATTTTTTTAGAGGACAAGCAAAAAAAAAACGAAAACAAACTAAAATAAACTATTTTTTCCTAAACCAGCTTTAAAAAAAATGGGATTAATCGATCACTCCTCTATATACTTCTAATAGTTCTTTTTATTATAAAACTTACTTTTTGGCCGTTTAAGTGTTCTGTTCTTAAATGACTTTTTGATGAACTTAATTATTATTTTAATTGCCTGTCACGTAGTTTGTAGTGGTAATTATCTTCAGGTGGCATCAAACAGACTCTAAGAAGAGACCAGTTATTTCATTTCTAGTGGATTACCAATACATTTCTGAGTTGTACAACGACACTCGTTCGAAATCTGTGTATTGCAAGGTGTGCACCTTGTGGACCACAGGTATTGAGAATCGGATTAGCACGTTTTTTATACTTTGTTCTTACTAAATTTTATTTAATTTTATTTGAAAAAATTATAGTTATTAAACAAAATACAAAATTATTAACCTGGTGTTAAGTGCTTTGCATTTTATATATTCGATTCAAAAAGGTGTTCTTTGCTTTAAAAGGTAAATTGTTTGCTGGGTAATGTTATCCTTTAACTAATTTTTTTTTATATGTATATTTGTGACTAAATATGTTTTTATATCGTAGCAAATAGTCGTTAAATTAAAAAAATATATAAATTATCGCATAAAACTTTATTGAAGGCAGTTTTTTTTATTTATTCAAATTTTGTAATAATAAAAACCGTCATAAGGTCAAAAAAATATTACAATGGTAAAATGTATACGTGATAACACTCTACAAAGTTAGGAAATAAATTATAATAAAAATTATAATAAAAATTATAATAAAAATTATATACGGCATCAATTTAAAACAATACGTTATGAAAACTGCAAGAGTAAAAAATATAATACCGACACAGCAATGATCACTAAAAAGAAAACTTTAATTTTTGCTATAATAAGATAAAATTGGATTTATATTATTATATTATTTATAGAATAAAATATTCTATCAACTTCTTATGGTAAACTACTGACGAGAAACTAAATGTCCTCAAGTCCCTTGGCAACCTATTCCAATAGCGAGCAGTTGTTACAAGAAAAGATCTTTTAAACAGTGAATTAGTTATCCTAGGAATAAAGACTTGCACGTTCCTAGAAGAGTGTATAAAGTTTTATTTCAGTTAAAAAATTTTTTAAATAAGTTGTACGAAAATTTATTAAAAATTAAATATTAAATACAAGAACTACGTTAGGAAAAGTCGACTTTAACAAAATAAACAGCAAAACATTTCTAGTTGTCAATTTTTAAGATAAACTCGTCTTTCAGTTTTATTTGCAAACGATTAGCGAATACAACTTTGCATTTAATTAAAGTGCCAAACTTATTAAGACAAAAGGGCCCCTTAGTTATTTAAATTGATTGAACATGGATACAATATTTGAAGCCAGAAATAGAAAATAGATAACAATCCATGCAGTGAAATCACTGTTTTGGGATGAGTTTAAAAATGTTTGTTAGCAAAAAAAAAAAAAAACAATTTCAATAAAGATCGAAAAATTACTTTTTCATTTTCGATGTCAAAAATACAGGATTGTTGCCAGTTTTATATATTTTTTTTGTCATAATTTGTTTCAGCTATTTTTTCCCGTTTTATAATTAAACAAAAAGGTTGGATGCGAATAATCAGCTCATGTCTACAACAAGAGCTTATTTAAAGGATCCTCGATCTCTACAATGCGGACGGCTTAATCAACTTAGAAAATTGCATGCTGAAGGTTATCGAACTACGAGAACAAAATGTATTTTCAACTTCTTTGTAAAGACTTATGGACTTGTCGTCGTAACTATAATTATTCTTTCTAAAAATTCGGCTAACGGTAGTTGATATGACATAAAAAATTATTGACAACAATTAAATTCCCAAATACTAATTGACAGTTTGTTTGATAATTCTTTCTAATCCTTAATTCATTGAATTTCTTTTGTTAAATTTTTGTTACTCCTTCACCTGGCTGACTGTCGTAATTTATTCTCTAATATCCAAGCAAATTCCAATGGCTTTATGATTTTAGCAAATATATTTATAAATTTACTTTATTGGTAGTATAAATGCCACCGCCATGTACATATGTGTCAGTCTTATTATTTGTTTTTTATTTTGATTATTATTATCGAACTTGCAAATATTTTACACAAGTAAATTTTTTATTATTTAAAATATTTGTAAATTGAATATACGTTTGGAGTGATATGAATAACTGATTAAAATATTTGTAAAGAAAAAAATATTATTCTTATGAAAAGCTACAAAAACAAATCTTGGGAATTCCCTCAAGGCCCTTTAAACAAGTTTTGTATTTAAATGTAGATCGTTTTTTTTTTAATTTCTGGGAAAATGCATTCATTTTCCAAGAATATGTTTTATAAAATTAATTATCCGCGATTAAAAAAAAACATTGATGATGACAACATTAAAGCGCATATTTTTTGATTTTTGATTTTTTACCTGAAATTCGTTTTATGTTTTTCACTCCTTCTGGTGGCAAATAAATGACGTTCACCTAAAGCCATCCATCCTAAAACCCAACAGACAACATTAACACAAAACAAAATAAAAATATTAAATCTTTTAATAAAAAATCGAATAAAAAAAAAAAAAAATACAAATAAAGTTCGTAACGACGCCTGAACACGTGCCTAAATTAATACGCACACAGTTGGCTGACTGGCTGGCAGAGAAGACTCATCAATTTTGTAGATAAAACTGGAGACACTTTTTTGACTGTCACTAGTATTTTATGTTTAAGTGAACGAATCTGAGTGTAGAAATTTTATAGCACTAAAAAAGTGTTTTTGCTTTTTATAATTTTGGGTTTTAGATTTGATTGTTTCAAAATTCACACACATGTTTTTTTTTTCCTTAACTGAAAGGATTTTTTAATGGGTTTAATTCAAAATGTTTATTATTTGGGGTATTTGGAATTAAAAAGGAATGTTTAGTTGTTTCTTTTTAATCTAACGGAAATACTTGAAATACCTTTGATAACATTATAGTCTATGTATATGTGTGTGTATGTTAAATTTGTGTATATTTTAAAGTTCTGGGGTGAATATTTAAATAATCCTTAGCAAATAAAAAACTCATTTATTAATTAACTTTTATGAGCACGAATGTAGTGTAAGCAAAGGAAAGAGTTAAGAAAAAACAAGAAAAAGAAAAACAAATCAATAACTACATTTATTTGAACATCTAAGCGTTCAAGTCTGTGAAATTCGCCGTCTTTGTTACAGAACCAGGCTAAAACAAAGAAGCCGCTTTCAAGTGTTTATTAGCCACATTTGAATAAAACACGACAACGGGTCCACAAAATCACATCGACATATACAGACACACACACACACACACACCGACACACACGCACACACTTTATCAAACGTCTTTAAGTAGGAATAATTTAAATCTTGGTCAACAGATGAAAAAAAAGACAGCAAATAAGCAGCCAGTGATACAGAAAAATACAAATAAAACAACAACAGTAAACAGAAAACGTAACTCTTCATGATATTGTTGTCATGGTTATTGTCATTGTCGCTTTAACTTTGAAGCTACTACACACAGAAATTCACAATCATTTAGCTACACAGTATAGTGCAACAATTTATGTTGTATGCAACCTCAAACATCATTGGTGACAAGATGTACATCAGCTTTTTGCTAAAAGGAAATCAAAAAAAAATCAGTTGTGTTCATTTGAGGTAGAGATTCGTTTTAAATTAAAAATGTCAGTTGTACCATTAAAGTCATAGGGAAATGCCTATTTGTTGGTCAAGCTAGATTTGCAGTAAATTTGCCAACTACCTGCTTTTTAGTAACAAATGAATGCATAGGTATTCGCAAAAAACTGAAATCTTCTATTTTTATTTTTTTTTTTTTGTAAAAATTCACTTTTCAGCCTTAAAAGGAAATTTTTCTCATCTTTGTCTCATTAAGTTGATTTCAAAGTTGCTGAGTTTCACCGTTGATGAAGATACCTACGCTAGGAATTTCGTTCTAAAAAACTTCTTTTTGCTTCCAGCTCTGCAAGTGCCATTTAAGTTGCCCCTGCCCTACCTCTAACAAGGGCCCATCATAGTTCAGAAGCCTTAGCAGATCACTTTTTGCTTCTATATGAGGTCTGGTTCGAATAGGTCATAATTTCTTGAATAGTGCTGCAGTTTTAATGCTTAGCAAGTTGATTAATAAGTTATAAATATTATAGTGATCTACAGCATGAAATCCAGGGCGCAGCAAAAATAAATTTACCAGTTTTAATAATTTAACACCGGAGGCGCTTCAACACTGTTCTTAAAACAGCGTAAAATTAAATTGCAAATTTGTTCTATTCATAACAATTCTTCACTGCTTATCTCCTCTACTCTTTACCTTTTCAAAGAAGGTAGCTTGCTGTTATAGGAACTAATATCTCTTAATCTTTTTAGCAGACTTGCTTTCTTTATTTAAATATATTCTACCTTGTTTGAAATGACGAGACACATTTTGACAAAAGAAAGAAATTAAATACGGTTCTGTAGCTACAAAAAGTATGAATGCTAAGCCGACGGCTTTTCGAAACCGGCATTAGGAGAGCTATCATAATCATAAACTCGAGGTTGTTAGCTTAGATCTGAAAATAACCTCAATGGACCAATATCTCAACAGCCAAAATATATATCGCAAATATTTAGTTCAATAAACAGTTACATAACTATTGACATTAATTGCAAAGTTTAAATGTCGTAGAAAAATGCATCGATATAGAATGGATCTGACGTTACAAAATTAATTATAACAATCTTTAACCGCGTAACACTATTTCAATGTGAATTATTTTTAAACTAAACTATCGTGAACACTGTTATCATTTTTGCTAAACTGCCATTTAAATGCTTTAAAAAAAAACACAACAATAACAACAAAGAGAAGAAAAAATACATACAACAAGTGGTATTCGTAGGTAAATTCGACAAAATTTAAGCAACTTTACATTTGTGTCATCTTCGTCATTAGCATCATCATCCTCATCGCCGTATTCGTTGTTTGTTTAGCAGCGGAAATCATCAGAGACAATAAACTTCATCACCAACCATGTCATCCTACTATTAACTCCTTCAATTTTACCTCTTTTTTGCTGTTCAATTTTACCTCTTTTTTGCTGTTCAATTTGATTCTTTATACATTTAGATCTTAAGATTTAAGGGCGAAGACAAATCGTTTACGTTTTCACTGCTTATATTCCGCGTATATGCATTTGTGTATGATTGTGTCTTTTGTGCTATTTCACTGATATCAGGACCAACCTAAGAAGTTGTCATCAGAGTCCAGATGACAATATTGATAATATTTTTCCTTTATTTCTATAAATTTTTTATTTTCATTGTCTTGGCTTTATCTATATGATCAGTCTTTTGGTTTGAAGGAAACGTGTGAATGTTGGTTAAAGTTTTTTTTTTCTTTTGGTACAACGAAACAATCATCAATGATCGTTAAAATGGATGAACAAATGAATGAAGAACTTAAAATAATGTTGTGTCTTTGTAGGTTTGTACACTGTGTAGTATATTTTTTTATTATTGTTTAATAAAAAATATATATAAACAAAGGAAGTATAAAATCAATTTTAAGGTGCGGTGACTTTTTTCGTTTCATCTGGAGGTTTATTTATTGTTTAGATAAATATTGGGACAAAAATCAAATTTATGGATTCTTGGCGCCAATAAGTGATATAAAATTTTTAACTTATTTTTTGTTGTATCTGTTAATGGTGTTTCCTTAACTACTAAACTTTATTTCTGCTCCTAAAGAAGAAATATTTATTAAAAAAAGACAGTTTTTTCGCAATAAAATTAAGCATTTTGCTTTACATACAAAATAAAAGATGTTTTATTTTAAGTTTTTAAAAATTCCTTTTTAAGAAGATCATTTTTTACAATATCTTTTAAAAAAAAATTTTTTTTTGCCATATATTTTTTTTAATAAAAAATGCTTTTTGAAACAAAGCTTTTTATAAAATATTTTTAATGAATGCCTTGTTTAAAAAATGTTTGCTTTAAATCATCTTTATACAACATTTCACACACCATTCATTATTTGTTAATTTTTAAGTCATTTGATCAAAAAAATATAGATTACCTGGAAAGCTTTCTGGGAGTTTTGAAAGTTGGAAATCTTATGGATTTTAACTTGCTCTTTCCGATTTTCAATTTTGCTACCTTGTATCTTTGCCGCTCCCGCAGTCATAATGGAAAAATGCCGCCTAAATGAAATTTTTTGACATCTAGGAAAAACATATGCAAAAAAATGTAGAGAATCAACAATCTATGTCAATAACTTTTTTCCCAAAAACTAATTCTTTTCGGGTACGAGTTGTGTAAAATGCAGTTCAATACAATTTTCGGCAGAAATACTGGCACGTTTCTTATCGTTGTATCCCTAATAGTCCTAATCCACATCTGAATTACTAATTCCAAATTTAGTTCAATCTCCGTAGATTTATTGTAGTTGAGGGACCAGGATTTTTGCAATCGTCTTCAGGTTTGATTGGAATATCATAGTTTTTAAGTATAACTACCCAGTGACTGGGCTAAAACTAACTTTTAAAAAAATTACGTTAGAATAAAAAAAATATTTATCAGCTATAAAAGATAAAATCTTTTTCTACATTAATCAAATTATCTGAATAGACAAGCGTCTTTTATTCTTATTGTGTCACTTTTGCTTTTAAAAGAATTTGCTTTGTATTTAAAAAAGTTAATGAAAAATATTTGACCATGTCGTGTTTGGTATATTCTCTCGATGTCGCTACATTAAAGTACATCCATCATTGTAACTAAAAATGAAAAATAAATTTACATACAAATAAAAACGCCACGTCCAGTTGAAAAAAATTATGTCAGAAAAAAAAAACTTAAAAAACGTATGCTTAACACTTGGTAATCAAGAAGAAAGAAAGAAGTAGCAAAGAAAACATCTAGTAGACGAAGAATAAATAAAAATGCAAGAAGGAAAGAATTAAAATTAATGCAAAAACAAGACGAAATTCATGTAATTAGATAAAAACATTTAAGCTTATCAAGATATGATCATTATTTTCCTTTACTTTGTTGTTATTGTGTTTCTTGGTTAAACTAAACAACAAAAATAGTAGACAAGATTTGTTTTCTGTAGATAAATTCTAATCGAGTAACAGAAATTTATAATAAAAATAAAAAATAAAAACGTTAAAAATGCTGCTGTTTCTAGTCTATGAGTGGATTGGGAATCCAAAGAACAAAAAAAAAAAAATAATAATAATAATTTAAATTTATATAAAATGAATAAATTTCAATTTGCTAAAAATAAATACAATTAAATTTTACGAAAAAGAACTTGAATAGAATAAAAAATAAATAAACCAAATAAGCGCAAAAGCCACAAAAGCAACATGGTGTATAAAACATTTTAGGTATTAAAAAATATTTATGTAGAGCGGTGTATGTATGTATGTGTGTTATAAATTTATGTCTATACGTATTTCAAATAAAGCATATGGCGGCGTCTCTAAAAATGAACAAAATACCAACCATCAGAAAAAAAAAAAAAAATAAAGAAATAAAAATCACTGTAAAAAAACAGGCAGCGAATTTTTGATACACAAAGTTTGTTAACCAAAAACACCACAACATGGCATGAAATCCTACAAAAAACAAATTTGGCAACACATACAAATACTTCATTCAACATGCTTTTATTTATTGAAACACCAATACTAAGAAGCTATTTTAAATTTAACAAAATGGCAACAAAAAAAGCATTTACACACACACTTAAGTGCAAAAAAAAGAGTACTTGCCACAAAATGTTGAACGAAATTCACAACATCAACGAGTGGAAAAAAGTTCCGGAGCACTGCAATAAAAAGTTCAAATCCCCATTATATTTATAATGGGACTGCTAAAGTGTATCCAATACCAAACACCACCACAAAAACAGTAACACGCAATACGAAAACGGATACTAAATAGAGAAAAATGAAAACTTTCATACCTCTCCTCTTGCTTGCCTTTCATTCAGTGGAAAGAAATTATTTAGCAGCACGCAATGCGCAGGTCATTTTAAGTCGATGGATATTTTTTCCTTTTTTATTTAGTAATAAATGGAGTTATTAAAATAAGAAATGCTTTACGTTTAAATTTGGTTATTTCAATATTTTTATTTTTTTATTTTCATAAAGCACAAGTACATATTTCATAAAATCAGTTTTATAAATTTTCTAGACTTTCTTCGAATTTATTGATTACAAGTGTTTTTTATCAACTCTCTCAGCTGGATATATCTTATTTTTTTTTTTTTTATTATTATTTAAAAATATCACCTTTAGCCTTCATTACAAATCTTAATTTAGTTTATCGATTTTTAAAAGAAATAAAGATATTTCATACTTTATTTGATCTCTTATTTCGTTATGTTTTGAACCGAGTAACAGTTGTTCATTCGTTTATATATATATATGACCGTACACACTCGTTTGATTTACTGTCATTAATATTTTTATTTCTGGTACTAAATTGTTGTAACTAAATTAGTATTCCATAATATTTTCATGTTTGAACGGCATCAAACAAAGGGTTTTATATGACAGTTCGGTGACAGCGAATTGTCATCGGAAAGACGACTGATAACGCGATTACCGAACTTAATTCGGAAAATATCGACTGTTTTATGAGCTATGACATGGTTCATAATCCTGTTAAAATAAAAATATTATCCATATTAATATCTTTTTTTTCAGAGTATAAAAAGTCTTGCAAGCGAATAATCCGAGATCTTTTTTTATTATGTTGGTACGTAAATTCTCGATGACAAGTCAGAGGCTTTAAGCCTAATTCAGCTCATTTTAGTACGTGAAGGTTTAATACGGACTGAAAATAATTAAGACAGAAAGTATATGTATCAGTATCAAAGTAGTTAAATGATCAGTTACTTATCCAATTCCTTTCTGTTCTGTTGCAGATACAGTTAAATTTAATTGAATAAAGTTAATTAAATGAATTAATGAATAAAAAATAAAACTAACAAATCATATAAATAATAAAACAACAGTCAAATAAGTTTCGAAAATGACTTATTTACGGACTAAATTTTATTTAACAAATTTTTATTTTTCGTTATTTTCAACATTAGGGTTGACATTGGAATCCAATCACACGTTTAGAACGACTCATTAAAAAAACAAAAACTCTGCATAAGATATTTTTACAAAATTCTGAAGAATTATTGGTATTATAAAGAAATTTTTAAAATGAAAAAGCTGTCGAAGATTAAAGATGTGTGAAACGTTAATATTATTTTTTGAACAGAATAATGACTTTTTGTTTCCTTTTAGAAAGTTTAATGTTTTCGAACAATATTTACCGCGCTCCAGTTGTCTCCTTTTACTGGATTTACAAAAAATGCATAATAGTCGATCTCCCCATTTTACGATCTGAAATAAATAAAAACTAGATTTTTTATAATTTTAACAGGTTTTTATTTACTTTAAATTTAAGCTTTTTTGATAAAATATATTACTTTGCCATTTTTCATATTTAAGAAGAAGAAGAAGGAGAGCATAAGCATAAAAGCTTTTATTTTTTTAAAGAAAAAAGTCAAAATGGAGGATAAAAACAACAACAGTTGTGCGTAGGTACAACAATTATCATTCCCCTCATCTTCCTAAAAGTATCCAGAAACTTTCTACACAAAAGAATATAAAAAAAACTAAAAACATTTAAGATTGCGTGCGCGTAAACATAACGAAAGGGAAGAAAAATGCAAGAACTTTATTACGAACAAATGAAGAAGAAACTTTCTTAACTTCTGTATCTCTTCTAACCATTTGTATGTATGTATCTCAATCTTGTTGGTATAAATGTTTTTCTTTTTTTATATTCTTGTATCTTATTAAACGTAGCCATCATGTTCCTTTGCGACCGACTATAAAGCAATGGAGGCCAAAAGATTAAAAAAAGTACAGAACAAAACAGAAAACCAGCAGGCTTAAAGCTTTAACATTTAATAGCCACAACTACCAACAGCAATATCATTACAGATACAAAATAATGTTGACTGTTGGATGTTGTATATAAAAAATGTATTTATTTTTTTATCTTATTTGTATCCACCATACGAGTAAAGCAAATATGTACGTACATTCATACAAATCTACATGCAATAAATATATATAATCTTGTCTGCTCCGCCTTTATAAATAATTCATGATATCTACACCAAAATGTTGATGATGCTAAAGATACTTTCATACATACATACGCACATACACACGTAAGTTTGTTTTAATATAAACATGTGTATACATACATGTACATGAATGTATATTCATTCTAAGGAGATTGATGGTAATACATACTCTACTTGGCTGTATTTACTTTATCCACTTGCAATTTAAAATTTTCGACTCGCTAGTACACCAACGACAGGAGAAGAAAACAAAAAGAAAAAACAAATGAAAAAGTTTAAAAAAGTGTGTGCAGAGTATGAATACAAAAAAATCTATGAAGCAAAACATTTTTTAAACATCACTAAATACGCCAAAGTTTATTTTTAAAAATGAAAAACAACAAAGTATTTAAAGTTTTTTATATCAGGTTTTTTTTCAGACTCCCTTTTGATTCACCCTAAATATTGCACTTGACTAAAAACAGTTGATAAAAATTTACAAAAAAAAAAAATAAACAAGATAATAATAAGTAAAACGACAACCAGATTTTGAGAAAAAAAAACTTTTTCAACGATGTTTTTTACACTTTGTTGTTTAAAAAGTTGTTCAAGAACATGAACATGATTTTTTAGTTATTGTTATATTTCTTTTAAAATTTTACAAATAAAACAGAAACATATTTTTGTTACCTTGTTTGTTGCAAAAAAAAATATATTTTTAATCTTTAAGTTACTTTAAATAGACAAAAAATTGCATGATTTAAATGCTGATTAAAAAAGCAATAAAAAAAACGTCAACATGTAACCAGAGCTGTAAACGAATGATTCTTTTTTGAATCATTCCTGCGAATCATTCCCGCATTGAATTGTGATTTTTTTAATGCATTCATTCCACACAAAAAAGAATTGAATTAAAATTTGAATGCATTCACAATGAATTAAAATTCTTGATCGCCATTCACTTACCCACACGAAATGAATGAATAAGAATTAGAATTTCATCATGAAATTACTTTTTATGAATGCATTCCTCTTATCAGCCAATAAATGAATTAGAATCTGAATGGATGTATTATGATTTTAAGCGTCGTGAATGCATTTACTCGCCATCGAATTAAATGAATTAGAATTTGAATGCAATTATTGGAAGGAAAAATATATTGAAGGAATTCATTTTTTTTACAATAATTCTTTTAAGTTGAAAATTATACAGTGTGTGTTTTACTACGTCGGCCATGACATAAGCTGCAAAAATGTTAACGTGTGTTATATTGGGCATGATAAAAGCTGTAGAAAAGTTAAAGGGTGTTATAAAATTGACATGATTTTTACGATTAGAGTGTTATCTTTTAAACTATAAAAGATAAAAACTTGAAATTTACGAAGTGTATGTTACTGCATCGGCCATGACAAACGCTATAGAAAAGTTAAAGGGTGTTGCAAAATTGACGTGATTTTTACGATTATAGTGTTATCTTTTGAACTATAACAGATAAAAACTTAAAATTTACGCAGTTGTGTAACTACATCGGCCATGATAAACGCTATAGAAAAGTTAAAGGGTGTTGCAAAATTGACCTGATTTTTACGATTATAGTGTTATCTTTTGAACTATAAAAGATAAAAAATGACAAATGTAAATATGAGTGAAATAGAGAATGTACAATAATATCTGTCTAGTATTTAAGGTCGGTATAATAATTCTAATTTGTTTGCCAGTGTAAAGAATTTAGTTCTAAGATTTCATTTGAATTTTTATCATATGGTAGTTAAAACAATCCAATTGAACAAGATTATTTAAATTTTTGTTACCTGCCATTTTCACAATGTAGCACGTGGCCAACAAACAGACCATTCAATGACCCATTTTTTTGTTGCTACCACTAAATTAAGGGGTAGGTACTTTCTTTATTACACTTATAATGAGATTTTTCGTGGAAACCGTTTCAATGTTTTTTTCCTAAAAAATGTAAGCGGTTTGCAAAGGTTTGAAATATTTTTGTTTTTTTTGGTAAATAATTAATAACACGAATTTTTCTACAACGTTTATCATAGTCGTCGTAGTAACACACTGCGTTTTATCAATTTTGCAACACCCTTTAACTTTTCTATGGCGTTTATCACGGCCGATGTAGTTACACACACTGCGTAAATTTCAAGTTTTTATCTGTTATAGTTAAAAAGATAACACTATAATCGTAAAAATCACGTCAATTTTGCAACACCCTTTAACTTTTCTATAGCGTTTGTCATGGCCGATGCAGTATATTACACTGCGTAAATTTCAAGTTTTTATCTGTTATAGTTCAAAAGATACCACTATAATCGTAAAAATCACGTCAATTTTGCAACACCCTTTAACTTTTCTATAGCGTTTATCATGGCCGATGTAGTTACACATACTGCGTAAATTTTAAGTTTTTATCTGTTATAGTTCAAAAGATAACACTATAATCGTAAAAATCAGGTCAATTTTGCAACACCCTTTAACTTTTCTATAGCGTTTGTCATGGCCGATGCAGTAACATACACTGCGTAAATTTCAAGTTTTTAGCTGTTATAGTTCAAAAGATACCACTATAATCCAAAAAATCACGTCAATTTTGCAACACCCTTTAACTTTTAAATAGCGTTTATCATGGCCGATGTAGTTACATACACTGCGTAAATTTCAAGTTTTTATCTGTTATAGTTCAAAAGATAACACTCTAATCGTAAAAATCATGTCAATTTTATAACACCCTTTAACTTTTCTACAGCTTTTATCATGCCCAATATAACACATGTTAACATTTTTGCAGCTTATGTCATGGCCGAATTAGTAAAACACACACTGTATAATTTTCAACTTAAAAGAATTATTGTAAAAAAAAATGAATTCCTTCAATATATTTTTCCTTCCAATAATTGCATTCAAATTCTAATTCATTTAATTCGATGGCGAGTAAATGCATTCACGACGTTTAAAATCATAATACATCAATTCAGATTCTAATTCATTTTTTGGCTGATGAAAGGAATGCATTCACACAAATTTTGTTCATAATAAATTCATTCAAATTCAAATTCATTAACTTTGTGTGGCCAAGTGAATGGCATTCAAGAATTCAAATTCATTGTGAATGCATTCCAATTTTAATTCAATTCATTTTTTGGAACAGATGAATGCATTCAAACATTTTAATTCACGGTGAGTTAAAAACCAAAAATGAATCATTCGTTTACAGCTCTGCATGTAACTAAGAGAGACAATGGGATTATGAAACATGTTGCTTTTTAAAATTTGCGTACATAAATATGTATGTAAGTAAGTAAAAATAAATTAGGAATTAATTCCTAAAACCATTTTTAATGGAAAACTGACTAGGTTTGTCAATAACCGATCCCAATTCTACTTCTAATTCTTTATAAATGGATGTCATTTTCGTAGTACGGAATCAAAATTATACCAATTACATAATAAATTCCTCTTTTTGCCAGTCATGCGATGTGTTGTCTGTTCTACCTTTTCAGGTTTAGTAAAATTGTCACAAATATCCCGCTTACAATTTATTGTTGTTATAAAAAATAAAAACGATTTTGCAATTTTTCTATTTAGAAATTTTATATATTTTATTAGAAACAAAAAACTTTATGCAACTTTGGAAACCAAGGTAATGCGATCCTTCTGAAATTTTTTATATGTAGTTAGCTAAGCATTTTTATACTCTTCTTAACAATTGACAAGTCAGATTTATAAACTGTATTTAGTTAAGCAATTTTCAAATGCATACAGGGGTGTAGGGTACTTGATTTAAAAATTCCACTCACATCTAGTGGTAGTATAATTATTTTATACTTCTATAATTGTTGAGTGCTGAATTAGAAAATATTGCCTCATTTAACAACAGTTATAGTAATGTTAAAAATGTTTTCATTAAAATTTACATATTTTATTAAAAAATAATTTAATTTGATTTAATTTAAGTATAGTGCAAACAACAAATCATCACTAGTGTAAGTCCAACATTTTTGAAAGATTCAGTGAAAACATTTTTAATTGCAACTGTTTAAACTTGCACTATTTGTGCGCTGTAGAGATTTCTTAACAAAATTAGCCTTTCACTAAACTTTATAGTGGTAGTGAAAAAGGCTTCGCTGTCACTAGGCTGGTACTAAGTGGGGAAAAAACAAAATTCTTCAACTTTAGTGAATGGTAGTGAAATGCTTTGTGTTCTATGAATTTAGTGGACTACACTTAACTGTATTTAAGTGAAAGAAAAACTCTCATACTGATTAATCAAAAATAGTAACACTAAATTTTTAAATGTAAAATTTTCACTTTCCTTATTATTTGGGAATGTATTTCTTAAAATCGTCGGCAAATTGTTTGTGTGAAATTAAAAGTTAGTCTTTTATTATTTCTAACACCTTGGTCCCAAGGGGAATCCAAGAGTTTGGAGCGATGGCTAAATCATTGATTTTGTCAAACTCCATAAAAAAGAAATCTGTTTACTATTTTTTTTTTCAAAATCTGTGTACTATAGTTTTATATGTAGTTTGACATTCGGGCTAACGACGAAAAATAACAAATTCGCCATTACTTCCAGCTTATATTAGGTTCACTTTGTTGGAACCTTTGCCTGAATTTAGGGCCATTATATTAAAATTTAGTGCCATTATGTTAAAAAATGTGTTCTTATTGTCTTTATCCTTCTAATATTGTTTTTTTAAGATTTTATATATTTCAGAATAAACCAATTTTTACGTTTTCTTTTTTAATATTTTGATTTTTTGTTTTTTTTTTCGGCGTACTTGTGTGTGTGAAAGTTTAAACCACAATAGGTTTCTTATTGAATTGAAAGCTAAGAGCGAATATTAAAGATGAGTAAATTTTCAACCACCATCTTAAAAATTCGCTCTAATTGTTATACAGATGAGTAATTTTCTACTGAGTGATAATTCAACAGCTTCTAATAGACAGAAACGCCAATTTATTTCTAACGCAAAGAGTAAGTGAAAAAAAAACTAAAAAAAAAATTCAATTCAAAGCAAACTTCACAGTGCTGCTTTAAATATCATATTTTATGCCATGACCTAATTTTATTGTGCATAGAATTTTAAAATGTTTAACGTAAACGGATGTTTAACGATGTCAAAAATCAACCCACTGCAATCATGTTACTGATACACAGCAGAAGTGAATAACTTTTTGGCTTTAAAACATATAAAAATTAGTTTAAAAACGACCTAGTCCTGAAAAAATCCTTTAGGAATGTTTTTTATTTTCTTGCTAAAAAAAACTTGAATATTAAATTATGTTTGTTTGTTTTTTGTTCTCTATGTTTTCTTTTTTGGTTCCGAGAAATAACAATAAACCGTAATTTTACATAAAGGATATTATTTCTCATTGGAATATTGTTTTTTGTACGTAGTCTGTTGTAGTTTATCGGTCTCCTCTTCGTTGCTCGTTTACCGTTCAAAATTAATTCGAATTTAAAAAGTTCAGAGGTACATGAACGTCACCTTTGGTGCAGTTTACTAGTATTTCCAATTTAATGCTGTGAATGAGATTTAGTGCTAAATTTTATTGTTCTGCCTTTATTTACTCCAAGAACTATGATTCCTACCCCTCCATGATTTTCATTACCAAAATATGAAAGACTAAGAATAATATGCTGAAGCACCTTAGACCTTTAAGTTTGTCCTCCTTCTTCCTGAAAATACTTGAACTGATGATCGACCTCCATCTTAGGAAGAAAATTAATCCGAACTAACTGTCAACATATACCAAGGTAAGGCCTTTGAGATGACATTACACACGCTTGTGGGGTTTATTGAAAAATCTCTAGAGCATTAGGGGCTCTTATCAATTTGAAACCGGAGACCCTTATAATGGTATTAAAGAAACTTAACATAAGTCAGTCAATTATTAGATTTGTTTAGAATCTATTGAGCAATATAGTCATTGCTTCCAATATGGGGCAGGCCACGACATGTAGAGTTGCAAAGGAAGGTACACCATAAGGGGGGTATTATCGCCTCTTTTTAGGAACATTGGCATATGCTAATGGCGTTGCAGTATCAGGAAAATATCCTGAAAGTAGGTGAAGCACCGAAGGGGACTTACAGCAAACGATCAGAAAACGGATCTTGTCCTCTGTACAAAAAGAAAGAAAATTCCCAACTTCACGCTATTACTTCTAAATAGAGTGAAGCTAGTGGAATATTTTGGTGTCATCCTGGAATCCAAGCTGTCATGGAACCCTAATATCAAACTCAGGGCATATAAATCTCCTAAAGCAAATAACTGGTTATGAATTCGGCAGTTAGACTGGCCTCTGGAACGGAGACCACTGAACTTTGGCCAAGCGTTTGTAATGGGATGTGCCTCAGCTATTCCCGATAATATCGATTATTGTCTGGATTTGGATTCACAGTATCAGTGTCTGGCATGTCAAGGATGATGATTCATACGGATCAACATAGGGATGTGCATGATGTTTTTACCGACAGATCCAAGTAAAACACTGGAGTTGAGGGCGCCGTCTGTGTTTTCTAGATTTCAGATCAGGATGTAATTTATTCTACAGAACCAATTTAGCACAGTTCAGGCTGGAATCTTAGCCGTAAAGAGGGCGATGAGCTGAGATACCACGGGATATACGGAAAGGTTATCTAGATCTGTACTGATAGCCAGGCAACGATTATTTCATAATCACGTGTCTATACGACAGGTAGATTGGATTGGGAATATCGGATATTTTTAGATGAGATTGCGAGATATTTCACCCTAAAATTGTTTTCAGTCGCTTTTCTCCTATTATAGATTTAATTTAATTGATTTAATAATTAAAGTAAAAAAAAAAAGAAAAAAAGAGGTTCTGTTAAGTTACTCCAATAAAAAAAAACAAAAAAAAAACAAATATACCGTTTTAAAATGATACCCTTAAGAAATACCATTTTTCCACCTGTGATAAAGAGTATAAAAAGCAAAATAGCTCCCATTAAATTTTGATGATGCCACTTTTTAATTTTTTTGTTATCACGGAATTCATAGTTAATGGAATCTTTTCTCGAGAAAAAATTTTTCCGTGAGAATATTCATGCTTGGGACGTTTGGGGTCCAGCAAACTCAGCCATACCCAGGAACATATTTGCAGATGAACTGGCTAGTTCTAGGACCCGTCCATTTTACGGGGATGCTTAGGGATGGACCTAGTTGTTGTATAGAGACCTTAAGATACTTTGTATTCGCCTTTTTGGGCGTCTCGTAGGGACCATCTGTCTGGGACCCAAGTGATTCGGTTCTTGATGCTGGCAACCTGTGCAACCTATCCTAACCTAATTGACAATAAGAATTTATTTTTTACAATAACAGTACAAAAAATTACAATTTAAGAAGGCACATGGGGAAATTTTAAATTACGCCAACCATCACCAATGTAAATATACCTGAAATATTTAATAATATTTAATACAATACGTTGCAGAATTTTTGGTTTTTGAAATTAATTTTCATCATAATACTTCTTTCACAAAACTCTTAATAATAAATTTTTTCAACAGCTACTTGCATAAATAATTAACTTTTTTCTTTTCTTATTTGCAGAAAAACAACGCCTTTCATTATGTGTGGGTTGTGGTGGGCAAATTCATGATCAGTATATCCTGCGTGTAGCACCCGATTTAGAATGGCATGCAGCCTGTCTCAAATGCCAAGAATGTCGGCAATTTTTAGATGAAAGTTGTACGTGTTTTGTGCGTGATGGCAAGACATACTGCAAACGCGATTATGTTAGGTAAGTTGGACAGAGAAGAAGTACACTAAAGCTAAAAAAAAATTTTCTTATTTATGTTATTTCTGGCATATGGTATTTGTTTATAGAGCATGATAATTTTTGGACACATGCATTCTTTCTGCATCAAACCACGCATTTTCTTTCGACTACAATTTTTAATGTTTGTAGAACAAAATCGTCATGAAAAAATCAACCTACACTTGTGTATGAAGCTTAAAACTTGAAACCACAAAAAAAAACTTTATCCAGAGAAAAAGTATCATCCATCAGTCATGAGACTTTTTGTTTTTTTTTGCCGATACATGCTGTGTGTTTATTTAACAAATTAGTTTAGTTGTAGTAACTACTTAAATAAGCAACACTTTATTTTGTTTTCGTTTCGTTGTAATAACAAATTTGCTTTAAATGCAAATAAAAATAATATTAATCTTTTATTGGGAAAATATTAGCACGTTATAAAAAAAACATTTAATTATTTGGGTAAATAAATAACTAAAGGTTTTTTATTATTAATTGGCACTTCGATTTAGATGTGAGTTTCACATTTACAAAAGGCAACATTTAAATTTTTTATTTTATAAAAGAAATGGTAACAATTTGAAAACCGTTATCAAGAATAGTGCATTGTCTGAAACTATCTAATGAATTTCCTACAAATCAATATATTTCTGACAGCTTCTTTTTCAAAGATATAAATTAATCATATGAGTTTTTGATTTAAAGGTTTCATCAAAATTCTTTGCTAGTTGGTTTGAAAACGAAATCCTAAGAATATGACTCATTTTAGGGAGTTATGGTTTCCTTCTATTGTGTAAGTGGATCCCATTTTGACATTTCTGTGTTAAAATGGCCCTGCTTAACACAGCCACACCGCTCGCAGTTATAATTTCTATTTAAAGACAATTTAAAGCGTCTGTATTCTTTTGATATGAAAAAAAATTGGCAAGCTTTTCTAGCTGTTCCTCAATACCTCTATTTATGAATGTGTGGGTATAAGCCATTCAAGAGAATTCACAATAACTCAAAACCAAAGAGTAGGGTAGAGACTTGAAGCAAAATTTCTTATCGTAAATAGAGTATTATTAGTTATTATATATTTTTGTGACCCAATTGTTGTGGTCGTCACTTTACAAAATACAAATCAAACTTAATGGTAATAGTGTACAGAAGAAAAAGTGGATCTTACACTGATACAGTTATTCATTTCAATATATGTCTAATGACTTGTGGCCAGAGTTCTGTCAAACACAATGTTTCCAACTTATTTACCGATTTTTTGTCTTTTACAAACAAGCTCAAATCAATCTTAATATTTAACAAAATAATAAAATTATTATTTAGCCAAATAAAACATGTTAAATATATACGAGGGTAAATCAATTTGTCTTCTCTTACACAGAGTCTACAACTGCGATTAACTCTGATATAAGATGAGAGAAAACGTCGGCAGAGCATTTCTCCATCTTAATCTTAATATCGTACAAGGGGCACACGTATTTTTCTTAATCTTATAAGAATTCATAAGCCACTGATAGCCGCGTAGAAAGCACCTGCTTGCAACTAGTTGAAAATATTCTTGTACGAGTATATACATGTGCATGAATATTTCCTTCCAATTTTGTTAAATAACTAATTATTTTATTTTTACCAAATCGTTTTATATACCGTTGTACTCTTGAGGCAGATATTTTTAATAGTTTGTGCATCAGATTTGTAATGGCGGCATTTTGTTTACAAGTACATAGTTGTTTTTTTTTATATTTTACAGTTAATATCATAAGTTTGTTTCTATGAGATATCTCATAACAACGCTCTCATAAGAACTCTTATATGATTGCAATAACACTAATTTTAAGTCTACACGTAACAAAATTCTCTCAGCGATGGAATTTGACGTTCTCATCTTACTGCCATCCCTAAATTAGCGCGTAAGACGCGACGCAAAATAACGCATGGCTTTTACGCTGAAATGACATACCTAAATAAAAGCGCAACGTTTTGTTCTGAACAGTAATGTTAACCTATAACTTTTAATAAAACCCTACAAAATGAAACGCAAAACAGTGATAAAAACGCTATATAAGCCCGAAAAAAGCAAAAACGTCATTACTGTTTTGCAACGTTTTCTAAATACTACAAAAGAACATGTAAACAACAGTAGCTTGCAGGCAACTGCATTATCTCACGCGCTGTCAAAATTGGATTTTCCAATTGCTAAGCGTTGACGCCGTGCTATTTAGGGATGCTTCATACATTTTGTATGTACATGAGAAATTTTGACAGATATCTTGCGCTTTACGCGCTAATTTAGGGATGGCAGTTAGATGTTATCTCTAATGTAGACTCCAAGTTATCTCTACATAAGCAATACGAAAAATGTTTAATAAAATAAGCTTTTGAAAAATTGCTCAACAGTCCCAATAGGCTGTTATCACACTTTTCTTAAAATATTTCATGTAGCGCATATATGCCAATTTGGAAAATCTCGGTAAATTACACGACAACGTTCGGAAACTAGATGATGCATAAAAAATTTGGCTAGAAAAAGCTCTCGGCAAAATAAATGTCACGTTTGTGCACAACCGAAATTGTTCGCAATTGAATAACCGAGTTAGAAGATTTTAAAGCTTCTTCGTTTTCCAACAAACTTCTTTGCCGCTACATAAATTTAAACCAATCACCAATCAATACAATGGCATTTAACATGTAAGCCCGCCCGTAGAAAAATCGGCTACGCTTCTTGAAGAGTAAAAAACATAAACGAATTATTTTCTTGCCCCAAAATTAAAAACGACCCGACTCAGCTTACCTGCCCTCGCCTTTATGTAGTAAGAGTTGTACTTAAACGTATCGACAAACTATAAAAAAGCCAGTTAGCAAATATTGTTTTGTATTTATTTTTAAAGTAAATGTTTAAACATTTTATTAACATCTTTACTATAAAACTAATAAATTAACACTTTGGTTTATGGTTAGATATTCTACAGTAACACAACAGTGTTTGTGTATGTATGGGTATGTACGACTGACTATTGTTTGTTAAATATTAAATCAACAAAGAAGCAAAAATCAAGACCCCTGCAAAAAATTAATATTAAAATACAATGAGCACATATTTCATTGAACTTGAAAAATTATACAGCATTTTACTAATTTATTTATGTGCGTGTGATAACTTTTGTTAAAATATTATTTAAAATTTTCAGATTATTCGGTACTAAATGTGATAAATGCGGTAATTCCTTTAGTAAAAATGACTTTGTGATGCGAGCTAAAACGAAAATATTTCATATAGAATGCTTTCGCTGTTCAGCATGTGCGAGACAATTACTGCCAGGTACTTAAATTGATTTCAATAATTTTTACTCTGACAAAATTAAACTCTTTTTTTTTCTATTTATTCATTTTCAGGTGATGAATTTGCGTTAAGAGATTGTGGCATTTTGTATTGTAAAGAAGATCATGATGTCTTAGAAAAAACCTCCCAAAGTAGCTTAACTTCATCGTCTATAGAGAGCAACAATAATATAAGTTGTAGCAATAATAACAATCATTCAAGTCTTAGTAATAATAATCATTCCAGCGAATTAGGTTCAATGTCAGGTGAGTCTCAAATCAATGATTGAAACCGTTTTTAGAAATCCGTATGACAAATCAACAGCAGTGAATTGAACATTTAATAGATAATTTTAAATGAGTTGGCGATAAGTTTTCAGAGCAATGCGTTTTCAGAGCAGTTAGAAATCATTGCATATTTCTCTCTGAATATTCGGTTTCAATACATATTGTGTCAAGACGACATAAATGTTGCCAAACGTTTTTGACAGCTCAACAAGATAATACAACAACCAAATACACATAAAAACTAAAACATATGTTCACCGCATGATCTAATGCAGTTATCTGTTTAATTTGCCTTGGTATTGTGTTTAGACGAATCACAAGAAGCACGTTTTACAAAGAATTTGACATCACCTTTACACAAGATTAATGATTTGCAAATATTTCAGTCACTAATTTTATGAGATGTTTTTTTAATCAAATTTTTCCAACAGTTCATCGCAACATACCACACAGCTCTTTGAACAATCGAATTACTAAAGAAAATATTATCTGGTCACATTTCACTCAATTTTTTCAATTATTAAGACACCACAGCCATGCAATTTAAAATTTTTAGTTTATTTTCTCTGGGATTACGCAATTTGCGTAACGATTTTGTAAGAGTCAACCTGCACTTGTAGCTTAAATAAATATTATTATAAAAGGTGGTATTTGTTTAATAAGTTTGTTATGTCAATGTATTATTTCATTTCAAAGTTAATTAAAAATTATTATAATTTTTTGTTTAAATTTTTTTTTTCTGCGATTTTCGATTTTTTTCTTTAATTTTCCTTTAATATAGGATAAACCCATAATTAGATCCACATAGCTAATAGAAAAAATAATGAAAATAACTAAAATACAAAATAAAATAAAAATTTTTACTGGAGGCTGTGTTTTTGTTTTGGCTTTGTTGATTCAGGTTTTCTATATAAAATTTGGGCTTAATCCACTGATAAGCAGTAGCGAAATGGCCATACGGCTATGCTTTCCCCGCAGTAATACATTTCATGATATTCTCATGAAATAATTATATTTGAAGGAATCCAGCACGATTAAAGTAAATTATCATAAAATAGATTCCTTTTGCACAAAAAAAAAATAAGTGAGAAAAAATTTGTATGACAGACTTTTACTATTTTTTCCAATTTCCTTATATATCAAAAACTTTCTTTAGTTTGTTAACATGCAAAATTTTCTAAGAAAAATACAAATTAACTAATAAACAAGGAATAAATGTCAGTACAAACAAAACAAGCCGAAAACTTTGTACTCGTAAAATTAAAAAAAAAATCTTTAAAAAATGTAATACATGCGATAATAATACAAACAGGCAACAAATAAAGATAGTGTTTATTGTTGTACTGTGACATATTGTGCTGCATATGTCGTACAACAAATGTCACACAATATGACCGACATAATCTATTTGTTTGTATCTATTTCATCATCGCCATTGCAATCAGCAATAGCAACAACAACAACTTAAATATCAAATGAGAGCGAAGGTGTTTAGAACAAGTAGAAAAAGAGGGGGGAAAGTAAACAAACAAAAAAATAAAAAGCAATACCGACAAACCAAGTATTTATTGCAAAATGTTAAATATGACAAAATCAGAAAGATAGAAATATCACAGACTTATTGTCAGACTTTAAAAAGAATGCTACATAGCCGAATGAATTTTACCCTAATTTTACCAAAAATTGTTAGCAACTTTACTTATTCCATTTGAAAAATTTATTAACTTGTTGGTGCTATCAGTAATACAATTTAGAATAAAAAAAAATTTAAGAATGCAACATTGTTTTCGTGACGTAAGTTTTTACAAAATGAATAACTTCTGAAAGAATTGTTTATTTCGAAACAATTTTATTTTTGCACTTTTTTGCACGAAATGCGAAACAAACCTCAAAAAGGGAATCGTAAATTAGTAAATTTTTATCAAGAACAATGATCTTTCACAAAAGATATCATACAGCATAACACAGTATGAAGTTGGCATCTATAGTTTTTTTAATTTTTTGTCACAAGCATGATGGCCAACTTAGTGAACTGTATAATCCTTCTTAGCTTTACGTTTACTTATTTTTTTATGTTAAACAAACTGAATAGTATTCGCTAATAATCTAACTACTCAAGCATAGCAACATTTCATTTTTAATACGCAAATGACGATCGTGATAAAAGCTAAAGCTAATCATTATCATCATTAGCGAAACAAATGACGATAATAATGAGAAGGAAACAAACAGAGAGGCGTCTTCAGTGGTCTTAAACGCAAGTAAACAATAAAACAATACAAAAAACGCGTTTAAGCAACAATCATATTTCGTAGTCATACAACAATATTTGCATATTGCATTCAAGCATATCTCAAAATTGCCAACAAAAATTACAACAACTTTATGTGAAATTCATTCTTCACAAACAAATAACAAATATATGCGTAAAAAACGTAACAAAAAAACAGACTGATCCGATCAAACAAACTATTTTAATTTCGCCTTACGGACGCACAGCAAAAAATATGATAAGAAAACTCATTAAATCAACTGATCAGATTGATGGTATAAGGGAAAGTCAAATAATTTTTCCAAAACAAAATTTTTTTAAGCTCCAAAGGTACCCCTGAGTCTTTTAGTCTGTAGATAACCTTCTTTATTTCAACCAAGTTAAGGATTTTTTCTTCGAATTTGCCATTCGTAAGTAGATATTTTTTACAACACATCACCTTCTAAATTCTCACTACTCCTTGTTGAATAATACCACTGATTTCAGATGTAGAAGTTTTTCCTTTTTTATAGGGATTTTTTCAAAATTTTGAAGCGTAGGGCAAAAAGAATAGATTTTTCCATTCCAAGCTAAATGTAGGGAATTTATAAAATTATTTTTTTTTTTTTTTGTTAAAATATTTTATACTTTGTAAACAAAAATATATAGCATTTTAAAATTATTAAAAGAGAACCCCTGCAATCAAGTTTTCACCTATTTTTTTTTTTTTTTTTTTTTTTTTTTTTTATTATAAGTTTATATTTTGTGACAATTTTTTTTTTCGAATCTTTTTTGTATATTTTGCTATAAAAATACAGTTTTTGTTTTTTCTAACATCTATGTATATAAATTAAAATTATTGAATTGATAGCCAAGAGAAAAATTTAATGTGGGAAAATAAGGGAACTTATTTGAGAACAGTAGGTATTTTTAAATTTATGATCTGACATCACAGCATAATAGTTAAATTTTTTTGTTAGTTTGTGTGCATATTTGTTTGATTTCTATTGTTGGTGTGTAATGAAGGTCGTTGCCACATAGCCACATAATAAATAAGTAGTTGTTAGTAGTATTTGATTTTCACTCTTCATTTATTTGTTGAACTATTGAAATTTATTTAAAATATTCTGTAGTGTCTGATTTTTCCCAATTAGACGGTATTATATTGTCAAATAAAAACAAAAGCGGCAAGTTTTCTTTGATGTCTTTTTTTTTATTTTGCTTTCAATCGCTCAAGTTAGTAAGAGCGTGGTACAAGATAATAAAAATAATGTAGAATTGAAAACTTTTTTCTAGTTTTATAAGTTATGAAAAATCATCAACTTAATAATTTTTTTTGAGTTGAGCTAGATCGTAAGTGGAGAATATTATACAAGCTTAAGCATGGTCTCGAAGCAAGTGACATAAATTACTGTCGCTTGGACATGTCCTCTTGGGTTATTGACGGGAGGGTTGTCCGGATGCTGCAGTAAATCCTTTTGTGCAGCCACTTTCAAAGAGCACCGTTTCAATGAATCACAACCAACAATAATATTTAAATACTTATTCTTATTAAAGTTGTTGTGATGTAATTATGTCTCACTTTGTACTTTGTTTTTTTTTTTTTTAATTTTGTCCTATAACAGCAACCACAGTGCGTGAGCCGAAACTTTCGCGAAAGTTTCTAGTCATGTGTTTTAAGGCTGAGAGTTAATTTTACAACAATTTTAGAAATAACGATTTAGCAATGAACACAACTTTGCAGCACAAAAATTTTAAAGAATCTCAATAACTCATACTAATAGGTCTGTTCACTAACTTTACTAGCCAAAACTGGCAACAAGAGAGTAGAGCAGAAATTTTCAAAATCAAATGTAAAAAAGTGAATGAAAGCTTTACTAGCAAAAAGTAGCAAAGAAAATTATTATGGCTGCAGAAATGATAAGTAAGACTAAAAAACTGTATGACCATTAAATACGAGTGCAAAAATATATAAAACAATAGACCACAAAAAGCCAGCAAACAGATAACAACAAGAAAAAATTGGAAACAACCAAATAGCAAAAATATCTACATAAAATGTTTTACATTTTCTATAATTTACTTGGTGACTTTCAAAAGCGTTTATAATGTTCAAGGGCATAATATAAATAATTTTTTTCAGTTAGTTTCAATAAACACTTTTGTGATTTAAATAAAAAATCTTTACTTTGACAATAATCTAAGCTTCATAATTCTTAATTTCACTGTTTTTAAATAAATTTCACAATTGTACACAAAAATTATAAAATTCCTATTGAATTTGTACCAAAGAAAATACATTGCGTTGAATGTTTCATCAATGTCTTGTTTACTTTTAATTCTAAAAAACAAAAACACTTGCAAAGCAAAGAAGATTCTAAGCCATATTTCTGTTGTTGTTGTACATTTCTCTAGCTTACTTAAAAAAATAAAAAAACAACAAAATAGTACTACATTTATGTTTATTTACATTTATATTTATTTAATTACCAAATACTGGTATTTTGTTTGATTTTACAAAAATTTCTTATATCAGATATTTTTTTAAGCAAATTTTTATTATAAACAAAAGTAAAATACAGCTGTTTGACTAATTTTTACAAGTAAAAATTTTACTAGCCAAATTTACAAAAAAAATTTTTCTCTCTCACATTTTTACGCTCTTTTTTTCCTCTCTACTTGCAAGCTTTTTGAGTACGTGAACACGTTCTAGTAACAATTAGCAACAATTAGTAAACATTTTTAGTTACTGAATACACCTAATGTTTAAGTTTTAGGATAAAAAACTGCAGGGAGATAGCACAGACTTACACTAGGGTAATTCTCTACAATGATCATAATAAATTTTAAATAAAGTAAACGATGACTTGAAAATTTTCTCTAAAGCCATTCCACAGTTTTTTGAATGATTTATTAGTTCAAGCAAGTTATGGTATTTTTCAAAACTTGGAAAAATAAATTTTATGCAAAGTTAATTTGGCTAATGTTCATGCCTATCAGCAGCTGCTTTTACGGTTGTACATGTACAAATTATATACTGTAAAACGCCTAAATACGGTACCGTTATAAATAGAAACTGTGGAATAAATAAAAAAAACCTTTTACTTTAAAAACTGTGCAGTTGGCTAAGCAAAACAATTTTTACCTCTCGACCTTAAGTTTTGCAAATTATTATCTGGTTGATTAGTGAAAAAAATGGAATTTATGTTTATTTAAATCGTAATGAATGTATGCGTTATTAGCATAACTAGGATTGAAATAACATTAGCATTTATTTATTTAATTTTTTATTACATTAATACAATTAATGTAGTTAATAAAAATAGAGAGTACTAGCAGCTAAGGCTTTCGACTTAGGTTAACAAAATAATTATATTTTAAATATTATTAAGTAAATTAATATCCTATATGTAATCAAAAATGAGTTTTATATTAGTATCACATATGCTTTTAAAGAGATTAGACATTTCCATTATTGCAAAAAATTATATTGCCAAAGAGATTAATTATAATTTAATGTTAATGACCTATATTATCTCATTTTTCCGAATAATGCTAAAACATACAATATTAACCAAATTTTTGTGATAAGAAAGCTATTTTAAAATAATGCTGAGCTGTATTTTTAAAAACAAGGAATGACGATTAATAATGGTAATGCTTTGAAACCATTAGTTCATTAGTCAATGACAATGATTTTGGTTTTTAACTTATTATCAATGAAACAAACATCTTTATTAAAAAGCATATTCATTACTGAAAATAATGGTAATGCTAGAAAACTATTAGAATTATTTATCATTTAATTTTAATGAAATCGTCATATTACTAATCTATAGATTAAATTAAACCATGTATTTCATTTGTGTAGAGCTTTTCGGAATTCAGTGCAATGCACTTGAAACTTTTTTAAATAAATAAAAAACAACGTGATCAATTGGTACAGTTATGAACACGGTTCTTTAGATGTGCAAAAAGAAAAATAATAAACTAAGGGAATTAGTCGGTATTTTCAAAACAAAGACATTTCTTGCTTTCCATAATGATAAATCCCCTACTTAAATTGCAGACTTAAGTTTGTATTTAATCCCTGTAAAAGCGTCTGTGACCAGAAGTAAAAAGTTATCAAGCCAACAAAAACAATAAAAGAAAACGTGATACTTATTGAGCCTTTCGTTTAAAAAATTTTAAACTGTTCCTTTCTAGTATTTTTCTATTTCGGATTTTCTCTCTAAAACCTTAGCGAAGAGTTTTATTAAAAACCAAAGGTTTCTTTTTTTATTTTATCATGTAGTTGACTTTTCTGTTTAATTTTGATCATGTGTTCAGATCTTTAGATAAAAAAAGACTAAAGAAAAAGTCCGAAATTAGATAACAGCATGTAATTACCTTGTGAAACGATACTTAATTAACAACGTGTTTGTTTTATTCATTGAAAAGAAGAAAAAAACTAAACTAAAATATAAAACAATCAATAAATTTTAGCAAAGTACGAGTAGTATTGCGAAATGCTAGTGTAGTTGTAACGCAAATTAGCAATCTATTAAAAATTAATTATAAAGACAAAATTTAAGAAACAAATACAAAAGAATATATTCCAAAGTTGTTGCCTAAAAAACATAAGAGAAGAACGAATTGAATTATGTTAAAGTTGTTGTCTAAATTGATATTTTTTTAACAAAATTTTGTGTATTCACTTGTTAAACTGACAATTTGGAATTCACTTTGATGTTGACTGTTTAAAGTTCTAAGAAAATTGCAAAACGTATTTGTACTCGTACTCGTACCGGCGTCAGAAAAAGAAAAACAAATTTATCAACATGTGTTGTTGATGCCTCATACAATGGGTGTCGCTTGGCCACAAACGCATGAAAAATTAAAATTGAAGCAATTCATTGATTGATTTCAATTCTTTTCGTACATATTTTTGTACTCTTTAATGGCTTTGTTGTTGTTATGGATATAGAGCTGAAATAGTTGGTTAAAAGCCAGCATGATTAAAATGTAGAATTTTTTGGTTTTTGATTTTTTATAGATTCTGGCAGCGAATCGGGCTCACATAAAAGCATAAGGGATAAAAGGCCATCCGGACCCTCAGATGGCAAACCAACCAGAGTAAGAACGGTGCTCAATGAAAAGCAATTACATACATTAAGGTGATAAAACGATGCGATAATTGGTCAAATATCGAACCTAAATAAATTAACGTTGAATATAGATTTTTGAATTCAACATCTACTTTTAAGATCTTTAAAATTTTATAAAAAACTTTTATTTCTTTATATAAAAACAGCTTTTTATTCAAGAAAAATTAATAGTTACATCAGAGATTATTTTTAATTTATATTTTCGCTTAAAAAAATTTTAATTCTTATGGTCAC
The DNA here is from genome assembly GCA_937654795.1 of Cistogaster globosa. NCBI lineage: Eukaryota > Metazoa > Arthropoda > Insecta > Diptera > Tachinidae > Cistogaster > Cistogaster globosa. Next base: position 83,766,141 of record OW569404.1, on the reverse strand, counting down.
AAAAAAAACTTTAATATATTGAATTCCTTATAAATGGAAAAAAGTTTGTCAAGCTCTTTATAAAAATGCAATTTAAAAAAGCTAAATTTATCCTTTTAGTTGAAAATTAATTTAGTTTTTTCTTGTCCAATTTTTCTTTTTATTTGCAGTTAAAGAGATGAAGTTTTCTTAAGGATTCTTCATGAATAGAAATTCCGTTTTTATGGGTTTTTGATTCATTGTATAAATATTAGTATGTGTGTATACAAAGCCAAAAGTATGTACAGTGGGTGGATATAATTTTTTCTTCAAACAGTTTATTTTATTTATTTTATATCCTTCAACAAGAGCGTCAAGCTAGTTTTTATTAATATGGTTCCAAAGTTAGATTCGAAAAATATAAATGACCATGGTGAAACTTCGAAAACCATAAATTAAAGAATATTTTATAGTAGCGAGCGCTGTGATCTTTACGTCACGTAATAGGAGGGCCAGTTTAAAACAAAAACTCAATGGGTGCAACAGGGCTTGTCGCTATGAACATGCAAAAAACACTCGACTGAAATGCTTAAAATTTAAAATATAACAAGAGATAATTGATACTAAAGGTCAGTTGCTACAGCTCTTAAAAAAGTTTGCCAGAACGGTTTGTTTCTTTGCTACTAAAATCTATTCTGTTAACTAGGAGAAACAACTAAACTAATTAGGCGAAAAATAAAAATATGAAAACAAAAAAAAAAATATAGTTTTAAAATAAAACGATTTATTCAAGGGAATATACAGGCATGTCACAAATACCATTCGAAATTTAAATGATTCCGCAGTTACTATTTCGATCGAAATGGTTTTAGCTTCTATAGATTCCGTTCGGTTTTAGTACACCAAGAAAATACAAAACCTCTTATGTTTGTTCAAAATATGGCAACATAACAACGAATGTAGCAAAACAAAAAACAGCTGTTACCGGCTTATGATCTTCCGAGCTCGAAATGCCATCAGTGCCTTTTTAATCTCGTTTAGATATTAAAAAATATGTGCAGAAACAAATTTTGTAATTGTTTATTTTTCTTTGTGCCCTTTCGTGTTTGTGTGCTAAGAAATTTTTCGAAAAAAAAAACACAAAAATTTAAGTACGACAATATCTTTTAAACAAATGCCATTTTTTTTAGAGAGGACTAAGAAAAAGTTCATGTTTTTATTAACATCGTATTAAAATAAATATATTTTGGATCAATAAGAAAGATGAAGAATAGTCTCACCTACAACAAAATTTTTTGAATGGGTTTTATGTTAACAAAATGCTCAAAATATCAATTTCACGTAGCAAACTGAAAGCGGTTTCATTCCGAATTTTTTTTCTTTTACGTTTTTTATAGAAGCAAAGTACGGAATCAATTCCACTTCTGAACGGAATTTTGTTCTGTGACAATTATTTAACAAGAAAATTTGTAAATCTTTTATTTGCAGAACATGGGGTATTCTCTAATGGAATAGAAAGCAGAACTTCAAGAAATAGGAAGGCATAGAGGGGAAGCTAAAAACACATATTTTGTTAAAAAATATTTTTTCAATCTATTTGTAAACGTTGCCCGCTGTATGTTTATTCGAACTCAAAGAAAGAGATTTTTAATTCTCTTTATTTTGAGATTTTTTGTTAATCTCCTTGGGCTGTTATGGTCAGTTATTTTTTTCAAAAATTAATAAAAATCAATACATTTTTATATATTTTTCCCGACGTTTCGTTTGTTTTTTTCAAACTTCTTCAGGGGATGTTTATTAAAATTCTAGCAACATAAAGTAATAAATGTTTTTTTAAATATGTTTGAAAATACAAAATTATTTTTACAGTTTTTACTTACTTTTACTTTATTAGCATTACAGAAAAGGTTTTTTAATTTACTTAATATTAAAAAACTGGACTTTCACAACACAGAAATTAAATAATAAATAAATAAATAAAATAATTCAAAAACTTTATACAACACAAACACAGAATTAATTGTCAGTCTTACAACTAATATCACAGAACTTCAACTAATTTTAATAATTAAATTAGTGCAGTGGTATATTGCAGTTTTGACTTATCTTTGTCCTCTTTTGTGTTCATGGAGAGATTTTTATTACATGCGAAAGACACATGAATATGAATGAATGAATGATTGAAGACATGTTACGAATCTTGCATTTTCAAACAAGATGCATATTTTTTATTCTAAATTCTAAAGTACAAACTAAACGAAATTTTTGATAACAACAATTTGAATTCAAGCCAAATCTAAATATGTTCTTCAAAACCATGGGTATAAAAGTGTGTTTATTATGCCAAAAAAAAGGAAAACAGAAACATCAACACGAAATAAGAAGGGGTTAAATGTAACCACGAATTTTGAATTTAAAAACCATGACTTTATCTTGAATTGTGTAAATTTAATTATTTTCTGTATTAAAACATAAAAATCTTAAAAAAACTGCGCCATTATGTTCTTATGTTTTTAATTTAGCCAATTTTATTTTCCTACGAAAAAATTTACTAATTCTTTGTAATTTCAGATGTTACTATTATAATGCTCTTGGCACTTTTAAAATTTTTGCTGATAATGTTGTTGTAATATGCAACAAGGAGATATCTCTCTATCAAATAAATTTCCAGCCACTTGAGTTTTCATCATCAGCATCATTCTGCATTGTTGAAATTCTATCTACAAAATAAAAAACCACCAGCCAGCACAAACCTTGTTACACTATGAGAAGAGTAAGAAGAGGATATAGAAAGGAGTGGAAAGAAATGAAGGAATTAATAATAAAGAAGCAAGAGATAATCACATCAAAAGTATGATGCCAATTGGGGGTAGGCGAATTGTGGAGGTCATGGAGAATAAGGTTTATTTTATAAAGTGTATCAACCAACTTTAATGACAACTAACAACAACAACAACAAAACAGAAATTAGAGAAAATGCTGTCAAAGTTTAGTCATCAAATGATATTCACCTCTACCAACATCAGCACTGGCATTGTCGCCATAAGTTTTTTTTTATGCTGGTAAGAGTGCGGCCGTTTGTTATACTGTTGACACACTGTTGCTTTGCTATTTCCTCCACAAATTGTTGAAAGTACTGCTGCAATATGTTTTCTTACGACAAAAGTGCTTGAGGCAAGTGGACGAACAAATTGAAGAAATTTAAGATAAAACGAGGGAGGAAAAGCGGTAAAAAGTTGTCATTATTTAAAATTCATTTGAAACGATTTTTCTTTCAAGCAGTGTCTGAGTTTTTTTTAATAATAAGTTTTGGGTTTAATAGCCAAAAGTTTGTAAATTAACGTAAAAAATTGTCTTTTTATTTGGGATGTAAAAAGAAGAAAAAGAAAAAATTATAATCCATAATACAAAACAGTGATACAAAAATGAAGGGGACAAAGTTTCACTAACTGCAACTAAAGTTGCTGTCATTTCGACTTTCTTTTATTAACAACAATTATTAAATTTGTGCTGATATAAACAACATTTTTTGAACGCTTTAATGATTTTTATTTAATTAAAAACTTATTTGTAAACTGCTAATATTGACATAAATAATTTAATCATACATAAATCCAGAGGCAATTATTTTAAATAAAATTCGTTTTGTAGCCCGTTTGTGTAAATGTGTGATCGATTGGGTGGTGTGTGGCAAAAGAATTTATTTTTAGGACACATGTTTTTGTTGAATAAATACTAGAGTTATCAATTATTCGATTTTCATTTTTAGTTCCTCAATAAATAATTCGAGCTAATTGTTAATCAAAAGATTATAAACAAAAACTAACAACTAAAGAGAAATAAAAAATAGAAAAGTATATAGTTCGTCATAGCTGACCTGAATTAAAAGAATCAATTAAACATACAGTATTTTCTATGTAAAAATATAAATCGAATATATAACGAACGAACTAGTTTTCAATAAGTCAAGCATTTCTCAAAAATGGGTTTGGGAAAATCTAAACGCGTGCTTATTAAAACTATATAAGAACATACACAGAACAAGTTTAACTTTTTGATCATTAAAAAATAGTTCTTATTCGGAAATAATAGTGAAAACTGTGATACTTTTCCTCTTTCGCACTTCGAATAAAGATGATTTTGTAAATATATTTTTAAGTAAAAAAAAGCATATGTAAATGTATTTTTATTTATAACTTGCTTTTAGTCGAAAATATGTAATTAAATATAAAAATCAGCAGGGGTTTTATTCCGCTGCTAAAAAAAAAAAATAGAAGAATGTGGATCAAAAAATAAAAACTTTCATTTTAATATCTCTTTAACAAGTAAAACTTAAGTAGATAATTAATCGCAATCCATATTTCTTAATATCGATTCAAACACAATAAAAATATATTAACTAAGCGTCGTGGTAGTTCCAAATAAATACCCCATAGTAGCAAATACAACCATGTCAACCTTAGTAAATTCGGGATATCCGTTTAGGACTTACAAATTTATTTCCCTTTTTTCCTTAACTCCTTTGCCCAAAATCTATTCATTTAATGACATTAGTAAAACTTTCGATTTGTTTTTGTTTTACGAAGCTTTGCTTCTTCGAAAATTTTTGTTTACTATTTCTCGTTACATTCACTTGAATAAACAGATTCGAGTATTCGTTTATTCGCAACACATTATTTTTTTACTGATTCATATCCCTTATAAAACTGCATAACAAATGTTAACAATCACCGAGGGTTATTTAAGAAATTTAGGATAACGCAAATACACTAATTGTTAATTTAAACACAAGCAATTAAAAAGATAATTTTAATGATGTTAAAAAAGGTAAGAAGTGCGAAAAGAAAAACTGATTATATTCGTCGACATAGTGGCCGCCGCCAAATTTCACTATCATACACCCTTGGTTTATGGCGATTTTTTTTTCTTCTTAAGGAATTCAAGAGTCAAACGTCTGGTGGTGCAGATTGCTGACTTCAGAAGGCACCACATCTGGAGATCTTTTCGGCCAGCGTAACTCACCAATAAAAATAATTAAGTGATTCAGAAATATAAACCCTAAATTTCGAAGTCAACTTATTACTTATTCAGTATCATGTCTTTTAGTTGACAGTATGCTTTTTCTGCAACATTTTCAGGTACATCTGCAAGCTTTAAAATTCCACGCTCCTACAAAATGTTTTTAGGAACATGGGTAGCACTAGTGCTACGCAGTTTTAAATACAAAAAAAAAGATAAGTTAAACTCTCAAAAAAAAAAAAAAAGCACATAGCGCCGTCAAAACTTTTACCATTCAATTTGTTCAGAAAGCACACCGCAACAATGTTGAGATATCAAACATTATTCAGTGCTGGACCAGCCTTATTACTCAAGACTCAACTGAATAATGCCACCAGTCTAAGTTCCGCAAAAAGAAATGACCACATTTTCTTTTGTGGTTTTTGATAACCCCAAATTATACAGATATGACAAAAATTCTCCATTTTCTATTCCTAAGCAATCAAAATTTGAAAATTATTTTCCATGTAAATAAATCGGGTGGATCTTACAATAATATTTTCAACAAAGGAATGGTTGCCAATTAGCAAATCTCGAACAGCGATTTATAAAGATCAGAAACCTTGAGGCTTATCCTTGTTTGTCTTGTTTTTCTTTTCTTTGCAAACAACTTTTAATTCTTTAAACAACCGTCGCTTGAAATTTTGCAAATATTTAAATTTCGAGGGCAATAAATTGGCTTTTTTGGGGGGGGGGGGGGTTTATTTTCTCCCTTTCAACACTTTTCTCTTTTACATTTTATTTATTGCGTTGAGATTTTGTTTGTATTGTGTTTAACGAAACAATGCAATATCCTGTGTAGATAAAATGGCTTTAAAACATTAATATGCAACAATGTTATTCATTATATTGTTTGCCATTTTAACTATTATTTTATCTGGCCAGCTTTTTTTTTTCATCCTTTAACCAAGTAGACCATAACTAATTGTTGCATAAAATCTGTGCAATACCAGAAGCTATAAATCGAATTGCACGAGTTTGCATGTTGTCGTCTTAGCTAAAAAATTTAAATTGGGCCAACTCTACTCTACAAATTATTCATACAGTTAAAAAAAATTATAAATGAATTCATTAGTTTCTACATTCTTGGCATACCAAAGTACAGGCAAACACTTTGTTTTTCTTTTAATACAATAAGAATTTATCATTTAAAGGATGGAGTACCAGGGTACTAAAATAAACAAATCGTAGCGTATTTCTTTCATTTTGCTTTATTCTTTGTAGTAAAAAACAATTCAGAAGCAACAAGAAAAGTTGTTCGTTTCACTTAGATTTTCATTGTTTTTTATTTTTGTAAGTACAAAATGCACACATAATTAAATATGTACAGGAAGAAGAGAAAAAATGGGAATAAAATTGAAACCGTTACGCAGACGTTTCCTGATTGGTTTGCTACTTGTAAAAGAGAATGCATTTAGCACGTAAAAAGAAATAACACAAAGAAATTTTGCGAATTGAAATTAACTTTGCCAAGGCACTAAATGAGCTAGAGAAAATTTAAACTTGCCAATCGGTTAGACATATTTTCGAAAATTTTGCTGTTGGATATCAGCAATCTCGGTACATGTCCTTTGAGGCAGAGGGCAAAACACCACGCCTGCCCTAATTATCTCGTAAACTAGAGGTCCTAGAGCCTTAAACCCGATTTTTTCTGATCACATTTTTAAAGTATTTTTCGCATTTTATATTTTAGAAAAAGAAAAAGTAAAAAAAAAATTTTTTTTGTACCTAAAAAGTGCTTTTTACTATTAAAAACCTTAAAACTCAATTATCTCGTAAACTAGAGGTCCTAGAGCCTTAAACCCGATTTTTTCTGATCACATTTTTAAATTATTTTTCGCATTTTATATTTTAGAAAAAGAAAAAGTAAAAAAAAAATTTTTTTTGTATCTAAAAAGTGCTTTTTACTATTAAAAACCTTAAAACTCAATTATCTCGTAAACTAGAGGTCCTAGAGTCTTAAACCCGATTTTTTCTGATCACATTTTTAAAGTATTTTTCGCATTTTATATTTTAGAAAAAGAAAAAGTAAAAAAAAAAATTTTTGTACCTAAAAAGTGCTTTTTACTATTAAAAACCTTAAAACTCAATTATCTCGTAAACTAGAGGTCCTAGAGCCTTAAACCCGATTTTTTCTGATCACATTTTTAAAGTATTTTTCGCATTTTATATTTTAAAAAAAGAAAAAGTAAAAAAAAATTTTTGTTTTGTACCTAAAAAGTGCTTTTTACTATTAAAAACCTTAAAACTCAATTATCTCGTAAACTAGAGGTCCTAGAGCCTTAAACCCGATTTTTTCTGATCACATTTTTAAAGTATTTTATATTTTAAAAAAAGAAAAAATTAAAAAAAATCTTAAAATTATTTGCCTTGTAAAAAGCTTGTAATTATTTACTTCAGATATGGGAGTTACTAATTGCTAACGATGTCTTGCACATACATGGTTATAAAGTCAGTTTTACTCGTCTGATTAAACATTTATGGAATTCAATTTGAAGAAACTGTCTTTACATTTCAATAGCACTATGTGTTACCATGAATTCCAAAACGGCTTGATTCTACGAGAAATCGCTATATATTTGAAGAAATTGCACTAAATCAATTTTGCGGGTCCTATAAAAAAGTTCTGAACAAAAATAGCACGAAATGTAACCTTAATTCTTCAACAGGTTTCATTCCCCGAGATTGAAGAATTTTGTTCAAAAAACCCGAAATTTACTTGTACAATTTGTGCTATACGTATAGGAAAAAAAATTATTGCATGCTATATTTTTTTAAATTTAATGATCTTTTATTTTGCAGATTATTTTAAGTGTAGGCAAAAAACGGTAAAAATAATATCTTTATTTTTGACTTATAAAAGGTTTTAAAAATTATTTTCAGTCGATTTTTTGCCAAGCGATTTATTTTTATTTGAAAAGTAAAAAAAAAAAACAGCTTGCGGTAAAATCTGAGGAATATGGTTGATTCGGTCACTATCTTAAACACAAGTTCTGTGACTTTGCGATCAGAACTGCACAACTGAGCATCCAAGCATTCTCTCAATCGGAGTTGTTTTTTGACATAAGTTGAGGCTTCTTGTCATCCTTTTGTTTAATTATCGCAAAATAGTCAAATGAAATATTATCTTTAATAGATGTAACTTCCTTCGATTCGTTTACAAACTCTAGTTAAGTTGTTTTTTTGCATTTTAGTGGTGAGAAAACATGGTTTTAATGCCAATATTTGCTTACACAATTTAAATCTCTGAGCCATTCAGAATACCCGTAGCCATGTAGCTGACACACTTCATCTCGTCGATTGCTTGAAACTAAACGTTGCTTTTTCTCGAAGATTTCCGAGATAACTGCTTCTGCTGCGTCATGGTAAACTAAGTTTATAAATTATAGATTTACATTTACATAAAAACTGTTTGTTTTAAATTAGAGAAATACCTAAAGGCTGTTCTATGATTTTTTTATTTATCGCTGATAATTTTCTAAGGTCTTGTGTTATTAAAATTACAGTGTTTCTGTAACTGCGTTGAGGCTCGAACCACCCGATGTCTTGATAACCACTAGTATTCTTCACTAGTTTCTTTGCTGTTCTAATATACAGGGTACCTTCAACTACTCATCTACCATGGCTACACCACAATCGTTTTTTTTTTTTTCTAATCTACACTTAAGAGATTTAAAGTGATGTTTTTTTTTATTTGCCTCGTCCATCGCGGCTGCTCTTTCCGTTAGACTTAAGGCCCCGTTGAGATTAAAATTTGTTATCTTTTGTTTATTAAACAAGCAGACATCTCTGCCAACACAGCCATCGCAACTGCTCAACAATTGTCAGCAAAGTTTTTCCTTTACCTTTGTTTACCACACTTGTTAGTGGTGGAAAGTAACAACTAATAAGCTCTTGGCTTTGTTATTTTAGACATGTTTCTTATTTTTATAATAATATTTAATTTAAAAAATTCATTTAATTACAATTTCATAAACATATATTTTGCCATCTCTGAAAAAGAAGTGACGCTTTAGATAAGAGATAAAATAAAAACGAAGCTCATGAATGTTTAGAAATGTCAACTAAACTAAATGACTTGAGTATCGCAATATTCTATAGTTGCTGTTATTGTTCTACTATAAACCACCACGACATTTCACCTGAAAATTACACTTAAAATAATAAAAAAACACAAAGGCACAGATTTAAAATTGCAATCGTTCTGTTAAAAGCAAACAAAAGAAAAGTGGAAAAACTGAAAAGACCAAGTGCTTCACAAATAAATGAGAAGATATTTAGAAAAGCTAAATGGAAAAACTTTAACTCAAATGTTTTAACTGTTAACAACATATTTTTTATTTTCAAAATTTTCATCTTTATCTTTAAATCGTTGTTATGACTTTGTTATGCAAATTTTTGTTATGGATGTCAGTTTGAATGGTGTAAAATTCAGGGATTTCAATGACCAAAGACAAAGCCCAAGCTTTCAAGAGTGTATCAGGATTATAAAATATAATTTTTTGTACCTTTTTTATTATTTACTTAATTAAAACTAAACTAAATAAACTTAAAAATTTGTTTAAGAACTATTTTTTATTTTAAGCAATTTAGCTAATCGAGTAAGGAAAAACTGTACATATGTAATTGTTCTATTTAGCTATTTTATAGTTGTTTGTTAAACATTTTCTCTTTAAGATCCACTACTTTATTAAATTATTTTTTTAATTTCAATATCGTGCCACAGAGCCAGGTTGTGAGTATTAGTCTACGACCACTCTTCCAATCCTGTGAGTTTTTTAATTGATTATGCACACTAATATGGAAGTAATATTACAGTTCACTATCTACACGATAATAATTACATACTTACTTTGTATGGAGGGTACCACGCCCACTATTTCAATCCAGCGTCTGCTTATTATAGTTCTCTAATGTCACGCTAATAATTTTTCATTTAGTATGGGTGGTACCACGATCATTATTCTAATCCAGCAAATTTGCTTCATTGTGCGTATTTATAAGAGAGTTATTTTAACAAAACTTCAAGGTGATACCTGTTACAGTTACCAAGCAACACAATTTTCAATATTTATTAAATCAACCAAATGTCCAACAAACTGCGAAAAATGTCCAGTCGGCACACTAGTGTAGGAAGTGTAGTGTAGGAAGACATCCGAAAAACAAAAAAATGAACAAATACACCATGTGTTTTATATATAGTAATGTGGATAGAAGATTTTGTTAAGGAAACGCAATTATTTTTATGCACAATTTAATGCAATTATTTTAAGAAAACTTATTTCTCTTCTTTTTTGTGGAGGTGCTAAAAATTTTGGATAATCCAAGATTGAAGTGAAGAATGAAGAATGACCTCAGACGTAAAGATTTCCCCTTGTACATTTTTACTTTTTTTAAATATTAGAAAAAGTGAAAAACATGCCTTCCTCTTTTTTCTCTTTTTTTTAACACTTTGAAAGAATTTATTTAAAGAACAATCAGTCAATCGTTTAGTCATTTCTGTCAGTGTAATTTTAATCCCCTGTATAAAATAATAGTCAATGGTCTAGTTAATGGCAAAACAACTGACACTTTAACACAACCAAACTTCTTCCAGTGAAGGAACCAATTAGTCACCCCTACTCAAAAATTACTCAAGACACTCGTACATATTGCTCGTACTGACACAAAATTACGAAAACAAAATGAGTGACAGACAGTCACACCGGCAGCTAGACCGGCAGGCAAAAGAATCACCCAATAATGAGTGAGTAAGAGATTGAGGGACTGCAATGAAAAGGGAAAAGATTATACGAGGGCTGCTCTATATATTTCTGGCCTAATAGTGATAATGCGAACATTTATAATCAAAAATGGTTTTATTGTTTTTCAAAGTATTTTCCAGCATGATTTATACACTTTTGCATGCGCTCAAACTAGTTGTCGAAGCACTTTTTCCACTCCGATTGAGACACCTCTAAAACATGGTTTTTGAACACTTCAACAGCTTCTTCTGGCGACGAAAATCGTTGACCACGCATTTCTTTCTTGATGTGCGGAAACAAGAAGAAGTCATTAGATGCCAAGTCAGGGCTGTACGGCGGATAACCCATTAATTCGACGTTTTAGCCGGTCAAAAACGCTCTGGTTTGAGCCGATGTGTGAGAGCTCGCATTGTCATGGTGAACAATGATTCGTCTTCTCTTGTTGGTTTTTCGAATTTCTCCGATGACTTCAGGCAAACAAATTGTAGTGTACCATTCAGAAGTGACCGTCCTACGTTGCTCAAGCGGAACAGTCGCCACATGACCTGTTTTGCCGAAGAAACAGGCTACCATTTGCTTCGAAGTGCTTCTTCCACGAACAACTTTCGTTGGATTTTGTTCGTCTTTGAAGACCCACACGGTCGATTGTTGTTTCGTTTCGGGCTCATACACATAGATCCATGATTCGTCACCAATGACAATCTTATAAACGTATTTTGAAGCACCGCAATCGTATTTTTGCAACATTTCTTTGCACCAATCGACACGAGCCTTTTTTTGAGCGACTTTCAAATTGTGCGGGATCCAACGAGAACAAACCTTTTTTACGGCCAGGTGTTCATGCAGTATCGAATGTATGCTGGTGGAAGAAATGTCCAAGGATGTCTCTATCTCTCGGTATGTCGCATGTCGATCTTGCATTATGAGTTCACGCACGGCATCAATGTTCTCTGGCACAACAGCCGTTTCTGGACGACCTTCACGGAACTCGTCTTTGACCGAGCTTCGGCCACGATTAAATTCATTATACCAATTTTTCACAGTGCTATAGGATGGTGCTTCATCGCTATACAAAGATTTAAGTTCATCAATGCACTCTTGTCGTGATAATCCACGGCGAAAGTTGTGAAAAATAATGGCACGAAAATGTTCACGAGTTAATTCAATTTTTTTCTATATTAATTTTTTCAAGTCACTGTAAACAACACAAATAATGGTCGTACGTCAAAACTTTTTGAGTACGATTATGCTTAAAAATGACAAACTTTCCAATGGAAATGTCAAATTGCACTTGGCAACACTGAGGCCAGAAATATTTATAGCAGCCCTCGTAATACAGATACAAGCGCGCCAACGATTTTAAAAGCAATCTCCAATGGTAAGGGTAATAGTAACGCTATAAAAAGTACAAATAGGTAGGGGCTGCCAGGATAAACCAACTGATTAACGAATGGTTTGGGAAAAAAAGGCGCGGCGGAAAAGAAGAAATAAAGCTTGAGTTGTTTATGAATTGGGTGTGTAATTTTACAATGTGTCGTGAACAATATTATAAAAAAATAATAAATGTATAACAGGAGTAAAATACAATTACAACAACAACGAAAAATAGCTCTCACCAACATTTACAATACCTAGAAGCAACAAACAATAATAGCATAATAACATAATAACATAATAGCAACAATCACGAATGTAAAACAAAAAGAAGAAGAATCATTCAGAACATCATCACGACAAAAATCAACAATAGAAAAAGAAGAGAAGAACAGTACCATGCAGAACACAACAGAACAGATTGTTTGTTGGCTGTCTGACTTTGTGCAAATAATTATTGCAGGCCTACAGGCGTTACTGACACTGCCATTCATCCTGTCAAGTGTTGCACTATTTAGTTGTTGCCGCACATCTCAAGCCAATATTTTTATATTGAAGCAGACAATTAGGCAGCAGCAATATTGCTGTCATTTGTTGTTTTTTTTTTTCATTCGTTTCTATTCTTGTTCTCATTGTCAGAGTCAACTTGACAAAATTTTATGAAAAGCACACATTCCTACACTTGAATAAAAACAACTAAAAATAAATAAAACAAATTGATACCGGAACCTTCTACTTTTTGTAGTTACTCGTAATACTCTGAGTTCTGTTAATGCTTCTATTTAATTTTGCCTGTCTGTATACGCAGAATTAATTCATGAGAAATTATTGCTGCTGTTACTTTTAATCCATTACCGTTGATGGGTTATGAACCTTAAACAGATTATCAGGAATAATGATTTAACTTTTATACTTTAACGATATTCAGTGGAACAGTGGGCAATTTGACGCAGTAAATAAAAACAAATCTGTTGTTTCTAAACTAGAAATGAGCGATATTTCAATACCTGTGATTTAATCACTGTGGTTAAAAAATCATTGGTCACTACAGTGACTGACTGTATCAGGTAACAGTTTCGCGAAAGAACATTCTTCTACATTTGCACACATACAAACTTAAATTTTTTTTTTTACTTTTTGAAGAGAAACATTAGTCAGTTGCTTTTTCTTGCTTTTTATCAACAACAACTATTCTTTTTTCCGAACTTCACACATCCAAAAAAAATTTATATAACAAAAAAATGTTTTGTTTTTTAATTCGAACCTATTTAATGGTACCGAATTTTATATTACTGGTCAAAATTAATTACAGATGCTTTGAATGTAGAAATCAAATTACCTTTTGCGTTATGGTTACTGTTTGCATAAAATATTATTTAATATAACATATTATGTATGTATTATAAACCTTCTTTATAAACATGTATGCTTATATAAAAAAAAGAACTGCAAACAGTAGTCACGGTAACTAATAAAAAAAAAACGGTGATTTGAAAATCACGTTCACTGGTAACGATGTCCTTTATAAATTACGGGATCGCTCATCCCCATTCTAAACTGATATTTCGTCAAGGGTATAGAAGTGATCATGCAATCTCTAGAGTTGGTAGCCAGCCACATTGCTTTAAAGCAACGAAGTAAAATTTAGAACTTCAATTAAATTCGGAAAAGATACTTCTTTCGATTTTCAGAAAAAATCCTATGCCATAAAAATCAAAATATTAAAAAACAAATTACCATGCCTCGCTCATTAAATAAAAAATTTCAACCAAAGTTTTAGTTTATACAAAAAATGAATAGGAGACGAAAATTCACAAACAAATTAAAAATCCCAAAAAAATTTATGTTGATTTAAAAATTTTAAACGAATTTTATCTTAAATTTGAGTTTAATAAAGAACAATATTTCACAAAAAGTCACAATATCATTAATTTTTCAATTTCAGTGAGATAATTTGAAAATTACCTTTTTTGTAAATTTTTGGGAAAAGTTCTTGTTGAAATTATACAAAAAAAAAAAAAAAAAAATAATAATAATAACAGTTTATTATTGTTAAATCGATTTTTGGCCTAAAATTAAAAAATTTCTAAAAACAAAATTATGCCATTTTATAATTGTGCACTGTAGGTACACGAAGCAGAGACAACAAGTCTGTAAATTCTTAAATGATCACAAGTCAGTGGTATCTTGACATGTGAAACCTGTTCAAAATATTCTCAAACTATTTGTTGTTTTCATCGAACAAATTATTTATATGTTTTAATTTCTTTATCCTAACCATAAGCTAAACACACTAACTCTTGAGGCAATTTATTAATCAAATTTTATTAAAATACATACATAGATAATTGTATTTTATACATACGTTTTTATAAATATTATAAATTGTCTTATAAGCTAAAAATAAACAATTGTTATGGTTTCTTTTGGTTTTAAAATTTAAAATAATTTTTATCTCAACTCAAAGCTATGACAACTTCAATAAACGCTTTATACGCCCCACTTATACAGTTGTTTGTCACATTAACGCCTCTTTATTTGTTTTTCGCAACAATTTTATTTCAAAATAAAAATACTACAATTTAAAAAATATTTATACAAATTCATTTTAATTAAAATAAAAATAATCTACCTCTTGACACTCATTTCCTAATGACTCCGAGACTGACTGCAGTTGTCATTTTTCGTTACGCGTTTGCATTTGCAAATGACAAAAGCCAACAAACATCATCCGTTTAAAATTCTGGAAAATGTTAAAAACAAATGAATATATTTTTTCGTGCTTTGCATCCATCGTAGGTGTGTGTGTGTGTGTGTGTGTGTGTGTGTATGTGTGTGTGTGTGTAATGAGAGCGTGCGTGAGTTTGTTGAATGTTTTGCTGCATTAACTACGGCAACGAAATTTCCGTTTAGCTTTTGGCAAGTGAAGCATTCATTATCTACATGAAAGCATGCATATGATGAATAGATAAAGGTAAAATTTACTGACTGCTACTAAGGTTCTATCTGATCGCCGTAGTTTTCAAAGCTTTTTCATTCATATCGCATGTGTTGAGCATTTTATATGCATCTTTTCATCATTTAAAAATGAATTGTTTTTACAGTATTCACTAATTTTTATAATTTAATAGGCTAAAAGAGTATTTTTAGAGTTGAGTATCTGTTTAATCCTTGTGTCACCGTTTTTTTATATTTTTAATCCAAAGTGAAGTGACACTTTATGATTGAGTTCTCATCTTCTCTTGCAGTTATGACCGAGGGAGACTGTGTGGACTGGTCAAGTGTGACTCCAGAAACATTTGTTATCCATCTGATGTCAATCGTTCCTTCAGAAAAGGCGAAAAATCATTTTCAAAATATTACGCCCTTTTCTGTATTCCAAACTGAACCTTTATTATCGCTATTTTGTGGAGACAGGGTTTAAAAATTTTGGTTAGAATTAATTCAGAACAACCACTTTCAAATCCAAAAAATTATGATGACATATTTTGAAAGAGAACAAAATCAAAACTTTTTCTACATACAGTATTTTTCTTTAGATACTTTCCTTCTGAATGCTGTTATTATGAGTGTATGAGCTCTGTCGAAAGTTATTCTAGTTCGATTTAGTATTTTTTTATGTTTCAAATATTTTAATTAAATTTAGCGTCGAAAGTACAATTCGCAGAACTCCCATCTGCCACGATTTATTTTCAAAACTGAAATATTCTAGATCGTTTTTTTACAAAAATTTAGGTAAAAACTAAGTTAATAATAAAAAAGTTTTTCTCAAGTTTTTAAGTACAAAAGAAATAACTTTTCGGTTTTTATAACTCATAGTACACGGTTGATACAGGTACTTCGCATTGTAGCAATGCATTGCAATGTAAAAAAACAAATTTACGATATTTGCAAATGCGCTATCACGAGTTAGTTTCGTTGATATTTGTGCGTTAAACTAGCGTTTAAAACTAACAACACATTCACCGAGCGATGTTTTTTTGTTTTTGATTTCAAATGTCTTGGCTGAGAACGATTTAAGTCTAATGAAAAAAAAATATTTTGTTTTAATATTTCTCACTTAGAGATTCAAGAAAGTGTGCACTCATGAGTACAAATGAAATAGCAATAGGAATAAAGAAAATAATAAAGAAATTTCGTACAGTATGTGCACCAAATAAAAATTCAATTCGAACCCACCTGAAAAATGTACATACATATACATATGTGAAAGGTGAACTCCAAGACACCTGATTTAAAATAATTTGCATTACAAAAGAAAAAAAAATTATAAACTAATTTAACAAATTTCAGTTTCATAATAATTTTATATAGTGTTGGCAAGAAGCATTTTATAAGTTGGCATAAACCATTACCACATGTAGAGTTTGTTGTTACTGCCTTTTTTCAAGTGTTTAAATATTGCACCAGACGTTTTATTTCTTTTTTATTTGACGTTGTTTTTTTTATTTTTTTTTTTCTGTTCAAATGAAATGGAGCAGAGGAAGAAAAGAATGTGTATATTTATCAGGCATGGGAAAATCACTACCTTTTAATTTCTCTTAAACAAAAATAATAATTGGAACTTATAAAAGAATTCTTTCAATGATTTTCTGTTCTGAATTTATTAATTTAGATGGAAAGTTCATAAAATTTAATTCTGCTATAGATAGGTTTCGATGAAGCTTTTGTTGTTTTTAAAATAATAATTATAAAGTTTCTAAAGTTTTTTGCGTGGTTACCGAAACGCGGAATTTCAGTAAATTTTTGTGAATTTTATGAATGAGTGAGCGAAATTTATACATACAGAATTACAATACACATTTGCAATAATTTTATACTGAAACGGCGTTGTCGTTGTACTGCTTTTGGCATTTAATTATGACGATTTGATAATAAGTCTTAACTTATTAAAAGCTTTTAAAAAGTTTTTAAATTGTGTTCCAAAGATCAGACAAAATTTGAATTACAGTTAGTGTCAGCCAGATATTAGCAGGAAGGATGATGTTACCCAAAAACCCAAAAACGCATAAAAAGTTGTTATCGTAAGTGTTTAAAAGTTTGTAATTAACCTTATACCCACAATAAAATGATAAAAGTGTGTTAACCCTGTTTGTTACGCATCATTAATATTCGGTTTTTCCGTTATTTAAGAAAACAAATGCAAGAAACAGACTATTTAAGTAATTCTGCTGCAATTTAAGAAAAGAAAAGGTGAATGACCGTTTCTTTATTTATTTTTCGAAAACTCATTTCGGTTGCAAATTGTTCAAATGGGACGCAAGGGACAAAGTTTGTCTTTGGAACAAAGAAAACTTGCGATTTTTTATAGTGAAAGGGGTAAAACTTAGAAGAAAATTGCAGAAATTTTCAATGTGAAATTAAATGCTGTTGGAGACAAAGTCAGAAGACACGAAAAAGGGAAGAATCCATTTCATGATGCAAACAGGCAAGCCAAAAAAAAAACTAACCGTGCGTTAAGAAAATGCAGTTGTTCGAAAAGTTAAGGCAATTTCGCGTTTAAATGCCCCATCAACCATAAGAAGAACCATAAGGTCGAAAGGTCTTAGTGGTCGAGTAGCACGTGGTAAGCCCTTTGTTGATTTACACAACCGAAGGGCCTGCATGAGTTTTGCCAGGAAGTACCTCCATAAGCCGGAAACTTGGTGGGATGATGTAATTTGCAGATGAGAGCAAGGTGTAACGTATGCGGATCTGATGGGCGTGTTATGGTGTGGCGTAAGCCTAACGAGGAGCTGCAACCACAAAATTTGAGATCAACTGTTAAACATGGGAATGGTGTGGGTTTGTATGGGAGCTTAAGGAGTTGGAAGACAAGTACATATCGACGGAATTGTGAATAAGGAGTCATATTTAAATATTCTTTGTCAAAATTTAAAGGAGAGAGCGATAAGACAACGACCCAAAACACAAATCGCTTTTAATTCAAGAATGGTTCCTTTTTAACTGTCTTAAAGTTCTCCATCCAACTGCTCAATCTCCAGACATCAATCGTATTGAGAATCTATGGGATGTATTAGATTGGCGGAGCCGTAAACACACAGTAACTTCAGAATCAGAGTTTAAATCTAAGCTTTAAGAAGAATGGGATAAAATTCCAGCAGATTATACAGCTAGCATAGTAAAAATATGCCAAGCCGTCTGAGCGAAGTTGTTAAACTGAAGGGCTATACCACAAAATACTAAAATTTAAATATTAGTATTATAAACTAGGTTATTTGTTACGTGTCACTAAAAACCGAATATTATTAACGCGTGAGTTACCTGAATTATTCTATTTTTTTACATGGAGATAATGTTATTTTTATAATTAAAAATGTGAACTGTTTAAAACCTAAAAAAAAAACTATTACAAACTAAAACATGCACTCGACTATATCTTGTAAATAAAACCGATTATTAATGACACTAACTGTATATTTTTTGTAAAAAAAGAGTAGCTGGCAACGCTGTTTGCTACATTTACATATTTACATCATTTTTTTTTCCATTAAGAATGTGAAACTTTGTATGATGAATATTTCCATTATCAGTGATTGTCGTTTGATGGATCAAATGGTGGTCGCATTGTTCTTGTAGGAAACACTCTCCGAACATCAGTAGTACAACGCTACTTCAACAAGAAAACAATTACAAAAAGAGAAATACTCTAGAAATGCTACAAAGTAGACAATGAATTGCGCACATAGTTGATACAAATATAGAGAAACTTTTAATAAAATGTACATCCTCTTTATATGCGGTAAACATAACTGTTCTCAGAATTGGACATATTAGATTCCTGTAATGTGTAATGTTTTGTTTATTTATTAGTGATGTTAATTTTAATGTTTATTTTTGCGTATTTATTTACCTGTTTAGTTTTATTTTTGTACTACAGACAGTAGTTTTAATTTTACATTGATTTTACTTGAGCGTTTATTATGTTTAGTGTCAAACATTCATATTGCGTTTTAAAGTCCCAGTTTCCCATACCTGGTATAAAAGTATAGTGAATTGTTTTTGGTAACCCAGTCATGCAGCATTAAAATACATTTAACACATAATCATAAATGTAGCAGATGGATCAGTTTTTTCCACAGTTTTTTTTTCAAGTATTAGTTCTTTTTTAATCTTTTTTACAAAAGAGTGAGTCTGAAGCTAAGTCTTTTCTCAATAAATTACCAAGACTTTCACGTCCAAATTGTTTACCAGAATATGGAAGTGGAATTCTGCATCGTTTATTTAGAATAAGGGTACGAGATACATATATAAAATTAACTCTAAGAAGAAGTCTGGAAGCGAATAGAATAGGTAAAGAATACATTAGGGCGTACAAAGTAAAATTATTTCGTGTGAAATCAATTTAAAGTTTATGAAATGTAGTTTTTCAATGTGTGTAAAGATAAATATGTCGAGTTGTATATGTTTTTGAAGTAACGAATAACGTAAAGCATATATAAATGTGAAGTCATACTCTTAGTTGTTTTTATAGCCTTCACCAAAAAAATCATTCCGTTTGTAATTCTACAATATCTACTTCCGACCCCATAAAGTAAAAATATTCTGAGTCCTTATGCATAGCGAAGTCAATTGAGCGATGTCCGTCTTTGTTAGTGTTGAAACCAAGTTTGCCGAGGCACTAGATGAGGTAGAGAAAATTTAAATGCGCCAATCGATCAGACACAGTTTTGAAAGGGTTATTGCTATTAAAAATCAGCAAGATCGGTCTCATAAAACGGTTCGATTGTCAATATGGATCTCGTTTAAAAGCCTTTGAAGAGATTTTTCAGGAAATACCAAAATTATTTAAAAATGCTAAGCCTGTTAAGAGTCGCGTACATTTATATTTAAAATCATATATCGTACTTATTTTGTTCTTATTTTTTAATTCCCTGTCTCCGCAGTATTTGTTTTTTTGATAGGAGCTACTTCACTTTCGAAGACTTGCATACAAGGTATATAAGATTCGGCATAGCTGAGTATACCAGTTTTACTTATTTATTTTAATTTTTAATTTTATTTTCTATTTATTCAAGCACCAGGTCAGTATTTTTAAATAAAAATATTATTTATTCTTTTTTTTTTAATATTTCGCCTCACCGTTTGGTGGCATCTTCAGGAAACAGGAAACAAAATTTTATTCAATTGAATTAATTAACAAAATTTAATTCAATTAAATTAATTTTTGTTTTTGAATTAACTATTTGAACTAATTATAATTATATTTAAAGGTCCATGTTTAAGAAGTCTGTATTGTAAAAAACAAAAGATATGCAATATATCAAATAAACATATTCGCCATTAAAAAATACACAATAAATATTGAAACTGTAAAAATAAAATAAATTTATTTCATTCGTCATATCAAAACAAACAGGTGCATAAAAATGAAATAACCAAATAAATTTTTATGTAGTTGCTAAACACAAGCACAAAAGGTACAAATAATACACTCGTAGAAGATTGTTAAAACGTATTTAGTAGTTTTTATTTTTCTTCGTTCCCCATTTGAAAAAGAAACTTTAACAATAAGAATTTATTCTCTATTGAAAATAAAGAAACTTAAGTATTAGTTAAAAAAATATTTCTTTTAATATTTTTTTGGAGTTTATTTAAAAAACAGAAAAAGATGCTTTATTCATTGAGAAATATAACAGGGATAGAAAATTTAGTACAATTGAATTGCTTTCAGTACTTTCTGAAACCATGAAAGTAAATACAATCAACAATTAGAACTTTCTTTATAAATTTAAGAAGAAAGTAATTTCAAAATTGTTTATAATATTTATGAATTATATTAAATTATGATAATTTTGTTTAAAAATATAAATAATGGATCACACTGAAAACATTGGGAAGTATTAAGCTCTTAATCAAAAGATTTAGAACTGGTTTAATTGTTTCCATATGTCCTTTTATACCAAGTTTGTTGTATAGTTAATACAGAAAAAAAATTGGAAAATTTTTTTTTGGAGGATGGTGGACTTGCATTAGATATTTGCAGTATATATTAGAACAATTTTTAACTTATCCATTTACTATATAATTTTCTAAAAAAAAGCAAAGTGTGATCACAAAATATTGATAATAAAAAATTTTATAGCATGGAAAATAAATCTAACTCCTACAAAATCTCAATTAAAAATATTTCTTTCCATTTTATGCCTTTAAAATAAATGATAAGTTACGGATTACTCGTATTTACATATAATAATATAAATCTCACAAATATTTTATTAACATAACAATAAATGGAATTTAAGATTAATTGTTAGAATAGTAGAATATTTCATACTTCTGCATGTCGTATACACACTTGTTTACAATGTAACACACAAGATGTAAAATTCATTAACTTGACCTCAAAAATATATAAAGTTGACATTTTTGCCTTTTTTTTTGACAGAAGTATACACTTTTTTGGAATAAAAAAAAAAACTGGGAGGAAATATTTCCCGACTGTACGCAGCGAATATCCGTCGTTAGAAATAGAGAAAATTTGTGTATATGAAGACGCACACAATTAGTACGTCGAACATCAATTTTTTTATTGTAGTTTGTTTTTTTTTAAGTTTTTTATTTGTTTTTACTTAAAATTTTTTCCTTCTATTTGTAGCACATATAAAAGATTTTACTATTTTTAATATTATATTTAATTTTTAATGAATTATTTTTTTTATTATGGCTTAAGTTCATTAATTAACACATTAATTGTGATAAATTGTAAAAGAACAATAAAATTTAGATACAAGCAGAATAAAATACACTTTCTGGTTCAATAAAACCTTTTCAGCGTTCTTATTTATCAAATATTTATTTCTCTACCGATTCGTTATTTGTTAAAAGCGTTAGTTGACAACGAATTATTTAAATACTAGAACTGTCCTCTAGCATTACAATTTCATATTTGAGTGTTTATAATAATAGCCATATGAAATTTCAGTACAATTGGATTTATCGCTTAGAAATTGCAGAGGTATTTCAATTTTTTCCAAATCCCTGACTGTGAACCGCGAAGAAAGCCGCTTTGCGTATTTAAATGTAAAATAGATTTTATGCTTTAAATAAAATTATGTATATCTTTTCACCAGAATCGTGAATGTGCGCCCCCCTTTACGCCTTTTAAAAAACCTGCAAGCGATTTCTTCTGGGTTGACTTTTATAAACGCTTTAATGTTAGAAGTGTTGAAATTGGTGTTGGTTGTTGCTATTTTTTTTTTTTTTGGCTAAAAATGATTGCTGATATTTTGCGGCGTTTTTTGCCGAAAAGTTGAAAATCTCGCACCGAATTTTTCCTAATAACTCTAGATTTTTTAGTATACATTTTTACAGAGTTTAGAACCCAAAGGGTTGAGATGTAAGCCTTATTGTTATCGCCTTATCGCTAATTGAGATGATTACCCAAGTAGAGTTATAGAAAAATTAAAGAGTGTTGTCTCAATAGAAATATAGCTTTCACGTATATGAAGTTATCGTTGTAAAGCTTTACGTATATGGGCTCATCTTCTAAACCTTTTTAATCGGACCTGAAATTTACACAGAGTTTGTGCTGCCTGAAATTAGTTTAAAATATCAAAATATAAAAAAGATGTTATTCTATGGGAGACCTGGCATATGTTCATACGTAAATTGTCTTATCTTTTAATAATAAAACAAAATTCCATTTGCTTTTTTATAACAGATAAGATAAAATGATCTTTAGAAAGTTATAGAATTTAAAATTAAAATGTGAGATTTCGAAAACAGTTCGTAAGTTTCTTAAATTTTTAGAATTTCTTTAAAAAGTTTTTTATCATGGCTGAGAGACAAGAGCTGTAGTCTTGTAGTTAAATGCAAGTTTTTACTTTATCATTCACAAGTATTCGTATCCTTGGCCTGAAGAAATTAACATTGTAAAACTTCTTATTGTTTGTATTGCTGCCACAATTAGTTACGACATCGTTTTAAATTGTAATTAAAATAATGCCAACAAACTTGTTATTATGAGTTATTTTGCTTTTAAAGTTGTTTTTTTTTTCATCTTTATTCATATTTTTTATTGTCACCGTCAAACAAAATGTTACTAAGATGAATGATGACGAAGATGATGTTAAAGGGAAGGAAAGTAGAAGGAAAGAGATGAAATTGCTTTTATTAAAGCAAAAAGAAAACAAGAAAAATCTTGTTAAAAAGAATTCCACTGAGATGTTGATATTTAATAAGAAATGGTGGTGATGAAAGGGTGAAGAAAGTTGGTTAGGAAAACGGAAAATGTATTATTTTCATTACATTCATAATTTTAATATGACGGTATGCTTTTTTTAATGTACGTTTTCCTTTTTTTTTTACATTAAGAAAAATAATACGTATAATTAGTGGGGAGTGATGGGATCTTTTATTTTATTTTAATTGTTACCAGTGATTCTTTTTTGTTACCAGTGATTTTTTCATTGCTTTGTTTACGTAAAATAGTGGATTTATTTTTTTTTCGAGTTGAGAACAAATAAATTGTTCAAAAAATTAGTACAACATTTTTTCTTAGTGTTACTCGCACAATCATTAGTTGACTTTCTTTATCGGTTTTTCCCAAATTTCAGTTTCCTATAATATTCACTTCTTGAGTTCATTTAGCGTTTATAATCTGTTAAACTTTTTTGTTGCCATTGAACCGATTGAAGCCTCGTTCTGCCTTTATGAGTAAGAGCTAAATTTTATCATCATAGCGCTGTAAAAAAGGTAAAATGTTGTTTTTAACACTGATTAATATCTTTTAAATACTAAAGTAAAAATAAAAAACAAATGAATGCCAAGAAAACCTTTACACATTTTACAAATATTTCATGCGCAAGTTTACGTAGCCTATAACTACACATCATTCTCTGGATCCAACGATACTCCAACTTGCGATACATTGTTAAGCAACTTTGTACGACCTTAATATGCGCAAAAAGTTCATACGTTTTGTATCCGGTTAAACTACAACACACAATCTTCTCTTCGTCAACTACGACCACAACTGCTACATATTTACTGTTGTTATGTTGTTACTTTCCACGGCTTCGTCGACGTAGGTATCTTACCCATCTCATTCTTGGGGTGACAGAAAAAAAGTCTATATATAATTTTACGTAAAAATGTCGCCGGCTCTTAATGTGTTAAGCATTTTTAAAGCAATTTTAGCATTTCCTGAAAGATCCCTATAAAAGCTTTTAAATGATACCCGCATTTATATTTTCAAAAATATGGTGCACAGTCATACTTATCTATGAGGAGTTCAGAGGCCCATTATTCGTAAACTATATTTAATTCTCTGTCGGCTAATATATATTTTTTTTGGAATTACATACTTCATTAAGCTAGATTTGTTCCAAATTATATGGAAAATTAAAGAAAGGACATGGACCGACCTTTCTCATTACATTTTCTCTAGCTCATCTAGTGCCTTAACAAAGTAGACGGACAGACATCGCTTAATCT
This sequence comes from Cistogaster globosa, assembly GCA_937654795.1. NCBI lineage: Eukaryota > Metazoa > Arthropoda > Insecta > Diptera > Tachinidae > Cistogaster > Cistogaster globosa. The sequence goes on along the minus strand of OW569404.1, from coordinate 83,741,569 downwards.
AATTTGATATGCCTAAGAATTCAGCATATATATATATATATATATATATATATATATATATATATATATATAAACGAAATAACAAACTTAGATATAAAAATGTTAAAAAATTGAAGATGATGCTTTTTATTTAAAAGAAATTATGCACGCAGTCATCCTTGTTGACATATTGTATACCGGGTAAAAAACCAATTAAAAAAGATAAATGGAAAATTGCAAGAACTTTCTTTCGGATGCAAATAGTTATATAACTTTTTAAAAGTTTTAGTTAAATTTTTAAAGTATGTAAAAACTTCTTTTCGAACCGTTTAGGAATTTATATTAAAAGCATCAACAAAAAGTTTAAGTTTATGTATGTTATCGTCACAAAGTTAAGCGTTTGTTTATTAGTTGTTTGCTATGTTGTTTAAAATGGTGAAATGTAATGTAAGGAACCATTATTGTAAAAACTATTAAAACCGTCTGTAATAAAGGATAAATAAATAAATAAGTGTGTCTCAAATTTAAAAATTATTGCGCGTCTACACCGCGACCAATTTTTTATTATTATTTTAATTTATAAAATAAAGCTGGAGTGGCTTAAATTACATTTTTTTATTTAAGACTCCAATGTCATCTTGAATTTTTATTTGCTTTTATTTTTTATTCTCTTTCGCAAAATTAATATTTGATTTAAATTTATTCATAAAGTTTCCTAATCGCCCTGGTAACAAGCTTGAAATTTATTGTTTTCTCTAACGCAATCCTTAAATTCATTTTAATAAAATTAACATGAACAATTAATATTCCGTTCAACTTAGTAGAACATTTCAACAACAAAAAAGTCTTCTTTGCTTCACCATCTTTATTTCTCTACTACATCCGTTTTCACCATTAAATCGTTAACCATAAAATCCAATAAATTATAGTGCGAATGAGATGGCAACGAACAAAAAACCTGCAAATGTAAATAAAACATCACAACATACAATTAATGAGAATAGAAATGAACTTGCAAAATCCGTGCAATCTGTAAAAATTAAAAATATAATAAAAAGCGAAAAAAAAAAAGATTTATAAAACAGCCTGTAGTTGTTTTTCCTTGGATTTGTTATCATTCCAACAAAAAACACCGGCAAAAAGCAACATACCACCAGTACACCACCCAATAAGGCCTGCTTTCACAGTTTTCAAACCTATCACAACTCATCCACCCATACGACATTCAAATGCAAAAATTTCTCCTGTATGAGAAAGTACGGATTGAAAGAAAAAGCAAAGAAGCCAAAATTCCCTAAGCGACTTTAAACGACGCACACAATACAGGGTAATGTTAGTTTTGCTTTTCATTGTAGTTTGTCTGTTGCTTGTTTGAGTGGCGGCTGGCTGGATGCTGACTTCATTTTTTATGCATGCAAATTGCATGAACCTGTGCAGCATCTAAAATAAATTTCTTTACATGAAGCACAACACTACTATAGAATTGAGGAAAACAAACAAACATTCACTTCAATATGCTAAAATTAACGCGTGCCCTTGTTGTGCTCAAATGAATATTAAGGAGGTAATTTTCAAGGAGTTTAAAAGGGGGAAAAAAGGTTCAACTGCACATTTCTTTTTTATTATAATCAAAATGCAGGCCTTAATCTTCTGTTTATAATTATAATGTCATTGCAAGTCTTAAAAAAATTAATATTGAAGTAAGATTCAGAACTAATACATTTTAAAAAAGCACTTTAATTCTTCAATAAACCTCAATATTTATAATTAATTGTAAAACACAATAAAAATGCAATTATTTTCTTCTATTCTCTCTCTCTCTTACTCTTAATTTCCTGTTTTGCCTAATGATCTGATCATCAGGTAATTACCAACAACTACGTTTGGATTTATATTTTTTATTCGAAAGTTAATTTGTAAAATTTTGAAATTTAAATCAGCTTCGGTTTCATTTATTATTTACGAAAAAGCAGAAAGTTTCACTTAAAAAAAAAGATGTCAATATCTTCTAACAAATACATAAGGATTTAAAGCACATTTTTTTCATTCAACTATTTTAGGGTCCTTCCAATTATTGCTACAGAAATGGACTGATTATTCGACTTAAATATTATTATATCAATTCCTTACTGCCTCCATAGTAGATTAAGCTTTCAAAAGATCAGGAAACTTGCATCCGATATCTGCTCGTTCTTGCATTAAAAAGGCATTTTACTAAGGCCACAACCGTTTGTGTCCGATTGACCAATTAATGGCATAACGCATTCCACAGATAATTTGTTGGTTTTTAAAATATTCTTGCCGCAAAAATCTTTGCTGTCACTTTCAATATACACCAGAACTTGAACAAAATATCTTGACAATCTCATATCATGATAATCTCATGGTATTTTATTGGACATAATTCAATATCTCATGAACCGGTAAAGATAAATTATTTTCATACCAACGGCTTTCCTGACTTCTTCAGATCGGCGTAATAAAGTCCCAAATTCGAGCATCTAGAACAAGACAATATTTGAGAGACTTGTTAGTTTCTATGTTGTTCATTAGCCCTTGATAAATTCTTTAGTTAGTTATTTGCACCATCATCAGTTTCTTCCCCATATAAAAAATGTTTTAAGAACCTATTTTTTTGAAAGGCGCTTTCCGTGAGATTGTTGCTTTTTAAAGAGTTTATTATTGAATGCAATGCTTGTGATTGATGTAGGGGCCTGGGTACGCATCCCAGCAACTGTCAACATAAATTTGTCAAATATACTCTCGTCCAGATAATTAAAATCGCTTAAATGTTTGTTTTTGGTTGATCATACCTTTTTGGATTTTTTTATCACAGCTAAAACTTTTTTACCATTTTTTTTAGCATATTTCCAAAAAAAAAAAAAAAAAAAATACAAAAAAATTAATATTATTAGTTCATATGATTTGAACCACTTTGCATTTTTAAATTCTATGCAAGTAGTCGCATTTGATTTACTCATTTAACTATTGGCAGAAGAAAAATATTTCTTTTTAATAAACATTAGTGAAAATTCGCAAGAAAAGTATTTCTAATGTAATTAATATTCTCATTAGTCCATCGCGCGAGTTGTTTAACAAATCACAAAACTGTGATATTGAAAATTAAGAATTACAATAAAAAAAACTCTAATCGATCTAATTCAAACATAAAGGAGAAAAGTCTTGGTAATTGCGTCAGAAGCTTTTAATTTTCAGCACAAAAAACCACCTCTCAAACTATAAACATACTTGGTTGTCTCAATGGTCAAAAAGGCTACTGCAATCTTTGAATACCTAAAATGTAAAATGACGAGAAAACGCGTTATTTTTGTAAAAAAATTTAATAGCAACAATGCTTTGAAAAATATAAAGAGAACATGCCTAATAATTTGCTAGAGAGCAAATGACATGGGACTTTCAAGTAGGAGGTAATTTTAATTATTGATTTTTAGTACGAAGTGAAATTTAAATGAGTAGCCCTGAATCTAAGAGAGCATAACTGAACAATCAATTAAGATTTTCAAAGTGCAAAAAATTACTAGAGAAACGTACAAGGCTTGCAATTAGCTTTCCCTAAGGTGAATGATAATTTGGAATCGATTCCATGAATATCTTATCAAGATAATGCTCCTCCACATAATACCAGAGATGTAAAAGAATTTATTCCAATTCCAACATTTTCGTCTTTTGCAGAAACAAACATAATTTTTTCGTGTCGATTAGTAAAATTTAAGCTGTCGACAAAAAATTAAAAAAAATGCGTTCAACTAGAAGACAAATTATAATGGTTCTATTCATTTGACCGAGAATGTATTTTTGTAAGAAACTTGGATTTTTAATCATACGTTTTATCAACTGAAACCGGTTTCAAGAACTCAATTCGTAAATGCATTTAGTTTTTCTTAAATGTATTTCTTGATTGTTGGCCAAATGTGGATTTTATGAGCAAAACTCAAAAAATCGATCTGTATAATTTTTTTTTTTCACATCTTATACACAACTTCATTAGTGCCATTTCGTTTCACTAATATACTTGCTTGCTTGTTTTGAAATCAAACATTTTTTCGTTTTTAAAGTTTAATTTCTTAAAAAAAATCCAACAATCAACCGAAACGCGTTTTAACCGAATTATTCTTTCTTCAATCCCTTAAAATACTAACGGCATGTAAAGTGATGTTGAGAATGCTGCATATTTTTAAGCATTTATGTTTTTATTCTGCTTATAAAGTTTTCCTTCTTCGGTCGTTATTCACGCCAAAATACTTCATAATTTCTACATTTTATATTCAGTTTGTTGTGGGCACTTTGTTTTTTTATATTTATTAATTTTTTTTTTTTTTGTAGTTGCTGTAAGTGTTTATGATGTCGAAACCAGCTTTTGTTTATTCTTAAATGTTGTCTTGGGGTTGAGTAAAATTTCATAATAATTTTCATTTTATGTTTTTGTTTTTTTTTTCTTATAAAAAAACTGAATTACGAAATAAAAGTGCAATTCAAAAGGAAATTAAAAACGGAAATGGCATAAATGTTAAAGTTCATCTGTATGTGTGCGGCAACGACGACAACAACGACAACGCCAACGCCAACATAGTCATTATGATTCGCTTTCAGAATAACTTTTATTATTGTTATTGCAAACCTCTTTTCCGTTTAGCTTTTTAGATTTACAAAAAAAAAATATCTTTGTTTTCTATAAATAATTAATTAATTTTTTTCATTTTTCTATAACTTTATTTTGCAGGCTCTTACCAAATATCAAACATCACAGAAAGTCACAACTAAAACGGGCATAGAACAAGAGGAGACTCTTCTAAATGAATCGGCTGCTAGAGAAACTTCGCTGAATCTACAAATACTTGATTTAGAAAATGAAGTTAAACAGTTGCGTCATGAATTGGAACGTGTGCGTAATGAGCCCGATCGTATGCTGCAAGAAAACTCTGACATCGGTCGTGATAAATCTGATAATGAGGCAGAGAAACTGCGTCTTAAAGCTGAGCTTAAAGAACTCAAGTTTCGTGAAACTCGTATGCTTACGGAATACTCAGAGTTGGAGGAGGAAAACATATCGTTACAAAAACAAGTCTCAAGTTTAAGAAGTTCACAGGTGTGTAATTTTAAATATCAAACGAAACTTCTCACCAAATTTCTTTTTTCTTTCATTTATTGTTTTAATTATTTAACAGGTTGAATTTGAAGGTGCCAAACATGAGATAAGACGACTCACTGAGGAATTAGAATTGTTAAACCAACAAGTCGATGAATTAACAAATCTTAAAAAAATTGCTGAAAAGCAAATGGAAGAAGCTCTGGAAGCATTGCAGGTATAGGAAGCAAATTGTTAAATAGTGAATAATAATTTTATTTTGAAATTTGATTAATATGTATTCAATTTTTCTTTCTACTTTTACTTAGGGAGAGCGTGAAACAAAATATGCTCTCAAAAAAGAGCTCGATAGTCATTTAAATCGTGAGTCAATGTATCACATTACCAACATGGCCTTCAATATACGCGGAACAATATGCGACGATAACACGAGTGCGAACAGTGACGGCGAGGAAGACAACTTGGCTCTGAAACGCTTCGAGGCCAATTTGTCAACTGAACTAAAATCTCCGGATGGCACTAAATGTGATCTTTTCTCAGAAATTCATTTGAACGAACTTAAAAAGCTGGAAAAGCAATTGGAATCAATGGAAAATGAAAAGACTCATCTGACTGCTAATTTGCGTGAAGCTCAAACGAATCTAGATAAGTCACAAAATGAATTGCAAAATTTTATGGCCCGCCTAGCAGTCTTAGCAGCCCATGTGGATGCTCTGATGCAACTGAAGAAACAATACGATCATAACGAGTTCTCACAAGAGGCTATTAAACAGAAACAAAACGAGGACAATCTGAAGCAGCAATTGCGTGATACACTGACTCAGTACGGCAATTGGTTCACTTTGTCATCAAAAGAGATTGATGGCCTTAGGACGGATTTGAGTGAGTTACAAAAGGGTTTGAACTATACTGATGCTATGACTTCATTGCGTAATGAAATCACGAATTTGAAAAACAAATTAATGAATACCGAACAGAAATCATTGGATTTGAAATGCGATGTTCAAACACTTACAAATATTTCACAAAATGCTGGTCAAAGTTTGGGTTCGGCACGATCCACTTTGGTGGCATTGAGTGATGATTTGGCTCAACTCTATCATTTAGTTTGTACAGTGAATGGTGAGATGCCAACGCGTGTTTTGTTGGATCATAAAACGGATGATGAGGTTGGTGAAGAAATTCCGAATTTTATTCGCTATTAACTTTACAATTTATTTTTAAAGCTTTGAAAACGATTCACTGACCGCTATACAATCCCAATTCAAATCAGATGTCTTTATATCAAAACCTCAAATTGTCGAAGATCTGCAAGGTCTGGCAGACTCGGTGGAAATAAAAAAATATGTTGATACTGTAGCGGATCAAATAAAACATCTTAAAACTGCCGTTGAACACACCATTGAGATTAATAAGAATAAAGTACGCGGAGATGGCTCACAAGGTAAATGAAAGCAATTTAACACACCAAGCAAAAGCAGTTTTTAATTATTCCATTTAAATTGTAATTTTCAGCCGATAAATATAATCGTGAAGAAGTTGAAGAACTGCAGGAGCAAATTATCAAACTCAAGAGTTTGTTGTCCACAAAACGGGAGCAAATCGCCACCTTACGAACTGTGCTCAAATCCAATAAACAAACAGCCGAAGTCGCACTTACAAATCTCAAATCAAAATATGAAAATGAGAAGATGGTTGTAAGTGAAACAATGTCCAAATTGAGAAATGAATTAAAGATTCTCAAAGAAGATGCTGCTACATTCTCAAGTATGTTTGTTGTATATTTTCTTTTTAAATGACAAATATATGCAAAATTGTAAATCTTTCGTCATTATTTTATTTACTTGTTTTTCCTTTTTAGGTTTACGTGCAATGTTTGCTGCTCGTTGCGAGGAGTACGTCACACAAGTTGACGACCTTACTCGTCAAATAGAAGCTGCAGAAGAAGAAAAGAAGACTCTTAACCAACTGCTACGCTTAGCCGTACAACAGAATTTTTTGGGTTAAATTTAACCCAAAAATTGGAAGAAATTGAAATGGATCGGTGGGTTCATTTGGGTCGTTAGCAAAAAATAAACCCCACCTTAAACTCTGACTTTATTCTCCTTAATCATAAAAAGCAAACAAAATCTAAAAAAATTCCTTTAAGTGTCCTTGTTTTCGATATTCATTCTTTGTTTTTAAACACAACTTAAACATCTAGTTTTTTTTTATTTATACGTTTCATTTCTTCATAAATGTTTTTTTTTTTTTGCTACGAGTTTCGGTGTGCGAGTTGTTCTTTTCACATCATGTCCAGCATTTGAGTTATTTTCCCTTCACTCGGCATTTGATGTGTGTGTGTGTGAGTGTGGTTTTTATACATTTTATAGTTTTTTCTTATTGTTTTACATTTAACGTGTGTGGATATTGCTCTGATTATTTATATCATCGGTAAGCGTATACCATTTATTAGAGATTCTTTTTTAAATATATTTGTTTACATTCTTTTCTCCATTCTTCCTACATATTTTTATTATGCATTAAATTTATTTATTTATTTTTTTTTTTATATTTTTAACACCTGTAAAAATAGATTTCAAAGCCAATAATACACAACACATATCCTACAGCTACTTACGGTAAAACAAGCAAGCAAAAAAACCTTTCAAGACTGACATTCTTTAAACATTTGTCAATTTGTAAATATTCCCATTGCCATTCATTTCACACACATTTAATCAATCAATTTGACTATCAATAAAGTCATGAACTTTAGTCAATATTTAAAAAGTAACAAATGAATGAAATGTGTACATAAATGTAATCAAGCAAACTCTCTTTCTGTTTAATAAATGATTTTGTTAATAGCCCAAGTTTATTCTGAAAATTTTTGTTCACGTTTTATAGACAAGATATTTTTTAAATTAATAAAAATATACTTTTTGCAGCTGAGGTTCATTTTTTAGTTTAATTTCTAATAATTTTTTAGAAAGAAAAATTTACATATTTATAGGGACGTTTTTCCAAAGAAAACAAGAAAAATTAGACACCAGCAGAATGTAATGCAGCATTTTTATGGATCGGTACATCCTTCACTAGCATTCTTCGTATCTATCAACTTTAGGTTGTGTACATTGTAAACATTATCTATTTAACCAACTAATCAATATTAATTTGGTTAAACGAAGGCCACACACAACTTAACTTCGTTGTACTCTCCGTTCCCGTCTTGTGAACTTGTTTTTGCTTCATACCAATCTTCGGTATGGCCACGATATGCAATTCTTTTTTTTTAATCATTTAAATTGATCCTCACAACATGATAGATGTTGTTCCAGTACTGTGCACCATATTTTTAAGATCTCAATATGAGTATCATTTTGAAGTGTTCTTTCAGGAAATACGAAGATTTAAAAGAAATGCTTAATCCATTAAATGCCGATTGCATTTTTTGATATTAAATTATATATAGCACTAATTTTTTTTCTTTTTTTTTTATTCTCACTCCATTACTTTTCTTTTTTTTTAAGTATTTATTTCTATGATTACCTGAACTACCTTAGCAAAGATTTTGTTGTCAATGGTGCTACAAGTAAAGTTGTAAGGAAGTTGCAATACCATTACAAATGTACATAAAAGGCACAAAAATTGACCAGTAGTATTTTATTTTCAAATTCTTCTTCCTGGTTCAAATTTGTTTCTACCAAACTACTATCCATAAATAATTTTGACATCTAACGGATATTTAATTTTTTAATTTATTTAATGACTGGCCTTTTTCAACCCTTTCAATCACTTTAATGTTTTAATAAATCAACTCATTTTTATTTAAAAAAATGTCTCGTTAAGAAACTTTTGTTTTTAATTTTTCTGCTTTAAATTAAAATTACAAAAATTATATTTTGTAATAAATTTATTTAATGCAGCGCAAAATTGTTTGAATTGTTTGCAATAAAAAACTCAATTGCTAAAATTTGAACGTACGTCAAGCCAAAAAATCATTAAATCATAAAAAACTTATAGTCGAAGACATAAACTTTTATAATACAAAAATCTTAACATATCCGCTTATTAACGACAGCAAAATATTGTGCTACTAACAAGCATGTTGCCCTTCCCTTAAGGAAAAACTTTTAATAATGTTTTTTTTTTAATATTGTTGTCTTGAAGTTGTTATGATTATTTAAATATTTTTGTTTTTATTTGCAATTTTTTTTAGAGAAATGCGCACAGCTCGTCGATCAATGCCACCACAGCGAGGTACTGGCGGTAAGTCATCGTTTTCATCACGACCATCGACAAGAAATCAACCGAACAATAATCAAAATAACTTCTAACATAAAATAAGCGTGCAGCGTAAACTTTTAGCTTTAGTTTACACCCTACTTAAGTTATAAATTATATAAATTGTTTAAAACAAGTTAACACATACACACCTAAACTGATTTCAAAGAAAGCCTTTATAGTTAAATAATCGAAATCATTTGTTTTGTTTTTGTTTAAATTTATTAAATTCTTTTTCTTTCTAAAGTATTTATTTTTTTCTTTTTCATTATGGTAATGGGTATTAAAAACAATTGTTATTATTTTCAAATTGAATTTATATAAATTTAAAAAAACAACAACTTTGAACTAAAGTATTGTTAAAAAGTTATTTTCATGTATTTTTAACATGTCAAACTATACAGTACTATTTTCTTTTTGCTTTAGTTTATAAATATTTTCTATTATTATTATTTTCTTTATTTCTTAATCTTAATTTATTCAATACTTTTATTAATTCAATGGCGGACATCTAAAATAAACACAAAATAATTGTTTATGTACTTAAAACTAATCAAACTGATAAGGAAAAAAATGAAATTTAATAAAATTGTGAAATCGTTTAAATTTATGAAAATTCCAATTCAATTTAAACAGTTAAATAATTAGATGCTTAAACTATCAAACCGATTAACTCCACTTTCATTTTGTTTCAAAAAGTGTCAATTGATATTAAAACTTATATATGTCAATGTTGTTCGTTACGCGATTTGGCAAGATAAGTACCCAATAATAAGAAAAAATGTCAATAATCGTCGTTACGCCACAGATAAGTACGAAAAAATAACTTAAAAATTCATTAACAAAACATTGATTGCTTTTCCATAAGAAGTTTAACACTTTCGGCCTCTAAAGCGCAGAGTCCAATTATTAAATTTCATATAAAATGTCTTTGTCGTTATTATTCAACATCTATAAAAACTGATTTTGTTATTTAGTCGTTATTAAATTTTATTTCAAACTATCGGTATTAAAGCATTTATTTTTTTAATTGTCCGCCATATTGAAAATATTGAAAATTTAAAAAATATCATTAATGATATCAAAAGAAATGTTTATAAATATAAATATTTATATATAATTTACACAACTAAATTATTGTTGTATTACAATAACAATAATACCAAGAAAAACAATTATTTTGCAAAATCATACGGTTTGTTACTTAATTATTCTATACACGTCCATTTATTGCAATTGAAAAATCTATCATCATCAGTCCCATTCAAAACAAGAAATAATACAAATTTTCTTTAAGAATAATTGTATTTTATTTTCTTTAAATTTAAATTCAAATAAAAAACTAAAATAAAAGAAGTCATTATTATTAAGTCTGTTCTAGTTGCGAAAAGTTTATTTTAAATTTAATAAAAACTAGAACAGCTGTGACTATAATTAAAAAACTAAATATTGTTAAATTATTTATTTATATTTTGTTAAATTTTATTCACAGAAAATCCATTAAATTGTATTTAGTTAAATGTTAAAAAAATTGTAATTGAATAATTTTTTGTATTTTTTATCGTACAAATATGCGTTTTTTTTTTCTTTCTAAATAAAAATATAAAGTTTTGGTATTTTTTAATACACAATTACAAAAAGAAATATTCGATAAACGCTGTACGCAAAAGTAAAACGAGAAAACTTAAATAAAATTATATTTGAATAAAAAACAAAATAAACAAAATTGTTGGTGTTTTTTGATAAAAATTTTAGAGAAAAAAGATCAATTAAAAAAGTTTATTTTAATAAAATTAACACAAAAAATACACTGCAAACAAAAAAAATTAATTTGGTTCTTCTTATGAAACAAAGTAGTTACAACAAGCAGTTACGTAGATGTTCAATAAAATAAAATCTTATCTGTGCTTTTAAATTTAAATATTAATCAAGCTAAAACAATTTAAACTATCGAAAAAAATGACTGCAAAGGTTGCAAACATTAAAAGTCTTTTCAGTTTAATTTTTAAGTATAACTGCTCGTTGTTTGGCCGGTCGTACTAAAGTTTTTTCTATGCGTTCCGAAGTAGAACTAAGAGATGGTAAAGTTCCATAACCTTGAATGACTTATGTGTTTATTATTATATTTTTCGACCAAATTACATCACTGGATGCCCAATTTAAAATATCCATGTAAAACGACTTAAAATGTCGCAATTTGTCCCCAGTTGTCTAAAGAGAAACGATAGAATTTTTTTATAAATTTAATTTTTCACAAATTGTAGTTAGATTTTGAGATTGAGAGACAGTTCATTTTCTTCTACACTGTTCATTCCCTTAAAAAAATAAAAATAATTATAGAGATATTTCTCCTGCGAAACGAAAAAGAAATAAATTATTGTAAACTTAAAAATCAGTTGAAAAAAAACGAAACACAGACTAGTTTTTTATATTGAATATTAAAAAAATTATTTCAGCTTGTGAATTAAATAATTTTATAAATAGCAACTAATAGAAAATATTCATAAAATAATACATTTTAGAACAAATGTTCAACATTTAATTTGACAAATGAAGAAAAGCAACAAATATCCTTATAAATGGCAAAATGTAAAATGTAATTTTTTGAGTTACAGCCGTATGCAAAATACTTTCCTAAAAGAATTGATCAAAAACTTATGTTTTATTTTTTAAAAACAGCAAAATATATAAAATTTGTTTGTAAATTTTATTAAGAAATTTTTACGATTTCAAAACTTTTGAAATACAAAAACATTTTATTTCACGTTTTCAAAGTATTCTTTTTTTCACCACTGTTTTATTGTTTTTACTAAGCTTTGCAGCTCATGTATCGTGGGTGGTTAATGTGTATTTCAATTTTAAAAGAAATATGTTCAAAATAGATTGGCTTATGCATTGAAATACGCAATAATTTCCATTTCTGGGCACTTATAATCACTTTAAATTTTTTATTTTAATTTATTTCATATTTTTAAGTTGTTTAATTTAATTATAGTTTAATTGAATGAAAAAAATTATAACAAATAGATTAAATGAAATTAATAAAAAAAATATTTATTATCTAAAAATAAATTAAAATACTTTTTTCTAATATCAGACACTTTAGTTTTTGCATTTCTTTTTATTTCAAGTTTTTATAACAAAATGATAAACGCTGATTACTCAGATTACTGACTTTGTATAAGTCGTAATGTCGCCTGCTATTTATTGCCTTACCGAATAAATGCTTGCAAAAACGCTTCAAAAAAAAATAATTTTTAAAATCACAAACCAGAAAATGCGTCTGTTCGGGAATGCTCCATTGATGCACAAAAATCATCAACCCGATGCTTTTCCGAACTCACTGCGTCTCAGATGCAGCCTAGTGATACACTTTTCAATAGGCCCTCTTTTTGCTAAAATATAAAAATCGATTAATTTGAAAAAAAAATGTTTCTTGAAGCCAACAAAAATGATATACTTTTAATAAGATTTTGATGTTATGCTTAGATCTTAATACTCGACTGACTGCTGTTTCATCTGTGAATACTGATGACATAGAATTTGAAATTCCACCTGATGCTTGATGGGGAGGAAATTAAAAATCTCCAAAGAAAAATTCAAGTTCCCAGTTTTTTTTTCAACGTCTTACTTGGAAGTACCCGAACCTGTACAGGAAGAAGTAAAAAACGACATCTGTAACAGTAGCGTATCCAGTTCTACTGACTGACTGGTGCATCGGCGCGAAATGAAGTCAGTTTTACAACTTTTTCGCTACTTTAATGGAATTAAGTATAATAAATTCGGGGAATTTGCTGTGAATACTCGCACATTTTTGTGTCAGTGAAACACAAAATATCATATCGAAAAATTAGATCATTATATTCATTACTCTTAAATTTTAAACTTGAATGCATCACTAATTATGAAATTAAAACAAACACCGTTTTCAGAATTCTATTAAATAATTTTTGTAAGGATATTTATTGTTCATTTCACATAAGAACCCAAAAGATCCAACGGTTCTGTAAGACATGAAATTCTTATATGAATCGAAGCTTATTTCGTGGTGCTATTTGTCTGAGTTTTTAAAAAGAAAAACTTGGCACGATAGAAATGCACAAGTGTGTTGTTATCATTGAGTTAACAATCTTTGATCGTGGGAAATTTTTATCGTTTCTTAAATCTACTGCAGAGTTTTAACAAAAGAAATTACATTTCAATTTTGCCAATACTCTATTCAATTAAGAAGTAAAATTAAAAAGTAAAAATATAATTCATAAAATTTATCTATAATTATTTAGAAAATATGCAAACAGAAATTAAACGTTATTCACAAATTAGCATTATTTTTTGTGTTTTTTGCCTCCTAAAAGTATGCAAATTAAAATTAAATTAAACAGTAGAAAGCAAAAGTAAAAAAAAACGATTCAACATTTAAGTACAGTAGTGGATTATAAATTTACAATTTAACAATTTGACAACTTAAAATAACAGCATTAAAAATAAAAATTATAACGGCTTATGCAAGAATTTTACTTTTTATCGCTAATTTAAATTTTATTGGAAAGATTTTTTTTAATAAAAAAAAACCTCAACTGCCGAGCCATCAAAAAATGAATTAAAATTTTCTAAAAAAAAAAAATAAATTCACCCACTCCATACCATACTACTCCGAAATCATCGAATTTTATTTAACAATATTTTTGTTTTAAACTTTGTATCACTAAAGTTTAGTAAAAAGTGATTTAAAGACAGAAAAGCAAACAAACTAAAACATAAAATATTTAAGTAAACTAATAATGTGTGTAAATATAAAAAAACTAAACTTAATCTTTAATATTTTAAAAGTAAATTGTTTAACCGTCCCTTCTTTTAAAAACAATGTATTTAAAACTATAATTTATTTTATATGATTAAATAAACAAAATTTGAAACAACTAACAAATTGTGATAAAACACAAAAATAAATACTTACTAAAAATCTTGTTTCTTTTTGTTTAACTAAAAAAATTAAAATTATTTGTCTATAACTTAATTCTTAATTCAAGTTAAATAATTTTAAAAGTTTTGAATCTTTTTCCTTTCAAAAAAATTTAAAAAATATGAAACAATTAAAAACATATTGATAAACTGATACCCTATTAGAATTCTAAATAAACAATTAAAAAAAAAAAAAACAAAATAGTTTTACACAAGTCAACAAAAACAAAAAAAAAACAAAAACAAAAAGAAAAATAAAAATTTAAAATAGTTTTATAATAAAGAAACCATTTTTGGAAAAGAAAACGAAAGAATTTGGCCAATTTAATAAATCAAATATGAATTTGTAAATTATTAGCTGTATTAAAAATTCAAAATGTTAAGAGTCATAAAAAACAGAAAAATATTAAATACAAATTTAAACATTTTAAATAAAAAAATAAAATAAAAATATTAATATACAATAAAAAAATAATAAAAAAATAACTAAGATTATTGTCTATTGGATTGAACGAAAAAATAAAACTTAAACTATGAATTATAAATCATTGTTTTTTCATTTAAGGTGTTAAACTGAAGGACAAAAATTTTGTGCAAACGATAGCCCGTAGTTTATGGCAAAGAAATAAATGAACAACTATGAATTTTTCCTTCAAAAATAAACTTTTATAAAATTTAATAAACGTCTTGAATTTTTCACGAAACTTAAAACATGTCTTAAGGTGCGGTCAAATGAGTCAAGTGTTTGACCAAGAAAGCATAACCACTATTTTTGCAAATGTAAATTCAATCTTTTCTGACACGTATCATTACGAATGACGATTTATAATATAATGAAAATGAGATATCTTACTGTTTATAATGAGTAAAATACTATATTTCTTATTATTTAGGGACGACAGTTTTTATCAATAAGTTAGTGGTTACGTCTGATCGTACCTTTATACCATTAACCTCATAGCCGACTAAAGACTGCCGGCCGACCTTACTGCCAAAACAACGTCGTCTGTACCTTAAGCAAATTTCTAGTTTTCTTTAGCGACATTAAACAAATCTAATTTTACCAAAATAAAATAAGAAAAATAAAATAAATAAAATCTAAAAAATTTTTTTTGCTGTTGATTTTACTTAAATAAAATGAAGAATGCTGATGACGGATGTGGCGATCTAGAAATGCTGCATTATGTTATGCTAGTGACTCATTTTTTCCTGTTTTCTTGAAAAACTCACAGGTATTTTTTAGATAATTTTTCTTTTTTAATAAGTTTAGAAATTAAAAAATATATGAAAACTTAAACCTAACAATTGTATTGGTTATATAAATCTGTCCGTCCGTTTTAGTGTTGAAATTAGCTTTGCCAAGGCGCTAGATCAGCTAGATCAGCAAGATCGATCCATGTCCTTCGAGGCTGCAGGCAAAACGCCACGCCTGCCCCTAATTTTTCCATATCATTTGGAACAATGAAGTTACTACAATAAATAAAATAAAAAAAAATCAAGTAAAAAAATTTGCTTTCGCTTATATTTTCGAAGTTATGACCTCTCAACTTTTCATTGAAAAGTACGATTATGAGATTTTTCAGAAAATAATAAAAAATTTTAAACGTGCTTAACCCATTAAGAGCCGTTGATAATTTTATGTAAAATTTGTTTTATATAATTTATTTTTTTCTTTGATTTTTATAAATTCTCTAAACTAGTTTTATAGGGTATGTAAGATTCAGATTTAAAGATTTTACTTTTAAATTATAATTAAATAAGTAAAAATTAAATAAACTAAACATGCTGTTGAAATACAAAGAGTTATAAATAATTAATGACATTAAAGCAAAGAGTGCTTAAAATCATACATAAAATAAATACTTTGTGAATCCTTTTACATCACAAACACAAATTGCGTTATTGAAGAAAAAAGTCGACAGACAAATAAAAAATTAGTCTTGGTTCAGGAAAATAGGTAACATTAAGGTGTGACTGCTAAAGAAAACTAAATAACATTAAATCACTTAAAACTTATGGATAATTATAATAACTTATTTAGCAGACGTTTTAAAATTTTTCTAGTTTCATTAATAATTGATTTGATATATTACAGGTGCTACAAAAAAAAAAAAAAAAAAAAACGGATTGAGTGGGTGTTAAATAGTGACTAATATTTATTGCATCTGTAATTTTGTTGTTCCATCTTCAGCATCTGTTGTATTTTGTGGTGCCAAAATGGAAATGAAAGAAGTTTTGGGTCGAGAAGGTCGAGATGCTAAAAATGTGTTGGTATATCAAATACGCGACGATAAACCTTTGGCTTTAGGTGCTAATTTTGAGAGTAAGTTCAATGAATATAATCAAATCCAGCTACAATTCCTTTAACTAAATGTTGTTTAAAATATATTTTCTTGCAATCTGTAAAGCTCTGTAGTTGCTTTTAGTTTCCTTAACATTACATTCGAATTCTCTGTATATATTTTCATAGTATTTGTTATTCGAATGCACTAATTGAAAATAATTTTAACTTTTATTTAAAAATAATATTGGCTGAAGTTATTCTCTACTTCTTTAAGACACTTGTACATAACTCTGCTTTGTAATGAGTCTCAAAACCAAGAAAGAAAATTTTAGGATTTGATGGAAAATTGCTGGTATCGGTTGGTTATTTATCTTGATTGATGAAATAAGCAAAATTTAAATGTAGAAAGAAACTGATAAGAATTATATTTTATTTTCTTATGGAAATTTTTCTATTCTAATCAGAAAAAAGGACATGCCAGTTAAACTTGCTTGTGCTAATCCGAAAGATACTTTTACTTAGAACTGAAAAAAGTGAAAATAATGTTTATACATCCTGAAAGCAGCCGAACAAATACAGTAGTTTTGACAGAAAACAAAGCAGTGGTTCCAGAAAAATCTGCGTTTAAGTTGAAAAGTTACTATGAATATGTTTTCATTAAAAATGGCATTACATTTTTTAATGTCTTATTCTTGTATTGATTGAGTTGAACTTTGCAAACATTTCTGCTTACTATATTAAATATTAATTAGATATTTTAAAACTTTTATTAGATAAAAAAGTAAATACAAAAAGATAAAGTAGTATAATTGAACTTGAAGCAAAATTCAAGTCGGTTATTGGCGCCATTTTTACTTTATCCTAAAGAGCAAAAAAAAAAAAATAATAAAAATGACAAACATTAAAAATTAATTTTTTAATAATTAAAAATTATAATTTGAGTAGCTATAATACAAGTGAGTGTGGTAGAATATGAGCTTGTCAATGGAGAGGGTACATCAGTGGCAGAGAACTTTTACCTCTTCAGTAAAAGAAATTTAAAATAGAGAAATTTAAAGAGAGATCACCACAACGCCATTATTATTATTATTTTTTTAATTTAAAATTTGTTATTATAATCGAGTTTAAAGAGGCCATTAACCGTTTTTTTTTAGAAAGAACAAACTTTCGTTAAAAAACCATACTTTTTATGCTTCTTTTTTATTTACCTAACACCTTCCAACGATACAACAAAATTAAAAGAATAACTCATCATTTCTAATGGAGAAACTTGTCTAAAGCTAAAAGGAAAATAAAATTATCGCAACTAGAATATGTTGTGTGTAAGAAATCCTATAACGTAACTCCAAAGTTCTGGTTACTCTAATTTATCGTAAGGGACAATAAAACAAAAATATGTAAATAGAAGTGAATAAATTTGGGCTTAAGTTGAGTGGACTGTATATGAGATTTGCCAAATATTCTTTAAAAAAATGTATTTCCTCGAGAACTCAAGGAATTACATTAAGAGATTGGATAAATTAAATAATTAAATTAGTATTGTGTATGAGTAATGTATGAGAGTTTTTTATGTGTGTGAGCTCACCTTGTGTTTTGTGTAAGATGTACCAATATAAATGTGAACGTATTTCAATAGAATATGAATTCAATTTCAATAGAAAATTTTATTCATTACAATTTTTAATAAACTTATGTATAAAGGTTTTAGTTAGCCAAATTTTCAATTTTAATTAGAGAAATTTTATTAAAGATAAGTTAAATTTAAAGTAGCCAATTATAATTTTACTTTAATTAACAATTTATAAAACAATTCAAGTTAACAGTTTTGAGTATATAATTTTACAAAACTTTACTGATTTATTAGGTTCGTCTTTGCTGACGGTAAAAGGCTAATTGAATTTTCATATCTTCATTTCAAGATTTGTAGCGATTAAATTAAGTAAATGTTGCTTTTGATTGTATCTTCGAATTTGTGCAATTCACAATAGTATTCGTTACAATTAATTTAATATTAGTTACTCGTTCATTTAATTCATTTATTACGTTAAATTCAAATGCACAAAAGAAAAAGAAGTAACAAAAATGATTTATGACATTTTTGGTATAAAATCATACGATTTTATACAGTCTGGGCCCCAGGCGCAGATTTTAGGTTTGTTGGTTTTGTTGTGTGCACAGAACTTGTGCCAAAGACTTTATTGCTTCGGAGATAATACGATGGTCCGGAACTGACTGATTAGTTGCAATCTTGCTACTAGACGGTGGTTTTTGGTTACGTTTGATTTTGCTTGAAGATGTTGGAACGCGTCGACTGTTGTTCGTTGATTGTGCAGAGCTGTGACGCCTTGATTGTTTCTTGTTAAGCCGGCTTCGAATTCCCGGATGTAGTAGGGTATGATGATAGCTGCCGCATCTCCTGCAAGTATCCATCGAAGGGCACGCTCTGAGATCGTGGCTTTTCGCCAAACAATTAACGCAGTAATTATGCTTTTTAACAACATGATTTCTGGCTTTTACGGTCATGTTTAGGAAACGTCTGCAAAACCGGATTGAGTGGAAGTTGTTGCACAACATACACTGATATAAGTCAGGATCGCGTTTGGTCGTACGACGATTGTGTGTTGAGTGTTTTGAGCTGTAAATAAATACAAGAATTAAAAAAGAGAAAGGAAAAAATATTTGATTAGTGAATAAGTTATTGGTGCAGATTGTCAATTAAGAGCCTATTGAGAAGCTATGACCCTAGGATAAATCTTCATTGATAAGTGGTAGGTAACAGAGTTTTACGACTGGTCTTTTAATAAGTCCGGCAGAAGTTCTTACATTCGCAATTCTTACATGGTCGTCTGTACCAGGGAGAGTGGTCTCTATTCTCCCCAGACGCCATTCGGATGGGGGAAGTAAGTCATCTATGACTACTACCAAATCACCAGTTTTTAAATCTCTGGTAGGATTTTTCCACTTGTAGCGTTTGTAAAGAGATTTTAAATAGTCTTCCTTCCATCGTATAGCCAACTTATGATGTATCGCTCTTAGCCTTTCCCACCGATTAATGAGTCCTATTTCCGAAACGTTCTGGTCGGGGAAACTCATAATTGGGGCGCCTCTTAAAAAATGTCCAGGCGTAAGAGCTGATAAGTCGGCGGGATCCTCTGACATTGCTGAAATTGGGCGTGAATTAAGAATCCCTTCTATTTAAGCCAAAATTGTGGAAAATTCTTCAAAATTAAATTTATACGATCCTGTTACGCGTTTTAAATGGAACTTTAAACTTTTAACGGCAGCCTCCCACAAACCTCCCATGTGCGGAGCATGAGGTGGGATAAATACCCATTCGAACCCGTGAGAGATATATTTTGTAGTTATGTCTGCTGAAGAAGATTTAATAAAGAAGTCAAATTCTTTTTTTAACTGTCGGCTAGCTCCAATAAAATTCCGACCATTGTCAGAGTATAACCTGTAAGGTAGTCCCCGCCTACCAACGAAACGAGAAAATGCTGCTCGAAATGCTTTAGTGGACAATTCACAACATGCTTCTAGATGTATGGCCTTTGTACTGAAGCATACGAAGACGCTTACGTAGCCTTTAATTGAGGCAGCATTCTTGAGCGAAGAACTTTTTAGATCAAATGGACCAGCAAAGTCTATACCAGTTATCTGAAACAGAGTAGTGAAAGTGCATCTATCCGGAGGCAAGGGGGCCATGATTTGAGAACACGGCTTTTGTTTATATATGATACAAGTTTTGCAATGTCTTATTATCTTCTTTACTCGAGCCTTTAGTCGGGATATGTAGAACTCTGTTTGCACCATTCGGATCATTTGATTGCACTCAGCGTGAGCTAGAATTGCGTGCAAATGTTCCAAATAGAGTTGGCACAATCTTGAATTTCCTGGCAGAATTATGGGATAGCGTTCATTATACGTGAGTGGTGCATCTGAGAGGCGACCATTGACTCTTAAGAGACTATTTTTATCTAATATAGGGTTCAGTGTGTTAGGAGAACTTTTAGGAGATAATTTCAGAGACTTTGAGATGTGTTTAATTTCGTCCGCATAGTGAGATCTTTGGGCTAGTGTTATTAAACGATTTTTTACATAATTAACTTCTTTCTGAGTAAGGTCTATTTGGCGTTGTGACTTTTCTGATCTGAGTTTACAAAGACTATGATTATAAAATCGAAAAACATAAGATAGAACCTTTAAGGCCTTATTATAAGAGGAAAACCTTTCCAATATATCATCTGACTGAGTAGAGGTTTTGAGGCATTGAACATTTTTATTGCTATCATTAGTGTTAACAAGGGTACTTTTAGGCCATTCAGATTGTGGCTTAGTTATCCATGCTGGCCCGTGCCACCATAAAGCATTATTTTCTAGCTCTTGTTGTTTGCATCCACGAGATCTGCCGGATTATCATGTGTTCGCACATGACGCCAAATTGCACAAGGCAGAGAACTAAGAATTTGAGCCGTTCGATTGGCAACGTAAGTTTCCCAAGTGCATGGGGGCTTGGATAGCCATCCGATAACAATTGATGAGTCTGTCCATAAGAAGATTTCATACTTAGAAAATTTAAGGGATTCTATAATATATTTAACTAGTTTTGTTAAAAGTACAGCACCACATAGCTCTAATCGAGGCAAGCATATGGATTGAAGGGGGGCCACTTTACTTTTGGCTCCTATTAGGTTAGAGTGTGTTTCCCAAGATGAACTGTAACACCGTAAATAAACTGTTGCACAGTAAGCCGATTTAGATGCATCCGAAAAGCCATGAATTTGAATGGCATCGGTGGGTTTGTATTTTAACCATCTTGGAATTTTAATCATATCTATTTGGGAGAGATCTATTAGTAATGTTCCATTTGTAAAGCATCTCTGAGCTAACGTTGTCGTCCCACTGGAGCCCTTCAAGCCACAATTGCTGCATGAGTAATTTGGCTCTGATTACTATGGGGGTTATCCAGCCCGCTGGGTCGAAAATTGATGCAATGCCCGATAATATTTTTCTTTTTGTAATGCTTTTAGACTCAGAAATTGGACAAAGGGAGTAACTAAACGTATCTGTTAGGGCATTCCATTTGATCCCTAAGGTTTTCGTTGCGCTAGTTTCCGGGAAGCGCAAAAGATCTGAATCGTAAAGATCTTCGATTGGGATATGAGTGAGCAATCGACTGTCATTGGATGCAATCTTTTTTAAGTTGAATCCAGCGGATTTAAGAGATTCAATGGTTTGAGACTGGGATTCTTGAACTTTTTGTAACGTATGCCCACCTGATAGTATATCGTCGACATATGTCTCTTGGCGTAAGATTTTTGCTGCTCTGGGATATTTTTTCTGAGAGTCTTCGGCGAGTTTGCGAAGTGTACGAATTGCCAAAAAGGGAGCACAGTTTACACCAAACGTGACAGTCTTTAGTTGGTAGTCTTTAATTGAGCCCGTATGATCTCTCTGATATAGAATGCGTTGAAATTTTCTATCTGCGGGGTGAACTAAGATTTGGCGATACATCTTCTGAATATCGCCGCTAAAGACATATTGATAGATTCGCCAATTGATAATGATAGAGATCAAATCGGCTTGTAGAGTTGGACCCGTGTGTAGTATGTCGTTAAGAGAAAACCCTGATTTAGTTTTACGAGACGCGTTGAATACTATCCTCATTTTTGTAGTTTTGTGTTCTGGGCGAACTACTGCATGGTGAGGTAAATAATATGAGAAATATTTACCATCAGAAACGATTTCCCGAGATGTTGATGGTTCCATTTGGTTAAGGGTTAAATATTCGTTTAGAACGTTGTTATATTCCTCCTGAAGTTCAGGAGTTTTTGAAAGGGACTGGGCTATTCTAGAATATTGAGCAAGAGCTAAAAACCGAGAGGAACCGAGAAAAATTGATTTGGGAAATTCTTGTTTTACTGGAAGTCTTACCATATATCTTCCACTTGCCTCTCTTGTTGTAGTTTTTTTGTAGAAAACTTCACAGTAGCGGTCTTCTTCTGAAAGAATAGGTTTTGAGGGCAGTTCCTCCTGTTCCCAAAATTTACGCAGAGTGTTATTAAGAGTAGTGGTTTCAGAGCATGTTACCGTAGTGGTGAACGTATGCACGACACTGTTCTGTGTTGGGCCGCTTAATACCCATCCAAATATTGTGTTATAGGCCGATGCTTGACCACAAACATTTTTCTTAATTCCTTCAATATTTATTAAGTGTTCGGAATCATTTCCGAGAATCAGATCAATTTGAGAAGATTGACTAAAATGGGGATCTGCAAGATTGTGACTTGAGAGCTGAGTGAGTTTAGGAGGTTCAAACGAGACTGAAGGAATTTGTTTTGTGAGTTTTGGGAGTATAATAGTGCTAAGAGTGAACTTTAAATTAAAACGCTTGGCAAATATGGTGATATTGCATTCCTTATTTGCAGATTGTGTTTGGCCACCTATTCCAACTATTTCGAAGTGAGATTTATGGTAAGGTAATTCTAATAGAGATCTTACTCTCTCCGATAAAAATGTTCTCTGCGAGCCTGGGTCAATTAATGCTCTAATTGTATACAATTCGCCTCTGTGTTCAATTTGTACCAAGGCCGTTCGAAGTAGAATAAAATCGTTATTCATAGAGAAATTTGCCTGAATTTGAGAATATCGGGAAGTTGACGGCTTGTCTTGTCCGCTTTCATTTCTAGGACTTTTCGGAGGTTCTTTTAAAATTTTTGCTTGTTCATTATTACAGACTGTTTTAGATTTGGGCAGATGCAATAGAGAATGGTGATCAGATTTGCAAATTAAACAAGTCTTCGTGCTAGAACAATTTGCTTTTAAATGGCCTGACGAAAGACAATTATTGCATATTTTGTTTTGAAAAACAAAGTCTATTCGTTGCTGTACTGTGTATTTTCGAAATTTGCTGCATGTTCTTAAATGATGATTTTCCTTACAAAGTCTGCAAGTATACGAAAGTTTTTCTTGAGAGGAGTATGACTGTATTTTGATCAGAGACTTTGTGGGTAGAGTATGTTGGCTTTTTTAATTCTTAATGGATGATATTCTTTCTAGTACTTCGTAACGGTTGATGAGAAATTCATCCAGTTGTGCCCAAGTTGGCAATTCTCGTTGATTTTTGAACGATTGCTCCCAGAGAGATAGAGTATCATCGGGTAATTTAGTTGAAACTAGATATAAAAGAATGGGGTCCCAACCATCAATTCTTACGTCGAGAGCCTTGAGCGCAGTTAAGCAGTCGGTTACTGTCGAATGAATTTTTTGAATGCATTCACTATTTTCTAAGGAGGCAGCAGGGATGTTAAAGAGTGTTTTTAGCCTGTTATCTATTAACATTCGCTTGTTGTCGAACCGAGATTTGAGGGCATTCCATGCATGGTCGAAATTTTCATCACAAAGTGTGTATCTTTTAACAATGGCACCAGCTTTTGGGCCTTCGAGATTTCATTGTTTTCAATACATGCGGTAGTAAAAAGGTTACGAAATGTTGGCCATTTTTCATAACTACCTGAGAAGGTCTCAATATCACAAGGTGGAAGTTTGATGAAAGATGTTCTGTTTTGTTGCGGAAGAATTTGTGGGAGAAAACCTGCCTGGGGTGTGACACTTTGATGTTCGGTAGTTCTAGAGAGTTTAAGAAGGTCTAGAATCTGTGATTTGCATGTACAATATTGTTCCGAGCATGCGTTAAAAGTCACTTTAGCCTTTTCTTTATATTCTTTGCTATTTTCAGAATTTGAGGAGATCATAAGAGTTTCGAAGGATGTTTGCAATTTGTGCCATCTATTCCCTAGTTCTTCTAACTTTGTTTCTAACATGGAATCCGTTTGATCTTCGATATTAGATGCGGTAAAGTTTGAACAAAATGAAATTAAGCAATCGCAATTAAAAACAAACATATCGTGCTTAATGGATGTTTCGTTTTCCGATGTATTTTTTGAAGATGATTGCATTTTGCCTTTATACTATCAATTGCAATGATTGGGTTTAAATAAAGAGTTGTGGAGTTTGAGCTAGGTAAAAAAATGGTATAGTAGGAAAGAGTAAATAATAAGTATTTAGAGTAGGTGTCGCAGAATTTAATTACTTATTACCATAAATTTCCCTTTAAAATTAGAAGTGCCTCCACTAATAAGAGATTTGGTTGCAAATTGATAATACTAGAATAAGGTTTTTTTTTTTTTTAGTACAGGTACAATGCAACGGAAGAGTAATATATGATTAAAAAATTGATGAAAACCGAACAAAGCACGATTGTTTTTAAAGATACTTTTTACGTTAGGATACGTTAAACATGCGGGAAATTTTATGCAAATATGGTCAGCATTTATCCTTATTTACATACTTTTTGCAATAATATTGACATGATTGTAAATGTTTGAGAGTAATATATAATATAAAAATAATATGTAAATTAGTTAATGACGTAACGTTAATACGCTCGTAATTGTGAAATTTATTTTTTTTAATTTTATTTTGTTTATTACGTTGAATTACGTTTACGTCGGGTAATCAACTCGCAAGTTTGTTTACTTGCATGTGTTAAAGCTTTAATTTTGTTTTGTTACAGCTTTTACGTTTTTCGTTTAAATACCGATTCACTTTGTGTTCTTCTTATTTATTTATTTTTTTTTTTATTTATTTCTCTATTTTTATATTGTTATAAAAATCATTTATAAAGTTTTGTAAAATTTAAATAAAATGATAAAAGTAATAATGTATACCGTATAATAAATGATTTATACAAAATATTTTGAATAAGCAAAATAAAAATGTATGCTTTAAGTGATTGTGCTTTAATTTGATAGTAATTGCGTTCACGATGTTAAGTTTATTACGTTTGTTAATAAGGCAAAGATCTACTTAAATTTTTGGTTTTACGTTGCATTACGTTTACGCTCGCTAATTGAAGTACATATAAGTTTGTTTATTTTCATGTGTTAAACTTCAGTTTTGTTTTGTAACAATTTTTTTTTACATTTTGTTGCTTATGCTTGTTCCTTTTAATAACTATTTATATTGTTTTGTTCTTGTTTGCTTTATATTCTCCAAAAAAATAAAAAAGAAATTCACCACGTTTGTACTTAACTTCTTCTTTTGCTTTAGTTTTTTGCTGTTTTACTTTTGTACAGTGTTCGAAAAAAAACTGTACACAAACCATAGCGTACGGCACTGATAAAATACTTTAAAATTCCATTTTAGTGCTTGTGAACTTGTATGTGTACCCATTACGTACACAACGTCTACAAAAAGAAGAACGCAAACTCTAACAAAACGTACTGAACAAAGTTCACAAACACTATTTCTTAGTGTTTGTGTACAAAGTACGCTAAAATGATCAGTACAAAACGAAAAAATTGGGTTTTAGTGAACTTTTTTGCGTACACTAAAATTTTTTTAGTGTACGCGAGATTTTTAATTTGTTGTTGTTTGTAATAATAGAAATATTTCGCCTATTATGAATAATAATAATAACTGTCGTTTAGAGAAATGCAAATAAATGTTATATATATTCTAAAAATTATTATTTTTCTATTTGTAGTATTTTTGAAAAATTTTATCATACCTACTTAAAGTGTCCAAAATGACTCAGCTAGACTTTTGCATGTTTTTAAAAAAACTACCTGAGAATAAATGTAAAATTTCAACACTTGAAAGAAAATGTTGTGAATTTTTTTTATTGTAAAAGGATAGTCAAAATTACAACAGGTAAAAAAGAATATTATGGAAATTTTACACATTAAAAGATATGCAAATTTTTTTGTGACCGATTGGCGAAACAGTGTAAAATAAAAAATAAGCCGTTAAAAAAATGGATTTGTGAAGCAGCAGGTACCGGAATTATCTAATGATGGCATTTCCTAAAGAACCCATATAAACTTGTGCAAAAAAAAAATAAGTATATAAACTCATAACTGTGAATCAATTTTTCAGTGAAAGAATGTGAAAGAATGTTTAATAGTATATAATTGGAAAATACAGGGTCTTCCTTTTCGCTCTTTTTTGCTGATTGCGCAAAAAAAGAACGAATTAATCCCTTTAATTCTTAATTAACCCTTAATACTCATCATAAAAAATTGAAATTGATTTCCTAAATGTCTCTTTTTTTAATCTTTATTTAAAAATACTACAAATAAAAAAAATTAATTTTTAGAATATATAGGACATTTATTTGCATTTCACTAAACGACATTTGTTATTATTCATAATAGGCGAAACATTTCTATTATTACAAACAACAATAAATAAAAAACCTCGCGTACACTAAAAAAATGTTAGTGTACGCAAAAAAGTTCACTAAAACGCAATTTTTTCGTTTTGTACTGATCATTTTAGCGTACTTTGTACACAAACACTAAGAAATAGTGTTTGTGAACTTTGTTCAGTACGTTTTGTTAGAGTTTGTGTACATGTTCGTAAACACTTAAAGAGAAACGAAGTGTTTTGTTCTTGTTGTAGTGAATGTGTTTGCGTTCTTTGTATATGACGATCAGTACAGTATATAAACGTTGCGTACTTTAGAGTTTTTTTTCGAACACTGCTTTTGTAATTGAGTTCTTTGTTATTGATCTATTTTGTTTGATATTTGTTATGAATGATTCAGAGTAACACAGATGTATGTATATACTTTGATGTTTAGTTTAAAAATTAATTTATTAATTTTTTGGAAAAAATTTTATAATTTTTAAATACTAGTGCAGAAATTTAGTTTATTTTACAGAAATTTATTTAAAGTACTAACCTGTAGCATTTGTTTGTGTTGATTTATGTGATTTTTCTTTGTGGTTTGTTCTGTAGTAACTTTTTTGTTTTTTAATTTTGCTTCAATATTTTGTAAAATTATTTCACTGAAGAACTTTTGGTTTGTATTTTATAGCAAGTATTGATATTTTATTTCGATATAAAGTTGTTTACTTTCTTTTTATTTTAACATATGCTTTTTACACTCTGGTTTTATACTTGCTTAATTTTTTGTTACACTTGTTATGAATTTGCTTTGTTTTTGTTTTTTACTTTTTGTTTCACTTGCTTTTAGATATGCTTTATGTTACATGTACTTTTCATTTTTCTTTCTTTGTTATCAACGTATATTTTTTTTTTATATATGTACACATACACCGTTTTTTTTACATTCGAAAGAAACATATGAAAGAGTGCAAAAATATATGAAAGAGTGAGAAACAAAATTATATACAAGTTAGGGACTTTAGGTGTTAAATTTTTGTTACGGATTTTTCTTTTTGTGTTGTATGTAGAACTTGCTAGAATTATTCCCGTTGCACTTTTTTATGTATAATAACTTTTTACGTACCTATAATTGGATTTTTTAGCGGAACTTTATTCTGTTATGTATAAAAGGTTTTTACATGTAATTTGATTTTTTAACGGGAGTTTGTTTTCGTTCTTTGTTTGACGTATTTAAGTAAATTTTTTAGCGCACATATATTTTGCCGTTTTAACGGTTTATTGGAAACAATTGCACGCGTAAAGTAATATAAATTAATTTTGCCGTTTTAACGGAGTTTTCGATTGGCCACATTTGCACTAATATTAATTATTTTATTATTTTTGGCGTTTTAACTGAAATATTTTTACACAGTTTGCATTGATATTAATTACTTTTACAGTTAGACGGATTTTTTCTATATTTGTGCACTTGATCACTATTTGTTGCACTTCTGTATGTTTAGTATTTTTATTTAAGGTTTTGAACATCTTATTTATTTGTCTTTTTTTTAAATTATTTTTTAACACTTTTAGTATCTTTTTTTGTTGTTTTTTGTATATTGCTGTTAATAATTTGTCACTTGTTTTTGTTTAAAAGAAATTTTTATTTTAACACTGTCGCGACGCGATTTAAACTGTACTTAAAGTTATTAATATGCTGCTGTTGCTGATATACGTATGTATGTGTGAATGTACTTACAATATTAAAAGTGGTAGTTTTGCGTATTACTTCTCAGGAAGCGATGTTCTTTTACGGTTCGAAATGACCATGAAGAAATTTAAGGCTTAAGTTGAGTGGACTGTATATGAGATTTGCCAAATATTCTTTAAAAAAATGTATTTCCTCGAGGACTCAAGGAATTACATTAAGAGATTGGATAAATTAAATAATTAAATTAGTATTGTGTATTAGTAATGTATGAGAGTTTTTTATGTGTGTGAGCTCACCTTGTGTTTTGTGTAAGATGTACCAATATAAATGTGAACGTATTTCAATAGAATATGAATTCAATTTCAATAGAAAATTTTATTCATTACAATTTTTATTAAACTTATGTATAAAGGTTTTAGTTAGCCAAATTTTCAATTTTAATTAGAGAAATTTTATTAAAGATAAGTTAAATTTAAAGTAGCCAATTATAATTTTACTTTAATTAACAATTTATAAAACAATTCAAGTTAACAGTTTTGAGTATATAATTTTACAAAACTTTACTGATTTATTAGGTTCGTCTTTGCTGACGGTAAAAGGCTAATTGAATTTTCATATCTTCATTTCAAGATTTGTAGCGATTAAATTAAGTAAATGTTGCTTTTGATTGTATCTTCGAATTTGTGCAATTCACAATAGTATTCGTTACAATTAATTTAATATTAGTTACTCGTTCATTTAATTCATTTATTACGTTAAATTCAAATGCACAAAAGAAAAAGAAGTAACAAAAATGATTTATGACATTTTTGGTATAAAATCATACGATTTTATACAAGAAGTATGAGCATTTTTACTTGCTGATTTTCTTTTTCACCAAATCTGCAACGATTAGGGACCAACGAACTTACATCTGGTGGTCGAAAAATGACAAGGTTTCCTTGAAGTGCATTTCGGCCTTGATGTCTTCTTGTCTCTATACTTCTTTGAATATGAGTTATTATGGATCGATATAATAAACGTGTGCTTTATTAAAAAATAACGCGACATTTACATATATTTTTAAGAAGACTCAACATTTCCTGACTTTGACTTACATCTGTTTTTATTTAAAGTCAAAGATCCCAAAAAATCCACTATTATTAAAGCACCTCTTATGCAAAATCGCTATTCAAGTTTGGCAAGAGTTCGAATTTTCTAGCTAAGCCGTGGATACTATTTCCCATTGTCCGTTTCTAAACGCTACACTATCTTCTGTTTTTTGAATTAAAAAAAAATAATTTGTAGTCAATAAAAATTTCGCTTTCTGCTTGATTAAATCACAGTTTTTGGGCCAAACGATATTGAGTTGTTTGGAAGTTTTAAATATTGAAGCATAAATGCTGTTGTATCAAAGCTATATGCCTATACTGAAATTATGCTACTCACTAATGAGATGAACATTTTACTTTCAGAATCTGTGCCCTCACCTTTATCACATCGCAAACCACCAAAATCTCCAAATGCCTTATTGCCTTCAACAGTGTTAACACCCAAGAAGTCACACTCTCCATCACGTCACTCGAACAAGCAATCAACTGGTGCGTCTACAGGTCGCGATAAAAAGTCAGAACTGCAGGCTCGGTACTGGGCTCTACTCTTCGGAAATTTGCAACGTGCAGTTAATGAAATTTATCAGACAGTTGAATGTTATGAAAACATATCCTCGTGTCAAGAAGCTATATTAGTTCTAGAAAATTATGTGCGCGATTTTAAGGCCTTGAGCGAGTGGTTTAAGGTCTCATGGGACTACGAATCGCGACCACTGCAACAAAGACCTAACTTTTTGGCGTGGGAAGTTCGAAAGAGTAACCCGATGCCTAGAGTTCGGGCAAAGTCCTTGTCAAGTCCAACAGTGTCGGGCAAGTCTAGCCCCTGTCCATGTAATTCTGGCAAAAGTTCACCGTGTTTAGGTAACTTGGATCAACATTCTCCTCGTAAAGGCTACCGAGTGAACGTTCGTGAACTATTTGCTTCATCGAACAGACATCACACTGACATTGGAAAAGAGTTCGAACAACATATAATGGAACAAACCGCTGACTCGCCACGTATTGAGAATCACGAAGATGTGGAAGCACCTCATTTAATTTTGGAAAATCGTAGTCATCAATATTCTCAAACCGATTTGGAAGATGATCATTTGACATTGGCTGGAATACGAGAAAAAATTCAAAGAGAAAAGGAAGCAAGAGAGGCTCAACTTAAGCAGGAGGAGGAAGTGAAAAGGCAGCAAGAATTGGATAAGCAAAGGTTAGAAGAAGAGAAAAAACTAGAGGCAGCTAAACAACTAGCGGAAGCTAAAAAAGAATTTCCAGAAATTGCAAAGGAACCATCCGCCGTTGAAATGACCATACAAAAATTGAATGATATGGAAAATACTTTCCTTTCTGAGAATACCAACAAAGATCCTACGCCACCTGAAACTGTCTTAAAAAAGTTAGAAGAAAAGGTTGTAAAAACAGAAAGTACTAAATCAGATGGAAACAAAAAAGTACCGACCTTACCGACAGCAACTCAAAATAGTCCCTTGAAATATTCCAGTGTTCTAAATAGACCAGCGGCACAGACAAACCTCAATACCAATTCAACAAGAACGGCAACTGCAGCGAATTAAATAAAAACAGTTGTTAATACCAAGTCCTCTTCTTTAAGAGCAACGGCTGGTAAGCCCAATTCTTCGGCAGTAGCTGCTAAATTTGGCGTTACCACCATCCTAAAACGATCAGCCACAACTGCTTCGACTATCGCTCAAAAGCCACCATTTTCAAGTGGAAAAGCCATAGCTAGGAATCTCAAAAATTCTCTCCCACCACGATCAGTAAATATTAAAACTGATAATTATGGGCCACCCACTAATGTTGCCTCTCGATTATCGGCTCGATCGAGAACCATGCTTGAAATGCATCAAAATGGTGGAATACAAAAAGGAGCAACTGGCTTAAAACGTCAAACATCTATAACTTCTAGATCTCATAACAGCAACACCAAATTGACTTGCCACAAATCCTCCAAAGATGATATTGGTAGCTCTACTTCAACACTAAAGGCAAGTAATGAAAAAATTTCTTCATCACGACCAAGCATCAATCAGCATCAAACAACAGCCGATGATCGCAAGTCAGAACCGAAACAAATGCCCAGTAACATTAATGACAACAATGATGGATGGTTGACGGTAAAAAATAAAATGCGGTCAAGTGTGCATTGGGCTTCCAGATTTAATCAGCCTACGGGTTATGCAAGCTTACCCACTCTGGCCTTATTGGATGAGAAGCAGAGTGATGATGATCAGGAGACTAAAACTGTATCCGATAAAACTAAACCCCAAACTAATGGCAATGCAAGCAAATCATCTAAAGTGGTAAAACAAACGCAAAAGGTGGCACCAGACAAAAGTAATAAAATATCTTCCTCAACAAGACCCGAGATTAAAAATGCCAAAGCCAAGGTCAATTCCTTGCCAGCTCAGAAGAAAAACGCACCTAACCCTACAGCCCCGCAAATTAAAAAAGAAACTACTCCTCCTCTAAATGAAAGAAGCACTCCAGCTATTCCTTCTCTCAGACAAACCAATATAAAGCGTCAAAAGTCTGATCTCACAGGACTTAAAATGACATCCTTGCACAAGGAATACATGCGCAGTGAAAAGTTGGCCTTACGAAAACAAAACAGCAGCTTAAATGGTGCTGCTAAATCATCCGAGCTATTGAGTCACTACCAATTGGGTTCTGGTGATTCGTTGGATATCAACTCTTCCGCCGAAACCATAGTTGAAGCCCAAAACAGTCTTTCGCCGGAACTAACGAACTCAGATTTGGGTTGTGGTGATCACAATAAAATCGATATTAAAATACAAACCAATCGTGATTTTTCCAAAACTATTGGAGACCTTTACAAAAGTATAGCAAACAGAGCAGAGAATTCACTTACTATTTCGTCAACCTCAGTGCCAGGTGCTCTTTCGAGTTGTGACGAAAACGATGAATGCGACGAACACCAGCGTTTACTTGTAGAGGAACAGGAATCTCTAGAGAGACAAATACGTGAATTGGAATCGACAGAAATAGACGTTGATACCGAAACAGATGAGACAGACTGTGAAGTGGGAATTCTTGAAACAGATCGGGATGACGAAGATGAACATGGCTTCCATAATAATTTAGACACTTCCTCTGTGGTGTTTGTTCCCACTAATGGCCAGGATGACGATTCAAATCTCAGTCTTGAGACACGCTATCAGGCATTGTTGTCTGAAATGTCTTGGGGTGAACGAGAAGAAGCTTTGGCTACATTACAGGCTTACGTTTCCCGCCATCCGGGCAGAGCTCAAGAGTTACATCAAAAACTCTCATCCCCTTCCAGGCGACGTTCACTGCAAGAAACTTTAAAGAAATACCAAGCAAAACAAGCGAGAGCACAACAGAAACGGGAAAATCTAAAGAAGGAAAAAGCCATCAAGATCCAACAGCTTTTGGCAAGAGTTGAGGACGTCAAAGCTGCCAAAAGGCAACTGATCGAAGAGAAACGTGTGAAAATTGAGGGCAGACTACAAAGAGCAGCTGAAAATCGTGAACAGTATTTAAGACAAATAATTGAAAAAGCTCATGATGAAGACAAAAAGCTCAAAGAAATTAATTTCATCAAAAACATAGAGGCACAAAACAAAAGATTGGACCTTATAGAGTCTTCTAAGGAAACCGAAGGTCGCTTACAGGACTTGGAACAGGATAGACAAAAACGTCTAGAGGAAAAGGCAGCTAAAGAAGCAGCAGTTGAGAGACGTCGTCAAGAGCTGGAAAAGGAAGACAACGCAAATTAGAGAAAATGAACGAGACGCGATTAGAGAAAGAGCAACGAATTGGCAAAATGCAAGAACAAAAAGAAAAGCAACGTCAGGCATTAGCTCGTGAAAAAGCTCGTGATCGTGAAGAACGTTTGCTGGCACTACAAGTACAACAACAACAAACCACTGAGGAGCTTCAGCGAAAAATATTGCTCAAACAAAAAGAATCGGCCAGACGTCATGAAGAAAATATCGAACACATAAGACAAAGAGCTCTAGAACTAACAATACCCTCTAGAAATGTTGAAGAAAATGGCTTAATACGTTCCGAAAGTGATGAGAAACAACCAGAAGACTGTGATCTCTCTTCAACTGTTTCAGATGTTGGAAGTCGAGAGCACACGCGTGGCTACAAAAAGAAAATGAAGAAACTTAAACAAAGAATGGCTCAGGGGTATGTACATTTCACTTACAGTTGTTCACCTATTTATTAAAAACTATTTTGTGTTTCCAGAGCCGAAGAGTATATGAAGGAACTACAACCTGTACCTCTGCACATGAAACGAGAATCTCAGGTTCCCAAATATCTTAATTTAGTTAACAAAGGTGGGGGATCCCAAGGCTTAGAACGTGCCTTGGGACAATTACTACGTATTATGGCCAAAGCTCAGATTTTTGATTTTCAATGTTTCCTTTTAATGGACGGCTTGGGAACGATTTCAACCAATGTTATTACCAGAGGCATGAAAGAAGATGCAGAAGTTTCCAAAAAGTGTGTTTGTATTTTCAAATATATTCGCGGGTGTAAATGTTAATTTGAATTTATTGTTTTATATTTCAGAGCCGTTGTTCTTGCAGTACAATTGTATCGTAACGCCTGTACTTTATGCCCACAAATAGCACGTCATGCAATTTTAGGAAATTCCGTTGTCGTTCTATTCGATGCTTTGTTCCAAAGCTTACAGGTGAGTGCATTCAAATTTTTTACTTTATATTATCACTATTCCGACAACGGTAGTCTGTCTCATTCGACTGAACTTTAGGCGCTAATATCAGATTATAAAAACATCTTAATTCAAATGTTTGCTGGGTAGAGTACGTATAATCATTGTAGGTTATTTGCTAAACTTATCAAATAGTAAACTGTCATCTTTGATATTATTGCATTCAATTTTTGTGACGAGCTGTACTTCTCTGAAATTTATTGAAATCACTTCGAAAATCAATTTCCAAAAAAAAAAAAAAATCCAGTTAGGCACTTTCTACCTGTGACCAGCTTTATATACTTTTTCTATTGTGCAACTAATTGGAGAAATATAATATGAGAAATTACTCATTTTCACATTCATATTTTTTCATATTTATAATTATTTATTATAACATTCATATTTCCTCATACTGCTTAAGAAACATTTGTATTAAATCGATCCAATTCTTGCTAACTTACTTAAGTAAAGTTAAGATGAATTATGACATGAAAGGCTAAACAAATTTAATAAACTTTATAAAAATGTTCTCATGATAAATACCACCTGATAGATTTAATCATTTGTAAGCAAGAACCATTTTATTTTAGCCCATTATTAAATTCATAAAAATCGTTATAAAATTAACTAAAAATTTGTTACTAAAAGATGAAAAGTCAGACGTATTAAAACTTTTTCTCCTAACGTTACAAAACCAAGCGTCTTTAACCTCTTTTAAATTAGTTTACTACTAGATGACCCGTGCGAATAGTTCGCAGCGTTAGTTGTCATTTTTTTAAGATAAAATGAAAATAATTAATAGAAATTTTAGTAACTTTAATACATTTTATTAAAAGTATAAAAATATTAGAAATCATAATATATCATACATATTTACATACATACACACATATGTTTAAATGCTTTTATAATATTTTTTTGAATACAATGTTAGAGGTAATGACATGATCATCGTTAACTTTTTGCCCGTACGAATCCCTAATACAAACAATAATATCTTTAAACGTATGCACTCGAGAAAAAGCCACGTATAACTGCCCATGTGAAAAGACCGGTTCTGGTATATACAATCCTATCTTTTGAAGGGTTTGACCCTGTGCTTTGTTTATTGTCATATCAAAAGCAACTTTCACAGGGAATTGTTTTCGTGTCATTCGGAAAGGCACAGTTGGATCAGAAGGTGTAAGGTTGCTTCGGGGTATGAGTACAGTTTTATCAGTATGAATAATTTTTGCTAATATTACTTGTATTAATCTAAATACACGTTATTTATATTCTTATGCATATTATATAAAACTGACTTAGTAAATAGCGGTATTGCCAGAATGGATTTTAATACATTATCATGCAGAAGCGACCCTGTATAACTACACTTGAACAAAAACATATAATAATACCGTCATATCATGCAGTTCTATATAAAATATAATTTTTATGAATGAAAATATTAATTTTTCAATTTCTAATTATTTTTCGTCAATAGTGTTAGAAATAAGCTTTAAAATGAGATGTCATTCATTAAATTTGATACGGTGGTATGGGAGATATTTGCAACCGACAAAAAAAAGTGCTTTAGAAATAATCAGCCATGTCACAGAGTGAAATTTTGTACGATTTAGAAAACTAAAACGTATTTGCTTCTTTAGAAAATGTAAAACGATCAAAAAATTCATTTTGAAAACGGTCTTGAAATCTAAAGTGAAATTGATATTTTTAACAACTTAAAGACGAAAAATGTGGAAAACTGTACTGAAAATTAATTAGTCCCAATTCGCACGATGCAAGTATTTAAGCTAAGCTGATTAGGTTGTAGGCAACGGGGTGAGGTAAAATTAAATGAGTACAGACTTGCTTGTACTTGCAATTCGTTTTGATTCCATATTCGTAAAACAAAAAACACAGATGTGTGTGTGTACAATCATGCAAAAATCTGAACAATTTAAGCAATAAGACTTGCACTGTGCGAACAATAATGAAAGTTCAAAGAAGAAAATGAAAATAAGCAGTCTTATTTTCTTGCATCGTGCGAATTGGGACTTATAAATATTGTCTATATTAATTTCGCTTAAAAAAAATTTTATTTAAATACTTCTAGTATGAAAATTTTAATATTTTTGTAAATCGTATAAAACATTGGTCACAAACTGAAAACGTAATTGATGTTCCATTGCCACCCGGGTTTCTGATAACATCCTGCTATTGTTTCAAAGAAAAAAGTGAGAAGTGAAATGGATACATTTACTTACACTCCACTTGGATAGGACAAAGGACCTGACGCATCCCTCAAACTTCTGCGATTTAATTTGATTGCTAAATGCATCTTTCTGTCTTCTTCCATCACAGCAACAATTGAAACACCAGGCATAGTGTTCTTTTGTTAAATTTTTTATTTATTTTTTGATTTTAGTTTGTTTGTTTACTTACTTTCTTTTAATTTGTCTGGAGCCGGACCGATATTGTTGGCGCCGGTTGCCGAACCAGCTGTTTTGATTTCAATGTAACCATATTTTTAACATAAATAATACGATTTCCTTTTTTCCCGTTTTCATAAAAACGTACGAGAGCTGAAGAAGCAAAAGTAAAACGTTACGATTTGGAAATACGAATTCAAATCAATTTCGTACAAAACCTGTGACATGGCTGAATATATATGATTAAGCAAATGAAGTATACCAATGAAATCGATATCAATAATCGGCCTTATTATGGTCGTCGAAAACAGCATTCGAGAAGAGTCGTAGACGAAGTCGTTGTCGTTACTTACTTTTTTGGTATTATGTAAAATATTCGACAGTAAAATATTTTGTAATAGATAAAAAAAAAATGTTTTTAAATTTTTGCAGTAGCTTTCTATGTGGTAAATTAACTGTTTAAAATAATAAGAAAACAAAATGACTAACTCTTAATTCAAATTGCAAACTTATGTATAAAATATGAAAAAATATATAAAAGTAAAAAAAAACTTTAGAAACTGCCTCTCAGTACTTCTAATTCAATTTTACTTTTTTTAATTCGATTTCATCGGACGTTAGCTTTAGAAAATCTCTCTATGATCTTCTTTAATTAATTTTTCTTTTTTGGTGTGTAGTTTTTTCTATTAAATCTTTATCTAAATAAATTTAATAAATTTAAATAAGCATAATGTAAAAACGTAAAATCAAAGTTTCTTTTGTTAGCGTTTATTTTAAAAATTTGCAAAAAAAAAACATTGGTCGCGTCCATAAATTTCAACGACAATATTTGATAATTTTAACACTCGATTGCGAAATACATAATACCGATTTTTGTAATAGATTTATTTTTTTATTCATATATTTTACGACAACGACGCGCGTAATACCATTTAAAAAAAAGTACAATTTTCGAAACGACAACGACAACCGTAATAAGGCTGAAGATATTAAGAAAAGTCACATCGACTAGTCTCTTATAACTCTGAAAGGTCGTCTGTCTATTAAGTTAGCTCCAAAAAAAAATGTGTTTTGAGAAATGAAGTATCGGATATTCACAAGAAAGTTACGGTAGCATTTACTGTAGTTAAGTTGTTGCCTTCTTGCGTGCAATTAGAAAGCAATAAATAAAGTTCAGGGAAGTTAAAAAAATTTAGCATTTCCTGAATGATCTCTCTAAAAGTTTTTAAATGATACCTAGTTGATATCATAAGAAAAAATATGGTGCACAATCGTACTATTCTTGGAAAATATAGCCGAGCGCCAATTTTTGCACTGTATGTTTTTAATTATTTTTATTTCTCTATTGCCCGATTATTTGTTTTTATTTTTTTTATTTGAGTTACTTCACAAAACTAGATTTGTTCCAAATGAAGTCGAAAAATTAGAGACAGGCGTGGTGTTTTGCCCGTTCTTCGAATGACTTGGAACCATCTTGCTAATTTTTAATAGCAAAATTTTCGAAACTATGTCTCATCGATTGGCCTCATTAAAATTTCTTTAGCTCATCTAGTGCCTTGGCATCCCAAACACCGAGGATAGATGGAAAAACATCGCTCAACCGACGTTGTTATGCACAAAAACTCAGAATAAATGTACTTTATAGTTTCAGAAATGGATATTGTAAAAATTACATATTGAATGACAACTTAGGACTTAAAGCTTTTTTCTCCTGTGATGAATAATGATTCCGTTAACACTCATTCTCTTGCTTGTGTTTCTTTATTTAAACAAAATATTTTTAGCTTTTCTAAAAATTTTTTGGCTTAAGCGTAAAGACACCAGCTTCTTCTTCAATTAATTAATTGCATTTAAAAATATTGAAACACTGATTTACAATTTGCAAAATACTGAGCCCGTCCAAAGTCTATGGATAAAAATGTTTCTATGTCTTTTAAAGATTTTAAACAATATTCTCTTGCAACAAAGGCTCGATGTGATTTAAATATTTATTTTGTTTGTAAAAAAACTCTAAAAACTGAATCAAATAAAAAGAAATTACACACTTACCGTAAAAAAGCGCTTTAAATGAAAAAATGGACGCAATGCATGAGAATATTAATGAAACTCGCTTCAGCTCTCTTTAGGGCAACAGTCCAGAAATTAATTCGCAAAATAATGGACATCAACTGCCAGTTGCACTTTTCGTAAGAAAAACTATGTTTTTTATTTAATTTCGAGTTAATATTATGACACTAGGCTTCCTTTATTTAGTTGAGTTTACATCAGCAGAGCGTGAAAAATTGTAATCACTACAGTGAAAGTAAGATACCTGCAATACAATCTTTGTTAGCATTCTTCGTATCTGTCTTTAATAAGGCGGCAGTGATACTTTTTGATTTTCGCAAACACGCTGACGGTATTTTATTTACAGTTCAAACATTTTTTTAGTTTATAAAGATGTTTTTATTCTTTTCCACTTTTTGTGGTAAAGAGTTTAATTTACCACAAAAAGTGGAAAAAGAGTGTAACTAATTTTGTCATCACGTTTGTAATTTCTACAATATCCATTATCGACCCCATAAAGTGTATTTATTTTGAGCCCTTATGCATAGCGAAGTCGATTAAGCGACTCCGCTGTCCGTCCGTGTTAGTGTAAAAATCAAAAATTTAAATACGCCAATCGATCAGACATAATTTCGAAAGAGGTGCTACTGGAAATCAGTAAGATCGGTCCATGTCCCTCGTCGCAGCGGGCAACACACCACGCCTACCTCTAAGTTGATCATATCATTTAGAACAATGAAGTAACTCCAATCGAAAAAAAAACAAATATATGAGAGGATATGAAATTAAAAGTAAGAAAAAAGCATGGAATGAAAAAATTGGCGTTCGCGTATATTTTCCTAATTACGGGCCTCTAAAATTTTCCAATTTGTTAAAACATTAATATGGTAAATATTAATAATTGGAGAGGTCTTCAAAAGCCAATGGCATTTTTATGTAAAATTCTTTAACGTTTTTATTCTTTTCTTGTTTTTTAATTCTGTCACCCCAATTTTTGCTTTTTTGATTAGAGTTACTTTACTACACTAGATTTACATAAATAGTGAAGAGTAAATAAGATTCGGTATAGCCGAATATAGCACTCTTACTTGTTTTTAAAGAACGTAGTTTTTACCTATAAAAGCAAATACGAAATCTTTGACAATTAACGGTAAACGTTTGAAGGAACAAGGAAACGAAATTCGACGAGCGAAATTTAGTAACTTTGTTAAGCACGGTCGTGCTTCGGTGACGGTGTTATATATAAATTTTCTCTAGCTCATCTAGTGCGGTGGCAAAGTTCGTTTCAATAATAACAAAGAAGAACAGACGGACATTGCTTAATCGACTTCGAAATGCATAAGAAGTCAGAATATATACAATACAAACGAAATAACAAAATTAATTATACCCTTTTTCCACTTTTTGCGGTAAAAGGTATAAAAAATCAGTTTGAAGATAACTGCAATTTCTATATAATTTCAATCTTTCGTAAATTTTGGTGCACTTTTATTTATTTTATACAACTTTTAAATGTAGATATTAAGTATTCTCCACGTTAAATGAAAAAATTATCTCAGATTTTTGCTGGGTTATTGTTATTTTTTAAATAAAAATATGTCTCCAATCTAAAACTATATCAGTCAGTGTTAAACTGTCATTATTTTCCATATAAACATAAAAAAAGTTTACTTCAAACTATTTATCAGCACCTACTTTAAACAAAACAAGATTTAAATCGTATTCCTTATAAAAAGACATTTTTATATTCATCTGATGATTGTATGATGATGCGTAAGCAACCAAGTGTAGTGGTTAATTTATTACTTCAACGCCATTTATGTCAATGAAGGCGCCAGTTGTTAAAAAAAACCCCAACCACACAGCAAAGCGCCACACACATACAAAAAGCTGAAATTTGTTTTTAACATTTTATGCGTAGAGTCACCGCGAAACGATGTTGCCACTTTTTTAAAGCCTTGTAATTAAATAATTCAATAAAATATAATTTTAGAATGTTAAATATGTATTATATATATTTTTAAACTTTCACCTGGAATATCTGGAATGGTAACCCTGACGGTACCTTCAAAAATGAAATTTCAGAAGTGAATTCTGTAAAAAATTATATGCGTGGACTGCAATTGAGTGAGCAATGGAGTTTTTCCAGCTGCTACATTTTGTGCGCGAGAATAGATTTGTGGAAAAGTGTGGCTTAGATAGACTCTGCCGATTAACGAATATCAGGAGATAACTACATGTTGACGAACTCAAATGACACTCAAGAAGTTCCTGGTAGAGAAGTTAATAGTCTACTTGGTCATAATTTTTAGCTCTGACCTGCAGGGGCCTGCTGCTGGTGCCAGGAGAACTGTAAGGGACCTAGGAACCGCGATGACTGTTAGTAAGATCTTTTAGGAATAACGTAGTATCTGTGGATTAGACCAGAATCGAGGTAAAGGCTCTTATTTAGCATGGAGGATGTCCTGTTAATCTTGATACTAAAGAATTTTACTCCAGGTATCGCTATGCATTCCAAAGGCACTGATGTCTGCATTGCTCAAACCCAGTGTAATTCCACTGTGAGCTAAGGGCTAACATAGATAGACAGTAACGTTAGTCTATTTAACAGTATGACACCAGTGCATCTAACCAACGACTTACTAAATGTATATTTTGCCGACGCTTAATTCTTAGATTTTGTTCCCTAGGGTTGCACCAGTGGCCTAACAGCTGTACCCACACGTTATAAAATTGTTAGAACAACTTTGCATATTTGGGTGCGCTTCGCAAGAAAAATCAATTACTCATGAGTTTCGTTTGTCACAAGTTTTTTGTAGTTTTTGTTTTTAATAATAATCAAGGAGAATTTATAAGAGGTGGCAATACAACAATAAAAAGAAAAACAGGCACTTAAGTGTATGGT
Source organism: Cistogaster globosa (assembly GCA_937654795.1). Classification (NCBI taxonomy): domain Eukaryota; kingdom Metazoa; phylum Arthropoda; class Insecta; order Diptera; family Tachinidae; genus Cistogaster; species Cistogaster globosa. The sequence continues at coordinate 83,699,914 of OW569404.1, read as the reverse complement.
AAACTTTAAAACACAATTAATTACTGCATTTTTTCTTAACTTTTTTATATCGTCATTAGTAAGTTTTGTTTTTTAAATTTATTTAAAACTCTTGTTCAAGGCGAATAAATTACCAGGTGGCAGCGTAGGCGAATTCAGTATTTTTTGCTGGTATACACGACTGTCAAACTCCATATATAAAAAATATGGGTACATTTTTTATATATGGAGTTTGACAGTGGTGTATACCAGCAAAAATTACTGAATTCGCCTACGCTGCCACCTGGTAATTTATTCGCGTTGCTCTTGTTGCAATTCTTTATAAAAAATAATATTTTTGACAGCTACTCTCCAAAAATGAAGCAAAAAATAGTCAGCTGCCACAATGCTGCCACCTGGCAAAATTAATTCGCCTTGATAATAATAAAATTTTTTTAATAAATCGCTTAAATATAAACACATTAAAAAATAAAATGAACAATATTTCATTGTTTGTTTAGATCTATGTGAAGAGTATGAGAAGCCTTTAATTTTTATACTTTTTATTTTGTTGTTAAAAAAACAGTTGACGCATTGATTTTTTTTTGCAAAAGTTTGTACTTCTTTACGGCAAGTTTGGCAATCGGTACACAATTTATACCGATATCTATTAAATGTCGTTCATAATTAGAACTGATATCTGTGAAAAATAATAATAATAATTGTAAAATATTAACATTTAACAACTGTCAATAAAATTACAAGTGATTTTGAAAACTTGACATATGTCAGTATCATTCGACAGTTCCCCTCTAGAAAAATGTAATAGATAAATCTTTGTGGAAATACTCATTTTTATTCACAGGTACTTTAATATCTCAAGCATTATTAAGTATGGTGAATGTTATGTACCAAAATTCTTAAATGTAAACTAATCCTCTAAAGAAAGGTTTTTGTGTAAATAAACCTTTGAAGCTAAAATTCTTTTGACACTGCTAATATTTAATTAATTAAGGTTCGAAAAACTCAAATCTAATGTTGTTGTGCGAGGTATATTCGAATGTTATTTAAAAAATTCTACGGGCAACACTGATTCAGGGAAATCAAATTTTAGATTATTTGTTTAAAACCAATGTATAGACATTATTCATATTTATAGTTTTTTTCATTGCGAGCAAGACCTTAGAGCTTTCCTCCAAATTTTTGTATGCGTTCAGGTATAAGTATTTGAGTGATAAAATCGTAAATCTAAAGAAAACCTGTTCGGTTTATATTCGGATGTATTAGGCCTTCGAAGTTAAAGTGAATTTTTTAAGCATTTCGTGTAACAAAATAGTAAATAAAAAACTTTTTTTTTAGTTGTCTTTTAATTCTCAAGTGTTTTGGTACGAGGGCTGCTATATATATTTCTGGCCTGGCAACACTGAGTGCTGCCAAGTGCAATCCGAAATTTCCATTGGAAAGTTCGTCATTTTTAAGCACAATCGTACTCAAAACGTTTTGACGTACGACCATTATTTGTGTTGTTTACAGTGACTTGAAAAAATTAATATAGAAAAAAATGAAATTAATTTGTGAACATTCTCGTGCCATCATTTTTCACAACTTTCGACGTGGATTATCACGACAAGAGTGCATTGATGAACTTAAATCTTTGTATGGCGATGAAGCACCATCCTATAGCACTGTGAAAATTGGCATAATGAATTTAATCGTGGCCGAAGCTCGCTCAAAGACGAATTCCGTGAAGGTCGTCCAAAAACGGCTGTTGTGCCAGAGAAGATTGATGCCGTGCGTGAACTCATAATGCAAGATCGACATGCGACATACCGAGAGATAGAGACATCCTTGGACATTTCTTCCACCAGCGTACATTCGATACTGCATGAACACCTGGCCGTAAAAAAGGTTTGTTCTCGTTGGATCCCGCACAATTTGAAAGTCGCTCAAAAAAAGGCTCGTGTCGATTGGTGCAAAGAAATGTTGCAAAAATACGATTGCGGTGCTTCAAAATACGTTTATAAGATCGTCACAGGTGACGAATCATGGATCTATGCGTATGAGCCCGAAACGAAACAACAATCGACTGTGTGGGTCTTCAAAGACGTGCAAAATCCAACGAAAGTTGTTCGTGGAAGAAGCACTTCGAAGCAAATGGTCGCCTGTTTCTTCAGCAAAACTGGTCATGTGGCGACTGTTCCGCTTGAGCAACGTAGGACGGTCACTTCTGAGTGGTACACTACAATTTGTTTGCCTGAAGTCTTCGGAGAAATTCGAAAAACCAACAAGAGAAGACGAATCATTGTTTACCATGGCAATGCGAGCTCTCACACATCTGGTTTGACAGAGCGTTTTTGACCGGCCAAAACGTCGAATTATTGGGTCATCCGCCGTACAGCCCAGACTTGGCACCTAATGACTTCTTCTTGTTTCCGCACATCAAGAAAAAAATGCGTGTTCAACGATTTTCGTCGCCAGAAGAAGCTGTTGAAGTGTTCAAAAACCATGTTTTAGAGGTGTCTCAATCGGAGTGGAAAAAGTGCTTCGACAACTGGTTTGAGCGCATGCAAAAGAGAATACTTTGAAAAACAATAAAACCATTTTTGATTATAAATATTCGCATTTTCACTTTTAGGCCAGAAATATATAGAGCAGCCCTCGTATAAAATTTATTTTGTTTTTTTCGTACAAGATATTTGAAAATTTCCAGGTTTTTTGATAAAATAAAAAGGAGTTTTATTTCTGCAGCATAGTCTTATTTAAGCCCGATACAGTGTTTTTTATCACTTTCCAACTTTTTATGTGCTTTAGAAATTTTCTCAAGATGCTCAAGATAGATGTTTGTTTCAGCGTTGAGCTCTTCACTAATTCCATTCGATGTCGTACCATTTCCTTTTTTTTTGATCTCATAGAATTTCAAAAGCAGTAAATGGTTTAACGTGTTGGGCATATGCGGAGAGGAGTAGCCGAGTCTGTGATTACTACAGCTAATCGATATGTATCATATAGACCCTCCAAAGGCTTCTTGAAAAAACGTTAGTGCAAGTTTACGAACAGCGAATTGTGGTTGGATATTGGCAAGGAATGCCTTGTTTGCCTTTATGGTATCGCGCGTAAACACCGCCTTAGTTGAAATGCCTGTAGACTAAACCATCTCACACATTTACATTTTCTGATAATCATTTCTAGCGTTAAGATTTATTTTTGGGTCACTCGAATCTTCTTACGTTGAAATGAACAACTTTTTGCTAAATTAAGAATTTAAGTTGGGCCTTTCAATTGTTTTAATGATGCTTTTTAAATTTTTTTTTAACCCTAAATTTTCTTTTTAATTAATCTGAGCATATCTGCGTCAATTCGTTTATGCCTGTACAAATTTAGAACGATTCTCTTCTCGAGGTTTTAAAGCCGAACTTTAGCAGTTTAACGCAAACTTAAATTGACATTACTCTACGATTTGATAATGATGTGAACATATACGTACATATGTGGTAATTATGTATTTGTTTTCATGTTCTGCTTGAGCATATTTTTTTTCTTGTTAGAGTTTGCTTTTAGCATAACAAAGAGTATTTGTTCGTTTCACCGAGAGATGGCGCTAAGTTGTGTTTGATAGAAAACAGAACTGTTCAGCTAAATGTTCAGTCAACGATGGTCCACACCAATTAAATTCATGTAGGACATACTTGTTTCAGTTTTTGTCATCAGAAATCATCAGAATATTAAATCAAATAAAGCGGTATATCTGCCTTGTAGATGAAAAGCTAAGTGTGTGTTCTAATATTACAAGAACTCTTTTTAACTGAACATATTGGCCAAATAAAAAAGTCCACTTATTGGCAAGGAAAGTGTGAGCGACGCAAGAATACTCGTAACAAGTGTTAAGCTTATCGCCAAATAAACAATAATTCCGTAAGAATAAATAAATAAAATCAACAAACAAAATTTTGTAATATCAACTGAATAAATGTCGAAATGTTTTTTTATTCAAATAAAATCTTAAAGCTAAAGTGTGAAGAGAATAAATTTGTGTAGTAGAAATAAAAGTGTAAATATAAAAGAATTCAACAACTTATTAAATAAACAAATTCGTAAGATGTGAACTTTTTAAAATATCTTTCACCAAGTTTAATTTTCGATTCTATTGGCACTTGAGAGAGCGAAAAAAGTAACAATGGCGATAGAATGACAACTACGACAACAACAATTGAAACCAGTAAAATTTACAATCACTTTCAAAACAATTCCTAAAGGTAATAAATTCTTATGCTGCTTTTTTTTCCTTCTTTTTCTCGTCTCTTAACTCCTCCTCAACTTTGTAAAAGTTATCTACAGTGGATAAAATCATTTTTTTATGAGAAGTATACCGTTCCTACTTGTTTTTGCTATGGTTGATTTAAGGCAAATTAAGAAGTCAGAACTCCTTTTTAAGAAACTTGAATACGCGTGCAAACGTTCGTTATTAAGGTGGTCTCATCTATTTGTGGTCGATGGGCAAGTAGTTCGTACAACGCACTACAAAGAAAATTAATTAAAAAAAAAAACAACAGTTCGTTTGTAGAATAAACTTCCTGCAGAGGTTTTTCAAGTTACTTTTAGGATGGAAATGTGCAAATCAAATATATTCAAATATTACTACCTCTTTCCTCTCTTAACCTATCAGTTGGTCGCGGCAAAATAAATAGCATTATTAGGGATTATCCCTTGAGCGCGGTTCCAAATAAAAACAGAAAAAATAGAAAGTCTAAACTTGATGGATTCGCTACGATTTGAAAATTTGAACTTCCATAAACACCTTTTGTCTACATAGCTATCCAAACATGCCCTTGAACAATCTCAGTCACGACTGTCACACACCGTTGTTATGTTGTAACCTGCCTCTTACACCATCTTATCAGATGTTTAAATATACCGGGTCATTGCTAACTCATCTTATTCACGAAAGATCAAAAATAAATGGCGTCGATCAAACGTCATTTACAACTTTGTTACCACATTTGCACTCTATTTATTGTAAATATGTGCGAACTTTTCATATACATGGTTGCTATGGGCTTATTGGCGTAGACTCGTATCCTCAGATGGTGCTATCATGTCTAGTGAAGTTAGCCTTACAGCATGTTGCATATTCTTTTTCTATCCGCACCCCGTCCATATTCATATCATTTATTTAAGTTTAAAAAAATATTATTACTGTTACGCGAGCATTTTAGGACTGTCTTCAGGCTGCTTTGCAAATGGTAGCAATTTTCAGATACTCTTAAGTATGAGCACATACATATAGCCAGAGAATAGTATAAAAGATTGTTTATTTTATATTTAAATGATAAATTTTTAGTCAGGATTCATTTTATTTCTTGTTTGTTTTTTATTCTTAAACATGCCACCAATTATTTTTTATGTTCGATAATTTTCTGTATTTAGATATTTTCTTTACACATTCCTTTCAAAAGTGCTGAATAAAATTGGGAGCCGGGATTTTTTTTTCATCATCCAGAAAAATACAGCATTAAAAAAGTTCCAAAATACTTATTTTTTCTTAGCCTCTTCATTTATGTATATATCGCTCATTTACTAGAACAACGTCATAACCCAAAAAATAAATTTTTTGAAAAAATCATGCAAAATTATTCGCTATGCAGTAATTCATGTTGTAAAAAAATTCAGATTAATATCTCTTATTATCTCCACATACGAACGAAAATACTGACATGTCATGCATAGGACCTACATACATATGAATTAAAAACTTTGAACTCGTTATTCTCGAAATCAATTTTTTTGAGTTATGACGTTGTTTTAGTAAATGAGCGATATGTATAAATTTTTTTCTATAAAAGATGACTTAAAACTAAAAGTTCCTCTGACATGAAGGTATTTTATTTTTAAAAAATGCAATTAAAAAGTACCGTTCCCAGCTAGAAATCAGTGAGGGAAACTTATACATACACAATTATCTACTAACACATTTGCAATAATTTTATACTAAAACAGCGTTGCCGTTGTACGGCTTTTCGTATTAAATTTAAATGAATTTTTATTTGTTAATTAAATCTAAATTTTAACTCAAACTTGATTAGCAAATTTCAAAATATAGCTTATAACAAGTTTTGTAATTAAATCTGTTTCAAAAAACAAGCAAAGTTTTCATTATATTTTTTTGTAAAAAAGTCGTCAAAGACGTCACACGTATACAAATGTTTACATCAAGTTTTTAATTTTCCCTTTAAGAATGTGATAGAAACTTCGTTCTACGCAGTTATGGATATTTCCATCATCAGTGATTGTCATTTGATGGATCAAATGATGGTCACTGTTCTTGTAGGGTTAGTTAAATTTAAAATTTTATTTTTGATAACACTTTACTTAAATAGTTCATCTAATAACTAACTAAAAGTTTAATAGTATTAAAAATATCAATTTTTTTCCATTCATAACACATTTACTGTTCGAGCGATTTCTGGTTCATGGCCTGCATAAATCGGTTTATATTCGCAATTCGACACTTGATTACTTAAAATTTATGCTCTTTGTACAAATGTCAAAACACGAGTCTGTACTCTTTCCCATTCATCATTTTTTTTCTTTGCTACACAGCTTCCTCCTGTTGCAATAATCAATTATTTGTTCATTTTAGACTTTTAAATGCATTAAAGTAGGGGAATGCTTCTCTTAATTGTGTTTGCATTTTTGCGCTTGAATTAAAAAAAGTAAATCCAAAAAATTCTTATATTTTATGGTTGCTGCCCTTTAACAATATTTGTTGGATGTTGGATGGCGCTGAAAAAGACTGGCCATTTTAGATCTTATGTTTTTTTTTGTTGTTCCTGTTACTGTTTGATTCTTAGTTGGTGTTTCATGGTTTGAAAATCTTTTTGTTGTTGCTTTTCTGTGTTTGGTAGTCGTCTTACTGTAGTAGTTGTTGTTGTCGTTCGTCTGTCATACTTAATACACAAACATTCATACATACTACATACAAACGCACCCATATAATTCAAACAGTTTAATTTAAAGGGCTCAGGAACTACAAGTTTATTTCGTTTTGGTGTTGTTTTTATTAAAGATTTGGCTTTTAACTTTAATGGTGTGTTTTTGTTGTTGTTGCTCATGCTCTTAAGACACAACGATGACATTTATCGCAGCCGTCGTGTAAATAAAAAGAAAAGTTGCGTAAGTATTCTGGCGCCATCAGTGACACTTTTATTGTGCCTTAATTTGTTCAGCGGCAAAACAATTATTTCTAAATTAATTTCTTTTTAAATTTAATACTTTCAAATATACAGAGTCGAATTTCTTAAAACTAGTTGCGAAGGCAGCTATTAAATGATTTGTATAGATTTTTAAAGAGTGTTTATATGTTTGTTACTTTAGAAATCAGTTATTTCAGTTAAGCTAAATGTTTGCTTCTGCTAAAAAAAAATACACAAAGAAGAGTCTAAAGGTGTCCCAATGGGTAAATGGACTTATATCTTGAATCCTTATGAGTAGAAATTTGATGTGTTCTGCTGTAGATAGATGCATTAGCACAAATAAACTTAAAAACAGTTTTTTTCAGGATAATGGCTGTATATTTTGTACCGCTTAATAAAAATATCTGAAATTTTTAAGGTCCGTTTACAATAATTGTCGTTTAAAATGCAACTTACCAAAACAAAACTCAAAATAATTATTATTAAACTGTAGCTTTGAGATAACCCAGAAGTTTATTTAAGTCGTAAAAGTATGTAGTTGCCCAGAAATCTGAGTCTGTTAATAGATAGGGCAGGCAATTCTTATACTGCCTGCTTGTTCCTCTGCGACAATGACCAATAAAAGTAAGTTGGAGCCGACACGTCCACTAACGCTGCGGGCAACTTTAAAATAACTTGTTAATTTTGATTTTTATTAATAAAAGAAAACTTTAATCTGGAAACAGTTTGTTTCTCCATATTATGGCACACATTTTATGCTTTAAGAAAATCTCTACAGATACTACCTTCCATAATAGACCCCAGTGAAATTGCTATTGTCACCTTATTAAGTCGTTCTCGCTAATTTTACCTATTGTTTTTCACGATAGAAGTCTTAACGTAAAAAGCTGACTGATATTTTTATTTTTGTCCTGCATTGACTGTTATTCTGTTTACACTCTGCTAAGAAATATAAACGTTGTTCTCTTCGACGAACACCCAAGAGAAATATCTTACAATTGCAGCTATTATGATTAATATTTTTATCTAGCCAGACTGGATTTATTTAAGGATAGTGTTAGATTTAGAGTTTTGAATACCTAGTATTAGCTCAATAATCTTGAAGATACAGTGAATTATTTAAAAAAAATCATTTTTCGTATCATACTTGGGATTTTTTTTATTGCCATTCATTGTTTGAAATAATAGGTCTGTTCAGTAACTTTACTAGCAAAAACTAGCAACGAGAGAGTAAAACAAAAATTATCCAAATTATTCTCCTAAATTTAAAAAAGTAAATGAACGCTTTACTTCCAACAATTGGCAAAGAAAATTGTCGTGGATTAGAAAATAATATGTAAGACATAAAATAATGTATTAGAGAGCAAAATTGTATGAAACGAAGACCACTAAAAGCCAGAAAACTGGTAACCACAATACTCTAAGTTACCCAATAGAAACACTGTACATAAAATGTCTTACATTTCTTTTAAATTTAGGTAATTTTCAAAAGCGTTTATGATGTTTAAGCGCATCACAATCTTATTGTGATTTAAATGTAAAAATATTTATGAATGAATAAAAATTTACATTTTTTTCGCTTGGGTTTATTTTTTAAATTTAATTATTAAAAAATTTTAGAAAGAAAAATTATTTACAATTGTATGTATGCAGACGTTTTTCAAAGAAAAAGAGAAAAATTAGACACCAGCAGCATGTAATGCCGAATTTTCCGGACCGCTACATACTTCATCAGCTTTCTTCTCATCTATCTACCCTAAGTTGTGTACATTGTAAAAATCATCCATTTAACCAATTAATCAATATTAATTTGGTTGAACGAAGTTCACACACAACTGAAAGCATTTCTTTGTTGTTTTCCCTACAAGACGTCTTTTACATTTGTTTTTGCTTTGTACCAAATCATCGGTATGGCCACGAAATGCAAATTTTGCTTTTAATCATTCATACTTTGTAATAAGAAAAAAATGTACCTAAGCCAAAAAAGAAAAAAAAAGTAAATTTTAATTTATTTTTAATATTCCACGTTTCAATCCCTGATCGGGGGAAAAAATTAAAAATTAAAAAAAAATATTTATGTTAAAAATATTATTAACTTTGTACATGTTGTTAACCTTTTTTTAATTATTCATAATAATTATACTACTCTTCTATAAATCGTACCGAAAAAAAGTAAATTGCTTTGAACGTTTTATCACTGGCTTTTAATTCTAAAAACAATACAAACACCTGTAAAGCTCGAAGATTTTTAACCAAACTTCTGTTGTTTTACACTTCTTTATATTCTTTTAAATTGCTAAATACTTGCATTATCGTCGATGTAACAAAAATTTCACTTATCAGAAATTTTTAAATAAATTATTTTGTAAACAAAAGTGAAACAGCTGTTTGGCTAGTTCTTGCTAGTAAAATTTTACTAGTCAAAATTTTTAAAAAATTTTTGCTCATTAACAATTTTACGCTCTTTTTTCACTCACTTCTTGCAATTTTTTTTGAATACGTAAGCAAGTTCTTTACCGTTTTTTACTGTTATGTTAAGGGGCCAAAGGCTTTACGTGAGCCCATAAACCGAATTCAATATCAATTGAATCAAAATTAAAAATTTCATCAGTATTGAATGATATAGAATGCTATTGATTTTTTTATATCATCACTAATGGTAATGCTTTTTAATTAAAAGGTTTCATTAATAATTAGCAAAAAAAAAACAAAGTCAAAGTCAAAGTCAAAGTCAAAGCATTACTATTAATAAACGTAACTTCTTGTCGTTGTACTCTTATTAAACACCTTAAAATAAAGTAGAGAAATATTTTAAATGACATTATTATAACAAGAGTTTGGGTAAATATACTATATGTTTTACATCCTAGAAAAAATAAGACACTATAGAAATATATTTTTGTTATCGTGTAACAAATAAGATCTGCTAGCGGCGGTGTTAGGTGACTTTAGATCTCAAACATCGAGTTTGACACCCATCTCACTTAACATCAATTAATAATTTTATTTTTTAAATATGAATCTATGAAGGTTTATTTGCTTACTGTTTGTACTACCTGCAAAATGATTAATTTTCATCTGAAGTTCTTAATAACGATTGTTAATTTTTTTATTTTTATATTTGATTTGATTTCTCTACTATGGTCATTTCAAATTTGCCTTGCTCCTTACAAATTGCAAAGTTATGTTCAAAATGTTCAATTCTTCCCCACTGTGCACTGTATGTACAATATGGCATAAAAGAAATGTCATGTCATAATGTAGCTTGACGACAAGGAAAACTTTAATGAAATTTACGCTGCATTCGAAAATCAAATCGGAAATTTTTCAAATAAGCCGAAACAATAATTCTTTGAGTGGCCGTTGTAAACTAATTGTCTCTATATCTACAACATACAAAAATGTCGAAGCACAACGATATTTACGCAATATTACAAAATTTCGTTCACATGAAGACACTACTCTTACGCCACTCTTTATAATCACCCTTATCGTGGTTGGCATTTTTGTGGAGAAAGTTAGTCGTTTTAAAAAAGTTTTGTAATACATTAAAGATAGCTCGTAACAGTTATCATTAATCTATTACAAAATTGTCGTGGTCGAAATACGCCTACACCAAATACGATAAGGGTGAATATTTAGATGTATGTACCTGTGGGCATATTAAATAGATTTTTTTATATTAGGAAATACGGTGAAAGTACAACAGTTTTTGTTTTCCTGCGTGATAAAGAATGCATAAACTATTTAATTCCGAATTCCAATCCAAAATGAAAATACATACATACATACGTACATGCATACATACATACATACAAACATACATACATACATACATACAAACATACATACATACATAGGCACATAGGTATATATGAATATTCATGTATGAATTTATAAATGAAAAGTTTTAAATATGCAACAGTTGTGTTAAATAAACAGAATCAAATCTAGACCTAAGTAAAATGAACAATTATAGTCAATGAATACATAAAATGAAAAAAAAAAAACGGAATGGAATGGAATCAAATGACAACAAATTTACAACACGTGAATATTTTCATGATTCATGACGAATGCAAACTTAAATCATAACAACATCAACGTAACCACAACTTCGAGCTGCCAGATTAGGCGACTTTTTCTCGCATAGACCATGTATTAAGCATTTGAACGACTTTTGCTTTTAATATTATAAATACTTAAAATAACTATTCCGGTTTCAATAGGTATCCTATTTTAAAATTAATTTGTATTAATTGACAAAAAAATTAGTCAATTAGCGATAAAAACGTAGAAACTGTCAAACTGTCATCAAACTTTACTTCGTAGTGCGTGGTAAAATTTGGATTTTAACAATACACCCTGTTTTTTCAGCATTTAGGGGCAAAATGTAAAAGAAATATCCAAATACGACAAATTTTCTAATTTGGTAAGTAGTTGGTAGCTTCGGGCGAAAGACGTTTGCTTGCAAGAAAATGCAAGAAAATAAAAGAGTTTTTTAAAGCACGTTCGTTTTCTTAAGTCAAACTCCATTATAGACCGTCATTAATCAGCCGTCCCGTCATTGGAAGCCATTCGGTTAAGAAACAATGTGAAATATTTAAACTTTTACAAAACTAGTTTCCAGCTGATGAGCGTTCTGAAGGATAAAATATGAACCTCTGCACTACCTCTTCAAGAATATATATTTTTTTCTATTGGTCTTGTTAAACAATATATTCCAGATTTGCAGATTGTTTTTAAAAAAGGTCTTTTCATATTTCAAGACCATATTTTTAGAAATTTTCGAAATAATAAATGTTTCTTCATACGTTGAAAAGGTTTTTTTATCATTCCTCTCATAATGGTATCCTTTTTAAAATGATCTAAATAGGACTTAAATCGTCAATTATTAAAATAGTTAATAACGTTTTTTTTTTCTTAAAAAAATATTTTTTGTTGAATTCATTTAAAGTTTTACAAATTTTGGCAATGTTGTTTGTGGAGTTCCTCAGGGCTTAATTTTGGCTACTCATCTTTTCAATCATATGCGGACAACATATTTCTTTATTACCACAATCTGCCTTCCGACATGTCCCATTTCCTTTGACCACATTTACAAATTATTACGATTTTAGGGGGATAAGGGTAAATACATCTAAATATGGGGCTGTATGCATAAAATGCATCTGGGAAATATTTTCGTTTTGGGTTTCAAGAGAAAAAAAATTTAAAACATTTTTTATTAAATATCTTGGCATAACTTTTAATAAGCTACGAGTTCTTTTAGAGAAATTTTAAATAATAAATTTTTATCGCGGAATTCAAAACTTAAGACTTGTATTTGACCATTGCTTTTGTATGGATTTTGTTTAGTATTTCGCCGATAGAGAAACTAAGTAACTAGTTATTATTGTGATTTATTGAAAAGATAACAGTAAATTTTTCCATTAAAAAGAAATAGGATAGGTAGGTATGAGAAATTTTATTTTTTCATACTGTTTTGTTTAATCACTGACGATTTTTCATTTGACTGGTTTACAAGAATTTTATCTGGCAACTTTGCCCAACACACAGAATAAAAACAAATAATTAAAAAAAAATTTGCAGATATAAAAATTTCTTAGCATGGTTATTATATAAGAACAATTGAAAAGTATAGATAAATCAAATTAAACACCTACGCATAAACTTAAAAAATATGTGTTTATGTGCATATGCACACATCTGCATGTGTTTGTTATTCTAAAAAAAATCCTTTCTCCTTTTCAAGTCAAGGATTATAAACAAAAAATAATAAGAAAAGTTATTTTATGAGAAAAGTTCCCTTGTTATGAAAAAAGAAAACAAAAAAAGAAAAACTGTAATAAATTCATGACGTGACCAAAATCGTTTTTTAAATTCTGTTTTACTTTTCAATTGGTTTTTTCCAATAAAGCATGTTCTGAAACTAATTCAAAACAAAAACGAAAACAACGTTGAAGAAGTTTAACAAACTCAAACACAATAAAAAAATGAAATTATCATGACAAACGTTTTCTAACCCTTCTTTTTTTATTCTTCACTTTTGCCGCTCTCCTAAGTTGTTGTTTTTCTTATTTTTCGTTTTGTTTTCAATTGTCATTAACTATGCATATACCTATTTGTGTTGTTTTTGTTTTTTTAAGCTTCCCGAAGAAAAATCACCACAACATCTTGTCGAGTTATCCACCGAGTTAATGCTGGCATGCACGGTGGCTTTATCACCATCTTATACAAAAAAGCACACCCACCCCAAAGTCTTGGAACGCCTACCAGATTTAATAAGGTGAGTTGTTATAAAACTTTAAATGCCTTACACAGATTTCTTTACTCACAAAATTAAAGGAGATTTGAAATAAAATTTTCTGTAATAAGAGCATACTCTCTGTTTTAATTATCTGAATAAGGGGTAATTCGATTTTATAAGGAGAAATTCGAGCGAGAAGTAAGAAAGAGACCAAGATATATTGTAATCGTCTATCTATAGAACAGTGAAGAGAGAAAGATAGATTATTATATGAAGTACTTAGGCGTGGTACTTTAACTGTGTTACTTCTCCTTTATATATTTTTTTTTGGTTAAAATGTAAGAGAGAATAAAATATTCAAAATGTTCTTATTGTCGTTTCACATTATTAATAAACGATTTAATAGACACCACTACTACAGTTTCAATTTATAAAGAGTGTGTGTTGCCACAAAATATTAATGGTTAAATATCGCATAATTAACAACAGCAGCAACCATTTATTCCTTTATTGTCATCTTCGTCGCCGTCCTCATCAATGCTGTGGCCTCTACTGTTGCCGTCGTTTGCCTTGGATTAAAAATTATCAACAATTCCTAAATACGTTTTTAACCGTTTTGTTGGCGTGTGTTTACAAGATTTCCGATGTTGCTTGTTGGGCCTAAATAGGGATAAAAGAAAATTCTGTCTATTCTTATTTTTGTTTTTCATTACTTTTTTCATTGCGTCAACACTGTGTGCAGGTTTATTGTGATATTGTTGTTATTCTTCCTTATAGAATTATATTATACCTACATACAAATTTAATCACAGTAGGTACCTACATATGTCAAGAATGATTTAACACATCAAAAATATTTTGAGATTTTTCGTTCTAATTTGTAAAATAATATTTCTAACAAATATTTAATTTAAAAACATAATTTTTTTATTCGAAAAAGATGGTAAATCTTAAAATTAAAAACTTAAATTCAGTACCACGGAAACAAAAAGATCAAAACAAATCTTTATCTGTTTTGTCAATGACAAAATAATAATTTGACAGTGTGATTGCAATTTAAATTTATTTCTTTGAACGTTTTACGTTATAAAATCGATCAAAACAGGCATTACCTTTATATAATTTTGTTATCCTTTTTGTATTCAAAAACGTAATTCGTTAAAAATTACACAAATGTTGACTTTTTAGTGACCTAAAAAACGACGAAAAGTCATTGTTGGTTGAACTTCAATAAAAATCAAAAAAGCAAATAGGTATTGGGGTGACAGAGCATAAAAAAAATTGAAGTAGGTACTTTATAGATATAACCTTACATAAAAATAAGCATTTAAAAAAAAAAATTGCGCGTTTCCTTAAAGATCTCTTCAAAAGCTTTAAAATGATGCCCATATTGATATTTAAAAAAATTTTAAAATTTCAGAGGGCCGGAAAATATACGTGAGCGCCAATTTTTTCACTTGATGCTTTTTTTTTTTAATTTTAATATTCGCCCCAAATATTTGTTTTTTTGATTGAAGTTACTTTATCATTCCAAATGATATGAATAAATTAGAGGTAGACGTGGTGTTTTGCCAGCTGCTTTGAAAGACATGGACCGATCATGCTGATTTCCAATAGCACCTCTTTTGACATTATGTTTGATTGATTGACGTATTTAAATTCTCCCTAGTTTGCCTCGGCAAACTTGATTTCAACACTAACACGGACGGACAGACGGAAATCGCTCAATCGACTTCGCTATGCATAAGAAGTCAGAATATATATGGGGTCGGAAATGGATATTACAAATGGAAATGGAAATTACAAATGGAATGACAAACTTAGTTTCAGTCTTTTTCCACTTTTTGTGGTGAAGGGTATAATAATTCAATATGCAATTTTCGTATTTAAGACTAGATTACATGTGTTTCTTGTTTGTGTCAGCTGATGACAAGGTTTCTGAAAAAGTTTTTGCCGCTTTGTAGCTAAATTAAAAATGTTAATTATTTCTATCATTTTGCATCCCAACATTGAATTTATTTCAGTGTTAGGCATCACGTAGTAGAAAATTTATTTTTGGTCAGAAAAAATTATCCACAATTTAAACTTTAGCAAGAACGCTCCTTTGGCTAAAGAAATTTAATTTCTTGCAATAAATCTTTACAACAAGAACTAAAAAAATAAAAATAAAATAAATGAATTAAACAAAATTTAAGTTATATAAATTAATTATTCTATAAACTAGTCGCCACAGGAAAAGTTGTTGAAACATCTTCCTAAAGTCAGGATTTATCGATTATATTGAAGATAGTGATGTAGCCAAATTCTTGAGATAAAAAATAATCGGTATAGGTTTTTGGACTTGATGTTAAACTAAAGTAATTAAAAAACAACAATTTTAATTTAGTATTGTATAAAGTTTCGTAAAAAATGACATGAAATGTATAAGGACTTTATAGCATTTCTCAATTTCTTAGTGCAAAAAGGGATGTGGCCCAGATTAAAACAAAAAACCTGAATTCGTCTTAAAACCTAAAAAAAGTTACTTGCGTTCGATTAACAAAGCAGAGGTGAATATTTTAATTAGCAGCAAACTTACAAAACTATATCTAAGAACTTAGCAAAAACAAAAAATAAAAAAAAAACATTTTTTTGATTGCTGATTTAAATCATTATTTTAAAAATGAAATCATATTTCTTTTGATATTCTATTAAAGAGTCGTACTTAATTTACTTTCTTTCAATCTCTGTTTATGTTTTACACAATTTTGACACAGTTAATCCGTTTTCGTATTTTTCTATAATGACTCAATCTTTAATGTTATTGTATTTTTGGTTTATTTATTATTCTATCATACACTAGATCATACCTGTCTGTTATAGCTACACAACAAACGGCTACATAGGTAGGTGTTCATAAAATAAGAATTGTCTATTTAAAGTTTACCACAGCTATAAAAGAAATGTGTTTAATAAAGTATTTGAATACTTTGTATTCAAACACATACGATTACAGTTCAACAGAGTTACTTTTGGCTTTAAGTAATATTCTCTTTTTGTGTCTTTACTTCTGTTATCTGTTAATACTTCGTTCTCCTAAAAACCCAAAAATCCGATAATCGAATAGGTATATGTTTTTAATTATTACGACAAAGAATTGGCGTAGGAAGACCTGGGAAGGGCTCATACACCTCAAGAGCAAATTTGGTCTATCCCCCCAGAAGTTATTTCTTCTTACAGGATTTTTCTAAGCATCACACAACTTTCTTTTTGATATAATGCTGTAGCCCCTAAAAAATTTTTTTTGTGTCTTTACTTCTGTTATCAGTTAATACTTCGTTCTCCTAAAAACCCAAAAATCCGATAATCGAATAGGTATATGTTTTTAATTATTACGACAAAGAATTGGCGTAGGAAGACCTGGGAAGGGCTCATACACCTCAAGAGCAAATTTGGTCTATCCCCCCAGAAGTTATTTCTTCTTACAGGATTTTTCTAAGCATCACACAACTTTCTTTTTGATATAATGCTGTAGCCCCTAAAAATTTTTTTTAGTGATACTAATACTGCGATGTAAATAAAATGAAATCTAACAGCAATGGACACATAAATAAAATAATTCTTGCGAAAAAACCAACTTCCAAACAGATTTCATCCGTCTCTCTATAACGATTCTAAATGAAAAAATATTAACAATTGGGACCCCCTTTATTCCATATCTAAACCTAATACTTGCTAAAGCAGACTTAGCACTACAGCTCCTTGTTAATTTCAACCGTGTGTCTACAACTGTTCAATTGAAGGGCACCCTTTAATTTCGAAATTCAAATTTTATACTTGCTGTTGTGGTAAACTTAGCAATCAGTTTCTTTGTAAATTTCAATCGACTGTATACAACTGTTAAAAAGTATGGCATTTAAATGAATACTGGGGCATCCTTCTATTTATAATTTTAAACATTAATACTTGTTACTATAACCGTCATAGCTATCGACGTTCCATCCAATTTGAAAGCGTTTTCTATACCGGTTCCAACGATAGGCCCATATAGGTCAATTTACATTAATTATGGAAACCCATTTTAATTTTTAAATTTATTTTTGTATTTATATTTGCCATTGGGAGCTATAGTGATACGCAGTTTTTTATTCAAATAAATATTATTATTTATTTAGCTTTATTTATTTGGTCCCATATATTTTCGGAAAAAATTACACGATATTATTTCTTTTCCGCAAAATACTAATAAAATTTGTTCAGCGGAGTCGAATATTTCTAAGCGCCACTTAATAGTCTGGCATGAAATTAAAAGCAAAATTAGTTATTTAAAAGACTAAACGGGTCAGATGCAAAAGTATTTGTAATAGGTTTGATCACTACCTGGGTTTCTTTAGAGTTTTAATCAGCAACTGAGCACATTTATATTCTAATAAAATTTGTAGATGTAACGAAAACAAATTATTAAATTAAATAGACGCAGAAAAACAACAAACAAATTACTTTTGCTTAAAAAATAAAATATATTTTATTTTAATGATTAAAAACAAAGATTTTACTAACTTTTAAACATTAATGTGTCCATGATGCATTCTCCTTTGGGATGGAAAGAAAACACATTTCGATTCATGTCAAAATTTTTAGTTTTTCTTTTATTTGAGTTTAAAGTTTAAGTGAACACAACCAGTGCCGATTGGTAGTTCTGTTTGCTCTTTGTTGCTACTGTAGTTTTCCACAACAAAACTAATAATTTCCATTGTTTACTTTACGCTGGAAAACTTTACAATAAATTAGATTTGTTTCGTTTAAGTTTATATGTTCTTATGTATCCTCGTCGATTTATTTATTTTTTGTTGTTGTAAATTTTGAAACTTTTGTTTATAGATTTAGCTGAAATTTTACAATTTTCAATTAAACTTTAGTAAATTTTAATTTATTTTTGTTGATGCTTGTTGTGAGAGTGATGCCGCATGATGGATGCTGGAATGAGTTTATTTAACCTGCACAAAGCTAGAATTTTTTCTGTTTGAAGACTATTTTGCTCTTTGAAAACATTGTTTTTTATAGTTTTTATATTTTTATTAGGATGGTTCTGCGATTTTTCTATGTATGTACACCTTGATATTCGTTAAAAAACTTACTCCACTAGAAAGATGTCTTGATAATATAGCACTTCCCTATTTAAATCTTATTTTGCTTTTGTCTCACAAAAAGTGGATATTTAAATACTTTCAAAAGATAATATTTTCTCAATGTTATTTTAACTGGAACAAAAACCAAAAAATGTCAGCTTTATAATTTGGCAACTTTTCACACTTTTGAATGATAAAACAAAATCAATCTTAATCTAATTTTGATGAAACATCTCTTTCCTCATTGTTTCCATTTGCCTTTAATGCAGCCAATATTTGTAAATTTTTACTTTTTTTTCGTTTTTTCTTTTAATTTCTATTTGTTTTGAATTTTTCTTGTTGTTCAAGTTAATAATTAAATTTTTGTTGGTTTTATATGCTTAAAACAAAAAAGTTTTACTATTGAGTAATTTTACATTTTCATTTCCATCTTTTGTAGTTGACCATTATTTATTTATTTATTATTATTTTTTATTTTTATTTTACTTTTTTTTGCCAACAAAAATATCTTTTATTCGTTTCTTTTTGTTCGTAATTTTTAATTCAATTTTATTTGTTTTGCGTCTGAAAAAATGCATACAGAAATTTGAAAAGTATTTTATGTTTTTTACAAATTAACATAAAAAAATTTTAATGAACAAATAATAAAAAATGTATTGGTTAATAATTAAATTATTTTAACGTTTTTCAAACGATTTTTCTGGTGCCTTTTTATGTCATTAATAAATTATATTAATTATAATTCTCATTTCGTTTGCAATTTTCATAATATTTATTTGCAGACATTTAAAGTATATTCTCTCAGTGCCTCGTTTCTGTTCCTTAAGTCACAAACTTTTCGTTTGAAATGTTATAGTCAGTCATCCTGTTTCATACAGGATCAGCTAGAGCTCATCATGAACTTTTTAATATTAAATAATAAATTAGTGCTTGATCAACTCTAACCCACTCTAAAAGTTTGTCATCTGAGTTTGTCATTTCATTTGTAATTTCTACAGTATCCATTTCCGATCCTATTAGGTATATAAATTCTGAGTTCTCATGCATAGCGAAGTCGATTGAATGATCTTCTAGGCACGAGATGAGCTGGAAAAAAATTAATTATGCTAATCGATCAGACATAGTTTCGAAACTTATACTATTAAAAATCAGTAAGAACGAACCTTGTTTTTCAAAGCAACGGGTAAAGCAACACGTCTATCGACCTCTAAGTTTTCCGTATAAATTAAAACAAATTTATTGTAGTGAAGTAGCTTTAATCAACAACAAAAAAAAAAAATAAATAAATAAATAAATAAATATATTTGGGGCGATAGAGAATTAAAGAATAAGAAAAAAAAACATACAACGTATTCAAGTGAATAAATTGGCGCTCGCCCATATTTTTCGATTTATGGGCCTTTAAACTTTTTATAGAAAAGTACGATTGTGCACCACATTTTTTAAGATATCAATATGGGTATCATTTAAAAGCTTCTGACGAGATATTTCAGAAAATACTAAAATTTTTAAAAAGTACTTAGTCATTTAACAAACGAATGACGTTTTTATGTAAAATTATTGTATTTTTTTTTGTCTTATTTTCTTACTAATATATATATATATATATATATATATATATATATATATATATATATATATATATATATATACATTTTTTTTTGATTGGAGTTTCTTCACTTAACTAGATTTACATATATAGGGAAGGGTATATAAGTGTGGACATAGCCGAATATAGCATAGAGTTCACAAATAAGTTGCGGAAAACTGATCAAAGATAGGGGAGCTGGCCTTCTATACGAGGGTGCAGACCTCATATTCTACCACAGGAGGCTGCGTTCTTTGGATATAGGGAATACTGTATACAATACTCTTCAGTAATTTATTTTGTATTTATTTATTTTTATTAGATAATTTAATTCATGAATTTATTACTTCTTTTATTATATTTGAGGTTCTTTTTGTTAGTGTTTTTTAGTTTTTAAGTTTTAGTTTAAGAGCATTTTCAGTTTAGGTAGATTTTGCAAGCGCTTATTTTCTTGAAATTTTGGTAATTGCAAGATAATACGTACCTTTAGTTTAGAAGTAGAAAGTTCTTGAAAAATACCTTAGTATGTAAGAAATTTTGTTTTAGATTGTTATTTTAAATTTAATTGTTTAAATTCATATTTGAAAGTATTTGGGAATAATAAACTTGAACTGATCAAAATTTTTGGAATTTTTGTCTGTCTGTCTGATTTCGCATCACGTAAAAACTGCTGGCTGGACCTTGGTTCAAATTTAGAATACTTTTTGTTTTGTAAAAATAAGCTTTTTCTTAGAGAAAATAGAGAGATACAAATGTGAAGTCACCCAAAGGTACTAAAATAGTTGTAAAAGAGTTACATTTACAGGAAGAAGTAATAGGCAGCAAAATTGGCTGCAAAAATTTTCTACTCCTATCCTTTGAAGTTTTTTTGTTATTTTAAATACAAAATTTATAAATATTGTATAGAGGAGTAATTTAGTTAAATTATAATCGAATTTTCTAAAATTTTTTTGTTGAAATTACTCATTACAATGCACAAAAAAATAAAATATTAAAGAAAATTATACTTATCTTCAGAAGATTTGTTCAGAATATTTGTTTTTTGTTTGTACACATTAGCCCTCTAACTCTTCTGCGTATTTGTTTTGCATTTTTTAAGCAAAAATTTGTTTAAAACAGGGACGTGTGAAGTTAAAATATTCTGCCAAAATATTCGAAATTTCAACTTTAATAGCAGAAATAAGCAAAAACTCGAAAGGTGGTTTAAGGACCAATACGACAACAAAACCAAAGCTATCACAACAAAACTGAAGTTGATACAATAATATTCAATTTAAAGAACTGTAGGCAGCTTTGAGCTTTTATATTTTTCTGCGTTTAGCCTGCTGGGATTAACTTACCTGTTATAAACAATACAAAATTATAAAAAGAAGAATATCGAGCTAAAAGAAGACCATGTTCAAATTTCTATTTTTTTTATTTGTAAAGAAGTACTTATTTTCCTTTCTATTTAATTAAAAAAAATCACAAAATTTTCAAACTTTAAAGTCTAAATCTTCAAAGAAAAAAAATAAGTGACCTTCACCTTTAGTCTTAAATAAATTAAAGTGGAGTATAATTAAGAAATGGCTGAAAGAACTGAAACTTAAATGAATTGAACTGAAACTACAATGAATTCCAAAGATTGTTTTAATTTTGTAAAATTTTTTACTTCTAATTAATTTTAAATCAACTAATTTTGGTGGAAATATGCCGACATCTATAAATAAATTAAATTTTTATTTAAAAATCATGATGTGTGATCCCAACATATGAATATCAAATGTAATTCAATACTATTTTATTTGAAAAACAAACAAAATAAAAAACAACCGTCAGTCAAAAGCTGGATAAGGAATTGTGTGTTTTTTTAGATTCTTTTCTGTTTTCATGAAAGGGGAATGCTAATGCGAATGTTAAATCGAAACAGAAGCGCAATACGTGGTAGGTACTTTAGAACACCCAACCACAAACTCAATCATAAAAAAATGAATGTTAATATTTATTTTAGGGTTTCCAGAACTTTTATTTTCGGGAGATGATGTATGAACATTCCAGAATATTTTCGGGACAAAAAATAACTTGTATGTGTCCATTGTTCATTATTTACATTTAATAAGAGAATATTTTCACATCATTTTTGCTAGTTTGCGAAAGATATTTTCAGCTGGAAACTAGCTGCTTCATGTAGGGCTCTCATCATTAGAAGTTACAAGGCAAAATATGTTGAAATACAAATCAAGTTTAACCTACTGCCAGAGTTACTTACAACTGCTTGTTTATAACCGCTATAACAGAATATGTGTACGACTATTTAATACGTTGTTACCTGTGTTTGTACACACCATTTGCTGTGGGTAAAGATCCGTTACATGTTAAGAAAGTATACGCAAGACAAGTGGCGTAAACAAGCCTCCCCGGGAAGAGTTAAGCCAGCCCTACAAAAAATTTCATTTTCAACCAGAACTATTCCTGAGATTGCTTAACTCTTGAGTAAAGAGTTATAGCTCCATTATCTAGTACAGCTTAAAACCAAGACGATTGCAGATTATTGTTATGATAGCACTTATGTAAAGGAAGAGGCAAATCTAAAATGAGAGAAACATGGTGGCATTTGATAAAAACTATAAATTGCCAATCGTTTTGGGCACATTGAAATCTCCTGTTAAATAGTTGTAATAATGCCTAACAAATTATGCAATAAAAAAAATCAAACAAGAGTTGAAAGCACGTTTCGATGGCCAATTTTTGTCCCAACAAATTGACTAGATTAAAATTAAAAAGTTTCCTCTCTTTCTGTATACTAGCGTCTTTTTTCGGCTCTTTATACAGTAAAAAGATGACGAAAAAAAAAATAAACAAAAAATTTCAAAATATTATGATTATTTTGCAAATTTAAATTAAATCTAAATTGCGGAAATGTTTAATATTCAGTAATTCAAGTTAAATGGGCTTAACTTACGCTCAAATGATTTCATTCACCGACAATAATTATTGACGGTGAAAGCACATCTCGATGACAATTTCGTCTTAGCCTTCATCTCATTTAATGTTTTCATTGCACAAGTTCATTTATTGACTATATTTCTTATTTAAGTATATTCTTTTATCCGTTTTAATTTAGGGTAAAACTCTATTGGTAAATTAATTTAACGATGTGCATAAGTACGTGATCAGATTTCGGATTTCAGATATTGAAACTATGAATACTGAATATAATTTATATATTTTTTCGACTGCAAATTTTTTTTATCAAGTCTATTAATGGTAAGGTTAAGGGCGAAAAAAAAATTATTAAAGTTATCTGCTGTCCAAAGACACGGCGTATAAAAAATTTGCGATTGTGACGAGAGGTAATGGTCTGCAGGGTGACACTTTTTCATCACAAAAATTAATTTTGTCCAAAAGTCCCAATTTTTCCTTAAACATCTAATTCACTAGAAATTGTGAATAATCTAAACTTAAAAACTGGCAACTTCAATAATAATAATAATAGCAATAATTCTATTTTTCACTTAAAAATTAAAATGTTGCTAAATGTCAAAAATTAGCAAGAGTTGTAAAAGTCAAAATTTTACAAAAATTAGATTTAATATTTATGAAATTATATTTTTTAAATATTTTAATTAATCAAACTTAAATTTTACGAAAACCAAAAATACACGGGAAATATAAAATAAAAAAATTGCATTTTCACCAAAATCTCAGCAAAAATCGCAATTATGTAAAAAAAAAAAAAATAATAAAAATAAAAAATAATAACAAGTTGTTCCTATAAAATATGGAATTATCACCAAAACTTATGAAAAAAAAATCACAAAAACCTCCATAAGATTTATATTTGATCTGAAGCCATATTTTTCGGTTTTCAATTTAACACAAACCCATCTAAGGATACAAAAATTGAAAGTCCATCAAAAGTAAAAAAAAAACCTTTGTGTTTTTCTAATTTATGATCGCTATTAAAGTATAAATAAATAAAAATCTTATATTTAATTTTGTAATAGTGCAACTAAAATTTGAAAACATAGTAGTATAAATTCCTATAGCGTAGGGTATATAGGCTTCGAAACGACCGAATATCACTTTTAATGTTTATTTTTTAGGAATATTATTCTTGAAATTTTATTTTGGTTTTCTCTTCTCACTTCAAATTAATGTTAATCAGGTATGTGGTATAAATCGATCGATTTGAAAGCAATGATGAATTTCAATAGACTTCCAAACACAAACCAAAAACGAAAATTTATTTTTTTTATGACGGTGCCAAAAGAGTGGTTTTTTTGTTGCGTTTAGGGGAAATCTAGAAACTGTTTTGAATCCCAAACCCTACTACGCCAAGAACTGCTAAAGAACTTTCTACAGCTTTATGCGTGTGCACAAACGAATGCGTTTAAAAGCGCGAATATTGCAATCAGAGATTCTGTCAGGGAATAAATGAGATTTCGTCATCTGTCATGAAATGAAGGCGATAGTTGTCGTCATACATTTTTCTCTCTAAAAAAATTTTATTTTCTTAAGTGTTCGTTGTTGTTGTATTATTTTTGCTTTGCACTTGTCGTTTTTTTTGTCTATTTGCGTCTATTATTGTTGTTATTATTGTTCATTTCAATTTTGGATGCTGTTTGTTTTAGGAAAAACGTTTTTGTTTTGTTTGGAACTAATTTTAGTTTTTTTTACTTAAAATGTTATTTTTCTTTCGCGGTTTAACCACCCAACGAGTTGTTTTACACATTTCTTTTAAAGAAATTTTATCTTTTATTATAATTTGTTAGAAAAATTTTAATTTAAGTAACAAAAAATTGTAAGAATCTGATTTGGTATAGAATTTGGCCGTGTAAGGAAAATTTATGAAATTAAAATTTAATCGCCTGGCTGGCGAAGAGACTTAGTATAAGAGCGCTTTCCAAGTACCAGAAAGAGAACGGCAAAAAATATATACATTATTAATTGAAAAAGAATGCCGCTTTATAACGTTTCGTTAAAAAGTGTTTTCAAATTTGGGCTAGTTTTGAACATTATTTTTAATTAGAACATAATCTACATGAAACGGAGTTATTATTGAACTGCACAGTGGGCAGATGGCTTCAATAGTTTTTCATTATGATGCATAACTATGGTTTAATTGTTGTGATGCTTCTTTAAAGCATTAATTGAAGTATTTAGCAGGCGCCTCGTAAAATCTTATGAAAGTCGCCTTCATCAGTATCGTCAACTTCATGAAAAATAAATACTGTTTTTAAATTGAGATGTCCAGCATTAACGAAATAACTGATACAAAAAAAAAGGAATCACAGTGTTTCCCAGATTAATTTTTTTTTTATCAATTTATCGAATTATCGTAGTTTACATTCTTATTTTTCAAAGGATATTTTGGCTTGAATTGTAGTAAAGTTTTTTCAACTCCACATATTTAATTATTTTTTATAAAAATTCTAACTTGTTTTTCTTTAATAAATTAAATATAAAATTTTTGAATTTAAAGCAGCTCTTTCTTCGTATAACGCATACGAAGTTTTTGTTGTTGATTTTAAACGAAATGTTGGCATTCTCTAAAATTGGAATGTAAAAGAAAATAAATAAAAAGCACGATGGGGCCGTGTCAGAGTATTCAGCTTGGTTTTTTTTGTAGTGATCTGAATGTATGTCTTTTTTTTAATATTCTGTTCTTTTGACTGACTTAATGACATCTAACGAAATCTTTTGCCAAGTTTTCGTTTCTTGTGTGTTTTTCCTGCTTTGTAGTTCTTTATGTCATTTTCTTTTCGTTAAAATCTCTTTCTTAAAATGTTTAGTTTTGATGAATAATGAGACATTTTGACGGCAAACACATTGTCAGTTAGTTTGTCAAGCTGTTGTTTTGTTTTGTTTTTTTTATCCATTTTTAAGAAACACAAAAGAAGTTCTTAAAACGCTCTTTATTTTAAATAATTCTGTTAATAAGAAAACATTTGATTGCTGCCATCAAATTAATTCAATTTATTTATAATTTAATTTAACGTGTTCTAATAATAATTAGTAATTACTTCAATTAAGTATCACATCTCATTTTATCTGCTCTCTGTTAGATAAAATAAGACACTTTTCTTTGCGTAAGATTTGCTTCGGCTTGACGGCATATACCTACAATAAAAGGCAAGAAATTTAATGGTTGTGTATCGGCGTAAGTTGGTGATGGTGCAGCGTTACATTTATCTGCTTAAAGGCACATGCAAAAACAAACGCTCAATGCTAAAATATTTCCCTGGCAGACTACTTTTATTGTACTGCAATTCTTCGGGAAGATATACAAAAGCAGACCACTACTGTTTTGGTTCCTCTTTTTCATTTTATCGACTGCTAAATATTTTCCGTTTATTAATGAATGGTTCAAGAAAAATCTGCAAGGTGTTAGGTATTTAATAGAAAAGCGATAAAATATTTTTGAACGCCAAATTTATATTAATTTATTATTATTTACACGATTTGGTGGTTCGTGATTCTTAAAAATAAGGGGTGTGGCCGTAGAGACGGAACTTTGACATATATGACCAAACATTTGATATTAACACTGAGTGTTTATTGTTATATTTACTATTACAACAAAAACATACCTTTAAATTAAATATTAAAGGGTGCCAAATATAGCCATATGCCTTAAACACCTAAAAACAAAAGGCGTTTTGCTACAGCCATCATAGCAAAAAGTACTAAAAACAAAATTTAAGTAGAAAGGGTGCCCTATGAAAGATGTAATTATGATGAAAGGTAAGAGACAGACGTCTCATTTACACAAGCTGTGTACTACTAAGGCGCTACAAACTTTTGTTAAAAACGTTTGCTTAAAGATTGGTCCCAGTTAAATTGTCATTTTATATGATGATGATGCCCGTTTTTCGGGGTTCAAAACATTAAATTAAAATCAATCAAAGAAAAATATTTATCGTTGTTTTTTCATAAATTTGGGCATCAAAATTATTCTTTTTTAATTTATTTTTTGCTTGCACGAGTACAAAAACACTGATTTAATTTAAAAAAGAAACTTAAAATATTATTTGAAGTTCTAAAGTTACTTTTTTTAGATGTTTTTTATTCAAAAGTCTTCGGTGGTACTGGCAGCAATTTTAAAGTAGAGGGGTTTTAACTGATCTGTAAGTATTTTATGCTTTTTCAAATTGTTTTTGGCTGTCGTTTCCTAATTGTACGGAAGCCCCTTGTACAAATTATAAGGTATGTCACACATTCCGATCGGAGTGGTTTTAATTCCGTATTAACAATTTCGATCGATTTTGTTTTACCTTCTTCGGATTCCGATTTTGCACACCAAAGTAATCAACAACGATAATCTAAGTAGGACAGATAATAAAAGTAAAATTAAAAAAAAAAAACCGCAAATAACAAAATTTTATGGAAACTAAATTTTACTTTAAAATTTGAAAGTGGTTTCATTCCGAAGAAATTTTTCGTTTTTCGTTTTCTGAAGAAGCAATTTGCGAAATTGAAACCACTTTCGATCGGAATTAAGTTCTGTGACATGCCTGTATATTGTAGTTTTTGAAAAATTTAGTGTTCTAATGTATTCATTTTCAATAACAAACATCGCTAAATATAATTAAATACGTCTACCGAAAAACGAGATAGAATAAAAAAAAAAATAATAATTTCTAAAAGACATCATATATATAAACAAAACATTTCCAACTTCATTGAACGCAGTCAGCCAGTTTTATTTTCTTTACTTCCTTTGGTGTGAAAAGCAGCTGGATAAAGAGTTCTTCTGCAAAAAAACGCTTATTTTATCGTAATGAAAGTTATCCCTGAAAACATTCGTTAAGAGACTTTTAAAAATTAAACTTCAAGTGTAAATGTCTCATGTAAAAAAAAAGAAGAAAAACGCAAAAATCAGAAAAAAAACATCAACAAAAATTGAGTCTTTAAAACGAGTGGAAATTTAAGATTTTTCTAGTTTTCTGATGCTGCCATTATTTTTCGAAATTTGCTTTCTTGAGTCTGAAATCTTGTATAATCAACTACAAAAAACCCATGCGTAGAATTACTAGCAGCGATTTGTTTCTATTTTGCGCATCACTTCTGCTTCTGTTGGCGGTTGCTCTTATTTAAGTGAAATCTTAAGATTTGTTGTAGAACAGGCAGGCAGACATGTTTAGAGATTAGACAAATAAAAAACTGTGTGCAATAATAAATCTGAAAAAAAACTTCCAGCATAAGAAATCCAGCTTTAATTTAGTTTCTTCATGCCGCTTTGGATACAAACAAAGAACGAAAAAGTTTAACAAGGCGACCAAACAAGTTTTCTTAGCGTACGAATTAAGCGTCTGGGTACAGAGTCAGAGCGTAATCAGTTGATACATTGCTGGCAGAAACATAAGTGCGTTGCAGAAATAAAAATAGACAAAGTATCTGTAGAACTTGTAGTAAGTATCTGGTGTGGTTTAAGTATCTGAGGCGTGTCATGTACTCATCTTGTATAAAATATCTTAATGCACAAACGCGTAAATAGAGTACTTTGCTTGGACCGACACACATACAAACTCAATGTCATTTTGGTCAAGAAAATCAACAAATGTATAAAATGTTCATAAACCAAAAAATTGTCGTGTCTGTCTTTCTGTCTGTCTATCGTTCAAACGATTAATGAAGTACAAAATGATGTTTAAATATAAAAAATAAGATATTTTTATAAAATTATTTACATATTGGACATTAACAGATAAAAGTTGTCAGATACCGCAAACCAGTAAAAATTATATTTTAAAATTGTATTTTTCTTCGCCGAACAAGTCACCTTTTGAATAAAATTATGAATTAAAATTGACTGTTAAGCCAAAAAGATAAAAAAATTTTATACTCTTGCAAATATAGTTAAAAAAAGGTCTGATTCATACTCGAAGTCATGGCGATTATCAGTCATTAGTTGTTACTGTGAACTAAAACTAAAAGATCAATTCTCAACCCAGAATAATAAAATGTTGTGCTTGTTTTTACCTTGATCTTATTCGATAGAAAATAGCATTTTCGACTTTATCATTAAAAGTAAAGATTTCATGTTTTTCAGGCTTAAAAAGTTTTTTGCGACAAATTTCATTATTTTTAAAATGTTACAAAAAATTTGCTTTAATTAATTGAATTTAAATATACATCATGATCATATCGATCTGCTGCTTAATCATAACTAGCTCAAGACCTGGCGGAATTAATGATAATGCTGTATTGTACGACTACGATGCATTTTATTTCTAATTATTACAATAATTTATACATATAACGGGGTCATTTCTGTACATAAAATGTTTTTTTTTTTTTTTTGAAAATTTTGTAGTTGGTTAAGAAAGTAGTCGATATGGAATACAAGGCACCTATTTTTGGAATTTATGACTGTGTGTCTGTTTGTGTTAGCATCACGTAAAAACTGCTAAATGGATTTGAATAGAATTTTGTAAGGAGGTCCTTAAGAACGTTGGTTGAAATATAGAACACTTTTGTTTTTTTTTTTTGGTAAAAATAAGTCATTTCGTAGAATCCGTAGAGGTACTAGAACAGCTGCCAGCAAGTTTATTTTTGTATTTGGATAATTTTAAACACTGTTACTAGAAACCTACAACAATGTTTAAAAACGCATTTTTCTAAATTTAAATTAAAAAAAAAACAGTATAAAAATAATTCCACTTTTATTTGCCTCCCTTCAGAGATGGTAACAATTTATCGCTCTGTAAATGTGTACAAAAGAATTGAGATTGAAAGCGAGGATTTAGAATGCAAACAAATTAAACAATTTACGTTACAAAATAAGTGTTCTTGTGTTAACACTTAAGTGAGGAGATAAAAACATTTTATTTAGGACTTGACTCTTAATAGTATGTGAGAATACTGTTTCTGCTGTACACTACGTGATCTTAGAGTGAATTGGAGCTATTGTTTTTAAATTTTTATCCGATGTTCCGTATAATTATGTTTTGTGAATTTTAGTTGGTATGTTGAATTCCGTCTTATCCAGAAACCTTTGCTTCCATTTGTTTTCTGAAGCCAAATTTATTCCGACTCAAGAGATACAAACCGTGTCAATCAAATTAGAAAGTGTTTAAGTATTTCTAACATATGCGTATATTTGGTGCGAGGATCACTGGCCTTTTAGAAGCGCTTTCATAGGAATGTTCCATATGACTTTTTTGTCTCTTTTTTCTATTTGTCGTCGGTTTTGCTTCTAGACGTCACTTTGCTTTTCAGATTGTTACCAAGATATTTCGCCAGCCTACTTTACTCAGTTTGTTTAGAAAAATACATCAATCAGTCTTATCCTATTTTTCACAATGTTTAAAGTGCATTCTTTTGCATCATTGGCTTAGGTGACTTATTTGAACCGACGACATTTCAGGCTTTTAAAGCATGTTCTATTATTTACTACACATTAACATAAAGACAAAGAGAAATCAGTTCTAAATACTCATTAAATACGCAGCTGTAGGATTCGATATGGTACGTAATTCCGATACTATAAGACAGCGAAGTTCGAAGCATTCGTTAGGCATTAAACTTCTTCTTACTTCAATTCTTGCAAATGCATTTACCGTTTCAAGGACGTTGTATCTAAAAGCTCGATTTTCAAGAAAGCTTCTATAATTTTGACATTGCAAGAATACGGATAAGTAACAAACGGTCCTTAGTAGCCATTATAATGTGAAGGTGGAATTTTATATGTTATGTATTCCTTCTAATATGGGTCCTCAATATTTATAAGGCTTAAACATTTTATTCGTCCAGAGAAAGGTGAGGCATTTCATTAATTTCATTTTAAATATCGATTTAAGAGGTTGTTTTCTGAACAAATAACAATTTGTAAATTGTATGACATTTTTTCTCTCTCTTTTTAGGTGCAAGAAGTTGTTGCTACGGTTCCTTGTGAGCATCGTTGTTGGCAATCGATGTCTTTATCTCTTGAAATTTATCATTGTATCCAGCAAACATTTTTTGTGACTTTGGTGACATTTAACATCCATATCCCACTTGCACAGCGTGTCTATTTTCAATTTTAGGTTGGCAAGTATCTTGAATTCGCATGCTAGAAAACAATTTAACTGGCCCCGCCATGTTAGTGTATGCTGATACACCGTTTATTTTGGTATTTGTTGCCTGACTTACTTAGGTTGCACCCAAAGCAGAGACATGACCTAAGAGAAGATAGCAGTCGTAGTCCATCAAACGCCAGCTAAAGGCCCTTTATCCTCCTTTAAATTTGTAAAAAAATGACAATTTAAATCTTCCTTGTTATTTTTTTTTAAACTAATTTTGTTTTGAGATTTGTTGTATATTTAAACCTTTGAGGACACGAAAAAGTGTTGGACAGTCATTAAATTAAATTTTAATCAGTACGAGTAAATAAAGGCAAAAAATGAAAAACTAAATGACAGTACCGCGTAATCTCTTTACTAACTACTTTGAAGAGAAGAAATGATTAACGACGATGTTATTGTTATTGTTGTTAATGGGGTAATAGTTTTATTGTCCAAACGAGAATTACTTCCGCAACATTGAAGGCCATCAAGTACTTATCGTGTTAATTTACCAGCAGGAGAGAGCTACTCACTCACAATCATAAAAATAACTTTGTAAAGGGAAATTTAACAATTCCCTAGAGTCACAGCAAGCAAACAGTTATTTCTACAGTATTGTCGTGTCCTGATCATACAAAGAAATAAACAAATAGGGTTATAAGAAATCTATAGTGAGTAAAACAGGGTGGTGGATTGTTATCGTGACTCTAGGCACAAAAGCAATAATTGAATGACTTTGCGAGTGCGCATCCTAAACCAAAAGTTGAACAAGAGGGGATGAAGCAGGACAAACTTGATAGTCAATGACAGTTGGCCGTGAAAAACAACAGCAACATAATAAACCTTTTTGTTTTTCTGTTTTTTGACGTTGCTTCAAAATAGAGGCAGTTTTATATTTATGGCACTTTAAACAGCCTGAGGTTTAATGTTTTTTTTTTCTAAATTGAATTTAATATTCGTGATGTGTGTGTGTGTGTGTGCGTATCTTGTAAACCCCTTAAAATTGCGATTTGATTGACTACTGATCCCTTTTGTTTATTTGTTTGTTTGCTTGTTTGTCCGTCTGTCTATCTATTTACTTGCCCAGGATGACAACAACCTTAATAAAGATGATGATAGTGATGACTACGATAATGTCTGCTAGAGTAATATGAACTTTTTGTACGAGTATAAAATTAAAACTCTACCCTGTTCTTTTAGTACTTTTGCAAAGTGTTTGTTTGGTGGGCGAATGTGTACAATGTGGTAAAGATTTTGAGTGACATTCTTGATGGTGGTGGTATGTTGTTGTAATGATTATAAGTGTAACCAAAACGTATTTAAAACTTGAACTTCCAACTGTTACTACAAGTGCCATATGATGAGCATTAAATTATGTTGCCATTTGGATGCATTTCATTCTTTTGATCATATGTCAACTCAATAATCTAAACCTTGTCTTTTACTTCGCAAAATTTACTACAACATGTTTTAGAATAGAAAAGATTTTGAAAGATTTAATTATCTGTTTTGGTATTTCGTTTTCGTTGTGATAATAAAGATGTTTTATTTTTACTTTGTTCATTGCTCAAATACAATATTGATGATTGTTATACGAGGTTAGTTGAGCGTAATTATTATTTTGGAGTTTGTTAGTTTGGTTATGTTTCTCTGCTTTAAGGTAACCATAATCTAAAAACAATATATGATTTTAGTTAAACCTTAATAAATATTTTTGTCTAACATAATAATAACAATGTAGCAAAATGTTATTATAATTATATTTAAAGAATAAAAAAAGAATGTTATGATTGAACATTTAAGTAAAATTCAGACATAATGGGTCTTCCATTTCTTAAGTGAACATCAGACCTTTTTTAAATGTATGTAGATATGATAAATAATATTGTTATTATTTTGGCAATTATTAAAATTATATTGAGATATTCATGCTCACCTTTTTATTTGTCTTTATTTTTAAGCATTTTCAAACGAAAAAAAGCATTTAACCCAGGAAGAAATCAATATAAATCATGAAAATCCTGTTATATATTTTGCTTTTTATACTTTAATGGTTAAAAATACTATTTATTAAGTTCGAACCAACCGTGTTGCAAATTTTGTTATTAGTTATCATTTAATGATCAAATGTAAACAAAAACTTATTTATCGTTCCTAAAGTGCTGTTTAAAACAAAATACGTTTACCGCAGTAATATTTAGTTGCAATGAAAATAATATGTTTATTGTGACAAGAGAAAAACCAAGTTTTTTTTTTTGTGTGTCTACTAATAGTTTCGAAGCAAACTATCTGCGATTTGTTAAAATCAAAATAGGCTTTCGCTTTCTGCTATTCACACTCTAAACTGGATACTTTATGATTTTTTGTTAATTCAATTGCTCTTCAATTGTTGTTATCAGTAATGTGACTCCTGTTATCTAAAGCGATTTCTCTCATATTGGAAAGAAATTTTTATCACAATCATCTTTCAGTTTTTTTAAAACGGCGTGTGAAAAAAAAATAGTTTGCCAGGAACATTTGGAACGCAAAGATTTGTCTGCAATTTGAAAAGGATTAAAAGGACAAAGTTTTAGAGGAAAACCAGTGACAAATATAGCAGATGTGTCTGGCCACGAAGGTCACAAAGTTCTCAACAATGATAAAGTTCTAGTCCAATACAAACTATTATCGTTACAAATTTCAACCAGTTTGATTTTTTACGAAGTTTAATAATTTACTTAGAGGTTCTTGACACTGACAACACATAACTGTCAATCCCATATGAGGATAAAATAAAGCATGAGAAGGAATTCAAGCCGCTCCGTCACTGCGTTACTGATATTTAGAAAAAAACCTTATTCAACAACAAGCGAGACCCTCAAGTCAATCATTTTTTCTTCTATACCGATCAGCAATCAGTAGATTGACACTTTACAAAGTGTTTAAAGGAAATGTTTGTTCAGCATTTAGTTTTGCGAGAAAAAGCAAGAACTTCTAACTCTCATTTAACCACCTGATTGGATTTCACCCAACTTCATTCAATAAATCTATATAAAAATGTTTTGTTAAAGCTTTCGAATTCGAAATGTTGCCAAAACAATCTACGATTAGCAAAACTCCGTAAGACACAGAGATTAAAGAACCAAGAAACAAATAGAAACAACAACAAAAAATCATAAAAAAGCGAAAATATTCCCAACGGTCACAAATCAAAGGTAATTTAATAGTCAGACAAAAACATTTTAAAAAGGCAAATATTTATTCACAATCACTTCAATTCATGCTGTCCGAAACAACAAACAGGGGGCAAGAAACATATCAAAGAAAGACGCGGTGTATTCTCTCGATGTCTGTCTGCTTGTAAAGCATATTCTCTATTTCCATTATGAGAAAAAAAAAATGGAAATGGAATTGAAGTTTTTCGCAATCTGGTATAATCATCACATATGGCATCATATTAAAAAAAAAATTAAAACTGGTAAACAAGTTACTTTTCTCCTTGTGCCAGTAGAGCTGTTTTTCTTTTGAACATTTTCCGGAGACAAGTGCATTAAATGCAAAATTATGTGTAAGTTTTCTTTTGCAGGGAGAGTTGGCCGGTTGAATTGTTAGTTTGGTCGAATGGCTGGTGGTACATTCGTTTGTTTATATTCCTCTTTAGTTGATGTTGTTTTCTACTTGTAGTTTTTTGTAGCTGCTGGATTTGTCGCTTTAATTAAAGCTGACTTTGTGACAATTCAAATGATGCAGATGAAGCAACAACGCTTCAATCGCTTTTATTCTTGCCTGGGTTTTCATATTTGTGTTTAGATTTCTATGCATTTTGTTTAAAAATGTCACATTTGATTTGTTTTTTATTCGTGTTTGTGACGTTTTTGACTTAAATTTAATTTTGTCATTTTATTTGACATGCAATTGACAGAGAAACATTTTTTAAGTGAATGAAAGTAAAGTCTCCTCACAAAAAAAAAAAAAAAAACAAAACAATAAAAAATAACTCTTTGGTTGTTTGTAATTTAGAGTGTAGAAGTTTTATTTTTATTTCAATTCCATAAAGAAGTCATATTTGATCATAACAACTTTTGATGCAATATTCTGTTTAACATTTTGAAACAACTTCATATTTTTCTTCAATTTACGAGTTAAAATGCATTAGATTTTGAAAATAAAAAAATGTTCATTTGCTTTTTAAATAAAAAAGTTCCCGACTATTTTATTCTAGTGTAATTAAAGCATTTTTCACCTGAAAAAATCGTTTTTTACTTTATTCTGCTGATAGAATATACCAAAATTAAGCATCTTGTCTTCTGATTAGTAGTGAAAAAAGTATTAGAGTAGAGTAGAAGAGTAGAAAAAAGTTAAAATTTTAACAACCCTGCATCATAGTATATGCGACGACTGGTAGTCTACGTGCTACACATGTGGGCTACAGCTCCTTATCCCTTGCAGCTACGAGAAGAAGACCGTTGGACCTCTTTTTTAATATTCTATGTTTACCTCGGTGAACTTCAAAATTTTGTGGCTTTTTTTGTATAGATGGCCTTCTGAACTCTTTCCTTCTTATTATTAGTTTTAAGAGAATAATTTAAATTTAACAACAGCTTGAATTTGTGTTTTTCTATCGTAAATTCTAAAGAACACACTTCAGAATCTTATAAATAGATATTTGCGCTTAACGGGAGCTGTTTTTTTCGATTTCTTCACTGCGCTTGTGGAATTTTACTCCATTCAATGCGTATGGCCTTCCTTAAGTCATGAATGTTGTGAATATCGTAATATTTCAATTGTTTGCTAAAAATTAACCAAAGGTTTACGTCGGGGCTTTGTGGTGGCGTTTTCAGGTAGTTTGAGCAGTTATACAGTATCCATATCGAGAATCCAGAGCAGCGTGCTTAGGGTCATTATCTTGTTGGAAGATAAAATTATCTCTGACACCCAACTTCTCCGCACTTTTATGCGGATTTTTCTTTCAAATGTTGATGTACTTCTTTGAGTCCATTATTCCATTAATAAAATGTAGGTTTCCTACTCCTGCGGCATTAAAACAGTCCAATACTATTACTGAGCCTGCACCGTGTTAAAATGATAGTAAAAGGTTTGGCTTAGAAAGCCTTGTACATATTGACTTCACGCCAGATTTTTACGCGGCGATCAGAGATCTTAATATTAAACTTGGACTCAGCTGAAAAAACTACCCTCATCCAGAAGACAATACTCTTATTAACGTATTTTTTTTGCAAAGACAATATGTTTTTTTTGTTTGTTTATACTGTTAATGGTTTTCTGGCAGCAATTCTGCTCTTGAATCAAAGTTTTCGCACAGAGTTTCTCAATGATTGGGCTGTTACATTTATATTTAGGTGCTTCTCTAGGAGACTTTGAAGTTTAACACCACTTATTATACTATCCTTCCTGATTTGTCGCAAAAGAATTGATTGTGCCCTTCTGTTTACAATTTTTCCAATATTTCTTTATGATTTGCCTTCTTTATGCAAATCTACTATAAGCTTTTTCAATTCTGGAAAAACTTCCGTTGACTTTCCACCCATTACACTTTTTTTTATTAAAAATACTTTTTAACTATTTCACAAGTAATGTTTTCTGCAAAAATTTAAATTATAACTGTAAACTTTGCAAAATTTTTGAAAAAATAGTACTGCCGATGTGCACGAATACGAATTTTGCCAACACTAAAATCCATAACTGTCATATTTTGGCCAAATGCTTTAATGTATTTAAAATTTGTTTTAATATAATAACATTCTTTTTATTATGTAATACATAATAAATTATTTATCGAATTAAATTCAACATTTTCTAAGATATCGCAGAAATACTTATGCTGTTAGGGGTGTATGAATATGGATTTTACATACTGTATGCTTCATTTCCAACTTCGAAATAGTCGGTGTTGTCATATTCTTGCCTTTCGATTTGGGTTCTGTTGCATCTTTCACTGCTTAAAATTTTCATTAAAAGTTAATCTTTTGGCAAAGAAATTTATCAGGATTGATGAACAGGTTTGTGAGTCAGCCATACGAATGGAATTTTTCTCAACTGTGAGCATTATGTAAAAACTTAAATTACTCATCGATCACGTAAGACAATTTACACTATGAATTAAAGACAGTCTGGAATAAAAGTTTTAAAGGCAGTTTATCTACCTTAGATTCTTTAGTTTCCTTTCATTCGGTTGCGTTTCAAATTAAGTTATCAAATAACTTGAAGACTATTATTTTTCAAGTTCGTATCTAATTTTGAAACTTATAATTATAAAAAATATAGATTTTTCATACTTGCATTTTGACATGGATTTCATCTCTCTGGTGAAATGATTCAGTAGAGCAATATTACTCTTTGGTGACACGATTTCTAGTTATAAAAAGTGGAGAGGTGAGGTGTCATTTCATACCCTTAGCCTTCGCAATATATTAGGAGTAAATGTTAAGAGGGTAATCTTGTGAATAATTACGACAATAGCATGTTTGCTAATAAAAATAACGCACGCAGATGAATTGGAATTGGATCTGTTGGGCTATCGAGAAACTTCAGGTACAGATCTTATCTCGTGTCTCTGAAAAATGTAGCGTATCTTAAGGTGGAATATTGAAAATCCAATCATACACCACTTAAAACAATGCAAAAGTGTGCTCTAGACTTTTTCATATTTCTGGCATGGAAACCATAACGGATGTGCTATCCGCAACAAACTCGGTCTTATAACCTTCTTTTGAAACATAACTCAAAATTTAGTAAATTGCTTTTATGCTAAGCTGTGTTAAAAACATGATTCTTAGACACCGTCTCCAAAAAGCTGATATACTCGTAAGATGGCAGAAGTCAATCACTGGCAAGATCGCAATTGTAAAGGCTTTCGAACAATTAAAGAATTAAAAGCTCACTGGCTGATAGCCATAATAGGATTAGATACGGAGTTTTCGTTAACATTCGTTTCCATAAATGCAAAGCGATATGGGGAGGTAAACATTTACTGGGTAATCTTACTGCTCTTGAGCTACAGTTTGGGTCTAGTTTTCCATTAATTGGCACCTAGAGATTGATTTGGTATCTAAGTCTCTACTTGAATACTGAAATGAAGTGAGCTAGTTCGGTAATCAACTAACCATCCGGGGCTTGCGCAAAAATATTCATTTGGACTCGCTTACTAACTCCTCAATCGAAAGCCTCTTATCTCCAAACTGCAGCCTGTTATTGTTATTTAAAAATTTTATAATTTTGATACTTCCATATTTCTTTAAATGTTATGTTGAGCAGTTAATGGAAATATTTATATGTACTCGTATAAACCATATAACAATAGAATTAAATATCCTCGTTTAGTCACTAATGGACCATTTGGCTTTAAAAACCCAATCAGGCAGCCAACACCACCAGCCGTTATTTTGAATGGAATACTAAGAGCCATCCCATTGCAAATTACAGCTTCTTTTACAACCCTCCTGTATAACGCAATTTATTACTATTAAAAGCAGTTATGATGTCTTGATGTATCTTAATAAATTCTAATTTCATTTTACACCAAAGTGCCATGAGAGTAAAGTTACAAAAAGAAAACATCTAAATTCGTTTATTTATTTGTGTTTAAACAACTACATGAGCACTTTTGTGACCCAAGAAAAAAGTTGATATTAAATAGGGGGAACAGTAAGAATGTTATTTTTGCAAAAAAAAATCTTTAAGGTACCTGGTTTATTTTATTTCGAAATGTCGCTTCAGATATTGATAAAATTAAAGACAGTTAAATAAGATGTCCAACATATTTCACAAACTTTAGATCATATCCAAATTTGAAAACCCGTAAAATCTTAATTGAATTGGAAACAATCGATTAACAAATAGTGGATCTACACAGCACGCCTGGGTTGGTCTTGAAAAATATAAATCTCTTTTTTTTCGTTGCTCAGGGCTTATAACGACACAGTATTTGTATTGTTTTAAAGGACGCTACAACAAATAATAAAAATGTTAAATATTAAAGGGTGTGTAAAGCAATACCACAAATTTTAATAATAATAGGCAGACACTTAAAATGAAGAGCCAAGTTCGTTAGAAGGACAAGTTTTAAAAAAATAATATTAAAAACTAAAGGGTAACCTTTTAAGTCGTCATTAAAAGACACATGAAACTTGTGCCGAGTAAGTTTGCTATAAAAGCAAGTATAAAAATAAAAATTAGATGGTTTGTTCAAAGACACCTAACACTTTCAACAGCTGATGAAAACATAAAATTCGAAAGTAAAGGGTCGCCCATACCAAGTACGGAACTTCTTGTGCTGAGTTCTACTTGCTCTTGGCTGATTTATATATTTTTGTAGTGTTAAAGATACAAGGGAAAATCGATAGTTCTTTGAATCAAATTTAATAGGGTTTGACACGTAGCTAAGTATGTTTAAACAGTTATTTTGAATGTGATTCGTATGACTTCGTTTAGATGCCTTCCAAGAGGAGAAGAAATAATGTCATAGATTGGGACAAGTGTGACAAGTGTGTGGAGCATAACAGCCTTTAGCAGTCATGAAATTTTCAGTTAGAAGACGCATTTCATCAGAGATTGCTTCAAAGCAAATTAGTGTGTAGTAATTTATAAAACCAGCGACGAAAGTCTGTAGTTTTGTTTGCCATTGCGAAACAGACTTCCTTTTTTCCTTAATCAGACAACTTCTACAGTATTTAATAGAGGGGAAATCCTTCTACTTGCTTGCAGTGCCCAGCTATAAAAGCCGTAAAGGTAAGTTCATGATATCCCAATTATTGGAATTTTTTCCCTTTCTGGAAACGTTGTCCGCAGACCAAAAAAAAAAAGTGGAAATTGTCTCATTGTGTTGTATTGTTCCTATCTTTTTTACACAGCTGCCTAACATGAAACCATATTCGTGAACTTAGCAGGGAATGACCGTCGGACCTTATACTATAGTTTTTAATTGATCTTTTAAGATAGCCAATTGCAGCTGCCCTTAATGCCCTTTGGTATTTAATCCATCAAACTTCTTAATTTCTAACTTTAGAAACGGGTTTCTTAAAGATATCACTCGAAGATAAGTTGTTCCAAGCTCTTAATACATAAGCATCTGCGTTGAGCTTTGTCGTTAATAGTTACCCAAAAATAATTGCTTAATTCACAAAAACTTTGTATCCGTGTATTGTTTAATTAAAATACAATAGTGTATGCTTGTTATTAGAAATTTTCATATAAAATTTCAATACACCTATACACTTTTATATTACATGTTTTTGAAAAGTTGTATTGGTAATCATGTTATCAACTACATGTGGATTCCATATCACATCGAGAAGAAGAAAATAAACAAAAGACATTTGTATTGTTGAAAAAATAATAAATGGATAGCATATCAAAAGTATACTTTTCGCATAAAAAATTTAAAATTTTGCTTTTTTCAGTCCTATTGTCCATTTTACTTCCTGAAAACCTTCTTCTGAATACTTGTTTTCTTCTTCTTATTTGCTTTTTGACGTTTAGTATACAAAATAAATTGATACAATAATACACTGCGTGTTCACAAGAATATAAACAAAAAGTGTATTCAATACAAAATACACCATACAAAATTTTGTTAATTAAGCAAATGAGTCTCGTTTGTCACGACTGTCGGCAAGGTGGATGCCACGTTTGCTTGCTGGATTTTCTTAATACGGCCTCGGACTTCAACCTTAAAGAATGCTATAAGATAAGCAATCCAATTGTATTGGATTTATTTTACAGGCTGAGAGACAGAATAAACTCTTTTTACCAATCAATGATGACTTCATCTTAAAATGGGTTTTTCCACTGCTTTTTCCCTAAATAGCTAATAAAACGTTGTTTTCAACATTGTTCTTCTTAGCAGAACCCTAAACCGCTTCCATTTTGTAGTCTTACTAAAAAAAATTTTTAAAAATGAAATTACTTGTTTACAAATCCAATACCAGGGTACCCCCAGATTGCTCATATCTTTTTACAAAATGTCTGGCCGTTTTTATTAAAAGTCGACAAGTTAAAGCCAATTTTTACAATCTTTCAGTAATTTTCTGCTGGAAAGATGAGTAAAAGAAGGCAATAAAAGAAAACTTTTGTCACCAAAGTGTAGCCCAAATAAAATTTTATCGTAATACTTTTTCTTCAGAAGGGAGGGTAAAAAATACAAAGTTATAAATTCGTTTATAATGGCAATTTTATAGTAAAAAATCATATTTGAAAGTATAAAACTTAACGCCATTTGCCAAAACAGCCAGTTTAAAATTCTCATGTGGAGTATCATGTAATAAAAAAATCATTGTAGTAAGAAGTTCTGTGGAGGATACTTTCAATGTGTTTTTTTCTTTTTGTTGCACTAGTATGTGATTAAGTTTGTTTTTTATGGCATCACAAGTTCACTTGTTTTTATTCAACTTAAACTCTTATAATTTTTTCTGTTTAAACATGGCGCCAGTTTCATTGCCTTTTTTGCAATTCAGAAATTGTAAGAAGCTGGGATGTGCATTTGGTTGTACTTTTTATTGAATAACTTTCATATTTGCAATTGATTTTCTTTGACAATATATTTTCCTTTTTCATACTCCTCTTCTAATGCTTAAGTGTTATTCGTAAAAAAATTTAACTAAATTTAAAATATTTCTTGGATCTTTTGAAGACATAAATTGGAGCATATAAATAGAATTTTTCTTTTTTTTTCTTTTATTAAAACAACCTTTGATAAAGCAGAAAAATAATGAAAGGAAATTCGATTAAAACATAAAAGCCTCTTTTAATTTTCAAAAACTCAACAACATCTTAAACTTTCATTACACAGTAAGAAATTTTTGTTGTTTTATAATTTAACAATTTTATTCGTTTTCAAGATGTGATTTTTGTTCCCCTCTACTACAAATTGAAATATAAAGTGAGATCTTGGGACGTAGCTACTTTAACGTATCCTTGTATATTGCAGATGTTACGAAAAATATGACAGAACTTGATTATTTAGAGGAAGTAAAAGTCGAGCAAAAGAAATAAGATATGTACTGCTTATAACCAGAAACAATTTTAAACAATCTTGGTAGACTTAAATGAATCTCTACCGCTTCTTGTTCTCCATAGTGGCCTCGAAAATATTGCCGTGTCACATGTTTTAGCGATAGAAATAGCCTGAGTTCTAAACAGCCCTCATGACGCGTCGTTGTAAAAAACTTAGCATGAACTATTTTTGTATGTCATATTTTAGATATAGATGGGGTTACGCTTTTCAGTGCTGTAAGAGCAAAAGGCAGATTGCCTCATTTTTATTTCAAAATGAATTTAGAAGTAATTTTGCCGTTCCTGTGGAGCTTATTAGCGTGTGTTGAGGAAACCAAGGAAGACCACCTGTACTTAAGGACATTTTGCATACCCTTCATTCTTTAGAGTGTCGAATATAATCAATCGGTAGACTTTCTGCACCATCGTATGGTCGCACAAAATTATTAAGTTCAAATTCAATGTCAGTAGCATCGATGTGTGGGTTACAACATCCAATCTCATCACTTAGTCCGCACACTTCTTTATCTTACGTTGAGGTACACTAAATCTTCGGCAGTATGGTCTTATGTCTAAGCTTTAACATTTTTTTAGTACGCGAGGATTATTTCTTTAATGTGATGCAGTGGTATCCATTTACGGAGATACTGCTCTGGTGTTTATATTTTTATTCCATGCTTCATTTGGTTTCCACAAGTTTACTCCAGGATATTCGTACTTAAGCTGTAGAACTAGAAGCTTATAAAATTATAACTCCCTCAGTACGTGATTGGAGCAGGACAGAGTTACCTTGCTATCACTACTTTATCTCATACTCTGTATACTTATTTCTGGTGTAGTCACCGATATTAATCTTTCCAGACTATGCACCGTTTATTCTTCGCCACATCACTCGAAGATAATTTTCTCTTTCTTTGTGGGACTAGATATTTCTAAAATTATATCCTCTTATCATATTTCCATCCTCTAGGAAAAAACTCAACCTGTCAAGGCTATTCTAAAAGTAAAGGTAAACAATGTTTGTGGTCGCTTTAGAGATGTAATTTAGTCATTAATTTTGACTAGTAGGGATACCTAACATTTTGCTTAGATTTTCGTGCAAGGAGTTACAAATATAAGTGTCAACTTAAAATCAGAGTCTCATTTCTCGTGACAGGCCGTCAAAACTTAAACACAAATGAAATTTTTTTAAAAAAGGAGTCCATATTCGTGGACTTTCTCTTTTGAAAACTAAATTAAGACTGACTGTTAAAATTCTTGTAATTTCCTTTCCTAATATCATTTGTCCCAATATTATTTGACTTTTTCAGTTCATATTAAAACATCAAATTTATAACATAAAGTAATCTGTTCGTCTAACGTCATAAATTTAGCTCCAGAGAGATGAAAATTTATTACTAATGATACCTTTAATTTCAACTCTTCACGCACGGTTTTTTGACCATTTATTTAACAAATTTTGTCCAAGATATTATTAGACATTTATTCAAAGCTGCTAATTCACGAGAGTCTAACATTTTTTTAGAAAAGTAATGACATCTAAACGGAGTATATGTGGCGCGTAAAAAACTGTATTCTACTTAGCGTCGTGGGCGTTATACGACGACGTTTTGTTTCGTCATGCTTAGATCAATATTCCCTTTGTCGACAATAAAATTTCTGGATGACTGTGTTCTTTTTTAAAACGATTAAAAAAAATAATTTAAAATGAAAAAAAAAAATAAATAAAATCAAACTAAATCGAAAAATTACTGGAAGAAATAAAAAGAAAGAAATCGTTCCCTTGCAAAAATCTTCCAAAGAGAAAGCAGATCGCAGGATGGGTGGCAAAAGGTTGATATGAAGAAAATGCCTATATAAAGGAAATTATAAAACTTGCGAATGTTAATTTACAGGTCTGTATAGACTTAAAATTTACGGTAAAGAAGAACCTGGTTTTCAACACGGCTGAGGCTAAGGCTTCTGGAGGTGAAATAATTAAACTATTTATGTATACTTGGCCCCTCGAAAAGGCTGTAGCAAATACGCTACAATTCTAAAAGCATCTTAACCCTGTAAGTGCAGCCAAGGAATACCGTACAAAAAACTTGTCAG
Source organism: Cistogaster globosa (assembly GCA_937654795.1). NCBI lineage: Eukaryota > Metazoa > Arthropoda > Insecta > Diptera > Tachinidae > Cistogaster > Cistogaster globosa. The sequence continues at coordinate 83,655,710 of OW569404.1, read as the reverse complement.
TCAGTTTTAAATTCCAGTGATTACATTGGAAGTAAAATCAAACGAAATTATTGAATATTTCACTGTGGACTTAGCAGAAGAATTTTAAATTGTATCCGCACCTGCCAGTCAGCATTCAATCCATTATTTTTTTATAATTTATTCATATGAATTTAGTTTAAAAAAAAAATTAAAAACAGGTGTATTTTGTTTGACTCAAATTGTCGAAAACCCATAGTCGAAAACGCCAAATAAAATAGGGGTGAATATATGAATGTAATTTTCTTCAGTGTAGCAATATCTTAAAACTTAATTAAATTTCCTTTAAAGAAGAAATATGAACTAGAAACAACAGTTTATTGGTAGAAATTTCATTTTGAAGACCAAAGTGAATAGCAGTAATGTAGGTAGCAGTAGTTAAAAAAGAAAGAAATGTCTTTTTTTATTCTTGGAATGATTCTAAACTGTAGTTTGGCTTCTTAATGGCAAGAAACGCCAGCAATTAAATTAGAAGGTTAAAGGTAGAGAGACATAAAATGTGACAACAAAAATCTATTAAAAGATTTTTTATTAAATCAGAAACTGATACGAGGGTTTGTCAGTAAGTCCTGAAAGCTATAGTTTTTGGTTCATCCTCAAAATAGTACGTTGCTCAATAAATGATTGTTTTAATCGATCGAAACTTTTGTTAAATTTGCTGGAAAACAAATGTCTCATAGTCACCCGAACCCAAAATCTTAAATTTTGCCATTTAAATTACACAAGCATTATCTTGGCGTAAATTACTTCTTTCTACTTTCCTTCAGAATGCCATTTACTGTTCGAAAGTTTGTAAGAACGAGATTGTTGAGTTCGCCTCAGTTAACTAGAACGGGAATAATCGACACATCGAAATGTAGGCTGAAGACACACCCTCAAGCAGCATCTTCATTTTTAAAGAACTTAACGTTTCATTAGGATAATTAGTAGAAGAAATGTGAAAAAAACCTTGATAAACAAGGAAGTACTTTTAAACATTCACATTGAGATAAAATCACTCACGTGTTGTTTGGATAACCGAAGCATTTCTTATTTAAGTGCACGCAAAAACTATCGATTTACCCTCGCAATTTTTAAAGGGCACAAAAAGCCAAGAAAATTTAAAACATTCTGCAAAAAGGTCTTCCTTCCTAGGTTCTTGCGCAAAAAGCATTTTTTTAAATCTCTTAAATATAAAAAAAAAAAATTAAATTATTATTCTTTTTATTAAATTGAAAAAATAAAAGACAAATTAGATTTTCTTAAAGATGATGGTTTGAGGTGTGTTCTGGGTAAATAAAAAGCATTTTGTGTTATTTAATTCAATTTCTTTACATTTCTTATTTTACAAAGTTTTATATTTTTAATTACAAGAGGAGATCAAAAATCGGAAATAGAATAAATGAATTGACGCGGCTTCTTTTTTTTTTTTTTTTTGATTGTCGTTAAGTCAACTTTTAGGCGTCAAAATAAAAGGTACTTTCATAGCATAAGCGCAAATTTTATGTTCAAGTCAAGTCAAGTCACCACAGGTTCTTTCAGTTTTATTGATTGTTTTGTGTATAAAATATACAGGCATGTCACAGGACTCAATTCCGATCGAAAGTGTTTTCAATTCCGCAAATTGCTTCTTCAGAAAACGAAAAACAACAATTTTTTTCGGAATGATACCACTATTAAATTCCAAAACAGAATTATTTTTCTTTAAAATTTTATATTTTGCAATTTTTAAATTTACTTTTATTTTGTAACCTTTTTAGCTTGCTTAATACTTTGGTGTGGCCAATGTTGCCATTTTAAATTTAAAAAGGAGAGATTCAGCTCTATTTTTAAAAACACAAAATCGATCGGAATCTGAAGAAGGTAATACAAATCTGATCGGAATTGTTAATACGGAATTAAAACCATTCTCTTCGGAATGCATGACATGCCTGATAGTTTGTTTTTAGTTATAAAAATTTACATTTTGGCATTTAAAGAAACTTTTTGGAGAATATTTTTTTTGCCAAACTGCAACAAAATTATCCTACAAGATTAAGAATCAATAAATTGGTTCTAGTATCCTGTTTTTGTTTATTGTTCCTAAGATACTCTTGTGTTGCTGTTGGAATTGTTTTTTTCGTTTTTGAAAATAATACTAAATGAAATGGTCGCTTGTTTGTTCCACAAGAAAACAAAACTAAATAAAGGACATCTATCTTTACAAAATGATGAAACAAAAGGAAATTAAATGATATCTCTTATTTTATTCCTGTTGTATTTTTTCCTTATTAATATTTGTTTTTAGTAGTTTTATATATTTTGCTCTTGTTGTTAAAAATTTTCGAAGTAGCAGAAGCAACAACAGTGGTAGTAAATAAAACATCACATGTATTTTTTCTTCTATTCAGAAATATTTTATGTCGTTTTAAAGAATTTGGCAGATCTTTCCTTTTGTTTAGCTTTTGTTTACTTAAAAGTAAAAATAACAAAACGAATATAAAGAGAACGAATTAGGAAAAATAATACTTTATTTTCCTTTTTGTTCGGTTTATTGGCAAACACACAAAGTGATAGACTTTACTCCTTATATCCGCTTATTTAAATACAGTGGGTCAACACCATTTTAACTCTGTATTTTTATAATATTGCCAATAAATTTAAATAGTTTTTTAACTTTATTGAAAATCATTGAGTTTATTTGTTTTCGATCTGTTTGTTGTAGCTAAGTTCAAATGCATAATTTTGACCTCAACGTAGAATAATTTTTCATTTGCAATTTATTGAAACTCTAAATTGGACCAATACAAAATTTTATGTTATTGGTTACTTGCTTTGCAAACGGCTCTCTCACTGCTAGGCCTTGAGGTTCCTACTCGAACAGTGCAGAAGATAAGATTCACATACATGTATTTGCTCAGTATTTTTGTTCCAAGTACTTTTGGCAACGCGACTTTGCAATCGAGCATCAAGTAGGTTTTGGTTATAAGGATCCAGCAACCAAACTTGAGTTTAATCTATGAAACAATTTAACTTTGCACTGTCATATATTTCAGGATAGTACATTATTGGCCTTAAAAACAAACAAAAAAAATAGTATTTTATCAATTTTATAATTTAAAATCGTATCACACACCCTTTAATCTTGTAAACATATTTGGGATTTTTAAAAAGCCTTTGCTTTTGGTTTGTTTTTAAAAATAGATTTAAATTTATCACATCCTTTAAAAATTATTGCTTTGAAATTGTTCAATCCATAACACATACTTTGATTTTGATGTTTTATAATTTGGCTGGAAATATAATCAACAGATTACGAAAAAACACTTACCCCTAAACTAAGGAACAGAAATTCAGAATTTAAAATTTTAAGCACCATTTTTATTTGATTGTAAAAGCATTACTACCGTTAACAAAGTGTTGACTTATTTCTATGTGAAGAACCAAACCTTAGTCTTTAGTCAAGTTTCAGATTTTTAACAGTCCAGATGACCGGTGCCATCTTAAACCCCCAAAAGTAAAACATAAAATTGTCACGGATGACTATGACTAGCGTGTCGCTTGGGAGAGTTTATACCGCAAAGGATTTTACTCACTACAAAAAGGGAGAATGCCACGTCCTCTGCTACTATCGCTCGAAACCAAATATTTCTTTAATTTAAATCATTTGAAAATTTCTATAACATTCTTTTGTGATTGCAACAACATGAACGTTAATTTTTATTTCTTCTATTTGAATCTGGCTATATTTACCCTTACACGATCTCTTGTTTACCAAGCATGAGCGAATACAGAAAAAAAACTCTTGCACCGTGGTAAAGCCTGAAAATATATTCCTTCGAAAATATTAGGAGTTACTTCTCTACATTTGTATTTCTGTTATTGGCTTAAGGATGCTTTCATTTTTCGATTGATTGTTCATGAATGGAATTTTACTTGGGGCGTATTTTGCACTGCGCACAATTTTCAAATTGTTTAAATAAATACAAACGCAAAACTCTGCTTCTTTTACCAAAAAGAAAAAAAAAAGACTTGATTGGTTTTTGTTTAAAAACATAAAAATAATATGAAGCCAGCTATATGATTATCTAATGAAAACTGCTGGTACTGAGACAGTTAACAGCATCAAAATGCAAATTATATTAAGAAATTATAAATTCAATGCAAATCTTGATTACTGTTCTTTTCGACGAACCACTTCGATTAATATTTTCCAAATTGAACTCTCTTTATGGTCACTGTGCCATAAATAGCAGTTTTTTAGTTCTCGTTTTTGCAGTCAACAAATAAATACACGTTGCACATGACAACAATACATTGTTGGCGTTGTTTGCATTTTCTCCAATAATATTTGGCAATTGTTGTTGCTGCCATTGTTTGTGTAGTTTTATTCATCGCTGCTAAATAATGAACATTGGGAGCAGTCAACGCAGCCAACACTCGATATCATTGTTTAAACATTAACGTCGTTGTGCTTCTGTTTTCTTGTTTAATCAGAGTCAGTTGTTTTATATTTGTATTTATGTGTGTGTGTTAGTGAGTGTCCTTAAAAACGCACATATTCACACATCTACATCCATAAAAAGAAAACAAAAGAAAGCCTGTGAATGTTGGCAAAATCGCACCCTTCTTTTCATCATCAACTTTTACAAGGACTGTGCTCTCTTCGCTTATACAGGGTTATCCATTCCTTCATTTTGTAATTTCATTAAATTTAACAAACTTTGATTTTCGATTTCCATTATTCGTTAAGTCCGACCTCATCTTAATTTTCTTCCTGGGGTTTATTTAAAAGACTGGCTCCTTTAAAGCCATTTTTAAATAACATGCTAAGCAGATTGAGAAACATATTGATTCAATGCATCAGAATATAGAGAGGAAATAAAAAGAGTCTGGCGGCGACAAACTAATAAATTTGTAGTCTGGGTGAATCCTCTCTTAACCTACCAAAATAGTGCGTCTTAAGCGGGTTTTATCACAAGTTTGTGGATATGTCCTGAAGCACATCAGTTGCATGGACTGCTATAAATAAAATAAAATTAATGTGAAAGAAAATATTAGCATCTGCATAAATGCCGGTCGGCTGCTACTAGTCAAGTCAAGAACCCAGATTAGTTTTGGGATTTTAAATGGTTCAAACCAAGGTCTCACTATGATAGTTTTTCGCATATATGAGGTAAGAGACGGTATTAAAAGTTGTTTAAAGAAATCTTCATCATTCAGTACTTAGCATTTCGATAAAATTCGGCTCGGTTCTCTTAAGTGTCTCCGAGTGGCTTTTCGATTTTAAACGAATTCGAGTAAACAATCCTGTTTGAAATTAAATTGAGAACAATTTTTTGTCTATCATAAATTTGCGAAATGCAAAAAAAAAAACTAAATGCATAAAATTACAAGTTTCTCATTAGTTTAAATAAATATGGCAATATTACAAATATATTTGCTTTTAGAGGGATTTTTAAGGAACACCGTAAGTTAGTTCATATATTTACTGCAAGTCTGACTACGCATGGTTCTTATATATATATTTTTTTAACATTACATTTTGTTTTTGACACTTTCAAACTTCAATTAGGATGAGAATAATTGTTTAACAATGAAATTGTATCAATTTCTGTTTTATTTTACATTTACAGTCTAATAGCGATCGGTTTCAGTATCGCTTCTTTTTTTTATGTTTTCTTGAAGACCGGCCCATTTTACATTTGTCAGTTATCAGTTCACGAAGTGAAAATCCTATATTTAAAATTGAAGCATCGTAAAGGTTTTTCTTCTGCTTTTCTTATATATTCTGTTGTTCTTCCACTATTTTATGCCATTTTTGTCGTAGTTTATTTGCACTAAATATTGGCTCAAGCAAACAAAAACAAAAATATCCAATTGCATTTCTTTAAGAAGGCACAAACAATAACAAACACACAAACAAAAAATACATCAGGACAAAGTCTCTGTTCGTAGTGGCCACAAAAATTATTAAACAATTTAGTTATTTATGATCAGGTGAAAAAAAATACGAGAGGAGTGTGTATCAACTACACAAAATTGGAAATTTAATATGGCTGGAGTTTATATTTTGTTTAGAAAAGAAAAAATATAATTTCCGTTTCCCTTTTATTCTTTTGAGGAGCTGCGACTGTTGAAAGGAAAAATGTCAATGCGATGACAAAAATGACATTTTAATCAATATATTCGGAAATAATTTCTTTCAATAATAAGAGAAATAAGGGAAGATGAAATTTACGGGAACTTAATTGCTTGTTGCGTTTAACTCTTTGGAGTGAGGTGGTAAATTACGAAGAATGTTATAAAGTTTACAACTCGAAATCTAAGGGCTAGTAAATTCTATGAGTGAAATAATTTCATACATTTTAAACATTACTGTTTTGAAAATTCGTGAGAAACTATCTAACTCAATATAAATCAGGTCTACGATGGTGACTTTTTTGATTTCAGTAAAAAGTTCAACTGCTTTTTCGGGTTTTGTAATCAAATATAAAGGCGTCTCCGTAGATTATCGTGTATAGTCCACTTTATAATTTGTTTTGAGTTTTACTATGTGATATACCTGTAACCTTTCCCTGTAGCGCCATTTAAATTGTAGTGAAAACTATATCGTATATCGGATTTTTCTGAAAATCGTTTTGCTTCGTGTTACTCCTTGACGCTGATTTGGTGATGTGGCATCACTGATTCGTTATTATACTTTTTTGTTATGAGGCGGGCTGACAACAGTCAATAGTAACACATGCCGTGTAACCTATTTTAAAATTCAATTACTGCATGCGATTTTTATAATATACAATTTTTTTTTCTTGGTGATTAGGTGACCTTGATCGTATGTGGAAGCCAGTTAATATATTTGCATGAGGCTATTTAAGAAAAAACCTTACGTTAAAAAGCCTACAGCGCTTTTGTCTTACAACAAAAATTTTTGCGTTGCCTAAAACAAATTTTCAGACATTTATGTGAAATTATAATTAAAGATAATGAAAAAAAGTTCGTAGAATGCAAGTAAAGCTTTGGAGGCAATTTTGTGATATCCTGCGTACTTTATGAATCAATAAAAATTTCAATGCAATAAAATAAACATTTTCTAGTCTGTAGCTGGATTGACACTAAGACGGTGAAACGTTTTACATTTACCCATTGTTTTTTTTTTCTCTTTAAAGAAACACATTTCTAGGTATTTAGAATATTTCAGTATTTTCTATTAATCGTTAAGCTGTCGAAATACTCGTAAAATATATAAACATTCTATTGTCTGCATCAAAATTATCTTTATTTGAAAAATCGTTTCTTCTTAATACTAGAAGAAATCTACGAAAGCTCGTAAAATATTAAAAGTTCGCAAAAATTTTAAATTTTTACGGAAACTTAAGTTATACATACGGTGACCATTCGTCCTTTTTTTTGAAGGTTTGTCCTTTTTTTTGACACGCTGTCCTTTGAAAATTTAGAAAAATATGTGTCCTTTTTTTTTCTTGAATTGTCCTTTTTTTCACGTATTTTCTTTCTTCGAACTGGAAAATTATATTTTTTTATTTAATACTGCAACGTAAAAAATCAGAGAATATACAATGTTGTTGGCATAACTCAAATTACCACATGTGAACACAATCAAAATACGGTGAATATGTAACAACATCGTCGCCAAAAGACTTTACTTTAGCGGCAGCTCATGAGACGTTTTTTCGTTAGTACCGACCATGATTTTCTTATTGCAAAATAACGTTATTTTGGGAAAATAAGTTAAAGCAAGCAACAGGTGTAGTGCAAAAAAAAGCAAACTTTCTAACAACCGGAGTTGAATGGTAGTGATCTTTTTCTGCAAGATTTATAACACATTTGTTATTATTTAAGTAAGTTCTTAAGAATTGTTTATTAATTTAAATACATATATACATATTTACTTTAGATGAGTATGTCGGCAAAGCGAAAATGTACTTTTACTAGCGAGCTACAGGAAAAATTTCCATTCATACATAAAACGGTTAGTGACCACGATGTAAAGTGTATAAAATGTGGAGCCCATTTTTCCGTGGCAAATGGTGGCGGTTCAAATATAAAACAACATTTAGAAGCTAAAAAACATAGAAAAGCAGTTATCGCTAGCAGTTTAAGTCAGCCATTGACAGACGTTGTGAGAAACGTACATTTTAATGATAAGGAAAAGGAGTTAGCTATCATTGAAGGTACTTGGGCCTATCATTCAATTTACCACAATTATCATTTCGATCAAATGATTGTACCTCAAAATTAACTAAGTCATGCTTTGCAAAAAAAATATTCGTGTGCACGAACTAAATATGAAGCAATTATCACAAATGTTTTTAAACGCGTTTCATTGAACTCAATAAAAAGTGGCTTATCTGAAAGTAGTTGCATTGCAATATATTTAGACTGTTCCAACCACGGATCTATTAAGCTATGCCCAGTATTAGTACGATATTTTCTACCAAATAAAGGCATTATGGTGAAAATTCTAGCTGTAAATAAACTTCAAGGTGAAAACTCCAATATAATATCCAAAAGTCTTCAAGAAACATTAGAGAAATTTAAAATAATTGGTAAGATGGTAGCATTTTGTGGTGACAATACTAATTGCAACTTTGGAGGTTCGGCTAGAAATGGACGGAATAGTATATTTCATAAAATGCAACATTTTATTGGACAAAATCTAATTGGTGTAAATTGTGTTACCCATATTTTGAACAATTGTATTCAAACTGCTGCTGATTACCTACCAATTGATATCGAAATGATAATTGTAAAAATTTACTCCTTTTTTTACATTTACACAATAAGAGTAGAAAAACTTGAGGAGATTTGTAAAGATGTTGATATTGAATACAAGAAATTGTTGGGCCACAGCAAAACACGCTGGTTGACATTAATGCCAGCATTAGAGCGAATCCTGCAATTGTTCGTGCCATTAAAAGAATATTTTCTCTCTGAGCAATGTGCTGAACTATGGTTGCTTTTTGTGCATAGTCAAGCTTTCATATTCTATAAAAATATTTGTCATCTAGAATCACAACATATTTCAATGGCTGAGGCTGCTCTTGTATTAAAGGAATTTAAACTTAAACTAATTGCACGAAAAGAGGAAGAATTTTTACCATTGCCTGTTAAAAATAATCTTGCATTACTGGAGATACAGGGTAATATTGACGTTCTGAGCTTTAAAAAAATAGTTAGTGATTTTTATGATATCTGTATTCAATATTTAAATCAATGGGGTTCAGAATTTAGAAGCATTGAACATTTTGATTGGGCCATTTTACGTAGGATTTCATGTTGGCATTCTATTTAAAAAAGTTTAGTTTAGATAAATGAGCTAAGAGATGATATGAAAATAAATAATGAGGAATTATTTGATGAAGTAGCTTGTGTTAAAAATTATGCAAATGCAAAAAAAATTGAGAAGTGGAGAAAAGATAACACACCAACGGATCAAAAGTGGGTAGAAATTTTTTGTTATCTTAATGAACAAAATATTGAATGTAAAAATATAATGAAGCTAGTGGAATTTTGTTTGTGCCTGCCTGCTTCTAATGCGCCAACTGAAAGAATATTTTCAATTGCTAATAATTTTTGGACAACAGAAAAGTCCCAACTAAAAGTTGTTACTTTAGAATCACTTTTAATAACAAAATGCAATTTTCTAATGGAATGTTCAGAATTTAAATTATATTTAGCAAACAATCCTGATATTGTAAAACAAATACATTCAACAGAAAAATATCAGTAATAGTTTTGGCGCTATTTAGTTTTTTTTTTTAATAATATTACTTTTCTTTGAAATTGTCTCAGTTTTTTTGTGAATTTCTAGTAACTAATATTTTATTTTATGTAATATATAAATATCTAATATGTACAATAAACTAAATACTAGTTATAATTTTTGCAAAATTTTAAATGTCCTTTATTTTTTGTTGGAAAATCTGGTCACCGTAGTTATACAGCAAAAACAAAAAGTTAATAAAAATCAGCGAATCTCGTTATTTTATCCGAGGATTTAAAATTAAACCGACACATAAAAGAAAATTACATAAATTGCAAAAATCTAATCAGGAAACAATGCTCCTTAGATATATTAATATTTTAGATTTAAGGCCATGTAACCATTTCTCTATAAGATATGTTTTAAAAAAGAATATTGCAATGAAAATATTAATAAAACATGAATAAAAAAGCAAATATTCTAGAATACCAAAATTTGAATAAAAATATTGATTGTACTAAAAATACCAAATTTTAACAAAGGAATAAGAATTTCACTTGAAGTTAATAAAACATTCACCAAAATATTAAAAATATTACAATTTATGCACGGATACAATAATATCGAAAATAACTTTATTAAGCAGTAAATTCGCATAAGAATCAACACGGTCCGTGGTCTTCATTGATATTTTCTCCTTTTACTTGCGAAATCCTATAGTGCCCGCATGCTTATTTTTATGATTATTTTTGAAATTATTAAAAACTTGAATTATGCTTTAATTACAAACATTTTCATTTATTTCCAGGTAAATATTATTAATACTAAAACGGGTAAAATTCCAAATTATTCCTTTTAATAAAATTTTCAGAATTCCAGAAATAAAATATTTTCTAATTAAAATTTTTACAATACGGGTCAAAGTGATTATAATTTTTTGAATCAGTAAAACTATGTGCTGCATATAAAAACTTTTGAAATCATATGATTTAAAACTGATCAATTACAATAGAATAGTTATGTTATAGATCTGTACACTGCGATAAAATAGTCTATTGAAATTACGCCCAGGTGTTAGAGCACCTTTTAGTGCTTGGTCTGATGGGGTCCGTGATCTGAGTCCTATTTTAATAATGCAATCAAACGCCTCTTCGATCTTTTCCTTTGTAATTATAAAGAAAAATTCCGTTTAAAAAATATATTTGCGATTGTCAGAGCCACATAATGAAAACATATTGCAGAATGTTAAAAGTCATGTCTCTCGCCTAAACTCCTTAAAACGATCTGTGGTTCGTTTCTTTAACTTGAGTGCAAAATCTCTCATATAGGGTAAGCTCACCTTATTTTATGAAATAACAACAAGATGACATTAAAATTTTTATGTGAGTAGTTTCTCACTTAAGTCACAGAACCGAGGTATTGGTTGCTTAATAGCTCAGACCAGCAGCTAGTTAAATACTTTTAGGCGTATAGCGTTTTGCTACATTTTCCAATACTTTTTATGCTGATTTCTTCTCGTTACACAAGAATAAAACATTAAAAAAAAATATGAAATTCTGAAGTCTGATCCTAATCTTTGGGTAATTAATAATTTTCTACGTTTACTTAAATTGTTATTAACAGATCATAAAAGATAATTTATCATGGTTAAAGGACACGGTTTGCAACTGCAATACAAATAGATATTAATGATGATGATGGCAAGTATGACGATGACAGTGGTTTTGATGATAGTGTTTTTTAAGGATGACAGTAATAACTTCAATAGATTTGTATCAACATTGTATATCAGAGGTTTCTTTTTATCAAACGCATGTTGTTGATCCATCACAGCGGGATGCATATTTTTTTTAACGCGCCTTAAAACAGTAGAGTACCACCACACGTCACGAATACAAAAAAAAAAACTGAAAATAATACTTTTCTTAACGCAGGCAATTTCTTCGTCTTAGGGTCAGTGGTAGGTTTTTTATGTGGCTGTTTTTTCTGTTTTTATGTGTTATGCGAGTAGCAATCAGAATTGGACAAATGGACGGGTAAACAAATATCCCCCAACAAATTATTTTCAATAACAAAAATAATTGATTGTAGTTACAAAAACGGAGAGGAAGAAGAAGGTGTTTGTTGAAGTCAACTCATAAATTTTATTTTAATTTCCTTGTTTCTTTTTATTATCATTTTTTTCGTGGCCCCTTTTGTATCCTTTTAGCGTTTATATATAGGTTGTATTTAAATTTGCCTCTATTTTAATTTAATGCAGAGTAAAGTTCTTTTTTTTGCTTCTTTTTTATTCGATATTTTCTATTTATAACGCGTCATTTGTTCGTGCGCCATATCGCGTGTCGAATCATAGTAATTTTTTATTTATTTAAAATTAATGATCATCGAATGATATAAAATATTTTTGTTTCATTGATAATCATTATGTCAAAAAAAAAAAAAATGGTAACAAAATAAATAAACCAGCAAAACCAGAACAAAATTTATGATAGAGAGAAGTTGAAAATAAAATTTTAAATTATTTCGGTTGCAATAATTTTGATGATTACTTGTAATTGTATAATTTTCTAATTGGAATTATATTTTTTTCTTTAGTAACAACAAGCAATAAAGCAGACCCTTACGTTCCTCAGTGATAAGGAAACAATACCAGTTTTAAAATAGTAGGACCGGCTCATATCTTTGTCCTACGTCACTCAACCGTTTTTTTAATTTAGATTCTTAATTTGTGGCCACCTGTTGGTAATTGTCGATTCCTTATTTCATAACTTTTCCAAAATGACACAATGGCTAAATTGTTTGACCTTTTAACAGTTAAAGAAACAAACAAAAACCGATGTGGTCGTATAGTTATGTAACGCAGGGTATTAGCTTATGTTTTGTTGAACATGGCTTCTCATAAATACAAGACGTACTTCTAAAACTAAATTTTCTTAAGCCATACGATCGTGTCTTAATCTAGAGGATGAATTAGCTGCTGTGAAGGAAAAATTAGTCTTCTTGGACACGCTCGCTCTGAAAAAAAACATCTTCTTCTCATATGTAAAACACATAAGCACCACTTTCTAATTTCCATCTTACAACTTTATAAAAATCAGCCACGACACATCTGCAGGTGGTACATTATAATCCAATAAGCTGCCTCAAAAAGTCCTTATACCAAATTCTTTCAATAAGAAACTCACAAAACTTTAACCCTTCAAACCATTAACAAAAACTTTAATCGGTAATGTCGAATTTTAAGGATACATATTTATACAAGCCATTCTTTGCTATGGTGAACCCGTGCTAAACTTAATCACTGATTAGCTTAGGCTTGGTTTACCCAAAAAGAGTTCTTTTTATGAGTTATTTATTTCTTATCAGAATGTTTATTTTTTGTATTAAATTTCAACCTAAAAATCAAATTTTCTGCTAATCAAACAACAGAGAAAAATTATATAATTAAAAATTATAAAATTTGCATCAATAAAAAAACGCACACAATAGAGAAGATAAACCCATCAAACGGAGATGATGATTAACAAATGATTATCAACTTATTTAAGACTTAACAGGGATTTTATGGTCGAAATTAGGTAAAACTCCCCGCAGTTATTTTGATTTATTAAATAATAATCAATTCACTGAATGCAGTGACTTAAAATTACAAATAATAATATTCAGGTTCATAAAAAAAAGGACTGAGTGAAAAAAATAATAATCCACCACTGAAATGAGCAACCGTTGTTTTGTATAAGTAACAGATGTTTGCACATCCTTTTAACAAAAACAACAACAGCAAGTTTTTGTTATTATTATAAATTCCTTTTTTTTTAGTTGTTCTTGTTGTTGTTTTTATATGAACCCTACTCTTACACCAGATCTGCTTAAATTACTGCAGTTGGTTGAATAAATGAATGACGACTGACTGTTTTCTACGAATATTTATTTTTTAACATTTTAATTTATTCATAAGCAGTTCAATTCAAGCACTTCCGAGAGGGGTTTAAGAAGGATTTATGTCATGCAACAAACAATTTTATATTCTCATAAGCAAATAAAAAAGGGGTGAGGTTTTGCATACACTGGAACTGCTGGCTGACTAGAAAAACTAAATAAAACTATCAGATCATTATTCATGTTGTAACACTGTCATGGGGCTTCATTCTGTTCCTTTGCATCTTCGTATGTTTTTGTTTATATTTAAGGCATGACAGGCCAATATTGGCAAATATTATGTGATGTTTCCATTATAAACCATCACCGCAACAGCCAACCAACAAATATAATCATGTGCCTACAATTTTCTTTTTTTAGTTTCGTGGAATCCTGCAGTCCTTGTTGTTTGTTTTGTTGTGTGTGCAAAGTTTTTTAAAAAAATTTAATTTAAAAAATATCAAATATTGTTTGTAGGGATGTTTTTCATCGTAAGAACCCTTAACAGATTTGACTGCAGTCAAGATGTTTGCAGATTTTGTGTGTGTGTGTTAAGTGTATAATATTTTTCGTAATAAAGAGAAAATTTGCGAGAGTTTAGGCTTTTGTTTTCCATATTCGAATTTTGGTTTTATTTACGGTTTGCCAATTTTTTATGGCGATTATTATAATGTTACAGTTATCTTTTACTCATTCATAACTGATATGAAGTCATGCATATGAGCGGTGTAAAACTGCACTGCCAAACCTTAGGCACGGTTACCTAATTCGTGATGCAAAATCTTAAAATGTTGCATTTAAAATTCTAGCAAATAAAATTTAACAAAAGAACGTATTCGTGCATAAATAAGCAACGATTTCAGGAATGTATTCACTAGATAAAAGTGCTGGAAATGAATAATTTTTATTAAAGTATTATAGTATTATCAGCTGATTTTACTTTATTTGCCGCCTTCGAAAAAAAATATTATTTCCATTTATGCACACTGCGCGTCATTAGCTTAGCACACCCCCTTCCGTAAGAGATTTCGGATAAATTTAAACCAACCTAAAATCAGTAAAATTAAAATTGTGTTTCTGTTTATAGCCTGTTCTCTTTTTAATGAAATAAAACATAAAGGATTAATTTTGATATGCAAAACTAATTTTTAGGACACCTTTTTGTAAAACATCATAAGCTTTACCAATTATATTTAGGTCATCAGGTTAGCACAACCTAATTCTTTTACTTTTTTAGCTTTCATGACAGGAAGTTATTACTAATCTTAAAAATTAATCAAATAAAATGTTTTTTTTTTCACTAACTTAATAATGTGTTGATCGTCCCTTATTGAGAATGACTTCATACATTTGGTTTAGAAGTGACTCATACAATTGTCCTTTATAACTCAAAGAAATCTCTGACCAGGCGCACTTGCTGCAATCAATTAATTTCGTTTTGGTTTAATATTGTGGTCTAGGTTCATATACTTTACGAGCGAGCCATCACCATAAATTTTCTATTAAGGTCACTGCATTAAGCCAACATTTTGCCCCTCAATTCAAGATTTAATTACTAATTACTAAGATTTTGCATTCGTATTTGTAGTCGCGCATACCAAAGTAGGAGTTATCGTCACAACTACATCCTCTACCCGAGTACGAAGGAGATCCAACTGGTGTTCCTCTTTGCGGAGGTCGTAAAAGGACCTTCTAGATTAAATTTCTTTTAATCTGAAAAGACAACGTAGCGCGAATCTGAAGTCCATGTTATGTGTTCTTTTTTAAAATTAAGGGCATTTTTCTTCATATATAGTCTTCTTAAGTGTGGAGCATTTTTTATAAATCGTTCAATGGTAAATAAGCTCGCTTTAACGCCAACATTTTCCCTGATCTTAACGACTGAGTCATGAGAGTTCCAAACTTTTTTCAAAATTGTTTTCTTATCAATATTCAAAAGAACTTTTAATTACGTCCTTTACTGTTTTTACCGTATCTCGAATTGTTACACACGAATGCCGTTATTACTTTTAAATATTTGTCTTATTGAAAGCCTTGGGTTCTTGTATGCTTCAATTTTCGCTTTTTCTTCCACAGAAAATGATTTTCCTTTTTTCTATTTAGATGAAAATAGACCAATTGAGCAGTAAAATAAAATTGTTGGGTGTGCTTACCTGATGACGCGCAGTGAAGTACTTGGGAGATGGATAACCTCTTACTCGTATAGCCTTTTACACACACACATTTTTGTATATCGAACGACTAGGTTTTCAGATAAAACTTTTTTTTTTTTTTTTTTTTTTTTATTTAATATTAATTACAAAATAAATTGTTGCAATTAATCTAGTTTAAAAAAAGAGTACTAGGTGCTGAGCTTTCGACTCCGATTTTTTTCATAAGAGAATCTTATATTTTACTAATGAAATTAATATTTACAATAAATTTTAATATTAACTTAATATTGGTATCACAAATATTTTTTAAGAGATCAGATGGGGTTTGTGGTCCAAAGATTGTTGCTCTGCAGGTGTTGTAAACGGGACATTCGTCAAGGATATGTGTAGAATTTAGGGGAGTGTTGCAAAATGAGCAGTTTGGGGGAGGTTCTTTTACCAGAAGATGTTTGTGAGAGAAACTGCAATGTCCAATTCTGAGGCGAACTACTGTAGCTACTTCTCTTCTAGAACAATTTGTTGGGAACATTGGCTTTTCCACTTTTGGGTTCATATTTTTATAATGGTGGTTGTAGGTTGACCATTTTTGCATTTTAAACGAGGATAAGTAACTGGATAGAGCATTTAAAATATCTTGTGGTTCCCAGGTTGGGAACAACAGCAGAGGTCGACGTCCAGCTTCGGTTGCTGCTAGATCAGCATTCTCGTTGCCAGTTATGCCAACGTGAGAAGGAACCCACATTATTTTGATGTTTCCAGCATGTTGTATGCAGATGTTTCTTATTTCCATAATTAAAGGCGAATCGTGCTGGGAATTACTCAGGGCTTCGATAGCAGAAAGGCTGTCAGTACACACAATGTACTTCAGACGAGTTTTTAATGCGAATTTTACAGCAAGGTATATTGCTAATGTTTCTGCTGTGAAGTTTGAGCAATAGTTCTCAACAAAACCAGTGTAAACTATATTTCCGTTCTGTTGCACTATTGCAAAAGACGTAAAATCATTTGTTTTTGATCCATCGGTGAATAAAAATTTCCAGTTTTGTTTTTCTAAGTCATTAGAAATGTTGTAAAAAGTTTGTTGATAAACAATTGGAGGTGTAGTGGTTTTCGGTAGATCTGCCATTAATAGGATTAACGATGATGTATCAAAAAGCCATGGTGGTTCTGATTTGTTCTCGATAAATTTAGGTTGAATGATTATATCAAGTTTATATAAGAGGTTAAGACATGTCGATATAGTCGAATTACGTTTTAATGTCCTCTTGCAATGAAGCGTTTTGTTTACATCCTGGTATAAGATTTTATTACGATACATAAATAATTTCGGAATCAGTTTGCCAGTTGCCTGGAGAACTCGCTCCTCGATAGAGGGCATTCCCGCTTCGACCAATATGCTTTTTGTAGTACTGGTAGGAAAAGCTCCAATACTACGGCGAATGGCAGCATGATACGGAGCTTGGATTAATCTCAGATTTGGGGGCGCACAACGACCGTAAATTGCAAGAGCGTAATCAATTTTTGAAAGCAAAGTGGCACGCGATATGTTAATCATAGTTGATACATGGATATGAAAGTTCTTTGACGTGAGGTATTTTACGATGTTTAATCTTGAAAAAAGATTTTTTCTTAGATGGAGACAGTGTTGTTTAAATGTAAACCTTTTGTCAAAAATTAATTCGAGAATACGCAGATAATCAGCTTGCCTAATGACTATACCGTTGTAGTTGATGTCGAATGTATAACAGTTGTGTTTGTTGCAAATATGGAGTAAACTACATTTCTCAAAAGCAAGTTTTGCTCCAGATGATAAACACCAGTCATCAATATTTTTTAGCACATTTGAAAAGATTTCTTCTACCTTATTATTGTCAGAGTGTTTTGAAAATATGACAACATCATCAGCATATATGGAGTGTTCAATATATTTATGTGTAGCTATAAGTCTACTTAATTGGTTAAAAGCTATAACAAATAACACAACTGACAGCGGTGATCCTTGGGTAACACCATTATGAAAGGGGAAAGTATTTGATAGGTAACCATTTATTCTCACTTGGAATTTTCTATTATTAAGAAAATTTTTGATAAAAGAATACATTTTTATGCCGATTTTACCTTTTCTCAGCTCTTGCAAAATTACATGAATTCCAATACGGTCAAAGGCCCTTTCAAAATCTGTTGAGAGGACGTTAATATGGTTCCGACATGACAATGCTTTGTATACGTAGTGCTGAAAGTTAAGAAGAACATCTTCAGTTCCTTGTTTTTTCATAAACGCAACTTGGTTAGGTGTTATAAAGTTGCTTGTTTTTAAATACCACATTAAACGCCTAGCTATTATTTTTTCAAGTATTTTACTGATGCAAGATAAAAGTGAGATTGGTCTATATCCCGAGATGGAGAATTTATCTTTATTTGGTTTGGGTACCGGAACAATTATTGCCGTTTTCCATGTTTGAGGTAAAGATCCAGATGAAAATACGTTATTGTAAAGGGAAAGCAACTGAGTTTTTGTTGGTAGCGAAAGATTTTTCAGCATAGGGTAAGATATGCGGTCGTGTCCTGGGGTTTTACCTTTTGCAGATTGTAAAGCATCTTCGAGCTCGGTTATGTTGATTGGAACTTCAATTTTTTTTGCAGAAGTATTGCAATTTGTAGGATTGTAGGCATAATTTAAAATATCTCTCTTTTGTTGTTGAAAAAAAGTGGAAAAGTTTGAATCTTTTTTTTTTATTTTATGTTTTTACAATAAAAAAACAAAAGCTTTTCGTTAATTGACTCTGAAAAAGTAATTGTTATTTCTTTAAGGTAATATTTTTTAATACCAAATAATTTAGAATTGTGTTTACTATAGCAAAAACCAAAGTAAAACATACAGATTTAAACTACAATAAAGTGATAAAAAAATTAAGAATGTTCCATTATTTCAATGTTAAAAAATTGTTTTTACATTTACAAAAACTGTATAAAAAATTTATATCATATGGTTTAATATTTGGTGTGACCTCCACTGGCGCTCACAACGGCTTCTAGCCTATTTTTCAAGGAATTTACTAATTTTTGCAGGTCATAATCGCCAGGAATTTTGTTCCGTTCTTCAAACATTGCACTCTTTAATTCACTGCGATTTTTAAGATGTCTTTTTGCAACTTTTTTCTTGAAATATGACCATGCGTTTTTAATTGGGTTCAAGTCTGGACTCTGGGCTGGCGTGTCCATCAATTTTTTGCAATTAAACACATTTTCACTGTGTTCTCTCTGTGCTTCGGGACGTTATCTTGATAAAACCTGAAAAGCGGCTGATTACTGTTCGTTAGCTTGAGTTTGTTTGCACTTTGCACTAAATGGTTCCTCAGTATATCTAAATGTTGCTGCGCATCCATGCTATTTTCAACAAAGAGATTTCCAACTTCTGGAAATACATTGCCACATCATAACCGAAATTTTTCCAAATTTGACGGTGGGAATAATGTTATTTTACTTTCGTCACAAAATAAATATGACGTTCGTTTGTCAAAAAAAAAAAGTGTTTTTTTCCTAGCAGCTCTTAATGTATACTGATTTTTATTTAGCGTTTTTCTTAGTGTGTTGTGCGAAACAGTAACGTTAAGTTCCTCCTCTGGTATATATTTTTGAATTTTTTTCAACTGTTCTGATTATTAAGCGTTTTACTATGTCGGAAATTTTACATGGATGACCAGGTGAAGATTTCAGCTCCAATCTGTGCTCATTTTTAGCCCGATTTAATGTGTTATAAACAGCTTGCCTTTGTAAGGAAAACTTATCTTTCTTGAACACTTTTTCCATGTGCCGGTTATAACAAACCAATTCGATCATATCCTTTGCCGTTCTTTTTCCAAAATTGTTTTTACTACAACCGTTTTCGCTTATATTCACAGACTGAAGCAGTTCAATTTTTTAAATGGGCTTCTAAAGCAACACAATGTTATTATGTAACGGTAAATGTCCATAAACATTCCAAATGTTCCAAAAATGTTAAAAATTTGCAACAAAAATGAATTGTAAAAACGATTTTTGACAACCGAATAATTGACTATATGTTGTTTTTGTTTCATTTTTTCTCAATAATATCCATTTTAATTTTTGTTGTTGCTAAAGCACCTTTGAGAAGAATGTAAACAATAAAGTCAAATAGAGTTTTATTCGGAAAATATAAAAAAATTGTGGATTTTGGAATAATTACTATAAAATAGAGTTTTTTCCATTGTAAAAACATATACTTGACAGACAGTACATAAATAATTCAACTAATTATTAATTTAAAGCAAAAGGTTGAAGCAAAACTGAAATTATCTAAAATTACTCGAGCTTAATGGTTGTTAGCACGTGAACTAAAAAGCATTTGATTGATTTGATACCTGGGTTCGTACCCCAGCAGCTGTCAATTTGACAGAACACAGCGCCCTCCTTCGCCAGTATTAATTTAAAGCATTTATCATTAGCAGGAAAAAAAATCGTTTGAATAGTTTCGGGGGAATTATATTAACAAATACCATTACATGTGATTTATATACGAAATTGCCAGTGCTCCTATTCTGTCACCTCTAGGATCGAAAATTGATAAATATCTTTATAAGAAATTTCATTCAGATGTTTAGTCGAGGTTGTTGCACACGCGAAAAAGGTCAAACTCTTTTAAAGAAAAATAACATTTTTAGAAATGAAATGCCTAAATACACATATATTTATTGGATAAGAAAAAAATTTATAGACATTTTTAAAACTTAACATTACAGGCTTTAATATCACGAATCT
Source organism: Cistogaster globosa (assembly GCA_937654795.1). NCBI lineage: Eukaryota > Metazoa > Arthropoda > Insecta > Diptera > Tachinidae > Cistogaster > Cistogaster globosa. The sequence continues at coordinate 83,635,160 of OW569404.1, read as the reverse complement.
TCACGAATCGCTTTTCGCGAGGCTGTCAAACTATTAATACGGGCCCACTTTATAATAAGTGTTTGGCATTCCCTTCAATAATCAACTAAAGGCTTGATTTATGAATGATAATGTGGTCTGTCATGCAAATGGGCGGAGGATATTAATGGCACATTATTTATGTTTTTCATTTAATTTATTTTCACTTTTTTTATCATTTCACACACACGCACACGCTCAGACGTTTTTTGCAACATATGACAGCAATCTCTTAATTTGCATTAATAGATACAAAAGAAAAAAAAAAGTCAGGAAAAAATACAAAATAATAATAAAGAAAGAACAGAGTGTAAAAAAGGATACTAGAGTATGATAATAATTTCGACAATGACAATTTTATTTACGCTACAATTGTTGCATTTGATTGGAGTGACTGAACCCTCTGTCTGTGTATCGCCGTTCATTAGACACGTCCCATAAAAGGTTAATGAGGCGTGCAGCATAAAACAACTGTTCAGAATTCAAATTGAAAAAGCAAACACAACAACAACAAAATGGTAAATTAACAACAAATATAAAAAGATTTTATGGTTTTAATGGATTTTAAAGAATCCGATGATAATTTTTTATTTAAATTTATTCCATAGAATCATAAAGTTTTAATTAGTACCTGTATCAGCCTGTAATGAGTCATTCAGCCTGTGTGGTTGTCTGACTGGCTGTCATCATTAGGCAGTTTTGTTATCAAAATATTTGATTTTATTTGTTGCACTTGGTTTCGTAAAAGTCGAAAAAATACATCATCGCTATTTACTGCCTTTTAATGCCTCTCTCATTTTTATTTGCCATACTGTTGATATGCCTTTTTTATTTTAATTAAATTTGAAAATCATTGCGTTAAGAAAATGAATCACTTAAGTTTTAAAGTGCTTTTGTTTTGAATTTTGTACTCCTTAAAATACTTTTATTATACATTTAAGATTTAACAAATCGATACATGGTATCAATATTTTATTTATCATTAGAGAAGTATTTTTTTAAAGAGTTTTTTTGATTTTAAATATCTATTTTGATGTGATTGTAGGGCCAAAGTTGCTATCGCTTTAACATATTTTATTTCATATTATTTATGTTAACTTTCACCACAGCTGGAAAGGGTTATGCAATATATTAGTTGGCCATTCTACAACATAAAGAATATATATTCTTGATCCTTATATATAGGGGTGTCGATTTAGCGATGGTCGTATTCGCGTTAAAGCCAGGGGTGGAATTGTTACATCTGTGATCGTATCGACAATCGTGTGAAAAAATTTTATACGTTAATCGTATAAACCAAATGGTATCTTGACATATGATTGCAAATGGATCGGTCACAATAGCTTTTAAATTGAAAAATTCTAATGCTACAGCTGGAGAAAAAGAAAGCTAGTCAGTATTTTGAATTTCGTTTTTTCAAAAAGTCAAAAACACTTGATTCAAGGACGAATGCTTCAATTAAGATTCTTTCACTGGACTTTGGCAGTTTTTCTTTATTAGGGGCTCCTCAACTTCCTTAAAATCAATTAGGAAGAATGTTTTTTTAGTATGTTTTTTGTTTTGAACCTGAAATTTAACTTATTGTTATTACTTCTGGAAAAATAATTTTATCATTCAAATTCGTTAATTAGAATTGATTTTAAGCAACTTTAAATTTTTTTAGCGATCTTTTATTAGTTTTTAATGAAGTCTAACTAAGATTTGTTTGCGGATGACAACTCATTTAGTCATACGATAAAGTATGTTTTAATCTCTAATATTGTGAATTTTCATCTTTTAACGTATGACATAATCTAAAAAAACGTATTTTCAAGATTCCACCCCAGTGTTGCCACAAAAAATTTATAATCATCATTCTACATAAATGGTAGAAATATGTTTAAAAAATCCCGTACCTTCTTAGATCTAATTGTGCTATTTATGTTGATTATTGTTGTTTTCTAGCTTTTTGTATTGAAAATGGAAATTACATAAAAAAACTATAAATTACCAGGTAATTGGAATATAACTAAACCATTTAATTTTCACCAATATTTAGTCAACAAATTTAAACAGGGTTAAAAAGTTGTTTTTGCAATAAAAAGTTAAAAGTTTCATTCAAAACTGAAAGTTCAGAAAAAAACTTTAAATTAGCAATAAAAAAAAACAAAATAAAATTTCAATAAACGATTATAATTCAAAAAGATATATTAACCAAAAACTTGAAATTTCATCAAAAGTGAAAAGGAATAAAAATAACAAAAAACTAAAACAATTTAAAAGATGTCTAAAAACCCACATGTGCAAAAAAAAACAACAATTACAGTATTGGGTAATTTTTTATATTTTAATTATTCACGTAAAGCTGAAAACCAAATTTGACAAGAGGGCCAAGAGCAGACCCCAAGGTGTCAAATAAACAGATCAAGTTTACCCAAAAATCTTCATTATATTAAAAAAGATACGTATTCTACTATTTAATTTCAATATAACTCAGTGTTTCCCGACCTTGTTTAGGCCATGCCTACCTTAACATTTCTAAAGCTTGGATAGCCCCAGACATAATTTTTAACCTTTAAAACAACACACTCCGCGGTGAATCCCAGACGAAGTTAACATGACGACTCTAATTACACAGTTGATATTTGGGTAACGTCAAACAAAATTATACCTAATAATTATTTACAGCATTTTTTATGATTTTCTTTTTTTGTTAAATTTGTCGCCGATATCTAGCATTTCATTTAGATAATCCAAAGCGAAGAGTTAAATGCTTGTCGAGTCCATTTTTTAATTGCCACACCCCCCTCCTCATCTTTCATATTGCCTCCTTGTGGGGTGAAGATCCCACATTGGGAAACAATATAACTGAACTAATAATATCAAGTATCGTTACTTGAGTTTAAAAACTATTTTTAGCTGCCTGAAGGAAATTTTTTAACGGTAATGCTTTGAAACTTATACGCATTAGTTAAACACAATGATTTTGTTTTTTTAAATAATAAATAATGAAATCTTTTTATTCTTAACATTTTTATAATTCATATTAAATTAGTATTATTTATAATTCAGTTCAAATTGATATTTATTAGTCGATCTAATTATTTATTGCTTTCAGTTTCAGCCTTACAAAAGTAGAAACTATTTTCTGAACTATCTTATGAATTCAATTATTCATATTTCCCTCTTAAAGGTACTTTTTTATCGTTATCATTTTTAACCAGGCTAAAAAAATACTGAACTTTTTTGAATTAATTTTTAAAAATTTTTTAAAGCTTCATTTAAAATTTGCATAAATAAAAAATCCAATTCTTCAAAATATAATATCGTATAAAAACGTGAAACAATTAAAAACAAACTTTAGCATTTGGTTTGATTTAATTTGTTTGCGTTTCTTAATTAAATCATAAAAATAATTAAAACAAATTTGTATTTAAATTGGTTAAAAAAAACTGTCGTTAAAAATTTAATGTTTCCACATTTTTAATAAATGTGTTGTTAACCCAGCGAACACACAAATTTGATCTACGTTAAAGAATGACTAGAGATGAAACTATTTAATAAATCATTGAGTCCTATAAAATTATTTTAAAATAATAAAAAGAAACACATTTTCTCGTTAAAAAGAAGAAAGAGTATTTAGTATCAACTTTTTCGAAAAGACTGGATTCACATAAAGATTTCCAGTAAATTTAAAATATACTTTTTTGCTTTGGTTATTCGACGTTTCAATAGCCTTTATTTTATTGGATGATGTTTTTTAGAACTATATTCTTTGAAATAACACTTTGAATGGAAAGAAGAAAGTGCTGTTGTCTCGGTGAACATAAATGTGAGTTTAGGCTTCAAACTCAAACCATTTCCAGCTTAAAAAAAGTTTTGAGTTGCGTTAGATTTTAAATAAAAGGTCCTGTTTTTGAATTTGTGTTAACTGCGATGTGACGTCGAAATAAAAACAAGCAGTAGCGGAAAATTTATTGATACTAAAGATATTGCTTCCCTTTACAGAGCTGTAAGAAAAGGTAAAAATCTGGTATTGTTGTTGTTGTCCATTGAAAGAAACTGTTGGATGTGCGGTTTAAGGGCAGATAAAAGGTAGACTACAGTTCAGGCTTCAGCAGAATTTGACATAGAATAGAAAACAATTGTTTAACAGCCTCGGAAATTGTGCTGATGAAGCGGCTTGTAAATTAATCCAGCTGTGACAAGGGGTAAGACGTTTATGTATTAAAGCAACCTGGCTAAGCTAAGGATGGAGAACAAAGTAATAAGACAACTCAGTGTGGCAGTTGTGGCAAACAAAACTGGTCTCATCTAAATTTATGCATTGGTCACTAAAACAGTCTTTAAAGTAGACGCAGTTGGACTGTGAATTTCTTCCTACTTATGATTAATTTCTTCAGAAATTACAAAAGTTATCTCTGCCCCTTAATTGTTAAAACATTAACGACAAACTTCCATTAAATTCTTTCAGTCACATTTTTGACTTCATTTGATTAAAATTTTCTGTTCTTCTGTGAGCTTCTACGAGAAAATATTTACGTTTTATTATTATTCTTGATCAGATAAATTACCCAAAAGACTCAACACTCTTCGTTGTGTATGCTCACACCCTGTGAGATCTGTTATCGAAATTCACATCTAAATTTCCTTTTATTTACAACGAAACAAAATAAAGTTGTCAATAATAATTTATAATTAAAATAATGAATAAAATTGAATGATAAAAAAATTCAAATAACTAGAAAGTCCAGTTGCACTCACATATTGTTGCTGTCCATCAGTCCCTCCATACGCTTGCTGTTCATTAGTTTTAATGTGAATTCATTATTTGTTAAAATGAAAATCACAGTTGGACACCTTGAAACAATGACCAATAATGTAAAATAACCACAACTATATCATCAATAGAAACACAATAATAAAAATAAACAATCGCACAAACAGCGATTCCTTGACACATAATGGCAAAAATGGAGACGATTGCATGTTGTGATGGGCGATTAATTTTCGTAACGCTCATTATGGATTTTATTGTTTCATAATTTTCAATAAAATTTTATTTTTTTTTTTCCAATTAAAATTTCTAAACTAAATTGAGAGGGTGGTTGCAAAAATTAAGAAGATTGGGTGCAACACTCGACTGTATGCCAATTTAGGACTCGTGTGCTATAAACTGTTGACTGCTGAAAAGCATGACAGTAACATTAAATATTAATGTGGGTTTGTATTTTGTTTATGCGAATATTTATATGCTGTTACTGGGATTCTATATTTTTGTGCCCTCAATTAAATTTTTTTATTTTTAAAAATTTTAAGGACAATCAAATTTTAAACGCGTGCCCATGCCAATTGCTTTAAATTCATATGGGTCATTCAATTTGGTTCATTTATTGTGGATTTTAATCATTTGCGGTTTGATTGTGTACAAAATATTTTGATTCGTTATGAGTTTATCTTTTCTCCCGCAGAGTTAATTATTGTTATAGAACATTAAAGAATTTATAGAACATTTGAATTTTTTACAGATTTGAAACGCCCATATCAATCGATATGTTGGAACAAAAGGTTATTTAGTCGTTGTTATTAAAAAAGTTTCTTAATTTTTAAAAAATATTTTCCTACAACATCTGCTGTAAATACTTCTGGTATTAAGAACGTAATTATATTTTTATTGGTTTTCACAGTAAAACAAAATCAATTTATCCACCCGTTATACACTCAACGGAAAGATTAAACTTTTCGTAATAAAAATAAAAGGAAACTTTCGAAAACTACTAATCATCACAGGATACCGCCAGGACAAATTTGTTGTCTACAGCAGAAGATATCTTTTGAGAAGAGCTTTTTCAGCAATTACGTCTTTTTTAAAGGAAATTGGTTTCGTTTTTCAGTTATTCTTCAGTAAAAATTTAACTAATATTGGAACCAAAACAATTTCATTTCGTTGAATAGTAAATATAAATCATAGCGGATTCGTGATTTTAGTGATAGCGGTAGCGAATTAATTCATTTTCGTCTTCTCTAGAAATGTCAAACTCCATATATAAAAAAATGTACATCAAAAATGTTTAAATGATTGTTTGTTTGATATTTCAAGTAACGGTGAAAAAGAATAAATTCGTCACTTGTATTATCTTATATATGATTTCGCCATTTTAATGATTTTTAGTTATTTGGCGAAATAAAAAATGTAAACAAGCACAGAATTATACACAGGAGTAATCGTTTATAACAACTAATTAATTATCACTTCTATAAGCATTAAATGATAATGCTAATCTTTTTTTGCATTACCATTATTTAATAAATTTTAATGCTTTTAATGAAAATATTTTATTATTACTTTACTCTAGATGAAATGGTTTAAAAAATTATCATTAATAAACGCACTTCCGAGGCTCCTATTATCAACCAATGGAGACAATCTAATCCATTTTCAAAAGGCATTTTGTAAAGATACTGCGATTATAAGTTGTCTTTTATTAAAGCAATTATTTTTTTACAATTGTAATTACTACTTTAATAATTTCATTAGCATTAGTAAAATCAATTATAACTAGAAAAAAATAGAAAAAAAAGTAGAAAGAAAAAATAGTGTTTTGTCAATGCAATTAAACAGGTTTTAAATGTAGTGCCCTCGTATGTCTGTCGAATTGCCAGTTTTATGGTTCCAAAAAACAAACCGATTGCCGGTGAAAATTGCACTGATTCTTTGATGATCCTGCCAAAATTGTTATGAATAACATATGACTTTAACAGAACACGCCCACATGATTTGCGGTACGTGAGACGAATTAATAACTTTATGTTACATTTCATAGTCGTGTTATTTTGTAAAGACTGAAAGAAAGTTTTTACAACAATAATAAGTTATGTTTAGTTTTTGATTAAAATTTCTTCTTTTTTAAATAAATATTAAATTCATTCAATTATTTATTTATTGGAATATTATTTATTTATTTATTAAACGTACAACTGAATCAATTCAACATTTAAAACCCTTACTAGGTGTATAAACTTGTTTTTTGGAGAAATACGACTCTGCCTATTGATTTCTTTGTATGGGGTTCTCGATGCTGTGAAGTTTCTACAGTTATTCATTGGATTACATTTGTCTTCAAACAATATTCTCTCCTAATTATTTTTTAATACAACTAATAAATTATGCCTCTTTTTCAAGTTTTTATCAACTTTTTTTACGGTCTAACCAAGCTATAGTAATCGATTATTTTGTGATGAGATTCTGATAGGGTTTGTAGATTCAATTCAAAAACTAAAGCTGCTAATATAAAATTCAAGTGGAGGGACTTGAAAACTTATAAATGTAGATATATTTATAGAGGGAACAGCTGCACCGGATTGTTTTGAAACTTATTTCTTTCAACAGCGTGATACTCCGATTAGTTGGCAAATTGATTTCCCCATTCCAAGGCTCTACCGTCTTTTGTTCGTTTTGAGTGAATGCTATAAGAGGTTAGAAGTGGTTTAAAGTGTATACTTTTTTATTAGGACCAGCATTTAGGGGATGATTTTTACTTAGTAGGTAGTAGTAACAATAAAACAGTGAAACACACCCCACATTGCATCGATGCTTGGGTGAATCAATAGAGCTGGATACCCTACTGTCACCGATGTGCTTCTTCGCTCTCTCCTGCACGCGGTCGAGTAACTCCAAAATAGTCTTTGGCCTATAAATGAGAGTTGTATTCTATTTTCGGTCAGATAGAGGCGACAAAGATAGCGAGGTCATTAGAGTGAAGTATTTCTTACACCGTTTGAGAAAAACTAAGCAGTCAAATGTTTCTTCTGCGACATTCCACCGCATTTAATTTTCATGCCAAGAACATCGAGATAGCAAATTCAGCTGTACGCTTTTGCAAAAACACTTGGATTTACGAGCTTTAAATTAATCCTGTTCACAAGGCCCCATTTGAAGATTACCCAAAGATCGCGTTTAGGGGTATCGTTCGTGTGATTCCGCATAGCACCAATATCCGAAAGGCTTAGGCTATTGCGAAATGAATATGAATGGCATAAGCTTCTGTCTTCTGTGAAGGAATTAATAGAGTTGAAAGTGTGACGTAGAAGGTCGTTAAGAGAAATAAGAAATTGAGTATAAAAAAGGATAAAACCTTGCAGTTCCCCTGGGGGCTACTCTGCATTTCGATTCGAAAAGAAAATCATTCGAATTTGTATGTCTTATGCATTGTGTTTCGAAAGTAGTTTCTTTCGAATCGATATACAAAGTAACCCTCCTAAATTTACCTTGAACTCGTTTATGAGATCCCATCTATAACAACTCTTATAGTTCGATCCCTGAGCAAAGCTCTATATGAGTCTAGAGAAGCTATCACCGACACCAAAAGCAATAAGTTTTGATATGAGTGTACCATGTCATACTTTATCAAACGCCTTGGAAATATCTAAAGCCACCACCTTACTTTCGCCAAAATGGTGAGTTTATTGACACCATTTTTCTAAAAGAAAGGCCAGTAAGTCACCAGTAGAGCGTCTCATACGGAAGCCGTACTGCCGGTCACTAAATAAGCCGGACTTCAGATATTGGTTTCTTAAAATAGATTCGCTGTTTTATTTATTCGCTTAATTGTCCCTAAAATAATGAATAGTAATTTTTCGAGTGGTCAGTGTATATAATTCACGTACTTCTAGGGCTATTGTTAACATCCGAATTGTTTATCTTTGCTATCTTTGTTGTTTCTTTTTGGATCTAAAGTTGTATAATTCAAATTTACCAAAAGTAGTAACACTTTTACGCTTTATTTTCGAATGTGAAAAAGAAGAGCTTTCGTCTAGCGATAATACTTTGTCCACAACTAAACCACTGATAAACTTGTCTCTGATTTTTGAAGTAACTGCCTTAAGGGGACGAATAGACATCTCTGAATTTATACGCTAAAATGTTGGTAAAAGAAACGTATTTTATGATAAAAAATCTGCACGTCTATTCTTATTTTTATTTTTTATTATTTTATGATATTGTGTTTGCTTTTATTTCTTTTAATACTTTAGCTCAAACGTAACTGAAAAAAAATCTGCAAGATAATTTTGAAATCATATTTTTACTAAATCTCAAATTATCAAGTTAAACAGGGGTGGTTCGTGTTTGGTTTCATGGGCGAATCAAAAAAATATATTTTACATTAACTTTTTGAAGTCTACACATTTTTTGTATTTTCTGGATAAAGACGAACTTAAGCTTAAAACCTTTTTTGTTTTCTTAATTTTTTTAAATTATATTTGACCCTAAAACCGGAATTCGGAATAGGTCTATAAGAATTATTTTTTCAAAGAGTACTTTACATATTTAATTTGTATATAATTGGACTTATGTGTTTCTTCACTATCGCAAAAAAATGCTGACATTAGATTAGATACAAAACATGTTTATTATTGCTGTTGCTATTACTATTTTTTCTTTGTTAGTTGTTGATTATTGTCTCTACATTGTGTAAATTAACGAAACAAATCCATGTTTTTGTTGCTTTTATATTAGAGGAACATTTTTACTAAACAAGAATGAACACTTTGGCAGCTATAAAAAATGGAAAAGAGTAAAAAGTACATGCAATCTTAATAATAAAAAAAGGAGTAACATTGTTAATGTTACAATAGTAGTAACAACAATAATAAACATTTCCTAAGTCCTCTGCCCATTAGCGTGAAGCATATGAGGGATTAGAACAGCAGAAATTCAACAAACGACAGACAGCCTCCACACTGTTAGCGTAAAGTAGCAAAAAGAAATAATGATAGAAAATAAAGTTCGTAGAAATATAACAATTCTAACGAGGATTATACACTTGTGCAACATTATCATCACAGCAGGATAATAGACACACACACAAACATAAAAAAACTGTTGTACCTCTTTGGAGAAGCATGAACGAATGAGGCGCTTGATGTAAATGTTTTACTTGGTGTTACGAAAATTACTCTTGTACTCAGCGGCAACAATCTAATATAATAATAATATGTAACAGTAATATTACCGATGATGTGGCCTTGGGTATGTGAATGTGTGAATGTGCATATGTGAAACATAAACATGTATACCTTCTCCTATTACTCCTTTAAAAAATGATTCATGTCCTGCCATGCTGTGCTTCGTTCTTATTTTAATCCACTTGGTTCCGGTAAAAGTTTATTGCACACATATGTTTAATAATAAACTCCATCGTATCCTTTGATACTCCACAATAAACCACTAACAGAGCAATTGTTTGTTTTGAGTTTTCTCCATGGCATTTCTATAAAGAGCTCGTACAAATGTTTGACTGTAAGCTGGCTCCTCAATTAAAAATTATATTAGGAATTTGTCTTTGTTCAAAAAGATTGAGCTGTTATTGTCCGCTACAGGTTGCGGATGTTAGACAGGATAAATTATGAGCTTGTGGGCTAGAAAGATTGTGAAATAAAGCAAACTCTACAATGTAAATTAAAGAGAAAACATTTTTTGTTTTACTTGTTATAATCAGTGCTTAAAAATCCTTTTGTTCAGTTCTATATAATTAGTAAAAACCCAAAAATATTTTTTTACATATTATTTTACCGCTGACTTTAATAACAGTAAAAAGTGTACGGGTTCGTTGTTATCTTACAAACAGTTTAAAAAAGCTTTTGTGGAGCAACAATTTTAATTTTTACTGACTTTAAAAGACTTTAGAATTAGAAATATTAGGCGTTTTCTTTAATCTACATTTTATAACTTCATTAGAAATTTAAAATATCCTCGTTTTCCGATTGGCTTTTTTTAATCTAAGAATTTGACGCAGAAAGGGTTGCTATCGCAATAATCGTTTCCAATGGTTCCTGTTAATGAGATTTTATCCCGGGTCATCCAAATAATTGATAACAAAATAAAGACGTGGCTTCTGTGAAGTTGGTTGTAAGCGTGATTCCGGGCTCTCTTCTAAAAAAATCCTGCTTTGGTTCCCTTAATTTTTTACAGAACCCCAACTGAATTTACTTGCGTTTAAAAGATTTGATTTCTTCTATTAAAATTGCATTCATAATTTAAAATTCTGATTATAAAAACGTAAAATCATAAAATTTTCTTAAAATATATTGATAGAAGGAAATAAACTGTACCCTAAAAAAATCAAAAGATCACGAAAAGTGTACATACAAACAACTTTAGACTTTGTTTTGTAAGATACTTTAACTAAAGCCACTTTTGGCATTAAAAAACCAAGTTTTGTGAGTTTTATTTATTCTGTCCTTCTATTCAAACTCTAAATAATTTTTCTGTTCGATTGGTTTTCAATAGGACTCATGTCGGATAATTGGGAAGAAGAGTGGAATTGTTTGGGAACATTAAGAATCTGTCTACCAAAAGATTGAGGCACTTTTAACGATCCACGGCAGTGTCTGAAGAAAAACTTTGCTACTTTAGAGAATTTTATACAGTCTAAACAAAAACAATTCCTCTATCATACTTTACAGTTGGTATTAAAGCTTGAATTGCCATCGTTGCTGAGAATGGCATTTTTAAGCCACTTGCAAAAAATTGTTTGCTATTTTCTTTTTGTAAACTTTTGCTGCAGAGCCACCATGGAAACAAAAAAAATACGATGATACTTGCACATTGAACTTAAAGACATACTCCTTAATCTAGGAAAGATATTGGGCTAATTTTTTAAAGTTCTATTTTTTTTTTTTTGGATGAAAGTCAACTCAAATATATGCAGCAGCCTTTTATAAACTGTTTCCAATATTTTTATATAACTGCACTAAAATCCTGAAAAACTTCAGGCGATAACTGTACGGCATATAATTACTTGTGAAGCCATTATCAAAAACTTAATACTTTTGGTATGTCTGGAACGATCTGGCTCGAAGATTCCTTTCTGCGACCTCTATGTGAAAATCTTCTTAATTTCTGATTTTAACAAAAATGTTACGCCATATTTTTATAGCAAAAAAAGTACCAACTTGAATCTGAAAAATGTTTTATAATCCAAATTGTCACGTCTTTGGTAACACATCTGCTGACCATGTGGCCTTGGACAGAAAGAAGTCCTTCATTGCCGCTCATATAAAAACTCTATATGAACATTTAAGTAACCGACTCGATTTCATTTTTGTTTATCTTTATTCATATTCTGATGTAAAAAAAAGAAAATTCCAATAAAAATGGTCATTCTCAGGATTTTAATTTTTACTACAAATATGCAGTAAATTGAAATGACACTGATGATGTTGTAAATTCAATGGTCTCCCAAACACAAACAACTTTATGGCTTTAGAGCGTCATCTAAGAAAGTGAGCAAAGAAGTCAACAAAACAACCAACATTCACTTCACTTGCAAAAACTCATAAAACTGCTTTTTACTTTAAATGCCGCCATCATGATGCTGATGGTCGTTTCTTTTGATGCAATTTCCGCTGAAACACCTGATGACAGTTAATGATACATATTTCACTATCTACTGGCTTACAGGGTTTTGTTGTACTTTATTTTCTTTTTTCATTATAATGATTTTATTTTTAGCTTTGACACAATAAAATTAGATGATGATAATGTTCACTGGCTATATTTTGCATGGATGGTGGCATTTTTATGTTGACTTTTAAGCGACTTTAATGACTATAAAAATAGCTTTGCCAAATGATGATGCTCTGTTTTTTTAGTTTTTCTAATGCTCGCAAAAATGTATTTCTTTGTTATTTGCCACATTCAGCAAGATGTAAAATCTGTTATTTAGATACAGAATTTAGTTTTTCTTTCAAAATTATTTCTGTTTTTTAAATTTTATTTGTCGTTTACAAAACAAAACTTATTTTTTTTTAAGTTTTATTTGCTAAATTGGAAAGAATGTTTAAAGCGATGCAGAAAATGTGGTGTATAATTTTTCTCCGATTTATTTATTATTATTACAATTAACAATCAGTTTGTAAATAAATTAAAACTATTTGAATAAATAAATATAAAACAAAACTTAAAAATAATTTTTGTTTTCTCACCTCATCAAGACCTGCTCTACTAAGGAATCTAGTGTTGCCAAGTCTTCCCTATTCGGCAGGTGTTTGTCTATCTGCTTATATTTACTGTGACATAAACGGCACAATCCTTAAGAACATGTTTTATCATCCATTACAGGATATTGCGTAGAGCATAAGCGGTTTGTTTTTACAACAACTTCAAATCTATTATCACTCTCAGTACTTGCTCTAGTTTGCTTTACCACAGGCAATGAATTTAATCCAACTTAATTTAAATAAAAGTAATTAATCATCGTAACAAAGTTCCTCTTAAACAAATGCGCGGAAGATAGAACGTTAAGGCGTTTAATGATTTAAAATACTGTGTAAGACGAAGGCTTAGAATGACAGTGCTGCAAAAATTTAAAATTGTATAAGAGATACCTTAAGACTTCTTTGTTTGATTCATCTCTTTTTTGTACCATTAAGTTTTACTAATCCACAAAATAAAACCGTGGAAAATGCTGATTAAAACACATTAAATTACTTTACCGCGTTGATAACATTTTACACGTGATGACTTCACCGGCGAATGTTCTTATCCCATCCGTTGCTTTAATACTCGTATGCTTGCTGCCAAAAACAAATTATTGTGATTCTCCATACCGTTGTTTTATCATAAATTTCAAGAAGTTGTCTAAAGCATACACAAACTAAAGACTTAAGAAAAGTCCTTGATAACCACTTAATGCGTAGAAACTTCTTGGAATGTATTTATTGATCGCTAACAAGCGAAAATTATCTTGAGCGCGATAAAGCAAGGACAATGTAAACTCTAAGCGGCACTGTTTGTTTAAGTTTTCGTTCTCTTAAGATCCAGTTTTTCAAGCATTAAGTGTAAATAGTTTTCGGTGTGGTATGGACAAAAGAAATAAGTTTCTTCTGTCTTTATTACGTGATATAAAAATACAATTTCCTAATGAAACGTTTTCTGGTCCTGTTATCTTACCATTTAATATACAAGCAGAATAATCTAATCAGTTGCCCTTTCGTTAATATTACTACTTCTTGCAAAAAAGTGGTGAATAGTGAAAGTCTCTAAAGTTTTCCGATAATATAATAACTAATTCTTAAATAAGATAAAAATTTTAAATTCTAATAACTTTCAAATTGCACTTAAAACATTATCTTAATGTATTTCTGTTTGTTTGTTTTTTAAATCAAAAGAAAATAATTTAGAAACAAAACCGTTCATTCTTATTCTTTTGAATGTCAATCTCCTTAATGTTCGTTCGTTATTAATCCATACAAAGGGGCCTTACAAATCTGCCCTTTGCCAGTTCAATAAATTCTTTCATTATTATTTTTAAATATTTACAACAAGTATTAATACGATTTTCTGTTTTGACCAGGTGTAATATTTCAAAATACTATTCAAAGTCTTGTTCATTGTCATCGCAACACAAAACAAAAAAAAATTTTATATTTTTTGAAAAAGAACCCCTGTCAATTTTGACGAGTGTGAAGTTATTTTTGTCTTTTTCTCCTTTTTTTGGTGAAGAGTAAAATATAAAATAAAAATATTTCAAGTATATGATCGATTTTAATTTGCATAGATCTTTTTGTTGTTGTTGTAAGTGTGTATTATTTTTGTATTTATGTAGCATATTGTTTTGTCCTCTGTCAACTTTAATTCAATTTTAAGGATTCAAATTTCATACAACTTCAAAAAAAAATAATAATAATAAATAGACTCAACAGCTCTGGTGGACAAATCACGACTACTGTCTGAACTCAATATGCAAAATTACAAAAAAAAAAAAAAAAAAAAAAAAAAATTTAAGGGTTGATTTAAATGCAAACGTATGTGTTTTCAATTCGTTTTGTATACAGCAAAGAGCAAAACCCCTCTGGATTTGTTACATTTTGTTGCATGTTTTTGTGAAGTGTATTAAATGTATAAAATTTCATTGTTTTGACATAAAAGACATGTGCGCTCGTGCTCATGCGCGCAATACTTGAAATGTGACGATACAATTTATATTTCGACGAGTGCTACACTTACCAATTCATCCAAAAGCCAATTTTAATCAACTGCAGTGCCAGAATTGTTGAAATGTAAAAATAATAAAAAAAATTATATTTCATTTTAATGAAGTGGCAGCGTTATTGTCTGGAACTGTTATCCGTTTGAATGCTCATTATTTTTATGGGGTATTGTTTCGGCAAATTTAAATAAATGTAGCACACAATTTTGTTCAGCCTTCAATATTTTAAAACCTTTTATTACTTTTTAATGTTGTAACTGGTCTTCTGGTAAATAAAGAAAGCAGGACTCATCTTTTCTAATTTTTCCTGGCAAGTCGCGTGCTATTTAACAAAAGATGATATTCTGTTATGCAATCAAAGATGAGTTTCAGGTTTTACACTTTTAATTC
Organism: Cistogaster globosa; assembly: GCA_937654795.1. Taxonomy (NCBI): domain Eukaryota; kingdom Metazoa; phylum Arthropoda; class Insecta; order Diptera; family Tachinidae; genus Cistogaster; species Cistogaster globosa. The sequence continues at coordinate 83,619,780 of OW569404.1, read as the reverse complement.
TGTTTCATTAGAATAAAGTAATTTATGCAGCTTAAAAAAAATAAATAGATTTGAAAAATTAATATTTTCTTTTTAATTTTCCCGTTTGATTCTTTTCGTTTTGTTACCTAAATGAATAAACGACATTTATTATATGAACGATATGTATGAGCTTATTGTTCGCGGCGTTACCGGATCTGCTCTTTTAGGGCGCCACCATTCGAACACAATATATCAAGACTCTAAGCAAAAGTTCACAAGGGAAGAAAATGTCTTTAAAACCGTACTTGCAGTAGCGGGAGAATAACAAAAAGAAGTCAAATGTCTTAGATCCGAATTTCAAAATCTGGAATAGAAATTTTACTCTCTAGACAGTGATCGCTGAGTTCAATTTCATTGAAACAGGTTCAGCATTATGCAAATGCCTTTTTTATTCATTAACTTGGTTTTTGTTAAAGTGACTTACGCCACTTTCAAAATAAACAGCGTAAATACGATCTCTGTACTACTTTGTGTTGACTCGAAAGTTTGCATTTGGAGGACCAAACGAATTTTAAAATTGATATTCTGAGTTACTTCTGCTCTGCACAGTACTGATTGAAATGCTTTAAACTTTTTATGTAATTTTTATTCATTTTTTTTGTCATTCTGTTTCGAATCTGTGTTGTTTTCCCTGAAATGCGTGTAATTAATTTCATATGCTTGCAAGTCGTCGTTTTCGCCAACAAAAAAGCGTGAATGCTTTTCAAATAAAATGCGAGGGGATGTACAAAAAAGGGATTGTAGTTAGTGGTTTGTTTTTCTTTCTAGTTTTATTGTTGTTGTTGGTTTGTTATGTGACTTTTAGCAGAATTCAGTTTGTTTTAAATTAACACCTTTGGAAATGTTTACATTTCAAAATACAAACGTTTTTCAGCTTTGTTTGATTGTTTTTGTTATTTTAGGTGCTCTTTGCTAAACCGAATCTATATGTATTTGTATATATGTGTCTGTGATTGTGTGGCATGGCTGGTTGAGTATTTATTTCTTTTGCCTAGTTTGCTACCACTGAGCGAACATACCTTTTTTGTTTTGTTTTTATTTTAATATCAGTTTTCCCATTTTCATTCAGACTCGTTCTTTTATGCAGCCATATGTATTGTGTCTCCTTTGATACTCACTCGTATCCCTTTTCATCAGTTTTGTACAAAATCAACATTTGTGGCAAGTGTTTGCCTTCCTCAATTCGATTTTACAATTGTTGTTTATTTTCTTGTTGTTGTAGTTATTACTTTGTTCCTTTGGATACACGTTTTTTTGTTGTTGCTTGCTCTTTCGAACTGTTTTGTTTTAATTTTCAAATATTATTTCATCATCTTGCAACAACATTATCAGCCATATTACGATTTTAATACTCTATCTCTCTGTCTATTGTTGACTTTAGTTCATCGGATTTATTAACTTTTAAACTTTTTATACCAAAAGTTGTTCATTTCATCGGATTAGAAAATTAAATGCAAATATTTGATTATCGTAGGCAAAGAAATGAGTTCAAGTATGAGTTTGAAGGATGAACAATATGAGTATTTCACTGTTCTGCATAAATATTGTTTCTATGTGATTGAATAACTTTTTGTTTGTTGTAACTAAAAATTAAGTTTTCATAAAATTAAAAATACATGAAAATAATTTGGATTGTAGAAATAATTCATACTGCACCAATAAATGTTGATAGTGAATGAAACGCGAGAGTATGTAAATTTGCATTAAAAAATCATAAAAAAGCACTAGGAAATTGCAAAAAGTACACTTTTGAAAACTTTCTACTTGCAATAGATGACTGGTAAAATTCAGTTTTCTTATTTATTTTGCCAACCGAATTATTCAGATAATTTTACAATAATATTAAATTAAATTTAACATCTTCAATGCATTAGAACTTGGAAACAACTGCAGTGGGTTAATGAATTTTAACATGAAATAATGAAAGCTTTGCAGTACTTTTTGTTGTGGTAAAAGCTTTAAAATTAAAAATAAATAGTTATAAAGACATCCGAGATGAAAGGCAAGATTAAATCCACAATAATAAATAAGATGGTGTTATAGGGTACGTTCCAGGCACTGCAACAGCAACGCTATACGCATATGCTATAGTCCATTTCTGTTAGTGTTGAGTTGTAAAACTATTACTATTACCTCCACCCATATCGAACTATAGTTATAGCTTCAAATTATTTTTATATTAGAAAAAAGTATGGTTTGAATAGAAAAAAAAAATAATATTAAACGATTTTACTGCAACCACAACCATGATATGTGCTTCTGTTATGGTTACTAAAATCAAAGTTTTCCTTTCCGTGTGAGCTTTACTAAGAATTACATTTTTTATCTTTAGCTGCTACGATAAGTAAGAGGGACTTCACTAGATAAGTGTATTAAAATTAAGTAACAAATCTTTTAAGATCTAAACCCTTTCATACTAATATTAATTAAAAATAAGACCGGAAGTCAAACAAAGTCTTACACAGTTTATTAAAAAAAATAAACAAACTCGTAAATATATTTTTGGATAAAAACAATTTTCATGGTGAACAAAAAATAAAATGGACAATTTAAACAAAACATTAACAAACTCAATTAAAACATTATTAAAATTTCAGTTAGAATCGAACAAATGTTTGTAAAAGTAAAAATATTCATATTTTTTCCTGTGTAAACTTTTTAAAATCACAAATTTAAGTGAATGTGTTTTTTGCTGCTTGAGTTATTTCAGAGATTTTGGTTTTTATGCTATTGTTGTTTGTTTTTTTGTATTAAAAAAGCTCTGGAAAAATTTTAATTTTTCTGGTTCTTAATTTTGTAAACTAATTTTTAAAAAAAAATTACAATTAATCGCTTATAATCCGATTGATCTTTAACCTTGACATATTAGTTAACCGATTAAATTTAAATGACTGATTTGCTTTTATAATTATGCCAGCACCCAGTAGATTTTAGGTGCCATTTTCGAAACGTTGTGGCAAAACTTAGACTATTGGCAACATAAAGAAATATTAAAAGACGTTCACTTTTAAGTTTTCCACTTCGAAATTAATAGAAATTATTACCAGAAAGTTGATTTCATATACGAACTGCTTAGCTGCAAATTTATATGCAATCTTCGCTGTCCAATCTACCACAAATGGCTGAAATTAAAAACACAAAAACACTTGTCATCAGCAAGTCTTTCCTAGAGCGTTCACAGTAAAAATTTTATCTCCAGTTCCACACAAGATAGAAATTTGCTAAAATTTTATCATTAAGTGAAGTGCTAACCAAACTCTAATTAGTCGTTGATTTCTAGTTGGTTTTTTTTTGGGAGTTGCAACCTTCTTAAACTTTAATCTTAAGGCGGCTATACAGAAATTGAGATGAATGTATGTTCATGTTAATATAATTAATTAAATTGAAAAACTATTTATTTGCAACATATGTGTGGCAGTAATAACACGTCGTTAGGGTTTAATCTTTTGTAGTAAAACTTGTGTTTCCAGGCTCTTAAAACATCAAATGTATTCCAATAATAATTGTTTTGGACAATAATTGTCAACTTACTGCATTCAACCCTTCCTTTTTTCTTTTATTCTTTTCTATTTATTTCTATTTGGTTTGGTTTACTGTGTCTTAACATCGCTTCAAGAAAAAAAATTAATACACCGAAAGAAATTTGTTTTCATAATTTATTTTAATTTAGTTTATATGTTGAGTTTCTTTTCTCTTTGGAAATTTATAGCATCTGTTTGGTGTAAAATTTTAATACACATTAATACGTTCTATATTTTCAAGGTTTTAATTTTTTTGAGTGTATTAAACTAAAAATAAATCAGAAGGACTTGTTACTGGTTCGCAGCATCACGGACAAGGTGTTTTAGTTCCCAAAACTTCATCATAAACATTATCATTGTCATTATAAACAGATCTAATTTTACTTCCACCAAAACTGTTAAACCAGAATAAATCGTAGTAAATGCTGCACAAGTTCACATGCACACAAACACACACACTATCACAAACATGTTAATATAACTCCATCAAGCAAGTAGAAACATTTAACAGGGATTATTACAACGTTTTGAACATTCATGAGTATGTGTTGAAGAGAATAGAAAAACAAAATAAAGAAATATATTTAAGTGCGAGTGAATAAATCTGTTTTGATTTTAATCCTCATTATTCACCGACTGCACATTTAAACACAATTTATTTGTACTCGTATGTATTGACGTGTTTCTTTTTAGTTATTGTTGTGTCTTTTAATACTTTTGTTTGAAAGCCATTGTTAACTATTGCCGCTGTTTTTGCTGTTGTTGACTAAGCTTGTCTTCTTGATCGTTTGTCGGCATATCAAATATAATAAATATTGAATTTATTAAAATGTTAAATAAAAAATGTTTGTTCTCATTTGTTCGCTATTGCTCCGGGTGTTAAAGTTCACTGCGCATTTGCTTGTCTTTAAACTACATACATCAATATATGAATGAATATATGAATGGATATGAATATATGAATGGCTACCCACCATTGCTGAATATAAGTTGTTTTAAAACAAAATAAAAAATCTAGCGTAAAATACGTAATCTTTGATTTAAAATCGTTGCACAGTTGTTTAGTAAAAAATTGAATTAAAGTTAGTTTTTATTTTTTAGAATTGATAAAAAAAAAAACGAATTATTTACCTACAAAATAAAAAGGCAGTGTAGAACCTACAGAATAAGTTGTAAATTGGTCCACTGATCTCCGCCAAATTATATTTCGTACTTTCACACAACTAAAACATAAATACTCTACAACGTTTTACAACAACGAGTTCCCTGTGCTATCCCCACATACAGAAAAACACACAAAAGCTATGCAATAGCTTTTTATTAATTGTTGCTGCAGATTTTTTTGATTAGTTCATGTCCACACTTAATAAAAACAAGCATAAAATAAGCTTGGTGTAATAGTACAGTAGACGGCATAAGTTTTTTGACAAAATAAAAATCGTGTAAATTAATTTGTAAATTATTTTGTAATTTCACACTAAACAAAACAAAAGATAAAAGTTAGTGAAATACATATCCTCTTTGGCTTCAATAACTTTTTGAAGGCGTTTTGGTACTGAATCAACTAAATTTGAAGAATCTTTTGAGATATCTCTTCTCAAATGGCAGTGACTTAAAAATTGTCTCTTCTCTGGTTTTATTTAACGAAACTGTTCTTTTGCGTTCCAAAAAAAACACGTTTTCTATAATATTTAAATCAGGACTCTGAGGTGGCCAGTCTAAAGTAATAACACCAACATTATTCCAAAACTTATTAACCTTCCGGACTTTACGGGGCATTTTCCTGTTACAGTGTAATTGATTACCTAATAAGCCCTTCATCAGAAGGAAAGGCATTTTCATTTAGCGTAAACAAATATTGATTTTGGTTCATCGTGCCGGCGACAGGATCTACGTCACCCATCCCATTATACGCAACACATCCCTTGAACATGACAAAGCCTCCACCTTTGACACTGTTACAAAAATTGTATTTTTGTATGAGTTATACTTAAAGTAACTTTCATTTGTCCATAGAACGCTTTTCCAGAACTCCGTTAGCTTGTGCAGATGTTCCTTTGCAAGTCTAGAACTTTATTTGTCTTAAAATTTCCTTCCTTTAAACGTCATATAACAGTGCGCTCACTGACTGGTTTCTTGGCCGTCAAGTTCTATTGATCTGCAGCAGTGTGAGGCTGCTGAAAACAATTTTTTGAAAATTATTGTATGAGGACTCGGTTGTAGTGTGCGTTATTTTACGTTTTTGCACCTGATCTCGTTACAAATTTTACGTCGTTATACTTTTTAAACTTATTAATTTGAGAGTGCACAGTTTGACGCGGTACATTAATCTCCTTTGCAATGTCTTTAATGCTGTTACATCGTTAATCTTTGCTTCTATCGAAGATCTGGAATCCAATGTTTTATAAAGCCTTATAATCAAGTCTTATTTTTTTATAAATGTTTAATAACAGTTGAACTTTGATAGAAAAGTTGTTCACCTTTAACGTGCTCCAAAATGCAAAAAAAAGCCGCAAAAACACCGTCAAAATATTTATGCCACGCAAAAATTTGTTATTCCATAAATTATTATCAGCAGTAAGAAAATGCAAAAGAAATCAATATACATTTTCCCATTAGAGGAGCTAAAAATAGATTCTTTGCTTTGTGCATAATTTTCGCTTCGGTATTTGACGGCACTAAACTTAGATAGGTTGAACAGTCAGGAAATGTTCCGTCAAAATACTTATGCCGACTAGTGTATTTAAGCAAAACTTTGAGTCTCAAAGTGTTATATGTTGGTTTTTAGTATTGTATTCAAAGATTGGCTTTCATTTCACAAAAAATCTTTTTATTCAGGGTTATTTCTTAAAATTACTTTCTTGACTATGGTTGATCATGCTTTAATTTTTTGCGCACTTAAGATTTTATATAATTAAAATTCAAATTTTTAATTAAAGTTCTAGTGCTACCTTGTTTCAATATCATGGATTGAACTTAAAATTTATGGCATATTTCCCAATATAATAAATTATTCCTTTTTTTGTGAACAATTTTTAAATGAAAATTTATATATAATTTATTTATTTATTATATATTTAGTTAATTATTTTTACTTCCAAGTTTTATTCCTTTAAATTTAGAAAAATTAAATTTATAATTTAACTTTCTTTTTGTGCAACAATATATAAACTTGCCTGGAATATAATTTTAGCTTGGTAATATTGTGTGTAAGTGTATGCGTGTTTGTGAGTCCTTATTGTTTTTTTTTTCTTTCTTTGCATTTATTATAAGGAATTGTTTACATAACAGATACATTTACGTGAGTAATGGATGCTTTTTAGGTTTTATTTATTATTTTATTACTAATGTTGTACGTTTTTTCTTCTTTTTGTTGTTACTTTGTCCTTTTATGCCACAAACTAAACAAATGTTGACCACTTTCCTAAATGTTCAATATTAAAAAATAAACTAAGGAAAGGGAAAAAGAGGAAGAATATAAAAGGGGTCAAAAACTGAAAGCTCTTAATTCATACAATAACACATTTATGGAATTGTTCAAACAAGGATTTTTCTAAAGCGTTCAAGTGACTTTTTCTTTTTAACTCTATTGTCATTATTTCGAATCCATCACTCATGTAGTCATAATAACTCACAATAGCCCCAAACTACAAAAAAGAGGCTACACATTTGAAGTGATTTCATTCGCATGGCTTAAGATCTTATTTACACTACGAATACATACATGCACACATATATCTACAACAAACAACATTAAATGTAATTTATTAACACATAATTACATACGTACGTGATGTTATTCATGTTAATACACAAACAAAACATCTGATTTAAAGTGTCCTTATTTTTCACACATAAGCCGACCCCTTCTATCCGTAGTAGAGAGAAACAACATGGGTCCTGCGATCCAAATTATTTCAACGAGTTAACTGTTTGACAGACTGGTCTTTAACGTGCAGAGCTGTATAATAAGAACTGATATTTAATGATAAAAACCCTCCTTTCTGGGAAAAATTTTGGTTTTTTATCAGTTCTTATTTTAAAGCAGCTGTCAAAGATATCGTGAAAATTAAACTGTCGAAATGCTTACTAATCAAATCATTCTAGATTTTACGATTGTCGAACTTGTAGAAATTTTAGAAACTATCGAAATTCCGACTTTCGCCATCGTTTTAGTAGGCAACTTTTTCTTCGCTCCGTGAAAAAGTTAATCGTGAGTGGAGTCTTTTGAACTGCTATCCAGTCATAGATCGGTATAAAGTAAAGAAACTCTAACTGCCATAGCGGTCAGTTATGAAGAATGCCTAGAAATTACATTACATGGTCCGTAATTTATTAAAAAAATTATCTAGCACTAGCCAAATTACTTCTCAGCTGCTAACAAAATTGCCATGAATATAGCTGTCACAATTAACAAATATGAAACTATTGTTACCTTGGTCGCATACTTCTCGTCCAAAAATGCACCGAGAGAGCCAGAGAAGTCACTGATACTATTAGTAGCATGCATTGTTCCACATATTATGATATAAATAAAGCTCAAATATTGAGTCAAGGTCAAATTTATATTTCTCACAGCTCTGCTCTTCATTAAATTTATTAAATATTGTTTTTTACTTTTTATTGATTATTGATTACAAACATTTTGAAAAATTGTAAAAAGGTGCAAAATAAACTGCTACGGGCGATAATATAATTGCTCAAAGTCCAAAAAAATAACTCTGAAATAAAAAATAATCGTTAAGTAAAATTGAAGGATCAAAACAAAGAATCGCCTTAATATTTAGCATTTGTGACCCTCTCTGGTCAGAGAGAACCTTTGCCATGAATCTAAAGTAGCACAAATATAATTTTTTTAGAAAATAAAACCTTCGATATTTGCAAATATTCAGGACATCGCTGTAAATAATAAGTTAATAATTAATTGTTTGAATTAATGAAAGTTAGTTATTTGCTTAACATTTTGTGTTTTGCAAACACTATTATTTTTTAACAACTTTTGTAGTTGTAAAATAATAAATTTTAATTTCGTTATAGACTTAAAACGTATAATAAAATGTGACTGTCATTACGAAATCATTTCTAATCATATAAACTCAAAATCTCAAATATTTATAAATATTTTCACTTATTTAAAAAATATTTATTAAATATTTTATTTAAAAAATATTTACAAATATCACACAGTGTAAGAACGAAAGAAAAATGTATGTCCAAAACCTTATAAATAATTTGGCGGTTAAATGGGTTATTTCCAGTGTGACCAGGTAAAATTTTCAAAAAGTGGAAAAAGAGAGAATTAAAAAAAAGTGACACCAAAAAGAGCATTTAAAAAACGTGACGTCGCAAAGGGGATTTATCGGAAAACTTGACCATTTTATTTATTAACAGTGTTTATGAACAAAATCTTTAATTCATAAAACGTATATTTACATATATAAGCAAATATACATACATATACAGATTATAGAAAAAACTAAAAAATAAATAGGATATGTAACACTTTTTTCACTTTCAGTTTTTCACTTTTTTCAGATTTTCATGGTACATTAATTTTTGTTTTATACGAGGGCTGCTATATATATTTCTGGCCTGGCAACACTGAGTGCTGCCAAGTGCAATCTGACATTTTCATTGGAAAGTTTGTCATTTTTAAGCATAATCGTACTCAAAACGTTTTGACGTACGACCATTATTTGTGTTGTTTACAGTGACTTGAAAAAATTAATATAGAAAAAAATGGAATTAACTCGTGAACATTTTCGTGCCAACATTTTTCACAACTTTCGCCGTGGATTATCACGACAAGAGTGCATTGATGAACTTAAATCTTTGTATAGCGATGAAGCACCATCCTATATCACTGTGAAAAATTGGTATAATGAATTTAATCGTAGCCGAAGCTCGCTTAAAGACCAATTCCGTGAAGGTCGTCCAAAAACGGCTGTTGTGCCAGAGAACATTGATGCCGTGCGTGAACTCATAATGCAAGATCGACATGCGACATACCGAGAGATAGAGACATCTTTGGACATTTCTTCCACCAGCATACATTCGATACTGCATGAACACCTGGTCATAAAAAAGGTTTGTTCTCGTTGGATCCCGCACAATTTGAAAGTCGCTCAAAAAAAGGCTCGTGTCGATTGGTGCAAAGAAATGTTGCAAAAATACGCGGTGCTTCAAAAGACGTTTATAAGATCGTCACAGGTGACGAATCATGGATCTATGCGTATGAACCCGAAACGAAACAACATTCGACCGTGTGAGTCTTCAAAGACGAGCGAAATCCAACGAAAGTTGTTCGTGGAAGAAGCACTTCGAAGCAAATGGTCGCCTGTTTCTTCGGCAAAACAGGTCATGTGGCGACTGTTCCGCTTGAGCAACGTAGGACGGTCACTTCTGATTGGTACACTACAATTTGTTTGCCTGAAGTCATCGGAAAAATTCGAAAAACCAACAAGAGAAGACGAATCATTGTTCACCATGACAATGCGAGCTCTCACACATTGGCTCAAACCAGAGCGTTTTTGACCGGCCAAAACGTGGAATTACTGGGTCATCCGCCGTACAGCCCTGACTTGGCACCTAATGACTTCTTCTTGTTTCCGCACATCAAGAAAAAATGCGTGGTCAACGATTTTCGGCGCCAGAAGAAGCTGTTGAAGTGTTCAAAAACCATGTTTTAGAGGTGTCTCAATCGGAGTGGAAAAAGTGCTTCGACAACTGGTTTAAGCGCATGCAAAAGTGTATAGATCATGTTGGAGAATACTTTAAAAAACAATAAAACCATTTTTGATTATAAATATTCGCGTTTTCACTATTAGGCCAGAAATATATAGAGCAGCCTTCGCATATGCACTAAGTTACAAAATAAAATTATTCTTTAAACTGTACATCTGCCCTCAGAGTCCAATCTTCCAGATCAGCATCCAATAAATTCAACTCTCAAAGCATAGATTCGCAAGTATTTATGTTCAACCTATTGTATGATTTGTTTTTCATTAGTGCTAGCTTTAAAAAATACGCTCAGCAGATAACTACTGTGTGGTAAAGTGGAAATGTATGTGCAAAAGTTACATAAGTTTAAAAATATATTCTCCTCTAACCTATTACTTTAATTCTGTAATAAAAGCTTCTGGATCAGTTATTACATAACTAAGCTCTGAAACGAGCTCAAAGTAAGTTATGTTTTTATTAGACTTTTAAGTACTGGAACCAAATACGTTGGTAAATTCAGCCTTTATTCTTAATGTTAATTCTTGAAACTAGTTCTCCTCACAATATTTGATAAAAAATTAATATTTTGCCTTTAGTATCAATAAAAAAAATCGAAAGTCCTTCAGTACTTACCTCAATTTCAGGTTCATGACCGTGTATTATGTAATCGGAAAATTCACTAGGTGCAGAGAGTTAAGCTATATTACTATAAATAATAAACCGTTAAAATGTTTAGTGATTTTATCGATAAAAAAATTTATGTCTTTCAACAAAAAAAAAAAAATTTTAATTTTTTATTTTAAAATTGACGTTTTAAATTACAACTTAACTAATTTAACATCTGAAAATTAATTTAACGATTCAAATTTTTTCTAATAAATAAAAACAAGGCAGCACTTAAAAAATAACAATATAAAAATAAAACAGAAAGAGTTGATTTCTAATTTTAATTTCGTTTTGGCTTTATTTTTGTACCATTTTTAAAATAAATACGTTAAATTTCTTATTTTTATTTTTGTTTTGAGTAGTCAATTTTAAAAAGTTTGTTTATTTCTTTCTTGCAATCATATAACAATACTATGAATAAAAACTTAAGTGTCATATGGCCTTTAACAATATCCTTAACGTACAAAATATTAAGAAAATCTATATTTTCTATTTTTCAGTTATTTATATATTCTTTTTTTTTTACAAAATTTTTAGACAATTCGAATAAAAAGTTTTTGTTAAATTTTGTCACTTTGAAATTTTTTGTTTAATTTGTTCATGCTTTAAGGAATAAATACCTGCAATTTTAAATATGTAAATGTTTTTTATATTGCTGCAAAACTGACCATTGCTCTAATGTTCTTCTTGCAACAGACTTAAAAGACAACCATCTAGTGTCGCTAAATTTTAAAAGCTTGTGTTCTAGAATATCAAAAATTTTTTGTAATCCTTTAAATTCAGGCTTCCTTTTTGAACTTTTACAGTATTTATAAATTTTTTTAGGAAGTAGTTCAACTTCCTCCGGAATACATGATAAAGATTAACTGTTTATGAAATTTAAAAAATGGCAAACGCAGCCAATATGAAATAAATATGGTAATTTTTTCTTTAGTAGTACAGTAGAAGGATTGTCCGTTGCAACCATTGTTTGGTTGCAATAACCGAAAAAAATTGTTGATGGTTTTGTCTCTACATTTACCAAATTGCCTTACCACTACAACAAAACACTTTTCCGTAGCAATGTCCGTAGTTTCATCTATAACGAGGTTAACATTTTGCTCTTTCATGAGAAAGCTCTCGATTTCTTTTGGCTTAGTAAGTCAACAAGATACCTGATATAAAAATTAACTTATTACTGGCAAATAACATCAATAATTTAAAGTAACTATAGATACGAAGCACTTATGATCATATAATTAATTACCCATATGGTTGACCAAAGATTGTTTATATGAACATATTTTTACATAAAAAAAGCTCATGCCTAGTGGTAAATAAAAGTTTTTAAAAATTGAAAATAAATCAAAACGTGCCATGTAACAAGAAAGGTGTAAAAAAGGGTAAAATATATCAAAATGTGGCAAATTTAGTTCTTTTTAAAAAGGGGCAAGCATTCAAAAAAGTAGCAAGGAGCTACTTTGTAGCAATACCGGCCAAGCTAGTTATTCCTGATTTCATTTAAGATGATTGCTCCTTTGCAGATAACTTTTCCTGGGGTTCATAGTAACCGCTCTAATCAATGTACGATTTTATATGTTTGCTTCTTTTTATGCTTCTAACCTCGCTTACTTTTCTCAAAAACTGTTTGCAAGATAATTAATTTAAAGAAAATTCCACTTGACCTTCTTTAACCTGAGTAATTGCTTAATTGTACCGACATCTCGTCTTGTAAAGACAGTATCCTTTGAGCTGATCACTTCTTATATCATGTTAAATACCCCACTACTATTTTGCAAAGTTCTTAGAAACGTCTGCATTGCAAAATCATTCTTGTCAGTCGACTCTTATATCTTAAAAATATTTTTATGCTGAAAGGCAAATCAGGAGAAATAAGTATAGACGGTTACAATTCAAAAACTCTTTTTGTTTTCATTAGGGTAACATAATTGCTGGTCGAGTATGGTCAAACGGAGCACTTCTAGTATCGATGGCCTGTCAAAATTGTATTGTATGAATTTTGTTTTTTATTTCACAGGTTCTATCGGCAGAATCTTACTTAATAAAAGGGGTGACCATTTGAATTCTTATAGCACGTTGTAGATGACCGTTAACGCTAGTAGATGTTTGCAATTAATTCGTTTAATTCATCCTTCTGTTTCCTGGGGTAATAGCAGCCTCCGGTGACAGCTTACGTTTACTTTTAGCGTTAACTCTGACTCTAGCATTAATTTATTTAGTCGTGTAGATACCCATGACTGATGACAGTATAAAGAATGTCAAACGCTTTTTAAATCTTGGCTATTTCGCAAACTTCACATATCGCAGGATTGGTTTATGTTAAAAATATTTTTTCTTTTAAACTGATAATTTCTGTTCTTTCTTGCCAAAAAGAAAAAAAATGCTGTTAAAACTTTTTTAACTTAAAATATATTTTAACTTCATAAAGTGTTGAAGTGTTAAATTTGTTACAAGTGAAACATGTTACTGATAACTGATGTGTGTTTATTATATCAAGTTAACTGTTATTGCAAAGTAAACTCATCAGAACCACCAAAAATTTTTTTTGTTTTCCTGTAAACTTCCTTTCCATAGCTAAATATCACAAACATTCACTAAAACTTTCCTAAACACTCAAATATAAAAGAAGCAAATTTAGAAATAAAGTAACTTTCTTCACATAAACTCTCGCATGTTAGTAAATAGACAGATATTTCTGCATTCTCTACTTGTGTTTACGTTCTGTCCTTTTCATTGGACGCAATCACATAAATGTTGAAATTCAAATGTAGACATTTAAAAGCAAATACAACAAACAATAACAATGAAAATGCTGACATATGCAGCATTTAAGTTTATGTCACATACGAGTACTTCTTGCACCCACATGTTGTTAATCGCTTCTCTTACAGCAACAAGGATGTATCAAAATTATCTGCTGCTAAGTTATCATAAACGTTAGATATTTGTAAATGTTTCCGTAAGAAAAGCAAAATAATACAAAACAAAAAAAAAGCAGTTATACATGTAGATCCCAAAAACATACAGCTCTTCATCATCTTCATCAATCCAAACAGCGGACACAACTTGAACCACATAATTGTCGTTTTGATGGTTGATGGTAGTTTGTGTCCAGTTTGTCCAGTAGGAATAATTTTTGTGAATGTAATGTTTGTTGTCCTGTTTAAATGTTTGTTTTACAACATTTAGTATTTAGTGTCAATATCACGGATGTCTAAGAGGTTTCCTTTTTTAAATCTCTCCCTTTTATGTGATATTTAAGCATCTCTTTTGACTAACTATATTGGGGAATACATTATGTTGATGACATCGTAAAGTGAGATGTGTTTACTCAACCAAACAAAAAAAAATAAAAAAAAAAAAAATAAAAATAAAAAATAAACCCTTAAAATAAAAATAAAGTGTAAATTAACACTTTGGTTAACTATGAAAACAAGTTGGTGGGTCTGTTCAATTGTGTGTTACTGATTCTGCTTCTTCTTCTTCTTTTTCCTAAATATTAAACAAAGTTAATATTAGAGTGGTAAAAAAGATACTTTTTGCGAAAAAAAAGATAAAAACACTAAACTACGACGACTTTATAATCTATAAATTTTTATAACAGTGTTCTAAAGAGAAGTGTTTTTTCTTTTTTAATAGGATGAACATAAAAGGTTTAACATATTTAATGAAAATCTGCTTTCAGTTTTTTTCCATCACGTGCCGATTTTTTTTAAGACGACCTATAAGAGGCGATCTCATAAAGATGCAGTCACACTAGCACATTTCACCATAACTTGAGAGTACGTTTTCAAATGTTTAGTTAAAAAAAAATTAAATCGATCTCAAGCTTTTTGATCTTATTCTTATTTAAGTCCAACTTGAGTAAAAAAAAATTATTTCAAATAATAATAATTTTAAAGCGTTTTGTTTAGTTTACGTTGTCAAAATGTAAAATATTTCCGGATGGAAGGAAAAATGGAAGAGGCTTGGAAAAACAAGAAATCAAGAGGAAGAAGTAATGCTGAGGTGTTCATCATATGTAATCTATTATATTCTTATGAGTATCCATTGAAATTATATCTTAAATAATGTTTTATATCCAAATATAAAGTTTTTTATTTAATTCACAATAATATTTTCTGGTGACTGCCTTCTTTCTCGAATCATTTTTTAAAATACTTACGAGTACCAAATTCATTTCGTCATTTCAATTGAATTTGAGATAATACTCACAACCGACAAAATTCGATTGGCAACAAATTCGGTTGTCACAACGAATCTCTTTTCTCTGTGTACAAATTAGGTTTTTGATACTTTTAAGGTTTAAAAGTTAAAGAAGTGGCTCCATCGAAAATATTTTAATTGAATGGGAACTATAATTTTTGATATTATTTATTTATTTAAAAAATTAACGCAATCATTAGTAAAGTGATTCAAGGAAAATATTGAAAAAAATCAGCCTAAAACAAGAACTAAGATCATGGTGCTGTTTTAGCAAAGCGTATGCTAAAATTTGCTAGAGAGGTTGTAGCTGTGGTCTCCGAAGACGCTAGTCGACGCATTGTATTCAACCAATGGTAAGACCAATGACAGATTGGGGTCAGCACGACCTGGTACCTCGAGAGGAGAATTCCAAATTATTCACTGTTTCAATAGTAAATATTTGCTTAAACCGTCCGCTCTCTATATTTTCAAAAAGCCTATGCGACGGAATCTTATTTCTCTATTTGTATTAAACTGAGAATAACAGTATCCTCTTAGCCGCCCGTTTGCTTTTACATTGGGATGCTGGGATTCTCGTTTGCAGGTTGATGCACAAATTATTTCTGCTCAAATGGTTAATGTTTTGCCAAATTTTGCAAGCGAAATTGATTATTTTCCCGACCTTATGTTTTCGCCAACCCATCTTCTGTTTTGAAGTTTGTTCTATGTGTCCTTTATTTCACATCAATTTTTTTTAATTGTGTGTTTTGTACTCTGTTTCTTTTTATTTCTTCATCCTAAATCTGCTTCTGTTTTTATTTATTTAATTTTTTATTTATTCACCCTCTATTTTGCACCATTTAGCGTGATGGTTGTTGTTTCTCTTGCATCGTAAAACGAACACTTGAATTTAGTTCTTAAGTAAATATCAACTAAATACTCTTCTCAGAATGCCATGTTGCGCTGTCGTTGTTGTTAAAAAAATTAAAGGACAAAATTTAAAGAAAAGCTTTGAAAAAAGGATAACAAGGATGCCTAAAGTACAAATATTTTAACAAGTGTCAAATACACACGCTACTTTTGTTTAACACGCTTTTAAAAATACACACACACACACACTTACATACACTTTAAAAATGCATACACATAGTGGTACTCGTATGTGTTAAAATAACACGTTTCACATGTATGCGAGTATTTCATGTATTTTTAGTGTTGCAAAGGATTCCTGAGATATAAAAACTACACCATTTCCAGAAAGTTAAGCAAGAAAAATGATACTAAAGAATTCGCGAATGTTAATTTAATTTAATATTTACTGGCGATAAATCTGATTAACTTTATGTTACTTTTATTTACCTAAAAATTTCGATGTGGTTTTCTGCAAAGTGTTAAGTTTAAAATGATAGCTGCCGAATTGGGTGAATGGGTAAACTGAAATGGCACAGATTAATAATATAAAGTTCGAAGTCAAGGACCATTTGCAAATGAAAAAAATGCTAAATATTGAACAAAACATCCATATAAAATGGTTGTTTTGCGAGTAACAAAATCCAACATGGGGATATCACATGGTTTAGTAAATTAAAAAAAAAAGTATAAATGAATATACACGTGATCGAAAATATATAAACGTTCAATTTAAATAAGGTCAGGTGCCATTTATTCAAACGTGAAACACGACAATCTAATGGACCAAGTGGTCAGAAGAGGTCGAAAATGGCTACATATTCAAGGATAAGAAATATGTTTTTTTTATTCTACTTAAGTTAACTGAATGAAAGTAGATATCAAAAACAATTTAATTTACACTTCTTAAATTTTATTAAATTTCGGAAAAAATACTTACACAGCTATTTTTTTGTGATTTTTTTTTCAATTCTCTTTACAAGTTGCAGCGATATTAGTTATTTTAAACAAAATATAACCAAAAAATAATATATTTAGCTTTTTAAATTTTTTTTAATTGAAACATTTTGAAGCAGTAAGAAAATAAATGAAGGGCAAAAAATCACAATTTTTTTTAGAAAAATATACAGCAGCTAAACATCTCTCGGAAACAGTGTATTGTTTTTAATTTTAATTCTGCCTGCACTTTATTCTACATTCATTGTTTGAACTTGTTTTTTTTTTTCAAGATGCATTTGTTTTGCGTGTTTCAAGCAGAACTATTTGTTCTATTTATATAAATTTTTTCTCTATTCTATGCCAAGTGTTAAGGTTCTCGCAGTTCTTGAGATTTGTTTACATTTTTGTTGTTAAAGTTTTTTTTTGTTTTTGCTTTCTTTTCTGTGCTTTTGTTATGGATGTTGTCGTCACTGTTAATCTTTAACAAATGTCATAAAAACTTAATTTTTCTGATTTAAAAATAACTTTTTTTCTTCCTCCCAGAGCAATTTTCTATTTGTTGTGCGTTTGCATGAATTGTTGGTATTAACTCCTCGTTTAGAAGATGCCAGACAAGGATGCGGATTTTAAATTTAAATGTTATTATTTTCACTGACACGTATTATTTGAATTATTAAATTTAATATTTGTTTTAACAGTTTGAAATGAAGGAAAGTGAAGGTAAAAGAAAATAATAATAATAATATGTTTTTAATAAAAAAATAAAAATAATAATAAAAAACAACGTAAACGAATTAGAATTAAAAAAAAAGGAAAAATGGAATCATTTTTGTTTTTTTTTTTAATGTGGCATCAATTCTTTTTGTTTCGTTTATTTATACAGTAAAAAAATACTGTCTCCGTGGAAATGCGTGGAAGTAGTGGAATAAAAATTAGTAGAATAAATATTCTTGATAAAAAAAAACCCGACATCAAAACAAACTTAAAATCATATTTCTTTAGGACGGAAATTGTACATTAATTATATTCGAGAAAGATTGCGTCAGGATTTTTTATATGTCGTAGAACAAACTATTAATGCAAGTTAAACAAGAAAATTCAGCTCAATGGGATCAACCTTAATTTTTTACACTTTTTGCTGCTGACATAGTAAAACAAAATTTGTTTAAATTCTAAGTATTGAATATAACTGTTCAAAAGATTGGTCATATACATCAAACTACAACCATTAGAGCACCCTTTAATTTCTAACTTTCTAATTTTCAAAAGTCTGTAACGGTTTCAATAATTGGGCCATATAAGTCAAATTACATCAGTTATAGGTACACGTCTTAATTTCTAATTGCAAGTTTGCTATATGTTATAGCGGACTTAGAAATAAATGTTCTGTACAAATTTCAATCAACTGTCTACAACTGCTCAACAAATTGGTCATACACATCAGAGACAAGAATATTGCATATTCACTTTTATTGCTCATTCATATTCATTTAACTGCTCAAAAACATCAATGCACATGCTTGTATTTACCTCTCCATTCGCTTTGATTGTCTTTTTTCGCACTTCTTTCATTATTCCAACCCAAGTTAATCAACCATTTCATTCATGCCATCTGAAAACTTTAAAAACTGTTCAAAACTCTGGAACCTATTCATTGCTGACTATCAGATTTTATAGTATTTATCATGGTATTCATGGTATTCATGCATAAATAAAAGAAATAAGAAACGAAAATGAAAATCTTTGCTTGTACGAACAATAACCACAAGTTGTTCGTATGTACATACGCAGAAAATGAGTCTGTTGGAATATACACAGTGTTGCCAATTTTACTGATCTTGTGGTCGTTTAAACGTTTTTTTTTTAACAAGAAAGTATCATTGTTTCTTTTAGTTTTTCTATTGAGGTATTTTCAATATATGCGTTACGAGCATTAGCATAAATATAGAATATCCTTCTCATCTATGATGTAAATTATAATCTACACAATGATCAAAAAGTATGTATGTAAAAATATAAGAGTTTTGAGAGTAGAAAATGTATCAGGGCAGCACCATCGTATTTTCTAGAGTGACCTTCTTTTTGTTCTTCGCTATTTCTTTAGTGTACTTCTTCTAAATTTGCTGTATTTTAACGGTATTTTTATGAGTGTACTTTTCTTTTTATACTTTTCATTTATTTTCTACTCCTGAATCACACATACATATCTCTAACGAAAACGAAACACAATGTGATTTCCAATTGTTTTTTTTCTGATTTTATAAACACAAGAAATCCTACTACAAAAGAAAGCATTACGGACGAATTTAACCGGTATTTTTCCTGCTATGTGAAGGATGATATCAATTTCGATGTCTTGGACTTGAACCATCATACGCACTTATTTCTGAAACACAGTTGGAAAGTTGACAACACTCATCCTACGTACAATACTAAAATTCTCTTATGTGTTTTAATTTCGTTCTGGGTGCCCTTCATTCACAAGTATTCACAAATTATTTATGAATAAGACGCGGTATTCATGAATCTTTGTGAATAACTGATGACATTTAGGTAATACATGCATTACATATCATCATATTTCATCAAACGATCGCTGTGTGAATGTGTTTTCATTCGCTTCATTGGAGTAGTGTGTAGTTACGTTAACAACATTATTTTTGTGTGAACGTATTCAAAGCAATAAAAACAATGCAATTTCTTTTCTCTGATACACATCAAATAAGACAAAGTAGCAGACATTTTGTTTAATTTTTTAGTGTTTAAATGTTTGTTTACTTTTCCTATACACCCTCTAATTTCTAAATTCAGATTTTATTCTTGTTGTTATAGCGGACTTAGCAATACAGGTTCTTTGTAAATTTCAGATGTCTGCCTAAAACGGTTCAAAATTTTGGACACATACATAAAATTAAATTAACTATTTTAACACCCTTTAATTTCCAAACACAAATTTTATGCTTGTTATTATATAACGGACTTTACTATATTCTTTGTAAATTTCAACTATCTGGCTATAACAGTTCAAAAGTTGGGCCACATGCATCAAATTACGTTAATATTGGGGCACCGTTTAGTTTGTAATATTGAACGTTTATACTTTTAATTGTATTTGTCTTAGTAATTGACATCCAATATTTAAGCGTTTGACTACAACAGTTAAAAAGATAGGCGCATATAAGTCAATTTACGTCACCTACGAAGACACCCTTTAATTTTTAGTTTTATTTTTGTATAACATAAATGTAGTATGGGGACACCCTTTATATTTTTAAATTATAAACTGTTTTTAAAACGGGACCAAACCAATGTAAGCAAATCTATCAAATTACGAAAAAAAAAAAATCAAAATCGATTCAGAAATGACTGAATTCTGCAGGCAAAAACATATTAAAGAGCATTCAGTCGAATTGAAGTCGATTTTGAAGTTTATTAAAAATTAGCCGAAGTCACTATTTAATTGTCGAAAAATTTATCAACAAACTTAATGTCAGCAGTTCTTATTGTTAAATTATAATCAGAATTAGATTCTTATTATATGAATGCGAAGGTTTTTTCTGTTAAAGTGACCTTAAAATACTGTGGCAATTAACTTGCCACATGTGTTTAATATTATTCTTGTAAAGTGCTTCTTTCGATGTTAGTGAAGGTTTAGCTGTGGACATAAAATTTGGGATGATATAGCCTAATTAAAGCAAAAATTAAAGTTCATCTTATCATCTAATTGATCTGATTGTAGCATTGAAAATTAAATATTTCATAATCTTATAACTTGAACTTGTTGATATTTCCTTTCGTTTTTTAACATGAAAATTTATCTGCTTTTTAACATCCCCAAAAATTTATAATATTGGTTTCTCTATATTTCAGCTATGCGGTAATAACGGGTCTAATTGAAATATTATCGCGACGATGCATGAAAATACGCGAATCAATAGAAAACCATCAGAGTGTGCTTTTGTCATTGTTGGCTACACTTGGTTTCATTACAAGGTTCATTGATGTCTGTCCACCAGGTAAGTTTCCCAACATAAACATGAAGTTTTCAACACTTTTTTTTTAGTTTCTATTTTGTGAAAGAAAATGTAACAATGAGAAGAAACGGAAATAACAGAAATTACTATCCTTACTATCCTTTTTTATGCACGTCATTTTAGTAAATGGTCGTCTTAATGTTCACACCTTGCAGCTAATTTTTCATTAATTTTCACTTTTAGTGTTTTAAACTTTGAGTTTTTGGTTTGTTTTATTGATTTCCTTTTCTTTTACAACATTTTAATTCACTTTTAATTGTCTTTTATTATTTCTTTTTCTTGCAGGACCTTCAGATCCTACACGTTTTCTTGGTGCGGCAAAATCTACAGAACTCTTTGGTTCCATATCGATGCTCTATGCTAGTGTAGTGCCAATTGGTAAGCTATAGTTGTGCAACATGCCGCTGTAGATTGTAAATAAAATCAATTAGAATTGTTATTTCCTTTTTCTTCTTTGTTGGAGGTTTGAATTTTTAGTTATGACTCACACCTTTATGGTATTTTGTTGGTATTGTAGTTTTGTCTAATCACGTGTTAAGTGCATTTTTTGGATGATTTATTTTTGGGTTTGTTATTTATCGATTTGTTTTAGTTTCATTTAATGGCGACGTGTCTTTTCTGTAACTAGAAAAATTATAGAGTTTTTCTTGTTAACTGGACGAACATCGACTTAATTTATGGCTGACTTTATGATTTCGTATCCATTTTTTTTACATTTTTCTTCTTATTTCAGAGTTGTTTTTAATTAAACTGATTTTGTTGTCTTGTCATTTTATTGCAGGTGAATGCATTCCACCGAGAACGATTTCGTTAGCGGCTGCAACATTTAATCTTTTAGTTTCAATGGCTGTGTTGGATTTAGCTACGTTCCAGGTAGGAATTTATTAGTAATTTTATTTACTAACAAAAATGTAATCAATAAGTCTAAGGAAATTGAATGTTATATATGAAATGAAATTAGTACATTTATGTGCTACAAACATACCACAAGAAATTATTTTCCGAATTAAAAAATGTATCTTAAAAAAGCTTAGACTGCAAGAAAAGAATGGCTTAAACATATATTGTGTTATTTAAATATTAAGTACGGGTCCGTATGCTGATTCTAAAGTCACTCACAGAAATAAAAAGTGTTACACTTTGAAATCTAAACCGATGTTGGTTGAATTCTTATAAAATGTTAGATTTTAATATCGTATCTTTTAAGTATAGTTGCAACGCAATTCCACTTTTAAATTTGCATAACAAAATAGACAAAACAAATATAAGATAATTTATTTTAAAAACTGCTTTTAGAATGTAAATAAAAAATATATTTAAACATCAAGGAAAGCATACAAATTCGGATTTACAAAAGCTACCAACCAAATTTCAAAAGATTTCTTCCAACTATTTAAAAGATACGATAAAATACCTATAGGATCATTATTTCACATTTAGTGTAATTTCGTATAATATTTTTAGATAGCATATATTCAAGTGTCTAATTGCAAGATTAGCTTAAGCGATGACATTTTTGAATTTTCCTTTTAATTTGAAAATTAATTGTTGTTGTTTGTGTCTGTCACAAATAAGCATATAAACTTCTGCTTGGATCCCTGAACAATGACAGTGTACAAAACAAGTTTTAAAAACACCCCCTTCAAAGTTCAGCCGTGCCATTTTGCTTATCCCACTTGCTTCTCTACAGATGTTGTAGGTAAACAAAAATTTTTTGCAACTAGTTCCATGACCATTTTCATAATTTCACTTTGGCCTATCAGCTTGAAATATGAGATCAGATATATGCATGTATATAAACATACTTACATACATATGTAAATTCCTATGTAAATACATTCCTACATGTACACATTCATACCTGTAATCATCTCTGAGACATTTATGTGAGTTGGTTAGAATCAAACTTTATAAACGTGTATCGTGTGCCAACGTCAGAATAGCCATGACAACTTCCCTAAGAACGAACTGTTAAATCAGCATTTATAAGTCGTAAAAAATGTGAAAAAATGAACTTATCGATTTTTGTATGAACGCGGCTATATTTTAGTTTGGTTTGATTAAGCAGGGTTCGTTTGCATAGAAGTAAAGGTTATGAAATCTAAATGAAATAATATCAGGCACTCTAAATAAAATTAAATCTCCTTAAAAATGTCCAACCAAAATGAACAAAGGCTACTATTAAAAATTACTGTCGGTGCTTTTCTCTCCCTTTCCCTTTTCATTTGTGTAATTTTGTTTGTTATTAATTGGTGTGAACAGCCTTCCACGCTTTGTCAATCAAAAGAAATATAAATATTTCATTACAATTTTTTCTTCTCTCACAAACTTCTGCTTGCAATGTTGAGTTAAAACAAAATTATATATTTCAAAATACCAGTTTGGAGTTTTTACAATCTTTCAATTTAAATCTTTATTTACTTTGTCTATAACTTAATTAAAACATGAAAAAAGTTGGTTTCAAACCAAAATTGAAATGAGAAACTACCCCTTTTGTGAAATCATAAATTATACTTCAAAGAACGAATCTTAATAAAATATTAGTTAGTTATAAATACAATTTATTTGTATAATAAATAATTGTTGAGTAGAATAAAGAAGTATAACATTGGTTTATTACTTGAGTTCGTTTATTTTCATTACAAAGTTGCTGTGCCTGCCTCGCTTGCAAGGACTACTGAAAAACAAATCACTTATAATTTGTTTGCAAAGATGCCATGAGTAATAAACCAAATGTAAATATTTTGCTAAGCACTTTTCCTTTAATTTTAGAACAAAAAAACTCAACGTATAAAAAATCAGAAGAATATAAAAACACAGTTTAAAGGCACAAAAGAAGTAGCAAGTGATTTTAAACCACCCTTAACATCACATTTGTTTAAAAGTGTTTTTAACCAAAAGAAAAGTTGCATCCTTTATAGTCGTCTACACTGAAAAAAATATTATTTAAAGTATTTACATTCACAGTTGAGGTATGAAATATATAGACATTTCCATTCCCCTATTTGAGACTCCTTAATTTAGCAAGCAATCAACTTAAGAACAACGAGTAGAAAAAACTTTCTCAATTATAAACTTTTTTATGTGGAATTGTTTGTTAGCTCTTACACTCCTGCTATCAACAACCTTTTTGTTTCTGTAGTACTCCGAATTGTTTCAAATTAAGAATTAGATATAGAGCTGGATATAAAGTGACTATGTCGATAACCTGTTTAGTAATTTAAGACTGAGAAAAACCATAAGAACAACTCAAAATTGTGCTGAGCAGTTTTCATACTGTTTTGGTTCGAATAATTTACCCTTATTCTCTTTGGCGTCGTCAACACAAGATGACGTCGTTTTTCTTCATTTGTTGTAAATCGGTATTCCCGTTGTCAATATTGTCATAAATCGATGACTGTCGATATATGTTTGGTATTCCCTAAGAACAATTGATGTTAATGTTGCCGTTTAGTTTGTCGTCGCCATTTTTAGTGTTGTTTTGTGTCGTGTGCTAAAGAAAACTTAAAAAAATAGAAAGCATACGGCGATATTAAAAAAAAAGGCAAGTGAGAAACATATAAAATAAATAACATAAAGGAAATGTGAAACACTAAAATTATTAACCCCTGTCAATTTGAAAAATTAATGAAAGAGTTAGAAAAAGTCTATTTCTTGCTATATAATTTTGCAGGGGCATTATTACAACTTGTCAGACTTATAAATGGATTTGCATATTAAAAGCTTCACTTATATTTTTATCCATTAAATAAAATCATACCTTTAACTAACGGCAAGTTGCAATAATGGGCCTTAGACTATTTAATTTAATTGTTTTTTTTTAATTTTTATTAATTTTTTTCAGAAAACTTAAACTTTCCATAACACTTTCTCAACATAATAGAAAACAAATTAAATCATCTGTCACAAATATTAGATGTGTGTTTACTTATTTATATTATCGATAAACAGTCAACGTCAAAATTTAGCTGTTAGGTAATACCAAATTAGTATTGATGTTGTATTTAATTGATGTTGTCTTAAAATTGATGACGATGTTGACGACGCCAAACATAATAAGGGCGATTAATACTGTAAAATAATAATTAATAATGTAAAATTTAATTTATTGAAACCTGTCTGTAAGTACTGTTCCAATTGAACTTATAAAATTTAAACTCTCTGTTTAATAGTTTATTATACACCAACTTCAACAAAATTTTATATATTTTTTTTTAATAAATTCCATCACCTGTGGGCAAACCAGAGTATGTTTTTTGTTTAAAATTATTTAAAAGTCAAGTTGACATCATATGTAGTTACTTTTAATTTTCTCCCCATTTCGATATTTTTCTCTTCAGTGTTTTAGAAACTCTTTACAAAATTTTTTTATTAAATATGATTTTATATTTTTACATTTTTGGTTCATATTTTTAGAGCACAAAAAATATTTCTTTTCTTTTATTCAATTTAAACAAATAAAATGGTAATAAAATACAAATATTTTATTAATTTATGTATGCAAAACTACTAAAATATTCACAAAGCATAAATTTCTCTCATTTCTGGCTGCGCTGTTTTTCAATCGAGAAACTTCTTTCTTCTGCACTTTCCTTTTTTTTTAATTTAAAAAAGAAAATTTTTGTTGAACTTAAACAAAAATTTTTTTTTGAAATAACAAACCAGAAAACATAAATCTATTAGAATTATTAAGTGTGCTGTAAATACTTGAGTATAAAACGCAACCAATATACGAGTGTCAGAAGCAAAAAAAAAACTTCTAAAAGAAGAGAGCAACAATGGACATTAAAGAATAATACCGACATTTATTTTGTGAAGTAGCTGTGTTGTTTTGAAAAGAATTTCTATCTCTCCCACCTCACTTTTGATTCGTTTAAGGAGTTTGTTAAATGTTCATTTCTTATGTCAATATTTGTTGTTAAGCAAATAAACTGAAACTCACAATTGAGTTGTGTTCATGATTAAAACCCAATAATTTTATTTACTTTAAGCATTTTGTAATTTTGTCGGCATTAGTACAGCAGCAAGAAAAAATCATTGTGCAGATTTCTAAATAAATGTTAACTGAACTTTGGCTAAAAGAGATCTCACTGTACAGTATTAGAAGGACTGTTAAATTTACAGAACACAGATTGCGATACAAAACATGAGGTTAAGTTATATTTTCCAGCATGCTGTCTTCTTCTTCTTCTCGATACAGCTCATCCAGCAATTCCTAATCTAATTTTAAGCCCTTCGCCATAGATTTCAATTCGTTATATTAACGCAGTAATTTATATAAATATTGACCTAGAAAAATATCCTAAGGAATAATTAAGTGCTATTCATCTTAGCACTATTGGGTGATGACCCCTTAAGTAAAATGACTGCGTTTGCGTATGATTTGATACAAAAATGCTAAACAATATTTAGAAAAAAGCTGACCCGGCAATGTGACCCAGCGATGTAGTTTTTTCTAAAGCATAAATTGGCCAGGCCACTCGCATATTAGTGTTAAAAATCTTCCTAAAAAGCTGTAAACAAAAGTTTTCTGGCTTTACTTATTAATAACTCTTAAAATAAAAGATTTTCGTGATTTATTTATAGAAACTTTTTTTTCGCAACTACATTGAAAAATATTTTGTTTATAAAATCTTTAATCCTACGAACTTACCGTTAGTAGTTTTTTTAGCCGCACAATTCTAAATTTGCCTTAAAACTAAACTTTCAGTGGCTCCTCTTGAAATTTGATGGTTAATAAATGCGTATCTCTTTATCATTCTGTTAAAACGCTGCCTTTAGCTGCTGGTAAATTACGAAATTAGACGAAAAGAAGTTTTTCAAATTTAATTAAGTTTTAAAGTTAAACTAAAAATAATAATTTTTTATTTTCCCACAAAATAAAAAAATTAAAATATGTTTAAAAGTTCATAGTAAAAAAAACAATAAATTAATAAAAAAAAAGGTTTAATTTAAACAAAAAAATAATACAATCACATTACAATATAATAAAAAAAGAACAATTCATTTAGTTACGTGAAAAAATATTAAATTATGGTTTAAAATTTAACAATTAAAACAAACATATTCGCACTTTGAGTGCTGAAGACACACGGGATTTTTGCAGTTTTTACAAAAGTATCTTGTATTTCGTCTCATGTTGTCGTTTTCTTTACAAGTTTGGCATTTGGATTTACTTTTTTTAGAAATTCAGATCCGCTTTTTTGAGATACAGTCACAACTGGTTCCTACAAAAATATTTTTTCTTTATAAATTCTATAAATAGTAAATTTTTTACTTTGTTATGACAAACCTTATATATTTCGTCCAAAAACGCTTCTACTCCTGATCTGCTAACAAAATTGCACATAACGTGCTTCTTTTTGCTGTGCTCATTGATATGTGAGTGAACCAGTTGTTTGGAAAGGCGGCATAAGAATTGTCTTCTTGCACCCTGTTTATTTTTAATTGACATATTTTCGTCATATATAATGTAACCAGCCAAGGCCATTATATCAAGCATATTATAGAAAAATGCCAAAGTCCACCGCTTTGTCCTCTGTTTTGAAGTGTACTTGGTAAGCATTTGGTCCATAACATCGACACCAGATTTTGTTACGTTGTAGTGCAGTATTGCTTCTGGTTTCTTTTTTATTCCAGAAACAGATTTTTCATAATGTTCCGTAGATAATAAAATAACTGCTTTATTTTTCTTTGGTACACAAGAACATATTGCAATACCATCCTTAAATCCAAATTCGCTTGACAAAACTTCCCTTTTCGGATGTTTTTTTCATTTCCAAGGGAATGCATCGTTTATTGCTTCTTAAAGTTCCGACATACCCAAGGTAAATTTCCATCAGCTTTTGGCATAAATCCAATGTTGTAAAAAAATTGTCAGCAACTATTGTTCTTTCGGATCCTTTATACCGTATAGCAAGGCGCATTAACTCATTTTCTCCTTGCTTTTCTGCTCGTGCTTCACCTGTCTCTCTACCTGTATAAATTTTTCTCTCCAATGGAAAATGCGTTTTAGCATCACATGCCCACCAAACTTTTATCCCGTAACTTGCTGGCTTGAAAGGGATGTATTGAGTTAACTTTGTTCTGCCTCTAAAAGGAAAAAGCTGTTCATCTACTGTGATGTTCTCGTATGGTTTAAAAGTATTTTTTTAATTTATATTTAGTAAGTTCCAAATGTCCCTTATTGGAGCTGCTTTATCCGTTTGAGTTCCAAAGGATCTAGTTCGACTTTCGCCAAACCGAATAAGTCTTAAAAGTAATTGAAATCTTTTCAGCGACATAGTTGCACGAAATATGGGTAAATTTTTGTTTGCTAGAGCAAAGGGGCAGCTTGTGTGTTATGTATTGCTCCACCACATATAAAAACGCCTATAAAAGCCTCCAATTCCGGCATTGTTATTGGAGTTCAATTTTCATTTTTTGTTTTCTTTTATCAAAATATTTCTTCCCATTTCTGTTGGTCTCAGTTATTATTATTATTTCTTTTATATCATTCGTAAAAAAGCGGTTGAATATTTTCAATGGATTAACATCTGTGCAAGCTGGCCCCCCGTAACCTCTCAATATACTATGCGAAGCAAATTTTCTTAGAGTTGGTGGTGACTTTGACCAGTTCATCCTTACCATAAAAGAACGATTTTGAAGCTTTTTCTGTTTGGTTTCTTTCTTCGTTCTCGTTTTCATCTTCACTATCGCTTGAGACTGCAAATTTATTGTCAAGCATATTTTTCATGTCGTAAAAGAAGCATTCAAGTGCCTAGGTTTTCTGAAACGGTGTAAGAAATACTTCACTCCATCTGATCTCCTTACTATCGATATCACCTTTATTAGATCGAAAATGGAATACAACTCTCTGTATGGGCCGGTGCTTCAAAGTCTATTTTGGAGTTACTCGACCGCGTACAGGAGAGAGCGAAGAAGCTCATCGGTGACAGTAGGGTATTAAGCTCTATTGACTCACTGGAGCATCGACGCAATGTGGGGTGTATTTCACTGTTTTATCCTTACTACAACGGAATGTGCTCTTATGAAATCAGGGGACTTGTTCCTGAAAACCATAATTTCATACGCGCAAAGCGCTCTGCATCAAGAACGCATTCCATTGTGGTTGATTAACCAGTTCGTATGTGGAATAAACTCCCTGCAGAGTTCTTTCCTGCCACCTTCAATGTGCAAAGATTTAAATCAAATGTCCGCAAGCACTACTCCCTCTATTCCCATTCCTACAACCTAATTTCCTAGTTCATGCACAATGCATTACATAAGTAGGGGTCATCCCCTGAACGCTGGTGCTAATTAAAAAAAATCTTCTTCGACATCAGAAGCTTCGCCTTCTGCCTCATCATCCTCATCTTCAATACGGCATTCATTTTCAATATCGTTGGCAATTGCCCTAGCCAATTTTTCAAAAAAGCTGGATCAGATTTTGAAACTATCTCCAAAACTAGCAAGACAGAAAATAACTAAAATGATTCTTCAGTGAAAAAGGGAAAGAACTTGATTTAATTTTCAAACAGAAAAATAACTGTATTTCTCTTTTATGTGATTCCATATGTAAATCAAAAACAGATTTTTGCTGTAAAACTTATCAACAACATCATTTTAAGCTTATGCTTATAAGTGAGAAATTGTTAGCATTTACATTAGAAGAGATTGCAATATGGCTTATGAGTTTGCGTTTTGTATTTTTTCTAATGGGCTCTCAGAGATTTTGCTTATTCTCAAATGTTTTTGCAGGTTCTTGCCTTAATGTTAGTACAAAAGCTGGCTGGGCCTGTCTAGGCCCAGGTGGATACAATATGCACAAAATTTGTATCAAGCCAATTGCCACGCCCACGATGTTTAAGTTTACACTTTTTTTCTCATTTTCTTGTAAAAAACATCTTGATTAAGGAATACATAAAGTGTTGTAATATATTCAACAATTATATAAAAAAAAGTGGAAAAAAGTCAAAAAATGCTTGGCCAGGCCAAGGTATACACTTAACGGCTAGGTAGCTGCGGTAGATGAGTTGCTTAAAAAGCTGTTCGTTCAAACTTCCCGTAGTCTCGATTACATACAGAAAGCAATTGTAGCGTAGCCGTGTTGGAAAAGTTGGTGATCTCGCTTCGAGACAGGCGAGACAGTAAGACGTCTGTATATTTAAAATAATAAAATTCTTGGTACAAACCGAGACAGCGTCTTTTTCATAGAGAAAATTAACAATATAACATTGGTGTCTGTAAGTCATTGTTGAGTAGGCTGAATGTCCTGGATGATAAAACAAGAGTTATAAAAGTTGAGTTTCGGCAAGCTGCAGCGTTTTGTAATTTTGTTTAAAAGCATATTTAGTGCTCAAGAGATCGAGTAAGTTCAAATTTGGCCAAAGACTTACGAGGGAGAAACGCAATATAAGAAATTAAAAAGTAACGAAAAAAAGAAAAGTCTTATTAACGTATTGTATTTTAAGTGAAAAAATCCCTTAAGTATAAAAAGTGAAAAACGTATTAAAAAAGTATGTAAGTCATATTTGATTGTGTTGTTGAACGGAGCAAATCAAGGTTCGAGTAATAAAAGATCGTGAACACCAATACTAGTTTTAAACATATAATTAATGATGATGGTAACATTTTACAAACATTTTTAGTTCTCGACGCGTTACAAAATTTGTTGGTATTAACTATAAGTCACCTTTTAATGCAAATCAGTTTAACCTTGGCTCTTTCTAGAACTTTACATCTTATGTGTAACTGTTATGCTGACAAAGCAAAAGTTGCCTCTCAAATTTAAACTGTTTGGCAATACGCTGTTAACAATAAAATTTATATTGATCGTCTAAGACGTGGCGGTAACAGATTGTGAACAGTTATTTTTGAGTTGCAAAGATTATAAATATTTTACATCTGGCATATAAAAATAAAATAAAAAATATAATAAAAAATGAAAGGATCACAAATAATTTTAAACATTATATTTCGGTCCGAAGTGTATGTTGGACCATAAAAGAAAGGATTCTTCCTTTTCAAAATTTAATATCATTTTTGATTTTCTTGTGTTTTCTTAAAAATTTGTTACACCAACCTAATAAAATCGTTGTAAAATTGCACACTCGCTGACTGCTGACTGCTTTCTGTTTCTGTTTCTGTATTTGTTTTTTATTTTTTTGTTTATGATACGAGATTTTGTTTATTTAAGCCAACAATTGGTTTTTGCGCTTCGCTAATTCATGAATTGTTTAACACACATACATAAGTACTCATGGAACTAAATATACAGCACATCCACTACCACACTGTTGCATAGATATCCTTATTTTGTATTTACAACCATAATTAGTTTACATACTTGGCCAATACGAACGAGCAGTAGCATCCTCAACATCATCATCAATATATTTTTGTAACGCAGATTTTTGACGTTGTGTTGCAAGTTTTGGCTTGAAGTCCATAAAGGGGAGACAAAACAAAGTAAAATTAAATTAAAAAACAAAAAAGAAGAAATAAATGATGATGATGATACGTAAATAAACATTTGGCCTAACAAGCAAATACAGCAAATATAAATATTGACAAGGGACATACAGCAACCGCAAATAACAACAGCAACAAAAGTGGATAACTATTTGTATACGACTATGTGTGTGTCTGTATGTGTGTGTGTGTGAATGCATCATTGCAAACAATTGTAGTAACGCAAACATCCAAACCGTAGATTTAGGTAACAGACCAAAAGCGTCCACAGACAAAGACATTATTTGTTGAAGTTTTTTTCTAATCAATTTAAGAAGAGTGTACCAGAATTTTTGATAGATTAATCTAAAGAAATTTTTGTAAAAATAATTATAACAATTTTTCTAAAGAACCGATGAAACGCTTAAACCTTTCATGGTTTTGTCTGTTTTTGCGTAATTATTTTCATGTGCCTGTAAAAAAAAGTTACTTGCCTCGCTGCTTTTTGGGTCATCCAAGTTCACTGTGCTGTTCAGAATATCTAAAGAGAGGAGGCACCCCAACATGTCAACTGTAAAGCATGTAAAATAATTTAAGAATGACTCTGCAATGTGTGTCTGCAACGGAATTTGAAGATGTTAACTTTCTAGCTGTAAACATTTTATAATTTATTGTCAGTTGAAGTAGAAAGCGATTAACATGATCTCATTTAATCACATGTTTACTTGACTCCATTCTGTAGACGTTGGAACGTCTTCAGGGAAACAATTTTCTTAAAGTTTATAATCCAGATTAATTTATTTTAATCGTGCAAATTTTCTTTATGGAAAAGGGTTTGCCACAGATAGGTTGGTTAATTAAATAGTGCGTAGTATAGTCTTGGTCAAAGGCTTACTTTAGGTAAATCTGTGTGAAGTTTTATTTTGAAATCTCTAGCAGTTCAGTATCAACTAAAGTATGTTCGAAATATAATATGCTTCAACCTTTGTACGTCGTTCTTAAGTTTTAAAATAAAAAATGTGAAAACTAGTTGCTTGATCATTCACTCATCTTCATTGGATAGTATCCACTTAATTCTCGCTGCACCAGACGTTTTAAAAAACTACGATGGAAATAAAAAATATATTTAACACTGGCTTTATTTTTGATCCACTCTTCTAATTTTAACTAAAAATATATTATTCATTACTTTAGCTTTTAGAACATATTTTTTTCTAACAGTCTTACATGTATCCAACAACTAATGCCTTCCTCTTTTATATTAATTTTTGATAAATCTATTCTTAAAATAATGCTTCATTTGGGGGAACATAAAAAGACTTAGAATTTGATTTAAAATATAATTTTTGACTGGGATCATTAATGGATCATAAATTATCCATAAAATGGAGGATATGACATTCGATGGTATAAATTATTTCGTATTTTTTTTATATGGTTTAAAAAATAATCTTATAATTTTTCTAAATAAAAAAATCTTTAAATTGATGAGATAAAAATAGAATAAGGTCTTATTCCCAGGCAGTAATTCGTTTGCTGAGAACTTCAGTGTTTACTGTGAAACATCAAATTTTTTACTCATCGTGCTGGTTATATTCAACCAGAATGTCACGCCTTTAAAAAGTAGATCAGTCCCTAAAACA
This sequence comes from Cistogaster globosa, assembly GCA_937654795.1. Taxonomy (NCBI): domain Eukaryota; kingdom Metazoa; phylum Arthropoda; class Insecta; order Diptera; family Tachinidae; genus Cistogaster; species Cistogaster globosa. Next base: position 83,586,711 of record OW569404.1, on the reverse strand, counting down.
ATTAATTTATAAAGATATGAGAAAAGGACACCAAAAATTGGAGGAAAGTGCTTTAGGTGGGATGACTGATAAAACTTCGACCCAGTTCCATAAGACCAGGTTGTGATAACTCTCAAAACTTTGTTCTAGCTCAATAAAAAAAAAGTATCTTGGCTGTGTTGGAGATAACGTAAAGGGAAGACCATTAAAGCTTTTTGACGAATTACTCTGCAGTAATTGCCAGTAAAATGATGTGGGAATCAAAACGCACCCTTTTTTTAATATGGCAAAGTGAATTAGTGTCAACTAAAAAATTTTTAATGGTTCAATATCATAAACTTTGAACGTAATTGATCGCTTGAAATATAGTGAACAAAAATACCACTACATTCAAAAACAATTAAGAAATTTCATTAACAACTTGTAGAGAAGCGGAAAGTTGTGGCAGTGTTCGAAGAGCGAAAAAAAAGTTCAGATGAAAATAGTATTTTCCCAAAGCCAGCCGATGACCAACGTAAACAAAAACCTTTTTCAGAGCGTACAAAAAAAAAACCAAAAAAATATTAATGGTAGCGGTGAGCGTTAGTCTTTACAATGCTGGAGCAAGAAGTGATTCCCAGGTTGTTTCAAAGTTAAGAGTCTGCGACATCTCCAAAAATGCTTAAAATTGTAAACTGTGAACCAAAAACCCCTATTCCTTATACACTTTAGGAAGCCTTAGCTTTTTATATCGATTGTGGATACTTAAAGAAGTCATACAAACTACGATATTTTGGCCGAAACTAAAACAGAGTATTACCCAATGATATACACGTAACAGAAAGTACAGCTAAAGTTGGCTTGCCAACTTTGTAGACCATACGTATAATAAAATGTTTATCAACGGCTTTTAAGGATCTTATGACTGTAGAAAATAACGAGTGCATAAAAGCATATTTAAGTAAGGATGTGACGAAAGTAGTAGTCACGCTACTTACTGTTAGCTTTTCAGTGTTTCTGATACTGGAACAAATGATGGACATTTATATCTGTATGTATTGTTCATTTATAAATTAAAAAAGGATTTGAAATAGTATAGAATAGTAATAGGGAAATTGTTCACAATTATCTAAAAAAATTAAATTTTTTGAAGTAAAACACGAGTTAAATCTAACTATGATCGATGGAAAAGTTTTTAATTCCATAGCAGAGTCATCGTCACTGGCTCGTTGAATTTGTGGGGCAGCACCAAAATGATGAACAATATAAATTTACAAAACCATTTGTACGAATACGGATTTTCGACACTTAATGCCTGGATTCGGTGCTTCGAGTGCACAAATCATATCACCTACAGAATACCGATAAATTATTTGACAAATTCGGGGAGAAAAGACAGAAATTGCTAAGGAAAGCAAGGAAAAGTTCAACTCGAACCATTGTGTATATTGATGGACATTACAACGACATGTTGTGTTTATATTGTTATCGTAGAGGCTTTTCGAATATACGCCTGGGAAACAGCAAAAATATTTTTTTCCGAACACCTTTGGTTTTATATCACTCCATCTGTACACAAAATGCTTCGATTCTAATAGGAATGATATCAGAGGAGGCTCTCTAGGCAAGAAATGAAGATTTTCGCAATTATAGGTTGAATTACACCCGAATAGACTTTAGATTACATACAATAGAAAAATTGCTGCATGATCTATTGGTTTCCTTGGATTCTTTTATTAAATCTAAATCTTAAAGCACTTTGAGATATTAAAAAAAAACATGCAAAACTGGATGATTAGGTCAAGCAGCTTCTTGTAAATGACCTGCCTGAAAGCCTTAATTCTGAACGCTCCGTACTTTTTAAAAATTTACTTATGCAATAAAAAAAATTGCTTAACATGTTTAATTTTTTTATATTTTGCATTGGACCAAAATAAAATTTAAGAAAAAATTCAAATATTTAACTAATTGCTCATATTTAAATGTATATAAATTAAAAGAAAGCAAAAAAAAATCACAATGTTGTATGTTTTTGAAGTAATTAACAAAGCGCCGCTAGATTAGCCATTTCTCCCACTGTGCGTAGGCTACTTCCTTCGAGTGTGGAATTATCTGGCAGCTTGTCATAGTTGGTTCTTTTATACTTTCATTTATGTACGTGCGGCTATGAGGCAAAAAGGAAAACTCTGCAACAACAACTACGAACGAACCTAACTGCGTTATTTATTGAAATTTTAACGTGTGCGGAAAATAAATAGTATTTCTCTTCCAGTTATCTACGGGCTTTCTGTACCACATTGACAGGACAGATTGCCATCAGAAGCATTTCTACTCTAAAAGAGAAATATATGTAGGAAAATCGTTGAGGGGATAAGCTTCTAGTCAGGTGTCACGGGTCTTCAAATCGTGTACGAACGGTGTTGTCATATTGTTTTTACTGAATTACCCAAAATCGCCAAAATAATCTTTGTATTAGTTTCCGTGGAAAACATTAATTTTGTTTAATTATAAAATATTTTTTTGAAAAAAAAAAAAAAACAAAAATAAATTTCTTTGAAATAGCTGAAATTAGCAAAATTATAATAAAAATCGCCAAGTTATATAAATATATATGTCGATGTGCTACAAAATCGAATTTAATAAGATAATTTCTGTGCATAAAATATTTTTGGAAATTTTTGTTGTTGGTGTAGATAATAATCCATATGGATTAAATAACACCTGTTTTTGTTTTTTTTTCTGTGGTCGCATCACGTAAAAACTTTCGGATGGATTCGAATAAACTTACCTTGGTTCAAATACAGAATACTTTTTTTTTTTGTAAAAATAAGTCATTTCGTAAAAAAAATTTACAGAACTCTACAATTAATAATAAAAAATACATTTTTCTAAATTTCAATTATAAGAGAAATAGAAATGACACGCTGACGAAGTCGTAGGCCCTGCTAGTTTATAATAAATCCTTAAAGGGTTTTCTTAGTTCAGTGCAAGATTTTTGAAAAGTTCAAATTGACGTTTGTTAAGACAGATTTATTATTCGTTTATGTAAAAATTTGTACGAAAATCACCAATTATTTTACTATTCGCTAAGAAGTCGCCATTTCTTCAAGTCAAAAGATTTACGCCAAATAAATATGGTTATCGTCATGTTCAGCGAGAAATAGCTATATGTGACGACATATTGTACCTTCACCTCTGATGTCCAAAAGGCACTTCTCATTAATTATGTTACTACTGACCGAGCAACTTCTCATTTTATCTTCTGTCGGTTGTAAGTTGTGTATTAGATTGTGGTTGTTAAGTAAAAAAAAAAATGGAACATAATAAAACACGTAAAGTGAGAAAAATATAGTTTCTGCACAGTGATACAAGGATAGATAAAAAAATTAAAAAATAAACAGTAATTTGAGTGTGTAAAAACCAACTTTGTGTTTTACAACTGCCTCTTTATCTTATAAATGATACAACCGCAAATGACGAAATAAATGTCTTCTTAGAGCATTACTTTTCAACGATAAAGTAACAAATAAGAATTTATAAACTTGCTTTTTCCCTTTGTGTTCAAATGTTTGCTTTAAGACATTACGAAAATGTTATAATTAAAAATTGATAACTGTCAATAGTAGTTTCCAAATTGAATTTGTTTTCAAATAAAGCCAAACGAAAACATTTTAACTTTATCGCGAAATTGTCACATGTCTAAAATTACTATGAAGTGATGGGTAGTGGAAAGGGGGCTGATTGGAATGTTGTAAAGATTTAAAGATTTTAACATATTCACATTATCATTTGTCAAATATTATATTCGGTAAATATTTTGACACTTTGCTTTCGTATGTGAAATTCTTAACACACAAACAAAACAAAAAAAAACAACTTTGCATACGCGATTACATTTGTGCACTGACAAACAAACTTAGAATAACCGAAGACAAGTGTTCGACTCACACCTTTCATTTATAATCAAATGTTTATGGATATTTGAATGAGATGAAGAATGGTTCAGAAGGTAGTGGGTGAATTGAGAGAGTGGGTGGTGAGAAAGATGAAAGTTGTGTTTGATTGTTTGACGCGTGTAAGTACTTTTAAAAACATCAACGCATCAAAGGAGCGATAAATGAAAATGTCGGATTGATAATTGTTTGTTTTTGTTTTGAAACTACTAATGAAAACGTAAATACTAGGACACTGGGACAAAATTGTGAATTTATACGTTCACTTAGAATTTTAAAAATTTGTTACCATTCTGCACCTTAAAGAAGGAGTTTATGACGTATAGAAGTCACTAAAAAAAGAATTAAGAACAAATCTAAAGAAGAGTATACCCGATCACAATCTTGATTTAGTCTTTTTCTCTACTTCTATTGCTGTTGTAATTATAGTTATGGCTCAATATCTAAATGCTCTTAATTTTTTTAAGTACAACGAAATAAAATCATTAAAACTTCAACCATTTTTCTTTTAAAGTATAAAAAACAAATCAAAACCGTGGTGTATTAAACTTATGCGATGCAGTGTAAAAATAGTATTTGAATGGTAGTAGATGGGTTATACAATTTAGGGCAGAGTGTGGGAATTCCAATGACGCTGACGATGTTGATTTTTAAATGTAAAACCAATATTGCTTTCAATCACAAAACCGTGAGTGGTTAATTTCTAATTCAAAATAGAAAAGGAAACGCGTGTGTATTAGATTTATAAATGTTGCAGACAATAAATTAACTGAAAATATACATTTGTTTACTCCTTCACTCACTCATACACATAAACAACCACATAAATCCATTCGTATAATGACAAACAAAATCAGCAACAGTGTTATTTTATTTTTTTACTTATTTACTCGTTGCTGGGTGTGTGTAAAATGTCTTGTGTCAATAATTTATTATTTATTATCGAGTTCGAGGCACCACAAACTAGAAATAATGCCAAATTTGACTTACTTGGCATCCATAGAAACAGGCAACTTAAAATACATTCAAACGTTCAACTCTAGTCAATACATTTTATCTTTCGGTCGTAGTTTGTATCTTCTTGTCTTTCAATACTCGTTGTATAAAGAGAATTTCTTTTCCTGTTGTTTATTAAAGCATGATGACTTTTGAGGTTTTTCTGCCACATTAGAAGGCATGAATGTACAAAACCAAAAGTTTTTGGTTTGAAGCATAAATAGTTAGCAAATATATTTATGTATCTTATTAAATATATGTACCAGTCACTTTAAATGTGTTTTATTATGTATTAAGAGAAAACGGGCCGATCAATTTTGATTTATGTTCAATATTTGCTTCTATTCCTCAGTTGATGACACTGTTTGAGAATAAATAAATTCATTGATTTTAAAAAATCTAGTTATTTAGTTTATTTGGTTTTTTACACCCTAATTCGTATACATTTTTGTTTTGAGATCGTCGTGTTTGCTGGAAATCCCTTCAATTAAAACAAGACTACACTGCTCAAAGATAACGAAAAACATATAAGAGTTTTGTATTCGGCTATGCCTAATCTTATATACCCTTCACCATGTATGTAAATCTATTTTATTGAGGTAACTCCAATCAAAAAAAAAAAAAAAAAAAAAAACAAATATTGTGTTGACAGATATTTAAAAATTAAGAAAAGAAAAATTAAGTACGATGCATAATTTTATATAAAAATGTCATCGGCTCTATTTTCTGAAGGACCTCTTCAAAGGCTTTTAAATAATACTTTTCTATAAAAAGTTTAGAGGCCCATAACTCTGAAAATATGGGCGAGCGCCAACTTTTTCGCTTAATGTTTTATTTTTTAATTTTCTATCTCCCTATAAATTTGTTTTTTTTTTGCAGTTATTTCATTGTTCCAAATGATTTGGAAAAATAGAGGTAGGCGGTGTATTGCCCGCTGCCTTGAAGGACATAGACGGTTCTTGCTGATTTTCAATAGCAAATCTTTCGAAACTACGGCCGATAGGTTGGCGTATTCTTTAGCTCATCTAGTGCCTTTGTAAAGTTGATTTCAACACTAATACGGACGTACAGACGGACATCACCAAATCGACTTCACTATGCATAAGGACTCACAATATATAAACTTTATGGGGTCGGAAATGGATATTGTGAGGGGTAAAATGAAAGTAGTATCTTTAATTTTGCATTCGTCTGCGGCAATTTTTCCTTTTTTTACAATTTGAATATTAATTTAATTTGCCCATCACACAGTCATAATAGTTACCAAAAGTATGAAATAAAATCATTTTCCTGACAATAGGAATCGGCCCATTTTGCCGGCTCTTTATAAATTTTACCTGTTTCCCTTTTCAAAATTAAAATGATGCTTAAATTGTAATAGTTTTGCTTAAAGGCTGTATATTTCCTTAACCTTAACTTTATTCACGAGTGGACGTTTGTTTAGTTCAATTTTTTCAATGTTTCAGATACTTAACAAATAATTATTCTTATGTTTAAAGTAACTTTTCTTCACTTATTTCAAACTTTCTAATATGAAGTCCCTATTTTAATTTTCTAAAGATACACCAAAACTCATGGTAGTGTGTTTGATGCAATCTCCATATTATCAATGTGCACAAACAAAAGAACAAACTAACAAACAAACAGCTAAAATTAAACAAAAACGCTTTAACAAATAAAAAAAACTTTAGAAAGTTTTATAACTTTGATTCTTTACTTTACTCTTGCAAAATAGTTGAAACGTAAAAAATCCGTTCAAATTAAAAAATTTTCAAGTGTATTTATTCATTCTTGTGTATTTAGACACTGAAAGAAATATCAACAACATTTATTAAAAATTATAAAAAGAAGTAAAAATGTGAAATACCCAATAAAATTGACAAAAGGTTTATTAAATTTCTTTATAAAATAATTATGTTTGTATTAAGATTTACATCAATTTCCTTTATTTTGAGAGTGTAATGAAATAACAGTACATATGAAAGCGATTATTTGTATTTCCCTTATTGGCATTTGTTTATTTAGCTTTTTTCTAAGTTCACACATGTTGGTGGTAAAATTTAGAATTTTAGATTTATTTGTCATCTTTTTTTCGAGAAAGAGCTGTATAGAAAAAAAAAAAAAGAAACCAGAGATATAAAACCGTAAGGTGATAAGTTTTTTTCGTCATATGTTTTTATCCAAAAAAGAAATAAATAAATAAAACCACAAGTAGTGAAATTTATTCGCAACCGCTTTTTAAATTGTTTTGGCGATACGTTAGAATGCAAAAGATTAATTATTGTGCATAAAATTGTAAAAAGTTTGCGGTTTTATATCTGCTGTCTTAAATTGTTCGGATCAAATTTACTACTGCAGTTATTCGATAAACTTTTAACTTAATATTAATAATTTACATAAAGATTGATGGTCGAGAACTCCAGTAGTACAATAAGTAATCTGATACAAAAGTTGACATTTATTTTTTGTGCAAGTAACTTATGAAATTATTGATGTAAAATAGTTACTTTTTCCTCATATCGGGCGTTTAAATTCTTTTATTAGTTCACATTTAAGCATGTTTAATTCCGGATTATTAAAATTTACTCATAATAATTGCTGGTGGAATCAGGATTTTATTTCCGTCATTTTATTGACTTCCATTAACTTCTCTAAAAACAAAAAATTTTAACCAAATTATTAATTTTAATAAGGAATTTAATAAAAACATACATCAAAGCCTAAACAAAAAACAAATCATTAACCACGATAGCGCGTGAGTGAAAGGTCACTGATATTATACCATGCCATCACATTACGACCAACCAAATAATTCTGTTCATTTGTTAACGCGAATTTTTTTCTTTTTATTTTTGGAAATAGGGGCCAACACTACCTCCATTAATACTACACCTTTTTGACAGTAGTCTTTTTTTTATCAACATAATGTTTGTGTCTTTATTAAAAAATAACTTGTCGTCATTAGCATGCATTTATGAGAATAAAAATAAGCTGTGCTTAAGGTAGTACCCATTTTTTTAATTTTTGTTTAAGATCTAAGCTAATTTTAAATTGAATTATTGTCAGATTAAATTTACCATTCCTTTCAGTTTTTCTTGGTATCTGCGTGAAAAAATCTCATATTAAATATAAAAAAAAAAAAAAAATCAGCAGCAAGTCGATCTTAATATCGAGCTATAAGAGTTACAGAGATTTCTGAAAAACTTTTTGCTCAATTGCATCGGTTTCATTTTCTTTGGCCTCAGAACGATACCGATTTCATTATCTGCTTTCATTTTAAATCCTAATAAATAAAAAGTTCCAAATAAAGTTAAAATCAGCACTGTTAACATAAGAATACAAAAAAAACCTTTTTCTTAAAAACTAAAGAAAACTTATTTCTCAATAAAAAAAATATTATTTTTATTTAGCTCCTTAATATTCAACTTCTTTTAAAACTCTTGAGGAACAATCAAACACATTTTTTCATTTTTAGTGGGCTAGAAATACACAACAGACAAAGTTAAAATTAAATGCTCTGCTCTTATTGTTAAACTAAAAGCAGTAGAAGCTGTATGTTCAAATAGTTGTCGAACAATTACAGCTTCTTCTAGGTTTTGAAATTAGTTCTCTATCAACTTATTGAATCTCATTAGTAACAAGTATCTAACGTACAACACATCATCTCCGATTCTGCTGATTGACCATACCATCCAGTAAAGACCATCCAGTAAAGACCATCCAATCGATGTGAAAAAGGGTAAGGCTTGTTGATTTTGTGCATAGTTTTTTAACTCAAAATCGAATACTTCCTAGTTTTCCAACAAATCGATGCCATGCTATTGTAAGGGTCTCTGCAATTCTTATCAAGGACGAATCAAAAACTTTTACTTTTACGATTTTTGGAAAGACAAGGTTCAAACTAAAAGTATCTGCCTCGAATACTTTCAACTTTGTTATTTCTTCAGTTAATTCTCCTCTCTGTGAATTTCGAACGTGGAATAATAATGGCAACTACACATATCTCCTAAATATCTCAACTGACACAACTGTAAATGTTGAAGCAGCAGTCGCACTTAGGTATCATCTCCGAGATACTAAAAATAACATTTATAAAGTGCTAATACAGCTGCGACAAGTGACTGTGAGAATAATTAATTTAATGCCCCCCCAACTCCTTGAAAACTTCCTCGCAGAATGGATGCTCTTACTGGTCACCATGATCGCACAAAAGTTGACTCATATAGATTAATTAGTCTCTAAACTTTTCAAGCAACCTATAATAAGTAAGCTGGAACCTATTTTAAGTTAAGCATGTATTGCGAACCATCAATACGGATTCAGAGGATAAAAGAAACTTTGGAGAGGAAAGATATTGCTCTGAACTTTTCATCGATGTTTCTCATTAGAGATGAGCGATACTTCAGTACCTGTAATTAAATCACTGTGCTTAAGAAATCACTGGTCTCTAAAGTGACTAAGTTTATCAAGTAACAGTTCCAGAAGAACGTTCTTTTATACAAACTTGTGATTTTACTTTGTGCGGAGAAATGTAGATAAATAGTACTTTTGTCTTTCACTCTTTCATATGTCAAAGCAGTTTTATTGATGTGTAGCTTTTTTCATGCTTCTACTTATTTACAGCAGCTATTCTTTTTTCCAAACTTTAAACATATGTACCAAGAAATAAAAATAAAAAATGTGCGCTTTTTTTATTTGAACCTATAATCAATCGGTTTACCAAACTTTATATTTCTGACCAAATTTAATCATAGCTGCCTTGTAAAAGTATAAAACAAAAAAAAAAAAAAACAAAAAACGCATATTTTTTCAAAAACATAACAAAAGTTTTAAACAAAAACACTACTCCATTTATTTGATTTCAAGAAACTCTACACAATTGTTGACATTTTTGTTAAAACTAAATATTTAAAAAAATACATTAGAAAATTTTCATTACTACTGAAAATAATTTTAATTGAGAGAAATCGGTAACATTAAACGGTAGTTACGAATTTTTTGATTGTAATCATTATCAAAGAATACGAATTCAATTTATGGTAAAATAAAAAATCCAATGATTTAAAAGATTTTAGAGAGTATTTGTACTAAAACTTAAAGATAATTGTATTAGAAGATATGAATTTACCATTTTTATTAAGAAAATTTGAAGTGATACGCATTATAAGTCAGCAACTCTCTTGACAAGATAAGAAATTTGTAATTTAAACTATCATTTTAAAGGTTGTCGAGCCATAACAACTACTTGATCCACTGAAATTCTTCATTGTACCAAATCATAACCAGTTTCCATATGATTATTAATGAAAAATATCAAAATATATGGCTTTTCTAATAAGGGTGTATCAGTTCTATCAAGTTGTGGCGGCAGCTTCTAATTCGGTTGTTAACTCACTTTTATGGCTAATCACTATAGAGCAGTACGCTCAAATAATAAAACTTGCTTACTTGTGTTAACGATTTAAGTCGGAAATTTTTTTAGTGACGATCACTTTTTTACAAAATACATAGATTTTGAACCACCGCCGTCCACAGTGAGCGCTACATACGTTGGGGGCTTGCTCAGCACCTATAACGAGAGCATGAATAGATATTCTATACAAACAATGGAAGAGTTTAGTTGTTTCCTGCAGAACTAACGTCAGTGACCACATAGAATCCTGATATGCAAGTTAGAACTTATAAAGTCTTGTTATAGCTGTATTTGTCTTAACCCAGTTCTAATTGTTTCTTTTATTTAAAGTTTAAGACCACTTTGTTGTACGCTTGCTGCAAGTCAAATGTTTCCAATCAAAATGTCATAACAATAAAATATTTTTTTTTTTATTCACACCAAACTTAATTCTAAAGAGATCAATTGAACTGACTTAAAGTAAAAAACAAACACTTAAGAAGTTTTGGCACAAACTTTGTTTTAAATTTTATTTTAAAAAAATAATTTTTCGTTATAGATTCGAAGTTAAACTTTTATTATTTTTGTCTCTTTTATTCCAACGCAGGAGGTGATGTCGAGTGAAGCGATCTCATTGAAGTTTCTTGATGTGGTGCAAATTCTACTTAAATATTGTGGCAATCAAACGATGGCAGCTAAGAACAGTGAAACGCAGGCGGTTTTAATTGACTTAATTGCTACAGTTGGTTTCTTTTGTGCAAATAATAAAAAAAATCAGGTTGCTCATTTTAAAAGTATTTTACAAATATAAATATTTTACTTAACAATTTTTTTGTTTGCCTTTTTTCTTTGCAGGACCTTTTAACCTCTGAGCAATGTTCCAATATAATTAAGAATTTAACGAAACTACCGGAACATTTAAATGTGGTTGTGTATCCGTGTCTAGTAACAGTAACGTTCCAAAATCAAGAAGCTCGTAATGTGATATCCCGTGATTTTAATTTAGAGGTCAGTCAGTCTTGGAATTAAACATTCAATAAATTTTGTTTTTCAATTTCTTTTCTTTGCCTCTTTTAGTTTTTGGATGAATATAGTAAATCAGATAAGGCCAAGAAGAATCATTTGGTTGCTTGGCTCAAGGAAAAAACTTAAAGAAGCTGTTGTGACTATTTTTATTTTCAATATAAAAAGTGATTACAAACATCTTTTAAAAAGGTGCTGGATTTAATTTAATTCCTTTCTAAGGAATAAATGCTGACTGCCTGTTTTTATTTTACAACAATACCTTCAAATTGATTTTAACTTTTTTTTTATTTACTAAATTATTTTACTCTTTTTTATGAGTTTTTAAGCAATTGATGGATTTAAGATGTCAGTAAGGAAATTCCATAATAATAAAATATTTATTAAATATTGTATTTTATTCTATTGAATGCCAATAATATCGAGTCGTGATTCTCTACATTCTGAAACAATTTTTATACTCTTTGATTATAAACCTGCATCAATATCATAAAACTATTTTTTTATATCCCTCCTTTCCTTATTTACAAGTATTACTATTTTCCTATTTCCTTTTTATTCATTTTTTTAGTTTTTAAAAATATATTTTTGTTGCAAATAACAAGTTATTTATTATTATTAGATACTGTTATATTTATATGTATTTGTTCTACTAATCTTGGCTTTTTATAGCAATTTTTTTAATGAAACTAATCTAGTTTTAGGCGCTGAACTGATTGATATTATCAAATACACATTTTATAAATACAAGTATGTACAACAAAAAAAATACAACAAACAGAAAATTAACAAAAAGAAATATTTTGGAATAAGCAATTTAAATATTTTATCAATCCAACTTTTCCACTGAATAAAGAAATTTTAACACCAGTTTTTATACAAAAAAATAAAAATTTTTGTTTTAATTTTTGATTTCGTCGATAATGTGTTTAAGTGGAGTTTTGATACTTTAACAAGTAAATTGAAAAATGTTTGCGCTCTCTTGGTAGCAAATTGTGTTGAGTGATTTGTTCCCCAATATAAAAAATTTTAAAAACCATTGAAGACATATATCTCCAAGAGTATGTTTCATTGTAAATTGCAGCTGTTTATTGGCGTAATCACCAAATTTTTTTGCATTTATCTTTCTGCTGCATGCTAAGACTTGTAATATGATTTTGAATCGTCTTATTAACTTACATACCTGTGATAGATGCTGCAGTTTTTGGATCGGAAAAAATCTTCTTGCAGTATTTTTATCATTCGAATGTCGTTCTTATTTCGGTTGGTCGATTATAAGGCCTAGCTGAAGATATCTTTTTTGAATTTGTTCCTTTTTCTTTCGTTTTTCCGCAACAATAAACACGTACTGAGAATAATCAGGTACAGATCATCATGCCCATGCAGTGTGTGCGAACATCTTTTGTGTACAAAATTGTGTTATTCAATTAAGCAAGAAATTAGCTTACATTTCCTTACCTTATGTGATAATAAAACTTACATTCGAAAGAATGCCATAATAAACATGTGCATTCACGTATTTTATTTAAGTCTATCTTTTTATTTATTTCATTATTCTGGATTCATAATTCTTTATAATCTTTTTGTTTTATGATATATTTGCCATTACCAACTCTAAATGGGTAACTGAAATTTCATTGAATATATAGATTTTGGAAATGTGAAAGGTACAATAGAGTGCATTTGTGTATCTTTCAAGGAGATTTGAAAAAATTTGGCTTTAACTCTGTGGTAAAAAGTTAAAATAATACCAACATAACTGTAGAAAATATTTTTTTGAAAAAATTTCGAATGTATTCATAATTTTTGTACAAAATACCTGACCTTTGGTCAGAAAAATTGCTCTAGTGCACAAAGTCGCAACCTGGCACACGTATAATGGGGTATGGGTGTGTAGAGGAAATATATTTTTGACGTGGTTTGACAGGAGGGAGTAATGCTCTATTAAGCAGGAGTTTTTTGAAGAATTTCGACATTTTTTAAAACAAAAAATTTAAGAACTTCCAAAAAACGTAACGATTTTATTTTGCTAGCACTGATAACTAACAAACTGCATAATTAAAGAGAATTTATTTTGATTTGATATCTTTTATAGTAATTTGAAAATTAGAGCATACTAAAAAAAAATTCATTTTAGCAAAATATTCGGAAAGTCTATTTTGGATCACACTGTGCAGTGTGTTATAGTTGGAACAGAGTTCTAAATTTTTGCCTCTCGAGGTTTACTGGTGTTTACTTTCAATTGATAAAAAAACAATAAGATCGGTAACCACAAAAAATGAAATTTGGCCGCTTTCTCAAAATATGTGCCAGTGTGCGCCGAAGAGCCTGCTAGCATATTGAGATGCTAAAAAAATATTTTTATATTGATCGAAATTAAAAATCTGTGTTGAGTAACGGCTTGCTTAATTAATCATTCCAACACAACATTACATGTTTTTGTTGTCTTTTTGCTTGAGATATAAGACTCTTGAATTTTCTTTACACAATTTGGATAAGCTGTATGAGTAGTAGCCAAATGGCCATATGCTTGCCCTGCAGTAATCCATTTTATTTATAGTTTAAATAAACAAGATTATAATAACATGGACACCATTGAGTTTTATAATCTGGAGCGATTTTGCTAGGAAAGAAGAAAAATAACAGCTTAAAATATACGTATAGAACTATGAAATGGATTTAAACAAAGATGAATTTTTTAAATTGAAATGAAATGTAAATTATTCGAAAGTGAATCTTTTTGCATATTAATTTAAATATGAACTATGACATACGACCGCCATGGCTCTCTCGGACGTAGTCTAATCCGGAGTTTGGATTTTAAATGAGTTTTTCCAACATTTGTAGCCGTACAACAGCAACAACGCGGCAAATGTTATCTTTCGAGTTATTTTTCGTTTTGAGCTTATTGACATGGGCTATCGACTTAAAGAAAAGCTGACAAGTTCACATTAAAAGTAGAAAATATCATAAAAAGAAAAGATTTATTTTGGAATTTTACAGTTTTTGATTTTAAGGACAATTTAGAGTGCTATTAAAAAAAAATATTTTTTAATAAACTGTTTTTATTTTTTTCATGGATAGTAAATATTCCAAAAATCTTAATTCGTTCAATAAATTTTGTGAAATAAAAATTCATTGGAAACCGTTTAAGATTTTATCCATTAATGTTAGCAGCATTTCGTCTTCGAATAAATTAAGATGAGAATTCTGAAAACTGTCAATTGTTCCTGAGATGATGATGGCTTCAATGTAATACATTAATGTCGAGATGATACATATGGAGAAAACTCTATTTATATAAACCATTGATAAAAACGTCTGTCTACAGATCGCAAAAATGTACATCAGAACCTTTTAATTTTTTGTTACAGGATGTACTTTCGTTGGTTCAAAATGCACCATGTATGTTTGTAGGTGATTTTAACATTAAATTGATTCTTTTAGATAACTCTAGTCGTTGTCTAGTTGACAGCTTCTTAGAAAACTATTTCAGTTCGTCATAACTTAATAACAAGTCCTAAAAGTAAAACTTGTATTGGCTGGGTCAATAAAATTAATTGTTTTTTTGGATCACAATTTTATTTTTTGGCGAGTAACAACAATTTATTGCTGTACGCTGACGATATATGTCTATTATATAATTATGAATATGAAAAGAGTTTACAAGCTCTAATTCAATATGACTCCTCGGTACTTCAAAGTAATCGAATTAGCTTTGAATTAAACTTAAACAATATTTATAAGGCTTAAAGCTTATGATCAGATTATAAACTTGCACGTTGCTGGAAATTTTATACAAGAATCTTATTCTATTAAATATCTGGGAATAAAACACAGACAGAATCACATTAACGAGTTTAAAGGGAAAAGTGTCGTCTGGAATAGGAATTTTAAATATAATATAAAGCAACATTTGTTTAACGACGTCGAAATGCTTCTTGCATTCTAAAATTACAATAGCTAATGAACTAAAAATATCAATATTTTTGATAAAAACAAAGCGATTGTACTCAACTTTTTGTAAGCCTCTACGAAGCTGCGGCCAAAATTTAACATTAAATTTAATATAATAAATTTAAATAATTATAAGAAGAAATCTGGCAGATTTTCTATAGCAAACTTTTCGAAGCTGTGTCTTATCGATTAGCGTATTAAAACTTTCTCTAGCTCACCTAGTGCCTTGCCAAAGTTGATTTCAACACTAGCACCGACAGACAGACGGACATCTCTCAATCGACTTTGCTATGCATAAAAACTCAGAACATAAAAACTTTATGGGATCTGAAATGGATATTGTGGACATTGCACACGGAATGACGAAATTAAATATACCCTTTTCCAACTGTAGTAGAGGGTTGACAAAAGTTGGGACCAGGGTCACCGTTCGCACGACTAAAGTCGCAATTTGACCTTTTTTTAGCGGTCTTCGTTTTTTGTGAGCCTTTTTTTTTGTCACTGACTTTTGCAACCTTATTTTATTTTTGGGACTTTCTTTCTTTGTTTTTGCAAAGTTTCTCACAAAAAACATTTAATTTCTAGAGAGTTATAAATACCATACGACAACCAAATTTAGTAAACTTAAGTTACGCTGTTAGTATACATGAAAGTATGTATAGATGCATGTGTATATGTATGTTGCAGCTGTACATCTTTTGATATATGATAAAAATGGATTCTGTAATAAGCTTTTTGTTCTGCTTCAATGTTTTTTTTTTTTTGTTTTGTTATAATATTAATCAATAAAAATTCTAAAAAAGGTGTGTAACTTTTTTTTTCAAACGACTTTTTTGTGCGACTTACAAAAATTCCTAGCGGTAACACTGGTTGGGACAGTTTTTTGAATTTCCTAAAAAGTTTCAATAAAGTAATTAACATATTCGCCTATTACCCTTACAATAAAAAATTTACAGATAATTCATAATTTATAAGATAAATAATCTGTTCTATCCAATAACACTTATGTACATTGTTAACTTCTGACCGGAGACAAGTAGGGGCCACTTTTTGACAGTGAATGGGGTATAGCTCCAACCTACAAACATAAGAAATCTTATGATCACCAAGACCCGTTCCATAAATTTCACTAAGGTCTGTCATTAAGTATTTGCCCGTGGCAAACATTTTGGAAAATTGACTCCTTGTCCTCAAAGTTTCTTAAGTGAAACACAGAGTCAAGAGACGTGCTTGGTAAGCATTATTACTGTCAAAAAGCTTGAATTATCCTTTATGTGCTGAGTTTTACATTCAAAGAAGGTTACAAAAATTTGGAAATCCCACCTGCTTTCAGCATTTTTTAAAAAAGTTTAGTGTTAGCGATATAAAAGAAAGCAGCCAAGCCTTGATAGCTTTTTCTTGCATTGGCTGAGTAACGTATACGCAGTAGTATAAAGGCAGCATGAAGAAGTGCCGTGTGATTTTCGACAGAGGTGCCAATATTTGCTTTAAGTTCATGTCATAAAGTAATTTACATGCCTCCCTTATGGCACACATCTCTGCTTGTAATAAACAGCATTATTGCGGAAGATTTCAAGAGACATTCATGCCAAAATT
The DNA here is from genome assembly GCA_937654795.1 of Cistogaster globosa. Taxonomy (NCBI): domain Eukaryota; kingdom Metazoa; phylum Arthropoda; class Insecta; order Diptera; family Tachinidae; genus Cistogaster; species Cistogaster globosa. Next base: position 83,569,836 of record OW569404.1, on the reverse strand, counting down.
ATCTGAAAACACACTATAGTCGATATCACAATTTATGTTAAAGATGTCTGTATAACGATTTCTCATACTATCAAATATTAGACACAAGATTTTTTAATCTGCCTAATCTTGAATACCATATGCCAAGCGAAAATTATTATTTTCCTAAACGTAAGTCTATAAATTATTTACAAATTTTTGCAGAAGTCTTTGTGTAGAAACAGGAACAATTCAACATTTTCTAGATCGCTACATCCATCATCAGCATCCTTCGCATCTGAATCTCTTTGGCGTCGCCTGAACTTAACAGTTTGCTTAAATGCTTTTTAATGTATAAGTTAATGGAACATGTAAAGTTTATTTTTTATTCCCATATTTTTTTTTTCTTTCTTTTTCATACCTCTTTTTCTATACTTAAGTACCTTAGCTTTTAGTTTTAGCAGGAAAGGAAAGCGAAAATTTAAAAAGTTAGAAATTAAAATTATTTAACAAAAGTATTCAATTTGATGTAATTAAAAAATTTAAAGTTAATAAACTGAGAAGAATTAATAACGGACAATACCCGAAATAGAACACTCTAAATGCTAACTTTATTTAAGTGACATTTTTATCACATTGAAGAAATAATATAATTTCAATGAATTATTAAATTGTGTTTTATTTGCGCGGATCCCCAAAAAATAATTTAAAAACACTGAAGAATTTAACTTTTATCAAGGCAAAAAATAATGATAAATTTGAAGTTCTATGAGATTAATTGGCAACTACTTATCGTTGATCTATTTTCTGCTGTCTTATTTTCCATTACCGAAGTTTTTCTTTATATTCAAACAAAAAATGTTTTAATAACGTTTGTAAATTTTCCGCCTCGTGCTTGTTATATATGGTGTTTCATACATATCAAAGAACAGAAAGGCATAATAAACTTAAAAGACAAATTCAACATTGGCTCCAGGAGGCACTGGGCATCGTCATTAATTCATGGCCTCTCCTGGATTCTTTTAATGCCACCATAGTTTATGTTTTTGTCCATTGGCCGCCCCTAGTTGCCTTTGTCTACCCTCAAAGATAACTGTTCTAATGCCTAATGGTAGGCTTTCTTATTTACTCATATCTTACACATTTGTGAATGGCTCGTGCTAATTTTTACTAGCAACCATCCCGAAACTATGCCTGGTAGAATAATAGGCGACCTTTGCGAAATGATAGACATGTGGAAATCGTTAAATCGACTCAGAACAAAGGTATACAGCATATAAGGACAAAAAAATATTCAAAGATTTACATTAAAAATGAAAAACATGACCAAAACTTTGTCAAAACAGCCTTAGCTCTATATAAAAAAATATTCCAAAAATTATTGTCTAAAAAAATTATGACACAAAGAAATTGCAAATATCCTCATGACGATAAAAACACGATATTTTGTCTTCTCTGTTTAAATAAAAATATATCATTTTTTTAATGCTGCCATATGGACTTAAATTTTTACCAACAACAACAACAACAAAATATTTAAAACAAAAACAAATTCTCGAGGGTGAAATCAAGCATAAAAGAACCAAAAGTAGTTGAAAAAAAAACAATACTCACTACAGCACACTAATGCTGATTTGTTGTAACTGCTTCTGCTTTTTTTTTACCTTTTACATTCATTTACTCATATAATTGTTGCTGTAGCTGTTGCCTGCTTATGTTCATCATGTGACAGATTGAAATCACTCAACTTGAATAAATTGTGACAGTGATAATGAAAGTCTATTTTCAAGTTGGGGTCTAAGGAAACACACACTTACACTTAATAACGAAACGCATTGCTAAGTTGAGTTACGCAACATAAAAATACACAAAAACAACAACATAATTTCTGACGTGTACTAAAATTTTTTATACAAGATTTCCCCCAAAGAATACAAATTTCTTTTCTATATTTTCGTTTTTTCTCATTTTTTTTTTTTTTGCGAAACAATAGTCATGAGCAATTCATTGTCAACGATATTTTATTTATTTTTATATTTAAAGATTAAATGTTTGAATTTTTTTTTTAATCTACACCCTACTTCAAGCGGTATATTATATTTGACTGTAGGGCTTTAGTGTCCGATGCCTGTAAATTGAAACCTTATAATCGTACTATTTTCTATATCGTAATTGTTTCGAGGCCAATAGTTTAAAAAATATGATTGAAATGCGAAAATATTAAAGAAGTATTTTTAAAAAAAGCCATTACGCTTTTGATTGCAGAATATTAAAAAAATATATATAAAACTCAAGAAACTGTATTATAGTTTCTTTGAATATGAAGTGCTATAAAATTTATTTAGCTCCGATAAAATAAATTCTCTAATAAATTAACGATATTATGAGAACACTGGAAGGTTGATAGGGGTTATAAAAGGGAAGTTGAACTACTTCAGTGAAAAGTTGCACACAACATTTCGTCAAATACTATAAACTGCTCTTCGACAACCAGAACGAAAATCATAATTTGTGAATTGACGACTGTACAGATCTGATATGGACTTATTCTTACCCACAATAAATTTTTCTATTTGTTTTGTTTTCTAGTGAATTTTACTTAACTACTTCAAGAAATCCGCAGCTATTAGAATAAAAAAATTTTTTAAAATTATATTTATTTTTTCTGAAACAAACCGTTAGCTTAAACCAAATAGACAGCAAATAGATAAAAAAAAAGTTAGATAAATTAATGGAGAAGGCGATTTTTGTTTACTTTTGATTTTCGATTTTTAGAATATTTTTTTACAGTTGTTCACTGTCTATTTTTCTACCCTGCGCCAGGGGGCAAAAAATAAGTTTGTCATTCTGTTTATAATTTCTACAATATTTAATTTCGACCCCGTAAAATAGTAGTTGGGAGTCTATTTAGCGAAGTCCGTGCGTCTGTTAATATTCCACTTTTGCCCATCACCAGATGAGCTACAGAAAATTAATGACGCCTTATTCTCTTAAACATATTTTCGAAAGAGGTGCATTGAATTTTAGCAACATCGCCCCTGTGATTGTGGAGATATGTTTAAAAAAGCCCGTACGTTTTTATAGTTTTATTTGTGCTCTTTTTTGTTTATTGTTATTTTTTGATTTGTTTTAATAAAACTCGAAACTTAAGGAAAAAAAAAACTATAAATTACTTAGGAATTGAAATATCACTAAACCATCTTAATTTCATCAAAATACTGAACTTAGCTAAAAAAAAACTTTTTTACCATAAAAAATTTAAAATTTAATTAAAAACCAAATATTTAGCAAATAATTTTAATTTCAGTAAATTTTTCATTTTATTTAATTTGTAGTTGTTAATAAACAATTGAAAAAAATTTAAAACTTTAATCAAATAGTAAAAGAAAATAACTGAAAGCTACCAACAATTCAAAAGCTTTCTAAAAAAACTTCACTTTCGAAAAAAAACACATTTACAGTATCGAGTCATTTTTCTTATTAAAATTGTTAAAGTGAAGCAAAAGCTCTGCTGACTAAGTTCCTTGCTTTTTGCGTTTATATTTCAATAGATTATTTATAGAAGCAGGGTATAAAACAGACCCCAAGGTGGCACTTACTTTTTTGAATGATTTCCATAAAAAATTTTCAAACAAGTTGAAAGCTTGTAATAAAAAACAGAACATATTAAAAACAATAAATACACAATTCTCTAGGTGAAGCGTACATAAAATTCGGCACAGCCCAACTTTGCACTCTTACTTGTTTTATTTAAATTGATTCAATATTTTGGAAGTTATAAGGAGTTTAACGTGGTTACCATAACTTGAAAAAATAAAATGCAATTTATGTACAGATTTGAGTTTAGATATTTTTATCATATGAAAAATTATATTTTTACAACTTGATAATACTGTCGCCTACATTCCGATCTAGTGAGTCGGGTACACTAGTGCTAATGACTTTGTTTAAATTTAGTAGGGCATTTGCAGGTTTGTAATTTCTTCAGAATATAATAAAAAATAAATTTCACTGTTGAGCCGCGATTACAAAAAGATTATTATCATGCAGTTTAGACAAATTGTTGTTAAGATTTTTTTAGAGACCTTTAAACTTTTGCAAAAGTTTATTGACACTAATATATTTTACATATTCTATAGTAAATAAGACATTAACTTTCATAACTTGATGCTAAAGGTATTAAATTAGAAAAAATACCTTCTCTTGATCTAATAAAAAGTAAGTAGGCGAGTCGAAGAAAATTTTCCCCGATATCTGAAATTTGCTCCTAACTTTTACTAAATATAAAATGATAGAAAATAATGAAATCACTCTCATGCTTTTTTGAAGTTTTTATACTTAAAGAAAAATGTTTTTGGATAAAGGTTTCCTGATGAGCTGGCTTAAGCAAATGACGAAATACGTGTAGATTCCAGCTTTTTAACCAACAAATAAATTGCATTTTTATTTGAAAATGTTAAGGTATTTAGCATAATAAAATAAATATCATTTTGAAAGTGTTTTCTTTTACATTAAAAAGTTAGTTCAAGCAAATTTTGTACATGTTTTTCATTTTAAAAGGATAATGTTTCTTTAACTAAGGCTACTAAAAAATTACATTTCGGCTGATAATATTCGAAAACTCCAGATTCTCTTCTAAAAGCTGCATAAAAGTTAATTATTTGTAAGGATTTCTTTCACAAAAGAATCCACAGTGCCTGTTTTGGTTTATGACGTTGTACCCTTGTAAAAAGCCAAGTGTTTTTACCACCCGTATTAATTTTTAAGTTTAATACATCATTTTTTAAATAATGATTATTATTACTTATTGTTATTATTGTTGTCTAATACAAATAAACGCTACACACTTCCTCAACAAAATCCGCATCAACATTTGCAACCTTCATTTATTTTTATGAACTTTTTTTCGTCCTTATTCCGTTAATGAAAATGGGGGAGATTATGATTTAAACTGACATGTTTATTAAAAAAAAGTAAAGTATAAAATTAAAAAAACAATAAAAAACACTCTTCACACAATCACAATTTCAATCATAATCAGTCACCAACTCCTGGTCCCTTAAAGTTGTGAATTTCTTTTTGTTCTGTTGTTTCCGATTCACCTTTTGTGTGCCTCGTTTTTTTTTAAATTGAATTGTCGTTGTACGCTGAAAGAGAAAGCGAAAACTCTGCGTGGGAGAGAAATCCCTGCAATGAATTCGCCAATTTTTTTGTTTGTTTTTTTTTTTATTTTTATTTTTGTTCCATAATAAAGTGAACAAAAAGTGTTTAAGAAATTAATTTTCGTGTCGCTTGAATGTAAAATGGGAACGACATTTATTATACAAGTCAATGGTAATTTTCATCACCAAATTGCTTTTTATTGTCCTGAAATGAATGTGACATTCTTTGCAAAGGGTTGAGGAAACATTTTATTGTCATTAACTGTAGAAGACTGAATGGTTCTTTATGGTTGAAGTTACGCTTCCAGATGGGTGGTAGAGTAATTAAAACAAGTATTTACAGATGATTACAAGTCATTGAGATTTTATCAAAATGCATGCTGATATTCTAATAATAATACGAGTAATTTTGTTCTTAAGTTGACATATTTTGAAAACATATCTTAATTGTTAAGATTGTTATTCCACTTAAAAAAACCTAATTTTATTTCTTAAAATTTGAGATTAGGAACTGAACTGTTATTGTCGCCTTAGAACTTATTGAACGTTAATTAGAACTGACTGTTAATGACTGAAAAGAATATTAAATCGAGCACTAAAGAATACTGATGTTTTGCAACTGAAACATGTGTAACTACAATATTCTTTTATCTCTATTTTAGTCAAAACAATCTCTTGCTTAAAACCTCAAGCTTAAACTTTGCCGCAGGACAAAAACAACAAATAGTTTAAAATACATAAAACTAAAACAAAATAATAATTCAGGCCAAATTGTAGAATGTTAAGCACGAAAGTAATTTCATAAGAATTTATCACTTGGAGTCATCGTAAGGTCATCCTTGCACGCAAGAAACCAACATAAAAGAACTACAACAATATTTAATATAAAGTCGAAAAATCATTATAAAATAAAATGCATTGTTTTTATGTTTTATATTTGAACACGTCATACCCCTAGAGAAATCAACCCACAACAGCAGAACACAATGTTAACGCCAAAAAAAAACATACAAAAAAACACACGTGATGGATAATAAAATGAAAAAAATACAAAGAAAAATTGAAACATGTAAAACGTGAAAAACTACAATTGACTTCCGTTTGGCTTTAGCCCAGATATCCTGTTTTATCGTGGCGTGCCAAATAAAAATGTTGCATAAATGTAGGCGAAATTAAAAAAGAAAAAAAAACAGAAAACAAAAACGAAATGTATAAAAAAGGAGGGAAAAGAAAAATAGTATTGTTGTGTGAACAATCTGAGAAAGCATGTATTTATCATGTTGGCTCATCTGCATGAAGTTATTCCGCTGATGGTCATTTAACGTTTTTTTAATATCTTTATGTCACGTAATATCCTCCCTGGGACAGCAAAAGCATAGAAAGCATACGTAATTTTTAGCTACAAAATTAAAACAACAATAAAAAATAACAAAATAATAACAATCAAGAAGTTGAGTGGCCAAGAATTACGTACAAGTATTTAAGTTTTTATCCAAAAAATAGTTTTTGAAATCTGCATAAAAAATTTTCAGTTGGTAAACGATATATTTGCAGATATTTTATTAGAGATGGTCCGTCTTACTTCAGGAAGTATTCAAAAACCAAACTTTGAGCTGCCACAGCAATGTTTTTGGATCGTTAACCATGTATGCCGGTACAAAAACCGACTTAAATATTTTTTTTATTAAATTGTAACGCTCAGATCTGAGATTCATTAAACCAAAAGAAGCCTGTATATAATATGTGAAAATAAAGACTCCAAGGATAGAGCAACTATTAATTCGACAATACTAATATATTAATATTCTCTATGAACAAGGAGCTCCTCCGCAATGATTTGTAATCCACGGTATTAACACCATGACTTTTAGGTTTGCCGCTGTTGCAACACTTTGGAATAGGACGCTTACAGCCACCATAACCAACACGAGTTCTGTAAATGGTAAAATGAATGGAACAGAGTATTTTTTATTGCCTTCCCGAAATGGCAATTCCTACTTGGAAAAGGGGTGTAAGAAAATAAAAATAAATGTTAATAAACATAAATTTATTTATAAAACAACATAAATAAGTGTTTGTACGCTTACCAGCGATTCTGTTGGGTTACATATTTATTTTTGAATAGCAGTGCTAATGACTTGGTCTGCGTATGTTTTCTAATTTTCTCAAAGTTCAAGTTTAGAAAAATTTATTTGTAAAAATTAATTGTAGAGATCTGTAAACAGTGTGAAAAGTTTTACATCTATAAAAATAAAATGAACTGACGATTATACCGGTAAAATTGGGTGCTTTCACAATCGTATCTCTAGTTTCTTTACGAAATTACATATTTTTATAAAAAAACGTATCTTATATTGAACCAAGGTTCCAAGGGACCTCCTCATAAAATTTTACTCAAATCCATCCAGCAGTTTTTACGTGAAGCGAACACAGACAGACGCACGGAAAGACAAACAGACAGACAGACAGATAAAAACTCATAAAATAAATAAAATTTGCAACATATATTTCGTGTACAGAAATGACCTCGTTACCGTTTTATTATATGTAGAGATTAAGTCTTAATTTGACTCAAATCTATATTAGATAAAAAATGAATAAACTATTTATCATAATTTAATGAATATTTAAAACAACTACAATTGGTTAAACTATAACATCACACCAAATAAAACCTTTGATAGGTTCAGAAGATGTAAATAAAAATTTTAAAGCAAAAAAATTCACCATTTATCTAAATCTAGTTTAATGAAGTAATTTCAATAAAAAAAATATAGAGATGACAGAGAACTAAAAAATACAAAAATACAAAAAACTGCCATCGGCTCTTAATGTGTTAAGCATTTTTTTTAATTTTCTTAAATATTTCCTTAAAGATCTCTTCAAAAGCTTTAAAATGATACCCCTATTGATATTTTAAAAATTTTGAAAATTTCATGTCCGTAACTCGGAAAATATGATCGAGCACTAAATTTTTCACTTCATATTTCTCTTATTCCTTAATTCTCTATCGCCCCATGTATTTTGTTTTTTTTTTTTTCGTTTGAAGTTACTTCATTGTTCTAAATGATGTAAAAAAAAATAGAGGTGGGCGTGGTGTTTTCTCGTTGCGTCGAAGTATATGGACCGATCTTACTGATTTTCAATGATAACTCCTTCGAAACTAGGTCTGTTCGTTGGTGTATTTAGATTTTTCTTAGCTCATCTAGTGCTTTGGCAAAGTTGATTTCAACACACAGACGGACAGATGGTCATCGCTCAATCGACTTCGCTATGCATAAGAAGTCAGAATACATATATTTAATGGGTTTGGAAATGGATACTTAAGAAATTATAAATGGAATGACAAACTTAGTTTTATCCTTTTTCCACTTTTTGTGGTGGGTGAAGGGTATAATAAAAATTGATAATAAATTTAAATTTGAGCATGTGAATTCTAAAGGAAATTGGTAGCATTCAAATGATTTGTTCTTTATTGAGAGTTTTACTTAATTTTTTAAAATGTCTTACTCGCAGGCAGAATTGCACCATGAGAAAAATGCCACTTTTATATTTAATATTTCTTTTTTCAACAATCATTTTAGCCAGACTGATGTTATGCATACATTTAAAAGAAGCTTTTTATAAGACGAATGAAAAACTTTCACTGTATAGGCTTTTAAATTTGCTTTAAGATTAGCTTCTCTCTAATCAAAAAATATTCTTTGGGAAGTAAAATAATATGCTGAGATTTTGAAAGCACATATTTTAAACAAAGTTGTGATTCGTTCTATTGTGGCACAGAATAACTTTTACAAAGAAAAAAGTACGGTTTTCGAGATATTGAAAAAATACTTTAAGGCAACTGTCTGGCGTCCTGACTTATTAAAATTAAGGATGGTGACTGGAATGGACACAGTTTAAAAGCAAGAAAACAGCATCTTGTTTTTAATTAAGAGCAATAGGTTTTCGTACTTTTTGCAAGATAATGGAAAATGCAGACGAAGTTACGGGCAGAAGGAAGCTATTAATATTAAACAATATAGATATAAGTTAAAGAACAAAGTAAGAAATTTAAAATAATTTAAGTAGCGAAATATAGTGAGTTGTGGCCACCAACAACCAAGATAAAAGCCAACATTTCAAAGTTAATTTTTTTATTTAAGTTCTCAAGGGATGTATAACAGAACATATTTATACAATGTTTGTTTACAGCAGGTCCTATTTACTCTTTTTTTCATTGACGTTGTAAAAACACAACAAAATTTCAGTTTTTTATTTCAAAACTAAACAGATTTTTGTGTAATAATTTTCGTCCTTAAATTGTGAACCCTTTTTTATATATTTTATCGTCCTTTTCTGTTGTATTGGGTCTAATTATTTGACTAATGTTTTCAGATGAGAGTAATTAACTTTTTTACTTTTTATTTGAGGAATTAATTTTAACCAAACACTTTTCTGTCGTTGTAAATTAATTTACTTTTCGTCATTCAACGTTGCATTGGGTGGGTGGTTTAATGGTCACCGATATTCATAGAATGACTTTGCGGATATGATGATTTTGTTCTTGTTGTTGTGTTTTTTTTTTTGTCATTTGTCATTAGCATTTACCATCTAATATTGTCGCTGTAGATATTTGGTGAATGAGTTCATTGCACGCAATTCCGCATTTTGTTTTCGTTTTTATGTTAAATATTGTAGAAGGACGTCCTTTCGTTGATTTGCTTGTGTTCGTATTCTTTATAGCTGTTTGAAATGTCATTCAATTGTCGCATAATTACACGTTTCTTAGTTGTAAACTTCTTTCAATCATTTATTCTGTCCGTTCATATATTCTGTCAGTAATTCAAGTATTAAATGTTAAATAAAAAAAGAAATTCTTAAGCAGGTCCCTGTATGTGTGTGGATGACTAAACTAATTTTCCAAACAAGAAGTGGTGTAATTATGGCCAATACGTCTTAACTTTTTCATTTTTATTAACAAAGAATCTTTTTTTTTATTAATCATTTTAAATTCACTTGTTTTTTTTATACATGGAGGCGGTTATTTGTATGTTTGAGGAGCTTGTAAAGCACCAAAGGAGGAATTGAGATCTGTTGGTGTCTAAAATTTACTGTATAATAAATTGTCGTCACAGGTTGACAACCCTTACTAGCGAAAAAATCGAATATGTTTATGATTTAATTAAATTGTTTAATTAAAAATAATTTCAATAGCATTGTTTCCTTTACATCATCCAACAAGAAATATCTCCTATTAATTTTGTTTTTTTTTTTTATTTACTTCTAACACGGCTAAGCAACGGAGTAATAACGTTGTTTTTTATCTTCTGGAAAGTAAAAAACATGTTAAGAGTTGCTCACCTGTGACCGACGAAATACAAACTCTGAAATGACTACTGGAAATAACTATGTACACTCAAGTCTTCATTTGCTTTGTATATTATTTAATTTACTTCAAAATTAAAAATATCATTTATTTCCCAGTTATCATTTGGAATATTGTTTTTACAAAAATCACCAAAGTGAGTCTTTAAAGACTACCCAAGATGACTAAAAACTGATTAATCAGTTGTGTGTTTAAAAGGAGACTCGAATATAAATCAGACAAACGCAAAGAAAACGACTTATTCAAAAAACAAAAACAAAAAGTACAGAATGTGTACAATTATTATTTGATCATACAAATGCTCGAAATGTGACTGTTTTAAGCTTTATTTTGGAGTGATTTCTACCGCAGTCTAACGATGAAAAAATGATTTTTGGCTTTTCCTACTGTTATAAAGAATTTTTTTTAACATGTGAGTTTTTTGAATTTATGTCAGTTACAAATAAAGAAAATTAAAAATATAAAAGATAATTTAATTTGCAGGTGTTAGTTCAAATTAAAATAAAAAAGGCAATGTCAGCCAAGAAAATAAAAATATTGGCAAAAAAAAAAGAAGCCGAAAAGTTATTAGGTGGTGAAATTAAGAAAGTAGACTGCGAAAAAAGTGATATAGAATCAGTGCAAAGGATTAATGAAACGAGTTTTTATGATGGTTGTGAAAGTTCTTTTTATAGTGAAAGTGATATTTCCTTTCATAGGGACACTGAAGAAAGTAAGCCTGACTTGTGCAGTTAATGCACTTTTACAGTTGTTGATTATATGTAACATAAGAGTACCAAAAGATGCTAGAACTCTGTGTTGTTGAAAGAAAAGTTGGTGAAGGAAAATACATTCACTATGGGTTTAAAATCGGATTTACAGACCTTTTAGTGTGTAATGCTTGGAAATTATCAAATGTTACTTAAGAATTCGACATTGATGGCCTACCAATTTTTAAAAGCAGCTGTAAGCAATTTTGGCCCATACCTGCTAGTGTTGTAGAAGCAAACTACGTTTTTTTAGTAGGTGTATATGAAGGAAATTCAAAACCAAACTGTGGCAATGACTTTTTGCAAGAATTTGTTGCAGAACTTAGTATCCTCATTCAAGAAGGAATGGTTTTTGCTGATAAATTTTCAAATATTGTGGTACGCTGCTTTGTTATGGATGCACCTGCAAAATCCTATATTTTAGGTACTAAGGGACATAGTGGGTACTTTTTTTGTGGACGTTGTACTCAAAACGACAAATGTTAAAACATCGTCTTATTTTATCGACAGTAAGCGAGCTTATTACGATGAGTAATGATTTCTTTAGAAATTGCATTCAGCCGGAGCATCACTTAAAGAATTCCCCATTAAAAAAACTTAACATAGACATTGTATCGCAGTGCTCCAGGGACTATTGTTAGATAGTGGGTAAAAAAAAAGGTGAAAATCAATTTCCAGGGAGTTAAGTTTTAAAACAAATAACGTAACAAAGGAATTTCAGAGAAAGTCGCGATGCTTAAGGGACCTTGATAGGTGGAAGGCAACAGAATTTAGACAATTTTTGCTTTACACGGGTCCTTTTATTCTGAGAAAAGTTTTAAGCGCAGAACGATATGTTCACTTCCTCAAGTTATCCTTGGCTATAAGGATACTTTTAGATAAGAATGATTGCATTACTAATAACTCCTGTGCTGAAGCCCCTTGAAATCTTTTGTAGACGATATTTCCGCGTTGTATAATTTGTCATTCCTTACATACAATTTTCACTCTCTGTTACACATTCATGAAGATGCTAAGCTGAATGGATCTTTAAATGGAATAAGCGCCTTCAAGTTTGAAAACCATATGCAAATTATTAAACGAAAAGTTACAAAAGTGGGAAATATTGCAGCACAAATTTATAAAAGGGCATGTTGAAAACAGCTATCATTTAAAAAAGGCAGAAAATAAACAAATAAGTATATTTGAGAGAATTGTAAATGGTAATATTTTAGGTGTAAATACCAATAATTTCTACTTTTCTTTGCGTGAACCTGACAATTTCTGTTTGGTAAAGCAAAAAATTGTCAAAATAACTAAAATAAGAAACAATAACAACATTCCCTTTTTCATCGGCGAAGAAATAAAAAAATCTTACACCACTGTTTTTACAACCAATCGACTCACGTATTTTCTGCAGTTTCAATACCTCTCAACTAATAATCTAACAAGCTGTAAGTAAAACTTAACTAAATGCATACATAGATTTTTATTTACACAAATAATTTTTTTAAAGTTCAAAATTATTCTACCTCCCAACATGTCTGTCTTCAAAATCTTTTAATTGAGTTGCGTGCTGAAATTAAATCCTTAAGATCGGAAATACTTGAGATGAAAAAATAAATAATAGAACTAAAGTACGGTTATAAGCGATCAGTTACGAAATTAACTGAGGAGGTAATCACTGTAAAGCTTGAAAATAGAAAACACCATAGTAATAACATTTTTGACGAGGAGTGCAGAGATCTACAAAAACTTCTTTTCTAAATATTGAGGATTTAAAGAAATTCAATGAAGAAATACAAAAAGATGAGGAAAAGCTAAGACAATACGTAAGTATACATACATACAACTTGAAGTGTCACTTAAATTTATAATAAAAAAATTTAGAAAAATTTTATTTCAAAAACTGGTGGGATGGGACCGACACAATTTATTCGAGCCGCTGTGCGAAAAGTTTTTTCGGACGAAGTTGCTTCTCTTCACAGTTAGAAGGGGACCAGCATGAAACCAAGCGCCAAAAAGAGCTTCCTTATAACAACAATTAAAAGTAGGTGCACAATTCCGAAACTAAGAAAATAATAAAAAATTGTTTTCTTAGATATTTGTCACATAAAATTTAAATGCACTGATCAAGAGATGAATGCAGTACTACAAAAGCATTTTCTACATGCTAAGGACCGTATAACAAAAAGAAAACGAATAAATTGAAGTCTAGTAAATTTATAAACACATGTATATATAGAACGCCGCTAAATACGAATTTTAAAAGTACAAATTAATGTTAAGTGTTTTTTACCTTCCACAAAATAACATTTTATAACACAACAAATAAATTATAAACAAAATACTTTGAGAAGAAAAAACCTTCAGAACTAAATAATCTTTTACCTATATGTAAATTTTTCAGATTTGATTTGAATATTTTGTATTTAAAGAAAATAACATATTATAAACGTTTTAATAACAATTCAAATTTAATTTAAAACAAAAATTTAATTTTATTTGTATTTTTAATCAATTAAATTTTATTATAAAAAATATGTATGTTATAAATAAAAACGCTTAGTAAATGTAATAGAAAATAAAAAATAACCTTTCAAGGCAAAATGTTATTTATCATGTTTTACTTATTATGAATCGAAGAGGACTCGCATGCATCTAGTAATATGACTAAAAAATGACTCGAAAAAGATTCGTATTCTATTATATCTACGATTGCAAATAGTATCGAAAATGAGTCAAAAACGCGAGTCATATTGGACGCGTTTAGAAGAGTCGCGGCTAGGGTACCATTTTCTACCGACAAAACAGTCGTTTTCGACTCTAAAAAAGCGCATAAACGATTATTTTAATCGTGTGGAAGAGTCATTAAAGACTCGAATATGATCAAAAATTCAAAAAAATGCTAACTGAGTTAAGGTATATAAACCTAAGAATTTGAAAAATATTTCTATACATATGTTTGTATGTACACATGTATATGTATGTATGAAATATGTATATGAAATAACAAATTGCTTCTCTTGTAGGAATTGTTACTATAAGACCATAAAGAATAACAATTTCATTAGCATTTGATGATTAATAATGCCAATGATTTTTTAGCATTATCATTATTTTCTCTAATGAAAATACTCTTGAATGAAAGGATTTCATTGATAATTAGTTAAAAAAGAAAACATTTAAAGCAATCCTATTAATAAACGTAATTCCTTGTACTTGTACAGCAAATAAACACCCTAAAATATACCAGATCATTATTTTAAAATTGATTTTTTATTACAAAACTTTTGTGAAATATTTATGATCTAACGTCCTAAAAAAACAGCCGATATTATTGATTTCGTGTAAGTAATAAGATCTGCTAGCTGGGACGTTACGTGGCTGTAGATCTCAGACATCCAGTTTTAAAATTGATAAATTACTAAAACTTTTCAATGTATATTCAGCTACAAATGTATTAAGGTTTATCTGTTAAAAGCAAAGTTCCTTTCAAAGTTTGTGCAATCGGAAATTTATTTTTCATAAAAGCTTTTATTATTTTCTAATTTTAATTTGCAATTTGACGTTTTCATTACAACTAATAACCATTAGTAAATACAATTATTATTAAAATAAAATCATTTTTATTCAATGCTAGTTGCATTTTGTTTAATAACATCAATAATAATAATAATAATAATAATAATAATAATAATAATAATAATAACAATAATAATAATAAAAATAGTAATAAAAAAAGTTTTCAAACTAACTCAAAAATTTTTAAAAAACAAAGACAAAAAATTCAAACTTGTTAACATAAAAATACATATAAAATTTCAATACTTGTCAAACGATTGACTTCATCTATTGTGAGTACATGGAGCAACTATCTATCTCATCAAAGACCTTTTAGAGCAAACATTTCAGTCAAAACTGAAAATATTGAAACTGAATGTGCGAACGTGGTATTGACTAGTTTGCAAGCATCTAGTCGCCCGTCACTAAAATTTCGTTTAAGGTTTTCGAAATAACTGGTGAAATTATACCTCGTTAAAGACGTTCACAATTTGTAAATAGGTTTACATTTTTTCAACATAATTGTTCAATTTTAATTAGTCTTTAACGTTGGATCAAATATTTGTCTAATTTTCCTCGGCTTTTATGGTCAAAGGCCGAAGTAAGCAGAATGCGGCAACAGTAATATCCATTTGAAAAAGATTCAATTTTTACTAAAACATATCCATAAGAAAAATTTTAACACATTGAAATTAATTTCAAGTTAAGCCGTGTTCATTTGCCTACGTAAAATAAATTGAAGCGGCAGAAAGAACAGCTGTTTGTCGCCCGTTCTAAACACTGCTTACTTTAGACTATAACTATTAGGTGTTTTTACCTTTTAAACTATGACTGACGTCCGCTTCTAACAACTTGCCAGTTAAGTGAAACATTTTCAGAAGCTCATTCTGTTTTGAAAACAGTGTTTTTACGTGACTTAATTTAAAAAAAACATTTTGGGCTAAAAGCTAAAAAGAAAAGCCCCATTAAAAAAACTTGCTAATAGTTAAAAATAGAATGTTATCGAACAGAAACAAGCCAACGGGAAGACATTCCTACCTTTAGCTTTAAGTAGCAAGTTTATCACTCACAAAATTTCTCTGATTATTGATTATGATTTTTTACATAAAAACACAATATTGGTAACTTTTGTTTTTTAAGCGATTTAATTTACCAAAAACATTGGTGTTATTTTTTGCAGCTAAAGTTAGCTTTTACTTACAAGAACTATAAAGTTGTTTGAAGTAAATTAATGTTATGAGCTTTAATTGTTTACTAATCCGCAAAATAAAAATTTAAATGATTAAATCAAAACTGTCAAAAAATATCATTTGATTGATTCTTAACAAGTTTATATTAGACATTTATTCATACATGTATTTAAATTATTGTGTCACTGAAAGTCACACTCGTGCTCGTGTATGCATTTTTGACGTTTTTTTTTAATTTTTTGAATGTCGCACTCACATACATAAATATTCATGTTTATTTTATCTTGTGGAAATGGTTGGAGGAACATATTTTCACTAAGTTTCTACTGCCCCCATATAGTTTTTGTATTTTTGTTTTATTTTGATATAATTTTGATGGAGCACACGTCGTATGGATATTCATGTAATGTATCGCATTTGACTAAAAGACTTAATTTTTGCTGTGTCATTTACTAACTTTGTTTCTTGTCATTAAGACACTTTGTTTCATATTTCTGGCCTAGTTATACACTGAATCATTTAAACATGCGTTTGCGCAAAGAACCCAAAGGGGTAAAATGAAAAAAGAAACATTAACTTAATTTCGTAAATTACATTATTTTAGGGTAAATGTAATGTAAAACTAAAACAGCGACATTGATATTCACATAAAGACTTTTATCGAATATTGGGTAAGTATTTGAGAAAGATATATTAAATAAAAAAATCCTTCAAGGATAGCTGCCACCGTTTATTTTTAATAAAAAATTTTCAACAAATACTTAGGTAAATTATTGAAACCTCTAAAAATACAACTTTTTATTTATTATTTAAAATTAAAAAAATTAACAGTAATAATAGCTTTAATAAATTAAAATATTTGTATATTATTGTAATATCAACTCTCTAGTTAAATACTTTTAATTTTTATAAGTTAAAAAAAAAAATACTTTATTAACGCTGTACTGAAATATTTTTATGAAATTTTTATATAGTGCTTGATTTCTTCAAATATAAATATTTCATGATATTCTCATGAAATATTTATTATAATGAATTACTGTGGGGAAAGCATATCCATATGGCCATTTCGCTACTGCTTGTATAGCTCATCAGTGGATTTTACCCAAATTTTGTAAAGAAAACCTCAAAGTCTTATACCAAAAGCCAAATTAATTAAATGAGAACTCCATTGAATCAATAAGGCAAAAAGGCCACAAATAACTTAAAAATTTTTATTACAAAAACACAGTAACCATTGAGTAACTATTTTTATTTTTTCTTTCATTTTTCTACAAAAGGGTTGCCATCGGCAACCATTCATATGTATTTGAAAGAATTAATGAAAAAATAAAAATAAAAATTGTAAACAATTTTTATAAATACGAAACGTGCACATACAAATAAAGAATAATAAAATTTCTTGTTATGAAATTTTTATTTTTTTTTTTTATTTTTTATTTTATTTTATTTTATTTTATTTAAAGTAATATTCTATACTAAAAACAGACAGGACTATATTCAAGGAAAACTTATAAAAAATCAAAAACTACAGTTATTTCAAAGAAACATCCTTTTTATTTCTGTATACAAATTATTACTTACGTTAATCTATATACGTAAAATTGTTATAATACATTTTCTTCATATGAAAAGACGCAAAGTACATTTTTGAAATGTTCTTATTTTATAATATGCGATGCAATAAATATAACCAAAAGATTTGCAATAATGGAAAATTGATCGTGAATCATCTTTCACTTTACATCGACATGTTATCTCAACCACAGGAAAGGATGTGAAAAATAAAGCTTGTCAAACGGTTTAAACTTCTTTGTTGTAATTTTTTTATTTTTCTTTTTTTAGCTCATTGTTTCATTTTTTGTTTTAAAATGCAAATGTTTTTGTATGCCTAATACCGTTTTTCTAGCGAATTTCCGGGACAGGAATTCTCGGGAATTTCCGCAAATTTTCAGTTCCGGGAAATAAAACGGGAATAACTAAGAAATTGTTTTACGGTTGAAATGACAATTTTCATCGTTTCGAGTGTAGCTATCACTACTTTGGCGTTTATTTATATGTTTGTTAAATGTTTTTATTAGAAACTAGCAGTGCCCACGACTTTGTCCGCGTGTCATTTATAATTTTCTCAAAATTCAAATTTAGAGAAACGTGTTTAAATATTTATTGTAGTGATCTGTAAACATTGTTAAAAATTTGTAATCTATAAAAATAAAATATGCTGACAACTATTTTAGTACTTTATACCCATAATATTTGGTGACTTTACAATTGTAACTATATTTTGTTTAAGTAACAAATTTTTTTTTAATCCATCCATCAGTTTTTACGTGATGCGAAAACAGGCAGACGGACTGACAGATAGACAAAAATTATTAAAATAGGTGTTTTGTATTACATATCGATTAGATTATCAAGAAAATATTTCATGTACAGAAATGACCACTTTACTATTCTATTATAAGTAGAGATAGTTAATATAGTTTACAATGCAGATGCGTTACTCATCTGAATTTTGATTATTTTTAATATTAACTTATTAAATTAAAAAAAGTCCGAAAAAACAGTATTTATAAAAATATCGTTTAGCTTAACATATAAAAGAATTGGATGACGTTACCAGATAGAGCTCAATAGTTTCGTTAATCGAAAGGTTTTTGTTGTTGAGAAATTTGAATTAAAAAAAACCCTGATTTACAATATTATGAAAACAACGAAAAAATCCTTTTCCCAAGTGTCATTAAAATATTTCATGAGAAGGAGAAATCAAATTTTTCGAACGAACTGGTAAAACACAGAAAACCTTCAAAAATTCTGTAATGCTTCTTTAACTAAATGTAAAAAGCTTTAAGATACGACTCTATTTAATTCATTTGTCTCCGAAATAAAATGCCGCTTTATTGGGTGTTATTAATTACTTGAAAATAAATAGCACAGGTTGCACTTGTTTTATACCTTCACAAGAAATAAATATTTAATTTACATACAAGGTATTTCAAACAAGAAGGTTGTCGAAGAACGTCTTAAGGCATCAAATTGTAGAGCATATTAAAAATATAATGTAGAACAATAAAAATAACTCTATTTTTTTTGTTTTATTACTTTAATTAGTAAACTAAAACTATTCTGTAGTAAATATAAAATATTTTTTTCTTTAAATTCAGAAATATCCATATGACATACGTGAAGATATATTCCCGAGTTTTTATTTTTTGCCGAATCTTAGACATTTTGATTAAATTTCGTTTTTTATTTTTTTAAAAATTATTTTTATTTATTTAGTTTTTTTTATTAAAACTAACAAAGAAAAGGAAGTTTTTGTATTTGATTTTGACAAAATGTGTTATGTGTGTGTCTTATGTTAGCTCAATTATGGATGGACATTAATTATCTTCAATATAAAATATTATAAAATTCACGATTTCGTTTTTGAAATTGCATATATCAATTAAAGCAAATATATCATTCAATTCAGACACTCAAAAACTAAAAAAAAATCTTTGTAAAAAAAATAAGAGTGTTTTATTCGGCTTAGTGAAGATACTCCAATCAAAAAGATAAATATTAGGATGACAGAGAATAAAAATATAAGAAAAACAAGTGCTCATAGTATTTTACACAAAAATGTTATCGGCTCTTAATAGATTAAGTATTTTTAAAAAATTTAGCATATCCTGAAAGATCTTTCCGAAAGCTTTTAAATGACACACATATTGATATTTTAAAAAAATATGGTGCACAATCGCACATTTCTATGAAAAGATCATAACTCGGAAGATATGAGCTGGAGCCAATTTTTTCGCTGGATGTTTTTTTTATTTTCTAATTCCCTATCGCCTCAAGTATTTCTTTTTTTGATTGGAGCTACTTCAGTAAACTAGATTTGCTCAAAATGATATTGAAAAATTAGAGGCAATCGTGGTGTTTTGCTCGCTGCTTCGAAGGACATGGATCGATTTAGTTGATTTATTACAGCAAAATTTTTGAAACTTTGTCTAATTTTGTCTAGCTCATCTAGTGCCTTGGTAAACTTAATTTCAACTGGATCACAGACGGACAGATGGACATCTCTCAATCGACTTTGCTATGCATAAGATATAAACTTTGTGAGGTCGGAAATGCATCTAAGAAATACAAAGCTGGCAAAACTTCCAAGCTTTTGCGATTTTTTCCCAGTGGTTCTTATTACCACGTTTACTTACATGTACATGCACACATAGTGGGTTAGGTCGATAGTGCATTGTTGTCTTTTGGTGGTTGAAATACATTTTTTCTCGCTCGGAATAATGTTGAGCTTATTTATTAATAGAGTCTCTAACAGTTTAAAAAAACTCCAGTAAAATCGAAAAAGTGTGTAATCTGTATTTAGATTACTGAGAGCGCTTCAAAAAAATTCCTAATTTATATACGAACTTATAATTTCTTTAGTTAAGTATAGTTACTAAATTTAAGATTTTTTGTTATGCTGTTTTTACTTCAAACAATCGATTTTGGGATCTTAAAGGATCTTTTTGTTTTGAGATCTCCTAAATCCATTTTTACTGTTTTTGCTTCAAATACCACTATTTTTTTTAATATTTACTGGTGATACCAAATCAAAATGAAATTCCGTGTATGTGCTGAAAAGTATGTATGTGAGCTGTAAAGTTTTTGCTAATAATCGGAGAGAACGAAGTGTCATCTCCAAGCAAAAATTATTAACTTTTTGTAACATGATTCAATATTCAACTTCAAAACTTTATATTTTATATTATACGAGTATTAGGATTATCTACAAAAATTTACATTAATTTTTTTTATTCGAGTGTTCTTTAAATTTGTATTCTTTATGTAATATCTTCAGACAAATATTTGTTTCCATGAGGTAAGGTAAAATTGCGTGTAGGCCACTTCAGATTTTTATTCTACTTAAAATTATCTTTTTTCTAACTTGATTCAAAAGAACTTGCGCGTAAACGGCTTAAAATTTTATATACGATTACCCTTTAAAATAAGAGGAACTTACTTTAATTTAGAACGAAATTTCCGTAAAGGTGTATTTTATTTTTCTTTTGTGTAATGTGTACCTGTAACTTGGGTGAAAAATTTTTCTCATGAATGTATTATAGTCATCTTGCTTTAAACAGAATAAGCTACGGTAAACAACGAATTCTTTAATATAAATTAATGGAAATGTTAATAGTTTACTCTAACTCATCCTCGTTTAAACATTATGAGTATAATATTTTTATGTCAAAAAATTTCACTTAAATTACAGAAACATAGTACTGACCTTGGTATCAAGGCGAACGGCGCGCGTTATTATTAATTAAAAGGACTATATGATTGTTACTAAGACAGCTTGACGTGCAACTTAATACTTGTCAAAACAGAGGATTTCAAAGAGTTTAAATTAGTAACTTCTTTTATTGTTTCCTTGCCTAAAGGGTAAAAAATTAACACTATAACTCTCGCTATAACATCTACACATCCGCCAGAGCAGTTTATCTCTGGAACCAAAGTAGCTAGTGACTTGAAATTCTCACAGATTTTGCATGATTGTAGCTGCTTTAAAAGCAAGTAATAAAATGAAAATAAAACTCTTAAAGGCGGACACATATGATATGCTTGCTACAGTTATAAGTTTAATAAATGTATACTGTCTTTAAAATCACAGGATGTCGCATACGTTATACGGAACTCCTTGTACGTAATTCCAAATCGTACTGGGCTAATTTATTTAATATCTTGAAAATTATTAAGACTTTTGTTTTCAGGTGGTAACACATCTGTTTTCCGTATATGTGTATATGTATGCATACATATGAACACAGTATTTATAATTTTAGAAACATTTTTGCATTTAATCATAACAGAAATAATGTCGTATATAAATTTATAAGGACATTTCATTTCTTTATCCTTAATAAATAAAATATTACGTTTTTGCTCAGGATATTTCATTTTTATACAAAAACGTTTTGGTTAAAATACGTGCACGAGTAATAATCTATAATATTTAAAAAAGAACATGTGAATAAATATAAAAGAAAAATGTAATGTTAAATAATATTAAAAATTTATCATACATCTGTTCGTAGCGATAGATTATAAAACCAAATATCATTTTATTAATGCTACAAGTGAAAATATCCATCATACATTCGCACTGCACAAAAGAGCGAAAGCAGAAAAAAAATATATCAAAAGCAAAAAAAAAAAAAAAAAAAAACAAAAAAAGTAATTTTATTTATGTACCAGCATCGTGATGTTAATAAATATTTGTAAGTTATCAAATGAAAACCCGAACAGAATGAAAACATACATTAATAGTACATCGATATGAATGCGGTACGAGATCTGTGGAAAATATGCAAATGTTGTTGAAAGTTTATTCTTATCTGTTTATGAATAAATCAAGATATTTATTGGAGGGAATAAAAATTAATTTCGTATAAAAATTGAAAAGTTATAATGTTTACTCCTGCTTCAGTTTTAACTTTTTTATTTAAATTCATTTTTGACTTTTCATTGTCTTGAAAATATAATTTTTATTCTATCGTTCAGTGCTCTTAAAAGAACTTTTGTGTCAATTTTTACGTTTTTTATTTAAATTCGAAAATATAAATTTGCTACCTGACATCCTGTACGAGTATTGTTTAAACTTTTACGGGATTAGACGCCAATGTGCGCTAGTTCGGTTGTCTTAAAAAGCATTTAAACATCGATAAGTGGATGGCATTTATCAGAAAAAATTAAACAAGATTATTGCTACTTCTCTTTTGCGATAATGCGCCCAATGAAGGAGTACGTTTAGAAACAGGGTCTGTGCCTCTTACAGAAAACGTACATTTATGAACATTTTCATAGAATTAGTTTATTATAAAAGCTTGAGTTCTTACTGGGCTGTAGTAACATGAAACTATGAAGTATTACAAATCATGTTATTCTTGATATAGATATGTACACATTTCTTTTAATTTTTATGAAATGTTAAATCTTTAAATATAATCATGTACTAAATATGTGTATCTACTATATAAATAAATAAATAAAAAATATTAAAAAGCATAATCGCAAAATCTAGTACGAGCAATTTCCAATACCCGATGGCTAGCAAAAGCAAGGTCCTGGGGCTACTGTACATAATTTACAGTGAAAATAAGAACCAAATCTAGCAGACCAAATGTTTCAACATAAATTTTATTACATGTATAGGTGTTTGATTGAAACAACTTGCTATTTTTACAAATTCGAATAGACTAAATTTTATTTTAAATAAAAATTATTGAAAAGTTAAATCAAATTACTTTTCAATAATTTGTTTTTCAAAAATTAAAAATTAAGATAACAAAGTTGGTGAATAGTTACCACACTACTCCCTTCCTAGTTTGTTAATGGCAAACGTATCGAAGTTCTTGGTGGTCTTTACTGAAGATTCATACTCAATTGAAGGTTGGAAAAATGCAGTCTTAAGACGATCTAACGAAACAGTATCCGTTCGGGAACCAATTTCAAGTTTAAAATATTTCTGGTGCCGCTCCAACACCTTATATGGTCCACTATACTTAGGACTTATTGGTTTTCAAAATTCATTTCTTATCCAAACATGTGTGCATTTATACAGATCCTTGTGAATAAAAGGTGATTGATTGGAATGATGGCTGACTAGTCTAGGCGGAATTGAATCCATTGCTTGATGAAAATCTGAAAGAAACTCAGATAGATCTTCCTGGCTTTCACCTTTATTGAAATAATCTCCTGGCAAACGTAGGTGAGGTTTTGATGTCTTCTTTAATCACAGTTCTCGAACCAAGAAGCACGGCTGGCAACGTTTTTGTGCATTGTTGATTTCTATGTGCAATAAGAGCTGACTTCAACGTACGATGAAACCTTTCAACCATACTATTTGATTGTGGATGATAAGACGTAATTTGTTGTAATTGTGCACCAACAAGTCTGCCTCTGTCAGTAATAATATTCTTCGGACATCCGAAACGACAAATCCAATTTTCTGAAAATGCTCTAGCAACTTTTTCAGATGTAATTTCCCCCAATGGAACAACTTCCACCCATCTTGTGAAGAGATCAATCATTGTTAGCAAATAACGAAAACCTTCTGATGACGGAAGTGGACCTACTAGGTTTAAATGAATATTTGAAAACCGCTGGGTTTCAACAGGAAAACAACGAAAAGGAGTTTTAGTATGCCGGGTAACCTTTGATGCTTGTTAGTTTTGGCATGCTTTTACCCACTGAATACAGTCTTTATTAACTGAGGGCCAGACAAACCGTTGAGTAACTAAACGCTGCGCTGCTTTCATACCAGGATGAGACAATCTATGAATGTTGTTGAAAACTGTTTTTCGGAATTTTAATGGTAATGGTAGCTGAAAAATTGCAATATAATTCTAAATTTGAGTTAGGTAATTAAACATGTTTGAGGATTAGGCCAGTCGATGATGTTTTCAAAAAGCTCTGTAGTTCTTTATCAGAATTTTGAGCTTCAGCTTTTTCTTCATAATTAACTACTGAAATTTCCTCAACTCTAGAAAGGGTATCTGCAACAGTATTCTGCATACCTGATGTATGACGTATATCAGTTGTGAACTGAGCGATATAATCTTGATGACAAAGTTGGCGTGGACTAGCCTTTTCAGGTTTTTGCTTAAAAGCGAAGATAAGAGGTTTGTGATCAGTATACAATACAAATTTATGGCCTTCTGGCATATATCTAAAAAATTTTATGGCACCGTATGCAGCCAATAACTTGCGGTCATATGTACTGTAATTACATTCCGTTACCGTTAATTTTTTCGAAAAAAAATATCTATAGGTCGCCAAATTTCTCTTTTTCGTTGTTCAAGAACAGCGCCTATCGCAACATCTGCAGCAACTACTTTGAAACAGATATCTGCATTTGCCACCGGGTGTGCTAATACAACCGCTTTTGCTAATGCTGCCCTGCATTTGTTAAAATCGTCCTCAAATTCAGAACTCCATGGAATGATCGTTTTATCATTCTTAAAAGCACCTTTAGTGAGATCATTAAGTCTTGCTTGAATCTTAGCCCCATTTACTGAATACTTTCTATAGAAATTCAACATTCCTAAGAATCTTTGTAGCTCTTTAATTGTGAGTTTTTGATTTCATTGGCGATATACCATTCACTGATATTTGAAATCCAACAAAATTAATTTCCTTTACACCAAATATACACTTTCCAGAGTTGATTAAAACTCCGTTCTCTCTTAACCGTCTAGTAATGCACGCAGCTCATTTTTTGACGGAATTAAGACATCGTCTATATAAACGAAAACGAAACTTTAACCTCTGCATACTTTATCCATGTATCGTTGGAAAGTCTGAGCTGCATTTCGGAGTTCAAAAGGCATCTTAAGAAACTCGAAAAGACCAAAGGGCGTAATTATCGCTGTTTTAGGTACATCTGCAGGTGATACGCTCGAACAAGATCCAATTTGGAAAAAATTATACATCCTTCTAAATTGTAATTAAAATCTGTAAAAAAAAGGAATTGAATACTTAACTGAAACCGTTTTTTGATTTAGGAAACGTTGCTTCTTGGAACCATGTGTAGAGGATTTGACCATTTACTTTTTGAGGGTTGAATTATTCCCTGCTCCATCATAAATTGAAATTCTTTTTTTTTGCAATTTTGGATCCAGTCGTCTTGCTTTTGCTGTTACAATAAAATAGAATGCTTGAGTATCTTTAAATGCGCGAAGAGATGAATTAATGCTTATAATTTCAGGAAGTTTCTGAAGAAGTTCTGATATACGGAATCATTCTCTCATATTATTGTAGATGACGAATTTGTTAGTTGAGCAGATAAAGTTAGTAATGTTTTACCATCTACTAAAGTTCGATTGTGAAAGTCAAGTAAAAGATGCTGATACTTTCGAAAATCCGAACGCAATATTGGACGAGTAACATTTGCTATGATAAAAATCCAACGAAACAACTACCTTAATCCAATGTGCAGTTCAAGTAATTTAGTACCGTACGTCTGAATTTTGGTGCCATTTGCAGCATAAGTTTTAAATGGGCACATTGAATTTGATTCAAAAAATTGTTCAAGAACACGGAATTACAGAAACGTCAGCACCAGTGTCAATTAAAAAATTCCATTTGGTAATACGGTCCTTAAATATTAGACGACTTGTTGAAGACACTAATGTTTCGGTACCGCTATATCCGAAACATTTTTTAGTGTTTTGATTGTGAAGAATACGCACATGGAGATATGCACCTTGTTGCTCTAGAATCGAAACGATTATTATACCAACACCAATCTGTTTTTCTGCTACGGGTTCTACTACGACGTCGTTGATTGCCGGCGCCACGCGAATCACTTCTTCTCCTGCCGGATTTATTAATCTTCCTCTCAAATACTTCTGTTTTTGCTGACAAGTGCTGGAAAACATTATCATAAACCAATACAGTTGATACCTGAGAAAAGGCGATATCCATTATATAATCGGCTTGTTGTGCAATCTCCGTAAGACCTGCATTGCTTGCAGCAAAAATCGAACCTATACTGTGTGCAAGTTGATCCAGAAATAGTGTTTTAAGCAGATTGTCACCAATGTTATTACCAACTGCTAAAGCTTTCTTTGACTGTAAAAAATGTGATGGTTTCTGGTCACCTATTACCAAACCACTAAATAATTTTTTCAATTTAACTTCTTTTGAAATAACAAATGACGAGATAAGCCGTTCTTTAATAGCATTGTACTTCGCATTTTGAGGCGGAGAAATTAAAATGTCACCCACAAATTTTAAATATGCTGATTCTAAATTTGCTACTACATGTGAAAACTTTGTTTCATCCCTCGTTATACGTGTAAAGAGAAAATGTTCTTAATTTGTATAAATCACAGTTGCGGGTTCTTAGACCAAAAATGTGGCAATTTCTGTAAGCTTGAAGCGACTGCTGAGACTTCTGGATTATTTGTTTGACACTGTTCAACAAAAGGGTGCCTTGCTTGAGAACTTCCTGAAGCTGCATCTCCAACACGTTCACGAGTAGGTGAATGTGTTGTATACATATCGGGGTGACCAAATTATAGGTCTTTGATTGAAACAACTTGCTATTTCTACAAGTTTTACATAATAGACTAAATTTTATTTTCAATAAAAATTATTAAAAAGTTATAACAAGGCAATTTGATTTAAATTGTTTTTAAAAAACTTAAAATTAATATAACAAAGTTGGTAAATAGTTATCACACATGTTTTTTTGAATCTGGTTCTTATTGAACGATGCCCTAAATTGTGGCAGTAGATCACGAAGTGTTAAAATTCCCGTTGACATCTTTTTCTATTGAAATTGTCAGATAAAAAAAAATCTGTGAGAAAACTCGCCAGCAGGAGAATTTTAAGAATCCCTGCTAAAATGGGATGAAATATATTTAAATTTAAAATATTTATACATTTTTATAGATATTCTTTTAACGTACTTTTTAAATTCTTTTTTTAAAAGTAACAGCACTTTTATAAAACGCGGCTTGAAAATGATGTCTTTACATCGAAAGCGCTCGCAAATCGTACCAAATAAACAGCCAGTGACGACGGTCTTCACCGAAAGGTATGTCAACACTTTTATAAAGAATACTTTTTTTTAATTTTTAAATTTATTTTCTAAAAAATACGTTAGCGAAATATTTTTCGATTTATTTAAAAAGGCCTTTTTTAAGAAAAATTTATTAGAAAATGGGTTTTTATAAAATCATTTTTTATGAGTATTTTCTGTTGATATTGTAAAATTCATTTTATGTAAAAATTACTTATTTTGCACAAGGTACTTTATCAAACATTTTTGTAATTTGAAGTAATATTTATTTTAAAATTATTTTCGAAAAAGAACATTTTTAGAATTAAGCATTTTAAAAGGTTTTTTTTAATTAACATATTTGAAATGCATTTTAAGGGTTCTTTTTCAAAATAATTATATAATTAATACGCTTTCCTTAATTTAAAGTTACAAATTCATTTTTTATGGGAGAATAAGCTGTAATAATTTATTGAAACGATAATGCTGCAATCAGTAAAATTTAACGGTAGTGAAAATAATTCTTATTAGCAGCGAAACTTAGTGGTTACTGCAGTTTTGAATATAATTTTTTCTCGTATCTAAACAACTTAATTTTAAACTTGGAAAGTTTCAACATTTTATGCAATACTGTGTTTGTGTTTTGGTAAAAGTTTGTGCGTAAATTTATGTATCTGCTCGTTTGTATGAGTGTTTATACAATTTAATGATAAAATATGTTCAACAGGAATTTATTTATAAATAAATAAGTTGAATTCAAGAGAATAAAGAAATGAGAATTATGTATTTATAGACTTACAACCCTTAACGGTAAAACATTGAAACACACAGATACAAATGTATATATTTTTTAATACATTTCAATGCAAAATATAAAAACTTATTGTTGATTTATTATTAAATATTTGCCGTACAATAATGGTTAAAAGTATAAAAATATTCTGTTTTATATACACCCACGCATGTACAAACACTCATACAATTGTATCAGTTGTTGCGTGTTGTTGTTGTTGCTACTGTTGCTTTTATTAATAATAACGTGTTTATGCATACGAAATTAACATAAAATAATTGTTTGTAAAAATTTTTGGTTTGTTTTCGTTTTGTTTGATTTTGTAATTAAATCGAAACCATATTGTCTGTCTATCACTCACTACAATTTCAATGTTCATGTCAAGTGTTTTATTTTTATTTTATTTGCTAAAGAATTTGTCAGGAATTTATATCTTTTTTAGGTAGATTTTGATTTAATTTTATACATAATATTTTTGTTAACGTTCGTGCAAACACTTGAGATTTAATTTTATTAGTTTTCATGTTAATTTACCTTGAAAAATCGCTTATGGTGATGGGGTCTGCATTTATAGTTAATATTTTTATGTTATTATCAGTATAATGTTCATGTTCGCCGATGAATAATTTTTTGGTATTTTGTTGTCAGATATCTAAATATAACGATTCCATAATATTACGCTGATATATTTATTATTTGTTTGGACAGACACGATCGAAGTTCATATAATAAATTTGCATGCTTAAAACGGCATGCAAAATAATTGATATTTAATATTTTGGAACAATCATAGTAAACTTTTTATTTGACTTTGTCGTATATTTTCATAATAACAATTGTCATAGATGAGATTTGCATTAAAAAAAACGATGGAAAAAGTACTATATAGAAAATTGTGTAGAACAAAATATAAACAACATCAAAATTTCATTGTTCATAAAATTCAGTGGACTGTATCTTTTTAGCGCTATGAAGCGCTGTTTAACGAAAGATGTCAAATTGCAGCTTAAAGTCTCAGCTAAAAGTTCAGCAGCTCCTACCTGCTCCTTTCAAAAATAACAGAAAAAACCATAAAGCTATAAAATAACAAAACCTGAATTTTTGCTAATGTATGTTGTTGTTGCCAT
The DNA here is from genome assembly GCA_937654795.1 of Cistogaster globosa. Classification (NCBI taxonomy): domain Eukaryota; kingdom Metazoa; phylum Arthropoda; class Insecta; order Diptera; family Tachinidae; genus Cistogaster; species Cistogaster globosa. Next base: position 83,540,395 of record OW569404.1, on the reverse strand, counting down.
AATTCTTTTCTCTTTAAAACTATTAGATTATATTATATAAATACTAGTCAGTAGCTGGAATTCGGAAGAGATTAAAGTTGACAGTAGGCATAAATGTGGACGCAGTAAAGCAAGGTATGGGCACAACAAACGATGGCAAACGCAATTGGCTTAAAAGTAGAGTTAATAAAAGTAAAGTAGAGTTAAGATTAAAAATTATTTTGGCCGCAATAAATGGATACTGCCAAGTTGTTTGTTTGTTGGTTTCTATGGCTGGTACTATATGCCTTTAGATATGTCGTTATCTATTTAATAATTTAATTTTTATTTTTTACACTTTAATTGATTATTTGTATCAGTTATGCTGTCCAAGTATGCGAGGTATAAATACTATAGAGAGATTACATCAGTCATGAGGAATTGGACTTGTAGCGACTAATGAAGACGTAATGCATAATCATTTATTGTCTTCAGACCCAAATAGATTTCGATTAAAGCTGCAAATCAAAAAATTGGAGTACGATAATGATGAAAAATTATTAAAAGGCAAAGCGTTAATTACTTGTTAATGTTTTTTCTGTGGGAGATAGGCGTCAAAGTGGGCGTTGATGCATTAAAAATCAAGGAAGTTATGCCACTTTTTCAATACTGGTTGTATGGGAAGTGGTCGTAAAAGTTGGCGGCTATTTTTCTACTAACACACGAATGATTCTGAGTATTTTAAAATTCTATTTGCCAAAAAACAATGCCGTAGGTGAAAATTTTAGTTTCACTTTGTATGGGAGATGGGTGTACAAGAGGACGGATACTTTTGATTTTTCCATTTTTTCCTTAATTCAAACCAAAAATGTTTATGTGCCAAGTTTCATTGTCCTTGGACAACTTCTTCTATTTTGGCCGCTCATTCTATAAACCTCAGCCAATGTGCGACGATGCCTGAAGCAGTAGCGAGTACATTAAATTACAATAAATAAATTAATAGTGCTGCAGAATTACTGTTGTTTTCTTTGAGTTACTGTTTCTTTTTTTGGAATTCTCAAAGGACTTCGAATATGTCCAAAGGGATGAGAACGTATTTTAATGACTTACATATTTGCTACGGTTGCTCGTTGTATTACTAATAAAGATAATTCCTATGACAAATTTTAAAGTGTGATCTTCGCGAAATTTATATGAAAGCAGAAACTTAAAACTTTGAGAGATTCTATGAAGTATTACAGCTGGCCTTTGACAATTTCCATAACATATTAGAAACATGTATTTATCATAAATGGGACAAATTATTTAAGTGGACTAATTAATTGACAATTCCATTACCATTGAATGATAAATAATGCTAATGATTTATTTAGCATTATCAAATTTTTTCTAATGTTACTGCTCTTAAATGAAAATGTTTCATTGGTAATTAGTTAAAAAACAAAATAATTTTCATTGACTTATGATTAAATGGTTTCAAATTATTATCATCAATAATTATTTTTTTTTTAAAGTATGAAGTACATATGTTTTACCTTTCTCAGGAAAAAAAAAACACTATTGGACTATAATTTATATTATATTTTCGTGTTAGTAATAAGATCTGCTAACTGGGGTGTCGTATGATATTAGATATCCGACATCAAATTCTACAACTATTTCACTTAAAATTGATTAAAATTTTCAAATATAGATGAATCTACAAGGGTGTTAAAATTTGTTATTTTCTGCATATTTTTGGGAATTTTTGCAATGAAAACATTGTATTTCAAAAAAACAATTATTTTTTATTCAATTGTAGTTATTAAATAAATGATTTTATTAAAATTTCATTACCATTGGCATTATATGGTAATAAAATATCTTTCATTGTCATTATTTCAAACAAAGCCAATGAAATTCCAATGGTAATAAAAAAATTTCAAGTAAGATATTTATGAACTTTAAATTATAAATTTATTATTTCTGTTATTGGGCTCTATTTTAATAAAGAAATTATTTAAGTTTATAAATTGAGTATTTAAATACAAATTTTTTCTGTTAAGTTGGATGATGACCAAAATACCCCGGTTCTAAACATAATTACCGTGCTTCAATCTTTTTTATTTCTATAATTTTTGATTCGGGCCAGTGACTAATCCTAGATTCCTTAGAGACGACAAGTTGCCGCGCGGTTAAAGATGAGGCTCCGGCACTTAAATAGCTCTAGTCTGGGTTTACATCTTAATTTAATTCTCTAATGGAGGGGTACGTTTAAGATGATTTTCAACCTTCAATCAAGAGTTGAAATATGGACAGGGCAACAATAGAGCTAAGAGCATGCAGGTAGGTAACCTATATACGGAAAAGTTCTGCCAGACAAGACCGACTGACCTTTATCTCTGACATTATTTTAAGGACCTTTACGTGTAAAATACTCATGAGAAAATTGAAAGTTATACGAGTATAAATTCCTTAAAAATCGACCATGTTATTTTATAAATTTAAGCGCTTGTACAACAGAGCATAACTGAATAATTTGATGAGTATTTTGTCCGCCTTTAGCATTCAGATCCGTTTCTATTTTTTTTACAACCGGGTGTATGATTGATTGCTTTTGCAAAACATATTCTTAACGAGAAATTATAATTCGTTTTAATTTAGTTAAATGACAAAAGAAAAATGCTATTTACCAAAAACAATTTGATAAAGTTATTGATAACAGGGCAATAACAATTAACACATTTTGAAAAATACACACATTCATTCATAGACAGCTACAGCAATCAATAAACAACAATCAAGTTCGACAAATTTAGTGCTTAACTAATTTTATCAGAATTGTTTGTATCTAAATGTACGTAAATGTGTATTTCTAAATAAAAATCAATGCGAGGATTGTATCAGTTTTTACTTTGCATATGAAGTACCTAAAATAGTTATGGAAATGATTGATGGTTAAACTAAAGTTATGCGACATATTTTTTAAGGACTTAAAAAAGATTGCGTTTTTATATTTTTAATGTAATCAAAAATAACTAAAAAGCTTAAGTTCATTCTACTTCACCACTTTGTAATGGCACAACAGTCGCTAATGTCAGATTCAAATGTGATTTAATCGTGTTTAAAATTCTTCTTTTACTCTTGTGTTAGTAATCCGTTTCGAAAATGGTAATAAATCGATACGCGAAACTTTTTCAAAAGCACCATGATATTTATGTGTTTTGAAAAAAAGTTTTTACAATAGAAAAATTTTTAATTTTTTACAACTTCAAGCACAAACAAAAACTAGAAGCTATCGATTATACAAAATTTTATACAAAAATCCTTATTTCGCAAAAAGCAACAATAAAGCGTGGCTGCAAACCACAAAATTAGAAATGAACAAAGAACCTCAAATAAGTATTAAAGGATAAGGGGACCTTTGAGTGGCAAACGTTGTGTTCGATGTGTTCAGTTTTTTTTTGTGGTTGGCGCTTTTATATGTATAAAAATCCATTACGAAAGTCATGGGAACCAATGTGAGAAATGAACTAAACAGGCAAAATCACCAAAAATACCCACAGTCGAACATTGCACTCTTACTCTTTAAAGCAATGGTTTTTAATTCAATATCAAGTTTAAGTAGAAAGACTAAAGTGAAGAATGATTTTGTTTTTTTTCTTGTTTTCCTTTTTGTTTTTTATTTGTCTGAAATTTAATTTACAATGCCGATGTTTTTGCTAAAATAAAGCTCGGTTTTTAAATTTTCGATCGTGCAAGTCGGTTATTCTGTGGAAACTGTGTTTTTCATGTAACCTAATTGCAATTCGATTTTTCTAAATCCTGACTTAAGGACTTTCTTTACCTTCGTTTTATTTTTCATTTTCAAAAGTTTATGAAATATGGTCGGTCTATTTTCCAAATAAAAACCGGCTAACTAATAGATAAGGTTATGTTGTGTTTCGGCAGTACCAACGACGGAAGTACATAAATAAAAACGCAGAAATCGCCTGTATAAACCAACGGCTTTTACAAAATGACTTTAATATTAAGAATATTATCTTATGGAGCGTCTATTAATATACTTCATCTAAAATGGTATTATATGATTAATACTGTCCACAAGACTTTATATCACGGTTGTATAATAAATCGAACATTTTTAACTTCCAAAACTTTTTCTTGGTTGTTTATCAGAAAAATCATAAGAATAATATTGTGCAAAGAAACAAAAAAAAAAAAAACATTCGAAGTACTTCAGATCCAATATTACTATCGACAATACACACCTCAAAGATTCTTTCAGATTTGTGTAAATATAAAAAACCTGCAGAAAATGAGCAAAATGTTTTCGAAAGAATAAAATATATTTTCCTTTCTAATTTTATAAGCACTGGGTCAGTTTTTTTAAATAAAAATATTGTTTATTATTTTTCCTGTTTCCTGAAGATGCCACCCAATGGTGTGAAGAAATTATTAATAAACAATATTTTTATTTGAAAATAAAACTGACGTACTGCTAAAAAAGTTTTCTTATTTGCTTATTTTCTCTTATTTACAATCTATTTTGCAATATTTAGTAAATCTGATAACTTAAATATAAAATTACATTACATTATATCAATAAGATTAGCATACTATTTCTTCAACTAATACATGAAAACTTAATTTTCTATATGGAAGATCTAATACCTGAAATCTATTCAATCTTTTAACTTCTTCTGCTTCATCTAATAAAACAATTGCTAATTCGTTGCAATGATTACTTAGCCGATTAATATACCGGGAGCTAAACCTATATATTTAATAAGTTAGAATAGAAAATTAATTATAAAGGAAACAAAAAAACATTAACATTAAATAATATACATAATTTTTTGTTGTTTTTTTTTCATGAAATTTGTAGTTGTTAATTTCTAAACAAAAAAATTGAATTAAAAAAAGTAACTTAAGTAGGGCTCCGTTGTTTTAAATATTTGCAGTTGGTGGACGCGTTCTTATTTTTTTATTTTGCCTACATTTACCCCTAAAACATGTCTGTACCAAGGCGAAAAATAAAAAATATACAGATATTTTATACATCGAGTTTGTTAGTTATGGTTTCCAGCATAAAATAATGAATTCGATCGGGATCGACAAACAGGATGAAATTTTTATATATAATTTTTTTTTGTATTACAATCTAACTAAAGTAACAAAAATAACTTGATTAAATAAAATTAGAATAAAAAATACAATAAAAACAATTAGCTTGATCATTAGAGTATAAGGTAGTATAACAGGGAATGGTAGGAAACAAGAGATATTATGTTGAAATCTCGCTGAAGCCAAAAAGTAACGGTGATCTGAATAGAATAAGTCTGTTGGTTATTTATTTCATAATAAATATGTAACAAAATGTATATTAATATGAATATTAATTTTATATTTGCGACATTTTCTTTAAGTTGAGGATTTTTTGGACGCCCCATTTTTTTCAACTTTAAAATTTAATTTACACGAAAGTTGTGTGAACGAAAATGATTGCTGTGCGGCTTAAATTGTATTCATTTGCAAAAAGTAGCGTTGAGTATGACAGTTTATATTACTGAAACCACTGCTAAATTTATTTTTGACTTCTTAATATTATTGCAACAAAATGTTTTAAAATACCTTTTTTAACGTATCGTAACATTTTTTAATCCAGCTGTTAGAACGTAACATGTTTTTGCTTAAAAATTTTGATATTTAGCCTTTGGCAGAGTTTTATCTAAGGGTTTTAAATGAAGGAAAATTATTAAAATCCTTTCAATTTTCAACACAAGTGTAGATGTATTGTATTTACAATACATACACAATTGTAGATTTTATCCGCTTAGGAATGAATGTCTTAGGAATAAATAATGTGTTTTATTCTATACATTTCCTCTTGAATAGATGAATACATATTTGTATGGATATATATTTTTTCTTAAATTATGTATTGTGTATTATATACTACGTAGTATATATGTACTAAGCTGAGACGTTTTTGTACTTACTTTTTTCTTTTGCGTGCGTTTTTGTTTGATAGCCTGAACTAGGACGGCCTTTGTGTGTGTGTGTGTGTTTGTGTGCGTGTCCTTTTTTTATATTAATCCGATTGAGATTGTTGTTCATTTGCACGTAGGGATAATAAACGCCTCAATAAACTTTAAGTATTTAATGCGTTGTGATGTTCAGTTATTGTGTGTGTCGTGAGGATTTTTATTGTACATTTGCACACTTAAGTCGCATTAACAAGCCATGCATGCATGAACTTATTTTTCTCAATGGTTTTGCTTTCTTGTTCGGTTTTATTGCTCCAATTTTTCACTTTCATACTCAAGAATATTTCAATTATATTTTTGGATATTTCGCTAAATATTTAAATAAAAACATTTTACTAAATTCCTAAATGTAATTTTAAGCACCATAATTTCTATTTGCATTCCCTTTAGATCATTTTTTAATAGCTTAATATACAATTAGCAGAATAATTTAGCTTTTCATGATTTTTAAACATAGAGTTGGAAAAAAATAATAAGAAAAAAATACTTCGTCTCAATAAAATGTCAAAAACCTTTTCTTATTGACCCATTACTGTAAGCTGTAAGTGATATAGATTTAAATAAAAACAGCAATGCAAACGTAATAATGCGAATTGAATTAAAATAAAAAATAGCATTACATAAAATACCTAAAATTGGGAAAAAGTAATTTGGTGGCATTATTCCAAATTATAATTAAACTATATCTGTTTGATTTAACATAAGTAAAATATGATAATTTATCAATTAAATCTCTGGAATCAGTACACAAAAGCGTAGGACCTCAGCACGTTGTCTTAAAAGATTCATAAGTAACAGTGACGCTGTAATACGCAATAAATAAGTGTCTTTCTTTTTTTGCAAAGAGATAATGTAGAGGAGATAAGTGGTAAAAGAAAGCGATATATAAAATATTCATTATTCACATCCATGCAACTGCACGTTTTGTTTATATTTAGATAAGTGTTGTAGCGCCTCTTTAGTATAAAATAATTTTACTGTAGTTAGTGAAACTTGTACGGACATTTCATTTCATTTCCGTTGGATTAGATCAAAATAGTTTTTGGATCAGTTTGATCCAAAGTATATAAAGATTTTAAAAAGTCGATTTGTTTAAACTTTTAAAAGTGGTTTTATTTAAATCAAATACCCATAATGGAGTGATCTTTGCACTCACCGTGCCTGGGCCTTATAGAAAACCTCGAGGGCGTTCCGAAATATAAAGTTTAAGCAACTAAATATAAAGCAGCATAATATAAAAAAGAACATAGAGAGATTAATATTTTATTAGGACTTCTTCGTTATACTGGACAAAAAAACATCTCTCACACATTTTTCTTCGCTTTTTAAACTAACGTTAGTCACACGACTAAGGCAGGACTCTGTTGAGTTTTATAGGTCAACAATTTAAATCTTACTACCTGATTTTATGTAATAAAAATAAATTTTATTTAAATAAGAATATAAAAATAGTTGAGAACCGCATAAGCGTATTATTCACGATTCCTTTGCATTTTAGAGGTTTTAGAATCGCATTATTCGTATCAAGCAGAAGATTGTAAACTTATGCACAGGTTTTGCCAAACATCTAGTTCATTTGTGTTGCTTTTTACTTTAATTGTGTCAGCTTCACTTTTATATGACTTTTCCGAGTTAAGCTACTTTTGGGATGTATTCTGAGGTATTTAATTTCTTAGAGTTTAGATATTATTTATATATTTATTCACTTTGCAAAGTAAAGGTAATGTATGTAAATTTTTTGCTCATAAATCTCTATTTTCCATTTCATCAACCACTTTTCTAATTGAGAAAAATTTTCCTGAAATATCTTTATGCTACATTTAAGCTTTTGTGAATCCTAAAAAAAAAACTTTATCGCCAGTATGTGTGCTAATGTCTTGAAATACTACTACGAAAAAATCCGACTTTAATTAATATGGTAAGTTTTATATAAAAAATCTCCTTCAATAAAGTTTTTAACTTTTTATAGTAGTTTTGTGGCAAGTTTTTTCAATTTAAATAAATGCGATACCCTGTAAAGTGCTTGACAATAATTTTCTCTTAATAGCTTTTTTTACGACAATTTATAACTTGTGTGTTTGTTCATTATGACTATGAAGACTTCCGATTCCGAACTGATGGTTCTAAAAATATGATTTCTGGCTTATTAATTATTAATATTTTTTAAACAGTTTAAAAGAGATTAATAACCGTTTGATTTTATCTTAATGTGATTTTTTGCTGTATTTGGAATTATGGCATTACAGCAGTACTTACTAGAATGTTTTAATTTACGGTAGTTAATGATTTAAATATTGTTGTTTTTTCATCTTGTTCGGATAAAAATCTTTAGTTATCTAAAAACTTGTGAAACGTAAGAGGAAGAGAAATGGCCACCGAGACGTGCTGTTTTATTATTATTATTTTTTATTATTATTATTATTTTTTAGGAGTCAAATATATTTGTTTCATGTTGTGTCAGAAAATATATTTTAGTTCTTAAATTAATTTATAATTGTTAATATTTTCACTTTCCTGCCACGACTGATTCTTTCTGCAAATCTATTCTTGTTTTAAAAATTTTTAAGATCGGTAGTAAAATAATTTCAAATGAATTACATTTAACAAATCTGCCTACATTGTTGTATTGCAGCAGCATAAATTTAAAATATTTCAGAGGCTTCCTAGTACATATGTGCGACCAGAATTTTACGGTTGTCTGTCTAATAGGGCTAAGCAAATAATCGTACTCTAATGAAAAATAAATTTTATGTAGTTTTTTCTATGTGTTCACATTTATTTCATCATTTTTTTCCAATACTAATTAATTTCATGAATAAAGTCAAGTAATATGATAAACTCATTTGCATGATAAAAATTTTAGTTTTTACACACAGGAATATTTTTGTGTTTAGTTGACAATAAATAAAGTGTTGAAAATCCATAAATAAGTAAAAACATAATTTGTTCTTTTTGGTTTTGTTTTTTTTTAATATTTTATGAGCAGATGTGTAAATGTATAAGCTGTGCAAGTATGTAAGTTGTTGATATTTATAACCTGATGTATAACTTTTCAAGGTCTCTGTTCAGGTTTTTTACCTATGATCATTGTATATTACGAGTATATAATCTCTATATTTATCGCACAATTTACGAACCAGTCTTATGTCTTTTTAGTTTTTGATAACTTTTTTATTCAAGTATTATTTCGTAAACATTCCAGGCAAAAGATAAGCTGCTACAACAACTAGTAATTAACAATTGTTCTAAAATTTCCGAGAAAGTTTTTCGAATGCGAAAAACAATCTATGATTAGGTGCTAAATGGTTAAACTAGAGCTTAGTCTGAAATAAATTTTTTAAACATTGACAAAGCATACCGAGCTAAAATGGTTTTATAAAGAGACCTGCAAAATACTAGATTCGTGAGTAAGAAAATCAAGTTTATTTATATCAAATAAACTCAAATGTTTTTTCTTTCGATGTATTTTTTGTTGAACCCGATTTTTTATAATTTTGTTTTTACTTTATTGTTTGGACAAAAATGCTTAGTTTATTCAAAATCTTGTGAGAAATTTCCTGAAGAGCTTAGTAAATGATGTCGAAATGGCCATCAAGAGGTGCCTTCACTCTCAATAATCAATGACGGTGAATTTTATAATTTTGATCGCGATAAAAGCATTATTATTGTATTGTAGTACAATAGAATGAACATGTGGGTACTTTTCATTTAACATTTATTTGCATTTTTATTTTATCTGTGTTAGAGAGATAAAAAGAAAAAAAAATTTTTTTAAATGACATTTTAAATTAATAATTTTAGTTCAACTAGCATATCATTCTTAATAAAAAATATGATGATGAAGGAATTTTCAATTAATTTTTTCTTTTCTTAAAAAGTTTGATTCGAACTAATGGAAGATATAAATTTTGTGTAGAAATTTGCTATGAATCAATAATAATAGTAAAAAGTGATTTTTATAAAGAAATATATATTTAAAAATCAATTCTTTTTGTTATAAATATGTACTTGAATACTAGTTAGATGAAATTATAATATTTGTACAAATTAATTAAGAATACTTTAACGGGAAGAGCCGTAACGTGCTTATCCCATGACATAAAAACTAAAAACTTTTCTTTGGAGAAAAGTGGATATCTCACGTAACTTGCCTACAAATATTTAGGAAAATAGACAAACTATTAAAGATGTAAAGCATTGATTTGTATCGATGTACAACATTACATTCCGCTCCAGAACTAAATAAGCTTAATAAGGTTCCATCTCAGATCAATTACAAAGTACCGAAATAGTGAAAATTTACTTCTTCATGTGACAATGCCATGTAATAGGTCCTTTTCATATTGAGTGACAGGTCCTTTTTATAATAAGCGACCGGGTTTGTTTTTCGGGGGAATGAAAATAGCTTTGTTGATTTGTATTAAAAAAATTGCTTTTTTTTAGCACAACGTTACATGTTATAAAATTTTGTGATTGAAAATAATACAAAAGTAGAATTGTGATATATCTAAAATTATCTGTTAACTGAACCACCATAAGCTTACAATTAGAGTTATCTTCCTATAAGGAAACAAAGTCACAAAAAAAACAAAAACAACAAACTGTTAAAATCAGGCTTTTTCGGAAGAGCATCACTGCACTGCATCTGATGCGAATGCGTAATTAGTTTGCGATGCCGATGCAAAACAGCTGATGCCTAATTGAAGCGCAGTCACAAAATTTGATTACAATTTCGAATGCAAGAACATTAAAAACGGAAAATTAATGGGGAGTTCGAATTGCTTTTTCATAGAAGGCAGACGTATTTTTTTCAATTTTGAAAATTTGAAAACTAAAACAAAATTACATTATAATTTTGAAAAAAAGTCAAAAAGTTTTCAATTTTGTGTTTGTTCCTTATAAATGGATTAACCGCTGGGAGATCGATCTAAAACGTGTTGTGTGAAAGAATTTATTTCTTTAATAATTCTTATTTACTTTCTTTTGTTCGTGTTAACAACAACAAAAATAAAAACATTAAAAATTCAAAAACCTAACATGAGTGAGCTTAATGCTCCAAACTCATGTAGCAAGAATGTCAATTCTAACTTAAAAGACAATGTACAATTAAATTACAATGTAAAAAACACTGATAATGAAAGAAAAAGAAAAAACGAAAAAATGAATAACGAGAGTGTAGCTAAACATTTGAAAACTAACTATTACTCAATTCTGGATTGTGAGAACGATACTCTGTGCGATCAAAATTTATTAAAAAACACGAAAAAAACAAGAGAGTTGTAATCGTGTCAATGATAAAAACAATAACCCAAAAAGTGCTCATTCAGCCTCAGCTGTGATTAACAATTACCCCCCTAAAGAAAACTCAGATAATACAGTGGGTAATATCGAAAAAATTAAAAACCAAAAAATCCCTCCAATTAATATTATAGATATAGATAGTAAAAACCTTGTCGAATTTATTAAAAATGGACTGAAAATCAATGAACTTAATATTAAAGAATTCAGAAATAAAAAATCATTATTTATGAACCCAATTCAAGACTATCAAAGAGTCAAAGCATATCTCGAAAAAACCAAAACAAAATTGTTTACATTTACTCCCAAAGAATTCAAAATCAAAACCTACTTAAAGGTCTTGACGCTAATATTGATACTGATGATATTCTTTGTGAACTGTTGAAATTAGAAAGTGAAGGTTTAAATTCATAATAGTTAACCAGTTTTCTACCAAATTATTCGTTGAAAAAGGAATAAAACTGCCAATGTTTATGGTTCAGATATCACCAGATAGCAGTATCAATAAATTTAAACTATAGAAACACTACTTCACCGTGTAATTAGATGGGAACAAGTCAGAAGACCCGAAACACCCCAATGCCGCAACTGTCAAATCTTTTTCCACAGTGCTGTCAATTGTCGCCTCCCTAGGAGATGTGTGAAATGCAACATGGATCAAGAAAGAGGAAAGTGTTCTATAGAAAAGGTACCAGCTGATGAAAAAGAGAAATTATTTTGTGTTCTTTGCAATAAATATGGTCATCCAGCATTCTACAAAGGGTGCGAAAAATATAAGCAGCTTAAACAAAAAATTAATTTAAAATAAAGGATTTATTTATAAAGAAAGCTTATAATGCTAATGTTTATACTAATACATCATCTTCTTTTGCAAATGTAGTTAAGGGTAATAACACCACTAATATAGATTTAAAAACCTCATCTAACACAATTAATAACTCCTTCATTCAAGAAATGAAAAACTTTATGATAAATATAAATAATCAAATGATAAACTTTCAAAAACAATTAGAACTACAAGTATCAAGAATTGATACAATTTTTTCAATGCTGGTATAATGGGTCAAATCAATCAAACTTTTATTTCAAAAGAACTTAAAATAATACATATTAACGTTAATTCTCTAATATTAACGGAAAGGAGATACGAACTTCACGAATTCATAAAGAAAAATACACCCGATATTGTACTTATAAACGAGACAAAACTAAATTATAAGCATAAAATTCAGTTTGACAACTTCCAGGTTATAAGAAAAGATAGAAAAGGTACAACACAAGCAGGTGGAACAATGATATTGATTAGAAATATCTTAAAATTCTTTAAATATTCAAATAGTTTAATCAATTCTCTAAACACGTTAGAAACCTGTATTATTCGTCTCCCTCTTTCGACAAATGAAATTTTATATATTATTTCTGCGTACTACCCATTAGGTAATAATGATATTCATTTAAAAAATGAGATCCATAGCCTATTTGAATCTTTTTTTTTTTAAGTTTAAAATAGTAGTATTAAGAATACTTTATAAAAGCATATAATAATTTTTGACCAATTAATTAAATAAGCTCTAATAACAATTATTTTTAACATAAGTTATACATTTTCTTTTAAAAATATTTATATTCTCTTCATTTTTTACTTCATTAGGTAATTGATTAAATACTTCTAGACCCATGTAAAGCAGACATCTCTTCATTGCGTTGGTTTTAGCTCGATGTATTCTGAAATCATTTGCATTTCTGAGGTCATATGTTTGAATTTCGTTGACATAAGTCAGTTGTTGTGTTAAATATTCTGGAGCCTTTCCTGTTTTCATTTTGTGGATAAACATACACGTATTCAGTTGTAGTCTTTGTCGTATATTAAGCCATTGTAACATATTAAGCATGTAGTGTATAGTGGTATATCTGTTGCATTTAATTATTGACCTCATAGCTTTATTCTGTAGTTTTTGTAACCTTTCTATTGTTGAATCGAATTCAAAATGTAGTTTAATAATTGTATTGTATATATTTATTGCTGTTAATATTAAAATTTTATTTCTTATTCTTTTAAAAAAGCCAATTTTTTTACCAATTTTTTTACAAATATAATCCACGTGATCTTTAAAATTCATATTTTTATCTATTATAAAACCGAGGTATTTAATTTTTTCCACTTTTTCTATTTTAAAATCTGTATTTTTGTTCATATTTATTTCCATAATTTTAGTTTTATCTTCGTTAAGTTTTAGTTTATTCATTTTTAACCATTTACTTAAGTTTACTATATCACTATTTAATTTAACCTGACATTCTTCATCAGTTTCTGATATATTATATATGAGAGCATCATCTGCATATAGTATTATTTCACATTTTTGAAGCACATTAGGCATATCATTAATATATATTATAAACAACAGGGCACCAAGGATTGACCCTTGCGGAACTCCATATTCGTTATTAATTGCACTTGATTTTACACTATTAACTCTTGTTATTTGATTTCTATTTGCCAGGTATGATCTAAACCAGTTTAATTCTTTATCTCCTATACCATAATTATATAATTTTTGTATCAAAATGTCTCTATCTATAGTTTCAAATGCCTTTTTAAAATCGAGAAATATTGCCATTATTTTTTCGTTTTTGTTTATATTTTTCCAATTATTGATAACGTAATTTACAGCCGTTTCACAAGAATATTTTTTTCGAAATCCTGATTGATATTTTGATAGATTATTGTTTAATTCTAGATATTGTTCAAGTTAATTTTTTACCACTTTTTCGAGAATTTTTTCACATAATTTTAACGAATTTATGGCCGGAATTCTTCGCACTTATTTGTTGTCGATACTTTTTCGATAGGTGTTACCATAGATGTTTTCCAATTTTCTGGGAATTTACCCGTTTCTAGTGATTTATTTACAATTTTAAGTTATACTCCACCAATTGTATTCCATTTATCTAATATCACATGAATATTAACGTTATTAATATCCGGTTTCCTTTTTTTGTATCTTTGCAGACGTTTTTTTAATCAAAACTTGTTATTGCACGAAACTTAAATATAGAATTTATCACATCTATTTGATTAATATATTGCACGTTTTCTATTTTATCTCTAATTTCCTTAGAACTATTCACAAAATATTCGATAAAATGATTTGCTATATCTGAGTTAGTTTTATATTCTATATTACCAAATATCACAGTTTTTATTATATTTCTTTTAATATTATTCCACATTTGTTTCTGATCTCTTGTGTTGCATATTTTTTATTAATATAGTTATTTTTTTCATGTTCAAGTCGGGTTTTATATGAATTTCTAGCTTTCCATGCTCGATATGTGTTTACATGTTTAGCAGTGTTGTATTTTATAATTTTATCTGTTTTAAGAACTTGTAAGTCTCTCTTGAACCATTTATTTTTTATATTTTTCTCATAAATTCTTTTATTTACCGAAAGTTTCTCAATCGTTTTCTCAATAACTTCATCAAATAATTTAACATTGTAATTAAGATCCTTTTTTTTTATAACTTAATTTTAGATTTATTTCTCTTTAGAATGTGTTCCTTCTGTATTTGAAAATTTTTGTTATGTTTGTAGTATCGTTTGAAATATTAATATTATTTATTTTAATTTCTATAATTTCATGGTCTGATACTTTATTTGTATTGCTAACTTTTGCACTAATGTTTGCTATATTAGTTATAACGTAGTCTATTATTGTTTTTGAATCTTGAGTTATTCTAGTGTAATTATTTAATATCTGTTTCAGCCCGTTGTCATTAATTATGCATTCTATTTTTTCTTATACAGACTCTCCTTCCACCAATCAATATTAAAATCTCCAACAATAACAATGTCTTTATTTTTTTCACATAAATCTTCAATTACTTCCTCAAATACATCACAAAATTCAGCTACTTGACTTCTTGCACTTTACATTATACGCGCTTATCCAGTATTTGAAATCGTTAACTTTTTCATATAATAGTTTCACCTCCCACCATTTACTATAATAAATCATAACTCCACCTGTTCTCGTTGAATTGGATAATGTTGCATAGTGGCAATATTCTGGTAAATGTATTTCAGATTCATTTATATTATCTGTTAGGTGTGTTTCCGATAGTAATATAAAATGTGGTTTTTCCATATCTGCAATCACTTCGACCTGATTAAAATTGTTAATTAATCCTTGTACATTTGTATACAATCCATATATGTATGTTCTTTAATTGTTATTCATTTATTCCCATTATTCGCTTTTTTAAATTTAATTTGTTTCTGTATACAGGACAATCTCTATCAGTAGTAGCGTGATTTTTATTTAAGCCTAGATTGAGTTTCTTGTTACTTCTTATACAGTTGATACATTTATTTAATTGTTTCTTCTTGCATTGCCTTGTATTGTGGCTTCCATGACATTTAAGACATATCTCGTCATTTCTGCAGTTCACTGACTTGTGATTGAATCCATTACATTTGATGCATCGCGTTAACTCCGTTCCATCAAATACTATGCATTTTTCCCATCCAACATTTAATTTTTGTGCTTCTATAACTTTAAGATATGCTTCATTATTTATTTTTAACTTAGCATTATATATGCATCTATTGTTCCTTTTCGTTTCATATATCTTTATTAAATCAATCTTACTATTTTCTAGGATATGGTTTTGTTTTTTTAATTTTTCAATAATATCTTTTTCTTCATATTTAAATGTCATGTCTATTATAATTACTGACATTTCAAATTCACACGGCACTTTTATCTCGTAGAATTTACAAAACACAAATATTTATTATATTTTAGCAGGAGACCTAAACTGTAAACATAGAGAATGGGGCAATCCTAGTAACAATCAAAAGGGTAATGTACTTTACAAATGGCTATTAGATAATGAAATTCGTTTCAGATGTAAACTTTATGCTACATGTCGTCCATCATACCCGCAAACTGGTTCTTACCTAGATATTTGTTTAGTAGATTGTAGGCTTCATATTATTACTGAAAACGACACAATAAACTCACTTAAAACATTAGATTATGATAGCGACCACGATGCTCTACAGATAATAACCTACAGGAATAGAGAAAACGAAAATTTCACATTTTTGAGCGAAAACGTAAAGTTTACTAACAACTATAAAGGCACCAATTGGAAAAAATTTCAAAACAATATTAACCAAAAACTCACCCAATATATGCAAATTCCTAATAATCGAAATCTTTCGAATTCAGAAATAGACTATCACTTAGACCGACTAAATAATGTTATTCTTAAAGCAACAGAGGAAGCCGTTCCTTAGCATAAAAGTGGCAAAATTTTCTCAAAAATAAACAGTCCAACTATTAAAATGATATATTTTGAGAAGAGCAGGATATTAACATTAGTCAAAAAGCACAGTAGGTTAGAAATAATACTTTCCGAAGAGATGCTAACATTAGCGAAAGCAAAAATAATTAAAAAACTTATAAAAGATAATTTGGCAATAAATATCAATAGACAGATAAAAGAAAAATTAACGAATATAGACCCCAAAGATTCGAGATATATGTACAACCAAACTAAGAAAAACTTTAAAATATTTAAACCCATAAACTTAGATGAAATTAAGATTCCTACAAATGATGTATTCCTTCTAAATAACGTGGGGATAAACCCTCAAAGTTTAAAGAAAAATAATAAAAATAATTATATTGTGGAAGATCAGTTTCAAATGTTAAATATTATAGGATCATATTTCGAGTCCATACATGAACGCAAAAAAACTATTCCAAATAATTTTGTTCACCAGCAAGTCCAATCCACTTTTAGTAGGTTTCTAGAATTGAAAAGGGGATATGAGAATAACGTAACCACACTTATAAATTTCCATGAAACAAGACTTTCTGACAGCATTGATGAAGACGATTCTATTGACTTTTTCATAACAAGAAATAATATTCTTTATATTTTTTAAATTCAAAAATAAGTTGTCGTCCGGAATTGATAATATACCAAATGTAATATTAAAGAATATTCCCCAAAGAATTATTTTTGATTTCTGTATATTGTTCAATAATATGCTGAATAATTCATATTTTCCTAGCAAATGGAAAATAGCTAAAGTAGTGTTACTGCCTAAAAAAGATAAAGTACCAAATAGCCCAAAAAATTTGCGTCCCATAAGTTTACTGCCAAACATCAGTAAAATTTTTGAAATATGCGTAAATAATGTCATATATAAATTTTGTAAAGATAATAAAGTATATAGCGAAAAACAGTTTGATTTAAATTCAAACACTCTACTATTAACGCAATTCATAAAATAACGTCCGATATTAATTGGAATTGGCATAAAAGGTTTTGTACAGGAGCATGTCTTATAGATATGGAAAAAGCGTTCGACCCTTAAACCAAATAATACTTATATATAATATGATAAGTAATAAAACATTTGAGGCCTCGTACCAAAATATTGAAAGCGATAAATCATTTAATATTATTAATGGACTACAGCAGGGAACAGTAAATTCTCCCATCCTTTTTAACGCGTTTATTTTAGATTTACTTAACCAAGTCGATAACATTATTTCATTTGCTGATGATATTATAATATACCACCATTAAGATAAAATCGAAAAAATTAACAGTAATTTACAGATATCCTACAACAAGGTGGAGCAATATGCAATCGATTGGAACATGAAAATAAACGCACAAAAATGTGAAACTATACTGTTTAGACCACCTGTAAATAAATGCAATCATGATATAAGGAAAAATTGGAAAAGTTTTTTAATAAAGTCTAATTTATATAATTGCAACATACCAGTAAAAGAAGTAGTTAAATATTTGGGTATATACCTTGATAAGTTTTTATATTTCAATTTTCATATTAAAGAAACTTTATCCAAAGCAAGAAAAGCTTACTTTTCATATAGAACTCTATTTCACTCGAAATATATTAAGAATAAAGTAAAAATCATAATGTACCAATCGCTTATTAGACCTATTCTTACGTACGCATGTCCCATTTGGTTCAATATTTCCACCTCATATATGGAAAAAGTTAGAATATTTGAGAGGAAATGCATAAGGACATGCACTTTACTTTACAGATCTGTAAATAGTGACTTCACTAAAATCCTGTACAATAATGCAAATATAGTTCGTATAGATAATTTTATAATCTACCTGATAAGGAATAACGCCTTTCGGTGGTGTAAATGTACAGATAATAATTATATAATGGCTCCTTATTACACAAACGACGAATATATAACTAGCTCCTTAGAAAATGGATTTGTTCCACCAGAAGCTTTTGTATACCTGGGTAGTAAAGGCTTTGTCCAAAATGATAATGGTGTTCCCATCTTATATCACAATTATAGACGGGCAAATATAAAAACAATTAATTGTAATTTAAGACAATTAGATATGAGATACAGTACCAGTATATCAGAAAAGGACCTAACCCATAAAAATCTAATGACAAAATGTGTTGGCGGCTACCAAAATAAAATTTTTCGATTATTTTTTTACCCTTTTGACTTGATTTTTTTTTCGTTTTTCCTTCTTCTTATTTCTTTATTTATTTATTTATTTATTTTTTTTTTTTGCTGATATAAAAATAATGTTTTTGTAAGTTTTCATTATGATATATCATATAAAAATTATATTATTTATGTTTATATATAAACATTGTTATTTTTTTGTTAAAAGCAAATTATTATGTATGTTAGTTTATAATACTAGAGCGCTCAATTTAGAGACATTGTATAAATGAATTTGTTATTGTTAACTAGTGTTTATAATAGTTTAAACTTAGTTATTTAAATAAAGAAATAAACATTAAAAAAATGGAAAATTAATGATCAATTTGTTTTTTAATTTAAATGAAAGCAAAAGTGAGTTAAAATTGTGAAATGGACAAAATAAACAAGTCTTGAAATGGAAAAAAGACATTTGTTAATAAAAAATTTTCGCACCAAACACAGAAGTATTCCAAAGTTATGAAACATATTACAGTCATAAAACACTATCTGCATGATATATTTTTTCCCACTTTCGCATCAACCGCTCAACATTTCAGATACGTATTGTAATATACATATCTTTAACATTAGAAATTATCATAATTTTATTTTTCAGACTTTGCTGTTAGCTCTAAAACCATTGCGGATTACTTTAAAAAAGGACGACTAGCGTGTGATTGGACGATAACGTAATGGCAGCTTAGTAAAACCTGCGTAAGATTTTGCCTAGTCAGTGACCATTTTAATGTGGGACACGGTACTGCCCATAAAAATTTTCTCAAAACTATGAAGATATTTGCTGTTTGAGAAAAGAAATATCATGACCATCAATGGCAAAGCAACAAATTGTTATGGAAAGTTTCCATACCACTTTCCATATATAATTGGGTGTGTCAACGGTACACACATCAGAGTACCAAAAACTAAAGTTGACGCAATAAGTTACTACAACAGAAAAGGCTTTAACTCCTTAAATGTACAAGTAAGTAACTCCCATAATTACATCTTTACAAATTATTACAAAAAAGTAAATTGATTAAAGTTTACGCTATATGCGCCAGTAAATTTCGTTTTCTTGACGTTTCCATGGGTATTCAGGCAGTTGTCTCCATGCAAATGTGTGGAAAAATAGTCCAATATATTTTTATATCTAAAAACGTTTTCGAAATCATTTAAACTTGCGTAAAACTACATAATTTCGTTATAAATAATTGAAGTCCCCACGAATATAAATTACCAGATATCAACATATTAGAAAATGAGAATTCAACAAACCAAATAAATGAAGGCGAAGGTGAAGAAGATGAAGATGCGTTTTTTTTCCGAAATTATTTAACAACAATAATTTCATGTTTTCGTTCTTTTTTTTTTATTTAATAAAACAAATCTTATTACTATTAAAACAAATAAAACTTATAACTCTTTTACAAAAACTAAAAAGAACGACTTCATTTTATTCATACAACGAGGCGGTAGTTAAGTGTAGGTTTAAACAAAGATTTCATATTTATATACCATTAATTAAGTTAATTAGTTAGTTAGTTAATTAAGTGACTAGTAGCAAAAACTAAATATGCAACTTCATTTATTGGCAATTTATTCGCTTTTCTTCCATTTGAAGTCTCTTCTTTTTTTCAAGAATTTCTGATTAGTTTGTTCTTTTGTACAAGTTACATTGGGTGGTGCTTTTCCTTAATTTCCTTCAAGACTCTGCCTAGATTACTAATTTCTTTTTCCGCCTCAAACAGAGTTCTTCCACTATATCCAAGCGAATTTTTATTAATTTTGTCAATTTGACATCTATTTCTGTTCTGAAAATATATAAACAACGATTAATTTTAAAAATAATATAAACAAATAAAAAAATGCTTAATCATTCATTGGATCTGACATTTTTAACCAGCAGAATGTGTGCAAAAGAATTATTTTTGCTTGGCTTGTCAAAAGTCCAAGAGGCGCCGAAATAAGAGCAACAAAAATATTTTTAAGTACTTTATAATCACCAGGGGAGATAGTTTTTTTTCATGCGAACAGGTAAAATTAAAAAAAAAATGATTTATAAATAATAATTTTGTTTTTAAAGTTTTAGTTTTACAGAATTTATATCCACTTATTCACACAATTATAGGGACAAGTCTTATTCATGAAGCCAGAAAGTACATCAGCAGAAAATATCTCGTGCAGTCTCTGAATGATTTGACGGGCTATAAGGCATGCGGCATCGTCTTTTTGACACCACATATCTTGTAAATAAATAAATATCAATCAATTTGTGAT
This sequence comes from Cistogaster globosa, assembly GCA_937654795.1. NCBI lineage: Eukaryota > Metazoa > Arthropoda > Insecta > Diptera > Tachinidae > Cistogaster > Cistogaster globosa. Next base: position 83,519,315 of record OW569404.1, on the reverse strand, counting down.
AAAGGAACCCTGTTATTATGTCGCGATGCGATATCCATCACTGCTTAGGTTCATTTTCGAAGAAGAGTTATCAAATGATGCCTTTAGCTCATATTCCGTTTCAGTGACACTGTAAGGAACATTTGTTTTTCGAAAAAAATAAAAATTTATATTTACAAATTTAAAAATTTTTTTTCTTTGAATTTGAAAGAAATGAAATAATAAAAAACTATTTAAGTTTTTTTTTAATCTTAGATTTGATTAATTAAAGTGCTTGAATTAAGGATTTTCAGGAATTAGCAGCATCTCATTTAAATTGCATTAAGAAATGTTAATCGTACTTAATTCGTTTGACATTAAAGAATTTGTCACTTGGCTGTTTGGTTGGTCAAAATGCAAATACAGTTTTGAGTCATCAACACATAACTGAGTGTTAAATCCCTTTTGACACTTTTGAGCTTGACCAACACGCGACTTACAGAAGTGTTATAATTTAGTGATTAATACATACGCACTCAAGTGTCTGTGAATCTGTGAATATGTTTGAATATGTGAAAATTACTTTGATATACGAACAACAATCAAAACACCCATATCTACATATTTGCATCCCAACATTTAGATGGTGATACTTTGTTCTAACGTGTCATTATTCATAATCCTTTTCAGAGAAAAGAGGTTTACTATTTCACATCTTGTTTTATTGCATTAATAATCACACATATACAAACAAGTAGTTTGCAATGAATAACTAAATAACTCGTGTATAAGTACGTTCGTTCTTATTCGAATATTCATAAGACTGTGTGCATGTTTTTGCACACCTACAATTTTAATGTTGAAATTGATTTGAAAATAAAAAAAAAAATACTTAATTTTTTCTGTTGGATTAAATATTACAGCAAATAATCATACACATGCCCATTGCGGATCAAAGGATTGCTTTTCGCACTTTATTACTTTTATTGTTGCACACACGCTTAAAATTTTTCCATTCTATCTATAGTGTAGTGTGGACCACATTTAACCTCGTTTATTTGCAATTAACTTGTTTCTTTATGAGACACTGCAACAATTAACATGTCACACATGTCTGCGGCTCCGGCTCTGTTTGTAGGCGATATACCGTAAGTGCACGAAAAAAGAAGGAATAAAAAGAACAAAATGCAACCAGACTCACAAGAGATGACACATGAGTCTCATAGCGTTTCACTTCAAAAGGATACATTCGGCGCAAATAAAAAAAACAAACATAATTTGTGGCACAAATCGCTCGACGGCGAAACATTGCAATATTTAATACTTATGTTGCTACAGATGTGAACGGATGATGTTAATATAAATTAGTTTAAATGATATTAGAGTCAATGTTGAAAATATTAGGTGTAATGTAGGCTAATAAAGAAACATTTTTGAAAATATATCATTTTTCTCTAGCTGAACCATGGCTGACTTTGTCCCGAACCTTCCAAAAGATATGTTTCGTAAGAAAAATAAACTTAGGTGTCACTTTGTGAATTCCGTTAATTATGTGTGCGAAACTAAAACTGAAGCGGGTTATGTGGCAACAATAACTTGATTAACTTATAAAAAATAATCATATCATGAAAAATAGAGGGTATTCGTGTCCTTGTTAAGAATAACTCGACTTATATAACATAATTCGGGCAGATCACATTTTTGACTACCATGACAAATACGACAAATACAATATTAAGCGAACGAATAACGGACTAATGAGGGCTTCCAACTACGGTTTTCATATGGCAGGAACAAGGATCAGTAAAGCAGGAAATATATCTCAAACAAACTGCACGATAAATATAAATCGTTATGAGAACCGAATTTGTTGCAAATCGAATACTGTCGGTTGAGCGAATGGCGTATCCTACTCGTAGATATTTTAAAATATTATTTAAGAGTGGCTTTATGTTTTCATATTAATAATAAGTTAAATAACATAAATTTCATACCACTTCAATCAGTCTCAACACTAATTCCTTCTGTTGTCTTCCGATTTTTTCCTAGTCCTTCATTTTACTTTCCATTCAGTTCGGAAATAAAACGTTTCCGACTTACCTTTTAATAATACTGGGAAATTTATCGTCACTTTTATTATTTCTTTATTTACGAATTTAATTACTATTAAATTTTTTTTTAATTTTTTGTAGCTAAAAATTTGTTCGTTATCGAATTTTATGTTTTTAACTAACAATATTTTGATTCAGTTTGGTTGCAATAGTACAAATAACCCCGAGTAACAATTAGAGATAATTATAGAATATATGGGGCTTTTTAATGGTTTTTTATTAGTTACGTACAAAAAATGTTGAATGATGGTGCCAATATTATGTCAGTATGAAAATGGACTAAACATTTTTAGAGGACGGATGGCTCAATATAACAGTGCAATTTGATTTTCCAATTTTTTTGGCGTCAATTTTAGATACGGCAGAGTTGGAACTCTTGTACTTTTTTGGGACAACGCTGACTAGAGAAATACAATGATATTAATGACCTATTTGATGCATTTTACAATTCCTCTATTTTATATTGTGGCTGATTAATTTATTATTCTTATAATATTATTAGATAAATGAATTACTGCCAGCTTAGAAGTGTGAATAATCATATTTATAACATTTATCATTGCTTTCATAGAGGGCCAAAAAAACAAATTTCTTACTTAAGCATATTGAAGACAAGTTATATCTGCTCATTATTTAGAAAATTATTTATATAAATTTAGCCATCTCTTGACTTAGTTATTATCTGATAAGCAAGTTTCGTAGTTATGTTGCTTTTACATAAAAATGTTTGGTAAGAAGATTTCAACACATGACTAAACATTACGTGAATGCACATTGTAACAGACAAAAATTTCTGTATGCACCTAATATTTCGCATATAATTGCAGCAAAAACATACTTTCATTCCAGATTTAATTTGTAATTGAAAATTAAACTGATTTTCTAGTATAAAATCTGGTACAAAGATTTTTTCTAGCGCTGTTTTCCTCTTAAGAAAATTATAATTAAATTTTCCATTCTCTTTAGCTGAAGGAATTTAGTTCCTGTTTTATTAGAAAATTAAGATGAAAACACACATATACTTTAAATGTGATGTTGACAACAGCAGCAACAACAAAAATATTAACAAAATCGATAAAAATCAGTCAACATTAATAATTCCGAGTCCATTAACGGCATGTGTGAGATGTTGATTTAAAGGCACACGCTTCCCTAAATGCACATTAGCCGAGGCATGTTAACAAGATCCATTAATGGACTTTGATTTATTTTGACATAAATGTCAGTTTTAAATCTTTTAAGAATTTTTATGATTTTTATTAAAATCTTTTAAATTGAAAGACACAAAATTGAAATACAAATAAAAATTGTATTTAGCAAGCGATCAATTAATTATCAAGTTCAATATCGATATGAGGCTATTGATTGGCGGATTATATCATTAGTTTACATGCATAAATATAACGATAAGGTGATCCATATGAGTGCCTTCAAACTTGTTCTAGCTAATAATGATTTTTGATAAGTTGATGCAACATATTAATTTGATGGCGGCAATCGTTTGAATTCAAAGCAGAGGACTTTCTTGCTGTAATTTTTTTATATATATTTTTTTACTTCTTAATGATGACAATTGTTTTGCTGACTTACACACATGTACATATTTGTTTTTATTTTAATCATTTCCTTGCGTGCGTTTCGGCGCTATAAGCAATGTTTTGAAGTGTTGCCATCATAGTACCAATAAATTATATACTTGAGCTGTTGCACTAACATCTTCATATATTACAAACATAAAAAGTATATGGTAATGTGAAGATGCTGTTGCATCTACGTACATGTGTGTAATAAAGAGCGCGTTTGTTGTGCGTCTGAACATTTTTTTTTTTTTTTTTCATTTTATTGAATTTTGTTCTGAAGCACTTAAAGTAAGTGGCTCCATTTACGATGAGACAAGCATTTAATTCTTGAATTCAGAGACGAAATTTAAAAATTAAATATATCATTTTTTCAAGTTGTTTCCATAAAATATATTTTATTCTCACAATGAAAAGTTTTTTTCCGATTTAATTTTTAAATTTTTATAAATTTAAATGCATTAAGTAAAATGTATAAAAAAGGAAATGTTTCGAATAAATTGATTTCCGTTTTTTTTTTCTTCGCTTCTTTGGAAAAAAATAATTTTATGAAATATTTAAGGAATGATCTAATGCAAATAAACCAAAATTTTTTCTATAATATTCCTTAGAAATAATTCTTTTAAATTATATTTTTTCATTTATAATTTTTATTTTCTTCTAATTATTAATTGTAATTTAATAAATTTTCAAATTCGTTTTGCTTTTGTATCGAATATTTTTCTATTCCAATGAATTAAACATATTATTTTTATTTTTTTGTGTTAATAAAGAAATTTTGAAACTGTGAAACCCCAACTTCCAATAATTGTCAACAGTCGCATAGATTTAAAGGTTCGCAATTTTCCGGGAAAATTTTAGCTCGCTTCTCGGTAAACGAGAAGCTTCAAATTATTAGCATGTAAAAAAATACACTGAATGTGTTTCAAATATTTTGGTTGTGACATTTAAAGATTTTCAAATATCTCGTTTCTGTACATGAAATATTTTTTGAAAATTTTAATGGATGGATTATCTGTAATAAATTGACCAAAGGAATAACCAAAACGTTATACAAAAATTCAACTCTATCCATTTTCCTTCGTATAGAAAAAAAAACTAGTTTAATTAAAGAAAAGCAATGCAGTCGTTAAAATAGCTTACACTAGGATGAAATTAGCTCGCCAATTTCCCTTATATAAAACCGAGGGTACCTATCTGTCTTCGTGAAGTTCCCAGCAAAGTTTTTGCAGTCATACTAAGGGTCGATATTTTATAGTGATTTTTGCTATTATTTTTTGGGTACTTCGGCTATTAAAGCATTGCCCTTCCTTGATTGGTCATTGAGGTTTCATGACAGTTTAGATTCCAGAATAATATCTTTTACGTAGTATAAATACTTCTCCGCTTGAAACTGGCAACAAAGAAGTGAGTTCATGACCATTAACGCTTTCAATGCTTCATCTACTTATTTGCCGTTCTTTTAGATACTAAGCGAAGGCTGAATACTGTTGTTAAAAGAGTATTTCACACCTGTAAGGGACACCAATGCATTTTTATTATGCTATAGGGATTTTTCAATTAATCTCATGACCACATGCAGCGCCCTCTCAACCGATTTGCCTTTAGTATACGTATGAGTAATTGTTGTGTTTTCAAGAGGAAGAAAGACGGGTTCATAGGTCTGATATCCTTAGGTGAGGTACGTAAGACTTCTCCTCCCTTAGCATAGGAAACGAAATATCTTTGGTAGTAATTTTACTTAAGTTCGTCTTAAAGAATGGGTTGTTACTGAATCAATTTTCATAGTAGATTTTATTTATTTAAATGAAATTTTTGGCCGATATTGAACTCATTGTAACAGTTGCGATTACGTCAAAATGTTAGTGATGCCACAATTGTAAAACAAAATTATTGTTAAAAACGCCTTCATAACGCTTTGTAATATACAATATTATTTATGCTTCCTTTTGTTTAATTAATATCACAATATACGAGTATTGCACACAATAAATACATACACAAACACGTTAAAAAATTGCAGTAAAATATAAATTTTATTACACTTTTTTAAAAAATAATCAGTCCCGTTTTTTTTAATGAATTTTACTATTAATTAACATAAATTTTAATAACAAATTCTTTCAATTGGAAAAAGATGTTTTTTTTACAACTCGGAAAGTAAGATGGTAAAAAAAAAATTAGTAAAACTGTCTCATTTTGAAGAAGTAATAATTTTTCAGAACTCGTTTCCAAATTGTTGTTAGAGCAGAAACGCTGCTTAAATCATTATAATATTAACACTTTAGACTAAAAATTTTAACAAATAATTCCATTATCGTAAAATGTTACCAAATTAAATGTACCCTCACTAAAAAAAAGATTCCCAAATCAGAAAAAAATCTAAATATTAAAGTTTATTAAAAATATACATTTTTACTATTAAAAGATAAAATATGCACGGGAAATGTACACAGATTAGTTAAAATTGTTTAATGCATTGCGAATGAATTTAAATAAAATATAAAAATCATCTTTGAAATATCTTTTGATTGCATGTCAACGAGGCATTCGCCTTTAATTTTTTTTAACTTTTGATGTGAGTCTCTTTTAAGTGAACAAAAGTATAAAATACTTTTACTTGTTCAGTCGTACATATTTTCTGCTTATCAGAAGCGAAATAAATTTGTCTTAAATAACTCATATACTTTACGAGCTGTATGTTCTTTTTTAAGATAACAAGTATTTTAAATGAATAAGCCTGGACGAAGATTGTTTCACTTTGAAAATTAAAATGAAATTATCATTTAATGAACGAAAAATTCCAGTTTATTAAAATTATGTATAAGAATCCAAAACATGTACGTTGATCAAGAGCTTTTAGAGACTTAAATACATTAAACTATTTTTCAAACTCTTTAACGTATGTTTTGCTGTGGCATATACTGCAGGATATAATAACCACATTATTTGGTCGCACAATGAAGTTCATAATTTGATTTGACATTTTTCAACATAAATTTGCAAATTTATGACAAATTACAGGAGTATGACGTACCAATTAATGACATGATAAGAAAAGCAAACGCCAAAAAAAAAGTAATAAATAATTTACCTTCAATTCAAAGATGTGTAAAAAATAAAAACACATTTTTTCGTAAAATAATGGCTGAAAAGTGCGATTAAAAAATGACATCCGCACTGCTTACATTCAATAAACCATTCCTTCCAAGCAATTCTTACGCTAGATGGGTCAGTTCTTTCTTAAAAGCTTAGTGACGTTGAAGCCAACTGAAGACAGTACGATTTCAAAATCTGCCGTAAAAACTAAATGATCTCTTACATGTGCAACTCGCAGGTAAAAAGAAACAATAAAATCTGTTAAAATACTTTTAATAAATCTTAAAGTTAAAGTTGACTAAAATGGCATTGTTTCCATACAAAATACTTATTTCAATTTGCAAAACAAAATGCCACAAGACTTGCATCAAAATGGCTTTTGTTGCTGCTGTTTAAAATGAATACAAATAAAAATTCTCTTTATAAAACTACGCCCAATAGAAACAATACCAAACAACACCACGTCTGACTGCCAATTCCTTTATAAATATTTAGTGTGAATGTTTGAAAAATTTAAATGCATTAAGTAAAATGTATAAAAAAGGAAATGTTTCGAATAAATTGATTTCCGTTTTTTTTTTCTTCGCTTCTTTGGAAAAAAATAATTTTATGAAATATTTAAGGAATGATCTAATGCAAATAAACCAAAATTTTTTCTATAATATTCCTTAGAAATAATTCTTTTAAATTATATTTTTTCATTTATAATTTTTATTTTCTTCTAATTATTAATTGTAATTTAATAAATTTTCAAATTCGTTTTGCTTTTGTATCGAATATTTTTCTATTCCAATGAATTAAACATATTATTTTTATTTTTTTGTGTTAATAAAGAAATTTTGAAACTGTGAAACCCCAACTTCCAATAATTGTCAACAGTCGCATAGATTTAAAGGTTCGCAATTTTCCGGGAAAATTTTAGCTCGCTTCTCGGTAAACGAGAAGCTTCAAATTATTAGCATGTAAAAAAATACACTGAATGTGTTTCAAATATTTTGGTTGTGACATTTAAAGATTTTCAAATATCTCGTTTCTGTACATGAAATATTTTTTGAAAATTTTAATGGATGGATTATCTGTAATAAATTGACCAAAGGAATAACCAAAACGTTATACAAAAATTCAACTCTATCCATTTTCCTTCGTATAGAAAAAAAAACTAGTTTAATTAAAGAAAAGCAATGCAGTCGTTAAAATAGCTTACACTAGGATGAAATTAGCTCGCCAATTTCCCTTATATAAAACCGAGGGTACCTATCTGTCTTCGTGAAGTTCCCAGCAAAGTTTTTGCAGTCATACTAAGGGTCGATATTTTATAGTGATTTTTGCTATTATTTTTTGGGTACTTCGGCTATTAAAGCATTGCCCTTCCTTGATTGGTCATTGAGGTTTCATGACAGTTTAGATTCCAGAATAATATCTTTTACGTAGTATAAATACTTCTCCGCTTGAAACTGGCAACAAAGAAGTGAGTTCATGACCATTAACGCTTTCAATGCTTCATCTACTTATTTGCCGTTCTTTTAGATACTAAGCGAAGGCTGAATACTGTTGTTAAAAGAGTATTTCACACCTGTAAGGGACACCAATGCATTTTTATTATGCTATAGGGATTTTTCAATTAATCTCATGACCACATGCAGCGCCCTCTCAACCGATTTGCCTTTAGTATACGTATGAGTAATTGTTGTGTTTTCAAGAGGAAGAAAGACGGGTTCATAGGTCTGATATCCTTAGGTGAGGTACGTAAGACTTCTCCTCCCTTAGCATAGGAAACGAAATATCTTTGGTAGTAATTTTACTTAAGTTCGTCTTAAAGAATGGGTTGTTACTGAATCAATTTTCATAGTAGATTTTATTTATTTAAATGAAATTTTTGGCCGATATTGAACTCATTGTAACAGTTGCGATTACGTCAAAATGTTAGTGATGCCACAATTGTAAAACAAAATTATTGTTAAAAACGCCTTCATAACGCTTTGTAATATACAATATTATTTATGCTTCCTTTTGTTTAATTAATATCACAATATACGAGTATTGCACACAATAAATACATACACAAACACGTTAAAAAATTGCAGTAAAATATAAATTTTATTACACTTTTTTAAAAAATAATCAGTCCCGTTTTTTTTAATGAATTTTACTATTAATTAACATAAATTTTAATAACAAATTCTTTCAATTGGAAAAAGATGTTTTTTTTACAACTCGGAAAGTAAGATGGTAAAAAAAAAATTAGTAAAACTGTCTCATTTTGAAGAAGTAATAATTTTTCAGAACTCGTTTCCAAATTGTTGTTAGAGCAGAAACGCTGCTTAAATCATTATAATATTAACACTTTAGACTAAAAATTTTAACAAATAATTCCATTATCGTAAAATGTTACCAAATTAAATGTACCCTCACTAAAAAAAAGATTCCCAAATCAGAAAAAAATCTAAATATTAAAGTTTATTAAAAATATACATTTTTACTATTAAAAGATAAAATATGCACGGGAAATGTACACAGATTAGTTAAAATTGTTTAATGCATTGCGAATGAATTTAAATAAAATATAAAAATCATCTTTGAAATATCTTTTGATTGCATGTCAACGAGGCATTCGCCTTTAATTTTTTTTAACTTTTGATGTGAGTCTCTTTTAAGTGAACAAAAGTATAAAATACTTTTACTTGTTCAGTCGTACATATTTTCTGCTTATCAGAAGCGAAATAAATTTGTCTTAAATAACTCATATACTTTACGAGCTGTATGTTCTTTTTTAAGATAACAAGTATTTTAAATGAATAAGCCTGGACGAAGATTGTTTCACTTTGAAAATTAAAATGAAATTATCATTTAATGAACGAAAAATTCCAGTTTATTAAAATTATGTATAAGAATCCAAAACATGTACGTTGATCAAGAGCTTTTAGAGACTTAAATACATTAAACTATTTTTCAAACTCTTTAACGTATGTTTTGCTGTGGCATATACTGCAGGATATAATAACCACATTATTTGGTCGCACAATGAAGTTCATAATTTGATTTGACATTTTTCAACATAAATTTGCAAATTTATGACAAATTACAGGAGTATGACGTACCAATTAATGACATGATAAGAAAAGCAAACGCCAAAAAAAAAGTAATAAATAATTTACCTTCAATTCAAAGATGTGTAAAAAATAAAAACACATTTTTTCGTAAAATAATGGCTGAAAAGTGCGATTAAAAAATGACATCCGCACTGCTTACATTCAATAAACCATTCCTTCCAAGCAATTCTTACGCTAGATGGGTCAGTTCTTTCTTAAAAGCTTAGTGACGTTGAAGCCAACTGAAGACAGTACGATTTCAAAATCTGCCGTAAAAACTAAATGATCTCTTACATGTGCAACTCGCAGGTAAAAAGAAACAATAAAATCTGTTAAAATACTTTTAATAAATCTTAAAGTTAAAGTTGACTAAAATGGCATTGTTTCCATACAAAATACTTATTTCAATTTGCAAAACAAAATGCCACAAGACTTGCATCAAAATGGCTTTTGTTGCTGCTGTTTAAAATGAATACAAATAAAAATTCTCTTTATAAAACTACGCCCAATAGAAACAATACCAAACAACACCACGTCTGACTGCCAATTCCTTTATAAATATTTAGTGTGAATGTTTGAAAATATTTTATACACACAGACACACACACACACACAAACACACACATACACACAATCTATGAACTACCAACAAATAAAAAGGAGTCTTTTGTTTAAGCCATTATGTTGTCGGCACCCATTTTAATGCTCCAGCGCTTAATGTAAATAAAAACACTGGAGAACAGTCAGGCATCCCATAACAAAAACATTTAAAATCGGCCACTTTTTATAAATATCATACTTTAATAAATCTCTAGGACAGTGGTTTTAAATGCAGCCAAACCGTTACAATCCTTTGAAAGGCAATCAACATTTAGAAACTTTCAGTCCAATACATAGCTTGGTAGTTTTTTTCTGCTCCAATGTTGCTACCAATTAAGTTGACGTTAGTTTTCAATACAAAATTTTGCTTAAACTCATTGTCAACTCGCTTTTCTTCGTCAAAGTAGCAATTGAACACATAAAACACAGTATTTAGCCAGTTATTGGCAAAGTTATTGCTGCGAGAACTGTATTAAAATTGGATTTCCAGGTTTTAACTACGTGGACGAAACCATATTTAAGAATGTTTTATTGATGTAAGCAATTTTTTTTTTTTTTTTGTTTTATATAAAATTATTTTTGCAAAAAAATATATAAATACTTCTGGTGCGGTCATTAAATTTAAGATTAAGTGAAATTGATGAAATTTTTATTTTTGCTTAATTTTTATCCTAAAAATTTAGATGGCCCTCTCTATCCAATGGGAATTAAAAACATATTGAGAAGCAAAAAATATAAAAAGCCTTTGAAATCCCGATTTTTTTAAGGGATATCCAAAACGCTAACGAGAATGCATAACTCTAGGGTATTAATAGCTATTCTAAAAAATAACAGGAGGGGATACTTCTTGCGACCTCGCCAGTATTGATAGATATGGAACTAAAAAAAGAAGTGAAAAGAGAAAAACTCCAAAAAATGACTTCTAAGGAGATGTTAAAAACTTATGAAATTATTTTAAAAATTTATCTTTCTCACAGAATATAAAAAAAGCCTTCTTTTAATAAATGCAACCATTGCGAAAGGAATTTCAATCTATGATATGCCTTTACAATCGCTTTTTTAGAAGTTAGAAGAATTTCTAATTTGCTCTCTGTGACCATTTTTCGATTACGGTGTCAAGCTATCAAGTAGAATCTAGCTCTTCCAATTTAACAAATACCTCTATAATAAATATTATTGTAACACTATGTTAACATTCAAACATCAAGGACATACCGACCCTTGATAACTCAGATAGGTCGTCCATCATATTTGCACCAAGATGTTACTGGATTTATAGAATATACGCACAGAAGGTTAAGGACAATATGTTTCTTTTCATATATAAATCCAGCCATCATACTAGAGATATCTCTTCTAGTTGTCTTTTATAATTGAACCAAAATGTAGCCATTATGAAATCGCAACAACTTTTAGTGACACTAAGACTTTCCAGTTTTAGCCATCGTACTTCAGTTAATGGAAATAACACCCAAAGATGCTGCTAATAGTGTCAAGCGGCATAACGACCGATGTTGTTCTAAAAAAGTCCACCTCAAAGACCGAACTTAGGAGACGTCATCTTGACAATCCATCCCGGATAACATAATAATATAATTTTAAAACTAAAACTTATTTCCATTCAAAAAAATTTCAGATAAAAATTTGTTTTGTCAAGATTAAAGACTTCGGAATTCACAATACTTTAACCTTGAAAACCAATGTTCTGCTACGTATTCACAAAAATAACAAAGAACCCTTTGGGATTTGCACTCAAAACATTGTATTCTTTTACAAAGGATACAAAAGTGTATTTGTGGCATAATTTACACACACAAAACATTCTCATTCAGATTGTTATATTTTTACAAAATGCAAAAAATATGGCGTCGGCCGTTCTCATTCGTGTTTAACTGAACGAGACCTCAGTTCAATGGATGGAGATACATTTGGAGAAATAATAATTTGGGTATTTTATATGGGTACATTACAGGCAGGTCGTACCAAGAGATTTTGGGTACATTTTCATTTACTTATTTTTTAATGCTGAATGTGTTGTTATTTCTAATTTTTCTTTAAATTTGTTTACGGTAGTTTGTAGGTAAAATTGCTAATATTCTAATTTTTCAGTGTTTGTTTGTCTATTACTATTTCTAGATTTCCTTTCAACATTAAAATTATTAAAACAGTATTTAGTGTTGTTCGTTTTATGTTTTTGCCGGCAACTTATTGTTGCAAATGTGTGAAAAATTTGACAAAAGTTACAAAAACATTCGTTGTTCATGTTTTGCTAACATTTTAAATTTATTCATTTTTTAACTAGATTTGGTTTATTCTATTTCTGTTTATGTTTCTCTCATTCCTTACTTTTTTCTTCATTTGGATTTAAAAAGTTGTGCGTGAATGTATTTTCTTAAAAGTTTCTACAAAGTTTTTTATAAGGACATTATTGTTTTATGTAGTCATTTCCTTTTTGTTTTCAAAATGTTTTCTTCTTCTTTTATTTTTTTATGCTTAAAATTCACGTGTGTATTCTTTAGTTTATAATTACATGAAGCTGAAGCTTTTCTTTCTATTTACAATTTTTTACTTTGCTTTATTTTCCACCACCCCATAACTTCGAAGCTTTATTCCTTTTACTGTGAGCATCATCTTGTTATTTACAACAACAGCCAAAAGGAATCTTTTCACATCTACTCGCAGGTTTATTTTTTTACCGGAAATCAAACAATGGAGTGGAAACACTTGTACATGCATTTTCACAAGGATTTTATTTTGCGTGACTGTGGAGTAGTGAAAAATTTCAGTCCTTTTTTACGTTCCTTTATCTTTAAAAATTCTTTATCTTGTAAGATTTTTTTTGTAGAATTTTAGTAACTTAAGATATATTATAGTTTTTAAATAACTTTTTATTACAAGATGTGATTCGCCGACCGGTCGTTAATGATTATTGGTTTGCTTCATACGCCACTAATTGCAACATCATTGCAAGGAAATATTGCTTGGGCAACAGAACTCTTAGGAAAAGCCATTTTGTTTTTAAGGTGGGGAATTTTAGAAATGTATGCGTTTTTAAGCGTCCCATTTTATTAATAGGTCTTGTAAGCCTACGCTATTACGTTTTAAGTATCCCTTATTGATGACGAATTATACGCGTTTTAAAATAAAAAATTTTAATTTTCAATAAGACAGAACCAAATTTTTCAAGATATTTTAAAAAAGTTTAAACTGATATTCTAATTCTAGTTACTTTTTTTGTAAGAATATTAAATATTTTGTGATAGTATTCTTTTTTTTTTTTTCTTGTAAAAATGTTTTTTCAACAACTTGTTGTCATAAATTTAAATTAACCACTGGAAAATAATACTTTAATATGAAACTCCTTTAACTTACAATAGAAAAAGTGGAATGCTGGTTACACACACATAGTGTTTTATATTAAAATCTGAGAATATCAAATCAGAAGCAAATAATATCCCTGCCATGATATTATGTTGTCGTATAAGTTTTCTATCTTTAATTTCATTTTTTTATTATTAATTTAAGTTTTGTGATAAGTTTTACATTCAGTACAGTATAGATATATCGTGGTTTTAACTTAAAACAATTAACAAATGCACTGCTGCAAGTAATTCACGTTTTGTTACATTTTTATTTCCATTTTTTTCTTTGTTTTTCTTTATGGAAGACTATAATTACATCATTGATATAGGAACTTATTATAATTGTGTAGTTATGCTCCTATCTGCCACAATACAATTTTACATGAAAGAGCATACGTTCTTGTGAATATTGCAGTCACAACTGTCTGCTTGTGTGGCGTTGTTATTGCTGTTAATATTTTTGCTACAAAAAGCTGTAATCATAATTTCATATAACATTTTACAAAAGCTTTCAACACTCTCGTATATGCAATATAATTATGGTTGTAATTTAAGCGAGTGTGCATCTGTGTAAATCCTTGAATGTGTTTTGTGTGTGTACGCTTATGTATGTGTAAAACATCAGAGTAAGTCTAAAGTTTAACTTCTTAGGGCCCACTATTTTATTAGCTGTAGGTTGACAAACTCTATTAAAACTTATAGTTGTTCGGGTACTGGGAGGGCACTTTATAAACGTAAAAGCAAAAGCTGCACACTCCACCTACTTTTGTGTAGTATTATTTTTGTGAGACTATTGATCCGACTATCCTATCGATTTGGCAATTTGCAAGCAAAAGCACAATGTAAGCTGAATCAGTGAGTATTTTAAAGATGTATCATTTTTGGAACATACAGTGGGTCAGAGAAATAAAATACCAAGACTGTAAAAAATTATTGAATGCTGGTAGCAAAGAAACCTTTATGATTTCCAGAGTTTTAAGGAACTGCGCAAGTTGGGCTCAACGTAGGCCGCCTAATACGTGCACATTACCGGGAGGCTTGCTTTTATCAGATAGAATAAATCATTTTTAAAGCCCTTCCTAAAGCCTTAAACAGCAAATTCAACCTGAAAACTAAAAGAATTTATTTAGAGAGTTATTTACATTTGAGCTGCTCCTAAGAGTTCTAGAAAGGCCAAATACAAAACCTCAGATCACTTTTGTTTTAATCAATCCAGCAGTTTAAAAACAGTTGAATTATTTTCAAATTATATTGTTTCTGTTTGTAATCGTGTGTGGAAATATGTTTGCGGACACTTTAAGGGACTGCAGTAGTACAACGGTCAATCACGTGGGTCTTTTCATATATTTTTTATATTTGCGTCGTGCTTGTGATACATGACACTGACATATTTATATACCAAGGATTAAACAACTAAAGGAGAAAGGGGTACCTCTCTAATTTTGATGGTATATTGCATTGAACTGCAAAGAAATAATCTCAATATAAACGTAATTTTCCAATATCACAGTGGAGCAATATCTCTGTATATAAATGATTTGGCAGCCACTTTAATTTTACACAATTTATTTCTGCAATCAAATTCAAAACATTAAAAAAATTTATTGAAATCTTCATTTTATTTAATACACTTTATATATCGATTCTAAGTGAATAAGTGTTTTTTTTCATTTAATGCGTCGGTTTTCCTTTTGAAATATTTGGTGGCATGTCATAACGTCCACCAGCATAATGTCCATGTCTTAGCAGAAAATGACATAACGTCCGTCATAACATTAATAATATGTAATATGAGTTTCATATGAATAGTAATTAAAGGTGTTTTCTAACTCATTAAAAATAAAAAAAGAGGACACAGTCGGCAAAGCAAACATTACAATATGATACTTTTATAAGTGATACTATGACATTTAAAAAACAAGGACGCAATGTCCATGGACATAATAAGATACTACAAAGTGATATAAAGGAGGCTGTGATGCCATGCTACCAAATATTAACGATTGAGTACCAATTCAGATTTTTTCTATTTGTAGTAACTGCTATTTCAATATTTTAACAAGTCTAGAGTTTAATCTTTCCGAAAAGACTTGCAATTTCCAATCAACACAGATTATTATCTCGCTTCACTTAAGCATTAAACTCGTCGAAAATATTCTGCAATTCATTTTGCAATATATTAAAAATAAATTTCATTAAAAAGACTTTTGCAAGTAATTTTTATTTTAAATAAATATTTTCAAAACAGCTTTTATTATTAAAGTTATTTTTTTCAACACTTTTCATTTAGAGGAAAAAGCCAATTACAACTAAAAAACCAAAAAAAAGACTAATTTACGTTGTTTTCGTGAAAAAAAAATTAACTAAAATCTGTTCATTAAAAATGTTGGCTGACATGAAGCTGCGTAAAACACATGCACGATAATTAAAAAGTGACAGCAAAAAAATTAAATGCTGTGTTATAAAAATAATCGACAAAATATAGTTCTCCTAAATAAATAAATAAAATATGAAATAAAAAGTACAAAACAAACCATATTGTGGAGAAGATGTTCAGGCCAAACATGGAACAACTGGGGTGGTAGACATAAGTAAATTCAAATGGGGCATAACAAATATTTAAATTTAAAATGCTTATTTGTGCTGGCTTCTCTTACACCATTTCTTATGTATCGTATTAAATGAATTTAAAATGTAAACAAATAAATTATAAAAATCGTTGTTTAAAAAAACAATGATTTCATGTAGAGTAAAAAAATCTATCAAGTTCCATTGGCAAATTGATACGAAAAAACGTCGAAGACATGTGACGAAGAGAATAAAATTTTATTTTGCTTCAAGATAGTAGAAAAGTGATTAAGGCCTTTTTAATTATGCTGGCATAGGTTGTAGCAAATATGAAAAAGCAGTTCCTCCTTCTGGTATTTGGTAACTTGTACGCATAATCAAAAACAATCTTTTAACAAACTTCTCTTCGCATTTTTATTAAAAGAGTAAAACTCTGTTGTATTTTCTTTAAATGTATACTTAAAAAAGTAAAAAGTTTTTAGTGTTTTTAAAAATACAACTAAATTTTACGATTCTCTTAAATCAGCATTATTTTGTTCCTACGAGAACTTTAATATCAGAATATTTCTTAATCAAAAAGACGATAATAGGAATCAGCTTCTGATTTAACTCTTAGTTTTTAGCACATACAATAAGAATCTGAGTCTTTCTCGGCTGCAATTTTTAAATTTTCGTAAATACTCCAAACGTGAGGTTACAAAGAAACACTGATGATACTTTTGTGTCTAATCCGTGACTGGATCAGCGAAAGAACATGATCGGCGCGCAACACTGAAAAAAATTTTAGGATGACATGATAACGTGATATTGATGAAAAATTCATCAAGGAATATTTAACGTCTCTTCTGTTGCGAAATGTTTAATCAAATTTAAAACGGAACTAGACAATATTTTCAAGTTTTTTCAAAATTTTTTTAAATAAATTATTGATATATAAATTCCAATACTTTTTTTATAGAAGCACCAATTAGAGGATGATCTCAACCTATGCAACGAATTGTGCCAACATTAGGAAATAAGGTTATGGTAAAGAGGATAGATGCAGTACCGTTAGTAGGCATTTGACTTGAATCTTCGCACACTAAAGTAGCTGGAAAACCTCTTAGGCCAAAACACAAATTTTTTCTCTAACGTAGAAAGAGATGTGATCTTCATAAAAAGCGTGTTGCGCGTACAAAATAACGGTTTACAAGAACAAGTTTCTTGATTTCGATAAAGCACATTCCGTTGTAGTAACGATAAAACAGTGAAACGCACTTCACGTTGCGCCGATGCTCAAGAGATCAGATACCACTTACACCGTTTTAGAAAATCAACACACTGAATGCTTCTCTTGCGACCTGAAAAATATGCTTGTCACACCAAACATTGCATCGAATTTTCTTTCCAATAATATTGAGTTTCTGATTCCCTAATATCTATATCACCTCAATTTTTATTGTTTTCAACTATTGTTAATTATTGCAACGGCCGGTTATCTGTTTTGAAGATTTTGTGTGATTGTGGCGTGTCCTTTGAACTCAACAAAAAAGATATTAACAAAATAAATACAATTAAAATAGAGTGTCACCATAAAATATATTTTAATAATGCATATTTTGTTATCCTTAGAACTTTAAGACTCAGAAAATTTAAAGTGAAATATACAGCGTAGTTATGCCTTCCCCATACAACAAGTAATAAGAAGATAATTAATATTATTTTCGTTTATCTTTTTTATACTAAACATCACAAACGGAACATAGCACACACTAATTAAGCTTTTTGTATCTACTTTCCAGAACATAAAGCTTTGGAAGAGGTGCTACGAGTATTAAGGTCTAGCAACATGGCTGCATATTGGAGATATGGTAAAAAAAACGAGTGCCGCTTAAAGTTTTGCCCATATTGTTGAAATTTTTTTTACCGTCTTATTGTTTTTCGGTTTGTTATATTGGAAATAAAAATTAAAAAAAAATAATTGCTCTAAAATGTCGAATTGTACTTGCAAAACCGAAAATTCAGAAAACTTTATATCAACAACAACCCAAGTTCATTATAAAAAAAAAATTCAAAAAATTCTATTTTTGCAAACAAATAATAATACAAATGTATGGCGAAGGGTAAACAAGTTTCGGTTGAGCCGAATGTAATTCTCCTATATAGTAGATTTTTAATACAAAACAAAATTTTCTTCATTACTAGATTTTTAAAAATCTTACTCATAATCTAACGGTACAAACTGTTCGAAAATGTTATTACGTTGCACAAGAAAAAATTACAGTTTCGTGAGAATACAAAAAAAATTTATAAAAACTGAGAATATGAATAAAGTGTTAATTGTAAATATAATTTAATTTTTCAAGTGTCTGTTTTCTATCAGTTGTGAATACGAAAGCCTGTCAAAAATTATTCAATGTAGACGTACTAGATTTTGAAAAAGATTTCAAATCAAATCTACTAAATTTCGGCCTAATACAAATGCACCATTATCTTTTTTCTGAATGTTGTTTTTTTTTTGTGCCTGCAGAACTTAGTCATTTCTGAACCAAAATTAATTTTTTCTCTTTATTTAAAGTGTTATGTTTACAAATTGGTCATGTTTTAAAACCAGCAAACAGTTTTCAAAATTAAAAGGTGTCTCCACATAGCAGCGTAAATTTTTTACCGTAAAAAAATATCTCTTAAAAACTAAAAAACTTTGTAAAACTATGACCCCTAAGAGCAAAATGTGGTACAAAAATTAATCTGAAAATTAAAGAGTATCTTCATAGGTGCCGAAAATTTACCTATATGGACCTATCTTTTAAGCCATTACGGTGGAGAATTGGAGAACGTCCAATTTGAACGTTGTAATAAGAAATAAAAATATTTAAAATTACAAATTAAAGAGTGCCGAAATTGTTCATATAATTTTAACTATATGGCCCTATCTTTTGAATGACAGAATGTCCACTACTTTGCCTGGCATAATTAGAAATACAAATATTTAAGATTATAAACTAAAGGTTGTCCCAATAGTTGATGCCAAATTATGTATGCGACCAAACTATTGAATCATAAAAAATCGTTGTGAAAAAAAACATCGATCTCGGCTGGCAACGCTGTATAAATCTTTTTACATTTAACAAGATTTATTTTTCTTTAAAAGTTTTTTGCAACATTGACATAAAAAAATACTAGACAGCCCTTTCATAATATATCTTCGAAAACAAAAGAAAAAAAGAATATAATATAATAAAAAAGTGATTTAAAAGTTTCACAAATTTGAACTTGAAATTTTTTTTAAGTTCATCATCAAAAAAAAAAAAAAAAAAAAAATCAAAACAACTGACTGTGAAAACATCACAGTCGTGGTATTATTCTAAATAATGGGAACTCGAATATAATTGGCCTAAGCGGAGCGACTTTTTTTTATAAAACAATCTTCTGTGCCAGCGGGAAACCTGACTATGTTAGAACACTATGAAAGGTCAAATCGATTATTATATCGTATTCTCTATATATTCCTTTTGTTCTGTATTATTAACTGGGATTAAAGAAGAAAGTTGTTTATATATTTTTATCTTTAGTAAAGGAAATATAAATATTAACATCATAAATCGTGTTCTTAGATGAAAATGAAAGAATCCAAAAAGTTGAAGTTTTTATTTAATAAAATTAATATATTTTCCTTTAGATTCTTCCTGCACAGTGTTGAATATATTGTGCGTGTAATTTTGAAAGGAAACGGTGTCAATATAAAATACTTAATAATCGTCTAGCAAAAGCATATTCATAAATATCGCACCAACTAAAAGATGCTTTCACCTTGGTTACTCCACTAATGGATGCAGCTAATTTTTTATGTTGTACAAAGAAAAAAAACCGAAGTTCCTTACAGATGCCACTTACTTCTTGCAGCACATTACTCGAACAAATGTAAATGCACATGAATGTTAAGGCGAGTGAGAGGGTGCATTTTGTTGTTTAGTTTCTTAATAGATTTTTCGTATTGTTTTATTTATGATCGTCTTTGATAGACAAATCCATTTAGTTTGTGAAAGTTTTTGTTGTTTTCATAATTTTTAATACAAATAAACAAAATGTGCGGATAAATGTTTGTAGTTTAGTTTTTAATACGTGGCCGCTAAATGTATTTTTTTATATTTTATTGTCTAAAATGTGTGGAATTTTAAAAGGTTCAGATGTTCAAAAGCGACAACCAGCACACGTCAAAATTACAAATAGACAATCAGACGGACATTTTCATTATTAAATTTAGCTTCCGATTTAGAAATGCTGATGCATATAAAGATTTGTAATGCTGTCTGTAAGGATGTCTGTGTGTGTTTGTATTCAATCTAAAAACATCATCATGTCAGATCAATAATGCATTCTGTGTTCGTAAGTTTGAAATGCATTTGAAGTCAGTTGTTAATTTCTAAAGGCCGTTTGTACAATTTTATATTTGATCAAACTCTAGCGGTAATTGAATTTTAAAGTTTTACTGACAGTTGCAGCCCTTTAGATTTATTTTTGTAAAAATGCTTTAAGCAAATGCGTGTAAATGAACAATTAACCCTAAATCTGAAAATTTATAAAGAAATGTTTTAAATGAAGCAAAACATATTTAAAGGTAACAAGATATATTGCCAAATAACATTTGAAAATCTTAATGAAAAAACATGTATCAAGAGTAAATTTCTCAAATTTAATGAAACTTCTTTTATATCTTCATCCTTACAGACAAGTAATTTTTTAAAGTTTCGAATTTAAGAATTATTTTCCTTTAAAATAATAACGTTTAATCGAAAAAGAAAATTATGAAAAGGTGACTTTTTCTTGGAGTTATAATACATTAGAAAACTAAATGGTCAGTTCTTAATCAATCAAATATAATGTATGAGTTTACAGGCCCTTTAACAAGAGAGAAATTTATACATACAATAATGATTATAATAATGATTGGCAAATATTTAATTATTACTTAAATGAATATCAGTGCATTATGTGCACACGACACAGAATAAAGCTAAAAGACAGAATAAGTAATCTTTAATTAAATTTTTGTCTGTTTGATAGACGATCACTTCTTTGAGGTGGAAACATGTAGAATTGATTTCAATTTAGCTTTATATTGTTAAAGATGCAAAAGCCGCTTCGCGCAATTAAGTCTTAAAACTCACTCAATATTTTTCAAAGGATAGAGAAAAACATTTTTTTCTACGTTTGTTCAGTATTTCTCGGAAATACCTTGTATATAAAGAACAGGTCTTCTTCCCACTAGCAAATTCCAAAAAATTTTCAAATTCAAATTGGTACTTTCAGAAATTAATTCGAACATCCATTTTTCAATTAGAAAGTATATACTCTAACTTTTTTTTAAATCCAATTTCCATTGGCCTTTCTAAGCCATCATGTCTGAAAGATCGATCGATTGTTTCGGAGACTACCTGCAACAAACATTCATATAAGTACTGCTGCAGTATAGAAAGATTAATGTGCTGTTACTGTATTACATGCGTTAGACTCATCTAGAAAATTTATATAAAAATACAGAAGCAGCACATAAAATATATGCGTTTGAAAACATTTTTTGTTTCAACTAAACGTCTTTTTTTTCATGGAGCAGGAGTGGACTTGAAATTTTTTCAAATTAATAGTTAAGTGGTTTAAATTTTTATAAACGGTTTTTATTGTAGTGTATCTATCAATAATACAATACATCAACATGCAAAATTGTTTAAACATTTCACTCTTTCAAATAAATCGTTAGATTAAGTCAGGTCAGTATCTAAAGAATTGTGAGACGTTTTGGTTATTCATTTAATTTTAAAATTATTTTTGATGTAACCTAATATTTAAAATAAACAAACTTACTATTCTATTTTTTTGTATAAGCTCTAGCCTATGTGAATTAAATTTTGTTAACGCAGCATATATATTTTGTTATTACCGAAAGCGTGTGAACTAATTCAACCAGATATTTTTTTGTATTCATATTTCTACTGATAAGCTTAATTAAGCTAGGGAAGTTTCGCAAAAACACAAAAAGCGAACTTCTCATAAGTAGTTGATAAGGAAAAGAAATCGAAAATAAAGATTCATTCTAATTCTGACAATTTACAAATACACATCAGTCTATTTATTCTACATGGCGATCCTGCCATAATTTAGAAAGTGCCTATAGCATATCTGAAAGTGCCTACAACATATCAGAAAATGCATATAGCATATCTGAAAGTACCTATAGCATATCAGAAAGTGCCTGTAGCATATCTAAAAAAGGATCATAAGAAAAAGTCCAAAAAGTGCATTGGCACGTTTGGCAAAAAATAATAAAAATATTTTTTTTATCCTCCCCAAATCCTAAGGACACATTTCATCCTCCAACATATGACTGAACCACTGTCAGATATCCTCGAAGAATTAAAAGCCGCAGAGGACAGATGGCAAAAAATTCTTAATGAAGGAACGGGAGAAGCAAAACCGGACATCCTCAATATTGGACCAAAACCATTATTCCTAAAAAAAAACACAACGTATAGAAGAGCCAAAAGTACCATTCGTAAACACCAAAATAGCTACAAAGGGCAACAGACGAGATTTCGTGTGACGACAGAAGATCCAGCTAAAGATCCTGAAGGACGAGATTATAAACTCTTCCAGCGCACAACACAAAAACTATTTACAAGAAAAAGTATTAGAAATAAAAAAATCTATAAAAGTCTTAAAAAAAAAAAAAAAAACAAAAAAAAACAATTTTAAAAAATAAAAGAAAATAAAATCTTATAAAAAACAAAACTTTCTCTGAAGCATTGGAAATTGCAGAAGAAGCCATTTCCTCTAATACACAGCACAACATCATGTACCAAAATGCTAGACAGAAACAAAATAATAGAAACATTTATTCTAGAAATGATAATTCATGGAATAATAACAATAACAATAATACAAGGAACTATAATAACTCCCACTATCTTAATAGGAATCAGTACAGAAACAATACTAACAGACACAACAATAATAGAAATAACTATAGAAATAATACGCATAGACAGAATATCACAAACCTCGACAGACGAAGAACAAACTACAATAATAACAACAATAATGTAAACAGAAACAGAAATACTAATAACACATTTAGGAACATTAATCAAATAAATAACCAGGAAAACTACCAAGTTCCGGAGAACATTCACGGAATTTCTCCGGAAGAAACAAATTAAGAAAAATATGTAACATAACCACAACTTTTCAAAACTATATAAAATTAAAAGTACTAAACACGGACAGAGAAATAACATTTTTAATAGACACAGGAGCTGATGTTTCCTTATGTAAAGAAAATCTTCTAAATCAATATGACGAAAACCCTGATGAATATTGTCATTTGACTGGAATTTCTAAAGACCAAATTAATACACTGGGATCTGTTTTAATAAGAATAAATGTGGAAAATAAATTAATTGTTCAAAAGATTCAACTTGTAAATAATGATTTTCCAATAAAGACTGACGGAATACTAGGAATTGATTTCTTTAACAATTATCGATGTAACATAGATTATGATAGATATATCTTAACAATGCGTATAGAGAACGAAACCATTGAAATTCCAATTGAAAACAATTCAATTTGTATAAATCGGGTGAGAATACCAGCAAGAACAGAAATAATAACACCATTTAACTTGAATATAAAAGAAAACAGTTTAATACAGAGTAGAGAAATATCGGAAGGCGTCTATTTGGCAAATGTTATTATACCTGCGAAAGGACACAAACACATAAAGTTGCTAAATGCAACGGACCAGGATGTAGTTTTAGAGAATTTAAAAATTCAATTCCAAAAGAAACACAATCAAACAAAAGATCCCTCTCGTTTTAATAAAATTTTAAAAAGTCTCTCATTAGACAAAAGTAACAACAATGATGATAAAGATAAACTCTTTTCTATTATTGACTGATTTCAGGATGTATTCCATCTAGAGGATGAAGAATTAACTACAAATAATTTTTACACACAAAATATAGAGTTGCATGATTATAATCCAGTTTATATAAAAAATTACCGATTACCACAGGCCCATACAAATGAAATAAATTCAAAAATAGAAGAAATGCTTAAAGATAATATAATAGAACCATCGATTAGCCCTTACAATTCGCCACTCCTTCTAGTTCCTAAAAAGGGACAAACTGATTTAGCAAAATGGAGACTAGTGGTGGATTTTAGATCACTTAATAATAAAATTGTAAACGATAAATTCCCATTAACAAGGCTAGATGACATTCTTGATAGAATAGGTCGCGCTAAATACTTTTCAACACTGGATATGACAAGTTCTTTTCACCAAATTGAACTTGATCATAAATCTCGACCATATACAGCATTTTCAACTCCAACTGGCCAC
Organism: Cistogaster globosa; assembly: GCA_937654795.1. Lineage (NCBI taxonomy): Eukaryota > Metazoa > Arthropoda > Insecta > Diptera > Tachinidae > Cistogaster > Cistogaster globosa. Next base: position 83,494,571 of record OW569404.1, on the reverse strand, counting down.
TATCAATTCACACGATTACCATTTGGTTTAAAAATATCTTCTAACAGTTTCCAACGCATGTTAACCATAGCACTCTCAGGTTTGGAGTCAGAAGCATTTATATATGTGGATGACATAATCATTTTTGGATGTAGCATACAACACCATAACAATAATTTGATAAAGGTCTTAGAAAGACTAAAAAAATGCAATCTCAAACTAAACCCAAAGAAATTTTGTTTTCTGCAACATGAGGTCATATACCTTGGACATTTAATAACTTCGGAAGGTATCAAACCAGATCCTCAAAAATTTGAAGCTATAAAAAATTATCCAATTCCAACAAATGCAGATGACGTAAGGCGCTTTATAGCATTTTGTAATTATTATAGACGATTTATTAAAGATTTCGCTAAAATAGCAGAATGCTTGAACAAGTTATTGAGGAAGAATGTAAAGTTTGAATGGACAGGAATCTGTCAAGAATCTTTTGAAGAGCTTAAATCAAAATTAATGAACCCTCCCATACTTCAGTATCCAAATTTTAATGAAAATTTTGTACTAACCACAGATGCATCTAATTTTGCTCTTGGCGCTGTATTATCACAAGGTATAATAGGAAGGGATTTACCGATATCATATGCGAGTAGAACTCTAAATAAACATGAAAAGAATAGATCAGTAATAGAAAAGGAATTGTTAGGAAAACATTGGGCTATAAATTTTTTTAGACCTTATCTATATGGTAGAAAATTTACTGTAATTACGGATCATAGACCATTGATAGCACTTTTCTCACACAAAAATCCCTCATCTAAATTGACACGAATAAGACTTGAACTGTCAGACTATGATTTTGACATTATTTACAAAAAAGGAAAAGATAACACTAATGCCGACGCATTATCACGAATCAAATGAGACTCGTCAATGCTAAAAGAACTAATACCGACTGAAAATGATACAAGTATAAAGAAAACATTAGCAATTACAAGAAGCAAAACTAAAAATGATATAAAAAAGAACAAAATAAAGGCCTCAGAATGCAAAACCTCAAAAGAGTCTGATCAACTCACAATTTGGGATTGCACTTCTTTAAACGATATTAAGCATGCAAGAAAAATTAAATTTATATTAAATAAAAAGTCGACAAAAAGAATAAATATAGAGGAAAATGACTCAATGAATCAAATATGTATTATGTGTAGCGATAATCCTACTTACTTAGGTAACTTACTGGAGAAACTCACATATATAATAAAATGCCATTCTAAATGTAAAAAATTTGCTCTCTGCAGAGACGATGACATATTTGAAATTATAACTCCGGAGAAATTTAAAAATATATTAAATAGAAAGTATGATAATGTAGAAATATTACTTTATACCAGGCCAAAAGAAATAAAAGATAATATAAAACAAAATGAATTAATTGACTTATACCACAAAAGTCCAAGTGGAGGTCATTTCGGTATTAGAAAAACTTTGCTGAGATTAAAAAAGAAATATATATGGAAAAACATGACAAGAAAAGTAAAAGACTATATAAATACATGTGATCTCTGCCAAAGGAATAAACAAGTAAAACATACCAAAGAACCCTTAAACGTTACAGATACGCCTACAAACGCATTTGAAACAATTGTAATTGATACAGTAGGACCACTACGTCCATCAGAAAAATTCAGATATATACTTACCATGCAATGCGAACTAACAAAATACATTATCGCTTGCCCATTACAAACAAAAGAAGCCAAGCAAGTAGCAAAAGGATTAGTTGAAAATCTTATATTGAAACATGGTATATTTAAAACATTAAAATCCGACAGAGGTACTGAATTTACAAATGAATTGATTAAAGAGATATGTAAACTACTTGGCATAGAACAAAGTTTTTCAACACCTTACCATCACGAGACGGTTGGTACTATAGAAAGAAATCATCGAGTGTTGAATGAATATTTTTTATCATTTGTGCAAGACGAAGATTGGGATGAATGGATTCCATATTATTGTTTTGCATACAATACCACACCTCACGTTGATACAGAATACTCACCTTTTGAACTAGTTTTTGGTAAACTACCCAACTTACCAGGTGAACAGATTACAAACAATGACAAAATTTATAACCTTGACAATTACGCAAATGAACTAAAAATAAGACTAAAAAATTCGTTAGAAAATGCAAGAAAACTAATAGAAGCAACAAAATTAAAAAGAAGTCTAGATTCGGAGAAAAATAAAAATAGCATAGACATAAGTATAGGAGACTTAGTTTTAATAAAAATAGAAAATAGGAAGAAAAATGAAAAACCATATCATGGCCCATATGAAATAATAAATATAGATAATGTAAACGTAGAATTAAATATAAATGGTAAAACTAAAATTATACATAAAAATCTACTTGAGAAATATAATAAGAAATAAATATAGTACATACAAAAAAAAAAAAAAAAAAAAAAAAAAAAAAAAATTTATTGTAACATCAGATAAAACTAAAAACAACTTAATTTCAAAATTTCTTTTTAACAAATAATTTATGAAATTTTTCTAAAAGATTGGGGGTGTAGTGTATCTATCAATAATACAATACATCAACATGCAAAATTGTTTAAACATTTCACTCTTTCAAATAAATCGTTAGATTAAGTCAGGTCAGTATCTAAAGAATTGTGAGACGTTTTGGTTATTCATTTAATTTTAAAATTATTTTTGATGTAACCTAATATTTAAAATAAACAAACTTACTATTCTATTTTTTTGTATAAGCTCTAGCCTATGTGAATTAAATTTTGTTAACGCAGCATTTATATTTTGTTATTACCGAAAGCGTGTGAACTAATTCAACCAGATATTTTTTTGTATTCATATTTCTACTGATAAGCTTAATTAAGCTAGGGAAGTTTCGCAAAAACACAAAAAGCGAACTTCTCATAAGTAGTTGATAAGGAAAAGAAATCGAAAATAAAGATTCATTCTAATTCTGACAATTTACAAATACACATCAGTCTATTTATTCTACATTATAATTAAACGATGTTCGTTTTTTGATTATTTCTTATTTTTCGTTCATCAGTACAAAAAGTCGCGACAATTTAAAAATTAATCTAAGATTTATTGTTCTTTTATTTTTTGACACCTTAAGCTTGTTATTCCATTTGTAGTAAATTTAAACTTTGGCAAGGCTCTAGATGAGCTAAAAAAAATTCAAGCTCGCTCAGCCATAGTTTTTGATATTGAAAATCAGCAAGATCTGTCAATATCCTTCGAGGCAGCTGACATAAAACTCCAATGCCTTAAATTTTTTCTTCTACTTTCGTTGGTATTCCTGCAGATGATTATCTTTACCTGTTAGTACTTAGTAGAAAAACACCTGCAAGAAAACAAACAAAATTGATGGGACAACCCCTGAGCAATACTTAAAACTTTTAGCGCTTATTTCGAACAGAAAACTTTAATGATAGGAAATAATTACTTGTGCCGATTTGTATATACATATGGTATGTGGTACATATATGGTGATGGGTATATAAGATTTTGCATAGCCAAATATAGCACTCTTAACTGTTATTCATTTTCGTATTTTTTCGTGATTTGTATTATTTAAATATATAATGTCATCTATGTTTTGACTGCTTAAACAAGATATTTAGTTTTAAAAGGGTTTGAAAGATAATAAAGTACATTTTGCTAACAACTCTTTGAGTCCTTGCAAAAAATACAACAAATTTTTTGGTTTCAATCCTTTGTTCTACATTTCAATTAGCAGTTCTTATACTTTTTTAAAACTTCAGAAGAAATATGCTTAAAACAAAATTTAAAAAGTCTTTTCTTACAAAAACTATTTCTTTTCGCCGAGCAAAATATTTTACTCAATAGTATAAAACATTTTTGGAGCCTTAAACCCAATGAAAAAATAAATGAAACCCTTGAAAAACTCAAATTCCCGAAGTGCCCAAAGGCGTTATTTATAAACTGTCCAAGAGGCTCGGATTAAAATCTTTATTTCGAAGGGCTTTCAGCTTTTTATCCCTGGCAGGATAATTTTTTCAAACGGCGTGGATTCATTTTAAAAATACTTTGCTTCCGTCCTACCGTGCCTTTACGGGCATTTTGCCAATCTAGCAGGTAAAAAATTAAATTTAAGGACCTTCGAAATTAAAAAAAAAGGTTTTTGAGGCATTTTTGCACCGTTTTTTTAATTTTACCTACATATTTATTCCCTTTTTGGTCATCGTGCTTAAGTAGATACTCTCAGTAATAAAATTTTGTTTGTTTTAGTAATTGTATATTGATGTTAACTTATTATACTTCAAGTAGCCTACGCCATGTTCATATAAAGAAATTAGGGCTTATAGTGAATCTACCCAAAACTAGACTTGAAAACTCCAACTAACACGACTTCAGAAGATTTGTTTCCCAATCTTGAATTAGCTGCAGAAGTAACTGGAATTGATCTTATCTTCCGAAAGTTATTAATGAAGTAAAATTAAGTGGTCACAAAATCCGTTAACAGGAGTTCACAGATAATTGCAGTCTTATGACACTTACAATGCACAAGATTTTAATATATGGAATTGGGCAGAAGAAGAAGAACAATGCCACTCATTATCATCATAATGAAAAAGAGGAGTTGTTTAATTAAAATTTATTATCGCTAATTAAAATCAGTTATTATTTTGAATAAACTATTTTGAAACGAAGTTATAAGTTATAAAAGATTATTTTTATTAATATTCTTAGCTAGTGGAATTAAAATACATTAACCTTGAGATAAAAGCTAAGAAACATATATTTTTCGGAAAAAAATTCACATGGACATTTAATATAAATGGAATTACGGGGTGGGTATAACATTTCCCTCGTTGACTTTAAAAGTTGCATTTGCCAAACAAAATTATGGTATACTTTAAATGAGGATTAGTTATTCTAAGGAAAACATTTTCTTCTTGGTTCGATTATATTTTTTAAGCTTTAACAGCATATGATCGTAAGTCATATTTTCACCGAGTTGCATTGACTTAGGTCAGTTCAACTTTTTTAGAGCCAATATAAACAAAAAACAAAAGTAATGTCCGCCTTGCACCATTTAATACAAATAAAACAACAATAACAAAAGTACACTAAAGTTTAATTATTTTCTCTCTTTCACTCTTTTAAAAGATAAATAAAATTATAAAAGGTTCTCTTGCACTTCAGGTGTTACAATGATTTGAACTTTGACCTTTAATTATGTCTTGAAAATAATACTTTTTAATTCTTTTAGCGTTTTAAACTACCGAACGACCTCGGATAAGATAATTGAAAAAATAATATGAATTTCAAATACTTTTTTTCAAACAAAATATTATTGAAGAAAAAAAAAATACTCCTTTCCTTAAAGTTTTAAACTCACATTCTACCTCTTCAAAGTCGGCTATGAGTATTTAAAAATCCGCTTTAGCATTTAACATTTCAAGAAACATTACGGTTGGCGTGACGCCAGTCACTTCAAAAAAAAAAATAATAAAGAATAAAATGAGAGAGAAACAAAGAAACGCACAAATAAAGAATAGTCATCAAAGCTTTAAGAAAACGAGACAAGATGACTACAACTGATAGTGTAAATTATTGAGATTAGCTGCACAAATTAGTCTGAAGCCATACAAAACATTTAACGTTTATCTGACATTTGGCTACGAAGCCAAACGTCGATCAAACGGTCAGACAGTTACCATTCTTGTGCGTTCAGGTTTGCGGCGTTAAAACACTGACTTGACTGACTGCCATTAACGCCGCATTTTTTAAATTCGTTTTCTTTAACTCTTTTCATTATGGCCAGCCATATTAACATGTCTAAATTGAAAACGTTTAAGTGTTTCAGTTTGATCGCATATAACAGCAAAAAGTAGGCGCACTTAAACGCCAATTTTTTTTTTTTTGTAGTAAATTAATGGCGACTAGGATGGCTAATAATGGAGTTGCAGTCGTGTGTGTAAAACATTGTAACAATTTAATAATTGGGTTTTTTTGTTTTGTTAAGTCATTTAAAAAGCCATCTAACCACATCGGCCAGTCAATCATTCAGACTTAAAAGAGCCAACAACCAGTACAACTCAGTCTCCGAATAACAATCTCTTCTTGTTTTTTCCCTTTTTGGAAGACAGACGGAATCTTAAATAAAAACCACAAGTGGGTGTAAGTCTAAGAAGATCAAACGTTTTTTTCTATGTTCATGACTTGCAATTTTAACTACACAGCTCTTATCATTATGAATATAATCAGAGTTTAAGGATAATTATGGCAATAATAAAGACGTTGAACGAAATTTAAACTTTATTTGTTCGTATTTTCTTAAAGTGCAAGCACCAGATCAATGGAAAAAAAACCTAAGCGAATGAGTGACAGAAACCCAGACAATAGCATTCTATGATATGGAAGAAATGTTAAGAAAGAAAATAATAAAATTAGCATTTAGTCAATCAGTCAGTCAGTTGGACAATCCCGCAAACAGTTAAAAACTTTTGATTAAAATCTTGCAAAATCACTCCAGCTTGACTAATTATAAACACCTTTATAAAGTCAATATCTTTTTATATTTCAAATCTAAATTTTTTTTTTGTGTTTTACGAAATATAAACTGAGTTTCCTAGTGGCTCCCTTTATTATAGATAAAAGCAGTTAATTTAACAGCATACAGTGGGCGATGAAAAAAAAACGGAAAATCATACTTTCGTTCCTTATACCCAGTTCTATTTATTTACAGAAGGGTGGCAGTTTTACGTTAAGGCCTTCCTTATAACCTTAAAAATGTAGGCACAACAATACTTCAAAGAAGGGTACTTCGGGACAATTTAAAAAATTAAACTGATGAACGTTTCTTATGTTTAAGACGATTTTTAAATTGTTCTTAATATTTAAAATTTTTTTACAACAAAAACTGCCCCTCAATTAACTAACACATTCTGTTAAAATTATTTTCAATAACTATTTCAGTTCTGTAGGTTTGTTAAAAGTAGTTTCTAAAAACAAGAACAAAAGAATCATTTTTTATGTCCAAAGCCAATAAATATCAATATCCAAAAGCCGTTGTGGTGTCTCTTTAGTAAAATTTGCACTACTGTTTTTGTTTAATTGCAATATTTATATTGGAATTATACAATCTTTGTTCAGATTCTGGTATTGAAGATTCTGGTAATACCATTTTTGGGAATTCTGGAATTTAATCATCTCAATTATTATTATTATTACTTTTTTTGTAAGAGCAATAACAAAATATATTATAAAATATATTAATATAATACGAATTCATATACATCATAAAGTATATATATTATTATACAGCTAATATTTGGAGACCCTTTATATATGTAATATCTAATGATGTTAAGGTGCTGTCAACAAAGCTAAAATGTTGCACATGATGTGCTTAAATAAAATGGTTTAAATCCTTGTATATTCGAACAGAATAAAATCATACTGTTGTCATACCTTTCGGTGAAGATCATCGTCACTAGCTGTTTATTTGATACATTTGGCGAGCGCTTTCGATGTGAGAACTTCATTTTCAAGCAGTTTTGATTAGTAGATTGATAGATTGATGTGTTGAGTTAGTTAAAATAGCGCTTGGTTGGTAAAAGGAAAGCCTCGCCAGGGTCAAGGCATATAATGATGTGGATCGCTTTACTTGTTAAAGGCAAAACAAGATATCGATTCTCGGTCACAGAGTGTATAAGTCTATCGTAAGCCACAGGTTCAAAATTGATAATAAATACATTACCTAAGAACAGAGCTGTAAATAAATCAATTATTTTGGAAACAACTCGTAAATCATTCATTCACTGAATTAGCAATTTTTTAAATAATTCTTTGAATTAATTTGAATTAAATTGAAAAAATTAAAATTAAAATTAAAAATCAATTAGCAATTCATTAACAAACTCAATTCAAATTTCAATTAATGAAAAGTTTGAATTGGATTTTTTATTTTCTACATGTGTTCTTACAGCTTTGATCACTGAATATTTTCAGTGCCTTTGAAATCGCTTGAATTTCAATTCGTTGTTCTAACGAATTTGAATGAATTAAAATCAATTCAATTCAAACGAATTGGAAATTAGTTGGACTTCATTTTAACAAATTAATTTAATTTGGAAACAAATTGCAACTCATTCTACAAATTCATTTGAATCGAAAACGAATTGAAATTCATTGCGGTCTAATTCGTTTAAATTTATTCAAATTTCATTCAATTCCTTTTTGTTGTGAAAAGAATTAATTTAAAATTTAAACAATTCGCAACGAATTAAAATCAAAAAAGAATGATTCATTAACAACTCCATCTAAGAATAGTCAAACAAAAATTAAAGTTCTTGTATTTGCAATCAACAGAATTCCCTCATTTTAAATTATTGTAAAATTTATTTTCCATCAGCTGAGGAATCTGTATAGAATCAGAAATCTTATTTTTAATTAATTTTTTTTAAACTTTTTGTTTTAACAGTGATCAAGAACACTGGGCTTCATAAGTATACAGTTTTTTGAATAACGCGACTAGGAAATGGCTCTTTTTTTACGTTCCATGTGAACAACATCACCCAAATTAATATTGATTAGTTGGTTAAATGGATGATATTTACAGTATACGCAAATTAAGGTGTTGGATACAAAGAATGCTGAAGATGGATTTGGCGGTCCTGAAAATGCAGCATTACATTCTGCTAGCGTCTAATTTTTCTTGTTTTCTTTGGAAAACGTCCGCGTACATTTGAAAAATAATTTTTCTTAATGAAAGTTTAATTAAAATTGAACCAAAGCCGAAAAAAGTAAAATTTTAATTAAAAATTTTTTTAGTTGAATGACAAAACTGTTTATTTCTTTTTCAATTAATATTACAGTTAAATCATATAACACCTTAATTAAATTTCAATAAGAATTCAAATAAATATTTTAACAAATATAAAAACTTTTTTCTGTGCAGTTAACAAAATTCTCTTTGTCATACATAATCAGTAGGCTTCAGTTCTAAGTCTTTCGAGCTCAATTCGTCTCTGACGAAGCTGAATCAGTACCCAGACTAAACATGGGAGTATGTATGTATGTATGTATGTAGTAATTAACTCTTTATTTTTATAAACATTATATGATAAACAATTCTGATGTTTTTTAGCATTTCCATTAATTTGGGAACTCTACTTAGCGAAAACTTTTCATTAGTAATTAGTTAGAAAACAAAATCATTTCATTGACTTACGACGAAATGGTTTCAAAATACATATTACAATCGACAAACATTGTTCCTTGTCGTTAATCGTTAAATGAAAGCAGTAAAGTCTAGTAGAGTAAAATTTTAAAATTCATTTTTATTACAAACATTTTGTGAAATTTTTATATTTTAACATTAGAAAAAAAATGCAATATTAAAAGAACTGATAGCTGATACTTTGGTCCTCAGACATCAAGTTTTACATCGATCTCACTTAAAATGATTAATTGTAAAAAATTTTAAACACAGATCCATTTCTAAAAGGGTTAAGGATATTTTCTTTTACTTATATCTATTTCTCAGAAAAACAAATCTTTTTATACCCTTCACAACAAGTGATTAAAGGGTGTCATTCCATTTTTAATTTCTACAATATTTATTTTCAATCCCATAAAGAAAATATATATTCTGAGTCTTTATGCATAGCGATGTCGATTGAGCGATGTCCATCTGCCCGTCTGTGTTAGTGTTGAAATCAAATTTACCAAGAGCTAGTGAAAATTTTAATACGCCAATTGACCAGACATAGTTTCGAAATTTTGCTATTAGAGGCCTGCCTCTGATTTTTCCAGATCACTTGAAACAAATCTAGTTTCGTGAAGTAACTCCAATCAAAAAAATTCAAATGCATGTGACTTTAGATAATTAAAAAATAAAAAAAACCAAAAAAAAATCCAGGTAAAAAAACTGGCGCTTGCCCAAACTTTTCAAGCAATGCACCTTTGAACTTTTCATAGAAAAGTACGATTGGGCACCATATTTTTCAAGATACAATAAGCGTGTCGTTTGTATGCTTTTAAAGAGATCTTTTAGAAGATACTAAAATTTTTTAAAAATACTTCATTTTGTTTTCTTATGTTTTGATGCTCTGTCACCACAATATTTGTTGTTTTACATACATGGTAAAGGATATAGAAGATATAGCATTCTTACTTGTTTTAAGTAGTCATTAAAAAGTTTCAATGAAATGTCATTGTCATTAGTAGAACCAATTATAATTAAAACAATATCATTAGTATTAGATGGATGAATGGATAAATATTTTGTCACTGTCCTTAATTCAAGTAATGACTCTGAAATTTCGATGGTGATACGTAGTCACAAGTTTTGTACCGATCTTGTTATTAATTTAAAATACTCTTCGAAAATAAAAAAAAAATATTTTTTTTGTGTGGCGCTCAATAACGTGTTACAGTTTATTAAAATGGGCACAGACGCTTCTTAGATTAGCATTAGCAATGGAAACGGAAACGGAAACGGAAACGTACTAACAAGAGCTTATTAGCCGGTCCGGAATATCGAGAGACATATTAATTAAAAGAAATAGAGAAACGCCGAGTGCGGATGAAATCTAAGTTTAACATTTTAACGAACGGGAAAGCAACAATAGGAAATTCTGTAATAGAATGTTAATCCCCAAAACAAAAATCTAGCTTAATTTTATAAAAATATTTTCATTGCTAAATATCTTTAATCGTAATTTTCACTTTAATTGGTGTTGTTGACATTTTTATTATTTAAATGCAATTTTTGCTTTAATAGTTTTAAGCATTTGTGTTTTTTGCTTTTGTTTATTTAAGATCAAGTATCTTAATGTGAGTTTCTTAGGCAAAAAAAAAAGAAAACAAAAATATTTTCTCATTAAAACAAACTGCCCGCATTCAAACTGAACAACACTTTTTGCCGCACTTCATAAAAAAGTCATTAAAAGCTTAATTGCAAAGCTTATTGCCATTCTGCACCTTCATTAAAAGCATGTGAGTGAGTATACGAACTTTAAGACAGGCGGATGCACGTACAATGATTAACTGACCCATGATCACTTGAAGTGCTTATAACTGTTTTTTAAGTTATAAAAAACAAATAATTCGGTTTGTTATTTTAAATAATCTTAACGCATGATTTTATGTGGGCTGATGAATTACTTTTTTAAAATCAATACGACTTTTTAAATATTTTATTTGATTTTTTTTAGTTGAATAAGTAATGACCAGTTAAGAAGGATAGAAGAAAAATTGTGTATTAGGAAGCTGAAAAAGAAATGGTTTTCCAGGTTAAGCCAAAATTACAACATAAGAAAACAGATTTGAATGCAGAGGAATCCCTATAAAATTGATATCACATTTTTTAATCAATATGGCTTTTTCGACTTTAATTTACATACAGAAGGATAAATAAGATAAGTAATTTTCAACTTTATCTTCAAACTCATTTAAAACATTCAACACTAAAATAGAAAAACGCAATAGCACTTGACAAATTTAAAAAAAATACAAAAGTTTAATTAACTGACCACCATAAAGTTACACATGAATAAAAATTAGTGAACTTATGTCGGAAAATTTCATGCAGTTAAATTCCTGGCTGACAGCAGATTGACAAAATGTGGCGTTAAACAAAGTTGAAGTAAAAACACGTTTACCGACACTTCAATTGTCTTTTGCCTTTTTTAACAATGTTAAACTACAAAAAGCAGAAATATAAAACTGAATTCAGAAAAGATTCATCAGGTGGACATGTAGAACAATATCAAAAATACACTGGCAACATTTGCTTACAAATGCAACAACAAAAATACAATCAAAATGGGCAAACAAAAAATGTAAAAATTCAGAAATATACATATATTTTGTATTAGAAAGAAAGGAAAACAAAAATACAAAAGCTGTTTGTTTTTAACGTACTCTTATTGAAGTCGTATTAACCTGGCTTAAAAAGTAAATTTTATTTGTTAAAAAAAAAAAAAAAAAAAACAGCCAGTCAATTTTACCGACAAATTTTATGCCTCTTAAGAAAATCACAACAGATGAGATGAGACATAAAAGATAAACTTCAAACGACAAAAAATACACACTCATTATGGTATAAAATGAAAAAATATACCTCTTAAAATGCCTGAAGGTGAGATGCCGATACAAATGTTTGAATAAAATAAAAAAAATAAAAAAAACCGAATGAAAAAGCTAATCATTTAGGCAGATAAAGGTGCAACTAGTCTTATTGTGTTGTCACTTGAAAAAAAAAAATAGCCAACTAAACCTTATAACAAAGAGATCAACATATCAAGGCAGAGACTCTTAAACAAAGAGGCCTAATAGTAACTGTGGCAATGCAAATAACAACAACAACAACAAGGAGTAAAATATATACAATAATAAAAGGAGGCAAATACACAAACCATATCTTAACCGTAACATCTTGATGTTTCTTACACTTGTTTAAAGATCTTAAGGGTCGAGTTTGTATGTGTGTTAATACATGCAACATACAAGTACATACTTTTGTGCGTAAATAACGCCTACGTACAAAAACAACAGCAATATTGACAAATGTGTACAACTAAGCGGCGTTAAATGACACATAATTCGCTTTTAGTTTTATTTTATAACAATGACAGCAAAAAAAAAAACGAAAAAGAAAGAACAGAAGAAATAATTTTTATAATAATAAAAAAATACATGTCTATCCGAACTATGACTAAGCTGCCAAAGCTGCCAAAGCATATTAATATAATACGTACTTCTAATAGGCTTAAGTTTTCGTAAATAAAAAATATCGAAATAGTAAATTCTTCATGTTGACACAAAATGCTTATTAAAGGATACAAAAAACAATATTTAGCTGCTCAAAGTACTATAACAAAAACAATAAGGCGGTTAATTATCCGAATTTATTTAAAATCAAATAAAAGAGAGAAAATTCATATTTAACCATTTGATAATATTTAGTTAGGTTTGAGATCGTTATCAATTGCAACAAGTTTGTAATAACAAAATATATTTAAAATTGCTGAAATGCCTTTAATTAAAATAAACTGTTAAAAACAAAACTTAAAATTGCTTTCTTTAAAATTTTAGCGACAACACAAACGCAAAAAAGAATATGGCAGCTTTTACTTGACTTCTAGACCACAATATCGAATGCGTTTAAGTTGCCCCGGCTCTAGTTATAGTTGAACAAGGGCAAATTGAGCAAATTAAGCATTTTCGAATAGAGAATAAATTAAAAAAGTCAATTTTTAGATGCGAACGAATGTATAACCGTAAATTCACTTTTACATGCCAAAAAAATCTGCTGAATATAAACGACTTAAAAATAACTTTAAAATATCGTTAATGGCAATAGTAATTGAAGATAGGGATACGATAAAGTTCTCTAAACGGGCTTGCATTCCAGAACGGTAAAACGTGTGAACCCTAACTATAACCAAAATGCTCAACAGCGCCTCCATTGCTTTTTTTTTTTTATTGATACCTATAAAAAGAGTATTTGTACTTGCCAATTCAAGAGTATCAAAGGCCTTCCTTTAAGTAGTGATAAAAATTCAGAATTTAGAGAAGAGTTTAAAATTTACAAATGCGGTTAATATTACAAATCGAGCTCAAGTACTCCAAGTTATTATTTCTAGTTGAGTTTAAACTCCCTGACATTAAATTGGAAACTGAAAGAGCCCTAAAATATCTAATACACAGCAAAGTTATTATTAAAGAACTATACTACCCAGGACTATTTTCACCAAAATACTATACTCCGAAAGGCGAAACAAATTCCAAAAATGAAGCAACAGGAGAGAAAGTTATACTGAAATTTTTACTTCAGTAAAGTCTTCTTCAAGTCAAAACTTTGATTTTTTTAATCTAAAGAAAAATTTCACGAACTTCTGGCAAACACTGTCGTGAAAAAGTTTAAAATTCAATTTTAATCAGAACTGAAACCTAGAATGTCAACATAAAAATAAAATCAAATATTTTCTTTTGGTTCTTTATGGTTTATGGGATTCATTTTAAAACAAGAAGTTTATTTAAAACAAATGGCTTCATTTTATATCATATAAAAACCTCCGCTGCAGAGCATTTCGATGCTAAGCATTATTGATAAAAACCCTAATCAAACACTAACTTAATTTTGGAAATATTTCTTTTTGATCTCTTTCGTAAAATAAATTCAAATAAAAATTTTGTCATACAAAAGTTAAAAGAAGCACTTTAACCTTTTAAAAATTTTAACTATTTAACCGCAATTTTTAATAAAAACATAATTTTTAATAATAAGCACTATTTTGACTCCCTTATTAAACAAAATGCTTCAAATTTTTAGAGATTTATTTACAACTTTACATGCATACGCATTTCTCTACTCTCATAAACAAAAATCTATTGCAAAGACCTACAAATGGGTAAGAATGTTTTCTGCTGCTTGCGGCCATTACAGAAAATAGCTTTAAAAAATCATTTCACTAGAATTGTGAAGAATGCAAAATTTTCGCTCTGAATATTGCTGGTCTTTGACAACCGCAGAATTATTTAATAAACAAACAAATAATTATTGCTTAAATATCGGAAAATCTATCAATGAACGTTTTAAATTAAAACCGTGTTGTTAAGTAAGAGTTTTTTTAAGGTAAGCATTTTTTCATTGCATTTATATTAAGTGTGGCTTCTTGACTGCGAAATGACAATATCCCACCAAACGGGTATTTGCACTTGACAATTAAAGAGCACCAAAGTCTTCAGAAATATCGCCTTGAAGCTTTGCATCACTGTCTCACATTTTTACTAAAGAATAACTTCAAAGGCGGTGGACTACATTATAAAACTCATTGCGACCAATCTGAACATGTAGTAAGAATATCATAACTTTTTTTCTTGTAAATTTCAATTCACTGTCTAAAACGGTTCAGAAGTTTTGTCACATGCATCAAATTATATTAACTATTGGAACACTCTTTATTGTTTACATCCAAATTTTATACTTGTTGTTATAGAGGACTTAGCAATATAGATTTTTTGAAAATTTAACCATCCTGCAAAAATGGCCATATGCATGAATACATAAATGAACTATTGAGACAATTTTAATATATAATTCTGAAAATTTATACTTGTTATTATAACGTTCATAGTAATTGTCATTTTGTCCTACTTTTAAGCGGTCGTTTTTAACGGTTAAAAAAATAGGCCCATATAGGTCAATTAACGTGCCCCATGGGGACACCCTCTAACTTTGCTATTGAGAGCTATAGTTATACTCAGTTTTTTAAGTTTTACGGTTCATAAAACACTTGAAAAATATGTATGTTGTGTGGGGACACCCTTCAGTTTTTTAAATTATAAACTATTTTTGAAATGGGACCAAGACAAAAATCAAAGTTCGAGCAAAAAGAACAATAATCAACTTTCATTATACTCTTCTTTATCCATTGTATACGGCAGACTTTTTTCGGCTATTTTTAAACAGATTTAAAGATGTTGAACAACATTCTGAACTTTGATTTTTGCCTTTACTTTATTGTTTAGACAAAAATCTTCAGTTCATTTAAAATAATTGTGAGAATTTTTCTGAAGAGCTAAGTAAGCGGTGGAGAAATAGCCATCGAGACGTGCTTTCACCTCCAATAATCAATATCGGGAAAATAGCACAATAAAATTAAAAGTTTAATAACCTTTTAAATAATTAAAATCGGTTCAGAAATGACGGAGTTACGCAGGCACAAACATAAAATAGGCAACATTCAGTCGAATTGATAATCCCTTCCTATTTTTTAAGTCGGTCAATAATTTTATCTTTGTTCATTATCACTCATCCGTTGGGTATCTAATGAGATTTGTTAAATTTTTTTTGGGTTCAACGGACACATAAGGAGGTACTTTGTATTCTCTAATGATCTTTTATTCATATTGAAACAATAAAAGCATAAAAATCGTGAAACTCTAGCAGAAACAAACCGCCCCCTGTAATCATTTAGATGCTTATTAAGACTCTTCCATATACAGACGCATCTCCTGGGATTCATTGTGCTCCATTAAAGATCATTTGACGTCCTCTTTAATTCAGTTAGGCGCTCAGTGACTTTATAACCAAAACGAATAATTTTAATTCGTCGCAACTTTAACTAATATTTTGAAAAACAAAAAATGAAAGATCCTTAAAGCGGTAACAGAATTAAAGTTTTTGTCAGTGGAGCTCACGGGACGGCCAATTAAACTCATTAATTGACTTCTGGTGAACCTAAAAAGATGATCAACTAAGTACAACGAGCCAGCATGTTTTCACTGACGCTACCTGACAGTCAATGGATTCTTCATCGCCGATTACTTATCTTATTTTAAAATACCCTGACAAGAAAAGATTTTGGCATTTCTATGATGCAAGAGGTATTTAATATGTGTGCTGAAATGTATTTCTTCAATGATTTTGTTTTTTTTTTTGCGATAAGGGAAGACTTTTTCTGAAATTTCTTTAAATAACAATGGTTTTTCTTATTTCGAGGCTTCAATCAAGAGAAATTAAAAATACCAAATAGCTACCCCTCATAATTACGCTATCATTTAGTTTGCAAAATTAGACAATAGAAAATGATTATTGTCTTATTTTGAAAACTAAAAATTCTCACATTTTATTAACTCTTTTTTATCATCTTCATAAAAATTAACTTTTTTGATTGAAATTAAATTATTAACACCAAACCCACCCATATTGAGACATTTTAAAACCGTGACAGGCAAGTGCACCACATGCTGTTTTACTAAAGGCACCCACAGAGAAAAAGACACAATCTGTTGAAACAAACACACATTGACAAAAAGGGACATCTGCCCCTTTAAAAATATAAAAAAAATATTTTTAGCCTGAAGCGCAAACAACTTGTAATAAAATTGTACAACATACAAAAATAACGTTGATAAATAGAGGAAATATTAGCGGCAATATGATGGCATACATTCATTCAGCCCTACACGCCTTTTAGTCCCAACAACAAACCAAATAAAAAAGTTCTCTTTTCACAAAAAAAAAACATAATAAACTAACAGATATTCACACATAAATAATAAAAAAAGGCTTTCGGTGGAAAAGCGTAAAAAACAATTTCCCAGAACGAATTCCTAACGACATTTTAAAAGTGTTGAGTTGGCGGCAACAGTGGTTTTCCTCATTACAACGGCAGAACGAATTTCTTTCTGCAGCGCATAAAGTCAAAGGATAAATTTTACGAACACTTAATAGTCACGTGTGTAAATATGTGAAACAGTGTCCAAAAAGTGGCAATAATCAAAACATAATAATATTCTGTTTTTTTTTTTTCAAATTAAAAAATAGAATTAATGAATTCAAAGTCAACTTATATTGAGAAAGTTACTCGCAACAACCCCTGGTAGGGTGGAGCAAAAACTTTTTCCTTTTCTTTTATTCAGGGAACAAATGACAAAGTCACGTGCTTGCGAGGCCAATGTATGCCATTTAGACACGTGACCTAAAGCAATTGCAACAATCTCGTGGCAACATTCAAACAAAATTAATGCGTTTGTGTGTCATCTTGTGTTCAATGATAGAATGTAGAAATTTATGAAAATCCTTTTCCCTGCCACTTGGCGGTCACATCATGTGTATGAAAATTCTAAATGATGTATGCATGTATGTATGAATGTATGTATGTGCAACGCATATAAACTCATTTTTACTTTAACAAACTGCAGAATTAGAAAGAGAGAGTGAACGGAAACCGGGTCGTGCAGCATGAGTAGACAGACTCCCCATGGGATTGAAGTGTGCTGACTGCCGCCGCACATATTTTTAATTTCTGTTTTCCTTAATAAAGATGAGCCAACCAACAGCCACATTTATATGGGCAACAAAGAAAATGAGTAAATTTTTAGTGTTTCCTTAACTAATAAATAGCTTAGCGAAAATACTCATCGTCCGTATGCCAGCACAAATTGTTTGGATAAACAACAATTGTGCCAACACGTGTCTGCAACATTTACGACTGTTGTTGCATTCTGTTCTCACTACATGTGTATGAATATGAATGATGATGAGACGTTAAGCTGAAAAATAGAAGAACAAGTGCATCTGCGACTACGGTAACATTATTTACACAATTATAATAATAAACTTTAGCTTCAACAGTACGATTGATTCATGGCGGAAGCAAAAGAATACCATTTCTCTTATTTTTGCGGCTGAATGTCAACCCACCGACCATGAGATGTGTCTTTATTTGTAACGAGGTGGATTTTGTGGGTGTTATCGTTTTCAAAATAATCGTTTATCTTGTTCTCTTGACTTAAGGCGGTAATTTTTTTAATGCGTCCTTTATTTCGGATGTTGGAAATAAATGTCAATGAGTTGTTATTGTTGAACTCTAGAATCCCATTGCGTTTCTTTTATTTCTTTGAAGAGACACGTGTGTTTATAGCGCAGTTAATTGTCTTAATTCCTGCCCCAAATCTTTTGATTATCGATGTAAGATTGCATCGTTATAATTTGTATCGTATTAGTTTTTAATTATAAATCAATTCGCATCATCGTTAGTATAAGTTTTGAGTTAAACGTTTAATTTAAGAAATCTAGAGGTCATACGTGATGTGTTTAAGAATGGAAACGCCAAAACAATACAAATTTAAACAATAAGGGGTTTTGGTAAATAAATACATGAGGAATGTAATAGTCTGTTCATTACTGCTGGCCCGGATTATTCTTATTTAAAGTATTTTTAGCTTGATTTATTGAAAAAAATTTTTTTGGTGTGAAAAATGTCCGACCAAATTTATTTGTTCAAATCATAATAATAACTCATCTTTAAGGCTGTTTGTAAGTGAATGCTTCTATGGGAGGAGGCACATATTTTGTCCTTACTCCGCCCTTTCTTTTTTTACAGACATTAATGGATTCTACAGTTCTGCTTCTATAAGTTTGTCTTTCATCAAAAAAAGTCATCGCTTTAAAAAACAGGCCATTTGCAGGGATTCACAAAGTCAACTAGACTATTTTGCATTTTTTTACATAAATTTCGCATAGAAGTTTCCTTAAAATGTATTCCGGTTAAGAGGTACAAAGACCATAGTCCGTAGTGGCTACAGGTTTCCGTCGTACCGGTAGTTGGTTATCTTGACAGTAATAATTTCCCATTATTAGGCCCCTGCAAGCGAACATAGTTTCCTAATAACTAGTAAAAGGGATATACATAAACATATTAGCTACACTCTCCGCAGACGAATAAATTTAATTTTTACGAACAATTCGCATCATATTTTCAATATTATTATTAATTCCTAAGTACTTACTAAACTTATAAACATAAATCGATTTTAAACCTTAGAAATAAAGATTTAAGTAACAAAATTATTGATTTTATATTTGCATCCAGTTAATTTTTAATTATTCTAAAGATATAAATTAACTTTTTTCAAAACGAACTCTTTGTTTCTAATCAGAAAAAAAATATTTTTTTACAATAAATCTTACTTATTTTATGTTTATGAATTGAAAAAAAAAATATATTGGTTGCTGACAGTTGTACAGGAAATAAATTTCAAATATTGTGGCCATTTTTAACAATAATTTTTCCTTTCAGTGAACACAATTTCAAGTGTGATTTATGAATTTGAAATTGATGTAAGCAGAAAATACAAAAATAAAAAGAGGAGGCCGCTTATTCAACTTGAAACGGGAACTTCCCATTTTTTCCAATCACTAAACACAAAATAACATTTATTTAGTTTTGAATGAAGAATATACAACAAAAACTCAAACAAAAAGACAACAAAAATATGAATAGATCAAACGATTACACACAAATCACAACAGAAGCAAAGGACCACCTCCTTTTTTCTTTTCATCATTTTATGACTTTTGTTCTGCAGTTTATTAAAAAAAAAAGTGAAGACTACAAAAGATGGAAGCGAAACACTCAAACCGAGATTCTGGAAACATTAATTAAAACTTGCAATAAAAATACTTTAATGCTTAAACGTTTAAGAAGTTGTAATTTATTTGTTTGTTTAATGTGTATTTTTATGAGTGATAAGATACTTTAATTCACCAAAAGTTGGCAATCAACTACTAATCAACTAAAAAGTCCAAATGTTGGTATTGGAGCCAGCCTACAGCTGTAGGGTTTTGAATTTTGCAGCAAAACTACGAAACAATCACAATATTTACTATCAATTTCAAATTATATGTAACAAGAAGTGTTCATCACCATTTATAGCAAAATATTGTGTGCTAATGGGGCAAGTTTTAAAAGTCTGTTTTTACTTTTTGCTCTGTAAAATGAATTCTTCTTATTTGATGGAAAGTAAAGTAAAACTTACACACCAGATAATTCCTTTTTTTCTTTCTAATATCTTTAATAATTTTTGTTATCACATAATTCTAGCAAGAAAACCTGCCTGAAAACAGAAACGCGGTCAGAGTTTTAAAAATTAATTTTCTTTTATAAAGGTCCAAAACCTAAGTCTCTGCACTACATCAAAATACATCAGCTGTAGAAACGCCCTTTAATCTTTCATTTTACCTCTTATTCTTGTTGTTATAGCTGTCTTAACACGTTGCATGTTAATTTCAACTGTCTTTTAATAACGGTTACGTCGTATTAGTCAAATTTTATCAATTATAAGGAAACCCTTTAATATTCAAGTTTATTTTATTTATTACTTTTTATATTGGTAGGTTACGGTTCAAGTGCATTTAAAAATCATGTGTGTTGTATGGAGACACCCTTCAGTTTTTAACATTATGAACTTTATATTGATTTAATATAATCGTGCTTGATTCCTGTAAATATATAAATATCATGATATTCTCATGAAACTACAAAATTATATGTATTACTGCGGGGAAAGCATTTCCATATCGACATTTCACTACTGCTCATACAGCTCATCATATTATAAACTTTATTTAAAAATAGGGCCAATCGGTGAAAATCGCCTTAAGACGAAAATCATTTTCAAAAAAATATGAGAAATGATGAAGTTCTACAGACACAAAATCCGATATTAGAAAGAAAGCTGTCCGTCTAAACATTATTAGAAGTTAGACAGACAGAATGGTATGTGTTTTCTGAAATTGAGCTGGTGTTTAAGAAAGATTTTTTACGGGATACGACATTGTACAGCACTTTGACGCCAGCAATACCGAAGAAAATAAGAACAAAAAAATTTAACGATGGATTATAAATTAAATAACCTCATCGTCAGAAAGAATAACACAAACCATATAAAGAAGTTCAAGTTCAATTTTGAGCATACAAATTATGAATTTTCGTACTGGAACAATGTGATTTTTACATGTGGAAGAACATCTAGCTTTTTCCAATCAGATGGTCTAAAAAAAACAGAACAAAGAACTTAAGTCATGTAATCTTCGGCCTACAATTAAATATAATTTTAAAAGTGTCATGGTTTAAGGTTGTATGCGTATCGCAGGCAGCTGGCTTTAATTGATGATATTTTGTATCCATCCCCTATATTTGGCACCAAACGTAAACAAATTGGTAATTTCGGTAAACTTTAAATTCATACACGAATGCGATTACTATAAAATTGTTCTAATGTTATAGACTCTAAAACCAAGTCTCCAAACATAAATGTTATAGGAAACTTATTAGCCTATTTGCAAAAACTGAAATTTCAATCAATTTTAAACACTGCTGGGCTAAAGATTGATCTAAAGCAGGCTGAACCTAAAATTGGTCCTTCAACAAAAGCAACTGCTTTTTCTAGGGATATGCAATCAAATAATGCTGTCGATTCTCAAAAACGCGCCGTTGAAGTGAAAATTGAAAATTGAATGGAAAACAAAAACAAAGAGGTGATCATTGTTTTTGTTTTCTTTGCATTACAAAAATTAAATAAACGCGAGAATATTGCATGAGGAGTTTAGTCTCTCAAAAACGGTATATTTTGTATTAAAAACACAAGCAAATGTAGACACTTTTTAAACATTTGCTTTTGTTTTCCATGTTAAGTTTCACTTCTCCAGCGCGTTTCTAGAATTGACACCATTGTCTTATTTTTTATAAAAGAGTATGGAACAAAATGGTCTTAAGATTCTATTGGAGTTTCACGAAAAGAAAAAAATAACTACTTAAGACAAGATGTTCATTAAATACAAAATTTATGTAATCAAACGACATTTTTTAAGACCAATAAAACTGAATAGATTGGATTGGACCAAAAGAAAATGAACAGATCATAGTGCTTTCTTTAATGTTAATATTTAACCGACTTTAAAAAAAGGAGAAGGTTATCAATTCGACTAATTTTTGCCGCTTTCATATGTTTATGCCTGCAGAACTCAGTCATTTCTAAATCGATTTTGATAATTTTTTGTAATTTGATAGATTATGTTTACAGATTGGTCTCGTTTTAAAAACAGTTCATAATCTTTAAAGTTAAGGAGTATCCCCATTCAACATACATGTTTTTAAGTGCATTATGAATCGTAAAGCGCACTTCTTTAAAATTTAGTAAACAAATGCGTATTACTATGGCTCCCAGTAGCAAAAAGGGTGTCCCCATGAAGTAAATCTTTTCAACGCTTGAAAGTTTGACAGGATGTCGATTACTATGACCGTTATATAAAAGAAGTATAAACATTCAAGATTATATATTAAAGGATGTCGGAATAGTTAATGTAATTTTATGTATGTGGCCAAACTTTTGAACTGTTATGGACAGACAGCTGGAATTTACAAAGAACCTGTGTTACTAAGTCCGCTATAACAAGTATAAAACTTGATTTTTAAATTAAAGGGTGTTTCCCTTATTGGAAGTCAATTGACCCATATGGATCTATTGTTTGAACCGTTACACACAAACACTTAAAAACTAAGCAGAATGTCCCTTACTTTGCCTGGTATATTAAGAAGTACAAATATTTAAATTTATAAATTAAAGTATGTTACAATAGTTGCTGCTATTTGATTTATATGACCAAACTGTTAAACATTTGTAGACACTTGATTGAAATTTGCACAGAACCTTTATTTCTAAGTCCGCTATAACAAGTAGCAAATTTGAAATTAGAAATTAAGGAGTGTCCCTATAACTAGGGGGTTACTTTGTATTTCGATTCAAAAAGAAAATTTTTAAAATTGCTATGTCTCATACATTGTCTTCAAAAAGTGTTTTCTTTCGAATCGTAATACAGAGAACCCCCCTAATGAATTTAAACCTATATGGCCATATCTGTGAAAACGTTACAGACAAACTCTTGAAAATTAAACAGAATGTCCATTACTTTATCAAGTATAACAGCAAGTATAAAAATTAAAAATAAGAAATTAAAGGGTGCCCTAATGGTTGTAATTTGATGTATATGGCCAATCTTTTGAGCAGTTATGGACTAACGCTTAGAATTTGAACAAATTTTGTTTTACTGTGTCAGCAAAAAAAATTTTACATAATAAAAAATGTCCACATAACTCCTGAATTTTCTTTTTTAATCTGCATTCATATTTTGTTCTATGACTTATTAAGAACCTTTCTGGAATATAATATATAGTTAATTTTTAATTACCGTCCTTAAGCCATATGATTTTAGGTTTATCAATTTTTTGCAATAATTATTATTTTTGGTGTTTGCTTAACATGAATGCATTAAAAACCGTTAAATTAAAATATCGCCCTTTATTACGAGTATATTAAAAAGTTTGTAACCATTCATATTTTTATTTTAGAAAAATTTTCTTATAATATATAAATATAATCTTAACATTTATTCATGTAAATTATAACCAAGTTTCATTTTAAAACCCCACTAAATGTTCCTAATTTAAATAAATAAATTTTGGAAAAAAGTCATTTTCGATTCATATTTTCTATAACAAGTCGTTGAATTTGGAAAACACTTATTTTATTTTAATTAGTTAAATTTATTTTATCTTATTAAAAAATAATATGAAATTTAATCAGGAACTAATAATTATGTAAAAAACAATAAGTATACAACATAAGATTTTACTTTTTGTCGAATAATTTCATAAAATAATTGAATAGAAATTATATATAATTGCAAGTAAAGTAACATTATCATGCTGCTGAATTCAAATTCAACTAGTTTTACATATTAGGCTTTGATTATAGTCGAATAAAGGTACAAGTCCCAGGTAAGATCGAGATACAACATTTTCAAAACACAGTTTTTATGTTTAAAGTCGCAATTTTATAATTTTTTTTTTTTGCCATCTGTGTCTCAGATAATTTTTCGATTTTATTTTATTATGCTTTGACCTATCTACTTTTGGTGATTTTACTCACAAACCTGACTTTGTTATGAACGAATTGAAAATTTCCGTTTTATTTAAAAAAAAATCATTTAGAAGGCTAGCATCGATCTAGTAGGCTGGTAATATTTAATTTTCACTGACATGAAGAAATTCTACAAATACAACATTTCTCTAAAAATAAAGTATAAAAAGTTTTTCAAAATTTTAAGAAATTATTAAAAAAAAAAAGCAAAGCTTAAGGTTGATGTCGATACTAAGAAACAGATGAAAAATTTTACAACACTACAATATTTTTTCCTTACGCCAAGAACGTAAAAAAGTTTACGGAAAATGAATTTTTCTTAAATTTAAATGACAACGAATTCAAGGATTCATAATCGTTTTTTAACTGTTAATTAAACCAGAAGTAAAAACAGTCAAATTCGTTTTAAAAGAGATATGATTTATTTGGCACACTGTATAAACATTAATGCTTCACCTGTACATTTTTGTAAATGATTTTCAAAATGCTCAATTTCTCATCTATGAATGCTCCAAGTTACAAGCAAGTCCACTTTTCGCTTAAAAGCTTGTGCTCTTACTATCATTTAATTTGCGACGGGCACTACTGACTACCTAGAAAAAGAGGAATTTTTGGTCAGTTTTATGAAAAACTTACTTGTGAAAATAAAACTTTTGTACAATTCAGTTTCAAATTGTTATTTTCCAGAACAATGAAATTGTATTTTTTGAGCTGTGGTCTTTTTTTCACTTTCTAGGGGTTTTCATTCTTTTTTGCATTTACTTTCTTGTATGAGTAACTTTCTTATATATTTTTACGTTACGAAAATTCTCTATAACTTGATTTCGGAATGTTCCGCCCAAAGCAAGTTTTTATTTAACGTTTTGAAGTGTATTTTTATTATTTAATGAATTACTGCTACTAAACAAACGCTTCTAAAGTGTTAACACGCGTATGTGACACCACTTTTTCTACAATTTATTAAAACAACAACTGCAAAAAATCAAATAACTTACGCTTGATTTGATGCCAATTCATATGTACGATCCTTTTGTTGCTAAGAACGGGGTGTTGATAAAACAAAAATTTCATTTCCTTTAGAAATTAAGTTTCTTTTATTATTTAACGTACGTGCATTGCATTCATGCACAAAAAAGTTACGGAGAAAAGTACACGGCTCAGAATATTGCCAAACAGACATATGACTTTGTGTTTAATATTTTTAAGTGTTAAAGAGTTTAATCGACGACATGCGTACGAAATTTTGGCAATTATGATGATTTACTTTTTTACACAAATATTTTTTGTGTCCTAGTTCAACGATAAAAAGTAAAAAGATGGAATTTTTCTATTCTCATTTATTCATTACTTCCAATCAATTGAAGAGAATCGTTACATTTGCAGGCCCCTTTAGCTATTATTGCTTTTAATGATATAAAATTTTATATGACCCAAAAGGATTAAAAGGGTTTATTTTTATTGATTTATTTTTTTATTCGAAAAATATGCTCACAACTGGTAGGGTGAGTACATTATTTTGTGCTGCATTTTGCAGTGACCAAGAAATGATCCCACATTTATGTTGTGTATAAATTTAAAATATTAATATCCCCATTATACTTCCAAGGAATTTTACAGCGATTTAACTATTATCAAATATGTTTTCCATGTAAGCTCCACTTCTAATTCTAGGCATATTTTCTCTAAAATATAAAATTTAAAATCTTCGTTTTATATTTCTTTGTTTCTAAAAAGAATATACATTTTTTCCTTTCAGTTGGCAAACCAACCAACTAGCTTTTTCTAGCTCAAACTCCGAATTCGAAATTTGGTGTTGCCATCAATACTGCGGTACATTGCTTTACAAGTAGGAGAAGTAAAATTTGAAATTAAAAGGTGTTTCAAAATTGCCGTGATTATCGATTATATGGCCTAAATTTTTTAACCGTAGTTGGCAGTTATTTAGTATTTCAAATTTTAAGTTAAAATTTTATTTTCAAAAGGCCGCTCTAAGAATAAGCACATGTTGATGAAATGTTAATGAAATGAAGGTTATTCCGATACACAGTGGTCCAAATGCTCAACATAGCTCGTCCCAAAAAATGGGCAAAATCATTCAAATGTGCGTGGCAGATTTTTTGGAAAACATTATTTATTTTTTATCTAAAATTTCGATTTTTTACCACAAATTTTAATTTACATTAATTTAATAAAATATGAATATATATTTCAAATATTCCAAATATTAAAGGCAAGTAAAATTTAAAGGTAAATAAAAAATGACTAAAAATTATTTTAAAAACAACAGCCTGTGGCGCACGAATATAACAAATCGAAAAAGACAATATGATTGCTTTAATCTGATTAACTTTCTGAATCGAGGAACGACTCTGGTATAGAAGGATCTGAAAGTAACGCAATAACTTCTTCACCGAAAGGCTCTGTATTGCGAGAATGAACAGAAGCCTTTGTTGAAAAAGAAGAAATAAGAGGATCTGATGACAAGAGGAAATAGTGAAAAATATCAACAGCATTCAGTTTCTTATTTCGTTGTTTTTTACTATACCAAACATCAAATAGTTCCTCTTAGTAATGGACATTTTATACTGTAAACCAAATAAAAAGCATTTAGGCAAATAATGGCAGCTAGTTTTGAATACATTGACAAGCTACAATCATACAGATAACAAAAACACAAATAAGAGTTGAAGTCTTATAAATTCACATTTAAATCATTAATTGAATTTGAACATTGAACAAAATGTTTACATACAAGACACACACGTAAAAAACTGCATTTTTTCTAAGCAAAACATTTTATTTGAATTATAAAAATAGTAAAATTTACCTTTACCTTTTTTAAATTAATTACAACAAAAAAATATTTTAAGAACTTATTTCTTATTTTTTCACGCCAACTTTAATTGTGGTAATAAATATCAATTGAGTTATCAATAGAAAAACAAAACAGCAATTACTTGTGTTTAAAATAAGAAAGCAAACCTGAAACAAAAGTTAAATGAATAAGAAATGTACCATTATGTTCTGTGGGCACATGTAAATTTATTAATAAACCAAATATTTATTTTCGAAATAATAAAAAAATGACTTTCTTCCGGCTTGGTTAAGAATTTGGACGACTGCGCGATAGTAACGTAATAATTATAATAATCTGCGTAACGTCATTTTCACAGGGTCTTATTTTAAATTTACCGAAAGTATGTTATACTATATACTGATGTAAAACAAAAAAAAAAATTAAGGCGTAAGCCATGCACGGTACGGAGGTACGGAACCCCTCTTATGTACGCCACACTCACAATTGGCGGATCTATTATTAAAAAACCGGCTTTGAATGCTTCAATCAATTTAAAAAACATTACGTAAGTCCTTGTCGAAGATCAGTTATTACGTTAAAACGGTTTCTAAATGGGTTTTTGTGAAGAAATCGCCATTTGGATTTTTTTTATTATAAATATATAAGTGTATGTAAAAGGAGAAATCAATTAAGAAACGATATGTCATTTTTTCTGTTCTTAGAAGTAATTTTGGAATTTCATAATTTTTAAAGCAATACCGATTCGAAGTAATTTATGAATCATAAAATTATTATTGTATTGGTTATTTAATAATTTTTAGTTAAGCTAAGGTTATTTCTTTAAGTTAGACAGAATAAGGATTTTTTAGAAAGCTACATCCCGAAAATTGCTTAATTTATTTTATTTCAGAGGATTTCAATCTGTTTAAATTTTTTTGTTTCTTTTGTGAAAAAAAAAATTTAATGCCTTTAGGTTACCTACATTCATTATATTTCTTAAATACTGTTTCATTAATCAGAAGTTTTTAATTTAATTTAGTTAATAAATAAATGAATATTCGACCAATAGAATTGAAAGTAACAAAGGTCGTTTGCCAAAAGTGTCTGGCTTTATGTGAATTATGTAAAGAACAAGTAAGAACGCTATATGCGCACGTGGCGAATCTTATATACCCCTCACCAAAAGAGTTCTGTATAAATGTGTTTTTTCTTTTTTTTGTCAAAATGTGGCGATTTAGAAAATTTATAAACTATTGATAGTCTTTCGTTATATTTTTTGCATTTTCGGTTTTAAACGAAATTTCAAATTTTTTAATACAAGTACAAATTTTTGGAGAAATTCTAATTTTTTTCTATCTAAATTGTTTTACTAAATTTTTAGTATATAGTAAAATTTAACATTTTTGGCAAAAACAGTTTTTTAGTCTTAATATTTTTGGGGAAATGATGATGAAAATTTAGAAATTTTAGTTTTCAATACAATAAAGCAAACAAAAAAGACCTATTCAATATATATATATATATATATATATATATATATATATATATATATATATATATACATATTTTTTATTTTTTTATTTAAAGATTTAAAGTCTGTTCATTCAATCCATAACTCTGGTAAACTGAGTTGCTGTACGAATTGTTTTGTACAATGACATCTGTGTAATGTTTAGAAGTTCTTAGTATTTTAAAATACACATGAAATATACATAAATACTTACTTTTACAATTGAGCCATCACCCTTTTAAAAAAAAATGTGGCAAGGAAACAGCAACATTAAAATATTGAGTAAAACAAATGCATCATCAACTTAAAAATACAAGAAGACCTCTTGAAATCCATTAATTTTTTTGTTAAAATCGAACAAATTTTATTTTAAAAACGCTTTGGTACTTTGTGTTCTTTTCAATACCATTGTAGTTGTTTTTTTTTTTTAAGTGCGATAATATAAGCAAAAATCTTATAAAAACATGGATATAAATGAATATTTTGGTTTGCACTTGGTGTGTACAACCATTTGATTGGTGAGATTTTTTCTCAATAGCAGAACTACTCGCTGAAGAGTGTTTTTAATGCATAAACGAAATACACTAACGAAAAAATATCAGTTAAAGATTTGTTTTATTTTTTATATTCGGAAACTTCTATAAAAACAAAATAAGTTCGCATCATGATATTTATAGGAAGACATTTGTACGAATTGTTTAAGATACAGATTTACCTGCGCATCCCATACTGCCTCGTAAAATATATGATAAAAAACCAGAGTTCACAAAAATATATAACATGAATGCAACACTCGTACATAAATGTAAACAAACACATCTCAAAGAAAGCTACAGGTGTTCTGTTGTTTTCTAAATATTCGGTTGTTACACCAACACGTGTTTGGCAAAAAGTAATATCCCTGCAAGAATTTTCTATCGAAAACCTAACTTCTCCGTTACTTTATGGCGTTGAAGTGCGTGGCAAATAATATCGAATTCTGATCTAATTTGTCCCAGTCGGGAAGGAACATACAACAACAGTAATACAACGTCTTTAAGAAGGATTGAGTATTCTGGCAGTGCCGAATATGTGTTTGTTAGAAGTGTAAAAAGGTTGCCCTCTAAAAGTATCGAATATATAACTTCATCGAAAATATAACTATTGACACATAACTTTTCCTTTTATTTTTATCCGTTTATTTTCTTAGTGTTTTTTTAACATTTACTTTAAATTACACGCATTTAACATAACCGAACAGTGCATAAGTCGAACTAAGTGACATTTATGTTTTTGTTTATCTGTTACATTAAATAATTCAATTATAGTAGAGTCGCATTTGTGACCTATAAGAGATCAATTTTTGATCTCGATGTAATTTCTTTTTGTAAATTTTTTAGCAATAATTAAAATTGGTGCTTCAAATCGCGCAAACAGCTCGCCCTTCAGCCACATGGCCTAAGTAATATACAATCTTGCGTTAAATTACAAGAGAGTTTAACAATAAAGAACTTTTTTAGACGGGCACCAGGGTAATTAAAAGTAAATTTTCCTTCTTAATAAAACAAATTTAATTTTTCATTATCATCTGAGCGCTACGTTTCGTTGATATGTGGGAAATATCTTTTAATGTGTGGGTTGATTTATATCAATCAGATACATTGCAACACTTCAAAATATTTCACTTGTACGAGCATAATGTTTTCTCTTTAACTAAATTATTTACAGATTTTGTTTCCGTACAAAATGTGTCCACCAAGTCTTTAGAATTAATTTACAAATTTTTTCGAGTGTAGCATTGTTATTGCCATTTGAATTTTTATTATTATTGTGTATTTTTAAGAATGTATAACAACTGCTACTTGTAACGTTACTCAACTTAAACACTTATAAGTCGTCATCAATACTACTTCATATAAATGCAAACACACGTTGTAAATACATCACATATGTGCGTGTATGTGTGTTTGTATGTGCACTTTATTTAAATCAACAAGAGCAACCACAAAAACATCAGCTTGCACTAAAAGGATAACACGCGCCTTCCTCTATGGAGGATTTCTGTGACCAGCAATAGCAACTATTTACCGATGATGTTTAAATTTTCTACTACCCATCTTCGCTTCCATTCACATCCTTAAAAGCAGCCTCTTAATGAAATCAAAAGTGTGGAAATGGTAATAAATTTAAAACCCAAAAATAAATATGTTCTCTGGCTCTTATTACTCCTTTTGTTTTTAACTCGTTTATTGTTGTAGTTGTAACATAAAAATAAATAAAAATGTTGTTTAAAAATAGGATACGAATAAGCCTTTTGCTCAACACATCAGGACTTTTACTGCTGCTTCATTAATACTTTTGTTGATTGATATCCACTTGAGATTTTATCCAGTTGTTGTTAATAACTTTGCCAACAAAAATGTTGTATAGGCTCATGTTCGTGATAGTAATCTCGAAGATAAAACAGTAGCATCACTATTAACTGACCACATGGCTCTTTAGTTTGCATCAATGTGTTGGTTTCAAATTACTGACACTCGAGAGATAAAAATCTGCATTTACTTGTTTTTGCTTCAGTAGCAATTGGCGCCAATTTAAATACTGTCACCGATTTTCTTAACTAGCTATGAAATTATATTCCATTGTAGTTCTATATTTAGTAAAAGTTGAATTTAGTTTGGAAAACAATTAATAAATAATTTCATGCTTCTCAATAAAGAAGTCGATAAATTATGTCAACAAAGGTATTATTGTGTGTATGTGTGTAGGTATGCTTTTATAAGAAATATACGAAAAAACATTTTATTCGTTATTTTTAATTTTATATTTTACAACATTTCATAAAACTTATACAAATAACACGAACAAAACAAGATTTTGGAAAGTCCTCACAAACGGGGATATAACCCCTTCACAGTTCACTGAAACTTAAATTCTGTACATATGGGCAATTCCATAAATGTGACAACCACGCCTAATAAAATAAAAGTCCATGATTCAAAGAAAAAAACATACTATAGACATATTTATAACCTGTCACAATAAAAAAGAAGAAAAAATGCGGCTTACATTGATTATTTAGCGTTTAAAATCAGGTATATTTTTTATTTCAAAAGCACTGGATTCAAGGGGAAAGAGAAGAGATAGGTTTCGATTAGTAGTACTTTTTGTTTTCTTTAAATATGATTATATCACATACATATGTACGTCGTGAAAAACAATATTTGTCAATGTTGATCGATCGAGTGTTCCGCAATTACCGGTGAAAGAGAAATATCTGTAGGCTACGGTAACTATAAAATCATTTAAAGTCTGCATACATTTAAATATAATTAAATTAATATTTTGCATGTCTTTCCTTACACCTTAATATCACTTCCGATATTTTGGATGACAATGTATTGAATTCCCATAATTTCTTTTTAAAAATAAAACCCTAAATGGATAATTCTTTACTTGCAATATTTGTTGAAAAAACTAATAAATTAATCAAACCTAATAAATAGTAGGCTATGAAATTGTATTTATGTTCATATTATAATTTGTATTACAATATGTACACTTGCCAGAAAAACTTGTCGTACACCTTAGGCCTTAAACTTTAATCATAAAAATAATCCTCATTTTTCAATCGATTTGTTCAAAAAGTTTTTAAAAGATTTGTTGTTGGATGTATTTGTTTTTTATAAAGCACTAACAATTTTATTATTTGACTTTTTCTTTTTACCGGTAAAATTACAAAATTATAAAGCTTATTCATCAGAAAAAGTATTCGTACAGATTAAATATTTGTACATAAAATTAAATTGTAATGTATTTAAAATACTATTAATAACTAGTAGGATATCCTTTACGTCGAAGAACTTCTGAAAGACGTTTTGGCATTGATTTTGCTAGTTTGGATGTTTCCACCTGGCTTATTTTGTTCCATTCCTCCATAATAACGCTTTTTAGCATTTCCTTAGAGGTAATGTTATGTTTTCGGATCTTACTCTCCAATAAATCCCACAAATGTTCTATAGGATTTAGATCAGGCGATTGTGGGGGGGGAATGCAATTGATATTTTGTGTTGTAGAGTAGCCACAACTTCACATTATGCGCCGAATGCTTGGGATCATTATCCTGTTGGAACCAAAAGTCTGGTCCCAAATTCAGTTTGTCGGCGCTTTGCTGTAAATTTTGTATCAGTATATTTAAATAGCTGTACTGGTCCATTGTGGATTCTATAAAAGTGAAATTTCCGACTCCTTTAGCTGCCATGCACCCCCACACCATAACACCACCTCCTCCATGCTTTACAGTTGGAACAAGATTTTCTTTATTAAGCGCTGTTCCATTCTTTCGCCAAACCATCTTTTTCCCCTTAATGCCAAAGATGCAGAATTTGCTTTAATCGGAAAACAAGACCTTTTCCCAAAACTCAAAAGGCATTTTGATCTATTTGTTGGCAAATTCCATCCTTTTTTTTTTTTTTTGATGTTCGATATGTACGGCTTCCTACGTGCTATACGGCCATGATAATCAGCCTTTTTCAATATTTTGCGCACGGTGTCTTCATTGATGTCTTTATTAAAAGATTCTTTTATATTCTTGCTGATTTGGGAAGCAGTAACTCTTTGATTTTGTTTTATCAGTGCCTAAACAGTTCGTTTTTCCCTTTGGGTCAATTTTGACGGGCGGCCTGTGCGTTGTTTGGACAAGAGAGAGCCGGTAGATTTGAAATTTTTAATGACGTATTGGATAGAAGAATGAATTCTTCCAACAGTCTTAGCGATTTCACGTAAAGATTTTCCTTCATTGTGCAATTTTATAATAATTTCCCGTTCAGCTTCACAAATTCCTTTTGTTTTAAAACTCATCTTGATTTATACTTGATTTGTACTCCGAAAATTTTACCACTGAGACGAAATAATTTGAATTAAGTAGAGCTTTTATTATTCTGTTGCTTTTGGCACACTTTAGCGTAGTAAAAAATTTACGGGATTCACAGAAATAGAAGTGTACGAATATTTTTTCTGGTAGTAAAACGTTGCCACACTGCATTTTTTTATTGAAAAACTTTGCTGTGAAAGCATAAAGATTTGAAAATATACTAAAATTAAAGAAAACTATATGAAGAACAAATAATGTTAAATTTTGCCACAAATCCTTTCCTATTACTTTTTTATAATTATTCAAAAATTAAATGTTGCAATGTACGAATAGTTATCCTGGCTAGTGTATACGTATGTAGTAAGTAGGCTTTGCTTTTATATAATAACTTATCATAGCATGCTTTGCATTTTTAATATTTTTCTGTAATTTATATTTTGTAAAATTCATTAATAAAACTTTAAATCGTTTAGAGGTATCGCGGGTTGTTTTCATTTCAATATATTAACAATATATATACTGTAAGAAACTAATTTTTACAGCCATACCTAAATAAGAACGGAAAGCGTTGTTTTGCTATCAAAAATTCTCATGCCCATACATTTTGTATGTATCATACTGAAATAACGCGGCGGCATCGCAATGGCAACTCCTAAAAATAAATAAATGAAGGAAATATATGTAAATAAATATTTGTAATAAGAAAATGGAAGTAGGTAAATCTTTTAAATAACACATAGTGTTATACAATTCTTGTTTTATTTTTTTTTTTAAATATTAGCGATCAAATTATAGAGCTGGTTCATCAGAATCCATGCTTGTACGACAAAAGGGATATCTGTTTAAGCGCCAACGTTGTAAACACTCTTTTGCCCTTTTTTTGCATCTGTGTAAATAAAATAAAAAAGAGAAACAGAAAACAAAAAAAGGGCAAAAGAATGCGCGGCTGAATTTTTGTTCAGTTGCTTGTAGGTTTCAAAAGTGAATACGTGGTCGACTAAGTTTCGTGGCTAAAATTTCTGTAAAACAAAATGCAATAAAATAAAGTGTTTGAATCACAATAAAATACAGATATTT
The DNA here is from genome assembly GCA_937654795.1 of Cistogaster globosa. Lineage (NCBI taxonomy): Eukaryota > Metazoa > Arthropoda > Insecta > Diptera > Tachinidae > Cistogaster > Cistogaster globosa. Next base: position 83,460,068 of record OW569404.1, on the reverse strand, counting down.
TGTTATCATTTCTTTAAATAAAGTACTCGAGTCTTCTTAAAGATTGTAAGCACTAAACAAATTTATGTACAAAACAAGTGGAACCAAGCTGTGTAGATCTTCCATTGTAACAGATAAACAAAAATATTCGAAATAAAATCTGTGTACACGTGCTAATTATTTAAAGTGTTTATTATAACTAAAAAAAAAATAAAGTAAATATAAAAATTTAACCAAATCATAAAAACCTTTATAAAGTTTAAAAAACAGTTAAACCCTCCATAGCAAAGGCGGTGTCAATTGTGTTAACTAATATGAATACTTTTTAGATAGTTTATGATAATATTAAATAGTTAATCCCTCTGATTAAATTGATCAAGTTTCCGAGAAAAAAGAAGGAACGTACAGTGTTGGCTTTGGATGCGCATTCACATTTCTCAGAAAGACGGCAGCAAGCTACTTGGACGGAACGCGAAGCGGTCATTACCCACAGCGTTGGACACCACTCATACAAACACATCCGGTAAGTCCTAAGTATTTTTCCCCCACAACTCTGTGGACGACCCCACCCACATCGAAGTGGAAGAATCCCCCTTGAACCCCCACATTTTTTGGTCCTTCGAGCCGGATCCAACCCGGTACTCCAAAAACCCCCTAAAATTTTCCTCCATAAGGAGAAAAAACCCCACCGGATTCCCATTCCGGACCTCATATCTATACGTTTTTATATATAAATAAAGTTTTCCTCCGTATAAAGGAAAACAAACCCCATACCCCTATCAGTGTTTCCATAAAGGAAAATCCTAAGCACTACGTGCTGGGCCCCACATTTACAACAAAAAAAATAACCCTTTTGAAAAAACAGCGGTGACTGTACACTTTTTCAAATTTGCATAATAATTTGCAAAAACCATTATTAGCGGTACTTGCGTTTTTTGCATTTCCAACGGTTTCTTATTTTTCGATTTCTTCTGCACCTGCAAAAATAAGAAACCGCGAAATTTATATACATAAGCACATATATGATTGTTGGCATGCGCACATACATATATATACATACGTACACACCAAATTTGCTCAAGGTTAAATTCATGAGCTGTTAACATAACAAAATTAAAGAAGCAAATTTGTATGTACATATTTTTTGTACCCACAATTTTGAAGAAAAAAGCAAACATACATACTTAAATACAAACAGCAGAGAAGTTTCTTTGACCGTCGCAAATTCGCTGCCGGCAGAGAAAAAGAATAAAGACAATATTCTTATGTGTGGTTGTATGCACACATCTTCATTTGCTTGTATTTTTTAAGAGCACACATTTGATAAATTAAAGAGATCACTTTTGTGACGTCACCACCAAAAACATTACTAAAGCAGAATACACAAGCGTAAAGTCAAAAAAAATTGTCTCACTGACCTACATTAATATACGCATGAAGATAATAACAACTAATGTGTACATGCATAAGCTTGTGTATTAGGAACATAAGTAATTTTGGTGGTTGAAAATAAGAAAACAAATACGAGTACAGTAGCGGAAAAATATTGTGCATCTTGGAAATAAATTGTTGGATTTTTTTTTGAATTGAACTAAATTTAATAAATAATTTAAATAAATTTAATTTCAAATTAAATTACATTATTAAATTAAATAATATCCCTTTAAAATTTACCCCCCTGTTTTTTAATAAATAAAATAAATTAAACGCAAAAAAAAAAGTACATCAGGCGTAAATTATTTTAATCGATATTTATTAACCATTTATTAAAAAAAAAAATATAAAACTTCATTTATTAATTTAAAAAACAAATATTTGCAAATTTTATGGTCGTCGACAAATTCTGCTCTTCACTGTCCCTTGTTCTTTTTGACATAACGGGCAATCGTATACGAGGGTCACCCCAAAAGGAAACGGGTACAAGTATACGAGGGTCAACCCAAACAGTTCGGGCACATAAAAACGAGGTGCAACCAAAAAAATATATATATTTTTCTTATATTTTATATTTTAATTTGTACCAATTATTTGAATCCATTCACTATTTGAACACGTTTATTGTCTTGTTGGCGAGAATTCCCCCTACTGTTTTACTCAACAATCGTTTAATTTTTATATCGTGAATCATCTCGGTCTTTTTCTTGATAACTAAATACCCCCCACTTGGGCAAAATAACAATAAAATGGCATCAATCAAATCATTGATCCGTGTCTCTGATCGCATCACGAAGCTTTCAGTTCATATGGATGAGAGCGCGGTTGACGGCCAGTCGATTCACGCGTGGGATGTCCTGAAAACAGAAGCTATACGGTTATGGGAAGCATTCGCGTCGCTATACGACGATGCTATCGAAAAATTTGATCCCGTGAAAGATGACATCGATATCGAAACTTTGGAGAAACGTTTTTTTTCAACTTTTGAGGTTTATACCAAAATGATCGCCAAAATAAATGAAGCCATCGAGACTCTGCGCAACCAGACAAAGCGACCTATTGCTCGGGAGGAACAGGCAACTCAACACCCCCTCATATCAGTACCCCCCTGCGATACAGAAATTTTCCACGGTGACTATAAGTCATGGCCAACATTCCGTGATATGTTTACGGCTCTCTATAAGAACAATAATCGCCTATCCCCGGTGGAAAAGATGTGCCACTTACTCAAGAAGACACAAGGAGAAGCGAGAGACCTGTTGAAAACTTGCCCCATAACGAACGATGGGTTCGAGATGGGATGGCAGCACCTGGTACAAAGGTACGAAAATAAGCGCGTTTTGGTGAACGCGCAATTAAAATGTTTATTTAATATTTCCCCCCTACCTAAAGAGACTGGGCCCAATATTCGGCGTTTGCAACGCACAATTAATGATTGCGTTACGAATTTAACACTGTTAGGAATCGACACCAAAAATTGGGACCCCATTTTTATTTATATTTGTTCCACCTGTCTACCCGATACCACGCTCAATTTGTGGGAACACTCTTTGCCCCACAGCACAGAGTTGCCAGCCTGGAAACAAATGGATGCGTTCCTGACGTCTCGGTTCCAGACATTAGAATCAGTTGCAGATATCCGCTCAACCTTTTCACACTCGAATGTCTCAAATACGCCTAGAGTTCCGAATTATAAAAAACCGCATTCAAATGAGAAAAAACTTAACAGTTTTAATACCAGCGTGTTAGTCGACAAATACAAAAAATGTCCTTTGTGTCCCCATTCACATCCCATTAGATTTTGTTCAATGTTTCTTGGTATGTCTCTTGAAAATCGATACAATATAGTTAAAAAACATAAACTCTGTACAAATTGTCTCGCTACCTCCCATGAGCGTAGACAATGTAAAAGCAAATTTGTGTGCAATGCTTGTGGACAAAGCCACCATTCGTTATTGCACCGCCATGAGCGCAATTCCGCCTCAAATATACGTACCCCTGCAGCACCCCAAGCTGCTCCCGTTATATCTACCCCTAACCCCCATGAAAATAATATTCGATCACATAACCCCCCGCACAACCCGAATATATCACACGGATATACTCCATCACATAGAGGTAACTACTTTACCCGCGGGGCTCCGCCCCCAACTAGTATTCACCCCCCTCTAGATGCGACCCCCTCTACTTCTCGTGAAGCGGCTGAAAAAACGCTGCAATCGTACTCAACCCAGGTACAAGCAACTACCCCCTCTATTATATTGGGCACCGCCCTAGTAGATATTTATAGTCACGATCTTAAATGCACTATTCGTGCCTTAATCGACTCTGCATCTGAAGCGTCGTTTATTTCGAGGCGCCTTCAAAGAAAACTCCATATCAGCACTCAGTCATCTCATGCTGAGGTCCATGGCATAAATGACTCATTAACTGCCACATCAACTCACCTGTGTCAAGTGCGCATAGGGTCTCCAATTAACCCTGCAATTAATATGTATATTGACGCCTATATCGTCAATAAGCTGACGGATCAACTACCGTATTACCCAGTATCCGCCCTCAAGGATGCAAACTTCTCACTCCTTCAACTGGCTGATAAGTATAGGCAAAACTGCACTGAGGTAGACCTACTACTTGGAGGAGATGTTTACCCCAAGATAATTAAAAACGGCGTACAATGGGACTCTAACCAATCCTTGGTTGCCCAAAATACCATTTTTGGCTGGATACTCACCGGCAAAATGCACACCCCCCAAAATCGTGTTACGATTCGTTCATTTTTTAATGAAATCACCCTATCAACTCAACTACAAAAATTCTGGGAACTGGAAGAAGTACCGAAGAAACACCGCTCATCCCCTGAAGACATATATTGTGAAGAGCTGTATAAAAAATCGACTCACAAAAACCCTGATGGTCGTTTTGTCGTGTCACTACCCTTTAAGCACGACTACCCCAACCCACTTAATGTAGGCGAGTCCCGAAACATCGCCATATCTCAGTTTTTACGCAATGAAACAAGATTGCTAAAAATTCCCGAACTCAAAAATGATTACGACCGAGTAATCACCGAATATGCCACTCTAGGCCAAATGGACAAAGTTTCCCCCCCGAGCAACGGCTCTGAAAACTACTACTTGCCACACCACGCAGTACTAAAACCCGATAGTGCTACCACCAAGCTACGTGTGGTGTTTAATGCTTCTAGCCCCTCATCTAACGGCGTCAGTCTCAACGATATGCTCCACGTCGGGCCTATATTACAGGCCGACTTAACTATTTTAATTCTTCGCTGGAGACTTTTTCGCTACGTATTTAACGCGGACATCGAAAAGATGTACCGCCAAATTCTTATAGAACCCTCTCAGACCCAATATCAGCGTATTATCTTCCGAAAATCCCCGAACGAGCCCCTTCAAGATTACCAGTTGAATACTGTGACATTCGGTGTCAACTGCGCCCCATACTTAGCCATCAGAACGTTGCTAGAGTTAGCCAATGAGGCCGAAGAAAATTACCCCCTGGCAGCTGACATTTTACGAAACTTCATGTACGTCGATGATGTTTTGGCTGGCTCCCATACTATTACGGCCAGCTTACAATGCAGAAATCAACTCCGCAACGTGCTTGAATCAGCAGGTTTTACGTTACGTAAATGGACGGCGAATAACAATCTTTTACTCAATGATTTACCCCCAAATTATCTACTAGATGAAGAATTTTTGACCCTTTCTGATTCTAGCATCACTAAAACGCTGGGACTGCGGTGGAACGCAGGAAATGATTATTTCTATTTTAAATTGAAATCTCACCCCGATCGCAAGGCAGTCACAAAAAGGTCTGTACTTTCAGAAATAGCCAAGTTATTTGACCCCGCGGGCTGGCTATCACCCAAAATAATTGTGGCTAAAATCATAATGCAGCAAATCTGGAAGGATGGAACAGACTGGGATGAAGATTTATACCCCCCTACACTCGAAAAATGGCATAATTTTCTTGATGATTATATACACATCGAACAAATTAGAATACCCCGTTTTGTTAGTTTTGACCCCTCATACACTACCGAACTACACGGTTTCTGCGACGCCTCTGAAAAGGCCTATGCCGCTACTCTGTATCTGCGATCTGAGAACCAAGGTTTTGTCTCAACTCACCTTTTAGTAGCAAAAACCAAAGTAGCGCCGGTAAAATTTGTTTCGATACCACGAAAAGAACTTTGTGGTGCTGAGTTGTTGGCTACAATGGTGGACACAATACCAGCTCAACTCAATTTGAAAAATTACAAAATTTTCTTGTGGACGGATTCCACGATTGTCTTAGCATGGTTGCGAGGTCCCCCTAACCGATGGAAAACATTCGTTGAAAACCGCGTCAGCTCCATAATCGAAAAGGTCGGAATCGAACCATGGTCGCATGTTGATACGAAAAATAATCCAGCTGACCTGGCCTCTCGCGGCCTTACCGTCTCACAATTAGCGTCGAATACGCTCTGGTGGCAAGGTCCCCCTTGGTTAAGACTTCCACACGCTGAGTGGTCGTTATGCCCTGAAAATTTCACAACAGACGAAGAGTCCAGACCACTCTGTGTGCACTCTACCACGGTAAAATATGAAGACATACTCCGTAATTTTTCGGATTTGCCCAAAGCGTTACGAGTTATTAGTTACGTATTTCGTTTTTATCATCGCTTGAAAAATCATCAGAAATTCAACTCTAACGACCTCACCTCAGATGAGATTAACTTCGTTAAATCATGTTTAATTATTTCGAGTCAAAAACTTCATTTCGCAGATGAGCATAAAGAATTATGCAATAATCGCCCGATATCCCGTAAAAGTACGTTATTAACTCTTAACCCCTTTCTCGATTCTAACGGAATCATGAGAATTAATGGCCGATTGGCAAACTCCCCCACTCTTAGCTATAATGAGCGCTACCCTATTTTGTTACCCTATCACGCTCGTTATACTCAACTTTTCCTCAAATGGCTACACATGTACTCCATACATGGCCAAAATGCGCTTTTACACCGCCTTATGCGATGTCATTATTACGTACCTCGTCTTAAAAATCTAATAAAATCAACTATTTCTAAATGTCTCACATGCCTTAGACATAAAAGTGCGCTCAGCCAGCAGATGATGGCTGCATTACCCCCTGAACGAGCTACGCTCACCCGCCCATTCTACGACACTGGAGTGGATTTCGCCGGGCCCTTCGAAATAAAATCCTACGTGGGCCGTGGTTGCAAAATCACTAAAGGTTACGTCGCAATCTTCGTCTGCTTTGCTACTAAAGCCATTCACCTGGAAGCCACTGGTGATATATCTACTCAAGCCTTTTTAGCGGCCTTCGCCAGATTTTTCAGCAGACGTGGAACGCCTCATGCCATGTATTCTGATAATGGCACTGCGTTTGTTGGCGCCTCCAACATCCTACAATATGATGCCCACCAATTTTTAGCACTTGTACGGAAAGGTGTCCTAGCTCAAAACAGCTTCTCCCCGTTAGAATGGCACTTCATCCCCCCAGGAGCACCCCATATGGGCGGCCTGTGGGAGGCCGGAGTAAAAAGTTTTAAGTCCCACTTTAAAAAGATTTGCCACAGCCAACACTTCACGTATGAAGAATTTAGCACCATGCTAACCCGCATAGAGGCATGTCTGAATTCCCGGCCCTTGAGTCCAGTGACCAACGACCCAAACGACTTATGCGCAATAACCCCCGGTCACTTCCTCATAGGCACCCCCATTTTGTCACCCCCCGAACCCAATTTATCCGATCACTCGTTAAGTTATGTCAATCGCTGGCAGAAACTAAAAATATTACACCATCACCTAGCCCGTCGATGGAAATACGAGTATCTTATAGAACTCCATAAACGGACAAAATGGAAGTACCCACAGCGAGATTTCGCGATCGGAGATCTTGTCGTCGTGCGACAAGACAATTTACCCCCACATCAATGGCGTCTCGGCCGAATTGATAAAGTCTACCACGGCCTGGACAGTAAGGTCAGAACAGCTGACATTCGCACCGCTACGGGTGTCATCACGCGCCCCATCGTTAAATTAGTGTGGCTCCCCTACCCCGAATCGCAATGACAACTAATCTTTGCCTTTATTTCGTTCTTTTCTTTTCTAGTCATTATGCGGCGTTCACCACGTAGAAGCGCTTCCCCGATTGAGCGCCAACGGGTTATCATTCGTTTAAAATCCACCTATGATTGCCGCCTGTGCCAAAAGGATCATCCATTGCGAAAATGTAAGAAGTTTACCAGCATGTCTGTTTCCGCACGAGAAAAAACGGTACGACGCCATCTATATTGCGAAAACTGTTTAGCACATTCGCATCGATCTAATAAATGTCGCAGTGCTGAATGTTGTAAAATCTGCAGGGGTAAGCATCACACACTTCTTCATCGCCCCTCCAAGATACGTCGTTCAAGCGGTACTGGCAATGTTACGTTGATACCTACCGTCATTATACAAATATGCCTAAACAAGCAATGGGTGCAAGTCCGTGGTCTGATAAACCCGTGTGCCACTGAAAGTGCCATCGCCGCCTTTATTGTCAACCGATATCATCTTCCCGTTGAACTGATCGACAATCAGAAATGGTACAAGATGACCTTTCGTTCACGTTTTGAGGGAGCAACCACGTTTACCGTCACCGCCAGAGTTGATGACAAGTTACCCCTCAATCAAGCCAGAAAACCGCTGGACAGCCGAGTAGCTCATCATTATGATAACCTCCGTTTGGCAGACCCAGATTTCTATGGTAATAACGCCATCAACGTCATCCTGGGAGCCGATGTATACCCGGAGCTCATCAGAAGCGGTCTTCAACCAGGCAGCCTTGCATCGCCCCTCGCACAGGACACAGCTTTGGGATGGGTCCTCGTGGGAAAGTTTGGCCTCTAGGTGCCACCAACGACTATTCATCATTTTTATATTATACATTTATTGAACTTATACATTTATTGAACTTATACATTTATTGAACTTATACTTATATTACACCCTAATCTAAGCTATCTTTTGAATTATTGAATTTGAATTTATATAACTTTTTATACTCTAAGTTGCAGTCCTGCAAGGGGGGCGGGATGTTTAAGCGCCAACGTTGTAAACACTCTTTTGCCCTTTTTTTGCATCTGTGTAAATAAAATAAAAAAGAGAAACAGAAAACAAAAAAAGGGCAAAAGAATGCGCGGCTGAATTTTTGTTCAGTTGCTTGTAGGTTTCAAAAGTGAATACGTGGTCGACTAAGTTTCGTGGCTAAAATTTCTGTAAAACAAAATGCAATAAAATAAAGTGTTTGAATCACAATAAAATACAGATATTTTGTTATCATTTCTTTAAATAAAGTACTCGAGTCTTCTTAAAGATTGTAAGCACTAAACAAATTTATGTACAAAACAAGTGGAACCAAGCTGTGTAGATCTTCCATTGTAACAGATAAACAAAAATATTCGAAATAAAATCTGTGTACACGTGCTAATTATTTAAAGTGTTTATTATAACTAAAAAAAAAATAAAGTAAATATAAAAATTTAACCAAATCATAAAAACCTTTATAAAGTTTAAAAAACAGTTAAACCCTCCATAGCAAAGGCGGTGTCAATTGTGTTAACTAATATGAATACTTTTTAGATAGTTTATGATAATATTAAATAGTTAATCCCTCTGATTAAATTGATCAAGTTTCCGAGAAAAAAGAAGGAACGTACAGTGTTGGCTTTGGATGCGCATTCACATTTCTCAGAAAGACGGCAGCAAGCTACTTGGACGGAACGCGAAGCGGTCATTACCCACAGCGTTGGACACCACTCATGCAAACACATCCGGTAAGTCCTAAGTATTTTTCCCCCACAACTCTGTGGACGACCCCACCCACATCGAAGTGGAAGAATCCCCCTTGAACCCCCACAATATCAAATATAAAGAAAAAATTTGGGAGGATATTGGAGAACATAATGATTTGCCAGGTGGTAAAAGCTAACGTTTGTTACCTGTAAAAAACAAATTATTCGTCAAATCTAAAATTTATTTAGTTAAAGAGTGCAAAGTGAAGTGAAAAACCTTGTGGGACAGATACAAGAAGCAAAAAATGATGGAAACTTTCGCTCTAGCTCTTCGCAAAAGCTGGGAACTCCGTGGAAGCATATGCAGAGTTTAAGTTTTTTGGCAAAATCTGTAGAGCCTGCAAGGTAAAAAATTTATTGAATACTCTTAAAAGTGGAAATAGTCCTGAAAATCGTTTTCTTGATTTCAGTACAATTAGAAATATTTCTGACGATCTCGACGCAAGTTTGGAGTGGTTACTCGATGATAGCAGCAGCCAAACAACGTGTTCTAACACACAGTCATCACGAACAAGAAAAAATGATGATCGTTTTACGGAGGTTTTAATGGCTATGAAACATACACCAACTTTTTTGAAATGTTAAAAGAAAAGTTCGACAGATTAGAGGAAATCGAAGTGGATGATGTTCAACTTGAAATTTTAAAAGTAGTTTATCAAGAAATTGTTTATAAAAAGTTTGTTTTTTATTTAAAGTTTTTCGAAAACAACAATGAATTTAACTTAAATCTGTTGTAATGCAAAATTTTTTATAATACAAAAAACTATATACAATATTGTTTTTTAAAATAGAATTTTAATAATCGCTAAGTTTATTCCTTAAATTAAGGGCTGTTTGGCTTGATGTGTTGGCAGTAAGCAAATCATGTCTACTCAAACTATTCAAATTTGAAGTGTCCCTTTTCTCCGTAACTGTTGAATTGATTATGCTAAATCTGAGGAAATTGTGAAGCACGACTGTTGCTAATACGATCTAATTAAGTAAAAAAGTATTTTTGTTTTATATGAATATATAGTCAACATACATAAATACATATGTTAATACCTTTCTGGCATTTTCTGATGAAAATGATATGCTCGTCATTAAAACCCTCCAACGAGAAGTTAGTATTCCCTAAAATATTAATGTTAAAACATATTTTTCCTATGTGTACATTCTTATAGTTGATCTGTTCCTTACCATCAGCAACAACACGTATTCTTGAACTACTTATTTTTTTGTTAAAAACCTCTTAAGTTACATCAGTAACTTTTAAGAAAAGCTACAAAATAGTATGGAAATACAACATTTGACCCTGGCAAGTTTGTTGCTTCAGATGCATTTAACGTTTTATTAACTACCATTTTCCCAAATTGTGAATTTCTTAAAACTCTACCATCGCTCTGGCTTCCATATGCCCTTACGTCAACTAAAGTAAAGGTGTAGATACTGTCACAAGCCGCAAGTAAAACCTTCGAAAAGAAGCCTTGTTATTTGTAAATAACAAATCTTTAAAAAAATACTTACGATGCTACAAAATTTATTATAATTAAAAAATTTTGAGCCGGAAGTCGGTGGACATTTTATTCTTATGTATTTTCCATCTATTACTCCTAAGCAATATGGTACCTTAGTAGTTCGATAAAAATCGTTCACTATTTTCACCCACTCTTGAGTTGATTGTACTCACTGTAAGGTAACGTATAACCTTTGTTCTGGTTCAATGGGTTTCCTGTGGAAGAATTTTTTTTAGCCAAGGTTCAACTTAATTCAACAGAATATTAAACTGTTCATGATTTAGCCTGGTGGAGTTGAAAAATTGTTGTGGGTTTTTTTTCAACTAAAATGTTAACACCTGTAGAATAAAAACCATATGAATCCCGACTTTTAAAAAGCTTTCGATTTCCTTGAGGTCTATTTGCCATCATCCTTCACACTAATAAATTTTCGAAGTCCTCCAAATCGTCCAAATTCTTCATTTTTTGTTTTTGTTTATAAAATTTCAAACACCAGAAATTTTATTCTTGTTAAAATTATATGGGATGTTATATTTATTTTTTTTAATAACCTTTTTTATTATTTTGACATAGCGTATCCGCTCTTGTTTGGGTATGGCTGTTAAATTTCATAAAAACTAAACCAAAAGATTTGGATTATTCATCCTTTAGAAGCAAATATTTTTCTTGAAGTAGTAGCTAACACATATTAGATGCTAATGCATGACAAAACTATTTGTTAAGAAAAAGTACCAAGATGAGGTGAAATTATTACCCATTTTATGTTGACCTATAAGAATGAATTTCGAAAAGATGCCGATAATTATTGTTTTCAATTACCTAAGATAATAAATGAAGAATCAAAGAGACCACTTAAATAAGTATCTAAGCAGTTTTCGTCTCCAAAGAGCTTAAAAAATGTACCAAGGATCCACAAGCTATAAAGAATATGTGCCAAAAAATTAATCACTTCGTGAGAAATCAGATCATGTTTCTTCTACAACTTTTCATTATTCTTTTTGAATTTTTTATTATTAATGCTTACGTCGAGAGATAGTTGCAAAGCTTAATGTGGAACCAGGTCTTTAAGCTTAAGTGTAATTGCAGAAAATTTATTCGTTTTTCCATTGGACGACATAAAAAGAAGAGAGAGGGTGGTCGTTATTAAAAAAATATAGAATTTTACGAAATAAATAAACGAAAAAGAAGCCAGCAACCTGTGTAGCCAGATAAGAGGATTTCTACCCAAATGGCTGATTTCAACATAAGTTCGGGGACAGAAATTCGTGGGGAGGGATTTTGGAAATTTCATTCCTAGCTTTTTTAGTAATCGGCACTTGTTTGAATAACTTATATGTATAGACACTTGATAGTGGTTCAAATATTTTTGTACGTAAATTAAAATTACACATTTTAGAAAAGCTTAAAAGATTCCCCGAAAATATGACAAACTACGAACTCATCAAAAATTTACAACTTGAGAACAATTAAACAATTAATAAATAAACTTGATTCCGGTGTAGAATTTTAAAAACAGCCATAGACTAAATACAAAAGCGAGAAGCAGACAAAAAAAAATACATTGCAAAAGACATTCTTGGCTTTTGGGCAATAGTTTACGCATAGGAAAAAATGCTGGAAATTATTTCTTTCTTGAAATCGCTGCCTCAACATTCAATCTATTAATTTTGGCAATAAGTAATGCAGTTTTGGAAAGAATATATTTGTGCATGAACACTACGAAAACTTCAATTTGAAGTTCCTGAAGCAATAATAACAAGTTTTAAGTCTAAAAATATGTAAAAAAGTGTTGACAAAAGTACGAATTCATTCATATACGAGTATGTGTTTATATAAAAAATATATATTCTCAGCCTTAAATTCTAATTCAGAAGCGAATTAAAAAAAAAATTGCTTAAAGACTTGAAAAGTAGTCCACCGTGAGAAGCTGATTTTACTTGCTGCGGCCAGCAAAAAGTACCACTTACACAGCCTTCGACTGCTGTCTCTTTTGACCTATTGTCTTGCGCTGCAACAACATTTGAATAGTAAAATATTGTTACAATAAAAAGATCTGGCAACCCCTACATAACAAAGGTAAGTAAAGTTACTGCCACAATGAGCACATTATGACAATTATTAGCTAACAAAACTTAGATTGGATTCACCCAGAGCCACAGAGAAGGATAATTAATAAAATGCCACAATAGAATTACATGTCGCGCTGTAAGCTGCAATCAAAAATATGTACATTTGTCCAAAACGGAAAAACGCAACCATATTTTGATATATTAGAATATTAAGTTGCCTTTTTAAGCTGAATAGGAAAACATGCAACTTTAACGAGTTGCTTAATATAATAGTGTAAGCAATACATGAATGTTTCCTCGCCCATTGCACTACATTAAAAATTAAAAAATAATTCAAAAAACTTTTGTATCAAAATATGTAATAAAAAAGTTCTACTTGTGCAAATTATTAGTTAAAAGTTTGACGGGAACAAGTATCCTCAGTAGCGAAATACTTGTTCCCTTTATAGTTTTTATAAGACCAATTCAAAAATTTAAAACAATTCGAAAAAATATTTTTCTCATTGTAACGTAAACAGTTAGATTTAACTTTAAACAAAATTTGTATATTGTATGCATTCAGTTTAACTCAGGGCAGTTCATTTAAAGAATAAATCTTAAATTTTGACTTGCTCTTTAATCCTATAAATTAACTACTACTGGTCACATCATATGAAAAATTACAAACAGAAAAAGAAGCAAAGTCATCATCTGGCTTAATCACTATAAAAAGTAGTTAGTAGTCACCATATGGTAGCAAAACTGGTCAAATATTAATGTAACTTAGAATGGCAATAGACTGGCTCCCTTTCTAAATGGTTTTAATTATACAAAAACAAAGTAATGATATAAACACAGCCGAACCAAAAAATAAGGAAAATGAAAACTATATTTAACTTTAAGAAAAAACATGAATATCCTAGTGCGTTTCTGTAAAAACATACTCTGCTTGTAGTCAGACGACGCGTTATATTACATGACTCTCTTATTGTATATGCCAGCAGCTTTTGCCATTAGGGAGTGAGAGAGAGAGAGTTGTAGTCGATAATTTATTCATGTGTGATTACATGTCAGAATGTTGCAACCACAGACGATTTATATCCTTTTGTAACAACAACAGCAACAACAAATATTACTGCTTTTTTTCTATAAAATTTTTGTTTTCTTTTTTTTCTTTTCGTAAAAATAATCATGAGATGCTTCAAAGCAAAATGAAACTTTTTCATTCTTTCCCGTAACACGTCGCAAAATCATAAAACTAAACTTTTTTCTTAATATTATATTTTTTTATATAAAATCCAGTCAATCTTAAAAATTTGTATGAATATCTTTTAGTTTTTTTTATTGTGTTATTTAGTCCATAAGCACCTTATAAAAAGTTAAATTTTTGAAATTTCTTGTTTATGATGTCATCGCAATGACCACCCATTGCAGATTGAGCGTTGAAAATAAAACAAATACTATTAATGCTATTAAATGACAACATAACAAAAATGGTAAAAAATTATGATTCTGCTATCTTAAGCTGAAGCAGATGTATTTTTGTATTTTTTTTTTTTTAAGTCATGATGTGTTCTTTGACTTTTCAGACTATAAATACTTAGCGATCATTAAGAGTTAATCCTACATACAGAAGTAAATACGATGTTTTAGGGCTTGTCGTCTTAACCGAGCACCACTAAAGAGGTAAAAGGAAAAGTGTCCTTAGTTTGCCATCTTATCCTAAGATAAGAACCAGTTTTTTAAATTTTTTCTCGCGTAAATGGATATTTTTAGTTTAAGAACAAAAATCTCATCCCCGAATTTTTTAAATGATGAACAATACAAAATTTTGCTCTGACCTTAAATGTTACCCGTTGCTAAGTTATCACAACTTAATAAATAATTTCCAATGTCTCATTAATTTTAAATTTTACAAATTTTTTTAGAATTTAAAACTCTTGATTTCTTAAAACAAAAAAAAAACATCATGCGATCATAAATATTTGACGAATAAACTGCGCAAACTTGTTTACGCATGTTAATCTCACAGTAAGAAGAAACGCATCCCGAAAAAAATTTGTAGTCAGAAGAAAAAACCTTCTTTAAACTTTCAAGATTGGTGCACTGGTGTATGCAGCTCTGTAGCTTTTTGACAAACAAAAAAATTTTTTGCTTTTTATACGCAGATTTCCTTAAATTTACTTAATATTTTTTTACATATCAAACAATGAATGACTAAATGATAACGAGTTCTTAGTCGTCATAATGAAACTGTATTAAGTAGCCATTGAATCCCATCAGTCAACATTTTTACTGTCATTTTTAAAGCAGACACAGAAACACATAAGTAACGAAATGAGTATTATATTCTCCTTTGATGAAAATTACCAAACCAGTTGGATTTGATACAAGTCGTAGCACAAACATATGAAAACTGAAATGTTGTCGTCACGTAATAAATCATAAAATTAAGAACAAGATAACTGACTGCGTAAAATGTCAAATAACGATACAATTGTATGTTGAAAAAAATACTAAAGGTTTTATATCTGAAATTTTAAAGCTTCTGCTTACTCGTATTAAAGCAAGCAAAATGGTCAAATAGTCTTTCATTTCATATTTGGGTTTGTATTGATTTTCACCGAGACATAAATCTGATTAGGTGAGCAAGACTGTTTGTGCATTAAAACACTTTTTACTACCTGAACCAAACATGACCAATAAAAATAAAATTTTGTGCCAGTGTCAGAATCTTAAAGATATAAAATCATTTTAATCCTTAAAAACTTTATAAAATATACGAACCAAACAGGCACGTGTGAAGAACAAAACGTTACAGAATGCAGAAATTGAGTTTTTAACTTTTTGATCGCAAGCTATAACTATCAACCACTTACGGAACATTATTTGAAAACCTTAAGAAGACACATAATTTGCTTAAAATGGAAACCAAACTTATTTCTTCAAAAATGAAACTAAATTTATGATTGTACTCTTTAAAAGTCTTGACAGTATGCAATACAATCCTTCTCGTATTTATATCAAATTTCTTTAAAAATACACCCTCTTGCCGATAGTGATGGCGACAAGTGCAAATACTTTGCCTGCGTTATAAAGCAATACCAGAAGCCTTAATCAGTTATGTTTTCTCTCAACGTTCAACTAACATTTTGCTTTTGGTTAACTTAACTCAAATTTAGCGATTATGCACTTCAATACGCAATAGAGCTCTTTCACCGCACCGTGGGTCAAAAGAAAAATAAAATGTTTATAATGAACATTAAAGTATTTGAATTTTAGTTTCAAAGAGGAACACCCTTGATCTTGAAAAACGATGCTTTTTATGAGTTTCAAAACAGGGAATCTCGGATTTACAAAATTAAGAAAAAAAAAATATCAAAACGATCTCAAAACCCTGATTACACATTGCATAGATCATACATGCGGTTGCTTTTTACCCCATATAGCAATTTAAACTCTTTGGAAAATTTGTTTTCTCAACTTTATGCTCAATACTTTAAATCTGTTTTTTTTTTTCTGCAAAGTATCATACGTATTTCTGAGATGGTATCAATTTTATATATCCCGTAACATTTTAAATTGTTTTTTTATTAAACTTTGTATTTTTCTTTTTTATTTGAAAATACCAATACTAAGATCCAAAGAATAATAAAATATAAAAGAAGAACTTTATAAAAAAAAAATCAACAAATTATTTATTTCTAAGATATTTGTATCTGTCCCACTGTGAAATGTTTTACATTCAATTTATTGACGCGACACAAAAATATGCTACGCTGTTAAATTTTTTGTGTTGTTGCAGTTCTTTTGTATTTGGTCTTCATTTCAGAATCTTCTGCATAATAATCCCTTCGGTTTGGTGGCAAAGAGGCGCGTCTTGTCAACCACAATCTTCGCTAACAAGATAGGCTTCTGATATTAATATTCACTTCCTTGTCTCATTTACTTTAAATTAATTTTCTGCAACAGCAGCAACCACTATTATGACAAGTACCTGTTAAAAAACTCTTAAATTACAATAGGATCAGCCGGCAAGATGTTAATTGTGAAACAATAGTCGCGACATCATGATGATTCATACTTAAAAATAAAATGACCTGTTTCAAGTTATTACCGTCTTGACCCTGGCAACAGGTATCTAAGTTATTTTAATTGATTAAAAAAAAAATAACATCCAGACAGTGTGAATATATATTTTTTAACGGAAGGAAGTCAAGAAAAGGAAATTTTTGTTTGTCTATAAAAGATAATTTAATTTATTTTTAAATCAAACAAATAATTCTTGTAATTAACATTGTCATTGGAAAATCATGACCCAACTGATGGAAATAAACCTGATTTTTAATTATTTTATTCTACAGCATGTGTACATTCAAAGTTAAGTTTTAATAACTGAATGCTGTTACAGCAATTTAATATTTTATAAAATAAATTTGTTGATCTCTTTGGCCAAACTAAATAGTAACGCATACATATATATACATATTGCGCACAAAAGAAAACTAATTAAATGAACTCAAGATTTGTAATCAATATTAATAATGACACCGATCAAACACTTACCCCTTCTTTAAAGGAGTACAAATTAATCCTTCTAAACATAAACAAAGAAACGGAAAGACACGTGCACAGCACAAGTACACGTTCAACTCATTAATATAGAAACATAAGAAGAAGTTACAGGAATAAAAAAATCGACAACAGCAACAAAAACTCTATTAAATAAACAAATAAATAAAAGCAGAAACAATAAACACTAACATCATTCTCACAGGTAAATCCGTGTTAAATTTTATAAAATACAGTAATTAACAAAAAAGGATCAACATTAAAGCTTTGAGCCAATTAGGATCAACTCTTTTTATACCCTTCACCACAAAAAGTGCAAAAAGGGTATAACTTAGTTTTTATTCAGTTTGTAAATTCTCAGTATCTATTTTCGACCCCATAAAGAATATATATTCTGAGTCCTTATGCATAGCGAAGTCTATTAGACGATGTTCATCCGTATGAGTGTTGGTTTCAAACTTTGCCAAGGCACTTGTTGAGCTAGAAAGAATTTGAATACGCCAACTGATCAGACACAGTTTTGAAAAAGTTGCTATTGAAAATCAACAAGATCGGTACATGTCTCTCGAGGCAGAGGCCCAAACACCACGCCTCACAGTGAGGCAACGCCGGCATTAAATACATTGAGACAATTCCCGTTAAGTAAGAAAATTCGTGCACTTTTACGCCCACCTCCCATACAATCGAAATTTGCAAAATGACGTATTGTTCGTAATACTTTAGGTTTATCTTTCAATTATGGTACACTTAAATGTTATATTTTTACAAACAATTTAAAAAAAAAATTTTGTAATTTGGCCCACTTTCACCCCCACTACCTATACAACTACAACATAAAAAGTGCCACATTTTCTGAAATATTTTAGGTACAATCTTCAAATTTAATATTACTGTAATTTATAACATTTGAAATGTTTCATGTAAAAATTACAATAACACGCCCATTATTACACCCACCTCGCATGAAATGCAATAAAAAGAACAATTTTTTTCATTCTATCAATAATTTGTTAGCATCATCATGGTATTCTAATTTTTTCAATTTCATTCCTTTATTCGTAGAAATACGTAAATTTCTACGAAAATGGAATAGCCCAAGTTTCTATACTTCTTATTCATTGCTTCTTGCACTTCTTCGGATAATATTCCTGTAGCAAAAAAAAGTTAATTATAAATAAAATTTAAAAAAATACTTTTAAAAATTTGAAACAAACCTATTGGAAATATAATAATGTAAATAAAATAATAATAAACAATAAGTGAATAGTTGTTAACAATTAAAAAAATTAACATACGTATAGCGACAGAATGTGCGCGTTGCATATTTTTTATAGTTTTTTGTATATTTAAAGTACTTTTGCAAACTTTCGCTATACGTTCCTTACTTCAAATGAAAGCTAAGACTTCAATCTTTCATTTAATACAAGTCTGCACTTAGGGCGAGGGGCTGCTCTATATTTCCTAGTCCATGGAAAATGCAAATGTTCAATTTTTACACCACAATTCTGTTAAGAAATTTTTGTTTGTGTTGTTTTTTTTTTTTAATTTATATTTTCATCTACTCATTATACAACTAAATTAATAAAAAAAAATACTTTAAAATTATCAGCCATGTCAATTTCGTTCGGAAGTGGAATTGATTTTGTATTTTGCTTCTATAAACAATTAAAAAAAATTTTTTCTCCACATATTTTTTAACATCTAAACGAGATTGAACAGGCACTGATGGCATTGTCGAGATCGGAAGTTCTTAAGATATTTTCTCAAACACCATAATAACAGCTTCTTTATTAAGCCGGTAATAACTGTTTTTTGTTTTGTTACATTCGTTGTTATTTTGCCATATTTTGGACAAATATAAGTGGTTTTGTATTTTTTTCGGTTTACTAAAACCGAACGGAATCTATAGAAGCTAAAACCATTTCGATCGGAATTGTAACTTTGGAATCATTTGAATTCCGAACGAAATTTGTGACATGCCTGTATATTTATTCTGTATTTTTTTATTAATAAGCTTTTGAATAATAAATATTGAACTAACATTTTTCAACCGCGTTGGCATACCTCAGTTTTGACTTGCTCTAGACTAAAAAGTAATGAAGTTATGAGGCTGAAATTTCAGGAAATTTTAACATCTGTTAATATACTGTGAAAATTTAATTCAAATTGAACGACACACCAAAAACCTTGTTTTTTGCCGCGGTTACTATAGGGCTGCCTCACTGTGCGCCTTCCTATAATTTTTTCATATTATTTGGAAAAAAATAAAAAAAAAAAAATATATATATAGATATATATATATATATATATATATATATATATATATGGAGCGATAAAGAATTAAGAAATTAAAAAAAATACAAGTGAAGAAATTGGCACCAATATGGTCAATATGAGTATCGATTAAAAGCTTTCAAAGGGATCTTTCAGGAAATACTAAAATTTTTAACCCATTATTTATTTATTTTTTTTTTAATTTTTTAGTTCTATGTCGCCCCAATATTTGCGTTTTTGATTGGACTCACTAAGCTAGATTTTCATAGATTGTGAAGAGTACATACGATTCGGCATAGCCGCATATAGCTCTCGTACCTGTTTCTTTTTCTCATTTTTAATTCTCTGTCGCCGCAATATATTATTTTTTATTTATTTATTTATTATTATTATTATTTTTATTTTTTTTTTTTTTTTTGATAAAAGCTATCTCTCTAAGCTACATTTGCAGACATCGTGGAGGGTATAAAAATTCGGAATATAGCACTCTTCCTTGTTACACATACGATGGATTCTAAATTTAAAAGGTAAAAATCTACGGTTGTCTTTTTTCTTTCCTTTCAATTATCAACCTTGTTTCTGATTTTTTATTTTAAAGGTCGTTTTACCCGACTTAGGATTTTTTACCTCATAAAAACACGGGCTTTGTTCTGCTGTCGGCTTTTATCGAAGATGCGTATATGTCTTTTTTAACCCTTTTTTCGATTTACTTTTTCTTATTCTTAAATCTATGACTTTTCTAACATAAATAATTAAAAAATAGAAATATAAGACGAAAAAATTTTGAATTACTTAAGCGGTTGCTCATTTTTTTTTTTAATTATAAAACAAACTCGCATTTCCTTAAGGAAGGTTTTGATTATTAAAACATTTGGTTTTAACCACAAACTTTTAAATCCCAAATGATTTAATACAAAGTTACTTGAGAATATTTTTTCAGAGATTAAAAATATTTAGGAACATTCAGCTGACTTATTTCTTTGTACAAGGAGTAATAAAAGTGAGAAATAAGTGAGATTTAAACACACGACTATATGTTGAAAATGCTTCTCCACTGGATTCTCCCATCTACTTGATTCTTTCTAGTTTAGAAAGTCGTTCGTCCAAAGTCTTTCAACCAAGTTCGTAATTATATTTCTTAATACCTCAGGTTTTTTCATTCAAAATTCAAAATTTTTTCTTTTATAAACAAATAAATATCAGTTGTAAGTTTTTCATAACAAGAAATTAGAATAGAGTTAAAAATGAAAGTAAATGACTGCACGTGGTCAATGGAAAAAAACACAAAAACCTGCAGCAGAAAATTAGCCAATGGGGAAGAAGGCGTAAAACGTCATGCATGCTCTTTTATATTACACCGATGGAAAAATTGAAAAAAAATTTAAAAAACCGCTCAAATAAGGATTGAAGTGCATCGTTTTAAAAATTGAGTTTATAAAAATCATTTTTATAAATTTTAATTTTTTATATTTATTATCATATCTGTACTCTAAAGCTGAAGTAAGGGGTTTTTCAACAAGAACTTTGTTTTTCAATTGTGGCAACCAACACCTGCAACATGCTGGTCTTGACATTTAGTATTTTGCCTTATTGGTAGTAGATGTATTGGATATTGTTAAAAATATTCAATTTCGCTGGAAAATTACACTAAACTAAATAAAATCCACTATAAAAAACCATTCAGAAATAACCCGATGGTTTTTCTGAAAAAATCACTTTTTCAGACGAAGCTCGTTTTGTCAGGATATGTCAAGAAGCAAAATATCCGCTTTTGGACTTATGATAATTCTAGAGCGATTATTTTTAATCCTTTGTATGCTCAACATATCACTGTGAAGTGCGCTGTGGTCTGGAGGCGTTATTATGCCGTCTTCTCGACGATGAGGTAGAAGATGCAAAGAATCGGCTTCTGTCAGGTTGGTCATCTTGGAAATTTGCACGATATCTTTCTTATTAATAATTGCAGGAATTTTTTTCTTAATAAAATAAAAATTTAAATCATCTTGATTTAAGTTTTTTGTTTTATTTTGTTTTTGAAAAATAAGTTCTTGTTAAAAAATCTATTTGAAAGAGTATTCAGTGTTTTGAATTTTCTTTTAAATAATTAGGCACCAAATGACTTTAAATCATAAAATATATGAAGAAGACGTTATAGCTGCTGATCATTTGATCGGTAAAGTGACAGATGTAGAAATTCAGCACATGAAAATGATGTCTCTGGTTTGCAATTTTATAATAAATAGCCTTTCTTCTCTTTTATATAAGCCCGATGAGAATTGTCGGACCCATAACGGACAAAATCTTCAGTAACAAGTGATGAGTTTGAATGCTTTTTATAAAACTTATATTTTTTGGAAAATTACCTTCTTGTGCTGAAAGCAATTATATGTTTTTGTTTTACACTGTGACGAATTTGTGATACTCATTAAACCATCACAATTCACATAGAACCCTTTTCTTTCTAATATTGTATTTCCCACATATAAACAAAACAACAAGGATAACAACGCAATCCTTCTGTACACTCACACCTATGGAGCCACACGTTTTAAGTCGCCTTAGGTATGTCGATATGTATGAGTCTAAAATAATTGTGTTAATAGTCATAAATAATCTACTTTTAATTATTGTTACTGATAGACAAGATGAGCAAGTTATATCAGAAAGCTGAAGTAAAAACAAAGCCAAAGGGCAACCATTTGTAATCAATGCCAAATATTAACAACGAAGAAAACAAAAGAAAAGAAGAAAAACGAGTAGCTGAGATTACTTTCATTAGATTTAGTGGACTTAAGCATGTTGAATATTTGGTGCTTGTATTTCTTTTCTTATTTTATTAATTTACGGGTATTTAAGTTTTAAATTTATTTAGCGTTAAATGTGTTTTTTTTTGCTCATGAGTTGTGTACGAATCTTTTCAATTTTGGAATATTTGATTATTTCTTAAAAACAAACTTTAATTGTATTTGTTTTATGATGATTTTTCATGTTTAGGATGCGTAAGCATTTTAAACAAATGGAAACCAAAAAAATATATAAGTATAAAATCAACTACATAATTCCTTTTACTTTTTTGCTCGATTTTGGTCAAAAACATGTAAAATATCGACTGCTGCCATACTGAGCCACAAACACACACACACACACACAAACACACATACACACGTACCCATGTTTATACAAACCATTGCTTATCATATTGGTTTCATGTCCAGTCCATCAATTAAGAAAAATATGAAAGAAAATGAAACGAAAAAAGAACACAATCAATTTGATGGTAATAAATCGATATTTGTTTAACAGGGAGGTCCAAACCTTCAATCGTTTTAGAATTTATATATTTTTTTTTTATTTATTTTTTTTTATGTTGTGTTTTTAATACTTTTACATACTTTTATATTATTATTTTTAAAACTTTGTACATAAATGCTATTACTACAATAGACCAGCAGTTGTAAGATTTGAAACGAGTTAAAAGGTCACTTTCTTATAATCTGTTTATTTATAAAGTTTTATTCCGTTAATCTCTTGTAATAATCAGTTATTATTGCTTCCTTGAAGTATATTCGTGCAATTTAAACACCAAAATAACAAAAATTGTCACCACTCAGCAGCGTGTTCGTCAAAATGATTCCCTTCCCCTTCAAACAACATATGACAAATTTTTTTACGTATTCAAAGAGAATTTCTCAATAAAATAAGGTAATATTAGAAGAAGTGTTAATTAAAAAAAAAAATCAGGAAATCCCAGCTGAACATAAGACCCTTTCTGGACCACTACCACAAGTACGTAGTTGGTGTAAATTGATCATTTATTTTAGTTGGCCATTTTGCTTCCGCTTACTTAGCTTTTAAGGATATCTGTAATATGTTTCAGAATTTGCAAGAAGTTAACTGGAACGCTAAGTGAACGGAAGCGAAGTGAACACCGAAATATATTTGTACATGCAACGATTATTACTGGTGAATTTAAATTATTTAACCAAAAACTCAGCACTCTTTAGTGTATTTGAAAAATTTTTTTCAATGTGAAACAAGAAGAGTGCCGCATCATAAATACCCTTTACTGAATGATTTTGAATATTACTTTCGCGAACAACATCCAACAAAAAAAACCTTCTTTTAATATAAATTATTTCTTTATTTTTATTATCGTTTTTTTTTTTTTGCATTATCGATTTTTATTGTGATATTCACCGCTATTATGTGTGTAGTCGGCAACAAAATGAGGTCGACAGCACAGTAGTCGTATTATAGAAGTCACCGTTGAGAGCAATCGATTACTATCGATGGTTACTTGACATTTTAAAAGTCACCGTTGTGTTAAAATGGCGTTGTTTTTGTAGTCTCTTTTTTTGACAGTGACTCAAACAATTAACGTCTCAAACAGTTAACGGTAAAGCTTATTAATTTTTTCAAAAGATAAAATAATTAAAAAAGTGTTTAAAATAAAAAAAATTAAAGTGAAAAAACTAACTTAAAATAACAATCACTAATTTATTTGAATTATTTATCGCTGAACTTGAAAACAGTTCCCAATTTAGCAAAACCATTTAATAGAGGCGCAACTGCTAGCAATTTTAAACAAGACTGGGAAGACATTACAACCAAATTGAATTTCATTAACCCACCAATAAAAGATTTTAATGGTTGGCAAAAAGAAAGTTCTAAAAAATTATTTAAAGGTTAAAGTTAAATATAAAAACATATTTTAAAGTGTAAAAGAATTTTAAATGAAAAGTAAAAGAGAAGTCAATGCAAAAGGCCGTTGCAGATAAAACCAACTAACACTTTCACCTTTGGAGGAAACTACTATTAATTCAATGCAGTTTCAAAAACAGTTAAATCCTTGAAGGTAAAGTTCAGGAAATTCATATTGTTAATGAAACCTTTACGATTAAAAGTGGTAGTGGATGAATTTAGTGTCCTCTGAAGATGCCGAAAGGTGCCATCAACTTCTGCAGAGATAGTTCGAGATAGTAAATAAACTCCTTTCAAGGCAAGAAAAAAACGTCGGATAATTGATGGACGCAACGTTTTTTTGAAAAAGCACGAAGCCATGCAGAAAGAAGCTTTTTCAGAAATTTCTAAAGGTACTGTCAGATTAGTCAAATATTTGACTAAAATGGATTAACCACTAAATTATGAAAAAAATTTCAAATACTTAATGAGGCACCTTAAAACATTAATAAAAATCAAAAAACCTTATAAAGAAAACAAGTGAGCAATAAAAAGAATTAATAAAAGAGCAAGAAAAAACAAATTTGGAGAAAATTTTTTTTTAAAAGAAACAAGCCGGTCCCAGTAAAAGCTTTGGGAAGTCAAAAATTTAAATAATGGAAAGACAACATTAAGGGAATAAAAAACTTTTTGAAACCAAAATGGAACTAAATCAAATAAAAATAGAAATTAAAAAAAAAAAGAATTGGAAATTTTAGAAAAAAATGTGATTTTCAATTATTTGTGCCTGACTATTTTTAAATTAAGAGAAATTGAATTCATCTCTTTTATTTAGTTAGAAATTATTAAAAAACTATAATGTAAGTTATTAAGCTGCAAATAAAGATACAAATTGAATACAAAAAAACTTGCTTTAAAATTTCTACAGCTCCATTATTTTGAAGTTTTTCGGAGTTAGTATTATTATTATTTTCACTATCGTCTATTGGTGTATGACAACTTGCAGTTAAAATGTTGCATTTAATGTAAAGCAGCGTTTACTAGCACAATTGTTAAAGTGTACATCGAACATCGAAACCGACTTTTAAGAACACCAATAGTTTTCTCTATTATATTTCTAGCATTGCTATAGTTGTTTCTGGCTGTTTTCTGTGGGGGACCGAAAGATCCTTTTCTATTATAATAAGAACTCTGTTCTCCGCTACTTGGATACAAAATTTTTAGTCATCACGCAGCCAGTAAGACGTAGAAACCCCTTCTCTTCTTCTGTCATTTCAACCTGATTGTAAAGTGAACATAAAAGCGTCTTTAATACGGCAAGTATCCCCTCTATAATAATTAACACGACGGGTTGTGACAATCCAAGATTAAAATCATATCCAACACTTAATTGTTACGAGCCTTGTGCGAAGAAACGCAATGTTGTAGCCAATTTTATTTTATTGGGAATGAACATTGATTGAACTCCACTCCACATTGAAGGTTTTTTTTTCTAAAACGCATTTGAAAGTTGCTTTCTTCAAGCGAAAGAGGTAAAAAAATCTGCAAAAAAAAAAAAATAAAATTCTTTTCCATTTTTAAAGCTTTTTACGTACTTGCTATAAGACAAACTATATATATCTGATCATTGCCTTATAATTTTTCTTTGAATCCTCCGATTTTGTTGACATCCTTTATCATTTTAAGTTTTACTATCCGATATAAAATTCATGTTTAAATTTAATTTTAAATCAAGGAACTGTGGTAAAACTATAATGATGGTACTTCTTTTCAATATCATCTTTTTCAGTTAATACCAATTATTGGTCAGTTAATACCAATTATTGGTCGCCATAATACGACAGTGACCTTAAAGTCGCAATAAAGTTGCCGTCGACATACATAATAAAGATGATTAATTTTTTAATGAAATTAAAGTTTATTTATTAATTGAGAATTTTTGGAGCTTAACTAATTAAATTATCCGATATTTCGACCAACTTTTGTAGTCATCTATAGGGATTAATATTTACAAAAATCTAATTTTTTTTTTTTGTATCGTCACTAAACTTTGTCACTTAAACCCAACCTTTCAATAAATAAATAAATAAATAATAAATAAACTTAATAATAAATAATACACTTAATAATAATATTTTTATAATTTTTCGGTTAAACTATCACTTCTAATTAAATTTTTTTGTGATATTATGCTGAACTTTCGATTATTAAATAAAATTCCGTTCCCTTGGAGTTCGGTTTTTTATACAAAAAATTATAAAAACTTAAGGAAATACAATAGATATGGAATTAATCCTTTTATTCGACTTTTCTTTGGTCAGCAAAATAAAATATTTTTTTCAAGCTTAAGTTCAACTTGGAGAGAGTAGAAATTTTACAGAGAGAGGATTATTACAACAAACGTTTCTAATTGGAAATGCTACACATTATAAATATAAACAAAGACGAAAGAATGAACTACAAAACAGACGTAGAAAACTGCGCTCATTGTAAGTGTAAATCTGTAATATATAAATTATAATTGTCTAGTTGAATTTTTGTGTATCAATATTTATTGTATTTCCCTGATGATGCTATCCAGAGGATAGCGAAATATTGCATATTTAAATAAATAAAAAAAATATTAACCGTCAAAATCTACCTTAAGCTTGAAAAAATACATACTTATTTTGTAATAACTTATGGAAAATAGAGGACCTTATATATTTTCAATAAAATTTTTGATGACTAGTTTGGTGCCTTATCAAAATTCGTTAAATCGACTTGCCACACACTGTTATGTTGTTACTTTCTTTTTCTTTATTTATACTAACTCATCTAGCTGATTTAAACTAATTGCTTGCCATTTCCAAGCCAGGCTCCGATAGATTTTTTTCCAATTATTTCGATTATGCTTTCTAGTACTTAAGGCTTTTTTGGGATTTGAACTCCGATCTACTAGTTAACAAACACGAAGACATTTCTACCACCACAACCACAGCGAATTCTCAGTGTGGTAACTAATGTTTCATTTGTCATGTTCACACACACCACAATTGCTAGTGGTGGAAGCAACAATCTATAAATCTTCGTTTTATTAATCACGCAAGATCAAAGCGACGCCTTTTAAATGAATTCAAAACTTTTCCTCTTTTCATTAGTGCATTAAAAAGAATTTCAACCAAAATAAATTCCTTAACTATTGGAGATTTAACACCACTAACCTGACCGCAATGAAGTTAATTTCATCTTTATTTAGAAAAAAAAGAATATTGGAAAATAGTAATTGTTAATAGTTGAATCCTAAGAATTATATTTTATTTTAAATCCAATAAATTGTCTTTAACATCTATAAAATGCTAAAGGTTTTAAATTAGACAATAAAAAGTAAAACTAACAGAAAGTTTTTTTTTTCGTAATGAAAAACCCATCGGTTTTTTCTGCTCCGACTTTTAGTTTGATCATTATAATTAACAGTCGAGTAATTGCGCTCAAGGTCTGCTGTTTCTTTGAACAAGTATCTTTTTTACGAAAGTTGTTAAGTGAACTGCATAAGACTCTCTTTAAGACCTCTGCTCAACAAAGGTTGGTTCAGCATGTCGAAGGTATCACTTGTTCAAATGCTACTTAATGTCGCACCTCTGACTCACACACAACTGACTGACTTAAAGGCCAATCATGAGGAAAATTCAATAAAGATTCTTATGCATACAATTATTTAAAATGTGGTCACAATGCTGCTCACACACATACATACATATAGTGACATACAGTGTCCGAGTTGCACTACAGTACAAATGCGTATGATCTGCTGCAGAAAAGCCGCTTGTTTTTGTATCATTTTGTTGTATGTTTTGTGGTGGCGTTATCAGTGCAGGTTTAACCGAAACTATAAACAACAGCGTGGAATGTCATGCATAATGTCCCCAAATTAGATAAAGTTGGCGCCAATGCAATCGGCAATATGCTTACGTTTATATATCATTAAACTGACACACACACACACACATACTCGCAAACATTCACATTTATTGTACTTACATACATACGGTCATTCAATCGTCTCGGTTAAAGACTGTATTGTTTATATAACGAATGTAAGAATTTTTACATTGTAATTTTAACATCAACACAAATTTTTATTTGGTAGAATTAATAAAACATAGTAATTTCTCAAAAAAAAAACGAATTTTAATTTAAGCTAATTTCAAGTTATGATAATAATCTTCATAGGTTTGTTAATATCTTAAAAACTTTAATTACGTTTTGCCAAGTTTGATTTTTTTTTAGTGGACTATGATGCATTAACGGAGAAATAAATTTATCAGTCCAGTGTATAAGAAGCAAATTTTTTTTTCTAACTTGGCGTGCATATGTAAATCAATTAAATCAATGTTAGAATCTTTAAGCATATCTTTTGCAAAATATTACAGAAACATCTAATAATAAATTAAAAGCAAATTTATGTTAATTATCTCATATTCAATTTTAATTATAAAATATATTTTAACTTAAAAAGCCCTGCAGACAATAACTTACGAAACTTTATACTTTTTTTGTATATTCACTCCTTTTTTGTTTTAATTCGAAACTTAAATAAAATTCGTATGACCAAAAGTTCTTTAGAAGTTGTTCTCTTTATAAATCTGTTATTAGTTTAAAACTTTCGCACAAAATTACTAGGGCTGGAAAAACATTTTGTTTTAAATGAAATTGCACTATTAGCAAATTTAATAAATTGTACTAACAACAAATAAAATCAAGGATAAAAAATCTTTAATTGAAAATAATATATTTGATTTTTTCTGTCATATAAATTAAATGATTTCTTTAAAATAGTGATGCATGTTCATGCTAAGGCGGTCTCTTCAACAATTCATCGATGGATCTTAAAATGACTGCAGTTAAAATGCAATGTTTCCATATTGATGTTGTCTTACGTCGTCATTATTAATGCAATCTTTAAAAATAAAAAACATCCAATATTACAACCAAAATTGTAGATTGCACAATAACGTAACCACTTAAGCCTAGTTATGTCGAAAATATTTTCAATCGCTAATGATAGAATGTTGATACAGTTTGGCTCATCCAAATTAGTATTTCCTGTTTTGTTAACGAACCCTGATCGGGAATAGGCGATGCAGCCTAAAAAACTGCATGGCTTTAACAATTTTGTCACCCATCCCTGGCTCGAAGAAGACTAAGAATTCTGGGCACTCCTTTCTTTGGAACTCTTACGGAGCTATCATCCGACTCTATAAGGGACATAGCGAAGTTCATCCGTGAATCCTCATGGTTCTCGGCTGGGTAATGGGAGTCATGCCGCCATCTTTGTGGCATCACAACGGGCCATTCGTTTGTGCTCAAGTGAGCTTCGCCGCGAGAGGCTGCCACTCCTAACTAACTAACTAACTAACGATTTTGCCAAGCGACGTTCTGAAAGCTGCAGTCGGCATTTACCACGTCATTGATTACTAAATTCACCAGATATAGAAAGAACATAGAAAAAGTCAGGAGAATTTTGATTATCGGACTTACCGTCCAGCAATGAAATATAAGAAGTGTGATCTAGAGGTGTTGGCATTACACACATACTAACCAGTGGAAACACAACAACAAAAGCACCTATTGAGTCAGCAAAACCTTAAAAAAAACTTCTACAGCTCCTTGGACACGACATTATTACCAATTTAACAAGGCGCCATAATAAAGTTACAAGGAGATTACAGCGCATCGGTAAGCTAGTCATATGAAAACCTGAACAATAAGATATAAAAACACGGACTGAGATTATAAAAGAAAACGACAAGCTATTTGCTAAGGTTTGTGCTAAAGATAAACTAATCTTTGGTGGTACGCTGTTTCCACAAAAGCACAATGGTACTTGGGTATCATCAGATAGAAAGTACGAAGTAAGGAAACTCAAAGGACCCTCAATTGTACACAATTATGTAAAATCGCTAAACACCACGCCTACAATCCCTAACAACAATTACACTAGTAGCTGATCTACGTTCACAAATACAGCAGCCATGAGCCTAGGACATATAAAACAGTGACGAAAAATATGGATGTCAACAGCACTTGGAAACAAATAGAAGCAAAAAACCTGTTAAAATACTCGTATTTAAAAACATGGTCTTATGAGAAAACAAAGTAGCACACATAGGCTGCAGCGGAAAATTACCGACTTTGCACTGCATAATTAAGAGACTGACAAGCCAAACCATCACATCATTGAGGCTCCTAAGGTGCAGTGCTGGCGAAATGCTCACATCAAAACAAGAGATTGATTGTCTGGAGCGAAAACACACTCAGCATTTGGTAAAACCATTGTGAATGCATGTAACTGCCAAGTAAATATCGCTAGAATTGATATTCCAATGCAGAGTCCTTCAGCTCTTCAGGTACAGACATTATTTCATCACAAATGCTATCATAGCGATCTTCTGCTAAACAGAATATCAGATCAGGCATTAAAAAAAAAGGATCGTTGTTAAAGTTTTCAAGAAGTGTAGAAACTGTAGAACAATTATTCTCGTAAGCATGGTGAATAAAGTAAGTGCACTCTTTTTATCCAATCTACTTCTACCAGCGTATGTAGTTTGACATTCAGGGTGACGGAGAAAATTTATCAATTTGCTTTTTGCGAACACGCTGGTGTAAGTAAGTGTTACTTATTAGTGCAATTTAACTTCTAGGAACCGTAAAACCTAGATTTATTTCTAAAAAAAACTTTTGAAAATTAACTAAAAATTTCAAAGAAGGTAAGATTCTAAAAAATATTAATTTAAACAGAAGGAGTCAGAGAATTAACTTCAAGCTTCAAATTATTTCCTCTTCTTATTGCCCTTCGAAATTTGCTATATTTGAAAGCCAAAACTGCGATAAATCTCAGGTATTCGATTTAAGAGCAAGTGACAATACGAAAAATATGCAAATTATGAGTCACGATTTAACACTTCCTGACGCCTCCAGGTATTTGCAGGAAAAGTGTTTGAATCAATTAAAAATAAAGGCAAATAGAATTCTCTATTCGCAAATAATTATGTTCTTCTCTTATGTTCTGGCATAAACTATACTCTTTACGAAGACTGCAATCCTGTACTTTATTATGCGACAGATGACCTGTTCAGAATTGAGCGTAGGAGTTTTAAGCTCATTCCTAAGTATCAAAATTATTAAAGAAAAACTGTAATTGTGATCGGAAAAATTGGGACGAAAAATTTTCGCATGCAACGACTTCAGACGAAGTTCTTCTGACGAGCATGAGGAAAAATGAGGAACTCTGTCATTTTAGCAGTCATTAGATTTGTTTAGTACTGCATAAATAAACGTGGGCGAAACGGCTGAGATCATATTTATTTCATCTAAAAACTGGTTTCAAAAAAACTATCTGCAAGATTGATGATGTATTTGCTCACTGTAAAATATAGATTCCCCAGTTTTAACAATATAAGTACATGTTTCTCAATAAACTTTCATCAAGGTGTTCATTTATTCACAACTTTTGTTTTGGATCATTGTCGTACCTCCTTAATTAGCTCACGTCGTATTTTTATAGAGAGATATACGAGTCAGCAGAAGCGTATTAAAATCAAAAAAATTAAATTTTGCAAACAAAACCAAGAGGCTCACTCTGTAATTCGAGTTAAAAGAAAAGACGCGTGAAACGTACTGTATAGGACACACATATTCAAATGATTTTCCTATCGAATCGAAATACAGAGTAACGCCCAAGTTTTGTAGGCTTTTGAATATTGAAAAAACCCGACATCAAAAAATTATGTGTTCTAATACCGACCTAATGAATATTCTCCATAACTTTAAGTTCTAACTTCTTTAAAATAAAAACTTGCATTCTTCAAAAAATAAAAATTACCTGCAAGAAAAGTGTTGCTATAAAATATAACTAAATTCTTAATCCAGCATTTTACTGCAGATGCATGCACCCTTTCCATTTATGTTGTTTTCTTTAGTTAAAACACCTTAATTTTTGTGTTCCTTTAGCAACCTAATCCTCATACTTCGTAAAAAAGGTTATCTTCCTTTTTCTAAATTTGATATAATTTTATCTGAGTTTTTATCTTAAAATGTTCCTAATTTCTTTTACGATAAATATTTACTAACAGACACAAAACTATGTACGAATAAAATTATTTTTTTATACCCTTCACCATAAAAAGTAGAAAAAGGGTATAACTAAGTTTGTCATTCCATTTGTAATTGCTACAATACAATGAGTTCTTATGCACAGTGAAGTTGATTGAGCGATGTCCGTATGTCCGTCCGTGTTAGTCTTAAAATGAACTAAGCCAACCGATCAGACAAAATTTTGAAAATCAGCGAGATCGGTCCATGTCCTTCGAGGCAGCAGGCAAAACACCACGCCTGCCTCTAATAAAAAAAAACAAACAATAAAAACAACGATATAGAGTAGAAAAATAAGAAAAAAAACATTAAGTGAAAAAATTGGCGCTACGAGTTATAGACCTCATAGAAAAGTACGATTGTGCACCATATTTTTTAAGATATTAATATGGGTATAATTTACAAGTAATACTAAAATATTTTATGAATGCTTAACGCATTAAGAGCGGGTGACATTTTTATGTCTCATTACAAATAGTACATAGTTTTTTTTCTAATTTTTTATTTCGCTGTCAGCCCATCAATTGTTGTTTTGAATAGAGTTACTTTACTAAACTAGTCTTACACAAATGGTGAAGGGTATATAAGATTCGGCATAGCCGAATATAGCACTCTTACTTGTTTTTGTCTGCTTTGTTTGGAATTCATTACGAATTCTGTAACTTTTTTATTGTATCATCATTACAATAAACACAAATTTGTTACTTTGGCTGTTATCTTTAAGCCACACAGCTAAAACTCATGCACATTCAGACACACACAAACACACACAAACACACGCAAAATAGTCAACTTTACATTTTTAGACCATGAAAATTAAATGTCAGTCATTCTCGTAGGAAAAGAAAAATGTTGAAAATTAAAATAAAAATTGAAAGAACACAACTAAAATATTGTTATCGGTCTGTGACGACAACAATTTGGACGGACTATAGCACATGCAATGTGGTTTTAAGCTGGTGCCATCTTTATTATTATTACTTTATTTTTATTACGAAAATTTAGGAGACTTTTTTATTCTTTGAAGTACAAAAAGTTGTTTTTACGAATTGAAATTTTAATAGATTTTTTTTTTTTATTCCAAAGAGATACAAAATGCTAAAGTTCTGGAAAATGTAAGTAAATTTCTTATATACGATATTTTGTTACTAATAGAGGTTGATTAATTTTTAATTGCAGCTTATTAGTCACATATAGATAATAATGAAATAAAAAGTTGAATGCATAGTTAAAATAAAGAGTTGCCAAACTACAATAATAATATCAGAGAATTTACTTTAATTGTGCCTGAGTCCTTTAAATATAAAGTAGGTTAACAAAAAAAGTTTAAATAATAAATTTTCATAATTTAAAATTAAAACACGAGAGTTTTAAATTAAATTAATTGAACTTTACATTTTTTTAGCTATCTTCTCGATATTGATTATTGAAAGTGAAAGCACGTCTCGGTGGCCATATCGCTACCGCTTACTTAGCTCCCCAGGAAACATTCCCTAACATTCCCTGAGCTATTGCTATTAATTACTGTTAAATCGCGAGTAAAACTTAAAAACTTTAGATTTCGGCTACCAAGTCAAGCTTTATTTTATTTTTCTCTGACAAAGATATGACTGCTTTAAAATTAAAGTTATGTCTTAGTTTTCTTGTATGGTTTTAGTGGAAAATACCCGCTTTACATTACTCTTTATTAACTTTTTTTAATAAGTTTGTCGTTCATTTAGTAGCAGGGAAATATCATATTATTTTCCATGACTTGTTAAAATAATAAATTTAATTTTTAATTTTTTAAAAAACTAAACTTTTTTGAACTTAAAATATACAATATTTGGTACAGTAGCCATGCGACTTAAATTTGACTTAGTATTGCCAATGGCAGTGTGCTATTAAAATATATTTATACATCTAAAGGAAAACATACCAAACCACAAACACAATTCGAATTCGTTCATCACCAAAATCAAGATATTCCCTTCATCTCCATGTAATTCATCTTCCGAGGTGTCCCAGTAAACTTTTTTTTTTAAATTAACTATCCAAGGCATCTATGTCCCATACCTTATTTCCAAAGGTTTAGAAATAAATCGTCATCTTAATATCATTTCATAACTTCTTCTCGGTTTTAATAATCTCATAAAATACTTTATCTAGGCATTTCACTTTGTGTTCTTAAGCTTTTCATATAAAAATTACAGATTATGCCTGCTCTCTCTTTCTCTACACATTCCTTAAAAGACAAAGCCGGTCTCGGTTTTTTGAGAAATAGCAATTTATTATACTGTAGGGAAGGTAAATGGATGTATTTTCCTCACAGTAAACAGTTTTATAATTTGTTTTCTAATGATTGATACGCTGTAAAAGTATCACAAAAGGAATCAGAGACGATAAACGTAACGTAACATACATTATTAAATTAAGTACCCTTCATAGAACATAAATATTTTAAATAAATAGGGACAAGATTTACTAAATATTTGTTGGCGAAATTCACAGCTTTTCAATTAAAAGATATAAAAAAAAAATCATATTTCCTAGTTTTTATTCTACGGAGTTTTATTCAGATGTCTAAGTAAGTTTTAATCAAATTCTACGATAATTATACAAACACATGTCTTGCATCTAAATAGGAAACTTGTTATTCTAATAAATACAATGAAATGAATATTTTCAAAACCTTTCAAATTCATTATTTTGTGACATGTGTTAAGGTCACGATACCATCAGTGATAATATATTCGTGCATAAACCATACTAAAAGTGCTGATAGTTAGAAAGCAAAGTGGATTATTGAACCTGTAATAAAAAGCAAATATCTGAAAACATCAACCAACCCCACAAACAACCAAAACTAGTCAGATTTATAAAAGAAATTCACATAAACAAATGCACTTTCCGCAGAAAATCCAAAAAAAAAAAAAATAAATAAATAAAAATAAACCGATAACAACACTAAAACATGACAAATGCACAAAATATTACGCGTTAAATTCAATTTTTTTTTACAAAAAGAGATTAAATTAATACCAAGCGTCTGAGTTTGAAAAGTCTAAAGGAAATTTCTTTGAAACAACACCCCCGTTTTAATAAAAGTTGAGAGTGACTTAATAACAGCAAATAGAAAAAGGAACAACATGAGCCTTATTAGTTGATTACAGGGCACATTATCATGATTATCAAAAAGTAAAATACATTAAAAAATAACACACACAAAATTACATGTACCGTAACAAGGAGGATGATGAATCCGAAAAATGTTTTTGTACATTAAACAAAACAGAGGGTTTATAGCACAGCAAAACATTTGGAGAATCAATAAATGAATCCTGTACACATTAGAATTAAGAACAGAAGTACATTTTTAAACGCATTGGGTATTTTACGCCTCGGAACTCATAAATACCATCAGCCTCATCACCAACGATATGAAATTTAACGAACTTTACTGTGGTATTTATTTGCAAGTACCTTAAGATTTTATGCTGGGGATTGTACAGATGCAATCAAAAAAATAGCAATGATGTATTAATCGATAGACGTGTATTATTAAAACATAGTCCAAACACACCTTAAAGCGAAGAACACTTTCATAATGTGGAAATAAAATTTAATCACCTGTTAAACACTCACCACTAATACCTTTATAATTCCTTTCGATGTGAATATCGTAGGCTAAACAACACCTCAACACGATAAAACACCATATGCCAAGGCTCAATAGCCAGGAGGTATGTTGGCCTTTAGTATACGAATTCTGATAACGTATCGACCTCCAGCATAAATAGACTTGCCCAAGAATACTACCTTTATGATCGCTTATGGCCTTTAGGTTAGTTTACGAGGGCAAACAAAGGGAGACACCAACGATACCTGGCAAGAGGTGGATCTCCAACGTCGCACCGGGCATGAATTATGTTAGTGGAATAGAGTGTCTTGGATATTTCGGTTGGAATTGTGTTTTCTGTCAATGATCAATGATGGGATAATTCTGTTTTTGTTAATTACATTCTAATGGTAAAATTTAAGATCCCAACACTTTTGTTGATTTATTTCTGATTTTTAAGCTAAAACACTATTGAACGTATTAAACATAAACGCCTCCGACCAGAGAAAACTGAAAGAATACTTCGACCAGAACAAGATACTTCCAACTAAAGATCACTTATATTTAAAAGTGCTAGTATTTTTAACTTAACTGTATGTTGGTATACGAGTCGTGCTAAATGTTTCATGTCTATAAGGGCCGTAAAATTCAATAAATATAAAAATTACAACAACAGAAACAGTAACAGTAATAATAATAATAACCCCTCTTTAGCAAGTCCCTTGCAAAATGAAATAAAAAAGTAAAAAAATTTAAATGCAGTCTACTAGAGACACAGCAAGCAAGCAAGCAAGCAAAAGTGGTACGCAAAAAGGGGGAGTGTCATGACTGTGCTGACAAATATAAATTGTAAGAAAAAACAAAAAAAAAAAAAAAAACACGAAGAAAAAGAGAACACTGAACACTAATAGTTTGATTAATGGCTTATGTTTCAATGTTGCTCGCCCCATATTTAGAGATTCTGTTGTTATTGTTGGTGTCGTCCTGTTGCTATGAAATGAGCAGTAAGTATTTGCACACTAGTGACAGTTGTATTATTAATGTTTGTATATGTGAAAGTGCGTGCCTGTATGTGTTTATTTTAAGCATTAAGAGCTTTAAGAGATCTCATTCATTGTTTGTGATTGAATTAAAGTCATAATTCGCCACACGGGATAAAAACCTAAAATCATTGATTGTGATGTGATTTTTTGTACAATTTTTAAACATGTTATTCTTTTGTAGAAATGCTTTATTGCAACAGTTTGCATCGTATATGCGAGGGGTGTTAAAAACGGTAGTTGTCGCGTTCTATTATTTTAATTGTTACATCATGCCGTGGTCTACATTTGAGGCACTAGAATATTCCTACCGTTAGACGCGAGTTTAACACATGACTATTTTGCCCCATTATTTTTCAAACAAGTTAAAATTATTCTGGTAAATTTTATTGATTTAATGTTGTTATGTTTTCCGGGTTCTTTAAAATGCAAATACAAGTTCTGAATCCGTTTGAATATTTTTCACACAAGATTTTGTTTACAAAACATTTGCCTCATGTAAAGGAACAATTCGGCTGTAAGAATTGTATTAAAATATGTACATTTAATACCACACATGCTCCTTGACTAAAAAAGTCGCCGAGAATCAAGCTCAAAACTTCTTCTTGCGTACTATAATGGAGGTACCTCCTATTTTTTTAATTAGTTAGTTAGTTAGATTCGTACTTACGAACTTTTGCTACTTACTATACAAGCATGTTAACAATCCTAGTCACTGCAGCCTATCAACAATTGTCATCTTTGTTATCAAATATGAAAAGCTTAAGAAACAACTCTTCATAC
Source organism: Cistogaster globosa (assembly GCA_937654795.1). Classification (NCBI taxonomy): domain Eukaryota; kingdom Metazoa; phylum Arthropoda; class Insecta; order Diptera; family Tachinidae; genus Cistogaster; species Cistogaster globosa. The sequence goes on along the minus strand of OW569404.1, from coordinate 83,422,161 downwards.
AAGATTTCAAATTGGGCTGTAAAGATTTTCTTTGTCCATAAGAAAACATGAATTGTTAAAGTTCTTGAAAAAATACAACAGCAAACAAAAAAACAACCCATTGTAAATTGTATGTTATATCAAATACAAAAGAAGTTGCTAGTTTCTATTGTTAAATTATCAAAAAGTTTGCGCAACTCTTGTGGACTCCTAAATCACCGGATTCCAAACATACAGCAGATTGTGAATTGAACAATTATTTAAGCTTTTTTTTTTAAATGCTCCTCGTAAGAGCATTTTTTCACTAAATAACCAGGGCGTTGTGTATGTATTTATCTCGCTGACCTCCTCTACTTAGACAGTTGTTTATTTGGCATTAAACAAACATAGAAAATACATATGAAATTTTTTTATGGCTTCCGGAATAGTTTGTAACTGCCCGTCTGGTCAACCGATGATGTTGCATTTATGATCATAATGATTATTTATTGCTCTTACCACAACTCACACTATTATGATTTTCTTCTCCCCATAGTTATCCTTCAGTCCTTGTTATTCGAAAAACAAAAACAAACACTAACTCATCTCAATGGTAACACATTCACATGGATATTTTTTGGCAGAAGGATGTATGTGTGTGTGTTGCAAATGATGCTGTTAATTGATGATTATTATTTTCTATTTTATAAAATTGGTGTTTCAACACAATCGCAACATATTGGACATTAGATTGAGTAAATAGATTATGAATAAATCTCTTACAACAAAATATGTCCAGATTAAACAAAAAACATGCATTTATATATTTAAACATTTAAGACCATGTTAAAAATATTGATGGATTAGGCTTCTGAAGCTTGAAAATCATAAAATAAAAATGGTTTTAAAAATTTTACACAAATTATGTTTTAAATGTTTAACATATGCAGAGGAAAAAACGTTGTTGCGATATGATTATAACAACTATAATATTATATCTTTTCTGCTACTAAATTATAGATGTTTAAATAGTTTATTGCTTTACGATATCAAGATTTTTCCGATATTGATAAACAGTTGGAGCAAAAGAAATATTTTTTTCGGTTTACGGCATTTTAAATTGTTGCTTGCAAAAGAATTTCCTGCAAATTGGCGATTATTTCTTTAACATTATTTTTTAAGAGTTACAAGGTTTGAAATTTGTTTATTAATGTTTTTAATTTGAGAATATGCACAATGCTTATTTTGAAAATGACTTACATATACTGTTGATCTATAGAGCTTCCTTTCGTTTAGAGGTTTCTTTTGTGAATTGACTGGGTCGCAGTTTCTAGATTTTATCCGTAAATTCTCTTAAAAGTCACACTATCGAAAATCTTCTAACAGTCGATAACCACTCTAATTGAACACGATGTTGTCGACATCTGATATCTACGTCCAATTTTTAAAAATTTGTTAGAATTCGTTAATTTTTTTATTCAAGCTCTGAGCATTAACATAACAGACTTTAAGACCACTTACATTTTTAGAAATTATTCTGACCATATGATGATCAGAATGAGAGGCAGATCTTATCAATGATCTCTCGAGGCAGATCTTATCAATGCAAATAATGGATATCAGTTAAGGAATTGCAAAACATTTTTTTTTAAATATATGATACAAAGAAACTGAAAATAATTTTATGTGATACAAAGTTTAGCGTTTTGTTAGGTATGCCGTGCATAGCTGTGTGGTCAAAAAGCTGGTTGAAGTTATTTATTTCATCAACACGTGCTGGTTCAGCAATATCAAAAGTTTTTAGATAAACGGTTTTTTGGAAAGTAAACGCCGCTAATAACGCCTTGTCCTTTTTCATTCGATGCGCGCGGATGAATATTTTGTAATTATCAGGCGCGAGCTTTCAAACCAAGTAGGTGAAGACGGAGGAGATATTTTTTAACTCTAATATGTTTTTTTAGATTTAAGTAGAAAGTTTCTGTCATACGGGCACGAAAATTTAACAATAATTTCTGCATCCACCAGTTTGTTAATATCTCGCCATTTGTTAACATAATTATTGTTGTATTGTTGTCATACCTTTCGGTCAAGAAAGTCTTCACTGGCTGATTATTTGGTTCGTTTGGCGAGCACTTTCGATGTGAGAACATCATTGTTTTTATTTATTCTAGCACGGAAAGCTTCTTTAATTTTTGGAAAATTAGTTTGAATTAAGTCACATATTTGTTTTTTCTTTTTTAGTTTATCAGTTTCATTTGTCAGTGCTATTATTTTGTGCGACTCTGTATTGTTTACTTTTTTAATACTACATTCAGCAGAGTCATTTATCAATCTCATTTGAGAGACAATCTTCGCACTAAAGAAACATTGTTAGCAGTGTTGCTAGTTTTTTTTTTGAGCTATCTCGCCAAGTGGCTTGTCAGATATCGCCAAAAATATATAAAAATATTTAATATGAGTTTTAACAAGATACAGTACTATATTCGGCTATGCCGAAGTAAAAAAATTATATATAATTTTACATAAAAAATTCACCGACTCTTAATGGATTAAGCATTTTTTTAAAAATTAAGCATTTCCTGAAAGATCTATTTAAATGATACCTATACTGATATGAAAGTTCAGAAGCCCATAACTCGGCAAATATGGGCGAGCGCAAATTTTTTCACTGCATGTTTTTATTTGTTTTTTTGATTAGAATTACCTACTTTACTAGATTTGATCCAAATAATATGGAAAAATTAGAGACAGAAGTGATGTTTTGCCCGCTGCCTCAAAACACATTGAAAAATCTTGCTGGATTTCAATAGCAAAATTTTGGAAAATATGTCTAATCGATTGGCGTATTTATATTTTCTCTAGCTCATCTAGTGCCTTGGTAAAATTAATTTTTATCATTCAGACATATATATTAATATTCATAAATGATATTATCAAGCACTATTTTTTTTAGCAAATTTATATAAATAGAAAAAAAAAAACTTTCTTGTAAAATCAACGTATTACTTACACTTAAAGCAGTTTTGTTTAATTCAGTTTGAAATTGTGCGCCAAAACAAATGTTATCAATATTTAAAAATGAATTTGTAAATGTATTTCCTCTATTAAAATTTTGTATTAATTTATCGCTGTTTTCTGTTATCGCTAAAATATTAGACTTGAAAAATTTTCGTGCAAATATAAAAAGTGTGAAAACGTTTTTTGATGAATAATTCCTGCATTCTATAGTCAGATTGTCAATCTATATTTAAACTGTTTATTTTTATTTTTGAAATCTATATTTTTAATCACACAATTCATTGTAAATATTTTTAGCTGGTTTATTATTTTCAGCCGTTGAAAAAAGGGTACTTTAACTCCATCCGCTGTATCACTGTAATTGTTCAGTTAACTTTTAAAATCTTTTTTTCATCTCTTTTACAAACTTAAGCGGAGAGTTGCTGTTTACTAGATAAAGAGACTCAACATCTATACATCGAGTTGTTGTTGGTGTAATTTCATTTAACCCTTTCATGCCCATTGTTGCCTATAGGCAACATTCCGTAGGTATCGAACCATTATACCTAGGACTCGGAAATTCTTATCAACGCATTGTTGAGTCATACTTAACACAAATACACCCTAAAAAATTTTTTTGCTCCGTCCATTTTAATTCGAGCATGAGAGTGTTAAGAAGTCTGAATAACTTCTCTTAATCGTTTTGGCGCAGGAGTATTATTTAACTTATTTTCCGTAGTTACTTGTTGTTGGTTGGTTTTGAATCTAATATCTGTTATAATTGGTACACTTCAGTCCATTATAAAAAATTTTTTATTTAAACTGGACATTGTTTGACCTCCAAAGTCCGCCCAACTTTTTCACGCAACGCTATTAGCAGAGAAAATCAGACGTGCATACTGCCAGTCCTTTTAAACGTACAAAGTGAGAATTTGTTTAAAATTCAACAATTTATGATCTTCTCTATAAAAATTAAAAATTTATAGATTCTTAAATAATAAAAAATACTTTTAAAACCATCATTTAAGCCACATAAAAAAATCCTCAATGCATATATACAAACACATACACAAAGCATTTGCATAAAACGTACGTGTGAATAACATTAGGAACAAATTTCGGTTCTACTTTCGCACACACACACACATTTCTATATCTATGAACATTTCGAACGAAACCCTCCCGAAGTTCCAAAATGAATATTTATTCTTTTTATTTCTTCGAGATTTCGAATTCACTTGAGCATAATTTTTGCGGTCCCTTTTTAAATTTGCATATTAATTGAAAACTTATGTGTGGAAGCCACACAATGCAGAAGAAGAAAAAAAGTGTAAGATACCATCCCACTCTTCGATATACACTTACTGCGAATATATTTCAAGTTAATAGATGTATGTATGTATGTGTACATGGAATAGAAAATGGACAACACAATTTGTACGCTTTAAATATCCTTAAGCAAAACAAAACAACAAAAAATACAATTAATTGTAGCGCATGCTTTATAATTAGTTTATATTAGTATCATGTGTTTGATTTTCATTCCCGTAAGTCTTTTCGCCCAAGAAGTAGCATTGGCCTTTTGATCCGATTCAAACAAATGTTTAAAAAAATTTATTTTTAAAATATCCTTTGCAAACATGCATTATTAGAGATAGAACAGCTTTTTATCGGAGTCCATCAAACTAAAGTACTAAAATCACTAAAATTGGTTTTTACCTGAGTAACTGCTTTCTGAACAATCGTTTTTAATTCAGGGATTCATTGTTCGAACGAAATAACTGTTTATTTTGTCTCTGTTCAATTAATTTATTTTGTTGTCAAAAGAGGCAACATACAATTTGCTATTGAAAATTAGCAAGATCGGTCCATGTTCTTCAAAGCAGCGGGCAAAACAACACGTCTTCCTCTAATTTTTCAATATTATTTGGAACAAATCTAGTTTAATAAAGTAAATCCAATAAAAAAAAAACAAATGTATTTGGTAACAAAAATTAAAAAAATAATAAAAAAAAACATCAAGTAAAGAAATTGGTGCTCGCCTATATTTTCCGAGTTATAGGCCTCTGAAATTTTCATAGAAAACTACGATTGTGCACATTTTTTAAGATATCAATATGGGTATCATTTAAAAGCTTTTGAAGAGATCTTTCAAGAAATATTAAATTTAATTTTGTTCTTCTTATTTCTTAATTCTCTGTCACTCGAATACTTGTTTTTCTGACTGAAGTTACTTCACTAAACTAAATTTACACATACGAGTATGGTGAAGTGTCAGTAATATTATGTGCGCTATAGCAACAAGTAGAAAATATAAAACTTCAAAAGGCGTCCCAATATTGATGTGATTTTAATTTGTATGGCTTTAGTTTTTTAACCGTTGTAGACGTAATGGCCGCTGCAAAAATTAATTAAACTCAAAAAATTTAGAAACTAAAGAGTGTTTCCAAAAGGCCATGAATTTGACGAATGTGGACTTATATTTAAAACCGTTATATGCAGACACTTGAAATTTGTACAGTGGATGTACTGCTATGACTGCTATAAGACTAGGACATAAAATCTAAATGAAAAAAAGGGTAGTATCCCGATAGTAAAGTTATTTTCACATGCTTGGCCTTATTTGGAACCGTAATTGGCTATAAAAGCAAGTAACGTCAGTTTTGTGAGGCCTTATATGAAATTTATTCAAAGTATTTTTTTATTTGCTGCTATTATATCCGCTGTAACAACTATTAAAAATAAAAAATTAAATTTTTTAATTTAATTCATTTAATTTAATTTAATTAATTTAATTTTAATTTAACAATCCTTTAGCCGAATTTAAGCAAATTTTGCTCCAAAAAAATCTTGCAAATCCTTTAAGTTTTTTTGCGTTCGTTAAAAAAATTCTTTGTAAAATGTCTGGCACAAGTTTTACTTTCTTGAACTTACTCGGCGACCAGCTTTGAAGTCTTCATTATTATGTTCAGATAGGAAACTTATACCCCACTACATCTCTTCTTTAGTTAAATTTTATTTAAATCGGTTAGAATGGCTAGATTTCCGTGGTTACAATTTAAATCTTTCATAAAAGATATTGTTAAGTCACATCTTCTCACCAGTCATTTGCCTTTGACTTTAAAAGTGTTACAGTACTTAAAAATAATTCTAAATTCACTCAGGTCCATATTTCTTTTGCTACACGTTGTTATCATATACACTTTGTATGTATGTGTATGCATATGCAAAAAACAACACATTTTTGTGCGAATGTGTGTTAGTTAGTTGGTTGGTTGGGTTACGTGCGATTTTATAAAACACCAACAGAATGTTTTCAACGCTAAAGATGTTGTTTGCGCAAAGGCAAAGCCATTTGTCAGCGGTGAGTTGGTTTTTATAAGAGAAAAATGTAAATGCAAATGTACGTATGTATGTGAACGCAAATGTGATTGTAAGTTATTACATACAAGCGAAACCGAAACCATACTAAAATGTCCTTTAAAGTAAAACAAATTTATTAAAAAAATATATAAGAAAACTAAAAAGAATAAAAGACCGAATGAAAGGAATAAAAATAATAATAACTGTTCAAATATACGACTGCAATTAAATGCTTATTGTATTTGAGGTGACAAACCTATTGTTTGTGTTGCACCGTATTAAGCTTAGCGATGCTACTTCATACCAAGGCAACTTATACAATAAGACGTTTAATTGCAACTAACTGAACATAATGAAATATAATTTAAGATCATTTTTCAATTTGTGAATTTTAGGTTTTCACCTGCTATGAAATTTGAACAAAAGAAATCCACTGATCTGATGCAGCCCACACATAATATCTGCAAATCAAAGAATATCATACCATTTATAGATATTTTCACAATCAATAAGGAATTGAAAAGTCTTAAATTTTCATGCAACTTCCCCTGACAGTATTCTTACCAATGTTGAAACATTTCTGCTTATGCTGTTACCATTTCTTTAGCACTTTAATTTATTGAATCAACAAAATCTATTTGAAAAAATCGTCATCAAGAATCAAACCTGATACCCTCTTATCAGCATAAGTTTCAAAACAGGTGTTCTACTACGACTTATCTTTTACAACTTACAACTATTATCAGCACAAATAAAATCCTCCAATTATGAACTGAGTGGGAACAAAATAAGAAAGAAGTGGCATGACCGTAATTTGAAGGGGGCTATATTTTATTTACCTTTAATTTTTTTTTTATAATTCATAATGCATACTTTTTCCCTCAAAGTTTTTTCACTTTCCGCACTTAATAAAACAGGAAACAAATTTGTAATAGGAGAAAAGGAAGAAATGAAAAAAATTCGCACGGAATTTTTGTTTCTGAATGGGCTCTATATCACGTTAATTTCAGTAAAAAAATCAAACGGATGTTATCTGCACTAACTTCAGTAAAGCTTTCAATAAACTCAATCACTTGCTTTTAAAATACAGCATTAAATTGATATACTCATATCTTACTAACAGAAAACAATCTGTTCTAAAAAAAAAAACTGCAGACGGATTAAAATTACCTCTAGCCTGCTGCAGGAACGCTACTTTGAACCGCTTCTTTTTTCATCCTTCATTAATTACTTATCTCATTTGATTAGTTCGTTCAATGTTTAGGTTTAAAAAATTTCGCTTTACACTTAGTGCAAAATGAATCTAATGGAATGCAAGTTTTTGCGATTTGTCAGAAAAAAATCAATATCAGCCTGTTACGTTCTTAAGAATCATCGTTTTGTTTGATCATAAACTTAATTTTTTTAGAGTACAGTTATTCATATGATACGAAAGGTTTATACACATCTCTTATATGCCTTAACGAGAGAGTAAGGTTCCGTTATATGCCGATGTCATTTAAGTTACCGTCATATTTTGCTAGACTTTCTCTTATCATTTCTCTTCTTTTTAACATAATCACTCTAGTTTTTTTTTCGTCAACAACAAAACTAAGTTTCAATGTTCCATCTGTAATGACTTTATTTTAAAAGGTTTTCGATTCTTGCAACTTAATTATTTTAAAGGACTTTTTGGTCTGCTCTCTTATATAAATATGTTTGAAATTGTATCAGACATGTTGACAGGCGCACATCCATATGTACCTGTTTGCTACTAAATGTGTATGTGCTTTTGTTGGTTGATGTATTTTGAAATTATACGTAGTAAACGCGCATACAAGTGCACGAGGGAAAAGTAAAAACACTCCAGCAACAGAAACAACAAAAGTTGGGTTGGTTGGTTACATATGTATAAAAACACAAAAGGAAATTACATCCAATAACAACTACAAATAAATAACATTGTACCAGCAATAATAGCAACGGCTTTTACAAATATGGTTAAAAAGCAAAATAAAGAAAGGAGACCAGCAACGATTTTTTCCCTATTCTGCATTTTATGCCTTTATTAATGCCTTATTCAAACATACATAGAATAAATGAAAAATTTACATAATTTCACACATACATACACATTCATAAAAACGAAAAATTATTTGTATTTTTTGTAGTATGTACAACAATTTTATGACAACAACATAAAGGGTGGCGGAAAAAAAGGATTGAATAAAAAAAAAATACTCATGGCATGTTGTTGGTTTTGGTGCCAATCTACAAAAACAAATAATAATAGTAACTTTGTCTGTTTATTCGTCTGTCTGCTAGTTTGTTACTCTGTCCATATCTACACATTGTCTTCCTTTCCTCTTGTTATTTTGCGTGCTCAGCACCCATACAAATACCAAAATATGTCCGCAAGGTAAAATTTATAAACTTTTCTTCATTTTTCGCTTTGTTGTTTTTAATCCATATTTTTTTTTTTCTTACTCTGCTCCCTGTCTTGCAAACGTTGTCTTGCAACTCCCTTTCCTTGCTTTATCTTCTTATGCTTCAGTTTAATATAAAAAAAATAAATAAACTTTTAGGGAAAAATGTAAATCTTTCTGCGACCACAAGTACAAAAATGTTAATAAAAATTCATTTTTTATTAAAGTAAATTGTTGGTAAAAGTGTTAAATTTTTAATAAAAAAAGTAGTAAATTTAAGAAATTATTTAAAAAAAACTTGTATGAATAAACTCTAATTACTACAAACATTTCAATAACAAAATCTACAAAAAGTGACAAATAAATAAAATTTGTTCTCAAGTAAATCAACCAACAAGATAAATTGTGTTGTTTTAGCATTTCACACTGACGGTTTTGGCTTAAAAGTAAAAAATAAGCGGTTAGTGTGAATTTAATAAAACTGGTTGGTATTAAGCTTAAATTTAAATATCCGGTTTTTAAACCGATCTCTAGAATTATTGCTACTTCTGTTCATTTTCCTTATTGAGTACTAATTAAGCACGCGTAGAAAAAAGCATCTAAGACTTGTTAGCATTTTCTAAAAAAAACAAATAAATTTTAATGTGTTTTATTTTTAAATTCTTTGTATTCTTAGGGCCAGTTGTTGACTTCATATTAAAATACGCATTTAGTTAATTGGCATTTAAATATAAGTTGTATTTAAATGCAGTTTCAGTTTTTCAGTCATTTATGATCGTTCTTATGTAACTATAGTAAAAATATGGCAGCATTACGAAATATCAAAATAGTTTATGAAAAACAGCTGCTAACAAACACAATGAAATGCAAATCTTGTTAAAAATACTTAAAATTTATAAAAAAAAAATACTTATTTTATTTATTTGTTTAACTTTTTAACAACCAAAAACTCTTTTAATTAACGAATGAATGCAAAACATAAAGTTTTGTTCTATCAAAAGCTAAAATGATTGTTTACTTTTGTTTTGCTTTGCGCAACGACAAAAAAATCCCATAATCATATGGTAAAACCGTATTAAATAGACTTTTAATGAGCATGATTGGTCATTTAAATTTCATTTAAGTGTGTACTGAACAACTGAATTTCGTATTTAAATAGAACTTTAAGATAAATTACATTTAAATATGAAGTCGAAAACTGGTCCTAAGTCTAAGATTAGTTGATTAAATAGATGATGCTGGTAAATGTGAAGAGTTTTGACGGTTTTTCTGATTTTTCCGCAATTATTTGTAAACAATTTTTCTTTATTACTTATTTTTATAATTATTATTATTAAAGAGACAGCATGGTTCTGGCGTAGAAAATCTACTATAGGACCTCTACAGGATGGAGTAGAGGTTGAGATGTTGAGATGTTGGTACCTACCAGCTGCTTAGCAAACGAACCATTAAAGCTATTCTAAATGTCCTTGCGAAAAATTTTAGAATAATACCTCAGAAGAAGGAGGTTTGCTAGAAATATGGACAAAACCTCGGTGGCAACACAGAACTCCTTGCCTGTACGTTATTAACTACATCTTAAAATTAAAAATACTCGGTGAGAACACATCTTTAGTTGTATATGTGGACGAAACCACAATTGTCATTAAAGCAAAAGACACAGCGGGCGCACAACGATAACTGCGACAATTGGAACAACCAAAGGTCCTCCTGCGCATTAGGCGACGATTTTCTATAAAGGTGACCAGGTCTACCATGCGACAACAAATGCAGCAATTGTTAAAGCACAACTTGAGGCTATTAATAACATCCTTTGAAACTAAAGTAATTTACGGGATCAATCAATTGTCAATGCAGCATAATGCATTTTTGAAAACAGCTTCCAGCGATGTTTTGCATACGTATTTTGCATAAATCCCCTCTACACGAATAATTTATAATAAAACTCAAGCTCACACCTTTTGAACCTTCACATTTTCCAATATATTTTAAAAACAATCTTACATTTTTCTAATTTGAAACGAAATTATATTTTACTTATACGGAAGACCATAATTTTATTATTGTTTAAACTGAATTAAAAGGTGGAGATTAATTTGGATGACTTGAGTTATACTGTAATACAACATGCTGTGCGCTCCGTTCAAGAGTATAAAATTTGGAAATAGATATTAATCTATAGGAACTCTGCATGCCTTTACTGCTTAATTCGTTTTATTTGGGTACTTGGATCTACCCGATATTTCCAACGGGTTTTAAAAGCTTAGAACAGACAAACATTTGCATACAAATGTGCGTGAAGTCTTCTTTAAAAATTAAAATATATAAATTTACTATTTGCAAAGAAGCTGAGATTTGAAAGCATATTTACATGCGTTTTTAACAGAACTTATTTAACAAGTAAACTTACGATCAAAAGATAAAATATTGAGTGAGGACTTTTGAGTAATTAGCATCTAGAAAAAGTGCAAATACTCATTACTCGTCACCCACTACTTAATGCTTTGCCAGCATTCCACTGCAAACCTTATTCTGTATGTATGGCTTGTACCTTTTACTTGCTACCATTCCTCTTGCCCAACATTAGGACTTTAGTTTTCACCCATTGACTATGTTCACATTTTGCAGTTGGATTTTTTGTTTTTTCGTTCTTAAGTACCTCCAAGTATTGAGAAGGTATAACATGATTTCTTTAGTATGTTAATTTCAGATTTCATTATTCCTAACACAGAGCATGTCCTGGGAAAATAATGATTTATTTTAATTTGTTTGGCCAGCGAATTATTAAATTCATTATTACAAATGCATTACGTTATTTATGTATTTAAAATAAGTTTGATTATTATTTCCCCAATATAAATTAAACAATGCACACTTTTATTTTTATTATTTATTTTTTATGTTATTCACATGCATACATAAATGTATGTATGTACATTATTTTACTTATTATTGAATTTGTTAAAAAAGAAAAAAACGATTCGATATAAAAAATAATATAAAATAATAAATTATAAAATTTAATCATTTTATTTTTAATGCATTTTTTTACTGTCACACATTCATATATTAAAATACCTTTTTGATACTTGCAGTTTAGTACAATGAAAAAGTACTTTAGACTTTTGAAGCAAAATTAATATATACATAGCGAAAATCATACAATGCATTTTCTAAGTTTTTTATGTCTTAATGTCCACCGAAATATTTTTGGATTATTCTTGTTCAGCCCCTAGGACGTCAGTTTTATTTATTAATTGGCCACTGTAAAGATTAAAGTTACTATTTATCGATAAAATATTGGAATTAAATTTTAATTCGTAACTAACAAATGAATCAAGGGTTTTTTCATGCCTTTATAAGTGGGGACATATTAAACTTGTCACTGAATTTATACAAAAATTTTGCAACAAAAAAATTGTATTTCAAAATGTTTTTTGATTAATCTTTTTCTTCAAAGTTACAGATTTCGAGGTTTGTCCGCGAAATGAAGGCAGATCGAAATAACGACTTTTTTTATCAACATATTATAAAAAAAAACACGAACAATTGTCACAATCAGAAACAAAACAGTCCGTTTTCCATAAATTTTAAAATACACGCGGTACTTAATATGTAATTGTTGTGTGAGATGAAACTAACTCGTTGATTTAAATAAAATTAATTATTGTGTAGCTAATGACAACCGACTTAATTTCTGTCTGCCCTGTCATCTGACCGTGTGTAACAAGCACAAACTATCGCTTAAAAAATTCTAGAAGAAGAAGTCGTTCTACCAAAAAGTGATTATAGATGGTGAAAACAAATCAAAGCTTTGAAAACAAATTTAAATTTTAAAATTAATAAAAGAGGTAAAATATAGAATTTCAAAGTTATTTCCAACTTGAAGTGCTGCATTCAAATAAGCGAACACTCTTTCTATTTTAGCTCTTTAATAAATCTATTAACTTATTTAGTTCTGATCTGTTTCAGTAGCAAAATTTCATTCCTTCTTTATGTAAATTATATTTGGATCCAAGCAAACAGACAAGAAACGCAACACTTGCTTGTAAAGTTAGCATGCAGTCAATAAAACAACACTTTGCATCGTACCACACAATAAAGTGTCGCCTTTAGTTTTCTTTTAATACACAGGGTAAATCAAATGCACAGACAAATAATTTAAAATAGATCAAATTTGACGACAATACAAGCAAAATTCATATTTTTTACATTTACATTAAAACAGTTGTTGCTTTTTTTCTTCGTAAAGGTTACTAAAGGTGCGGTCAGCTTATTCAAATATTTGGCCGAAAAAGCGTAACTGCTATTTTTACGAATGTTTATTCAGTCTTTCCTAACACGTATCATTACCTATGGCGATGTATATTAAGTAGGATCTTATATTTCCTATTAAATATTTGAAAAGGAGAGAAATTTTTTCCATTATTTAGTGGTTACGTCTTTTTGGTAAAATATTTACCTAATCTGACCGTATCTTAAGGCACTGAAAAAGCAAATGATTTATAAAACAAAAATGAATCCAGTGTTGTCAAATTACCTGCTGCCGTGATACAGTAGCAAAATTAACACATTTTTTAAAGATTTCTGTCTTTAGTGACGCATTAATGTAGTGACGCATTAATGTAGCTGATACTTGGCAATGTAGTTTTAAATATTTTCAACGATGGTTTATATTTGTTGACTAAACGCAACAATCTTACTTCTTGTGGCTTATTCGGAATCCGAAAATAGGAGAAATATAAATATCTCAGTATTTTTTTTCTTATTATTTTTGTTGTTGTAGAGTCCAATTATCCCTTTAGCTCTAAGTTCCCGCCAGGCAATAAAACGTTATATTTCGAAAATCAACTATAGGTTTTTGACATACATTTTGTCAGCATGAAAATGTTCTTTTTCTTCCTTAGGTATTTAAAAAACCGATAGGTTTAAACACCTAATAAACATCGCGTTATTTCAAACCTGAAGTTCTTAAAACTTTAAAGTTCTGGCTCAATGAATTTAACTGGAACATTTGGGGTGTGTAACTTTAATTATTTAATAAGAATTAAGCTCTTGGATATTAGAGAATTGACAAATCCAGTTGTCAGTTGCATTTGCTATTTCACCTGTAACCAAAGATGTTTTTGTATATGAAATAGAATTTAAACACAATGACAAATAATAGAATTTCGTCTACAAAATTTAGAAGGATATTCACCTAAATGAATAAAAAAAATTTCCTAAGCACCTTTTGAAGTTTGTGCACTGTTTTGACGTAATATATTATGTATCGACGCTACTATCTACACCATTTATACGAATCACGAGAGTGTCTGAAATTGTGCAATATGACGTGAATTGTTCGTGAGTTCGTGTACTTTAGAACCAGAGAACGAATTTGTATGTCAGTCGTACACAATACTATCAGCAATAGCAACAAAATAAAAAATGACGGCAACAAATATTTATAGTCCAAATATACTTTCACACACACGCACACACAAACAGACATGCATGCATTTACTTTGCTTGGTATACAAGTTGACTTTTCTATAGTCGCAATCACTATAAAAGAGTCTATTATCCTTTTGCATTTTATTTTTTCTCATTGTTTGCTTTGTTATTTTCGTTTTTGTTTTCATTTCTTTATTACTTTTTTCGGAAGGATCGATATCCATTAGGAAAATTAAAATTGTGGCAGAGGCAATGAACGTAAAACGGAAACGACCGCCATTGTATCGGCGCAGTCACATGCAAACAGACTTTTACAAACAAACAGAATAATATTAAATTAAATACATCAAACAACAGAAGCAGACGACGACTCGTCAATAAACGAAAGAATAGCAAGTGGCAACAAAACAATTTATAACAACAACAACAATAATAATAATAATGTAGACGCAACATTAAATGACACACTTGCATGAAACCATTTACCTTTAGTTAAATTTAAACAAGTGTGTTTTTTATAAATTAGTATTGTGTGTGTGTATCTCTGTGCACGCAACTTACAATCAGTCAGTAAACAAAACTTCGATATACGAGGATAATGTACAAAGGTCCTGAGTTTCATATATATAACTTTGTACTTTTTTGATAAGAGAGACAGACGTTTTCGTCCTTCTATCTGGATATATTCAACGTGTAATTAACTGCCCAGACTTTAACGAATGTGTTTATGTTAAATATGAGATTTGAAGGGCACAGTCGTAAAACAAGCTCTAATACTCTGATACTCATCACTCTTTTGCCCGAGATACAAATTATGGGATATCGTTTAGCGTTTTTGGTACAAAATTGGCATGGTTCTTTTTATTAGTAAACTTAACCTTGTTTTGCGCTTTTGTTTATAGATATTTGTTCAGCATATTTCTAAATTTCTAAATGCTTTATTATTACACCTGTGCGTTTCAAGGAATATTCGTAGTTTTTTAAAAGAAAAAAAAGCTTCGAGTGTTTTTTTTTTTATCAGATGCAGCGCTGTTTTCCACAAAGAAACAAAACATATGCATGAGAAAAAGCTTAAGGTAACGTTAATTAAGACGTTCATATATCAAATAATTATAAATGTGATAAGACAAAAAAGCAAAAGCTTCAAAACGCAGTATGTTAAAACAGAAATATCTATATTTACCTTGCAAAAAAAAAAAACAAAACAATTTTAGCTGTCTGTTTATAACGATTCAAATGTTTAGCCACACATAATTTTACATTAACTATTGGGACAGGCTTTAATTTATAATATTATTTATATGAAGTAGGAAGCAAAACTGTCCGGATGTTTGCATTAAGGAAGTAAGATAATGAAAATAATACAAAATAATACGATAAAGTATACAGTGGGAACTGTATACTTCTTATTATTCCAGACGAATGTCGACCATACACATTCTGTCTAACAAAAGACAGGGTCATATAGGTCGAATTATATCGATTAGGGGGAAACCCTTTAATTTTTAAATTCAAATTGCCCACTTGTTCTCATAGCGGACTTAGCAATGAAGGCTTCTTGTAAAGTTTAGCTGTCTGCCTATAACGACTCAAGAGTTTGGCCATGTACATAGTTTTATATTAACTATTGGGGCACTCTATACTTTCCAAATCAAAATTTTATATTTATTAATACAGATTGTTTTTAAATTTCAACTGCCTATTACAACTACTGACAGTTGGGCCGTAACATTAAATTAAATGAACTAACTAATTTATAACTTTAAATATTTATACTTGTTATTAGAACGATCATATTAATCGACATTCTGTCCAACTTTCCAACGTTTGTCTGTAACGGTTTAAAAGATAGGCCCATTAATGAATTTATTAAATATAACTTTTTGCTATTAGAAGCCATATTGATACGAAGTTTTTTTTAGTTTTTATTGTTGTCCTTAACGATTCAAAATATATGAAAATACATGTATGTTCTATGGAGACACCCTTTATTTGTTTAAATTATTAAATGGTTTTAAACCGAGTTACAGAAAGAATAACAAAGAAGTGTTTTGAGTTTTGTGTAGACTTCGTCTAACCAAATTAATACTAATTAGTTTACAATATACACAACCTTAGGTAGGTGCAAAAAATGCTGATGAAGGATGTAGCTGCATTTCATTCTTCTTTTCTTTGGAAAACGTCCGCATACATTTGTAAATAATTTTTCGTTCTAATTTTAAGAAAATAGGAAAGAAGGCACGCCAGATATCAACAAATAAAAATTTCTACAAAAATAAAAATTATTTTACTAAAAATTAATTTAGAAAGAAATTATTATGCATAAATGTAGATTTGTAATTAAGACCGATATATCAATCAAGAGTGAGAGGGAGATGCATAATCACTTGTATGCAAAAGTTTCTCAAGTGATTAATTTTTGGGATTGGTATTTCTGTCGTTAGAGATCGTAAAATTATTCGATTAAATTTGGTTCCGGTAGAGTTTTCAATACGTTAGTTTAAATTTTTCTCTTCCTTTAGAGAAATATGAAATGATTCGAAGAGAATAAAATTTTGATTTTTTATCGTATTTCGATGTTTTTTTTTTCGAATATCCAAATTTTTTCGTCTACATGCGTATATTCAGAATTTTGATGTTAAGATTTGCATAAAACACAGTTGTTCTGCTAATTACCTTTTTCAATTTATACTTTTTTATGTAAAAACGTTTGGTTTGGTGCAACACCAATCAATTCCATTTTCGACGTTGTCTGGAATGTCAAATTGCACAACAACGCGAAATTGTAACAGGTGTAACTATCAGACCAGCGGCTAGTTATTCTTTTATTTGTGTCTGAAAACGTCAAAGCTTATGTTTTTCACAAGTTTGAATACAACTTTGTTGCTTATTTAATGAATTTGCCCTGCATATACCATTCTGGGCAACGATGATAATGAATAAATTTGCTATTGCTATCACCGTATACCTGATTTGTCTTGATTTTGAGTTAAGAACCTCAAAGCAAAAATTGAAAAACATTCCCCTTTCTATTGTCAGCCGTTTGGTTCATGCATTAATTTAAACCATTTTAAGTTGCTCGGTTATTTCTACTTGGGGTTATTACTCTTATTTTTTTTTTTGTAATTTTATATAAAAAGAACTTGCTTTGGGTTCCATTGTTTAAAACAACATTTGAGCATTTGTTGTTATTGTTATTTAATGTTTTATTGCTGCCCCAACTTTTCATTGTTTTTGTTTTGTCATTCAAACATACACACACGCGCACGTTCAAATATACTTCTCAAGCAAACTTCATGTTCCGTTATTCTATCTCTTTTCTTCATTATTAATTTATCCTTTTATCCATTTAGTATTTCCAACTCCTCATTTCATCTGTCATACAAAATTACCTTTTTGATTTTTACTTGTCTGAAAGTTTTTCAATCGATTTTTATTTTAAATTCATCACCTGTATTTCGTGATGCAAAACGTTTATATGTGTTCGTATGAAGTCTGTATGAATTTAGTCTGTATTTAATTTTCATTGCATTTGATGTGCGACCATAAAAATCCAATTTTAAAACCGTGTAATGTGTCAGTTAGTCAGTCATTCACTCTCTCGTTTATTTATGCAGCCCACCAAATTTGAGCGTCTGCTTATAATCCATCAATTTAAATGTTGCATTTTGCTGCCATTTTTTGTCGTTTTTTTTTTTGTTCTTACTAAATGCTGCAGTTGTTTTAATTAGAAAACTGTCACAACGTTTGACGTTTTTTCTTTTTTGAATAAGAAGATTTTGAACAACACCAAAAAAAGGAAATAGAGAAAGTGAAAATGTGTTATTCTTTACTAAATCAACTGATTTGAAAATTATATTTGACCTGTAATTAGTGCAAATAACTAAAGATGTGGTCAGATTAGTCAAATATTTGATTAAAGAAAACATAACCACTATTTTTTAAAATATTTACTTAAATTTTCCTGACACGTATCATTACAAATGACCACTTTAAATATAATAAATGTGCTATCTCACATTCTATAATCATTAGAACCTTTTACTTCTTAATAATCAATTAAGAAGAACACAAATTTTTCCATAATTTCTTGGTAACGTCTATTGGGTCCAACATTTGATTAATCTGACCGTACCGTAATAAAATATTTAAATTACATATTTTTTAGTTTTATATTAAAAAAATTAAATAAAAAAGTAAAATTTTAAACCAGAACTCTTGCGATAATAAATATTTAAATAAAATGGAGAAAATCTGTTTCATAAAAAAGTATCCTGGGAAAATGTAACTAAAGGAATCTAAATAGATAATAACAACAATAACATGAATAAAAATACTTTTGTTAGGCTTACGTTTGCTGTGCATTTTCTATAGGCGTATAATTTGCATGACATTTTTGAAGTACTTACACTAATCAGCAAGCAAGAGTAAGTAATAAACACTAATTAAGTTCCTATTTCATTTGAACATCTTTTAAGAAAACTTTAATTTTATTTCTTGCTTTAAAAATATAATTCTAGAGGCGTCCAATGATTTTACTTATAGTTAGGACTACACTAAAACGTATAACTATACACCATCAAGTCATTTCACCAGTTTTATTTTATACATTATTAATATTCCATTGGTGTTAACTTATATTTAATTAAACAGTGAAAACGCTTGTTTTAGGAAAATCATATTTAAGATTATTAACATCAAACAATTTACTTGGTGATAAAGTTCATATCTGTTGTCTATTATTTTGTACTGAAAACATTAAAACATATCGGCAAACACAAACACACAAAATGCTTACTTAGACTTTATTTTTTAAAATTGGTCAAAAGCTATGAGAAAGAAGTTTTTTAAACGAAATCCTTCATGAACACTTAATACATCTTCACGTGTGTTAGTTTTCATCCTGGAATAAGGGAAATGTTTTTTTTTACTTACATACGATACAAATACATGCACATGTACCTACATACACATATTACAAAACATACCTAAATATTTTATTACACTTATTTAAAAATTTATGTACTTTTGCCCATAATATTTTATTTTCCAACTTAAAATTAGAGCAGCAACGAACCAACAGAACGTCAATTAACCCAATTAATGGATGGGTATAAAAGGGACGAAGAGAAACCTAATTAAGTTTTTGGAAGCGCATGAACAGCTGATTTGCAACATGGTTGAATAGATGGATTGATGGTTGGATGAAATGTTTGCTTAGACAATCAGTTCAGAATATAGTCGCTTCTTATATAAGTATGTCTGTTTATTTGTCTCTCAGTCGTCGTTTGGTCATTCTTGCATTTTGTTTATCTGTCTGCTGTGTTCGTTTGGTCACTCAGTTTAATGGTTGGTTGGCTGGTTAGTTGAGTTTTGATTTGTTAGTTGCTGGCAACTAAGTTCAATGCATAACGAAAAGAACTAAGTAAAACACATACAAACAACACTTACTACTGGATTTTAAAAACAAAAAGCTTCAGTTAGTAAAATGAAAATTTCAGTTACAGAAACAAATACATTAATGACGGTCTATTGGGAGATACAGACTGAAGGGTAATTAATTTTTTACATTTTAATGACCTTGAAAAACGTGAAAACAAACTGTAATAAATCATTGAAAAATAAAAAGAAGGAAGTTTTGTAAGAGATGGAAAAATTAAACGGAAATTTGTTTTTTTTAATCACCTAAATGAAAGTAATTAACAAAATTCGCTAAAAATATGACTTTAAAAAGGGGTAAGCAAATACAATTATGAGCAGCAAATTAAAACGAGAGTCATTGAACTGGTATATTTGAACCAAACAACAACAAATAACTCTACTTAAATTTTTGAAGAACAAATTTATTTAGCTAAAAGGAACTTTATAAATTCTAGTTTAACTAAACTCACATATTATTGGCACAGTGAGTTCGCTTATTGTTAAATAATTCATAATTTACTTGACTTGAGCTGTGTAGCTGAAATAAGTAAAGCTGTGCAATAAAATATTAAGTCCATTATCGAGTGATTTAATCGCCATCACGAAGCGCAGAGGGGTTTTTCTTAAAACGAAGACATTTTTCTTAATTTCAATCAGAGATGCTATATCTGGTTCAAAAGTACGTTTTTCGACACAATTCTAACTAGAAAAATAACATATTACACCAAAGACGCATATGATACGATTTACAAAATTTCCGAGTTTTACATTGTAGTTCTTTATACCCTCCACCACAAAGAGTGAAAAAAGTGTATATCTAAGTATTTTTTCCGTTTGTAATGTGAGTGATATCCGTCTGTCTGTATGTTTGTCCGTGTTAGTGTTGAAATCAACTTTGACAAGGCACTAAATGAGCTAGAGAAAATATAAATACGCCAATCGATCATTTACCTTTTGTTATTTTTTTATAAATGTCTGGAATTAAGATCTACAGGAATCTTTAAAGTATAAAGATGAGTTTATTCACTAGTTACCTTGTTTATGGGGAAAAAATGGAAGACTTCTCCAACGTGGTGTCGGATAGTTAAGAAAAGCCTTGTAAAAGAGAAAAACAAGGCGAGTGGAAAAAAGTTATAACGATCCTGAATGTAAATTTAAACAATGGCTTCTCTTGAAATATAAAATTCCTGATGAGAAAGAAGTCTTAATTAATCGTTGCATATTTTTAGATACAAATGACTAAAAATGTTTATTACAGTTGGCAGTCGAAAAGGTATTTATTTTAACAAAATGATCAATTGAGGAGTTAAGAGTCGCCCTTTAATAAATAAAATATATTTTAAGTTAAAAAATTACAATTTTGAAAACCATTTTGAAATAAGAAGTACCAAAGCTCTCTTTAATTAACGCCTATAATTGTTGTTGTAATACACTCAGATGGCAGTTGGAGTTTCTCTACAAAAATGTTTGTTGTTGTTCATTTTTTGAAACGTTTATGCAATTAAAATGTATCAAAACTGCTCTTCTTCTACCTCACACTACACCAACAGTGAAACTTTCATCACAGATCTTAGAAACTCTTACAGTTTAAACCAGTTTACACTTTATTTTGGACTCAAACTCTATAAAACACACAAAAACCCGGTAATTATTAGAAAAGCTTACACAAGATTTTACAATTTATGCTTAAATTAGTCATAAGGGTGTAAACATTTAATTTATTACACTGCTTTACAGACAAGTGTTTACAATTTTTATTGCATTTTGGATTATTTTCGAGGTGCTGAACGAGGATATATATGTTTTTTTTAATTTCAGCCGTTTTTATTTTTAATCTGTTATCGGCCCATAATATATCAAAATGCTTGCAAAGAAACAGATTGTTAAAGAAAATTATAACACTGTTGCTTTTATTATTATTTGCTGAAAAATCAGCTTCTGGAATGAAAGCAATCAGTAAAAATCTCAGTGAAAATTCATTAAAGCTTAAATTGCGTTCACACGAACTTCCAATTTAGTGTGAAAAAATGTAATAGGTACCTATAGACTTTAAATAATAAAAAATCAGACTTATGAAATGCTCATGCAGTTTTTGAGTTCAAGACGCATTGAACTGTTCTTTAAAAGATGACATACATATCCAAGTTGGACCAGTTGTATGGAATTGAACATTTTTTTTTAAGTACAAAATTGATTTTATTGTTTACTCAAATCAGATTTTTTTATACGTTTAACATTTTTTTTTGTTACGGTCTCTTCTTGATACATTAGAATCGACATAAAAAATGGTAATAAAAGTGAAAGAAATACCTTTTTTATGATTATGACTTAATCGAGACAATAACAGCCAACTAACAAATGGCCTTCATTTCTTTATATATTTTAGTGAAAAAAATCAGAATCAGAAATCCTATCACTATCCCGTATACTTATAGGTATTATGGAAAAATAGATCTTTTTAGTCTGGTGCCCTCTACTGGTTGGACAATAATGAAAGAATCTATATATTAAACGGACTTAAAAAAAATATATTAAACGGCAGTGGGATTACTTACCACAGCAAAATAATAAATTTTTGTTTGGTTTATTGGTTGAGTTCTAATATATATTTTGAGTTTTATTCTTTCAAAGACGATAACAATTAAGATTTTCTAGATATGCTCGTCGATAAAGGGTTTTCATAAATGCATTTAGGCCAAAATATTTTAACCTAATGACGATATAATTTCGGACTTTTCAAAACTAATTATTTTTTATACATAATTTTTCATAAATTTAACTATAAATTATATTATTTTTTTCTTGTGTCCTTTTAAAATTTTTATTCTTGAACTTGAACATATCTGTCTTAAAGCAAATCCGAACGTGCAACAAGTAAAGAACCTATAGTGATTTAAGAAGTTTTTTTTTTAAAGCAAATCTAAATTTCATTAGTACATGACCCACTGTAGTTATATGTATTAAAGTATCATCTGTGCGGCAACAGTCATTTCCCATTCGACAGAAACACAATGAATTGGAACTTATTTTAAAAACACAAACATCTACAAACGAAAATGTTCATTAAAATTTTAAGCAAAACGTATGACAAAAGCAACGACAATAAACAACAACTTAACACAGGACTTGTACGCAGACAGAAGGAGAGACATTCGAATAAACAGGCACAAAATCAAAAGATCAATGATTATAAAAAAAATGTTAGTTGTAAGTATTTGTTTTAATGTTGGTGAGATTGTTGCTGGTTGCAAGCCAGTGTTGTATAATCGCAAACGTTTGCTTATGAAATACATAATGGCGAATGAAATCCTTGTTGAAGGTATAAAAGTAGAACAATAGCAACAACAATAGGAGCACTGTATAGCAATAAATGCAACAGCATCACTTGCTGTTGCAATTAACAAACTCTTAGGCTACAAGCTAACAACAACAAAAGAACAACCCACAATTTTGTGGCAACATGCAAACTCAAGACAATTTCGTCTCTTTTTCATTTAAATGTTCCTTTTGTTTTTCACAAATTGTATAAAACACTGTATAAACGTGTGCAACCATTTTGAAGACAAATATATTTTTACAAAAACTGGAGAAAATAAAAATGAACAAAAATCAAAGGCACTGGAGAAAAGTAAAATGTCAACAATCTGACTCCACAATGTACCTTCAGTTTTATTTGCTCTTTATTTATTCATATAGGTACCTATTTTTTTAATATTTAAACGTTTTTACAAATCAAAACCAAAAGTAAGAACACAAAATTTTAAATACAGCAAGAATCTTTAAATTCAACTAAAATTAATTTAAAAATAAGAACATTTTTACACATTGCTTTCTGCTACAAAAATGTAACTATTCAAAAATTAAAAATCTACGACAGCTACATAATAAAAACAGTATCAGGAAATACTAAGGAACCTCTAATCAGAAGGTGGGGCACACACAGTGGCATGAAATACAAAGCAAAAAGAAAACACACTTAAAAAAGATACCTAAAACGTTTGAAAAACTCCATAAAAGTTAACGCATGCTCACTACGAGACGATTGGTCTTTTAAGACACCATTTACAAACAATTTAAAAACAACTGAAAACTGGATTGCAAGTGGCATCAAATGCACATAATAATGCCTTTAATATTAATATTCTTTGAAACAAAACCCACTGGTGAAAAAGAGACAACCAGTGTCCTGCAGACGAAATGACACCTGTTTAATAAAACTTACTGGAATTAAAGCCTTTTACTTACACACTCTAATATCACTTCCCCTTACGAAAATTGAATTATAAAATTGTTTTTTGGAATGATGTTGTACTCTTCACTCCTTAGTATAACTGAATACATATTAAATTTAGTTCAAGAGGGTGGTTTCACACAGTAAATGCTTGTACAAAAGATGAATTCACAAGCTACCATGCAATTTTATATTGGTTTTTTGTGTTTTTTTTTTTAATACAAAGGGGAAGAGACAAAGCTAGTAACACAAGTTTTCAACACTCAGGCCTGACGAGAACATATGACCGGTTTAGTTGTACGTGAGACTTTGCTGCGTTAACGTTGTTAGCTGGCGGTGAATGCTGTTGTTAAATGTCATATTCGAAATACAACCCTGGTTGTTTGGATACCGTAAATAAAACCGTGTAACCACGCGCTTTCCAACATCGTGGAGGAAAAAAGAATTCTTATAACTGTTTTTGTTACTTTTTATAAATTCACAAAAAAACACGCGAATTTGGAATAAGCAAAAAATATTTATACCTATAAAAGTGACATTAAATAATAAAATTTTTATTAAAAAAAGAAAAATAAAAAACTTCCATAAAGTTTTACGAAGAAAAACCATAAATTTAAGATAAATTAAAATACAAAAAGAAAAATACCTATTTAGTGCCTTAATTATTATTTATTTATTCAATACAAAAAGCTTAAAAGAAATCACACACAAATTGCTCAAAAATTAAAACACAACTTAGCATTAGTTCGGTATTGAGTAAAAAATAAAATCATTAATCAAAATTAGTTATAAACACCCTTAACAATTGTCGAAATCAATAAAATAAATTTCAAAAAATTTTTCTTACAAAACGCCTATGGTAATGGCAGAGATTGGTGGCCATTTGGCTCACCAGCTTCCCTTGCACAATCACAATCAAACTGGATTACAACCATCGCTGGTGATGAACCATCACCTAGATTTAGATTGTCATGGACATGATGTTATAAGTGAGTACACATTCCAAACTATTAATAGCAAACAAAAGAAAAAAGAAAAAATCGCAGTAATGACAACATTTGAAACACGCATTTACCACAGGCAAAACAACTATTTTAATTTGCCGACAGTACTTTATAAATATTCAATTCAACAATGTGTGTACTTTGGGAGTTTAGCTTTGAACCTACATGGAATTTTTAGTTTTGGATGATAAGTAATTAATTTGAAGTTTTGCGAAAAAAAAAAAAAAAAAATTCAGCTCGCAATTTCGCTATCACTTATGTAGGTATAATTTTGTAGTTATTAAGAAACTATTATTAAAAATTTAAGTGTGATCAGAACACTATTTAGCCCACATTCATTAAATTTTAGATCTTTTTCAAAGTAAAATGCTTACATTAGGTCAGTTTTAAAATAAAATATTGTTTATTCTTAATTCTTTTAATATTTCGCCACACCGTTGGGTGGCATCTTAAGACAACAGGAAACAAAATTCTTAAAAGTTAAAATTTTTCATAAACAAAAATGAATTCAATTAAAAAATTGAAAAAGTTCGTCAAACTAACTCAAAAAATATAAAGGTAAAAAAAACTACCTATAATATTATATTTAAAATGTCTACATTTATGAGTTTCAAATAATTAGGTACTACATAATCGTTACCATAAGGGTGCGGTAAGATTATTCAAATATTTGACCAAGACCGTAACCACTATTTTTACGTTTTTTTTTATCTTTCCTGGCACGTATCATCACGAATGACGATTTACAAATTTTAAAGTGTAATATTTTACCTTTATTCCTTCCTATTAAGTAGGATCTTATATTTTTAAATACGTATTAAAATGAGGCATACAATTGATTTCACAAATTAGTGGTTACGCTTTTTTTTGTCAAATAATCGGCTAATCTGACCGAACCTTAAGGAAAAAATCATTAACTTCGAGCTTCAATTGATAAAACACTAGGTATTTCCTTATTAATAAAAAATCGCAAAATCGCCACTTCATATCTTTAATTTTTGTTTTTGCAAACACTCAAAAAGACTAAGAGTGCAATAAATTAATTCTGATTATGGGTACCTATTAATAGTTTAGAAAGTTTAACCCTTTAACGAGATACCAGGAGTTGTTACGATTAGGGTTACAAATTTTATCCTCTACAATCGAACATATAGCAGCTGTGTGCAAGTGATTAAAAATTCTAGCACATCATGACAGATTTTATAAGCTGCAGGTAAAAACTTTACTTTAAAGGAATAAAAACTAAAGATTAAATTAAATAAAGTTTTGCCGATGCAAATAAATTAATCAACAGACGGGCATAGTTTAAGTAAATAATAAATGATAATCCAGAAACAACTTTCTTTCGAATTTGTAAAACTTGTTGAACAACATTGATTACATCTTGCGATTTGGAAGAATTTCAAGTTTTAGTCAATATACCTACCAATTTTACAAACGTAAGCAAAAGCAACTGAACCTAACTTTTATTTTGGATCAATTTGCTCCATTTACTTTTAAACAACTTATTAAATATTTTTTAGATAGGTATTTGAAATTAATTGGCAGCTCCCAACACCAAAAACTCAAAATAAGCAGGTGATCAACTGTTGTTTGAAAATTCTTGCACAATATAATACCCATTAGCACAACACAAACAAAGTGTTATTTCTCCAACATTTTTTTCACTTTCTCACTTTCATTCCATATACATATAATTTATGACAGATCTGAGGACAGAATCTGATAGTGAATCATGGCCTAAGAAACAAACCTGGTTACACTTACCCTGCAGTTAAATAGAAAAAATTTAATTTTTTTTGATAAAATGAAACCTTTTACAGAATTAGCGAATTAATTACACAAACTCTTAAGTAACTTTTCTGTTGGAAAAATTTTGGTAGTAAATAAAAAGAAAATGAAAAAAGAAAAACGGTAATAAAAACTAAAGTTAACTTCAGACAAATTTTTGTGCAAATAGAATTAATTTTTTTGCAAATCATTAAAAACGTAAATGTATTAAGTCTAGGGAAACGTATACATTCGAATAAAAAAAAATCCCACTAATCTCAATGACTGAAGGTTTAACTTATTTGCCTTAAACTATGTTGAATAAAACATGTTTCCTTTTTATAAAATTAATCTATTACTACTCAACAAATTTCTAATAAAACTTATTTAAATTAAAATTTAAATGTGCGAAAATATTTATCAGTTTCTTTGAACTGGAATACATCTGTCTCAGGAAAGATGTTCAGAGTAAAAAGCTCAACATGTAGAAAGGATATTTTAGTAACAAACCGCCAGCATTAAAAAATAAATAAAAAATTTTCATTATAGTGAGTCTCAATGAAATTTTGATTTACAACATCTTTTTTTTCTAAACCAAAAATTAATTTTTTCTATAAAATAGAAACCCTTCTTTATTTTTAAATAATAGAAATTTAAATTTACTTATCACAATTGTAGGTGTGGTGTTTGAGGGTTTTTAAAATTTATAACTTTTACAATCTAGCAAAGATGTATTAATAAATCTGATGCCAAACACCTGGATTTTTTATATTAAATTAGAACATGTCAATTATATAAAATTCACACGGAGTTCTAATTTAATAAGAAATTATGTAAAAATTTAGGGAATGAGATTCTTTGAAAATTAATACTTTTCCAACTTTTTATTTATTAAACATTTTGGTAGAAGAAACTTATTGTAAAAACATTTAAATACGGCCTTTAATTACTAACTTTAAATGAGATTCATATATTTTATTAACAGTGTTTATTCAAACGTTTTTCTTACGTCCATAGTTTTTTACTTACTTTGGCAATAAAAACTTTTAAACATCTTGTACTTTTTAAAAAGTTGTATTTAACATTTTGTAACGCGTAGGATGACGATATATAAAACACAAAAAAAAAAAAACACACACACACACACACAAAAAAACAAAAAAAACACAATATAAGCCATGTTTTTAAATATCAACTTTATAAAAAACGTTAAATAAGTTAAATAAATATTAAATATTTGTTGTTTACATTTGAGTTTTTTGTAATAAAAACACATGTTCGGATCAAAGACTGAGTTGGGGAACTTAATACGAGTTCTAAATCATTTTTATTTTGGTTTATCAAATGTTTATTTTTGCTGAAATAATGAATCCAATCGACTAATTAAAGTGCTAACAATTCATAAATCTATACATTTAATAAATCAGTAACGGGGTGCTGGTATAGATAGTAATCAAAATGGAACACAAAACACCTATTTTTGAAATTTTTATCTGTGTGTCTGTCTGTCTGTGTTCGCATCACGTAAAAACTGATGGATAGATTATCCCTTTAGAAGTTTGGTTCAAATATAGAATACTTTTTGTTTCGTAAAAATAAGTTATTTCGCAGAGAAAATACCTAGAGATACAAATGTAAAAGCATCCAATTTTGTCGGTTAAAACGAACTAAAACAGTTGTCAGTACATTTTATTTTTGTAGATGGACACTGCTTACAGAACTGTACAACAAATGTTAAAAAACATATTTCTAAAAATTTTAATTTTAAGAAAATTAGAAATAATACGCGGACAAGGTCGTGAGCACTGCTTGTATTTAATAAGTAAAAAAGTGTACAAAACTGTTGCTAGAGTTTTTTTTTCCAAAGTTGTTTAAAATTAATTTCGTAAAGTTTGCAAAAAATTTCTATTAATTTTTATTTTTTTAGTGTGTCATATCCACTATATAAAATTAATAACATTTTATTTCTAACTCAATAATTAAAAAATTTAAAATTTATTAGATTCTTTCAGAAGGCAACATTGCTTTTACATCAGATAACTAATGTTAAAGCTAATTATATCTGATATACATATTGTTTACAAAAGACATTTAATAAATTATTTATTTAAAAATTTAAATACGCCGCCAAAACTCTTTGAAATATTAATTAAATTTAACAGAATTTCAATTTTAGCATGTTCTTGTTCTAGTTTTTTTCGTAGTATAAAAAATCATCACCTGTTTTGTCATAACAAAATTTTAATTGTGTGTGGCGGAGAAAACATAAAATAAAAATATTTAAGTTTACGTCAGACATAGTTTGTACATGTGCATATGTACTCGTTTAACGTTGTAAACTTTAAGAAATGAAAAGAAAAATTACACATTGTCAGGTTACAAATATAAAATTCAAGTGAAACAAATATGTCCTGTTAAAGTAGCTTAAGAAATATGGATGACTTGGTTCGCAACGTTTACAAAAAACTAGCGAATTAATATGCTTCGGTCTTAGTATCATGAAACTTTGCAATATAAAACTTTTAAAACATTAAATCAGTAAGTTGAAAACCGGGTTTGTCTTTAATGTAACAAATATAATTTTAGAAAACTTTTATATATTTTAAACAAAATTATTGCTGCAATTAATGTCCTGAAGAAAGTATAAATACCTATTGAAACTTTACTCCTGTTAAAATTAGATGAAACCTTTTTGATTAGCGAGCCTTAGCTGTTGTACTTTTGAAAGCAGAAATCAAAAGTTGTCCGTAGTTTAACAATTTTGACAGACATAAAAAAGTAGACAAGTCAATTATAGAAATTGGGTGTATAAAATCAGCTATAGGAAATAGTTTGTAATTTCCTATTTCAAAATATCCTTCATTTTCAAAAACTATTTATAAACTGTTTCTTAAACTTATAATAAGATTTTATATCGTTCATTTAGAGGTGCATACCTAGTTGTAGCAGTCTATGGTTGTTATGATAAAATTAATGATTTATCTCAAAAAATTTTATAATAAATTTAAATGTGTTTTTCCTCCAATCGTTTTTAATTCAAAACAAATTTCAGAAAATTTTCCTGTTTACATTAATTTGAACAACAATTTAATAATTATCTGATTTTTCAATTAGTTCAAAGCGGTCATCAAAGCCTCTTCTCTTTTAATCCAAAGTCATAACAATAAAAAAATCTCGATAAACATTTTTTATGCTAAATACTTTGTAATTATTGACTAATTAGTTGAACATGATGCATTCAAATGTTATTCAACCTTAAAAAAAATTCAACAAAAAATAAAAATAAATATATTTAAATGTTAAATGAAATAATGTTTAGTCAAAACAAAAATAAACCCAAAATGTTAAATCCAATTAAAATAAAAAAAAAAAAATTATAAACAAACCTTTAAATAAAAAAGTTTGTTTTTGTTGAATGTAATTTATTTGTGATCTGATCTGCTCTTTGTTAAAAAAAAGTCTCGTAATAAATTTTATGGTTTTGATTTAGTGAGTAATCAGCGAGATAAATAATCCAAGCATTTTTGTTCTAAACCCAAAATTAAACTAGAACTTTTTACCCACAATAAACATCATTGTTTTTTATTATTATTATTTATTTATTTATTTATTTTTTTTTTTTTTGATTTTTGGTTACAAAAATAATTGTTAAATTTTGCTAAATTTATGGTGGCAAAAAAAATTTTTTTTCTGTTTAATATTTAAATTTTTTTATTCCTTATCTGCTGATGCATAAACGTCAGTAAATGAAATATAAACAATGATTTATTGTTTTTTATGTCTTTTTTCTGTTATGTGTTTAATTTTAATTTTATTGCAATGAACTATGATGCTTTTTAGCTGATTCTACACAGTTTTTATGGAGTGCAAATACTTCAAGTGCCCAGCAGTTATTCAGTAAACTTCAGAATAAAATTTTATATTTTTATATATTTAAAAAAAATTTGTAAGGTTCTAGAAGCAACAGTTTAGATTATTTAAAAAACACAATCATTGTTAAAATTGCTCAGTGACGGACCGAAGAAAAGTTAAGCTTCCGGTTCATCTTTAAAGAGTCTCGTTTTAGTTCTTAGTTTATATTTATTTAAAGAGGATAATTAGGAGTTTTTCTTCGTTTTGTATAATAACGTAGTAGAAAGAAATTGCAAATTGTTAATTTTGTATTCTCGTCGCATACATCATTACATTTTGTATGCTGTTGATTAAATCAGTTAAGTCTCGAATTATAGTGCAATTCTACGAAATTAAATAATGATGTCGGTCTGAAAAAGAAAATGCAAAAACAAATAATTGATTATCGGGCACAAATAAAAGTGTTTTAAAAAGGGTTTTGTTTAAACTGAAACTATATACTTAAGATGCGGTCACATTACTCAAATATTTGACCAAAAATGAGTAACAACTATTTTTACAGATCTTTCCCTATACGTATCATTAAGATGATTATAATATAATAAAAGTTATTTTACCTTTTATAAAAGTATTAAGTATTATTCAATAATTTTTTGTTACATATTTTTGGTCAAATCTTTAATTAATCTGAACGTATATTAAGAATAGATCATTAAAAAATTGTGTTTTTTAGCAAGTTTACTGCTGAGTTATCTTATGAGCAGAACTTTTTTTAAGTTCTGCAACTCCGCCATTGACGGTAAATTTCTTGACTGCCTCATAGAAATAAGAGTAAAAAAAAAACAAATACAACTTTTTTATAAATGTATTATTTTGACTTCTAATTTAAAAATTTCGCTTTTTATAATGAGCATTGAGCAAAATATTAGTCTCGTTTCTAAATAGTATTTTGTAATAAAATGATATAAGATATTTTGGAACATGTCTGCAAAATTTACAGCATTATTTTAGTGCTGGTCTATTTTTAATAAAATGGCTAACTAAACTAAAGAGAAATAATAATCGAGATGACAATTCTAAGAACCACATAAAATTTGAATCCCAAAATATTATAAAAAATCAGAAATTTATTACAACTACCCGGTCCATTAACGTCAACATTTCTTATATGTAGAATGATTTTTTGAAATAAAAGGAGCCTTCACCCCTTTCTTTTCAATAAAAATTAAACTGGATTCAAGCAGACTTTTTAAACCATAAATAAGTAATTTGTGTAAAAAAGCAATTAAGATATCAGAGAGTTTTTAATATTGAAGACGAAAGCATTTGTCAAATAAATCAAGATCCTACTAATCACTTAGTGCTATTGAACTGTTTTTCTAGTACAATTTAAGTCAGAAAACAGCAGTGATATATTTACAACTCATTTGGAATCATTAAAAATGTTTCATTAGTTTTATGTTGCATGTAGATGATTTAAATGCCCACTGATAGTGTAAATTTATTTTTTTAACACTTTGAGACTTTCCAACCGTCCCGCTATTTATTTTATAAACGGCTTTAGTGTCATATGAATCATTCAAGTATAAGGAAGAGTCTTAAAAGTGACCCTTGTAATATAAATGAGAAACATATCCGAGTTATATACAAAATTGTATAAAAAAAGAGAAGGCGCTTATGAAAGTAGAGGGGAATTGGGTCACGCTTAAAGGGAGTATCCACGCTAGCTGTTTACCTTACTAGAGTTAATTCTAAAATGCTTAAAACTTTGAACTGTTTCACTCTCTTTGCTTTTTCTCTTGGCAGGTCGCTTGATACTATGAGTAACTTAGCGATTGCAACGAAATAAAAAAAAAACTGAAATACTATGTATGTGAAAACTTAAATTAAAATCAGTACAACTGAAATTTTTTGATGAAGTTTCTAACATGATTTTTGTCCAACAAGAATAAAAATTTTAATTTATGAAAATGTACAATTGGAATTGCAATAGCTGGTTTCTACAGTTTAAAAATAATATTTACGATTTTGGCTTAAAACTGTTGTTTAATTTAAAGAAGAGTTGTTTATCCCTTTATATTAAACAGGTGCACACTGTAAAATTCACGTATCGCAGAAAAAAAATTATTTAAAGCTAAGAATTAAAAAAAAGTGTGTTTATTGTACGAAAAATAAACTTTTTAGTTAATTATTCAAATATTTTTCGTAAAGAAATATTTAAAAAAAAAAATATTTATATTGAGCAGATATCTTCAGTATGAATATTCCCGCTCTATTTCTAAATAGGCTGTAAATATGATGATAATTTTGTTAAATTAAACAAACAAAATAAAAAGTTAAATTGGCTATAAATTTTTTTTCTTCAGCGGAATTCGAAACAATCAATTTCTCTTGCGGTCATTCTTAACAGAATTTGGTATGTTTTTCTGCCATTGATTTGGAAAATATTCCTGTTCCTAATGGTTTATAATAAAGGTATTGAAAAAATTATTTATGTCTTTTAAATTTAGGAAGACCATGATAAAAATAACAATAAAATTATTTTTAATTACAAAAAAAAATTGACAAGAACATATTAAAAAAAAATTTTTTTCTGTGTCTCCTTAAAATAATATTATTGTTTTTTAAACAAAATACATACATATATAAGTAAATTTAACAAAATTTCGTTAACTTAAGAGGATTTGTTAAAATCTACATGTTTTTATTCAGCTTAACAAAAAACCAACACGTGTTTTAGTAATTACAGTGATTATAATTAAAGCCTAATGTAGCAAAAGCTTATACTTTTTAATTAAAAACTTGAATTTCAGAGGAAACTTTAAAGTAAATATAAAATTTTAAGAAAACCTTTTTTTGGACAACTTTAAGATATTGTTTTAAATGACATGCAAAATATAATTTCAAACTTTTTTACTCTTACACAAGAAGAAGAAAAATATTTATGTATGTGATTATAAATTTAAGTTTGTAATTATAAATTAAAGTTTGTCTACTACAAGCAACGACCAAAAATATTTAAGTAAAATATTTATTATATAAATTTGTACAATAAACAAAAACAATTTTCTAATTTATTTAATTAATAATAAAAACAAAAGTAAAGCGAAAAATAAAAGCAAAACACTTCTTCAAAAGTTAAGGAATTATTTTTGACCGGCAAGCCAGCAGACAAACAGACAGACAACTAGTCAAATTTTTATGAGTTTGCCCAATGTACGTAGTTGCCAGATTTAATATATATTAAATCGTCAACCTTGTTACAAAATAGTTAAAATTGTCAAAGTTAATTTTTTTTATTTAAACAATTTTAGTGTAGATGAGGCTTAACACTAAATACGTAGCAAAAATTTAACTTTTTTTGGGATTTATTTTAGCAAATCGTTTTAAAATCACTGTTCTAAAATGCGAGTAACAGGAAGAACTTTCTTTTTTTATGGTATCCTAAAGTTGTAAGTACCTTAGGTGGTCTTTTTAAAATAATTTATAATAAATGAAACGTTTACGCAATCAAATTTACGTCGTTACTATAAAGTTAAAGTTGCTTATGTGGTGCTAAGCAGAGCTTAGCGAACAAGCTATTATTTTGATGTACAAACATTTAGAGAACCTGCCCCATTAAATTATGTTTTAAGCAAAATAATATAGAGAATACTGACAAAAGTAGTGCAATAGGTCTAGTTTTCCTAAATTTTTTTTAAATCAATTTTAATCAGTGGAAAATTACATTGTTATTTCTAAAACACATCAACATTAGTTATCAATTTTAGTTATAAATAACACTTATCCTTTGTGAGTGAGTCACGAGAAATCGAAAAAAAGTCTTTGAAATAGTAATTTTTTGCAACCGAAATAATAATTTTTGAAGACTACAAGTGCTAATTAAACTCGAAGCTAATATATGAAATATATTGAAAATGTTCACAGAGATGTGAGCATTTCATTACTTAGAGATTATTTGTTATAAACTTCACCCAACTTAAGCCATAGGTTCTATTAGTTAAATAGTTGTTAGTATTGTTAGTTATTATTTTTCTGCTAAGCTTCCTCTACGAAAGAAGTTGGAAATTTCTTTTATATAACAGTTCTTTAGTCTTCGCTAAAGAGCTAATGATCCCTCTACAAAGATTCTTTAGTTACGCTTACGAAAGTAAAATACGCCTTCTGGAATACTACCTAGTTGTTCTGCATCCTTTGTAAATTAACTTTTGCTTTTGCCAAAGAAAAATATTTAATTAAATAGAAAACCAATTCCAAGTTCCATACTACCAAAGACGTTTTTAAATTCAAATTTTTGTTACATAAACATTTGTTTTTATGACCTTATGCTTAGGCATACGATGAATGTAAAAATAGTTGATTTTGTTTTGTAACAACGTTTAAAGTTTGAAAACATATAATTTTACAAGAATGCTGTGAACATTTGCATTACTGCTGATTTAGTTTTTAAGTAAAGTATATAATAAAAACCTGAATCAAAATTGATCAACAGAATCTTAAGCGTGATGTATTTTTTGCTTTTTAAAATTTTTTGATTCCAAATCCTAAATTAATAGCTTCTCGTTCTCTTTCGTTTATCGTAACTTAGTTTTTTTTTAATCTCCAGTTCTAAAGTAAAATCTTCGACGAGGAATGTTCTTCTACTTAAAATATTTGTCGGCAGTCTGGCAGCTCTGATTTTAAGATGGATGAATTGTTTGCTTGCTCACAAAAAATACGTAAACGTTTTTAACGTTTTGTAGCGAAAACAATTTACATGAAAAACACATTAAAAGTGTTTACTGACATACAAAACTTTAACTTTTTTTCGTTCTTTCGTTTTTTCTTTCGTCACAAAAATAAACAACAACAAAACACACCATCTCCAAATAAATGAACTTCTAAATACATAAAAACTAATGAATATGTTTAATTTAATAAAAAGAATTTGTTTCTTGTTAGTTTTTCTTCATCTTCAGTAGAGAAATATAAAAAAGTTTTCTTAAGATTTAATTTGTTTAAAGCAAAATACTCATTTATTTTTTTTTTTTTTTTTACTTTTGTTAAAAGTTAAATAAAGTTGTATTTAAATCTCAATTTAAGAGCCATACGGCCGATTGACAAACAGTGGTGATGTTCTAAAAACAATCTTTTGACGACGCTGATAGAGTCACTGGACTTCTTCAATAAAAAATAATTATAACATTCATAAAATCCACTCACTTTCACTTTCTGTTAAAAACAATCCGCCAGAAAATTTATATTTAGAATAAATAGAGCTGAAGGCTCTTAGTAATTCATTGAATAAAAATGTTAATATTTTTTATGTCCAAATGAATTTTAGTTTTTAACTATTTGTAATTTGTTTTCTAAAGATTTAAATCTGTTTTTGTTTATTTTTACAAATTTAATTAAAAACAACTTTTCCATTTTCATCGAAATGTGTTTTTTTGATTTTTTTTCATTCAGTCACTTGTTTGATGTTTTCGTTTGGCAGTTTGTTGCAAAAGAAAAAACAAACTGAAATAGAAACAAAAACAAAAACAAGTTTTGTTTTGACAAATTTATTTATGTCATAAATAATTAACGAAAACATGCGTTAGAAAATATTTTAAATAATTAATGCAGGTTGAGATGTTAAATTGCAAATTAATCAAAAATAGTTTTTCTACATGTTTACCTAAAGTTTTAAAAAATTTTTTATATTTCTTAAATAAATAAAAAATTTACTATTTTTTAATAGTTATAGAACTATATTCGCTTATATGTATGAGTTTGTGTTTATCTACTTCGCCAGCTAAAGAAAATTAATGTTTGTTAAACTATGTAGTCATTCAAAAGCCATAAATTATTTATTTACGAAAGTTTTACAAAAATAATTAAAGTATAAACTACAACCCATGTTTATATTTAATGAGTCAAATAATAAAATTTAGATTTAATTTCGCAGTTTGACATTTCAAGCTTTTGCAATGTGAACCACATTTAAATTTGTTCTTTTTTAAGTAGTCAATCCTTCATAATTAAATGTTTTCTCATTTAAATAATAATTTTATGTGATTACATTTTAAAAATGTTACTTTGTTAATTTTTAAAGAGTAGATAGATACTAGATGAAATGATATTAGTAAGCGTTAACAACTAAAATATCGTTTTTTTTTTTGTTGTCAAGGCAGACAAAGTTATTGTTTGGTTAGTTTTTAGATTTATTAATAATTTTAATGAATTTCACAAATCAACCCTTAAATCAAGTGACGTTTATTTTATTTTTTTCACTCTTATAAATTCTCTACAAATTAATCCTGATATTAAAACCACCAACAATTTTCTCCAAAAAATTTATAAAAATTCGGTCAAAGTTTTATCCAGTGAAACGAATTCATATTGTTGGTATAAAATGAAGATCTTGGCGAAATTAAAACTATGAATGCACATTGCTTTTAAATGAAATAAAGAAAGTTTTCACCCACCACATGAGTAACATATTTTTGTAGCATTATTTTTATTTACCTAAATATTATGTTCACAAATAATTAACGCACAGTGAGAGAGGTGGCTAATCTCGCGGTGCTTTGTTATAATTTCGAAAATTGTAACATGCTTCAGGTTAATTTTTATTTTTATAGAATTAATATTTTATTATTTAAAATGTGTTACCAATAAATTTAATAGTTTTTAAATTTACCTCTATGTTTTCTTTATTTTTTATTTTTAATTTTTTATATAAAAAGTAAAGAAGTGTCTTTTGTTACAATGAAAGTAAGTTTTTAAAGTGCTTACACCTAAAAAAGCTGCTTGACATCATCACCTATCTGAATGTGTTTTCGAGAGCACAAGCAGAAAAATTTAACGTGACTTAAATTAAAATTTGACAACTAATTACACCAACATAACCACAAAAATGTTTTGTTCTTCTCTCTGTAAACGAAGCATGACAACAATCAAACATTAATAAGAAATGCAATCGAAGCATCTTCTCAAGAGGCACACAGTCATTTCAGGAGCAAAACAATAAATTCATTTATAATTTAAATTTACTTTCTTACACTACGACAAAAATCAAAATCTCATTTTGAGTAATTTCTTAGAAATTTTGCTATGATGCAGCGCAAAAAATTATTTATTTAATAGTTGCTACAATTTTAACACTTGTTAGTTATTTAAATCCTTGAGAAACTAGCAGTCCTTTCTGGATGGAAGGTGGCTGGCAGTTTGGTGTTGTTAAATTTGTGTTGCAAATCAAACCGCATGTTTATGTTAAATATATTTAACATTTTCTTTCTCTCAATCTAAAATGCTACACATATTTGTTTGGAATAAATGCGATTTTGCTCGTTGTTGCATGTTTTATTTACACGTAAATTATATACATGAGTACTTAAGTCAGCACATCTACAGGCATGATTTATGATCTTCGTAGACAAAAGTGCAAAAATGTAAAAAAAACAGTTAGGCTAAAATTGCAAGTGGCATGCATTACCCTAAAAAAATTTCGAAGTTAAATTAATTTTCTTATATCTTTGACTGCCACGCTAATAACGGTTTTAAAGTAAAAAAGGAACAATGCGGGCTTATAAGAACTAAAATTGCATGTTTTCACTTAAAAAAAATTAAAATGAATTATTCAATGCTAAAATAAAAAAGGTGTCATTAACATTGTAGCAGTGGCATTATTACAGCAGCATTAGATCCCTTTCGTAAAAATAAAATATTATACCTACGACGTTATGGAAACCTTGGGAGCCTATAAAACGTATTATTATTATTATTCGCCACCCATTTTTTATATCGGTCAGAGATCTATGAAGTTTTGTTTGCTAAGAGAATAAAAACGTTATAAAAAAAATTGTCTCATTTGTGCCGGTTCCGTGTGTGGGTACAACCTGATTTAATTTTGTAACCAGCTGTAAGGTGCGCGGTTAAGTAACTGTAATCTAAAAATAATATTCAGCTCGAGCTTAGTATTTAAGTGGCCAGAGATAAAATGAAACCAAATACGATTGCGCATTAAGTTTTGAGAAGCTAAAACATGTGGCTTAAAGGCTACAAAATTAGTACAGCAAAGATCTAATATGAAAGTTGTATACCTGAAGCAAATAGTCAAAAACAGGAAGGATCTTATTGTGCCTATTCAAGGAACTGAGAGATAAACAGCATTTTAATTATGCTAAATTCTTAGTTTTTAATTTTAATAAAAATGCTTTTAAGTAGACCTACCTACTACAACTACACTATTGAAAATGTTTTACTGTTTTGTATTGAAATGGATACAAAAAATATCATAACTTTTTTCAAAAAATTCTTAGTTGTCATAAGAAATAAGAAATTGTAAAAAATGTAGAATAACTTTAAGTTTTTAAGAGGAAAAATTAAGATAAAACTGAGGAATTTTGATTTGTGGTCCTCAAAGTTAAACAACCTTCTAAAAATAATTGATTTGCCTTCATTTGTTATAAAATTATTTAGACTACGCAGCACATTCTTTAAAACACAATATATGTGGACTCAGATCAGGAACTCTCATTCTGAAAATTATAATAATTCATTAGATGTGTGTGCGTACGAAAATAAATTCGTATAACACTTATTTTTTGCCGAGAGACGAGCCAACTGTATTACATAAATATTTTGTTATTAATATTAAAAATTCCCTTATTTATGTTTCTTATCAGCTAAAATTATAAAAGTTTAATATTAAACAAGGCTAAACTGTTTATTGATTTAATATTTGACAGATTTTAAAATGTTTGCACATAAAATTTTACGACATGTTTAAAACACGTAAATTTTTAATGTTTTTGTTATGATTTCATGCCTTTTACGTTTTGTTAAAAGTTGTAAGTATAAACTTTTTCAACATGAGTGAAATCTAAGAACAAATACGTACGTAGACCGTTATTTAATTTCATTCTATCAAAATTTGATTTTTCCTTACGAGTATATAAATCGATTTTAATTCAAATTTAATTCAACGCGTTTGAAAATAGGGCGTTTTGGTTATAAATGTTTGTCAACGCTATGATTTGGCGCGTTTTGTGATGGAGACTGGTGCGTTTTTTGTTTTAAAAAGCAGGAACTACAGGTTATGAAAGTAACAATTATAACACTTAAGCTGGATTCACCCATTCATTTTTTTTATATGTAGTTTGACGTTTTTCTTTTTGAGAGAGATAGAGAGAAACACGTCAAACTTCATATAAAAAAATGTTTCGGAACAAAAATTTTGTTCGGAAACAATGGGTGAATCCAGCTTTACAAAATAGTACAAAATACTCTTGTTGGGGTTTTACAACATCGCAAAAACCCTGCATAAATGCTCTATGCAATTCACACAGATAAAGAGAACATTTTTTAAATAACACAATAAATTTTAACTAGTTGTTGGTGCAGAAGTATATAAATACAGGTATTAAAAAAGCAACGAGAAGAAGCTGACAGATCTCTCCATATTAGAAATATTTTGATGTTTTAACTCACCTACAAATATAAATCGCAGCTGCTTTAGTATGGAACGTCGATCAGGGAAGTTTAATGTTGTTTAGCAGTGTTGTTAATAAGATTTGTGTAGAGTTTATTAAATAAAGTAACATGACAGAAACTAAAAATTGTCGTGCTAAAACATAAATAAAATGTAACAATATCATACGATTTAGGCAAGAAAAATATTAGTTTTTATGCTGCGATATTGCGTTAAGATCTCTACGATATATATTTTCTTAAATTAATTAATTTAATTCAATATTCCCATAAATTTTTTATTTATTTACATTTACATTTACGTTTATAACTTTTGGCAAAAAATTTTTTTTTAAACCAATTTAGTACTTCTTCATTTAGAAAAAGTATATTTTGTGGCATTTTTCGGTATTGATTTTGTCTTCCTGATTCACCATATTGTGTCATTCATATTACGAGTATGTTTAAAGTTTTACCTTTATTACCAGAATGCACATATGTTTCTTGTTGATGTTGTTAAAATCCCGCACGCAATATGCGGGTGTGGCGTGACGTAAATTTACACCCACAAAACAAAAGAATACACATTTTTCAATATTTTATGTTTTAATGGATAAACATATTTTAAGCCTTTTTTTTTTCCGTAAATTCTTGTTGCTGTTGTTGTTTAGTGTTAGATTTTATTGTATGAGTGATTTTTTGAAGTTAAAGGCTGTTGGCGGTTTTCAGTTGTTTGGTTGAGACTTTTGCTAAAAATAAGTTGATTTATTAATGTACAAACGTTTTTACTTTTCCTACGGTTGTTTTGTTGTGCAAAATTTCCTTATATTATTTCATGTGGTTTTTTGGTTAAATCAAAGCTTTAAATGATGAAAACAGATAAGCTTCTGTTTAATAAATGAAATGTGGTAGCAAAATATCTGGCAACCGCTGACACTTTACGTTGCCACTCAGAGCAAAATTTGAAGTTGAATATAACAAGAGTAATTTTCACGGATCTCTACATGAAATTGTGCAGGATGGTGTATAGAGAATTTGTGAAAAACTCTAAATTGTTATTTCTATTTTTACTTGGGTTTATTAATTTCGAATATCGGTGAGTGAAAACTACTAAAATGACTTAATTTTTTAAATATTCCTGTTAATCTAAACATTCCTTTTAACATTTATCGCCAAGTTCAATTTTTTTTTACCTGTATTTCCTTTAAATTTGATTTAATTTTATTATTTTATGACATTTATTTTTCAAATACCATCAAGGGCTAGAAAAATTTTTAAATACAATTTTCTGGAGCTGGTCTCTTTATGTCTTGCAGGCAGAGTTTCCTCCAGTCATTCTTCAAGTTTTTAAAGCATAAAGCGCATCTTATTTAATTCTTGTCTTTTTTCACCGAGCCACAAACTGAACGCAAAAAGTGTTAGAATTTTAAGTCGTATGTGCTTGATTCCTGTAAATGATGATTTAATA
Organism: Cistogaster globosa; assembly: GCA_937654795.1. NCBI lineage: Eukaryota > Metazoa > Arthropoda > Insecta > Diptera > Tachinidae > Cistogaster > Cistogaster globosa. The sequence continues at coordinate 83,380,821 of OW569404.1, read as the reverse complement.
TCAGATATTTTTGTTTTTGTGTTAATTGCGTGCAAGAGTTTTACTCTCTATTTATTGCTCGGCTCACTAGCCGATTTTATATGCTTCGCGTTCGTTAGGCTACACGATCAGTTTTAGTTTTGATCGATAGTTAACGAGGCAGCCATCGCGCCATGAACCATGTAGTAATGTCACGTTCTCAAAATAATATCGTGGATTTAATCGGCGAATTCAAGGTTCTGGATGCCCGACAACAATTGAATCCGTTAATCAAAATGCTTTGATCAGAGTTTTCGTAAGCGATCTATTGTAAAAAAGAACTTGACTGACAAATTTCCCTTAAAATTGTCCAGCCATCTGTTGATACATAATATTTTTCAAAAACCATCATTTGAGCAGCGCTCTTATACTTTTTACGGTCAAATGAATAAAATTCTTTAGTCTTTAATTTTTGCCAAAATATTTTTCTAATAGAATTTATGAACCTGTCTTAAAAGTATTTTAGTTTTATAAACAACATCCGGTATTTTTTTTGATAAAAACTGTGAGCATAATGTGCGACCTTTTCTTAAGAGATAAAGATATTCAAAGGCACATCATAAATTCTTTAAGATTCGTATCTAATTTTGCACCTTTTATTTCTCACTGTCCCAAAACTACCTTCCATAAAAATAGAAATAAATCTGTAAAAAATTCCGTATTTCTTGCTTACTTTCATAAACGTTAACTGGCTGAAAATATTTAATTAGAATTTTGTTGATCCCACATAAATATTTTTGTTTGCATGTTTTTTTTTTTTTTTTTGCTGGATCACGAATGAATGCGACCATCATAAAAAACCTTCCCAAATTTGAACCTTTTAGTATTTGTCTAATCAATAATGTTGTTAAAGTTCTCTAACATTTGTTTTTTAGTTTTATAATTTGAATTTTATTTAAATTTTGAAATGCTTGTGACCACTAAAACTGTTTGAATATGTTGGCGTTCTTAACAAATTTTTAATTCACCTTAATGTTTTATTTAAGGTTTCAAAATATCCTCAACCCAATATTAATTTGTACTGGCTTTTCTACTTCTAACATCTGTGTTGTTTTAATTAGACAACTATTAATTGTTGTTTAATTTAATTTTAGTTATAATAAATAATTATGACTCGTTTTTTAATTGTTACAAATAAATTTAGATTAAATAATTCTGTTTCAAATGATATAAAAAATGTCATAAATAATTAAAACCTGGTGTTGAATTTTTGATCAATCACTTACTTACGCCTCTTGGTGTTTGGGTGTTTAAAATAGGAAAACAAATTTAAATGTTGCTTGTTTAAAAATGCAACTAAAATAAAGTAAATATGAATTTATAAAGGTGTCAATTATCTAACTTTAATTTGCATAAAAGTTTCTATTTTGCGTCTAATCGATTCAAGCATAAAAGTTTTTTCATAATTCTAATAAATGCGGATAATTTTAAAAATAGATAAAGAACCAGAGGCCCATAGTATCGATTGGAATTTTTATAGAATTTAATTTAAAAAATTTAAAAGAAAAATTATAGAAAAAATATTTCTTTTTATACAATACTAGCTTTATGTCCTAGCGTTGCCTCGATGTAATTTTAAGGTCTTTTCTACGTAATGTGCGTCTATGTATTTGTGGAACAAGATCACATGTTGCCAATTGCCTGTCAACTTTAGGTAACCATCTAAACGAAAAAACGCTTAATTTAATCGTTTTCGGTTTGAACATTCGAGAGTTATAAAGTCACAACACTTTGCAAAAAAAAAATTATATACAGATTAAGTCTCTTTTTAAGTTGCTTGTGTACATTACACAATGACGTTTCCCAGGCAAGATTTTATTTTCGTTACCTTTAATCGCAGAAAGTTATTTATCGGGTAAAATAAATTTTATTATGATAAAATATCGATGTACTTTTACTTTAAATAAGTTATTTAGGCGATAGGAGGCGATAAGTGAACAGATTTAATTTTATTGTTTACAGTAGAATTTGTTAGTTATCAGTTTTCAGCTTTTTTCGACATATTTTAACCTGTAAAAAATTTTTTCAGGTATCGATATTTTATTTTTTAGTAAACCAATCTTTTCTCTCTTTTGCAAGATACAAGCTGAGGATATTTAAAGGAATAAACCGTTAGTAAGGGTGTTGTCTATTTTTCAGGATCTGTAACAAGGGCAGTCGCAAAGCAATTTTTTTAAGATCGCATTAATCAATTTGCAAAATCGTTATTCTCCTATTTTAGCGAAACCTCTTGTGAAATTATGGCATCTTACACCACAATATACTTTGATACAATATAACTTGACACTTAGTTATAGTGGCTTTTGGGTTGCACTATAAAAATTTAGAAGAGCCCATTCACACATTTAGAGGTTCCTAATAACGAAAACACTTCGACCCTACATAAGAATCAATATTCTTTCGACTAACGCCAAGAGATGTTTAAAAAAAGTTACTGGTGCTAAGTTTTTTTTTTTTTTTTTTTTTTTTTTTTTTTTTTTGCTGGGGCCCTAGCTTAATATTACGCACGCTTATTGCCAACATGGCCGTAGTGATCATAGACATAATCTCATCCCTATCTCATACGAAGTGAGGGCCCTTAGTATAACTTAGATATCGGATACCAAATATATTTTTCCTGAAAGATCGTTGGATATTTCCTACTGGGATAACTCGCTGAGACTAAGACAAAAGATAATGCCCCTTTGTCGCCATTTACCAGTGAACTAGACCTTAGTTGCCCTTCTCGAGTTTTCAATTCTGACTGTTTCACAGGTCGCTGGCAGCAATAAAGACATAAGTTTTGCTGTCAAAACTTAAAGGCGCATATTTTTATCTTGAATTGAATACAAGCAGTTGTATAAATAAGTTATCTGACCTTCAAAACCGCTGCCTAAAATGAATATCCATATATGATTTTTTTTAATTTGTCGGTCTTTCTCAGTACTATTTCATAAGATCAGGGGTGGAATCGTTGGAAAGTTTTTAGTCTCATGCCATGCTTTTTAAAAGTTTTTGTATTCATTCATGAACTTTAGATTCACTCTATTTATTCAAAAATAAATTAATATACGGTACCCATTACAAAAAAAAAAAATTTAGAGAAAAGAAAAGAACCAATTTTAATACTACTCAGGGTCTTTTACGTCTAGCAATATCCCTTTGTAATATTCCATTTATATATTTAACAAATTGTTTATTTATTATAAATTGCGCACATCAAATTACTAAATAATTTCTAAACAATAAATGAGTTGTTGAAGGATATAAATCTTCTTTAAACTAATGTTTATTAAACAGATTTCAAAATATTTGCCTAAGTCTCATATTAAACAGGTACCAACCAGCTTAAGAAAGATATTGAATAAATTCTAACCATAAAAAGTAATTATAAACCCATACGCCCACTTAAACCAAAGTCCTTATAAACAAAAACTCTATTGATATATTGACTCAATGGCAAGTACTCGTAAAGAAAAACAACAACAAAAAACGAGACTTATTAACGACAGCAAGAAACAAGGACTCATAAAAGGATACAAAAACAAATGCGAATGGCGAGACAGACAATACCCAAAACGCTGCAAAACAGTGAGAGACGTCATCAAGTTGAAGAGAGTCATTAAGTAGGAGCTCAACCAAACATTATTGACTGTCTGTAGTAGTTATTTAGTAATAAAATCCCTATTTAACGGTGTGTATGTATACGACGCACGTGTATAGGTGTGTAAATAAAGAGAGTTTAAATATTAACATTTTATTGTTATATCTGCGTTGTGAAATTGTAAATTATGCTTTCAAAATTTGTTAGGTTAGTTAGGTACCAGTGTTTGGTTTAATGTTTTCATGAATGAAACTCCCTGCTGGTTTAAGTGTGCCTTCGTTTTAAGTTGCCCTTAAGAAAATTTTGTAAAACTCAGCTGGACGTCTCAAGATATTTCTTGGCCTGCTAACAGGAGCTCTAAGATCACGCTGTTAAATCAAGATCAATGTCACAGCGTTAACGACAGACAGACAGCCAGCCTATTGATGTTGTTGACAATTTTAAATTCAATTGGAAAATTAACTTATTTTCTTTCTTCAGTACAGCAATACGCGCATTTAAAGTGCTCAGGTTTCAATCAGATTTTTTGTGAGATTGTAAGTGTTTTTTAAGGGTCACTGCAATTTGTATAAATCAATGTGACATTTTTAAAAATATTAGACAGATTTGTGTCGCCTCTTTCAAGTGGTGTGGCCAGTTCTTCATATTTCTGAGTGTATGAAGCAAGCGATTAAGATTTTTTCTAATTTGTTTAAAACTGTTTCAAAGAGGCAAAAAAAAATATCTTGTAAAATTGTTAAAAGAAACTATTTTTTGGATAAGGGTCGGCTTTTATTTATGTAATTTAAATATTCTCTATTGAAACCCCTTTTTCTTATACTTGGCTTTTATTAAGCTCTTTTTTTAACAAATAAACATCAAGTAATAAATCTACAAAAAAAAGACCACGTACAACAAGAACAAGTCTTTTTTATCTTAACTGCCTAAGCGCCGCTTACGGTTTTTAAAAGAAAAATACATAAATAAAAGCAAACCCAATATAAAGCAAATAAATCAAAGTGATCTTTAGTCCCAAAATCTGAGTTTAAGCATAGAAAATACTTTAAACCGCTCATTTTTTGGTTTGTAGTTGCTTAACTTTGTTTAAAATGTGGCTTCAACATTATTCTTGTAACGTGTTTTCTTTTTTACGTTAGAAAGAAAAATCGTATTTCATGTTTTTGATACTTGAAATTATTATCTGGCGATGGCATTTAATTCAAGTGTCCAGAATATTATTATAGCACTTAGAAAAATCTTGTTGTTTTAAGATTTTATTATTAGTTTTTTTTTGATGCACCGACTGCCAGAGAAAAATTCACAATTATTGACATTGTTAAATGAAATTTACCCGCAGCATCTTAGACTTCGTAATACTAGCTACTCAATATTGTCACTTCAGCCTTAGTCGAACTAAGACAGTAAACACCATTAAAGTTAGCCGACGGCTCTTGAAAAAATCTTGTATTCGAGCTTATTTAAGATGTCTCTCACAGATAAATAATGACTATTTTGTTTTATTGGTGTTTGCATTTATTTGTTTTGTAAGAAAAAAATAACAACAACAATTGTCAACACTGCAGTTGCAATATTTGTTTTCTTTTTTTATGGTTGTTGTTGTTTAACTTTTAAATAAATAATAAAATGTCAACAACAAAGGATTGCATGAGTGTCATAAAAAACAAAACTGGGAAAATTTTTAAATATTTTTAAAGATGTAATAAAATGTAATAAAATTCCCTAAATTTAAACGTTTACTAACTCATTTCTGGAGGGGCCAAGTTAATTAGTCATAACGTTGTGTAATAAATCACGTAATAAACAGTTCATTTATTTAATATTTAACACTAAAAAGAGTTTACAAAGAAAAGTTTGTGATTTTATTTATTTTATACTTCTTTGTAAAAGCCACTTTTATTTATATAAAATATAATTTACTTCCCGGTTGGTTAAAACTCACATAAACAAAGTATTTTTTTATTGTGTTTACAGGTTGATAATTTAACGCGAAAAAAATTTCCAAAACAAGTGATGCCAGACTGTACTAAATGTATTATTTATTAAAGAGACACTTGAGTATTTTACAAAGAATAAAAAAAAACAAAATTTAAATTTAAATTCATAAATAAACAATTATTTAAATTTGAATGCCTTTTTTAATTTATTGTAAAAAATTCTTACGTTAATTAATTAAAGTCAGCTTTAAATTGAGTCTTATCTATTTCTCGTTTTGACAATATTTCTGTAAATAAGATTTGAAAATTAGGTGGCATGTCATGACGTCCAAGTACATAATGTCCATCAACGTTGGGTCATAACGCCCATGGATATTATGAGCATATTTAAGGGTGTTATATATTTAACAAAGATGCAAAGTTCTTATAAACTGACTTGCTGAAAATCTTAAGTAATCGAAGTCAGTGTTGGGTGTACCATAGAGGAAAAATCCTTGCGCGCGGCCAACGGCCAAAGGCCGTCTATTAGGAAAACTTTGGCAAGCAAAGCCGTTGTTGTTTTTAGTGCGTATATTATGACACTTTCCTGAGTGACATTATGACCATACTAGAAACGACACAATCACAATGTACAAAAACCAACTACTTTTAAATAGTTATCTTTAAATCGTAGCAGCTATAAAAAACTAAGAAAAGTTACAGGTTTATTTTAAAATTCGCTAATAAACTATAAAGCTTTTTAGCAGCCTTAATTTTAGGCTGAGAATTTTTTTAATATTCTCCACTTTTCTATTATTATTGTATTACATATCGAGCTTTTGCTGCAACAAAGTCATATCTCGAACTTAAATAAATGCTTTTAAAGTTAGAAAAAAATTGCTCACATGTCTGTAAATAAAGTAAGAAGTTTATTACCAAAGAAATTTTTTGCATTTGCGTTATGACCATGTTGAATTAAAAGGGTTGATATGTGCTTTTCAATTATTCATTGTTCTATTGAAGTTACTCGTGACTGGTATGAAGTTAATCGGATTTGTTCCGCCAGTAAATATTATTACTCGTGACTTTTAATTGATATTTTATAACTGCAAAACTCTTTATTGACATCAATTATGGCAACAATCGACGTTTGGGTACTCTGATTGTATGTAAATATCATTATTTCCTTGTTGCCCTTCAATCACTGCCATCTATTTTTACCCAGAACAGTTCCGTGTTTAATAATACCAGATTATATGCTGCTTCGATTTCTCGCACGAGAGCTTTACAACTTACATTATTACCAATTCTAGAGTACCAAAAACACGAAAAATGTTTTGCTATTTCGTGTGGCCAACTCAAATTATTATAATCGTTTTTTTTTTCTTTTTTGATTTAATTTTGTTTTTGAAAAACAAAAGCTTCTTTTGAAGCTTTGAAATTCAATATTTCAGGAATGTGTTGTCTTGCGTTTCGGCCTTGTTGGCTTTTTCAATTTGAAATCACAAGAAATCTATTCAGATTTTTAATTTAACAATATTCCACACAAAAATTATATAAGACGTTTATGTACTTTTTATATTTCCGTACTTATATACACACATACATGAGTACGAAATCATACATACTGCGATATAATCACATCGAAAACAAAGTAGTTTGACAAACATCAATAGTCTTCGAATAAAAATTAAACAAACGTTTTATGTGAAAATACAAATTTTATTTAACAATAAGCAATAATTTATTATTTTAATTAAAGCGGCTTGATGAAATTTTAAATTCTCACAAATTAAAAAAAAAAAAAACAAATAAAAAAGTGTTTATATAAAGATGGATTGATTTTAAGTTAAAGAAAATGGAACAGAATTTAAGCAGCAGAACTACTGGAAAATATGAAACACAATATTTATTAAAAAACGGTGGATTTGAATAAAATTGAAGAAATTTAAGAGAAAAGATGATTTTCATATTGGAGGATCATATTTTTTCCACTATTTTTCGTATAAAATAGTCTTATCATAAAACTTTGCTCAATACTGGTTGATAACTTAAAATTAAAAGTTTTTAAATTGATTTTTTACGTGATTAAAAGAAAACATTTAAAAAAGTGTTAAATTTTTGTTTTTAATAGATCTAAAACGTGGTGACATTGTTATACCACTTACGTCAATAACCTTATGGAGCTATAATTTTATAATTAAAATATATTAAATGCCAATTAAAATAACAGGTGTTAGAAATTTTATGAAAAAGGAAATTAATTACGCAAACAAGTTTTGTAATAAATTAAAAAAATCAATTTAAATGCGTTTGAATTTTACAAAGATTTTTCTTCTCGTTTTGTTTTGTAAAACACGCATACGCACACACATACCAAATGCTCACATCCCGTCATTTAACTCAAGCCAGCCTGTCCATCTATGAGAGCAATTTCCTAGTAATTTATGATCAAACCGCCTTAACAATTTGACCATACGCCAGATGAAACACAAACAAGTCAACTGGATAACAGTTTGCATACCGCAAACGTAAAATAAGTATCAACATTCGTACATAAAAAAGCAAAAACAAAAACAGCATCGGCAATAGCAATAGCAACACAAATGCAGCCATTACAATAATGAAGTAAAAGAGTCAACAGAGACAGCAGCATCAAGAAAACCATAGTGTTGCATCTTGAACAACAAAATACCCAGAATTTTAACTGATTGTTACTCTGGGGGTTTCTAAAGTCTGTGTCTTTTACTCCTTTACTCCTGTGTTTTTTTTATTTAATTTTTCATTTGGCATGAATTTTGTTCAACTTTTATTTATTTTATTTTGTGGGTAATTAATACAACAGAAATGGAACTTCAAAAGAGAAGCTTTTGTGAAAACGAAACCAAACTTGAACTGAAAGTGCAAAAAATATACATAAATAAACGTTGTATGCATTTCTGTATGTGTGGTATTGTACAGTGGTTTACATTTTGTAGCAACAAAAAAAATGTAACTCATTATGTCACAAATTGAAATGTTGCAGTAAATAAATGGCCAGCATGCCACATTAGACAGGCCAACAAAACAGACTTAAAACAAGGCGGCTTTATGCAAAATATATATTAAAAAAAAAAAAAAAAAACCAGATGAAAAAAAAAAAGAATAGACAATCGGATGTGTGTGTAAATATATCAAAGCAGTTCAAACGTTGTGCCAAAAATTTGTTTAAATGCAAATAAAGCAAATTACTAGGAACAAGCTTTTGTTTTCAGTATTTCAGAGCATTTTTCGGTTATTTTCTTCTTGGTGTCGGTACCTATTTTATTGCTATTCAGCCGCAAAGCTATCATATACTTTTAAAATTATCCCAAAAAACATTGATATAGTGGCGGTATAAGAAAGCGAGTCACCAGATTTTTTGCGGCTAGATGATATTTATTTGTAATTTTTTGACCTTAAATTTTTCGCGTTTTTTTTTTTTTTTCTTTAAAGAAATGTTGCAATCCTTTTTCTGTCCCCCCTCTCAAACGAAAAATATATCCCTGTGTTTAAAAATACAGTTGTGTGAGTTGAAATTCAAGAAATAATGAAAATTATTCATTCTAAAATGTAAAAACTACATCTTCGATCGAAACTTTACTTTCTTGTAATCTTTTTTGTCAATATTTTTTTCCATTCGGCTGAACATGCATTATGTTAGATGATACTGGTTAGAATCTCAGGCGCTACTAATCATGGTTTTCTATAATAGCTGTGATATACAGAGTCCCTTCCTTTGCCGGTACAAAATTACAACATCAAATGATCAAATGGAATAAAACATAATATAATAATGGAACAAAACATATATAAACCCAACCACAATATGTTTAATTATATTTATATCGGATGAAGAATTTGATAGTCCCATTAACAAGAAAATAAATTTCTTCGCAACACTGGCATTATATATAGAACAATATCCCGTTGCAGAACCCATGGAATCCGTCCAAAGTCTTGTAAATTTCTCCATCATTTTTCTATCTTAAAATTCTAAATATCGAGTGGGCCGTAATGCCTTATTTTACCTCAGACCATAACACTTCCCTTTCTACTATGATGGCCCATCTTTTTTCGTATCGTTAAAATTGTAATTGCAGCCGTAATTTTTTTTTTACTTAAAACTACAGAACGACAATTATCAACATGAGCTCCTCTTGAATGTCGAATGTAGCTGTCGACTACAAAAAAATATATGGACTACAGAACACTGAAAATTAAGTGCTTCTAATCATCTGATCGAGTGAGTCTTTACATATTCAAAAAAAAGTTCGCCTGATTATCGAAAACAATAATTAATATACATTAACACTGTATTACAATAAGGATATACTTTAAAAACGACTTTATGGAGGTTAAAATAAATAAATTAAAATAAATATATAAATAATAAAAATAAAAAATAATAAATACATTATTTTTGCATTTTTTTATTTGTATATTTTTTGCATTTAAAATCGGAGGTTATCGATAATAAACGCTTTTTTAAGTTCATAAACAAATAAATTTGGATTTTTCAAATTTAAACGTGCCTGATCAATTTTTAGTATCAAAATTTAAGGGAACTGTTTTTTGCAATACTTTATATCAAAGAACGCTTTATGTAAATTATTTTAAATGGTTTTTAATCCTGTTTTTTTCATTATTAATATTTAGTCTTCAAGCTGTAATATTTTCTATGGTTAGATGTAAAAAAACTGAGTTAAACATTTAAGAACAGTGTAACTGGGCCGTAGTTTATGTGTGGATGGCTGTACTGTCATTTAAATCTTCATCTGAAGAAAAATCCGAATTATTAAAAATTTTATTTCAAACAGAGGAGTTTTACGTGAATTAAAAATTTTTCTTCTGTATTAATATTTCTCTTCTAGAGTTTCAGGTCAAATTTAAAATCAATTAAGATACTTTTCGGCCGGCTGCCATAAAACTTCATAAGCACAGGGAACTTGTTGCTTGTGTCAATAACTTAATCAGCTGTTATTATGTATTTCTTTTTTTTGTTGAAAAAAAAGCTACTTTGCAACACCACTAGCGAAAGGATAGTTTTTAATTGAGTTTGAGTTCTGTTAAATATTAGGAAAGTTAAAATTTTTAATTGAAAAATAACTTTAATGATGGTAAGAAGTTAACATTTAATTCAGAAAAAAACATCATTTAGAATATTTTTTTTAAATATTTATTTTTCCATAGGTCCATTTTACTCAAAAATTGGTGTTATAGAACAATACCAGGTGATATATCGGTAAAACTTTAATTACTTTTATGCAGTATTTATTTTTAAAATTTGATTTCTATTTAACCAACTTCTATTACTTTGATCTAAGAACACCCAAGCTGTTATACAATTGATTAAAACAAAATAACAAACAAGAAAAAAATATGATAAAATTCAATTTTGGTAAACATTTTATTTGTGGTAAATAATTTTTAATCTTGTAGCTTAAAAACATTAGTGTCGACTTACTACACTTGCTCACACATACACACACACACACACATTTATTGCGAACAAGCAACACTTTTCCTAAAGAGTTATCAAAGTTATAAACTTCAACATACTTAAGTTGCCATTAAAACAAAGATTTTATTTGACCATCATCGTCATCTTCATCTCTAGTGTTGAAAGTCCATCGTTTTGTGTTGTCTACTTCACATGAACGTACCGCTAGGAGTAAAAATTTAAAACTTTATAACGACCAAGAAATATAAAATAAAAAAAAAAATAAATAAAAGAAACACGACAAAAAGTTATTTAAAGCAACCGGTGCATCATCGCCAGCCAGCTCTCCAAGCATTCAAGCAACCGTCATTATTAAATGCAACACCAACTTTATTATGACCAACTTGCAAAGAACAAAAATAAGTTAAAAAAGACAAAGATGAAGTAAAAAGAATTAAACAAATACAAACACTGACTTAAACTCACAATCAAATCGGGTTAACAAACCAACGAGAAAAAAAGACACAAAAATTCATGTCACTTTTAACATTTATACCAAAGTTATGCGGTATTTTCTTCTTGAAATTCAAATTTTATGGAAGCTCATTAAATATAAATTTGTCGTTTATTACATTTACGTAGCAGCTAGCTAGTCAGCCAGACAGCCAGGCAGTACATCCCATTGTTGGAGGGAAAACAAAAGAAACCTTTAAACATTTTGTTGCTGGAGACAAAACAAAAAAAAAAAAAAGTGATGGTCAGTGCAAGTGCATCATTAACAGCATCATTGGCATGGTCAATGCCAATGAAACTGTGATTCGCTCGTTTCCTGAATGACCACCATTATATGGATACGTTATAAACGTTGATGTTACAATAAAATAATATAAATTAATTAACCCAAAATGCAGTCATTCATATATTAACTCTACTTTTGGAGAGTGTCTTTTGTTTTTGCCCATTTTTTGATAGCAGCCTGCATTCTTTTCGTTTAGGTGTGCAATCGTAAAAATTTGCATTTCTTTGTTTTAAACCGGCTTTGCGTGTCAAGAACTCAATAAGATATCATGCCGCAAAACAAACTGTAAGAATAAAGGGATGGAATATGCCTTTTTTAACAATAATAATTTTCATTAGTATCATAAATATTTCTGTTGATATTATTGTTTTGCCATTACCATAACCACTGTCATTACCATTGTCACTGATGTGTGCGTGCAGGCAGCCGTCTTAATATTAACAGAAATAAAAAACACATTTTAATGAATTCAATCCCAGATTAAGCTTTTCTTTGTTTTGATCTAAGTTTTTAATAACAATAAAGTTTAAAGCATAAAATCAAAAAAATATTTGTAAGTGGATAAAAATGCAAAAGTTAAATTTAGAACTTTTATCATTACAAGCATTTTGAAATAGTCTAATTTGGAAAAATACTTATATATATTTTTTAAATTCTGAATGTGAAGTAATAAGCATTAGAATACTGTAAGTTATGAAAGAGGCCTGTAAGATGCCATTAAAACCCTCCTACTATTTGCTTTTTAAATTATTTACAAAAGACTCAAATTCTCTCTATGGCTTGTATTACTATTTTTTTTTTTAATTATAGAACTATAAATTCAGGTAGAAATGAAAGTTCCCTTTCATATCAAAAGCGTTTTGTGAGTAAAAAAGCAAAAACAAAAAATAAATTAAATATTTTTTAGCTTTATGCTTTTATTATTATTTAACCTGATTTTATTTTCGGTTTTTACACACTTTATGCATGATTTATCCATTTGCCAGATCCTTACAAGGGAAGATTTCTCGTTCCTCGAAAAAGTTTTTTTTATTGTACAAATGACTTCATCTTTATCTCTATTGCGGAGAAAAGCGCTGGGAGCAAAATCCGCAGTGTTTGCAACTAAATTTGTTGTCTCCACAGAAAGTGCTTAAATGCAATATGCATTAACTTCTAACACTGCAAGGAAGAATATAAAAAGCTGTACCTATCAACTTCATACGAATACGCCTACTTAGCACAGTGGCGCTTCAACAAATCAGTCCAATTTCAAAGAAAGTAACATAAACATTTAGAAGACATTATTGCCAAAATGCTACTTCTTCTTATAAAAAAAAAACATTGACCTTGCCTTCTTTGAGGCGAGTATATGTGGTAAAATCTCTTCTATTGAGTCCCGCTTTATTTCTAAAATTCAACAAGAAAATTTCTGAATAATTGCTTCTTCTAGGTAAAATTTAATGAACCATAAAATAGGTTAAAATTGTGTGCGTATGCAATAGTTATGATTTAACACTATCACCGCTAGAACTTCGGAATGATTCATATGTTTTTAAATCACTTACCTTTTGCAATTCTTTTAATGACATCATACGAAAGTTTGAGAAATTGTGTTTAGCTCACTCGGACATCTGACCCTAAAAATAGTTGTAGACCAAGCAATAATATAAAAAATAGTATAACAGCGACCGTTTAAATTTTTATCGCTTTATCACAGCAATAAAACAGTTTGTGCAATTAATCATTCAACCAAAAACAAGAGGCTCTGTGACATTGTTTTTAAAATAAGCCTCACATAAAGCACTCAGAACAAAGTGAGACAAAATTATCAAACAACAAACAGTTACTTCCCGGAAACACCACCTGGTACAGATCATCTATCAAAACTTTATTATCTTTTCATTACATTATATAACAATACTAGTTATTTACCAAAAAATATTTAGAATATTTTAATCGAAACCAGAGCATATTTCCAAATAAAGTAGAAGTAGAAAAATGTAATACGAGTATTGCACTCGAAACACTTCATATTGTTCGACTTTAAAAAGGGTAACATTTCCTTAACTGATTGAGCTTAGTTGCGTGTAGTTGTGACTGGTGGATTATAAAGTATTTAGTCACAATATTTTCTACCAAGTAGCCGCTAACACAAAAATAACTAACCTTATTTTCGCAAGGTTTTTAGGACACTTACATACACACGTACAATCACACACATGATTATACAACAGAAACAGCAGACTTAAAGGCTCTTGCCAAATAAATACATTTTATTTTATTTTTTTTTCATTTGCTCCAAGAAAAATGATGCAAAATTCGTTTTGAACAACTACAACATGAAGCAAAGTTGGTATATTGTTATTGTTGTTGGCGATTTTTGCCATGGTGTTGGCAAGCTATTGTAGGTATTTTGTGAATAACACAAGCTAACAGGAGGGTCCACACATCTGGTCATGATGTTGAGAACAGCAATAACTATCTTCCTCATCATCATCATCATCATTATCACCATCACCTTTTGCAGTCTACAAAACCAAACATTTCATGTCGGAATTTTTGCAAGAATTTTTCGTGTTGGTTGATGTTATTTTTTGTTATTTTTTATTTTTGTAAATCTATTTGCAACATAACAGATATTCAAACATGTAGCGGTGTTTATTGAACTTTTTTCGGTGCATGTTTAAGAAAAATGAATTAAATATAAAAAAAACATCCGAATGCAGAAAATAGTAAAAATATAAGTTGCATATTTTTTGTGAGAGCATTTTCTGTGTTAATAAATGATTTTCAAAACGAGTGTCAAAATTACAATATTAAATTAGAAAAGAATAAAAAGAAAACTTGCAATTTTATTTAATAAATCACAGTTCTTAAATTTATCACCGATTGCTTGTGAGTACTTCAAGTGAGACAGCTCAAATTTTATGCTGAACATTAACACGAAGATTTAAAAAAAGATAGAAGTAAATGATATGAATAATCATGGCGTCCGTGATATTTAAAATAAGTTTTCTGTTTATCAGCAAGTATAGCCTTACGTGCAGTGGTGGAACTTCGGGAGAGGCTTTCGGACTGAAGCCCCCCCCCCCCCAAAACATTAAAAAATAATTTTAATAAATTGATCAATGTTAAAGTATTTATTTTTAAGAATGGCCTATTTTAAATTTTTTTGTATTTTATCCGATTTCAAGCCATAAAGGCCAACTTAATTAAATCTATTATTATATTGTATAATGTGTTCCGTTATGTTGATATCGCTAACTTTGTTACAGTAAATAACAAAGCCCTTAAAAGTACGTATATAAGTTCGAATTAAAGTCAGTTAGTACAGAGCTGTTTTGAAAATGGCGTTAAATGCTGATTTCGGAGAATTCCTTCAAAACACTGCGGGAAATTTGAGTCAGTCTGGCATGTGGCAACACTGGCGCACATCCAGCGTCATTCCGCTCGAGAAACCAAACGTAGTGTTTAGTGACTGCTATTGGTTGTACTGTCTTATCAAGTGTATTTCTTCAGTGATAACTAAATGTAAGTGCTCATCAATATGTCGAAACGTAAACAGACGGATATCTACTCTTTCTTTAAAAATAGCTTGGTTTTAGTAGCTCAAATTCCAAAAATTCTCATATACCCCGCCTTATACAGGACCACCACTCAGCCCCCATAGTTAAATCCTGGATCCGCCACTGTTTATGAGTGGTTTTTTCATTACATTTATTCTAAATAATGAATCAATTTTAATACACTTTTTCTTTTGAACTAAGATCGCGGATTTTGTTTTATAAATAATTGATAATATTCTTTACTTCAATCGTTAAATACTCACAACGTCTATTCGGCCGATACAAGTTGGCGTATTTAATTTGTTCAAGACTTTAAATTGTATTTCAGTTGTTATGTGTGATTATTATATTGTTTTTCTGCTTTGCACTCATCTCAGACTTATTGGCATAGAACATACCCTTTACGTATTCCTACAGATAATCCAATGATGCCAAATTAATGTTCAATGTATGACCATTGTTTCGTGCGCTGGCCGCCAAGTAACACCATTCTTTGAAAGCACGTACTGTCCAACTACGTAAATTTTGTTATTATGTCACAAACACGTTCATCGTAGCAACTTTATCAGCATTATTTCCGTCAGGCTAAAAAGCAGACCAATCAATGACTAGTTATTTTTGAAACAACATTCATTAAGTCACCCATT
The DNA here is from genome assembly GCA_937654795.1 of Cistogaster globosa. Lineage (NCBI taxonomy): Eukaryota > Metazoa > Arthropoda > Insecta > Diptera > Tachinidae > Cistogaster > Cistogaster globosa. The sequence goes on along the minus strand of OW569404.1, from coordinate 83,364,852 downwards.
AAAATCATGACTAATTACCCTATACAACTCTATAAATCATTCACAAGAAAAACTGATAGATTTTGGTCCTACTCAGAAAAGTCGCAATAAAGAAGTAGAAACTTTTAAAAGATTAAGCAAATAGGACAGCTCTGTAAAAAAATCTGACATAGTTTCTGACAGATCTACCAACTGAATCTAAAAATGTGTCGTGGCCTTTAACACCGCTTCTTTCTTTGCTATAGGACTACATGTTCAATTAATTCATCTACCAAAGAGGCGCCTAGTACTACTTTTAAAATCCACAAAACATTCAATTGCAGATTTATTAACAAAAAATGAAGCCTATTCCTATTTCCTATTTAATATTCTACTTCATGGTCTATCTTCTTTATTACTTTCTTCCTGAAAAACAATTCAATTTTTTATAAATAATCCAAGTTTCGCCCCAAATAATTGAGAACGAACTTGAGAAAATTTAAGTACTCAACAAGTGACTTATCAGGCGCTCCAAAAATTGACGTAGAGAAAGAAAACAATTGCATTAAAAACAAAAACTTAATTTTGAAGTTCTTTCAAATAGTATTTAACTATGTCTATCCAGGTTATATATTTAATCAACCGAAAAAAAAAACAAATAAATAAAAAAACATAAAATAAAATATCGCAGCTTTAAATCAAATTTCTAACAATTTTACACATTTTATGATCTTTCGCACGATCATAAAATAAACTAAAAACTATACATACGAAACAATTTATTATAACATGAATCATCATCATGAACACAAACGTAATCATCATTTGCAATATAAACTACGGCAGCAGCAGAGCAACAATATCAGCATCATAGATTAAATTGAAATAAATTTGTATCTTTATAAAAAATCTATGTAAAGATTAAAATTTTGCTGAAATTTGTTAACTCTTTTAGTTGGGGTTTCTTTATTGCTTTTGTTTCGCTTTTCCTCTAACAATTTTCATCAACCATCTTCTTACTCTCGTATGTTAAACAAAATCAATGTCCAGCCATCGGAATGGAATACTTGTACATATCTTTCGTCTTAATAACCAGTAGTTAGTTTCAAATTAAAAAACGTGCACAATTTTGAAGCTTCCATGAGTTTTAAACTTGTTTCTGATGTTCCTGCCAGTCTGAGTGGCCATCATTGGCTCATAAAAGACCTAAATCAAAAACAAATACCTCATAATGTTACTACATTCATTTTTTTATTTTTCTTTTTCCATTTGTTGGGTAGTTAGATCGAGAAATGGAGTTTTTCATCTCCTGGGTTTATTTGTTTGTTTTTTTTCTGTTTTTATAATCTTATCGATTGTTGTTTTTGTCAATTTTTTTCTTTTTTTTAACGATTTCTGCATTTTGTGACGCAAAAAACTGCATGTTGCAAGATGAGCTTGTTGCTGATGGTGTGTTGCCTTCTGTATTTTTTAACTTAAATCTATAGAACTCAGTTTATATACTTGAATCCAATGCATCCATCCAAGTGCACATTCACGTTTCTAAATTTACAAACATTCAATATAAATTTTTCTTTGCCACTTGTATGCAACATTAAGAGTGAAACATACATGCAATACAATCAAACTATTAGAAATGTAGAGTCTGTGTGTGTGTGTGTTTTTTTGTTGTTGTGACTGTTTAAAAGATTTTTTTTTAAATTTTTTTATTTAAATTTATTCAGTTCTTCATGTTCGATCTTTATACATTTTTGTATTGGCCTTTGATAGATTTCCGACCTGATAAGCATTTTGAAATTGATGTATGTACAACTCAACACATATTCACAAACATTCATGCAAAAACCCAACAAACAAAAAATTGAATGTTTGAAATACGATGTTTTTTTTAAATTTTTATTTAAAATTAAACGTTATTTCCTTTCCTTAAACGTAATTTTCTTTGGGCTGAACTGAGTTTTAAAAATTCAAATTTAATATTGAGTTATTAAAAACTTATATTTAAAAAAGCGTTAAGTTTAATTTTAAACTATTACTTATTTTTGTATTCAGAAGAAAATCAAATTTTAAATAAAGAAAAAGTAAATAGAACTATAAAAGTATGTTTTACCTTATTTTACATATTTTTTTTTTTTTTTTTTTTTTTGATATTTCGCTAGTCCTTAAAAAATACTTGAACCTTAAATATAAAGATAACAAAGCAGTGGCTAGTTTTAGATTTAACATACATATTCGCTAATAAGTAACCCAACAAGAAGCTCTTATGGTTTTCACACAACAATAATTTTTTATTATTTTTTAAAATTAAACTAAAGTATTTGCAACTCAGTTTTACAACCGGTTGTTCAGTATTGAAGAGTTTCAAGATGACGATTTAGAAAAGACAACTCAAAAAAGTGTATTAAATGATTTCAAACGAATATTTAGTTAAATGCCATACAAAACTGAAAATCTTCACAGATAAATTTATGCTTTCTTTCATTAGAGTAATTTTAATTGTATATTTTTTCAGAAGACAAGCAAAACAAACGAAAACAAACTAAAATAAACCGTGTTTTCCTTAACCGGTTTTTAAAAAATTTCAAATAATCGATCACTCCTCTATATACTTCTAATAGTTTTTTTTTTATTATAAAACTTACTTTTTGGTTGTTTAAAGGTTCTGTTCTTAAATGACTTTTTCATGAATGCAGCCATAATAATTGATGAACTTAATTATTATTTTAATTGCCTGTCACGTAGTTTGTTGTGGTAATGATCTTCAGGTGGCATCAAACAGACTCTAAGAAGAGACCAGTTATTACATTTCAAGTGGATTACCAATACATTTTTGAGTTGTGCAACGACACTCGTTCCTTTGTGTTCCTTTTTTCATGTTGTTAGGCATCTCTCAGCTTTATGGTCCAAGTAGGCCCCACCATGTGGTCCACAGGTATTGAGAATCGGAATAGCACGTTTTTTACATTTTGTTCTTACTAAATTTTATTTAATTTTATTTGAAAAAATTAAAGTAATTAAACAAAATATAAAATTATTAACCTGGTGTTAAGTGCTTTGCATTTTATATATTCGATTCAAAAAGGTGTTCTTTGCTTTAAAAGGTAAATTGCTTGCTGGGTAATGTAATCCTTTAACTAATTTTTTTATATGTATATTTGTGACTAAATATGTTTTTATATCGTAGCAAATAGTCGTTAAATTAAAAAAAAAATATATAAATTATCGCATAAAACTTTATTCAAGGCAGTTTTTTTTTATTTATTCAAATTTTGAAATAATAAAAATCGTCATAAGGTCAAAAAAATATTACAATGGTAAAATATATATGTAATATAACTCTACAAAGTTAGGAAATAAATTATAATAAAAATTATAATAAAAATTATATACGGCATCAATTTAAAACAATACGTTATGAAAACTGCAAGAGTAAAAATTATAATACCGACACAGCAATGATCAATAAAAAGAAAACTTTAATTTTTGCTATAATAAGATAAAATTGGATTTATATTATTATATTATTTATAGAATAAAATATTCTATCAACTTCTTATGGTAAACTACTGACGAGAAACTAAATGTCCTCAAGTCCCTTGGCAACCTATTCCAATAGCGAGCAGTTGTTACAAGAAAAGATCTTTTAAACAGTGAATTAGTTATCCTAGGAATTAAGACTTGCACGTTCCTAGAAGAGTGTATAAAGTTTTATTTCAATTAAAAAATTCTTTAAATAAGTTGTACGAAAATTTATTAAAATTAAATTTAACAACTAAGCTGAAATATTGATTACAAGAATTACATTAGGAAAAGTCGACATAAACAAAATAAACTGCAAAACATTTCTAGTTGTAAATTTTTTAAGAAAAACTCGTCTTTCAATTTTATTTGCAAACGATTTGCAAATACAACTTTGCATTTAATTAAAGTGCCAAAACTAATTAAAAATGACCATTCTATTTAAAGTTTTTTTCACGATATTAAATTGTTGATGGAACATGGATACAATATTTGGAGCCAAAAATAGAAAATAAAAAACAATCCATGCAATGAATGCCCTCCCCTTTAAAATCTCTGTTTTGGGATGTGTATAAAAAATGTTCGTTAGCAAAAAAAAAAAAAAAACAATTTTCTATCAAGATAAAGATCGAAAACTTACTTTTTCAGTTTCGATGTCAAAAATACAGGATTATTGCCAGTTTTATATATTTTTTTGGTCATAACTTGTTTCAGACATTTTTTTCCCGTTTTATAATTAAACAAAAAGAGCTTATTTAAAGGATCTTCGATCTCTACAGCTTAATCAACTCAGAAGGGTATCGAACTACAAGAACAAAATGTATTTTCAACGTCTTTGTAAAGACTTATGGACTTGTCTTCGTAACTATAATTATTCTTTCTAAAAATTCGGGTAACGGTAGTTGATATGACATAAAAAATTATTGACAACAAATAAATTCTCAACTACTGACAGATTGTTTGATAATTCCTTCTAATCCTTAATTCATTGAATTTATTTTGTTAAATTTTTGTTACTCCTTCACCTGGCTGACTGTCGTAATCTATTCGCTTACATGCAATCAAATTCCGCTGGCTTTATGATTTAAGCAAATATATTTCTAGTATAAATGCCACCGCCATGTACATATGTCTCAGTCTTATTATTTGTTTTTTATTTTGATTATTATTATCCAATTTGCAAATATTTTACACAAGTAAATTTTTTATTATTTAAAATATTTGTAAATGAATATACGTTTGGAGTGATATGAATAACGGATTAAAATATGTATTTGTAAAGAAAAAAATTATTATTCTTATGAAAAGCTACAAAAACAAATCTTGGGAATTCCCTTAAGGCCCTTTAAACAAGTTTTGTATTTCAATCTAGATCGTTTTTTTTTAATTTCTGGGAAAATGCATTCATTTTCCAAGCATATGTTTTATAAAATTAAATATCCCCGATTAAAAAAAAAAAAAACATTGATGATGACAACATTAAAGCGCATATTTTTTGATTTTTGATTTTTTACCTGAAATTCGTTTTATGTTTTTCACTCCTTCTGGTGGCAAACAAATGACGTTCATCTAAAGCCATCCATCCTAAAACCCAACAGACAACATTAACACAAAACAAAATAAAAATATTAAATCTTTTAATAAAAAATCGAATAAAAAAACACAAAAAACATCAGAATTGTATTGAAAAAAAATACAAATAAAGTTCGTAACGACGCCTGAACACGTGCCTAAATTAATACGCACACAGTTGGCTGACTGGCTGGCAGAGAAGACTCATCAATTTTGTAGATAAAACTGGAGACACTTTTGACTGTCAGTAGTATTTTATGTTTAAGTGAACGAATCTGAGTGTAGGAATTTTATGGCACTAAAAAAGTGTTTTTGCTTTTTATAATTTTGGGTTTTAGATTTGATTGTTTCAAAATTCACACACATGTTTTTTTTTCTTTAACTGAAAGGATTTTTTAATGGGTTTAATTCAAAATGTTTATTATTTGGGGTATTTGGAATTAAAAAGGAATGTTTAGTTGTTTCTTTTTAATCTAACGGAAATACTTGAAATACCTTTGATAACATTATAGTCTATGTATATGTGTGTGTATGTTAAATTTGAGTATATTTTAAAGTTCTGGGGTGAATATTTAAATAATCCTTAGCAAATAAAAAACTCATTTATTAATTAACTTTTATGAGCACGAATGTAGTGTAAGCAAAGGAAAGAGTTAAGAAAAAACAAGAAAAGGAAAAACAAATCAATAACTACATTTATTTGAACATTTAAGCGTTCAAGTCTGTGAAATTCGCCGTCTTTGTTACAGAACCAGGCTGAAACAAAGAAGCCGCTTTCAAGTGTTTATTAGCCACATTTGAATAAAACACGACAATGGGTCCACAAAATCACATCGACATATACAGACACACACACACACACCGACACGCACACACACAGTTTATCAAACGTCTTTAAGTAGGAATAATTTAAATCTTGGTCAACAGATGAAAAAAAAAGCCAGCAAATAAGCAGCCAGTGATTCAGAAAAATACAAATACAACAACAACAGTAAACAGAAAAGGTAACTCTTCTTGATATTGTTGTCATGGTTATTGTCATTGTCGCTTTAACTTTGAAGCTACTACACACAGAAATTCACAATCATTTAGCTACACAGTATAGTGCAACAATTTATGTTGTATGCAACCTCAAACATCATTGGTGACAAGATGTACATCAGCTTTTTGCCAAAAGGAAATCAAAAAAATCAGTTGTGTTCATTTGAGGTAGAGATTCGTTTTAAATTAAAAATGTCAGTTGTACCATTAAAGTCATAGGGAAATTCCTATTTGTTAGTCAAGCTAGATTTACAGTAAATTTGCCAACTACCTGCTTTTTAGTAACAAATGAATGCAAATGTATTCGCAAAAAACTGAAATCTTCTATTTTTATTTTTTGGCAAATTTTACTTTTCAGCCTTAAAACGAAATCTTTCTCATCTTTGTCTCATTAAGTTGATTTCAAAGTTGCTGAGTTTCACCGTTGATGAAGATACCTACGCTAGGAATTTCGTTCTAAAAAACTTCTTTTTGCTTCCAGCTCTGCAAGTGCCATTTAAGCTGCCCCTACTCTACCTCTAACAAGGGCCTATCTTAGTTCAGAAGCCTCAGCAGATCACTCTTTGCTTCTATACGAGGCCTGGTTCAAATAGGTCATAATTTTTTTAATAGTGCTACAGTTTTAATGCTTAGCAAGTTGATTAATAAGTTATAGTTTTTATAGTGATCTACAGCATGAAATCGAGGGCGAAGTAAAATAAATTTACCAGTTTTAATAACTTAACACCGGAGGCGCTTCAACACTGTTCTTAAAACAGCATAAAATTAAATTGCAAATTTGTTCTATTCATAACAATTCTTCATTGCTTATCTCCTCTACTCTTTCACTTTTCAAAGAAGGTAGTTGGCCGTTATAGAAACTGATATCTTTTAATCTTTTTAGTAGACTTGTTTTCTTTATTTAAATATATTCTAGCTTGTTTAAAATGACGAGACACATTTTGACAAAAGAAAGAAATTGAATATGGTTCTGTAGCTACAAAAAATATGAATGCTAGGCCGACGGCTTTTCGAAACAGACATTAGGAGAGCTATCACAATCAATGACTAGCGCTGCAGATTATCAGAGATAATAACTCAAGCTAACAGTTAGATCTGAAAAAAAACACAATGGACCAATATCTCAACAGCCAAAATATATATCGCAAATATTTAGTTCAATAAACATTTACATAACTATTGACATTAATTGCAAAGTTTAAATATCGTAGAAAAATGCATCGATATAGAATGGATCTGACGTTATAAAATAATTATAACAATCTTTAACCGCGTAACACTATTTCAATTTGAAATATTTTTAAACTAAACTACCGTGAACACTGTTATCATTTTTGCTAAACTGCCATTTAAATGCTTTTAAAAAAAGCACAACAACAACAAGGAGAAGAAAAAATATATACAACAAGTGGTAAAAAAAAGTTGGTAAATTCGACAAAATTTAACCAAATTTACATTTGTGTCATCTTCGTCTTTAGCATCATCATCCTCATCGCCGTATTCGTTGTTTGTTTTGCAGCGGAAATCATCAGAGACAATAAACTTCATCACCAACCATGTCATCCTACTATTAACACCTTCAATTTTACTTCTTTTTTGCTGTTCAATTTGATTCTTTATACAGATCTTAAGATTTAAGGGCGAAGACAAATCGTTTAGGTTTTCACTGCTTATATTCCGCGCATATGAATTTGTGTATGATTGTGTCTTTTGTGTTATTTCACTGATATCAGGACTAACCTAAGAAGTTGTCATCAGAGTTCAGATGACAATATTGATAATATTTTTCCTTCATTTATATAAATTTTTTATTTTCATTGTCTTGGCTTCATCTATATGATCAGTCTTTTGGTTTGAAGGAAACGTGTGAATGTTGGTTAAAGTTTTTTTTTTTCTTTTGGTACAACGAAACAATCGTCAATGATCGTTAAAATGGATGAACAAATGAATGAAGAACTTAAAATAATGTTGTGTCTTTGTAGGTTTGTACACTGTGTAGTATATTTTTTTTATTATTGTTTAATAAAAAATATATATAAACAAAGGAAGTATAAAATCAATTTTAAGGTGCGGTGACTTTTTTCGTTTCATCTGGAGGTTTATTTATTGTTTAGATAAATATTGGGACAAAAATCAAATTTATGGATTCTTGGCGCCAATAAGTGATATAAAATTTTTAACTTATTTTTTGTTGTATCTGTTAATGGTGTCTCCTTAATTCTACTGAACTTTATTTCTGCTCCTAAAGAAAAAATATTTATTAAAAAAAGACATTTTTTTCGCAATAAAATTAAGCATTTTGTTTTATTTTAAGTTTTTAAAAATTCCTTTTTAAAAAGATCATTTTTTACAATATCTTTTAAAAAAAATTTTTTTGCCATATATTTTTTTTAATAAAAAATGCTTTTTGAAACAAAGCTTTTTATAAAATATTTTTAATGAATGCTTTGTTTAAAAAATGTTTGCTTAAAATTATTTTTAAACAACATTTCACACACCATTTTTTTTTTTAATTTTTAAGTTATTTGATCGAAAAAATATAGATTACCTGGAAAGCTTTCTGGGAGTTTTAAAAGTTGGAAATTCTATAGATTTTAACTTGCTCTTTCCGATTTTCAATTTTGCTACCTTGTATCTTTGCCGCTCCCGCAGTCATAATAGAAAAATGCCGCCTAAATGAAATTTTTTGACATCTAGGAAAAACATATACAAAAAAATGCAGAGAATCAACAATCTATGTCAATAACTTTTTTCCCAAAAACCAATTGTTTCCGGGTACGAGTTGTGTAAAATGCAGTTCAATACAAATTTCGACAGAACTTCTGGCACGTGTCTTATCGTTGTATTCCTAATAGTCCTAATCCACATCTGACTTACTAATTCCAAACTTAGTTCAACTCCATAACTTTATTGTTGTTGACGGACCAGGTTTTGTGCCCAATGACTGGGCTAAAACTAATTTTTCAAAAAATTACTTTAGAATAAAAAAAAAATATTTATCAGCTATAAAAGATAAAATCTTTTTTTACATTAATCAAATTATCTGAATAGACAAGCGTCTTTTATTCTTATTGTGTCACTTTTGCTTTTAAAAAATTTACTTTGTATTTAAAAAAGTTAATGAAAAATATTTGACCATGTCGTTTTTGGTATATTCTCTCGATGTCGCTACATTAAAGTACATCCATCATTGTAACTAAAAATGATAAATAAATTTACATACAAATAAAAACGCCACGTCCAGTTGAAAAAAATTATGTCAGAAAAAAAACTTAAAAAAACGTATGCTTAACACTTGGTAATCAAGAAGAAAGAAAGAAGTAGCAGAGAAAACATCTAGTAGACGAAGAATAAATAAAAATGCAAGAAGGAAAGAATTAAAATTAATGCAAAAACAAGACGAAATTCATGTAATTAGATAAAAACATTTAAGCTTATCGAGATATGATCATTTTTTTTCTCTACTTTGTTGTTATTGTGTTTCTTGGTTAAACTAAACAACAAAAATAGTAGACAAGATTTGTTTTTTGTAGATAAATTCTAGTCGAGTAACAGAAATTTATAATAAAAATAAAAAATAAAAACGTTAAAAATGCTGCTGTTTCAAGTCTATGAGTGGATTGGGAATCCAAAGAACAAAAAAAAAAAAAAACAATAATAATTTAAATTTATATAAAATGAATTAATTTCAATTTGCTAAAAATAAATACAATTAAATTTTACGCAAAAGAACTTGAATAAAAAATAAATAAACCAAATAAGCGCAAAAGCCACAAAAGCAACATGGTGTATAAAACATTTTAGGTATTAAAAAATATTTATGTAGAGCGGTGTATGTATGTATGTGTGTTATAAATTTATGTCTATACGTATTTCAAATAAAGCACATGGCGGCGTCTCTAAAAATTAACAAAATACCAACCATCAGAAAAAAAATAAATAAATAAAAATCACTGTAAAAAAACAGGCAGCGAATTTTTGATATACAAAGTTTGTTAACCAAAAACACCACAACATGGCATGAAATCCTACAAAAAACAAATTTGGCAACACATACATATACTTCATTCAACATGCTTTTATTTATTGAAACACCAATACTAAGAAGCTATTTTAAATTTAACAAAATGGCAACAAAAAAAGCATTTACACACACACTTAAGTGCAAAAAAAAGAGTACTTGCCACAAAATGTTGAACGAAATTCACAACATCAACGAGTGGAAAAAAGTTCTGGAGCACTGCAATAAAAAGTTCAAATCCCCCTTATATTTATAATGGGACTGCTAAAGTGTATCCAATACCAAGCACCACCACAAAAACAGTAACACGCAATACGAAAACGGATACTAAATAGAGAAAAATTAAAACTTTCATACCTCTCCTCTTGCTTGCCTTTCATTCAGTGGAAAGAAATTGTTTAGCAGCACGCAATGCGCAGGTCATTTTAAGTCGATGGATATTTTTTCCTTTTTTTTTATTAATAAATGAAGTTATTAAAATAAGAAATGATTTACGTTTAAGTTGCTCAAGTACATATTTCATAAAATTTGTTTTATAAATTTTCTAAACAAAATGTAAACAAAGAACATGGCATTTTCATCGAATTAGTAATTACAAGTTTTTTATCAACTCTCTCAGCTGGATATAATTTATTTTTTATTTTTATTATTAAAAAATATCACCTTTACCCTTCATTACAAATCTTAATTTATTTTATCGATTTTTAAAAGAAATAAAGTTATTTCATACTTTATTTGATCTGTTATTTACTGTCATTAATATTTTTATTTCTGGCACTAAATTGTTGTAACTAAATTAGTATTCCATAATATTTTCATGTTTGAACGGCATCAAACAAATTTGTAAGGGTTTTATATGACAGTTCGGAGACAGCCAATTGTCAAGACGGCTGATAACACGATTACCGAACTTAATTCGGAAAATATAGAATGTTTTATTAGCTATGACATGGTTCATTATCCTGTTAAAATCAAAGTATTATCCAAGTTAATATCTGTTTTTTTCGGGGTATAAAAAGTCTTGTAAGCGAATGATCCGAGATCTTTTTTTATTATGTTGGTACGTAAATTTTCGATGACAAGTCAAAGGCTTTAAGCCTAATACGGCTCATTTTAGTACGTGAAGGTTTAATACAGACTGAAAATAATTAAGACAGAAAATATATCATTATCAAAGTAATTAAATGTTCTGTTGCAGATACAGTTAAATTTAATTGAATGAAATTCATTAAATGAATTAATTAATGAAAAACAAAACTAACAAATCATATAAATAATAAAACAACAGTCAAATAAGTTTCGAAAATTACTTATTTACGGACTAAATTTTATTTAACAAATTTTTATTTTTCGTTATTTTCAACATTAGGGTTGACATTGGAATCCAATCATACGTGTTAGAACGACTCAATAAAAAAACAAAAACTCTGCATAAGATATTTTTACAAAATTCTGAAGAATTGTTGGTATTATAAAGAAATTTTTAAAATGAAAAAGCTGTCGAAGATTAAAGATGTGTGAAAACGTTAATATTATTTTTTGAACAGAATAATGACTTTTTGTTTCCTTTAAGAAAGGTTAATGAATGTTTCCGAACAATATTTACCGCGCTCCAGTTGTCTCCTGTTACTGGATTTACAAAAAATTCATAATAGTCGATCTCCCCATTTTACGATCTGAAATAAATAAATAAATAAAAACTAGATTTTTTATAATTTTAACAAGTTTTTACTTACTTTAAATTTAAGTTTTTTTGATAAAATATATTACTTTGCCATTTTTCATATTAAAGAAGAAGAAGAAGGAGAGCATAAGCATAAAAGCTTTTATTTTTTTAAAGAAAAAAGTCAAAATGGAGGATAAAAACAACAACAGTTGTGCGTAGGTACAACAATTATCATTCCCCTCATCTTCCTAAAAGTATCCAGAAACTTTCTACACAAAAGACTATAAAAAAAAACTAAAAACATTAAAGATTGCGTGCGCGTAAACATAACGAAAGGGAAGAAAAATGGAAGAACTTTATTACGAACAAATGAAGAAGAAACTTTCTTAACTTCTGTATCTCTTCTAACTATTTGTATGTATGTATCTCAATCTTGTTGGTATAAATGTTTTTCTTTTTTTATATTCTTGTGTCTTATTAAACGTAGCCATCAGGTTCCTTTGCGACCGACTATAAAGCAATGGAGGCCAAAAGATTAAAAAAAGTAACAGAACAAAACAGAAAACCAGCAGGCTTAAAGCTTTAACATTTAATAGCCACAACTACCAACAGCAATATCATTACAGATACAAAATAACGTTGACTGTTGAATGTTGTATATAAAAAATGTATTTTTTTTTTTTCATCTTATTTGTATCCACCATACGAGTAAAGCAAAGATGTACGTACATTCATACAAATCTACATGCAATAAATATATATAATCTTGTCTGCTCCGCCTTTATAAATAATTCATGATATCTACACCAAAATGTTGATGATGCTAAAGATACTTTCATACATACATACGCACATACACACGTAAGTTTGTTTAAATATAAACATGTGTATACATATATGTACATGAATGTATATTCATTCTACATTCATTTCAACTTGGCTGTATTTACTTTATCCACTTGCAATTTAAAATTTTCGCCTCGCTAGTACACCAACGAGAGGAGAGGAAAACAAAAAGAAAAAACGAATGAAAAAGTTTAAAAAAGTGTGTGCAGAGTATGAATACAAAAAAATCTTTGAAGCAAAACGTTTTTTAAACATCACTAAATACGTCAAAGTTTGTTTTTAAAAATGAAAAACAAAAAAGTTTTTAAAGTTTTTTATATCAGGTTTTTTTTCAGACTCCCTTTTGATTCACCCTAAATATTGCACTTGACTAAAAACAGTTGATAAAAATTTACAAAAAAAAAAAAAAAAATAAACAAGATAATAGTAAGTAAAACGACAACCAGATTTCGAGAAAAAAACTTTTTCAACGATGTTTTTTACACTTTATTGTTTAAAAAGTTGTTCAAGAACATGAACATGATTTTTTAGTTATTTTTATATTTCTTTTAAAATTTTACAAATAAAACAGAAACATATTTTTTTTACCTTGTTTGTTGCAAACAAAAAATGTATTTTTATTCTTTAAGTTACTTTAAATAGACAGAAAAGTGCATGATTTAAATGCTGATTAAAAAGCAATAAAAAAAATCGTCAACTGTAACTAAGAGAGACAATGGGATTATGAAACATGTTGCTTTTGAAAATTTGGGTACATAGATATGTAAGTAAGTAAAAATAAATTAGGAATTAATTTTTAAAACCATTTTTAATGGAAAACTGACTAGGTTTGTCAATAACCGATGCAAGTTCTACTTCTAATTCTTTATAAATAAATGTCATTTTCGTAGTACGGAATCAAAATTATACCAATTACATAATAATTTCCTCTTTTTGCCAGTCATGCGATGTGTTGTCTGTTCTACCTTCTTAGGTTTAGAAAAATTGTCACAAATATCCCGCTGACAATTTATTGTTGTTACAAAAAATAAAAACGATTTTGCAATTTTTCTATTTAGAGAGTTTACTATTTTATTTGAAACCAAAAACTTTATGCGACTTTGGAAACCAAGGTAATGCCATCCTTTTTTATATGTAGATAGTTAAGCATTTTTATACTCTTCTTAACAATTAACAAGTCAGATTTACAAACTGTTTTTAGTTAAGCCGTTTTCAAATGCATACAGAGGTGTAGTGCACTTGATTTAAAAATTCCACTCACATCTAGTGATAGTATAATTATTTTATATTTCTATAATTGTTGAGTGCTGAATTAGAAAATATTAGCCTCATTTAACAACAGTAATAGTAATGTTAAGAATGTTTTTACATATTTTAGTAAAAATAATAATTCAATTTGATTTAATTTAAGTCTAGTGCAAAAAACAAATCATCACTAATGTGAGTCCAACATTTGTGAAGGATTCAGTGAAAATATTTTTAATTGCAACTGTTCAAATTTGCACTATTTGTGCGCTGTGTAGATTTCTTAACAAAATTAGCCTTTCACTAAACTTTTTAGTGGTAGTGAAAAAGGCTTCGCTGTCACTAGGCTGGTACTAAGTGGGCAAAAAACAAAATTCTTCAACTTTAGTGAATGGTAGTGAAATGCTTTGTGTTCTATGAATTTAGTGGACTACACTTAACTGTATTTAAGTGAAAGAAAAACTCTCATACTGTTTAGTAAAAAATAGTAACACTAAATTTTTAAATGTAAAATTTTTGCTTTCCTTATTATTTGGGAATGTATTTCTTAAAATCGTCGGCAAATTGTTTGTGTGAAATTAAAAGTTAGTCTTTTATTATTTCTTACACCTTGGACCCAAGGGGAATCCAAGAGTTTGGAGCGATGGCTAAATCATTGATTTTGTCAAACTCCATAAAAAAGAAATCTGTTTACTATTTTTTTTTTTTTTTTGCAAATCTGTGTACTATAGTTTTATATGTAGTTTGACATTCGGGCTTAACACGAAAATTAACAAATTCGCCATTACTTCCAGCTTATAATAGATTCACTTTGTTGGAACCTTTGCCTGAATTTAGGGCCATTATGTTAAAATTTAGTGCCATTATGTTAAAAAATGTGTTCTTATTGTCTTTATCCTTCTAATATTGTTTTTTTTAAAGATTTTATATATTTCAAAATAAACTAATTTTTAAGTTTTTTTTTTAATATTTTGATTTTTTGTTTTTTTTTTTCGACATACTTGTGTGTGTGAAAGTTTAAAGGTTTCTTATTGAATTGAAAGCTAAGAGCGAATATTAAAAATGACTTAATTTTCAACCACCATCTTGAAAATCCGCTCTAATTGTTGTACATATGAGCAATTTTCTACTAGTGATAATTCAACAGCTTCTAACTCAAAGAGTAACTGAAAAAAAAGCTAAAAAAAATTCAATGCAAAGCAAACTTCACGGTGCTGCTTTAAATATCATATTTTATGCCATGACCTAATTTTATTGTGCATAGAATTTTAAAATGTTTAACGTAAATGGATGTTTAATGATGTCAAAAGTCAACCCATGGCAATCATGTTACTGATACACAGCAGAAGTGAATAACTTTTTGGCTTAAAAACATATAAAAATTAGTTTAGGTCGTTTAAAAACGACCTAGTCCTGAAAAAATCCTTTCGGAATTTTTTTTATTTTCTTACTAAAAAAAACTTGAATATAAAATTATGTTTTTTTTTTCTTTTTTGTTCTCTATGTTTTCTTTTTTGGTCCCGAGAAATAACAATAAAGCGTAATGTTACATAAAGTATATATTTCTCATTGGAATATTGTTTTTGTACGTAGTCTGTTGTAGTTTATCATTCTCTCCTTCGTTGCTCGTTTACCGTTCAAAATTAATTCGAATTTAAAAAGTTCAGAGGTACATGAACGTCACCTTTGGTGCAGTTTACTAGTATTTCCAATTTAATGCTGTGAATGAGATTTAATGCTAAATTTTGTTGTTCTGCCTTCATTTACTCCAAGAACCATGATTCTTACCCCATGGTTTTCATTCCCAAAATATGAAAGACTAAGAACAATATGCTGAAGCACCTTAGACCTATAAGTTTTCTTCCTGAAAATACTTGAACTGATGATCGACCTCCATCTTAGGAAGAAAATTAATCCGAACTAACTCTCAACATATACCTTGGTAAGGCCTTTGAGATGACATTACACACGCTTGTGGGATTTATTGAAAAATCTCTAGAGCATTAGGGGCTCTTATCAATTTGAAACCGGAGACCCTTATAATGGTATTAAAGAGACTTAACGTAAGTTAGTCAATTATTAGATTCGTTTGAAATCTTTAGAGCAATATAGTCATTGCTTTCAATATGGGGCAGGCCACGACATAAAGAGTTGCAAAGGAAGGTGCACCATAAGGGAGGTATTATCACCTCTTTTTTGGAACATTGGCATATGCGAATGGCGTTGCAGTGTCAGGAAAATATCCTGAAAGTAGGTGTAGCACCAAAGGGGACTTACAGCAAACGCTCAGAAAACGGATCTTATCCTCTGTACAAAAAGAAAGAAAATTCCCATCTTCACGCTATTACTTCTAAATAGAGTGAAGCTAGTGGAATATTTTGGTGTCATCCTGGACTTCAAGCTGTCATGGAACCCTAATATCAAACTCAGGGCATACAAATCTTCTAAAGCAAATAATTGCTTATGAATTCGGCAGTTAGACTGACCTCTGGAACGAAGACCACTGAACTTTGGCCAAGCCTCAGCTATTCCCGATAATATCGATTATTGTCTAGATTTGGATTCACAGTATCAGTGTCTGACACGTCAAAGATGATGATTCATACGGATCGACATAGGGATGTGCATGATGTTTTTACCGACAGATCCAAGTAAAACACTGGAGTTGAGGGCGCCGTCTGTGTTTTCTAGATTTCAGATCAGGGTGTAATTTATTCTACAGAACCAATTTAGCACAGTTCAGGCTGGAATCTTAGCCATAAAGAGGGCGATGAGCTGAGATACCACGGGATATACGGAAAGGTTATCTAGATCTGTACTGATAGCAAGGCAACGATTATTTCATAATCACGTGTCTATACGACAGGTAGATTGGATTGGGAATATCGGATATTTTTAGATGAGATTGCGAGATATTTCAACCTTAAAATGTTTTTAGCCCAACTGTAAACACAAATTCTATGCGAGTTTTTTTACTTTTCGCTTTTCTCCTATTATAGATGTAATTTAATTGATTAAATAAGGAAAGTGAAAAAAAAAAGAAAAAAAGAGGTTCAGTTAAGTAACTCCAATAAAAAAACAAAAAAAAAAAAAAAATATTGGGGTGACGGAGAATCAAAAAATAAGAAGAAAACAATTGAGTACTTTATATAACTTACATAAAAATATCACCGGAATTTCCTGAAAGATCTTTTTCAACGCGTTTAAATGATAGCCTTAAGAAATACCATTTTTCCACCTGTGATAAAGAATATAAAAAGCAAAATAGCTCCCATAAATTTTGAGGATGACACTTTTTAATTTTTTTGTTATCACGGATAGTAAGAGGAATCTTTTCTCGAGAAAAAAATTTTCCGTGAGAATATTCATGCTTGGGACGTTTGGGGTCCAGCAAACTTAGCCATGCCCAGGAACATATTTGCAGATGAACTGGCTAGTTTTAGGACCCGTCCATTTTACGGGGATGCTTAGGGATGGACCTAGTTGTTGTATAGAGACCTTAAGATCCTTTGTATTTGCCTTTTTGGGCGTCTCGTAGGGACCATCTTTTTGGGACCCAAGTGAGTCGGTTCTTGATGCTGGCAACCTGTGCAACCTAACTTAACCTAATTGACAATAAGAATTTATTTTTTACAATAACAGTACAAAAAGATACAATTTAAGAAGGCACATGGGGAAATTTTAAATTACGCCAACCATCACCAATGTAAATATACCTGAAATATTTAATAATATTTAATACAATACGTTGCAGAATTTTTGGTTTTTGAAATTAATTTCCATCGTACTACTTTCTTCACAAAACTCTTAATAATAAATTTTTTCAACAGCTAATTGCATAAATAATTAACTTTTTTTCTTTTTTTATTTGCAGAAAAACAACGCCTTTCATTATGTGTGGGTTGTGGTGGGCAAATACATGATCAGTATATCTTGCGTGTAGCACCCGATTTAGAATGGCATGCAGCCTGTCTCAAATGCCAAGAATGTCGGCAATTTTTAGATGAAAGTTGTACGTGTTTTGTGCGTGATGGCAAGACATACTGCAAACGCGATTATGTTAGGTAAGTTGGACAGAGAAGAAGTAGACTTAAGCTAAAAAAAAATATTTTCTTATTTATGTTACTTCTGGCATATGGTATTTGTTTATAGAGCATGATAATTTTTAGACACATGCATTTTTTCTGCATCAAACCACGCATTTTCTTTCGACTACAATTTTTAATGTTTGTAGAACAAAATCGTCATGAAAAAAATCAACCTACACTTGTGTATGAAGCTCAAAACTTGAAACCACAAAAAAACTTTATCCAGAGAAAAAGTATCATCCATCAGTCATGAGACTTTTTGTTTTTTTCCAATACATGCTGTGTGTTTATTTAACAAATTAGTTTAGTTGTAGTAACTACTTAAATAAGCAACACTTTATTTTGTTTTCGTTTCGTTGTTATAACAAATTTGCTTTAAATGCAAATAAAAATAATATTAATCTTTTATTGGGCAAATATTAGCACGTTATAAAAAAAACATTTAATTATTTGGGTAAATAAATAACTAAAGTTTTTTATTATTAATTGGCACTTCGATTTAGATGTGAGTTTCACATTTACAAAAGGCAACATTTAAATTTTTTATTTTATAAAATAAATGGTAACAATTTGAAAACCGTTATCAAGAATAGTGCATTGTATGAAACTACCTAATGAATTTACTACAAATCAATATATTTCTGACAGCTTCCTTGGTTGTTTACGGAATTTGTCTTTTTTTTCAAAGATATAAATTATTCATATGAGTTTTTGATTTAAAGGTTTCATTAAAATTCTTTGCTAGTTGGTTTGAAAACGACATCGTTAGAATATGACTCATTTTAGGGAGTTATGGTTTTCTTCTATTGTGTAAGTGGATCTGATTTTGACATTTCTGTATTAAAATGGCCCTGTTTAACACAGCCACACCGCACAGTTATAATTTCTATTTAAAGACAATTTAAAGCGTGTATATTCTTTTGATATGAAAAAAACTGGCAAGCTTTTCTAGCTGTTCCTCAATACCTCTATTTATGAATGTGTGGGTATAAGCCATTCAAGAGAATTCACAATAACTCAAAACCAAAGAGTAGGGTAGAGACTTGAAGCAAAATTTCTTGTCGTAAATAGAGTATTATTAGTTATTATATATTTTTGTGACCCAATTGTTGTGGTCGTCACTTTACAAAATACAAATCAAACTTAATGGTAATGGTGTACAGAAGTAAAAGTGGATCTTACACTGACACAGTTATTCATTTCAATATATGTCTAATGACTTGTGGCCAGAGTTCTGTCAAACACAATGTTTCCAACTTATTTACCGATTTTTTGTCTTTCACAAACAAGCTCAAATCAATCTTAATATTTAACAAAATAATAAAATTATTATTTAGCCAAATAAAACATGTTAAATATATACGAGGGTAAATCAATTTGTCTTCTCTTACACAGAGTCTACAACTGCGATTAACTCTGATATAAGATGAGAGAAAACGTCGGCAGAGCATTTCTCCATCTTAATCTTAATATCGTACAAGGGGAACACGTATTTTTCTTAATCTTATAAGATTTCATAAGCCACTGATAGCCGCGTAGAAAGAACCTGCTTGCAACTAGTTGAAAATATTCTTGTACGATATACATGTGCATGAATATTTCCTTCCAATTTTGTTAATTAACTAATTATTTTATTTTTACCAAATCGTTTTATATACCGTTGTACTCTTGAGGCAGATATTTTTAATAGTTTGTGCATCAGATTTGTAATGGCGGCATTTTGTTTACAAGTACATAGTTGTTTTTTTTTTATTTTACAGTTAATCTCATAAGTTTGTTCCTATGAGATATCTCATAACAACGCTCTCATAAGAACTCTTATATGATTGCAATAACACTAATTTTAAGTCTACACGTAACAAAATTCTCTCAGCGATGGAATTTGACGTTCTCATCTTAGATGTTATCTTTAATGTAGACTCCAAGTTATCTCTACATAAGCAATACGAAAAATGTTTAATAAAATAAACTTTTGAAAAATGGCTCAACAGTCCCAATAGGCTGTTATCACACTTTTCTGAAAATATTTCATGTGGCGCATATATGCCAATTTGGAAAATCTTGGTAAATTACACGGCAACGTTCGGAAACTAGATGATGCATAAAAAATTTGGCTACAAAAAGCTATCGGCAAAATAAATGTCACGTTTGTGCACAACCGAAATTGTTCGCAATCGAATAACCGAGTTAGAAGCTTTTAAAACTTTTTCGTTTTCCAACAAACTTCTTTGCTGCTACATAAATTTAAACCAATCACCAATCAATACAATGGCATTTAACATGTAAACCTGCCCGTAGAAAAATCGGCTACGCTTCTTGGAGAGTAAAAAACATAAACGAAGAATTTTTTGCCCCAAAATTAAAAACGACACAACTCAGCTTACCTGCCCTCGCCTGTATGTAGTAAGAGTTGTACTTAAACGTATCGACAAACTATAAAAAAGCCAGTTAGCAAATATTGTTTTGTATTTATTTTTAAAGTAAATGTTTAAACATTTTATTAACATCTTTACTATAAAACTAATAAATTAACACTTTGGTTTATGGTTAGATATTCTACAGTAACACAACAGTGTTTGTGTATGTATGGGTATGTACGACTGACTATTGTTTGTTAAATATTAAATCAACAAAGAAGCAAAAATCAAGACCCCTGCAAAAAATTAATATTAAAATACAATAAACTCAGATTTCATTGAACTTGAAAAATTATACAGCATTTTACTAATTTATTTATGTGCGTGTGATAACTTTTGTTAAAATATTATTTAAAATTTTCAGTTTATTCGGTACTAAATGTGATAAATGCGGTCATTCCTTTAGTAAAAATGACTTTGTGATGCGAGCTAAAACGTAAATATTTCATATAGAATGCTTTCGCCGTTCAGCATGTGCGAGACAATTACTGCCAGGTACTTAAGTTGATTTCAATAAGTTTTACTCTGACAAAATTAAACTCTTTTTTTCTATTTATTCATTTTCAGGTGATGAATTTGCGTTAAGAGATGGTGGCATTTTGTATTGTAAAGAAGATCATGATGTCTTAGAAAAAACCTCCCAAAGTAGCTTAACTTCATCGTCTATAGAGAGCAACAATAATATAAGTTGTAGCAATAATAACAATCATTCAAGTCTTAGTAATAATAATCATTCCAGCGAATTAGGTTCAATGTCAGGTGAGTCTCAAATCAATGATTGAAACCGTTTTTAGAAATCCGTATGACAAATCAACAGCAGTGAATTGAACATTTAATAGATAATTTTAAATGAGTTGGCGATAAGTTTTCAGAGCAATGCGTTTTCAGAGCAGTTAGAAATCATTGCATATTTCTCTCTGAATATTCGGTTTCAATACGTATTGTGTCAAGACGACATAAATATTGCCAAACGTTTTTGACAGCTCAACAAGATAATACAACAACCAAATACACATTAAAACTAAAACATATATTCACCGCATGATCTAATGCAGTTATCTGTTTAATTCGCCTTGGTATTGTGTTTAGACGAATCACAAGAAGCACGTTTTACAAAGAATTTCAGTCACTAATTTTATGAGATGTTTTTTTAATCAAATTTTTTTAACAGTTCAGCGCAACATACCACACAGCCCTTTGAACAATCGAATTACTAAAGAAAATATTATCTGGTCACATTTCACTTAATTTTTTCAATTATTAAGACACCAAAGCCATGCAATTTAAAATTTTTAAATTATTTTCTCTGGAATTACGTAAATTACGTAACGATTTTGAAAGAGTCAGCCTGCACTTGTAGCTTAAATAAATATTATTACATATAAAAGTTGGTATTTGTTTAATAAGTTTGTTATGTCAATGTATTATTTCATTTCAAAGTTTATTAAAAATTATTATAATTTTTTGTTTAAAATTTTTTTCTTCGATTTCGATTTTGTCTTTAATTTTCCTTCAATATAGGATAAACCCATAATTAGATCCACATAGCTAATAGAAAAAATAATGAAAATAACTAAAATACAAAATAAAATGAAAATTTTTACTGGAGGTTTGCTGTGTTTTTGTTTAAGACATTTTTGAGTTTTTATTGCCTTTTGGCTTTGTTGATTCAGGTTTTCTATATGAAATTTGGGTTTAATCCACTGATAAGCAGTAGCGAAATGGCCATACGGATATGCTTTTCCCGCAGTAATACATTTCATGATATTCTCATGAAATAATTATATTTGAAGGAATCAAGCCCGATTAAAGTAAATTATCATAAAATAGATTCCTTTTGCACAAAAAAACAACAAGTAAGAAAAAATTTGTATGACCGACTTTTACTATTTTTTCCAATTTTCTTATATATCAAAAACTTTCTTTACTTTGTTAACATGCAAAATTTTCTAAGAAAAATACAAATTAACTAATAAACAAGGAATAAATGTCAGTACAAACAAAACAAGCCGAAAACTTTGTACTCGTAAAATTAAAAAAAAAAAAACTTAAAAAAAAATGTAATACATGCGATAATAATACAAACAGGCAACAAATAAAGATAGTGTTTATTGTTGTACTGTGACATATTGTGCTGCATATGTCGTACAACAAATGTCACACAATATCACCGACATAATCTATTTGTTTGTATCTATTTCATCATCGCCATTGCAATCAGCAATAGCAATAGCAACAACAACAACTTAAACATCAAATGAGAGCGAAGGTGTTTAGAACAAGTAGAAAAAGAGGGGGGAAAGTAAACAAACAAAAAAAAAAAATAAAAAGCAGTACCAACAAACCAAGTATTTATTGCAAAATGTTAAATATGACAAAATCAGAAAGATAGAAATATCACAGACTTATTGGCAGACTTTAAAATGAATGCTACATAGCCGAATTAACTTTACCCTAATTTTACCAAAAATTGTTAGCAACTTTACTTATTCCATTTGAAAAATTTATTAACTTGTTGGATAGCACCATTTACAATTTAGAATTAAAAAAAATTTAAGAATGCAACATTGTTTTCGTGACGTAAGTTTTTACAAAATGAATAACTTCTGAAAGAATTGTTTATTTCGAAACAATTTTATTTTTGCACTTTTTTGCACGAAATGCGAAACAAACCTCAAAAAGGGAATCGTAAATTAATAAATTTTTATCAAGAACAATGATCTTTCACAAAAGATATCATACAGCATAACACAGTATGAAGTTGGCATCTAAAGTTTTTTTAATTTTTTGTCACAAGCATGATGGCCAACTTAGTGAACTGTATAATCCTTCTTAGCTTTACGTTTACTTATTTTTTTATGTTAAACAAACTGAATAGTATTCGCTAATAATCTAACTACTCAAGCATAGCAACATTTCATTTTTAATACGCAAATGACGATCGTGATAAAAGCTAAAGCTAATCATTATCATCATTAGCGAAACAAATGACGATAATAATGAGAAGGAAACAAACATAGAGGCGTCTTCAGTGGTCTTAAACGCAAGTAAACAATAAAACAATACAAAAAACGCGTTTAAGCAACAATCATATTTCGTAGTCATACAACAATATTTGCATATTGCATTCAAGCATTTCTCAAAATTGCCAACAAAAATTACAACAACTTTATGTGAAATTCATTCTTCACAAACAAATAACAATTATTAATATATGCGTAAACAACGTAACAAAAAAACAGACTGATCCGATCAAACAAAATATTTTAATTTCGCCTTACGGACGCACAGCAAAAAATATGATAAGAAAACTCATTAAATCAACTGATCAGATTGATGGTATAAGGGAAAGTCAAATAATTTTTCCAAAACAAAATTTTTTTAAGCTCCAAAGGTACCCCTGAGTCTTTTAGTCTGTAGATAACCTTCTTTATTTCAACCAAGTTAAGGATTTTTTCTTCGAATTTGCCATTCGTAAGTAGATATTTTTTACAACACATCACCTTCTAAATTCTCACTACTCCTTGTTGAATAATACCACTGATTTCAGATGTAGAAGTTTTTCCTTTTTTATAGGGATTTTTTCAAAATTTTGAAGCGTAGGGCAAAAAGAATAGATTTTTCCATTCCAAGCTAAATGTAGGGAATTTATAAAATTATTTTTTTTTTTTTGTTAAAATATTTTATACTTTGTAAACAAAAATATATAGCATTTTAAAATTATTAAAAGAGAACCCCTGCAATCAAGTTTTCACCTATTTTTTTTTTTTTTTTTTTTTTTTTTTATTATAAGTTTATATTTTGTGACAATTTTTTTTTTCGAATCTTTTTTGTATATTTTGCTATAAAAATACAGTTTTTGTTTTTTCTAACATCTATATAAATTAAAATTATTGAATTGATAGCCAAGAGAAAAATTTAATGTGGGAAAATAAGGGAACTTATTTGAGAACAGTAGGTATTTTTAAATTTATGATCTGACATCACAGCATAATAGTTAAATTTTTTTGTTAGTTTGTGTGCATATTTGTTTGATTTCTATTGTTGGTGTGTAATGAAGGTCGTTGCCACATAGCCACATAATAAATAAGTAGTTGTTAGTAGTATTTGATTTTCACTCTTCATTTATTTGTTGAACTATTGAAATTTATTTAAAATATTCTGTAGTGTCTGATTTTTCCCAATTAGACGGTATTATATTGTCAAATAAAAACAAAAGCGGCAAGTTTTCTTTGATGTCTTTTTTTTTATTTTGCTTTCAATCGCTCAAGTTAGTAAGAGCGTGGTACAAGATAATAAAAATAATGTAGAATTGAAAACTTTTTTCTAGTTTTATAAGTTATGAAAAATCATCAACTTAATAATTTTTTTTGAGTTGAGCTAGATCGTAAGTGGAGAATATTATACAAGCTTAAGCATGGTCTCGAAGCAAGTGACATAAATTACTGTCGCTTGGACATGTCCTCTTGGGTTATTGACGGGAGGGTTGTCCGGATGCTGCAGTAAATCCTTTTGTACAGCCACTTTCAAAGAGCACCGTTGCAATGAATCACAACCAACAATAATATTTAAATACTTATTCTTATTAAAGTTGTTGTGATGTAATTATGTCTCACTTTGTACTTTGTTTTTTTTTTTTTTAATTTTGTCCTATAACAGCAACCACAGTGCGTGAGCCGAAACTTTCGCGAAAGTTTCTAGTCATGTGTTTTAAGGCTGAGAGTTAATTTTACAACAATTTTAGAAATAACGATTTAGCACTGAACACAACATTGCAGCACAAAAATTTTAAAGAATCTCAATAACTCATATTAATAGGTCTGTTCACTAACTTTACTAGCAAAAACTGGCAACGAGAGAGTAGAGCAGAAATTTTCAAAATCAAATGTAAAAAAGTGAATGAAAGCTTTACTAGCAAAAATTAGCAAAGAAAATAATTATGGCTGCAGAAATGATAAATAAGACTAAAAAACTGTATGACCATTAAATACGAGTGCAAAAATATATAAAACAATAGACCACAAAAAGCCAGCAAACAGATAACAACAAGAAAAAATTGGAAACAACCAAATAGCAAAAATATCTACATAAAATGTTTACATTTTCTGTAATTTACTTGGTGGCTTTCAAAAGCTTTTATAATGTTTAAGGGCATAATATAAATAATTTTTTTCAGTTAGTTTCAATAAACACTTTTGTGATTTAAATAAAAAAACTTTACTTTGACAATAATCTTAACTTCATCATTCTTAATTTCACTGTTTTTAAATAAATTTTACAATTGTACACAAAAATTATACAATTCTTATTGAATTTGTACCAAAGAAAATCCATTGCGTTGAATGTTTCATCACTACTGTCTTGTTTACTTTTAATTCTAAAAAACAAAAACACTTGCAAAGCAAAGAAGATTTTAAGTCATATTTCTGTTGTTTTAAACTCTTTTGCTATATATTTCTCTAGCTTACTTAAAAAAATAACAAAACAACAAAATAGTACTATATTTATATTTATTTAATTACCAAATACCGATGTGATAAAAATTTCCTATATCAGATATTTTTTTAAGCAAATTTTTATTATAAAATACGGCTGTTTGACTAATTTTTACAAGTAAAAATTTTAATAGCAAAATTTACAAAAAAATTTTTCTCTCTCACATTTTAACGCTCTTTTTCCCTCTCTACTTGCAAGCTTTTTGAGTACGTGAACACGTTCTAGCAACAATTAGCAACAATTAGTAACAATTTTTAGTTACTGAACACAACATACATAACATTTAACATACTTAAGAATCTTTCATTACCATTGAAATTACATTGGCATTATTTGAAAAAATTATAGTGCCAAAAAGATTAATTATAATTTAATGTTAATGAACTATATTATCTCATTTTTCCTAAAAATGTTAAAAACTATAATATTTCCAAATTTTTGTGATAAGAAAGCTATTTTAAAATACTGCTGAACTGTATTTTTAAAAACAAGGAATGACGATTAATAATGGTAATGCTTTGAAACCATTAGTTCATTAGTCAATGACAATGATTTTGGTTTTTAACTTATTATCAATGAAACATCTTTATTAAAATGAATATTCATTACTGAAAATAATGGTAATGCTAGAAAACCATTAGAATTATTTATCATTTAATTTTAATGAAATCGTCATGTATTTCATTTGTGTAGAGCCTTTCGAAAAAAATTTCTTCTTTCTTCCATTCCAGAAATGTAATAACGCTCAGTGCAATGCACTTGAAACTTTCTTAAATAAATAAAAGACAGCATGATCAATTGGTACAGTTATGAACACGGTTCTTTAGATGTGCACAAAGAAAAATTATAAACTAAGGAAATCAGTCAGTATTTTCAAAACAAAGACATTTCTTGCCTTCCATAATGATAAATCCCCTACTTAAGTTGCAGACTTGAGTTTGTATTTAATCCCTGTAAAAGCGTCTGTGACCAGAAGTAAAAAGTTATCAAGCCAACAAAAACAATAAAAGAAAACGTGATACTTATTGAGCCTTTCGTTTAAAAAATTTTAAACTGTTCCTTTCTAGTATTTTTCTATTTCGGATTTTCTCTCTAAAACCTTAGAGAAGTGTTTTATTAAAAACCAAAGGTTTCTTTTTTTATTTTATCATGTAGTTGACTTTTCTGTTTAATTTTGATCATGTTTTCAGATCTTTAGATAAAAAAAGACTAAAGAAAAAGTCCGAAATTAGATAACAGCATGTAATTACCTTGTGAAACGAGACTTAATTAACAACGTTTTTGTTTTATTCATTGAAAAGAAGAAAAAAACTAAACTAAAATATAAAACAATCAATAAATTTTAGCAAAGTACGAGTAGTATTGCGAAATGCTAGTGTAGTTGTAACGCAAATTAGCAATCTATTAAAAATTAATTATTAAGACAAAATTTAAGAAACAAATACAAAAGAATATATTCCAAAGTTGTTGCCTAAAAAACATAAGAGAAGAACGAATTGAATTATGTTAAAGTTGTTGTCTAAATTGATATTTTTGTAACAAAATTTTGTGTATTCACTTGTTAAACTGACAATTTGGAATTCACTTTGATGTTGACTGTTTAAAGTTCTAAGAAAATTGCAAAACGTATTTGTACTCGTACTCGTACCGGCGTCAGAAAAAAGAAAAACAAATTTATCAACATGTGTTGTTGATGCCTCATACAATGGGTGTCGCTTGGCCACAAACGCATGAAAAATTAAAATTGAAGCAATTCATTGATTGATTTCAATTCTTTTCGTACATATTTTTGTACTCTTTAATGGCTTTGTTGTTGTTGTTATGGATATAGAGCTGAAATAGTTGGTTAAAAGCCAGCATGATTAAAATGTAAAATTTTTTGGTTTTTGATTTTTTATAGATTCTGGCAGCGAATCGGGCTCACATAAAAGCATAAGGGATAAAAGGCCATCCGGACCCTCAGATGGCAAACCAACCAGAGTAAGAACGGTGCTCAATGAAAAGCAATTACATAAATACATTAAGGTGATAAAACGATGCGATAATTGGTCAAATATCGAACCTAAATAAATTAACGTTGAATATAGATTTTTGAATTCAACATCTACTTTCAAGATCTTTAAAATTTTATAAAAAACTTTTATTTCTTTATATAAAAACAGCTTTTTATTCAAGAAAAATTAATAGTTACATCAGAGATTATTTTTACTTTATATTTTCGCTTAAAAAAATTTTAATTCTTATGGTCACAAAAAAAACTTTAATATATTGAATTCCTTATAAATGAAAAAAAAAAGTTTGTCAAGCTCTTTATAAAAATGCAATTTAAAAAAGCTAAATTATTCCTTTTAGTTGAAAATTAATTTAGTTTTTCTCGTCCAATTTTTCTTTTTATTTGCAGTTAAAGAGATGAAGTTTTCTTAAGGATTCTTCATGAATAGAAATTCCGTTTTTATGGGTTTTTGATTCATTGTATAAATATTAGTATGTGCGTATACAAAGCCAAAAGTATGTACAGTGGGTGGATATAATTTTTTCTTCAAACAGTTTATTTTATTTATTTTATATCCTTCAACAAGAGCGTCAAGCTAGTTTTTATTAATATGGTTCCAAAGTTAGATTCGAAAAATATAAATGACCATGGTGAAACTTCGAAAACCATAAATTAAAGAATATTTTATAGTAGCGAGCGCTGTGATCTTTACGTCACGTAATAGGAGGGCCAGTTTAAAACAAAAACTCAATGGGTGCAACAGGGCTTGTCGCTATGAACATGCAAAAAACACTCGACTGAAATGCTTAACATTTAAAATATAACAAGAGATAATTGATACTAAAGGTCAGTTGCTACAGCTCTTAAAAAGTTTGCCAGAACGGTTTGTTTCTTTGCTACTAAAATCTATTCTGTTAACTAGGAGAAACAACTAAACTAATTAGGCGAAAAATAAAAATATGAAAACAAAAAAAAAAAAATATAGTTTTAAAATAAAACGATTTATTCAAGGGAATATACAGGCATGTCACAAATACCATTCGAAATTTAAATGATTCCGCAGTTACTATTTCGATCGAAATGGTTTTAGCTTCTATAGATTCCGTTCGGTTTTAGTAAACCAAGAAAATACAAAACCACTTATGTTTGTTCAAAATATGGCAACATAACAACGAATGTAGCAAAACAAAAAACAGATGTTACCGGCTTATGATCTTCCGAGCTCGAAATGCCATCAGTGCCTTTTTAATCTCGTTTAGATATTAAAAAATATGTGCAGAAACAAATTTTGTAATTGTTTATTTTCCTTTGTGCCCTTTCGTGTTTGTGTGCTAAGAAATTTTTCGAAAAAAAAAACACAAAAATTTAAGTACGACAATATCTTTTAAACAAATGCCATTTTTTTTAGAGAGGACTAAGAAAAAGTTCATGTTTTTATTAACATCGTATTAAAATAAATATATTTTGGATCAATAAGAAAGATGAAGAATAGTCTCACCTACAACAAAATTTTTTGAATGGGTTTTATGTTAACAAAATGCTCAAAATATCAATTTCACGTAGCAAACTGAAAGCGGTTTCATTCCGAAATTTTTTTTCTTTTACGTTTTTTATAGAAGCAAAGTACGGAATCAATTCCACTTCTGAACGGAATTTTGTTCTGTGACAATTATTTAACAAGAAACTTTGTAAATCTTTTATTTGCAGAACATGGGGTATTCTCTAATGGAATAGAAAGCAGAACTTCAAGAAATAGGAAGGCATAGAGGGGAAGCTAAAAACACATATTTTGTTAAAAAATATTTTTTCAATCTATTTGTAAACGTTGCCCGCTGTATGTTTATTCGAACTCAAAGAAAGAGATTTTTATTACATGCGAAAGACACATGAATATGAATGAATAAATGATTGAAGACATGTTACGAATCTTGCATTTTCAAACAAGATGCATATTTTTTATTCTAAATTCTAAAGTACAAACTAAACGCAATTTTTGATAACAACAATTTGAATTCAAGCCAAATCTAAATATGTTCTTCAAAACCATGGGTATAAAAGTGTGTTTATTATGCCAAAAAAAAGGAAAACAGAAACATCAACACGAAATAAGAAGGGGTTAATATTTTTTCTCCATAAGAAATTTATTAGAAATTCTTATGAGATTAAACGAAAAAATAAGATGCAAAATTCTTCTTCCCTGAATATTGTGGCAAAAGTTGAGTTGCATAAACGTACAAAACCACAACGGCATGTTGAATATATTTTGTAGTTACATACTTACAACACGATACAAATATATTTCTGCTTAAATTTCCAATGTGTATATATGTGTGTGTGTGGATGAATGCAAGTGCAAGTTTATTGAAAATAAATATCAATTTTGTTGATTGTATAGACGGACACATACTCATAGCATACATTTGCAGGATTTGGAAAAATTCATTGCAGCCCTTTATATTGTGTTTATAGGAAGTTTAATGTGATGGTAATTGTCTGTCTATTACACTTTATAAGGCGTTACTATCACTTCTTTGTTATTGATTTTTAAGTGATTTTTATATATCTTTGTTTTAACTTATTCGAATATTTTGTTGATAGTTAAATATCGATTTTTAAACACATTT
The DNA here is from genome assembly GCA_937654795.1 of Cistogaster globosa. Classification (NCBI taxonomy): domain Eukaryota; kingdom Metazoa; phylum Arthropoda; class Insecta; order Diptera; family Tachinidae; genus Cistogaster; species Cistogaster globosa. Next base: position 83,334,366 of record OW569404.1, on the reverse strand, counting down.
TAGGCAAAATTATCATTAAAGAAATTCACTTTATTTAATTTTAATCTTGCTAAAACCATTTTCAGTCATGTACTTAAGCTAAGGAAAGCTTCGCATTTAAAGTATTAATTGAATTCAATTTATTATATAAGGATTAAGTAAATTTCCTTAAACAACCCGCGTTAAGTCTGTTTTGTGAAAGAAAAAGTGTACATTGATCAAATTTAATGTCGTCAAACTATGAAATAAAATTATGGAAATAAAAAATATTTTAAAATTTAATAACAAATTTTTATAATTTAACACTAATCTTTAAATTTAACAGAGCTCTGTTAAAATGGTAACACAGCACTGTTAAATGTAACCACGAACTTTGAATTTAAAAACCATGACTTTATCGTGAATTGTGTAAATTTAATTATTTTCTGTATTATAATATAAAAATCCTAAAAAAAAACTGCGCCATTATGTTCTTATGTTTTTAATTTAGCCAATTTTATTTTCCTACGAAAAAATTTACTAATTCTTTGTAATTTCAGAAGTTACTATTATAATGCTCTTGGCGCTTTTAAAATTTTTGCTGATAATGTTGTTGTAATATGCAACAAGGAGATATCTCTATCAAATAAATTTCCAGCCACTTGAGTTTTCATCATCAGCATCATTCTGCATTGTTGAAATTCTATTTACAAAATAAAAAACCACCAGCCAGCACAAACCTTGTTACACTATGAGAAGAGTAAGAAGAGGATATAGAAAGGAGTGGAAAGAAATGAAGGAATTAATAATAAAGAAGCAAGAGATAATCACATCAAAAGTATGATGCCAATTGGGGGTAGGCGAATTGTGGAGGTCATGGAGAATAAGGTTTATTTTATAAAGTGTATCAACCAACTTTAATGACAACTAACAACAACAACAAAAAAACAGAAATTAGAGAAAATGCTGTCAAAGTTTAGTCATCAAATTATATTCACCTCTACCAACATCAGCACTGGCATTGTCGCCATAAGTTTTTTTTTTATGCTGGTAAGAGTGCGGCCGTTATACTGTTGACACACTGTTGCTTTGCTATTTCCTCCACAAATTGTTGAAAGTACTGCTGCAATATGTTTTCTTACGACAAAAGTGCTTGAGGCAAGTGGACGAACAAATTGAAGAAATTTAAGATAAAACGAGGGAGGAAAAGCGGTAAAAAGTTGTCATTATTTAAAATTCATTTGAAACGATTTTTCTTTCAAGCAGTGTCTGAGTTTTTTTTTAATAATAAATTTTGGGTTTAATAGCCAAAAGTTTGTAAATTAACGTAAAAAATTGTCTTTTTATTTGGGATGTAAAAAGAAGAAAAAGAAAAAATTATAATCCATAATACAAAACAGTGATACAAAAATGAAGGGGACAAAGTTTCACTAACTGCAATTATTAAATTTGTGCTGATATAAACAACATTTTTTGAACGCTTTAATGATTTTTATTTAATTAAAAACTTATTTGTAAACTGCTAATATTGACATAAATAATTTAATCAGACATAAATCCAGAGGCAATTATTTTAAATAAAATTCGTTTTGTAGCCCGTTTGTGTAAATGTGTGATCGATTGGGTGGTGTGTGGCAAAAGAATTTATTTTTAGGACACATGTTTTTGTTGAATAAATACTAGAGTTATCAATTATTCGATTTTCATTTTTAGTTCCTCAATAAATAATTCGAGCTAATTGTTAATCAAAAGATTATAAACAAAAACTAACAACTAAAGAGAAATAAAAAATAGAAAAGTATATAGTTCGTCATAGCTGCACTGAATTAAAAGAATCAATTAAACATACAGTATTTTCTATGTAAAAGATATAAATCGAATATATAACGAACGAGCTAGTTTTCAATAAGTCAAGCATTTCTCAAAAATGGGTTTGGAAAAATCTAAACGCGTGCTTATTAAAACTATATAAGAACATACACAGAACAAGTTTAACTTTTTGATCATTAAAAAAAAATTCTTATTCGGAAATAATAGTGAAAACTGTGATACTTTTCCTCTTTCGCACTTCGAATAAAGATGATTTTGTATATATATTTTTAAGTAAAAAAAGCATATGTAAATGTATTTTTATTTATAACTTGCTTTTAGTCGAAAATATGTAATTAAATATAAAAATCAGCAGGGGTTTTATTCCTGCTAAAAAAAAAATAGAAGAATGTGGATCAAAAAATAAAAACTTTCATTTTAATATCTCTTTAACAACTAAAACTTAAGTGGATAATTAATCGCAATCCATATTTCTTAATATCGATTCAAACACAATAAAAATATATTAACTAAGCGTCGTGGTAGTTCCAAATAAATACCCCATAGTAGCAAATACAACCATGTCAACCTTAGTAAAATCGGGATATCCGTTTAGGACTTACAAATTTATTTCCCTTTTTTCCTTAACTCCTTTGCCCAAAATCTATTCATTTAATGACATTAGTAAAACTTTCGATTTGTTTTTGTTTTACGAAGCTTTGCTTCTTCGAAAATTTTTGTTTACTATTTCTCGTTACATTCACTTGAATAAACAGATTCGAGTATTCGTTTATTCGCAACACATTATTTTTTTACTGATTCATATCCCTTATAAAACTGCATAACAAATGTTAACAATCACCGAGGGTTATTTAAGAAATTTAGGATAATGCAAATACAAACACAAGCAATTAAAAAGATAATTTTAATGATGTTAAAAAAGGTAAGAAGTGCGAAAAGAAAAACTGATTATATTCGTCGACATAGTGGCCGCCGCCAAATTTCACTATCATACACCCTTGGTTTATGGCGATTTTTTTTTCTTCTTAAGGAATTCAAGAGTCAAACGTCTGGTGGTGCAGATTGCTGACTTCAGAAGGCACCACATCTGGAGATCTTTTCGGCCAGCGTAACTCACCAATAAAAATAATTAAGTGATTCAGAAATATAAACCCTAAATTTCGAAGTCAACTTATTACTTATTCAGTATCATGTCTTTTAGTTGACAGTATGCTTTCTCTGCAACATTTTCAGGTACATCTGCAAGCTTTAAAATTCCACGCTCCTACAAAATGTTTTTAGGAACATGGGTAGCACTAGTGCTACGCAGTTTTAAATACAAAAAAAAGATAAGTTAAACTCTCAAAAAAAAAAGCACATAGTGCCGTTAAAACTTTTACCATTCAATTTGTTCAGAAAGCACACCGCAACAATGTTGAGATATCAAACATTATTCAGTGCTGGACCAGCCTTATTACTCAAGACTCAACTGAATAATGCCACCAGTCTAAGTTCCGCAAAAAGAAATGACCACATTTTCTTTTGTGGTTTTTTGATAACCCCAAATTATACAGATATGACAAAAATTCTCCATTTTCTATTCCTAAGCAATCAGAATTTGAAAATTATTTTCCATGTAAATAAATCGGGTGGATCTTACAATAATATTTTCAACAAAGGAATGGTTGCCAATTAGCAAATCTCGAACAGCGACTTATAAAGATCAGAAACCTTGAGGCTTATCCTTGTTTGTCTTGTTTTTCTTTTCTTTGCAAACAACTTTTAATTCTTTAAACAACCGTCGCTTGAAATTTTGCAAATATTTAAATTTCAAGGGCAATAAATTGACTTTTTTGGGGGGGTTTATTTTCTCCCTTTCAACACTTTTCTCTTTTACATTTTATTTATTGCGTTGAGATTTTGTTTGTATTGTGTTTAACGAAACAATGCAATATCCTGTGTAGATAAAATGGCTTTAAAACATTGATATGCAACAATGTTATACATTATATTGTTTGCCATTTTAACTATTATTTTATCTGGCCAGCTTTTTTTTCATCCTTTAACCAAGTAGACCATAACTAATTGTTGCATAAAATCTGTGCAATACCAGAAGCTATAAATCGAATTGCACGAGTTTGCATGTTGTCGTCTTAGCTAAAAAATTTAAATTGGGCCAACTCTACTCTACAAATTATTCATACAGTTAAAAAAAATTATAAATGAATTCATTAGTTTCTACATTCTTGGCATACCAAAGTACAGGCAAACACTTTGTTTTTCTTTTAATACAATAAGAATTTATCATTTAAAGGATGGAGGGTTTTCATGACAATAACATTATCCTAAATAATTGCGATTAAACTACTGAGATTTACTTGTAAAAAGATGACGGAAGAAAAACAGATTTCGTTCAGAAACATGCTACAAAATTCCTATTATCCATATGATGTGCGTGTTTGTGTAAAATACTATTGTGAATATACCAGGGTACTAAAATAAACAAATCGTAGCGTATTTCTTTCATTTTGCTTTATTCTTTGTAGTAAACAACAATTCAGAAACAACAAGAAAAATTGTTCGTTTCACTTAGATTTTCATTGTTTTTTATTTTTGTAAGTACAAAATGCACACATAATTAAATAAATAAAGAAATAACACAAAGCAATTTTGCGAATTGAAATCAACTTTGCCAAGGCACTAAATGAGCTAGAGAAAATTTAAACTTGCCAATCGGTTAGACATATTTTCGAAAATTTTGCTGTTGGATATCAGCAATCTCGGTACATGTCCTTTGAGGCAGAGGGCAAAACACCACGCCTGCCTCAATTATCTCGTAAACTAGAGGTCCTAGAGCCTTAAACCCGATTTTTTCTGATCACATTTTTAAAGTATTTTTCGCATTTTATATTTTAGAAAAAGAAAAAGTAAAAAAAAAAATTTTTTTGTACCTAAAAAGTGCTTTTTACTATTAAAAACCTTAAAACTCAATTATCTCGTAAACTAGAGGTCCTAGAGCCTTAAACCCGATTTTTTCTGATCACATTTTTAAAGTATTTTTCGCATTTTATATTTTAGAAAAAGAAAAAGTAAAAAAAAATTTTTTTTTGTACCTAAAAAGTGCTTTTTACTATTAAAAACCTTAAAACTCAAAGTAAAAAAAAACAGCTTGCGGTAAAATCTGAGGAATATGGTTGATTCGGTCACTATCTTAAACACAAGTTCTGTGACTTTGCAATCAGAACTGCACAACTGAGCATCCAAGCATTCTCTCAATCGGAGTTGTTTTTTGACGTAAGTTGAGGCTTCTTGTCATCCTTTTGTTTAATTATCGCAAAATAGTCAAATGAAATATTATCTTTAATAGATGTAACTTCCTTCGATTCGTTTACAAACTCTAGTTAAGTGGCTGTTTTGCATTTTAGTGGTGAGAAAACATGGTTTTAATGCCAATATTTGCTTACACAATTTAAATCTCTGAGCCATTCAGAATACCCGTAGCCATGTAGCTGACACACTTCATCTCGTCGATTGCTTGAAACTAAACGTTGCTTTTTCTCGAAGATTTCCGAGGTAACTGCTTCTGCTGCGTCATGGTAAACTAAGTTTATAAATTATAGATTTACATTTACATAAAAACTGTTTGTTTTAAATTAGAGAAATACCTAAAGGCTGTGCTATGATTTTTTTATTTATTGCTGATAATTTTCTAAGGTCTTGTGTTATTAAAATTACAGTGTTTCTGTAACTGCGTTGAGGCTCGAACCACCCGATGTCTTGATAACCACTAGTATTCTTCACTAGTTTCTTTGCTGTTCTAATATACAGGGTACCTTCAACTACGCATCTACCATGGCTACACCACAATCGTTTTTTTTTTCTAATCTACACTTAAGAGATTTAAAGTGATGTTTTTTTTTATTTGCCTCGTCCATCGCGGCTGCTCTTTCCGTTAGACTTAAGGCCCCGTTGAGATTAAAATTTGTTATCTTTTCTTTATTAAACAAGCAGACATCTCTGTCAACACAGCCATCGCAACTGCTCAACAATTGTTAGCAAAGTTTTTCAATTTATTTTGTTTACCACACTTGTTAGTGGTGGAAAGTAACAGCTAGTAAGCTCTTGGCTTTGTTATTTTAGACATGTTTCTTATTTTTATATTAAAATTTAATTTAAAAAATTCATTTAATTTCATAAACATATATTTTGCCATCTCTGAAAAAGCAGTGACGCTTTAGATAAGAGATAAAATAAAAACGAAGCTCATGAATGTTTAGAAATGTCAACTAAACTAAATGACTTGAGTATCGCATTCTTCTATAGTAGCTGTTATTGTTATTGTTCTACTATAAACCACCACGACTTTTCACCTGAAAATCACACTTAAAATAATAAAAAAAAAAACACAAAGGCACAGATTTAAAATTGCTATCGTTTTATTAAAAGCAAACAAAAGAAAAGTGGAAAAACTGAAAAGACCAAGTGCTTCACAAATAAATGAGAAGATATTTAGAAAAGCTAAATGGAAAAACTTTAACTCAAATGTTCTAACTGTTAACAACATATTTTTTTTTTTTTAAATTTTCATCTTTATCCTGAAATCGTTGTGATGACTTTGTTATGCAAATGTTTGTTATGGATGTCAGTTTGAATGGTGTAAAATTCAAGGATTTAATTGACCAAAGACAAAGCCTAAGCTGTTAAGAGTGTATAAGGATTATATTTACTTAATTAAAACTAAACTAAATAAACTTAAAAATTTGTTTAAGAAATATTTTTTATTTAAAGCAATTTAGCTAATCGAAACTGTACATATAGAATTGTTCCATTTAGCTATTTAACAGTTGTTTCTTAAACATTTTCTCTTTAAGATCCGCTACTTTATTAAATTATTTTTTTAATTTCAATATCGTGCCACAGAGCCAGGTTGTGAGTATTAGTCTACGACCACTCTTCCAATCCTGTGAGTTTTTTAATTGATTATGCACACTAATATGGAAGTTATATTACAGTTCACTATCTACACGATAATAATTACATACTTACTTCGTATGGAGGGTACCACGCCCACTTTTTTTTTTTTTTTTTTTTTTTTTTTTTAAAGAGAAGTAGCACTTCAGGCATTAAAACCTATTTAGTTATTTTTCGTAACCGTGCTACATTCTTTTAGGAAAGGGATAGATGAGAGATAAGACAGGTGGTGAAAGGAGAGAGAGAGAGAGTTATTTATTTTACTTCGCCGGCGAATCTGCTATGAGAAAGTACCGACGAAGGAGACTGCAAGTTTTTTGTTTATTCTGAATATGTATTTATACCATTAAACAGAAAAAAACAATTTTTTTGTATTTTGATTGCCACAGGATTTGCACCCTGAAACAACCAGGTTGTAGTCAGCGTGCTTACCACTTTGACTACAGCAGCCACAATCCACTATTTCAATCCAGCGTCTGCTTATTATAGTTCTCTAATGCCACGCTAATAATTTTTCATTTAGTATGGGTGGTACCACGATCATTATTCTAATCCAGCAAATTTGCTTCATTGTGCATATTTATAAGAGAGTTATTTTAACAAAACTTCAAGGTGATACCTGTTACAGTTACCAAGCAACACAATTTTCAATATTTATTAAATCAACCAAATGTCCAACAAACTGCGAAAAATGTTAAGTCGGCACACTAGTGTAGGAAGTGTAGTGTAGGAAGATATCCGAAAAACAAAAAAATGAACAAATACACCATGTGTTTTATATATATTAATGTGAATAGAAGATTTTGTTAAGGAAACGCAATTATTTTTATGCACAATTTAATGCAATTATTTTAAGAAAACTTATTTCTCTTCTTTTTTGTGGAGGTGCTAAAAATTTTGGATAATCCAAGATTGAAGTGAAGAATGAAGAATGACCTCAGACGTAAAGATTTCCCCTTGCACATTTTTACTTTTTTTAAATATTAGAAAAAGTGAAAAACATGCCTTCCTCTTTTTTCTCTTTTTTTTTAACACTTTGAAAGAATTTATTTAAAGAACAATCAGTCAATCGTTTAGTCATTTCTGTCAGTGTAATTTTAATCCCCTGTATAAAATAATAGTCAATGGTCTAGTTAATGGCAAAACAACTGACACTTTAACACAACCAAACTTCTTCCAGTGAAGGAACCAATTAGTCACCCCTACTCAAAAATTACTCAAGACACTCGTACATATTGCTCGTACTGACACAAAATTACGAAAACAAAATGAGTGACAGACAGTCACACCGGCAGCTAGACCGGCAGGCAAAAGAATCACCCAATAATGAGTGAATAAGAGATTGAGGGACTGCAATGAAAAGGGAAAAGATTATACGAGGGCTGCTCTATATATTTCTGGCCTAATAGTGATAATGCGAACATTTATAATCAAAAATGGTTTTATTGTTTTTCAAAGTATTTTCCAGCATGATTTATACACTTTTGCATGCGCTCAAACTAGTTGTCGAAGCACTTTTTCCACTCCGATTGAGACACCTCTAAAACATGGTTTTTGAACACTTCAACAGCTTCTTCTGGCGACGAAAATCGTTGACCACGCATTTTTTTCTTGATGTGCGGAAACAAGAAGAAGTCATTAGATGCCAAGTCAGGGCTGTACGGCGGATGACCCATTAATTCGACGTTTTAGCCGGTCAAAAACGCTCTGGTTTGAGCCGATGTGTGAGAGCTCGCATTGTCATGGTAAACAATGATTCGTCTTCTCTTGTTGGTTTTTCGAATTTCTCCGATGACTTCAGGCAAACAAATTGTAGTGTACCATTCAGAAGTGACCGTCCTACGTTGCTCAAGCGGAACAGTCGCCACATGACCTGTTTTGCCGAAGAAACAGGCGACCATTTGCTTCGAAGTGCTTCTTCCACGAACAACTTTCGTTGGATTTTGTTCGTCTTTGAAGACCCACACGGTCGATTGTTGTTTCGTTTCGGGCTCATACACATAGATCCATGATTCGTCACCAGTGACAATCTTATAAACGTATTTTGAAGCACCGCAATCGTATTTTTGCAACATTTCTTTGCACCAATCGACACGAGCCTTTTTTTGAGAGACTTTCAAATTGTGCGGGATCCAACGAGAACAAACCTTTTTTACGGCCAGGTGTTCATGCAGTATCGAATGTATGCTGGTGGAAGAAATGTCCAAGGATGTCTCTATCTCTCGGTATGTCGCATGTCGATCTTGCATTATGAGTTCACGCACGGCATCAATGTTCTCTGGCACAACAGCCGTTTTTGGACGACCTTCACGGAACTCGTCTTTGACCGAGCTTCGGCCACGATTAAATTCATTATACCAATTTTTCACAGTGCTATAGGATGGTGCTTCATCGCCATACAAAGATTTAAGTTCATCAATGCACTCTTGTTGTGATAATCCACGTCGAAAGTTAGGAAAAATGATGGCACGAAAATGTTCACGAGTTAATTCAATTTTTTTCTATATTAATTTTTTCAAGTCACTGTAAACAACACAAATAATGGTCGTACGTCAAAACGTTTTGAGTACGATTATGCTTAAAAATGACAAACTTTCCAATGGAAATGTCAAATTGCACTTGGCAACACTGAGGCCAGAAATATTTATAGCAGCCCTCGTAATACAGATACAAGCGCGCCAACGATTTTAAAAGCAATCTCCAATGGTAAGGGTAATAGTAACGCTATAAAAAGTACAAATAGGTAGGGGCTGCCAGGACAAACCAACTGATTAACGAATGGTTTGGGAAAAAAAGGCGCGGCGGAAAAGAAGAAATAAAGCTTGAGTTGTTTATGAATTGGGTGTGTAATTTTACAATGTATCGTGAACAATATTATAAAAAAATAATAAATGTATAACAGGAGTAAAATACAATTACAACAACAACAAAAAATAGCTCTCACCAACATTTACAATACCTAGAAGCAACAAACAATAATAGCATAATAACATAATAACATAATAGCAACAATCGCGAATGTAAAACAAAAAGAAGAAGAAACATTCAGAACATCATCACGACAAAAATCAACAATAGAAAAAGAAGAGAAGAACAGTACCATGCAGAACACAACAGAACAGATTGTTTGTTGGCTGTCTGACTTTGTGCAAATAATTATTGCAGGCCTACAGGCGTTACTGACACTGCCATCCATCGTGTCAAGTGTTGCACTATTTAGTTGTTGCCGCACATCTCAAGCCAATATTTTTATATTGAAGCAGACAATTAGGCAGCAGCAATATTGCTGTCATTTGTTGTTTTTTTTTTTCATTCGTTTCTATTCTTGTTCTCATTGTCAGAGTCAACTTGACAAAGTTTTATGAAAAGCACACATTCCTACACTTGAATAAAAACAACTAAAAATAAATAAAACAAATTGATACCGGAACCTTGTACTTTTTGTAGTTACTCGTAATACTCTGAGTTCTGTTAATGCTTCTATTTAATTTTGCATGTCTGTATACGCAGAATTAATTCATGAGAAATTATTGCTGCTGTTACTTTTAATCCATTACCGTTGATGGGTTATGAACCTTAAACAGATTATCAGGAATAATGATTTAACTTTTATACTTTAACGATATTCAGTGGAACAATGGGCAATTTGACACAGTAAATAAAAACAAATCTGTTATTTCTAAACTAGAAATGAGCGATATTTCAATACCTGTGATTTAATCACTGTGGTTAAAAAATCATTGGTCACTACAGTGACTGACTGTATCAGGTAACAGTTTCGCGAAAGAACATTCTTCTACATTTGCACACATGCAAACTTAAATTTTTTTTTTTTACTTTTTGAAGAGAAACATTAGTCAGTTGCTTTTTCTTGCTTTTTATCAACAACAACTATTCTTTTTTCCGAACTTCACACATCCAAAAAAAATTTATATAACAAAAAAATGTTTTGTTTTTTATTCGAACCTATTTAGTGTTACCGAATTTTATATTACTGGTCAAAATTAATTACAGATGCTTTGAATGTAGAAATCAAATTACCTTTTGCATTATAGTTACTGTTTGCATAAAATATTATTTAATATATGTATGTATTATAAACCTTCTTTATAAACATGTATGCTTATATCAAAAAATGAACTGCAAACAGTGATTACGGTAACTAATAAAAAAAACGTTGATTTGAAAATCACGTTCACTGGTAACGATGTCCTTTATAAATTACGGGATCGCTCATCCCCATTCTAAACTGATATTTCGTCAAGGGTATAGAAGTGATCATGCAATCTCTAGAGTTGGTAGCCAGCCACATTGCTTTAAAGCAACGAAGTAAAATTTAGAACTTCAATTAAATTCGGAAAAGATACTTCTTTCGATTTTCAGAAAAAATCCTATGCCATAAAAATCCAAATATTAAAAAACAAATTACCATGCCTCGCTCATTAAATAAAAAATTTCAACCAAAGTTTTAGTTTATACAAAAAATGAATAAGAGACGAAAATTCACAAACAAATTAAAAATCCCAAAAAAATTTATGTTGATTTAAAAATTTTAAACGAATTTTATCTTAAATTTGAATAAAGAACGATATTTCACAAAAAGTCACAATTTCATTAATTTTTCAATTTCAGTGAGATAATTTGAAAATTACCTTTTTTGTAAATTTTTGGAAAAATTTCTTGTTTAAACTTTATAAAAAAAATAGTATTATAAAAAAAAAAGAAAAAATACAGTTTATTTGGCCTATAATTAAAAAAATTTCTAAAAACAAAATTATGCCATTTTATAATTGTGTACTGTAGGTACACGAAGCAGAGACAACAGCAAGTCTGTAAATTCTTAAATGATCACAAGTCAGTGGTATCTTGACATGTGAAACCTGTTCAAAATATTCTCAAACTATTTGTTGTTTTCATCGAACAAATTATTTATATGTTTTAATTTCTTTATCCCAACCATAACCTTAAAACACTAACTCTTGGCAATTTATTAATCAAATTTTATTAAAATACATACATAAATAATTGTATTTTATACATACATACGTATATTTAAATATAATGAATTGTCTTATAAGCTAAAAATAAACAATTGTTATGGTTTCTTTTGGTTTTAAAAATTAAAATAATTTTTATCTCAACTCAAAGCTATGAAAACTTCAATAAACGCTTTATACGCCCCACTTATACAGTTGTTTGTCACATTAACGCCTCTTTATTTGTTTTTCGCAACAATTTTATTTCAAAACAAAAATACTACAATTTAAAAAATATTTATACAAACTCATTTTAATTAAAATAAATATAATCTCCCTCTTGACACTCATTTCCTAATGACTCCGAGACTGACTGCAGTTGTCATTTTTCGTTACGCGTTTGCATTTGCAAATGACAAAAGCCAACAAACATCATCCGTTTAAAATTCTGGAAAATGTTAAAAACAAATGAATATATTTTTTCGTGCTTTGCATCCATCGTAGGTGTGTGTGTGTGTGTGTGTGTGTGTGTGTATGTGTGTGTGTGTAATGAGAGCGTGCGTGAGTTTGTTAAATGTTTGCTGCATTAACTACGGCAACGAAATTTCCGTTTAGCTTTTGGCAAATGAAGCATTCATTATCTACATGAAAGCATGCATATGATGAATAGATAAAGGTAAAATTTACTGACTGCTACTAAGGTTCTATCTGATCGCCGTAGTTTTCAAAGCTTTTTCATTCATATCGCATGTGTTGAGCATTTTATATGCATCTTTTCATCATTTAAAAATGAATTGTTTTTACAGTATTCACTAATTTTTATAATTTAATAGGCTAAAAGAGTATTTTTAGAGTTGAGTATCTGTTTAATCCTTGTGTCACCGTTTTTTTATATTTTTAATCCAAAGTGAAGTGACACTTTATGATTGAGTTCTCATCTTCTCTTGCAGTTATGACCGAGGGAGACTGTGTGGACTGGTCAAGTGTGACTCCAGAAACATTTGTTATCCATCTGATGTCAATCGTTCCTTCAGAAAAGGCGAAAAATCATTTTCAAAATATTACGCCCTTTTCTGTATTCCAAACTGAACTTTTATTATCGCTATTTTATGGAGACAGGGTTTAAAAATTTTGGTTAGAATTAATTCAGAACAACCACTTTAAAATCCAAAAAATTATGATGACATATTTTGAAAGAGAACAAAATCAAAACTTTTTCTACATACAGTATTTTTCTTTAGATACTTTCCTTCTGAATGCTGTTATTATGAGTGTATGAGCTCTGTCGAAAGTTATTCTAGTTCGATTTAGTATTTTTTTATGTTTCAAATATTTTAATTAAATTTAGCGTCGAAAGTACAATTCGCAGAACTCCCATCTGCCACGATTTATTTTCAAAACTGAAATATTCTAGATCGTTTTTTTACAAAAATTTAGGTAAAAACTAAGTTAATAATAAAAAAGTTTTTCTCAAGTTTTTAAGTACAAAAGAAATAACTTTTCGGTTTTTATAACTCATAGCACACAGTTGATACAGGTACTTCGCATTGTAGCAATGCATTGCAATGTAAAAAACAAATTTACGATATTTGCAAATGCGCTATCACGAGTTATTTTCGTTGATATTTATGCGTTAAACTAGCGTTTAAAACTAACAACACATTCACCGAGCGATGTTTTTTTGTTTTTGATTTCAAATGTCTTGGCTGAGAACGATTTAAGTCTAATGAAAAAAAAAATATTTCGGTTTTTATAACTCATAGCACACGGTTGATACAGGTACTTCGCATTGTAGCAATGCATTGCAATGTAAAAAAACAAATTTACGATATTTGCAAATGCGCTATCACGAGTTATTTTCGTTGATATTTATGCGTTAAACTAGCGTTTAAAACTAACAACACATTCACCGAGCGATGTTTTTTTGTTTTTGATTTCAAATGTCTTGGCTGAGAACGATTTAAGTCTAATGAAAAAAAAAATATTTTACTTTAATATTTCTCACTTAGAGATTCAAGAAAGTGTGCACTCATGAGTACAAATGAAATAGCAATAGGAATAAAGAAAATAATAAAGAAATTTCGTACAGTATGTGCACCAAATAAAAATTCAATTCGAACCCACCTGAAAAATGTACATACATATACATATGTGAAAGGTGAACTCCAAGACACCTGATTTAAAATAATTTACATTACAAAAGAAAAAAAAATTATAAACTAATTTAACAAATTTCAGTTTCATAATAATTTTATATAGTGTTGGCAAGAAGCATTTTATAAGTTGGCATAAACCATTACAACATGTAGAGTTTGTTGTTATTGCCTTTTTTCAAGTGTTTAAATATTGCACCAGACGTTTTATTTCTTTTTTATTTGACGTTGTTTTTTTTATTTTTTTTTTTCTGTTCAAATGAAATGGAGCAGAGGAAGAAAAGAATGTGTATATTTATCAGGCATGGGAAAATCACTACCTTTTAATTTCTCTTAAATAAAAATAATAATTGGAACTTATAAAAGAATTCTTTCAATGATTTTCTGTTCTGAATTTATTAATTTAGATGGAAAGTTCATAAAATTTAATTCTGCTATAGATAGGTTTCGATGAAGCTTTTGTTGTTTATAAAATAATAATTATAAAGTTTCTAAAGTTTTTTGCGTGGTTACCGAAACGCGGAATTTCAGTAAATTTTTGTGAATTTTATGAATGAGTGAGCGAAATTTATACATACAGAATTACAATACACATTTGCAATAATTTTATACTGAAACGGCGTTGTCGTTGTACTGCTTTTGGCATTTAATTATGACGATTTGATAATAAGTCTTAACTTATTAAAAGCTTTTAAAAAGTTTTTAAATTGTGTTCCAAAGATCAGACAAAATTTGAATTACAGTTAGTGTCAGCCAGATATTAGCAGGAAGGATGATGTTACCCAAAAACCCAAAAACGCATAAAAAGTTGTTATCGTAAGTGTTTAAAAGTTTGTAATTAACCTTATACCCACAATAAAATGATAAAAGTGTGTTAACCCTGTTTGTTACGCATCATTAATATTCGGTTTTTCCGTTATTTAAGAAAACAAATGCAAAAAACAGACTATTTAAGTAATTCTGCTGCAATTTAAGAAAAGAAAAGGTGAATGACCGTTTCTTTATTTATTTTTCGAAAACTCATTTCGGTTGCAAATTGTTCAAATGGGACGCAAGGGACAAAGTTTGTCTTTGGAACAAAGAAAACTTGCGATTTTTTATAGTGAAAGGGGTAAAACTTAGAAGAAAATTGCAGAAATTCTCAATGTGAAATTAAATGCTGTTGGAGACAAAGTCAGAAGACACAAAAAAAGGAAGAATCCATTTCATGAAGCAAACAGGCAAGCCAAAAAAAAAAAACTAACCGTGCGTTAAGAAAATGCAGTTGTTCGAAAAGTTAAGGCAATTCCGCGTTTAAATGCCCCATCAACCATAAGAAGAACCATAAGGGCGAAAGGTCTTAATGGTCGAGTAGCACGTGGTAAGCCCTTTGTTGATTTACACAACCGAAGGGCCTGCATGAGTTTTGCCAGGAAGTACCTCCATAAGCCGGAAACTTGGTGGGATGATGTAATTTGCAGATGAGAGCAAGGTGTAACGTATGCGGATCTGATGGGCGTGTTATGGTGTGGCGTAAGCCTAACGAGGAGCTGCAACCACAAAATTTGAGATCAACTGTTAAACATGGGAATGGTGTGGGGTTGTATGGGAGCTTAAGGAGTTGGAAGACAAGTATATATCGACGGAATTGTGAATAAGGAGTCATATTTAAATATTCTTTGTCAAAATTTAAAGGAGAGAGCGATAAGACAACGACCCAAAACACAAATCGCTTTTAATTCAAGAATGGTTCCTTTTTAACTGTCTTAAAGTTCTCCATCCAACTGCTCAATCTCCAGACATCAATCGTATTGAGAATCTATGGGATGTATTAGATTGGCGGAGCCGTAAACACACAGTAACTTCAAAATCAGAGTTTAAATCTAAGCTTTAAGAAGAATGGGATAAAATTCCAGCAGATTATACAGCTAGCACAGTAAAAATATGCCAAGCCGTCTGAGCGAAGTTGTTAAACTGAAGGGCTATCCCACAAGATACTAAAATTTAAATATTAGTATTATAAACTAGGTTATTTGTTACGTGTCACTAAAAACCAAATATTATTAACGCGTGAGTTACCTGACTTATTCTATTTTTTTACATGGAGATAATGTTATTTTTATAATTAAAAATGTGAACTGTTTAAAACCTAAAAAAAAAAACTATTACAAACTAAAACATGCACTCGACTATATCTTGTAAATAAAACCGATTATTAATGACACTAACTGTATATTTTTTGTAAAAAAAGAGTAGCTGGCAACGCTGTTTGCTACATTTACATATTTACATCATTTTTTTTCCATTAAGAACGTGAAACTTTGTATGATGAATATTTCCATTATCAGTGATTGTCGTTTGATGGATCAAATGGTGGTCGCATTGTTCTTGTAGGAAACACTCTCCGAACATCAGTAGTACAACGCTACTTCAACAAGAAAACAATTACAAAAAGAGAAATACTCTAGAAATGCTACAAAGTAGACAATGAATTGCGCACATAGTTGATTCAAATATATAGAAACTTTTAATAAAATGTACATCCTCTTTATATGCGGTAAACATAACTGTTCTCAGAATTGGACATATTAGATTCCTGTAATGTGTAATGTTTTGTTTATTTATTAGTGATGTTAATTTTAATGTTTATTTTTGCGTATTTATTTACCTGTTTAGTTTTATTTTTGTACTACAGACAGTAGTTTTAATTTTACATTGATTTTACTTGAGCGTTTATTATGTTTAGTGTCAAACATTCATATTGCGTTTTAAAGTCCCAGTTTCCCATACCTGGTATAAAAGTATAGTGAATTGTTTTTGGTAACCCAGTCATGCAGCATTAAAATACATTTAACACATAATCATAAATGTAGCAGATGGATCAGTTTTTTCCACAGTTTTTTTTTCAAGTATTAGTTCTTTTTTAATCTTTTTTACAAAAGAGTGAGTCTGAAGCTAAGTCTTTTCTCAATAAATTACCAAGACTTTCACGTCCAAATTGTTTACCAGAATATGGAAGTGGAATTCTGCATCGTTTATTTAGAATAAGGGTACGAGATACATATATAAAATTAACTCTAAGAAGAAGTCTGGAAGCGAATAGAATAGGTAAAGAATACATTAGGGCGTACAAAGTAAAATTATTTCGTGTGAAATCAATTTAAAGTTTATGAAATGTAGTTTTTCAATGTGTGATAAATATGTCGAGTTGTATATGTTTTTGAAGTAACGAATAACGTAAAGCATATATAAATGTGAAGTCATACTCTTAGTTGTTTTTATAGCCTTCACCAAAAAAATCATTCCGTTTGTAATTCTACAATATCTACTTCCGACCCCATAAAGTATAAATATTCTGAGTCCTTATGCATAGCGAAGTCAATTAAGCGATGTCCGTCTTTGTTAGTGTTGAAACCAAATTTGCCGAGGCACTAGATGAGGTAGAGAAAATTTAAATGCGCCAATCGATCAGACACAGTTTTGAAAGGGTTATTGCTATTAAAAATCAGCAAGATCGGTCCATGTCTCTCGAGGCAGTGAGCTAAACAACACGCCTGCCTCTAATTTTTCCATATCATTTAGAATAACAAAGTAACTCTTATCACAAAAAAAAAAAAAATATATGTAGCGATAGAGAGTTAAAAAAAAAACATCAAGTGAAAAAATTTTGCTCGCCTATATATTCCGAGTTTTGGGTCTCTGAAATTTTCATAAAACGGTTCGATTGTCAATATGGATCTCGTTTAAAAGCTTTTGAAGAGATTTTTCAGGAAATACCAAAATTATTTAAAAATGCTAAGCCTGTTAAGAGTCGCGTACATTTATATTTAAAATCATATATCGTACTTATTTTGTTCTTATTTTTTAATTCCCTGTCTCCGCAGTATTTGTTTTTTTTTTTTTTTTTTGATAGGAGCTACTTCACTTTCGAAGACTTACATACAAGGTGAAGGGTATATAAGATTCGGCATAGCTGAGTATACCAGTTTTACTTATTTATTTTAATTTTTAATTTTATTTTCTATTTAATCAAGCACCAGGTCAGTATTTTTAAATAAAAATATTATTTATTCTTTTTTTTTTAATATTTCGCCTCACCGTTTGGTGGCATCTTCAGGAAACAGGAAACAAAATTTTATTCAATTGAATTAATTAACAAAATTTAATTCAATTAAATTAATTTTTGTTTTTGAATTAACTATTTGAACTAATTATAATTATATTTAAAGGTCCATGTTTAAGAAGTCTGTGTTGTAAAAAACAAAAGATATGCAATATATCAAATAAACATATTCGCCATTAAAAAATACACAATAAATATTGAAACTTCATAAATAAAATAAATTTATTTCATTCATCATATCAAAACAAACAGGTGCATAAAAATGAAATAACCAAATAAATTTTTATGTAGTTGCTAAACACAAGCACAAAGAGTACAAATAATACACTCGTAGAAGATTGTTAAAACGTACTTTAGTAGTTTTTATTTTTCTTCGTTCCCCATTTGAAAAAGAAACTTTAACAATAAGAATTTATTCTCTATTGAAAATAAAGAAACTTAAGTATTAGTTAAAAAAATATTTCTTTTAATATTTTTTTGGAGTTTATTTAAAAAACAGAAAAAGATGCTTTATTCATTGAGAAATATAACAGGGATAGAAAATTTAGTACAATTGAATTGCTTTCAGTACTTTCTGAAACCATGAAAGTAAATACAATCAACAATTAGAAGTTTCTTTATAAATTTAAGAAGAAAGTA
The DNA here is from genome assembly GCA_937654795.1 of Cistogaster globosa. Lineage (NCBI taxonomy): Eukaryota > Metazoa > Arthropoda > Insecta > Diptera > Tachinidae > Cistogaster > Cistogaster globosa. Next base: position 83,315,758 of record OW569404.1, on the reverse strand, counting down.
ATTTCAAAATTGTTTATAATATTTATGAATTATATTAAATTATGATAATTTTGCTTAAAAATATAAATAATGGATCACACTGAAAACATTGGGAAGTATTAAGCTCTTAATCAAAAGATTTAGAACTGGTTTAATTGTTCCCATATGTCCTTTTATACCAAGTTTGTTGTATAGTTAATACAGAAAAAAAATTGGAAAATTTTTTTTTGGAGGATGGTGGACTTGCATTAGATATTTGCAGTATATATTAGAACAATTTTTAACTTATCCATTTACTATATAATTTTCTAAAAAAAAAGCAAAGTGTGATTACAAAATATTGATAATAAAAAATTTTATAGCTTTGAAAATAAATCTAACTCCTACAAAATCTCAATTAAAAATATTTCTTTCCATTTTATGCCTTTAAAATAAATGATAAGTTACGGATTACTCGTATTTACATATAATAATATAAATCTCACAAATATTTTATTAACATAACAATAAATGGAATTTAAGATTAATTGTTAGAATAGTAGAATATTTCATACTTCTGCATGTCGTATACACACTTGCTTACAATGTAACACACAAGATGTAAAATTCATTAACTTGACCTCAAAAATATATAAAGTTGACATTTTTGCCTTTTTTTTGACAGAAGTATACACTTTTTTGGAATAAAAAAAAAAACTGGGAGGAAATATTTCCCGACTGTACGCAGCGAATATCCGTCGTTAGAAATAGAGAAAATTTGTGTATATGAAGACGCACACAATTAGTACGTCGAACGTCAATTTTTTTATTGTAGTTTGTTTTTTTTAAGTTTTTTATTTGTTTTTACTTAAAATGTTTTCCCTCTATTTGTAGCACATATAAAAGATTTTACTATTTTTAATATTATATTTAATTTTTAATGAATTATTTTTTTTTATTATGGCTTAAGTTCATTAATTAACACATTAATTGTGATAAATTGTAAAAGAACAATAAAATTTAGATACAAGCAGAATAAAATACACTTTCTGGTTCAATAAAACCTTTTCAGCGTTCTTATTTATCAAATATTTATTTCTCTACAGATTCGTTATTTGTTAAAAGCGTTAGTTGACAACGAATTATTTAAATACTAGAACTGTCCTCTAGCATTACAATTTCATATTTGAGTGTTTATAAAAATAGCCATATGAAATTTCAGTACAATTGGATTTATCGCTTAGAAATTGCAGAGGTATTTCAATTTTTTCCAAATCCCTGACTGTGAACCGCGAAGAAAGCCGCTTTGCGTATTTAAATGTAAAATAGATTTTATGCTTTAAATAAAATTATGTATATCTTTTCACCAGAATCGTGAATGTGCGCCCCCCTTTACGCCTTTTAAAAAACCTGCAAGCGATTTCTTCTGGGTTGACTTTTATAAACGCTTTAATGTTAGAAGTGTTGAAATTGGTGTTTGTTGTTGCTATTTTTTTTTTTTTTTTTGGCTAAAAATGATTGCTGATATTTTGCGGCGTTTTTTGCCGAAAAGTTGAAAATCTCGCACCGAATTTTTCCTAATAACTCTAGATTTTTTAGTATACATTTTTACAGAGTTTAGAACCCAAAGGGTTGAGATGTAAGCCTTATTGTTATCGCCTTATCGCTATTTGAGATGATTACCCAAGTTGAGTTATAGAAAAATTAAAGAGTGTTGTCTCAATAGAAATATAGCTTTCACGTATATGAAGTTATCGTTGTAAAGCTTTACGTATATGGGCTCATCTTCTAAACCTTTATAATCGGACCTGAAATTTACACAGAGTTTGTGCTGCCTGAAATTAGTTTAAAATATCAAAATATAAAAAAGATGTTATTCTATGGGAGACCTGGCATATGTTCATACGTAAATTGTCTTATCTTTTAATAATAAAACAAAATTCCATTTGCTTTTTTATAACAGATAAGATAAAATGATCTTTAGAAAGTTATAGAATTTAAAATTAAAATGTGAGATTTCGAAAACAGTTCGTAAGTTTCTTAAATTTTTAGAATTTCTTTAAAAAGTTTTTTATCATGGCTGAGAGGCAAGAGCTGTAGTCTTGTAGTTAAATGCAAGTTTTTACTTTATCATTCACAAGTATTCGTATCCTTGGCCTGAAGAAATTAACATTGTAAAACTTCTTATTGTTTGTATTGCTGCCACAATTAGTTACGACATCGTTTTAAATTGTAATTAAAATAATGCCAACAAACTTGTTATTATGAGTTATTTTGCTTTTAAAGTTGTTTTTTTTATCTTTATTCATATTTTTTATTGTCACCGTCAAACAAAATGTTACTAAGATGAATGATGACGAAGATGATGTTAAAGGGAAGGAAAGTAGAAGGAAAGAGATGAAATTGCTTTTATTAAAGCAAAAAGAAAACAAGAAAAATCTTGTTAAAAAGAATTCCACTGAGCTGTTGATATTTAATAAGAAATGGTGGTGATGAAAGGGTGAAGAAGGTTGGTTAGGAAAACGGAAAATGTATTATTTTCATTACATTCATAATTTTAATATGACGGTATGCTTTTTTTAATGTACGTTTTCCTTTTTTTTTACATTTATGAAAAATAATACGTATAATTAGTGGGGAGTGATGGGATCTTTTATTTTATTTTAATTGTTGTTTTTATTGCGATTCTTTTTTGTTACCAGTGATTTTTTCATTGCTTTGTTTACGTAAAATAGTGGATTTATTTTTTTTTCGAGTTGAGAACAAATAAATTGTTCAAAAAATTAGTACAACATTTTTTCTTAGTGTTACTCGCACAATCATTAGTTGACTTTCTTTATCGGTTTTTCCCAAATTTCAGTTTCCTATAATATTCACTTCTTGAGTTCATTTAGCGTTTATAATCTGTTAAACTTTTTTGTTGCCATTGAACCGATTGAAGCCTCGTTCTGCCTTTATGAGTAAGAGCTAAATTTTATCATCATAGCGCTGTAAAAAAGGTAAAATGTTGTTTTTAACACTGATTAATATCTTTTAAATACTAAAGTAAAAATAAAAAACAAATGAATGCCAAGAAAACCTTTACACATTTTACAAATATTTCATGCGCTTTTACAAGTTTACGTAGCCTATAACTACACATCATTCTCTGGATCCAACGATACTCCAACTTGCGATACATTGTTAAGCAACTTTGTACGACCTTAATATGCGCAAAAAATTCATACGTTTTGTATCCGGCTAAACTACAACACACAATCTTCTCTTCGTCAACTACGACCACAACTGCTACATATTTACTGTTGTTATGTTGTTACTTTCCACGGCTTCGTCGACGTAGGTATCTTACCCATCTCATTCTTGGGGTGACAGAAAAAAAGTCTATATATAATTTTACGTAAAAATGTCGCCGGCTCTTAATGTGTTAAGCATTTTTAAAGCAATTTTAGCATTTCCTGAAAGATCCCTATAAAAGCTTTTAAATGATACCCGCATTTATATTTTCAAAAATATGGTGCACAGTCATACTTATCTATGAGGAGTTCAGAGGCCCATTATTCGTAAACTATATTTAATTCTCTGTCGGCTAATATATATTTTTTTTGGAATTACATACTTCATTAAGCTAGATTTGTTCCAAATTATATGGAAAATTAAAGAAAGGACATGGACCAACCTTTCTCATTACATTTTCTCTAGCTCATCTAGTGCCTTAACAAAGTAGACGGACAGACATCGCTTAATCTAATTTGATATGCCTAAGAATTCAGCATATATATATATATATATATATATATATATATATATATATATATATATATATATATATATATATATATATATATAAACGAAATAACAAACTAAGATATAAAAATGTTAAAAAATTGAAGATGATGCTTTTTATTTAAAAGAAATTATGCACGCAGTCATTCTTGTTGACATACTGTATACCGGGTAAAAAACAAATTAAAAAAGATAAATGGAAAATTGCAAGAACTTTCTTTCGGATGCAAATAGTTATATAACTTTTTAAAAGTTTTAGTTAAATTTTTAAAGTTTTGTAAAAACTTCTTTTCGAACCGTTCAGGAATTTATATTAAAAGCATCAACAAAAAATTTAAGTTTATGTATGTTTTCGTCACAAAGTTAAGCGTTTGTTTATTAGTTGTTTGCTATGTTGTTTAAAATGGTGAAATGTAATGTAAGGAACCATTATTGTAAAAACTATTAAAACCGTCTGTAATAAAGGATAAATAAATAAATAAGTGTGTCTCAAATTTAAAAATTATTAAGCGTCTACACCGCGACCAATTTTTTATTATTATTTTAATTTATAAAATAAAGCTGGAGTGGCTTAAATTATATTTTTTTATTTAAGACTCCAATGTCATCTTGAATTTATATTTGCTTTTATTTTTTATTCCCTTTCGCAAAATTAATATTTGATATAAATTTATTCATAAAGTTTCCTAATCGCCCTGGTAACAAGCTTGAAATTTATTGTTTTCTCTAACGCAATCCTTAAATTCATTTTAATAAAATTAACATGAACAATTAATATTCCGTTCAACTTAGTAGAACATTTCAACAACAAAAAAGTCTTCTTTGCTTCACCATCTTTATTTCTCTACTACATCCGTTTTCACCATTAAATCGTTAACCATAAAATCCAATAAATTATAGTGCGAATGAGATGACAACGAACAAAAAATCTGCAAATGTAAATAAAACATCACAACATACAATTAACGAGAGTAGAAATGAACTTGCAAAATCCGTGCAATCTGTAAAAATTAAAAATATAATAAAAAGCGAAGAAAAAAGATTTATAAAACAGCCTGTAGTTGTTTTTCCTTGGATTTGTTATCATTCCAACAAAAAACACCGGCAAAAAGCAACATACCACCAGTACACCAATAAGGCCTGCTTTCATAGTTTTCAAAACTATCGCAACTCATCCACCCATACGACATTCAAATGCAAAAATTTCTCCTGTATGAGAAAATACGGATTGAAAGAAAAAGCAAAGAAGCCAAAATTCTCTAAGCGACTTTAAACGACGCACACAATACAGGGTAATGTTAATGTTTGCTGTCACTTTCAATATACACCAGAACTTGAACAAAATATCTTGACAATCTCATATCATGATAATCTCATGGTATTTTATTGGACATAATTCAATATCTCATGAACCGGTAAAGATAAATTATTTTCATACCAACGGCTTTCCTGACTTCTTCAGATCGGCGTAATAAAGTCCCAAATTCGAGCATCTAGAACAAGACAATATTTGAGAGACTTGTTAGTTTCTATGTTGTTCATTAGCCCTTGATAAATTCTTTAGTTAGTTATTTGCACCATCATCAGTTTCTTCGCCATATAAAAAAATGTTTTAAGAACCTATTTTTCTGAAAGGCGCTTTCCGTGAGATTGTTGCTTTTTAAAGAGTTTATTATTGAATGCAATGCTTGTGATTGATGTAGTGGCCTGGGTACGCATCCCACCAACTGTCAACATAAATTTGTCAAATATACTCTCGTCCAGATAATTAAAATCGCTTAAATGTTTGTTTTTGGTAGATCATACCTTTTTGGATTTTTTTATCACAGCTAAAAATTTTTTACCATTTTTTTAGCATATTTCCAAAAAAAAAAAAAAAAAAAAAATACAAAAAAATTAATATTATTAGTTCATATGATTTGAACCACTTTGCATTTTTAAATTCTATGCAAGTAGTCGCATTTGATTTACTCATTTAACTATTGGCAGAAGAAAAATATTTCTTTTTAATAAACATTAGTGAAAATTCGCAAGAAAAGTATTTCTAATGTAATTAATATTCTCATTAGTCCATCGCGCGGGTTGTTTAACAAATCACAAAACTGTGATATTGAAAATTAAGAATTACAATAAAAAAACTCTAATCGATCTTATTCAAACATAAAGGAGAAAAGTCTTGGTAATTGCGTCAGAAGCTTTTAATTTTCGGCACAAAAAACCACCTCTCAAACTGTAAACATACTTGGTTGTCTCAATGGTCAAAAAGGCTACTGCAATCTTTGAATACCTAAAATGTAAAATGACGAGAAAACGCGTTATTTTTGTAAAAAAAATTTAATAGCAACAATGCTTTGAAAAATATAAAGAGAACATGCCTAATAATTTGCTAGAGAGCAAATGACATGGGCCTTTCAAGTAGGAGGTAATTTTAATTATTGATTTTTAGTACGAAGTGAAATTTAAATGAGTAGCCCTGAATCTAAGAGAGCATAACTGAACAATCGATTAAGATTTTCAAAGTGCAAAAAATTACTAGAGAAACGTACAAGGCTTGCAATTAGCTTTCCCTAAGGTAAATGATAATTTGGAATCGATTCCATGAATATCTTAACAAGATAATGCTCATCCACATAATACCAGAGATGTAAAAGGATTTATTCCAATTCCAACATTTTCGTCTTTTGCAGAAACAAACATAATTTTTTCGTGTCGATTAGTAAAATTTAAGCTGTCGACAAAAAATTAAAAAAAATGCGTTCAACTAGAAGACAAATTATAATGGTTCTATTCATATGACCGAGAATGTATTTTTGTAAGAAACTTGGATTTTTAATCAAACGTTTAATCAACTGAAACCGGTTTCAAGAACTCAATTCGTACATGCATTTAGTTTTTCTTAAATGTATTTCTTGATTGTTGGCCAAATGTGGATTTTATGAGCAAAACTCAAAAAATCGATCTGTATAATTTTTTTTTTCACATCTTATACACAACTTCATTAGTGCCATTTCGTTTCACTAATATACTTGCTTGCTTGTTTTGAAATCAAACATTTTTTCGTTTTTAAAGTTTAATTTCCTAAAAAAAATCCAACAATCAACCGAAACGCGTTTTAACCGAATTATTCTTTCTTCAATCCCTTAAAATACTGACGGCATGTAAAGTGATGTTGAGAATGCTGCATATTTTTAAGCATTTATGTTTTTATTCTGCTTATGAATTTTTCCTTCTTCGGTCGTTATTCATGCCAAAATACTTCATAATTTCTACATTTTATATTCAGTTTGTTGTGGGCACTTTGTTTTTTTATATTAATTAATTTCTTTCATTTTTTTAAAACTTTATTTTGCAGGCTCTTACCAAATATCAAACATCACAGAAAATCACAACTAAAACGGGCATAGAACAAGAGGAGACTCTTCTAAATGAATCGGCTGCTAGAGAAATTTCGCTGAATCTACAAATACTTGATTTAGAAAATGAGGTTAAACAGCTGCGTCATGAATTGGAACGTGTGCGTAATGAGCGCGATCGTATGCTGCAAGAAAACTCTGACATCGGCCGTGATAAATCTGATAATGAGGCAGAGAAACTGCGTCTTAAAGCTGAGCTTAAAGAACTCAAGTTTCGTGAAACTCGTATGCTTACGGAATACTCAGAGTTGGAGGAGGAAAACATATCGTTACAAAAACAAGTCTCAAGTTTAAGAAGTTCACAGGTGTGTAATTTTAAATATCAAACGAAACTTCTCACCAAATTTCTTTTTTCTTTCATTTATTGTTTTAATTATTTAACAGGTTGAATTTGAAGGTGCCAAACATGAGATAAGACGACTCACTGAGGAATTAGAATTGTTAAACCAACAAGTTGATGAATTAGCAAATCTTAAAAAAATTGCTGAAAAGCAAATGGAAGAAGCTCTGGAAGCATTGCAGGTATGGGAAGCAAATTGTTAAATAGTGAAGAATAATTTTATTTTGAAATTTGATAAATATGTATTCAATTTTTCTTTCTACTTTTACTTAGGGAGAGCGTGAAACAAAATATGCTCTCAAAAAAGAGCTCGATAGTCATTTAAATCGTGAGTCAATGTATCACATTACCAACATGGCCTTCAATATACGCGGAACAATATGCGACGATAACACGAGTACGAACAGTGACGGCGAGGAAGACAACTTGGCTCTAAAACGCTTCGAGGCCAATTTGTCAACTGAACTAAAATCTCCGGATGGCACTAAATGTGATCTTTTCTCAGAAATTCATTTGAACGAACTTAAAAAGCTGGAAAAGCAATTGGAATCAATGGAAAATGAAAAGACTCATTTGACTGCTAATTTGCGTAAAGCTCAAACGAATCTAGATAAGTCACAAAATGAATTGCAAAACTTTATGGCCCGCCTAGCAGTCTTAGCAGCCCGTGTGGATGCTCTGATGCAACTGAAGAAACAATACGATCATAACGAGTTCTCACAAGAGGCTATTAAACAGAAACAAAACGAGGACAATCTGAAGCAGCAATTGCGTGATACACTGACTCAGTACGGCAATTGGTTCACTTTGTCATCAAAAGAGATTGATGGCCTTAGGACGGATTTGAGTGAGTTACAAAAGGGTTTGAACTATACTGATGCTATGACTTCATTGCGTAATGAAATCACGAATTTGAAAAATAAATTATTGAATACCGAACAGAAATCATTGGATTTGAAATGCGATGTTCAAACTCTTACAAATATTTCACAAAATGCTGGTCAAAGTTTGGGTTCGGCACGATCCACTTTGGTGGCATTGAGTGATGATTTGGCTCAACTTTATCATTTAGTTTGTACAGTGAATGGTGAGATGCCAACGCGTGTTTTGTTGGATCATAAAACGGATGATATGAGGTTGGTGAAGAAATTCCGAATTTTATTCGCTATTAACTTTATAATTTATTTTTAAAGCTTTGAAAACGATTCATTGACCGCTATACAATCCCAATTCAAATCAGATGTCTTTATATCAAAACCTCAAATTGTCGAAGATCTGCAAGGTCTGGCAGACTCGGTGGAAATAAAAAAATATGTTGATACCGTAGCGGATCAAATAAAACATCTTAAAACTGCCGTTAAACACACCATTGAGATTAATAAGAATAAAGTACGCGGAGATGGCTCACAAGGTAAATGAAAGCAATTTAACACACCAAGCAAAAGCAGTTTTTAATTATTCCATTTAAATTGTAATTTTCAGCCGATAAATATAATAGTGAAGAAGTTGAAGAACTGCAGGAGCAAATTATCAAACTCAAGAGTTTGTTGTCCACAAAACGGGAGCAAATCGCCACCTTACGAACTGTGCTCAAATCCAATAAATAAACAGCCGAAGTCGCACTTACAAATCTCAAATCAAAATATGAAAATGAGAAGATGGTTGTGAGTGAAACAATGTCCAAATTGAGAAATGAATTAAAGATTCTCAAAGAAGATGCTGCTACATTCTCAAGTATGTTTGTTGTATATTTTCTTTTTAAATGACAAATATATGCAAAATTGTAAATCTTTCGTCATTATTTTATTTACTTGTTTTTCCTTTTTAGGTTTACGTGCAATGTTTGCTGCTAGTTGCGAGGAGTACGTCACACAAGTTGACGACCTTACTCGTCAATTAGAAGCTGCAGAAGAAGAAAAGAAGACTCTTAAGGCCGTGTCAGATAAAACTTTTGCTTTGCGTTGTGTTGCAAATTCGCTTTGACATTTAAGATAAAATGTATGAACTTATATGAAACATGTCACATAAAGCACTTTTAACGCAAAGCAAAGCGCAAAGTTGGTCAACACTCATCTTTTGGCGCGCTTTGACAATTAGCTGCTATACATTTGTATATTATTTTTAGCAAAATCTAAAGTAAAAGAGGTAAGTATTTTAAAATGTAATTTTTTTATTAAATATTATTCCTTTATTATTTTTGAAAAAGGCTTCTAGTATTAATTTGTAACAAATTATTTTAACTATAGGAAATAGTTTATTTTAATATTCTTATGTATACATGTAGTTATATAAAAATGCTTCATTCATTAAGATTAGGATTAGAACCAATTCCAATATGTCCTCCAATAACATTTTTTAATATTATTTTAATGAAAATATAAAAACTACTATGCACTTTTAACGTAAACAAACAATAATTAAGCGCTGTCAAAGTTTTTATTGTGACATACCTCTTGCGTTTTACACTTTTTTTTTCAAAGTTTGAAACGTCACGCAAAGCGAAAAAGTTCTATCTGACACGGCCTTTGACCAACTGCTACGCTTAGCCGTACAACAGAAGTTAAATATAACCCAAAAATTGGAAGAAATTGAAATGGATCCGTGGGTTCATTTGGGTCGTTAGCAAAAAATAAACCCCACCTTAAACTCTCACTTTATTCTCTTTAATCATAAAAAGCAAACAAAATCTAAAAAAATTCCTTTAAGTGTCCTTGTTTTCGATATTAATTCTTTGTTTTTAAACACAACTTAAACATCTAGTCTTTTTCTTTATTTATACGTTTCATTTCTTCATAAATGTTTTTTTTTTTTTTTTTGCTACGAGTTTTGGTGTGCGAGTTGTTCTTTTCACATCATGTCCAGCATTTGAGTTATTTTCCCTTCACTCGGCATTTGATGTGTGTGTGTGTGTGTGTGTGTGTGTGTGTGGTTTTTATACATTTTATAGTTTTTTCTTATTGTTTTACATTTAACGTGTGTGTATATTGCTGTGATTATTTATATCATCGGTAAGCGTATACCATTTATTAGAAATTCTTTTTTAAATATATTTGTTTACATTCTTTTCTCCATTCTTCCTACATATTTTTATTATGCATTAAATTTATTTATTTATTTTTTTTTTTTTATATTTTTAACACCTGTAAAAATAGATTTCAAAGCCAATAATACACAACACATATCCTACAGCTACTTACGGTAAAACAAGCAAGCAAAAAAACCTTTCAAGACTGACATTCTTTAAACATTTGTCAATTTGTAAATATTCCCATTGCCATTCATTTCACACACATTTAATCAATCAATTTGACTATCAATAAAGTCATGAACTTTAGTCAATATTTAAAAAGTAACAAATGAATGAAATGTGTACATAAATGTAATCAAGCAAACGCTCTTTCTGTTTAATAAATGATTTTGTTAATAGCCCAAGTTTATTCTGAAAATTTTTGTTCACGTTTTATAGACAAGATATTTTTTAAATTAATTAAAATATACTTTTTGCAGCTGAGGTTCATTTTTTAGTTTAATTTCTAATAATTTTTTAGAAAGAAAAATTTACATATTTATAGGGACGTTTTTCCAAAGAAAACAAGAAAAATTAGACACCAGCAGAATGTAATGCAGCATTTTTATGGATCGGTACATCCTTCATTAGCATTCTTCGTATCTATCAACTTTAGGTTGTGTACATTGTAAACATTATCTATTTAACCAACTAATCAATATTAATTTTGTTAAACGAAGGCCACACACAACTTAACTTCGTTGTACTCTCCGTTCCCGTCTTGCGAACTTGTTTTTGCTTCATACCAATCTTCGGTATGGCCACGATATGCAATTCTTTTTTTTTTAATCATTTAAATTGATCCTCACAACATGATAGATGTTGTTCCAGTACTGTGCACCATATTTTTAAGATCTCAATATGAGTATCATTTTGAAGTGTTCTTTTAGGAAATACGAAGATTTAAAAGAAATGCTTAATCCATTAAATGCCGATTGCATTTTTTTGATATTAAATTATATATAGCACTAATTTTTTTCTTTTTTTTTTTAATTCTCACTCCATTACTTTTCTTTTTTTTTAAGTATTTATTTCTATGATTACCTGAACTACCTTAGCAAAGATTTTGTTGTCAATGGTGCTACAAGTAAAGTTGTAAGGAAGTTGCAATATCATTACAAATGCACATAAAAGGCACAAAAATTGACCAGTAGTATTTTATTTTCAAATTCTTCTTCCTGGTTCAAATTTTTTTCTACCAAACTACTATCCATAAATAATTTTGACATCTAACGGATATTTAATTTTTTAATTTATTTAATGACTGGCCTTTTTCAACCCTTTCAATCACTTTAATGTTTTAATAAATCAACTCATTTTTTATTTAAAAAAATGTCTCGTTTAGAAACTTTAGTTTTTAATTTTTCTGCTTTAAATTTAAATTACAAAAATTATATTTTGTAATAAATTTATTTAATGCAGCGCAAAATTGTTTGAATTGTTTGCAATAAAAAACTCAATTACTAAAATTTGAACGTACGTCAAGCCAAAAAATCATTAAATCATAAAAAAACTTATATTCGAAGACTTAAACTTTTATAATACAAAATCTTAACATATCCGCTTATTAACGACAGCAAAATATTGTGCTACTAACAAGCATGTTGCCCTTCCCTTAAGGAAAAACTTTTAAAAATGTTTTTTTTTTTTAATATTGTTGTCTTGAAGTTGTTACGATTATTTAAATATTTTTGTTTTTATTTGCAATTTTTTTTAGAGAAATGCGCACAGCTCGTCGATCAATGCCACCACAGCGAGGTACTGGCGGTAAGTCATCGTTTTCTTCACGACCATCGACAAGAAATCAACCGAACAATAATCAAAATAACTTCTAACATAAAATAAGCGTGCAGCGTAAACTTTTAGCTTTAGTTTACACCCTACTTAAGTTATAAATTATATAAATTGTTTAAAACAAATTAACACATACACACCTAAACTGATTTCAAAGAAAGCCTTTATAGTTAAATAATCGAAATCATTTGTTTTGTTTTTGTTTAAATTTATTAAATTCTTTTTCTTTCTAAAGTATTTATTTTCTTCTTTTTTATTATGGTAATGGGTATTAAAAACAATTGTTATTATTTTCAAATTGAATTTATATAAATTTAAAAAAACAACAACTTTGAACTAAAGTATTGTTAAAAAGTTATTTTCATGTATTTTTAACATGTCAAACTATACAGTACTATTTTCTTTTTGCTTTAGTTTATAAATATTTTCTATTATTATTATATTCTTTATTTCTTAATCTTAGTTTATTAAATACTTTTATTAATTTCAATGGCGGACAACCAAAATAAATACAAAGTAATTGTTTATGTACTTAAAACCAATAAAATTGATAAGAAAAAAAAAATGAAAATAAATAAAATTTTAAAATCGTTTAAATTTATGAAAGTTACAATTCAATTTAAACAGTTAAATAATTAGATGCTTAAACTATCAAACCGATTAACTCCGTTTTTATTTTGTTTCAAAAAGTGTCAATGGATATTAAAACTTATATATGTCAATGTTGTTCGTTACGCGATTTGGCAAGATAAGTACCCAATAATAAGAAAAAATGTCAATAATCGTCGTTACGCCACAGATAAGTACGAAAAAATAACTTAAAAATTCATTAACAAAACATTGATTGCTTTTCCATAAGAAGTTTAACACTTTCGGCCTCTAAAGCGCAGAGTCCAATTATTAAATATCATATAAAATGTCTTTGTCGTTATTATTCAACATCTATAAAAACTGATTTTGTTATTTAGTCGTTATTAAATTTTATTTCAAACTATCGGTATTAAAGCATTTATTTAAAAGTATTCTTTGAATTGTCTGCCATTGTGAAAATATTGAAAATTTAAAAAATATCATTAATGATATCAAAAGAAATGTTTATAAATATATATATTTATATATAATTTACACAACTAAATTATTGTTGTATTACAATAACAATAATACCAAGAAAAACAATTATTTTGCAAAATCATACGGTTTGTTACTTAATTATTCTATACACGTCCATTTATTGCAATTGAAAAATCTATCATCATCAGTCCCATTCAAAACAAGAAATAATACAAATTTTCTTTAAGAATAATTGTATTTTATTTTCTTTAAATTTAAATTCAAATAAAAAACTAAAATAAAAGAAGTCATTATTATTAAGTCTGTTCTAGTTGCGAAAAGTTTATTTTAAATTTAATACAAACTAGAACAGCTGTGACTATAATTAAAAAACTAAATATTGTTAAATTATTTATTTATATTTTGTTAAATTTTATTCACAGAAAATCCATTAAATTGTATTTAGTTAAATGTTAAAAAAATTGTAATTGAATAATTTTTTGTATTTTTTATCGTACAAATATGCGTTTTTTTTTTCTTTCTAAATAAAAATATAAAGTTTTGGTATTTTTTAATACACAATTACAAAAAGAAATATTCGATAAACGCTGTACGCAAAAGTAAAACGAGAAAACTTAAATAAAATTATATTTGAATAAAAAACAAAATAAACAAAATTGTTGGTGTTTTTTGATAAAAATTTTAGAGAAAAAAGATCAATTAAAAAAGTTTATTTTAATAAAATTAACACAAAAAATACACTGCAAACAAAAAAAAAAATTAATTTGGTTCTTCTTATGAAACAAAGTAGTTACAACAAGCAGTTACGTAGATGTTCAATAAAATAAAATCTTATCTGTGTTTTTAAATTTAAATATTAACCAAGCTAAAACAATTTAAAATTTTTAACTATCGAAAAAAATGACTGCAAAGGTTGCAAACATTAAAAGTCTTTTCAGTTTAATTTTTAAGTATAACTGCTCGTTGTTTGGCCGGTCGTACTAAAGTTTTTTCTATGCATGCCGAAGTAGAACTAAGAGATGGTAAAGTTCCATAACCTTGAATGACTTATGTGTTTATTATTATAATCTTCGACCAAATTACATCACTGGATGCCCAATTTAAAATATCCATGTAAAACGACTTAAAATGTCGCAATTTGTCCCCAGTTGTCTAAAGAGAAACGATAGAATTTTTTTATAAATTTAATTTTTAACAAATCGTAGTTAGATTTTGAGATTGAGAGACAGTTCATTTCCTTCTACAATATTCATTCCCTTAAAAAAATAAAAATAATTATAGAGATATTTCTCCTGCGAAACGAAAAAGGAATAAATTATTGTAAACTTAAAAATCAGTTGAAAAAAAACGAAACACAGACTAGTTTTTTATATTGAATATTAAAAAAATTATTTCAACTTGTGAATTAAATAATTTTATAAATAGCAACTATTAAAAAATATTCATAAAATAATACATTTTAGAACAAATGTTCAACATTTAATTTGACAAATGAAGAGAAGCAACAAATATTCTTATAAATGGCAAAATGTAAAATGTAATTTTTTGAGTTACAGCCGTATGCAAAATACTTTCCTAAAAGAATTGATCAAAAACTTATGTTTTATTTTTTAAAAACAGCAAAATATATAAAATTTGTTTGTAAATTTTATTAAGAAATTTTTACGATTTCAAAACTTTTGAAATACAAAAACATTTTATTTCACGTTTTCAAAGTATTCTTTTTTTTCACCACTGTTTTATTGTTTTTATTAAACTTTGCAGCTTATGTATCGTGGGTGGTTAATGTGTATTTCAATTTTAAAAGAAATATGTTCAAAATAGATTGGCTTATGCATTGAAATACGCAATAATTTCCATTTCTGGGCACTTATAATCACTTTAAATTTTTTATATTAATTTATTTTATATTCTTAAGTTGTTTAATTTAATTATAGTTTAATTGAATGAAAAAAAAAATTATAACAAATAGATTAAATGAAATTAATAAAAAAAAATATTTAATATCTAAAAATAAATTAAAATACTTTTTTCTAATATCAGACACTTTAGTTTTGCATTTCTTTTTATTTTAAGTTTTAATAACAAAATGATAAACGCTGATTACTCAGATTACTGACTTTGTATAAGTCGTAATGTCGCCTGCTATTTATTGCCTTACCGAATAAATGCTTGCAAAAACGCTTCAAAAAAAAATAATTTTTAAAATCACAAACCAGAAAATGCGTCTGTTCGGGAATGCTCCATTGATGCACAAAAATCATCAACCCGATGCTTTTCCGAACTCACTGCGTCTCAGATGCAGCCTAGTCATACACTTTTCAATAGGCCCTCTTTTTGCTAAAATATAAAAATCGATTAATTTAAAAAAAAATGTTTCTTGAAGTCAACCAAAATGATATACTTTTAATAAGATTTTGATGTTATGCTTAGATCTTAATACTCGACTGACTGCTGTTTCATCTGTGAATACTGATGACATAGAATTTGAAATTCCACCTGATGCTTGATGGGGAGGAAATTATAAATCTCCAAAGAAAAATTCAAGTTCCCAGTTTTTTTTTTCAACGTCTTACTTGGAAGTACTCGAACCTGTACAGGAAGAAGTAAAAAACGACATCTGTAACAGTAGCGTATCCAGTTCTACTGACTGACTGGTGCATCGGCGCGAAATGAAGTCAGTTTTACAACTTTTTCGCTACTTTAATGGAATTAAGTATAATAAATTCGGGGAATTTGCTGTGAATACTCGCACATTTTTGTGTCAGTGAAACACAAAATATCATATCGAAAAATTAGATCATTATATTCATTACTCTTAAATTTTAAACTTGAATGCATCACTAATTATGAAATGAAAACAAACACCGTTTTCAGAATTCTGTTTATTTGGTCCGTTTAGCGCTTTCCATGTAAGAACATAATTTACAAGCCGCGCTTTGATTAGTGCTAGTTAGATAGTGTAAGATGTTTGTTGCGTAGATAGTGGTGGATTCAGGTAGTTTTGTCCGTTAGGATGGTGTCTATTTAAATGGTATTATGTAGATAGATTGCCTGATATCTGTCATGTTTATTGAAGGCATATAATTTTAATATTTCAGTCTTTTATTATTGGGTAGGTAAGTGTGACCATCTGTGGTTGTTTTAATAATTTTAGCGGTGTAGAAATTGTTTCCGAGGTTGTATTTACCTGTTCGTTAATAATATCTTCGTTAAACGTTCATGTTTTGTTTATTTCCATGTTTTTAAGAATGTCCAGTCTTCGTCCTTTTTTATGAGGATGTATTAATGTCATACATTCATCTATTTCCCTTGGCTCGTGTTCATGTGTGTTAAGGTGTATTGCGAAGTTGGAGTTTTCTCTTTTCTGTTTGTATGATCGCATGTGTTCTGTGAACCTTGTTTTTAATGTTCGTCCAGTTTGTCATATGTATGTATGGTTGCAGGTGCAAGTAAGTCTGTATACACCGCTGTTGTTAAATTTGTCGGTTATTTTGTTGATGTCTTGAGATTGTTTCGTAGAGTGTTGCTAGTCTTTAGTGCTGTCTGTAAACCTTCTTTCTGAAAAAGGTTAGTTAATCTATATATTTCTGGTCCTGTGTAAGTAAAAATTTGTCGTCCTGTTGTATCGGTTGTCTCCTAGTTTTCTTTCTTCTTGTTTTTAGTGTTGTATTGTCTAAGTTGTTTGTCGGTAGTAGTGCAGTTGTAACCGTTATTTTTAGCTATAGTGTAAAATGGAATTCCAGCACTGGTCTTGAAGCAGTGCTCTTCGACGTTAGCGCGTCCATTAGCAAAACTTTTCAACATTTTTTACCATGTTGGTGAGTTCCCATCATGTTGGAAGGTTGCTAATGTAACACCAATCCCCAAAAAGGGAGAGGCTAGCAACCCTGAAAATTACCACCCAATCGCAATTTGCTCTGCGCTTTCCAAAGTAATGGAAAGTATGCTTAATTTTCATCTTGTGAAATATCTGGAGTCCAACAGCTTACTTAGTGACCGGCAGTACGGCTTCCGTAGGGCTCGCTCTACGGGTGACTTATTGGCCTTCCTTTCGGAAAAATGGTGTCAATCCATTCACTATTTCGGCGAAAGTAAGGTGGTGGCTTTAGATATTTCCAAGGCGTTTGATAGAGTGTGGCATGGTGCACTCATATCAAAACTTATTGCTTTTGGTGTCGGTAATAGCTTCACTCGACTTATGTCGAGCTTTCTCAGGGATCGCACTATACGAGTTGTTATAGATGGGATCTCATCAAACGAGTTCAAGTTAAATTCAGGGGTACCGCAAGGTTCCGTCCTTTCCCCTACCCTATTTCTTATTTTTCTTAATGACCTTCTACGTCAGACTTCCAACCCTATCTATTCTTTTGCAGATGACAGTAGCATATGCCATTCATTTTCGTTTCGCAGTAGACCAAGCCTTCAGGAAATTGGGGCTGTGGGAAAGCACATGGACGATACCCTTAATCGCGACCTTTTAGTAATTTCCGAATGGGGCCTGGCGAACAGGGTTCAGTTTAACGCTAATAAAACCCAGTGCTGTGTGCTTTCGCACAGGCGTACTGCTGAACATGCTACCTCATCTGTAATTATGGGTGATATATATATTAAGGAATCAGAAGCTCTCGATGTTCTTGGCATGAAAATTCAATGCGATGTTCGTTAGAACAAGCACATTTTTCATATTGCAAAAGAAGCATTCAAGTGCCAAGGTTTTCTGAAACGGTGTAAGAAGTACTTCACTCCATCTGATCTACTTACTATCTATGTCACCTTTATCAGACCGAAAATGGAATACAACTCTCATGTATGGGCCGGTGCTTCAAAGTCTATTTTGGAGTTACTCGACCGCGTACAGGAGAGAGCGAAGAAACTCATCGGTGACAGTAGGGTATCCAGCTCTATTGACTCACTGGAGCATCGACGCAATGTGGGGTGTGTTTCACTGTTTTATCGTTACTACAACGGAATGTGCTCTTATGAAATCAGGGAACTTGTTCCTAAAAACCGTAATTTCATACGCGCAACGCGATCTGCATCAAGAGCGCATTCCTTTGTGGTCGATTGGCCAGTGAATCGCACAACGCATTATAAAGAGAATTCGTTTTTTGGCCGAACAGTTCGTATGTGGAATAAACTCCCTGCAGAGGTCCTTCCTGCCACTTTCAATGTGCAAAGATTCAAATCAAATGTTCACAAGCACTACTCCCTCTATCCCCCATCCCAAAACCTAATTTCATAAGTAGGGGTCATCCCCTGAGTGCTGGTCCTAATTAAAAAAAAAAAAAAAAAAAAAAAAATGTGTCGAGTTCTTACTTTTTCTTAAGTTGCAGCGATATTGGTTTTTTAAACACTTAATTTCTTTTTAAACAAGCTTCAAAAACCAGCAACTTATATTCACATTATTTATTGGCTGGTAAAAGAAAATACAAAGACAATTTAAAATATATGTTTCAGGTTTATTAATGACAATATCAAAAATTTTCATATTGTTGCTAAAACATGTTCAACCATGTCAACCAGTACACAGAGAAAGAAGCGCTCGAAAACAATATAATTATCTTGCAAAGATAGGAAGGAGTTCACTGTAGGAAACTAATATTTGAAAAACATGCCACTAATAAAATATCATAAAAGCAGATCAATTTACTTTTTTTTCTTGTTTCAATGGCAACGAAACTAGTAGAGGTAAGAAGAAAAGAAAGGAAAAAACCAACAAAGAAACATGAACTAATTTTCACGTTATGTCATATCGATGATTACTAAAGAGGCAGGCACGTGCATGCATTTATGTATGCAAAAACACTATACATGACCGAACAATAGATACAAGAAAAGATGATTATAAACCATCATCACATATACAACAACAATATAGAAAGGACAGATGAAAACAACCAAAATACATATTCATAAATGCAAAGTTGATTTTCCATCAAAAACATACAAATATTTTTTTTCGTTTGCAAACACCTTCGTACAATAAACTGGCTGTTTAAGTTTTAGTCATAAATTTTTCTTTAAGCATTTTCTTCCTAGCATTTTTTTTTATTAACTGCTAAAGTAGACAACACTCACTTTTAACCCACTTATGGCTCTACCCCAAACACAGCAGAAACAATTTTTTATATCGAAAGAGTAATTTCTGCGTCGAAATATTTCTTAGACGTAAGGAACACGAAGAGATAATTTTTTTTTTGATCATCCGTAATAAATATTAGAAAAGAAGGGCAAAAAAATAGTGCTCGTATCGAAGCTTTAATTATGCATGAAGCTTTAAACTAGGAAGCGACTTTTTAGTATGTTTTTTAAAGGGATTTTAAAATTTCGACTTCTTAATGTATTTAACACTCCTGAATACAGTGATACAGATTTTACATCAATGACAACCAGCAACTTTCTGCAAAAGTTTGCAGGAACACGATCTTATTCTTCGATTAAAACTTGGAGACTATTAAACTCAAATCACACCATTAGCAGCTACATAAGAGGTAAGCTCCGTTCCAGTGAACCGAGTTTATATCACAGTCACCACATTACTTTTTGAAGGGCCTCAGCAATACGTGGTTCAAGGACCATATTTCCTGAGCTCAACCAAATCACGTGGTGCCACTGGTCAGCCTTCGAAAGTCCTTATCTATTCGAATATTCTTGAACTTTATAAGTGTAATGAAAATCCAGTAACTACAACTTAGTAAAAATGGCCACAAAGATCTACCTGAAAAACAAAATTTTCTCAATCCTTTAATGATAAGACATTGTTTTTTTCTGTACAGGACAGAGGTAAAAAATAAATTAACAAACCTATTTCCCTCCTTCTGTGGCACACTTTTGTGATAAAGCAAATAACATCCATTAAGTCGGCTTGTTAAATCAAAGAAGCTTTACTAATGTCTTTTCTAATACTTGATGCTTCATCCTTAACTAAGTTGCACTATTCAGTTATAAATCAGAACAAAAATGAAATCTATCAATTCTTCAATTTATGTTTTTAAAAGAAATTTTCGGTTTCTGTTTTTTAAACAAAACACCCTTTATTTAGACAGGTGATTTAAAGAAACAAGTGCTTGACTAGATATGAAATAACACGATAAAAGCATGTGTTTTTGAAATACATCATAACATAATCTTCTTTAAGATACTCTTACCAAATCCATACAGTTTAAGGTTGCTCAACTCGAGCAAAATTTTTAAAGAAAGGAAAAAAAAAAACAAATAAAAATTAACGAAAAACAAAAAGAAATTAATATTGTGCTTTTTAAATTTAAAACCGCCGCACTCAAAATTCATGGCAAAAATACAAAACTTGATGTCAAAATTTTGTTAAATAAATGAACACAAATATTAAAATCTTCTTAATTGAATAAAACTTATAGATGGTGGAGCTGCTTCATTCAAGTCGACAATTTTTATATAGTAAAAAAAAAAAATGATCATTATTTTTTATAATCATTTTAAAGGTACGTTAATTTGTTATTAAAAAAGAGTAACAAAAAAGAGTAAGAAAATTTGGCCACAAAAAATAACAGGTTTTCTCGAAATATGAAAAAAGCTATAACCATCCACACTGGTTTGATACTGCTTTATTTCGGACATAAATCGGCATCTCATGAAACACTGAAGATATCATAGTGAAATTTCTCAGCGGCAAAGTAAACGTGTTTCTGATTAGAGCTGCGAACGGTCGGTCCGTAGGGTAAAGAGGCGGGTTTAAATAAAATTCAATTTTTTTTCAATCAGGATTTGAGTCGTGGATATTATAAATGAATTGATTGAGAGATTGAGAGAGATTGAGAGACAGTTCATTTCCTTCTACACTATTCATTCCCTTAAAAAAATAAAAATAATTATAGAGATATTTCTCCTGCGAAACGAAAAAGAAATAAATTATTGTAAACTTAAAAATCAGTTGAAAAAAAACGAAACACAGACTAGTTTTTTATATTGAATATTAAAAAAATTATTTCAACTTGTGAATTAAATAATTTTATAAATAGCAACTATTAAAAAATATTCATAAAATAATACATTTTAGAACAAATGTTCAACATTTAATTTGACAAATGAAGAGAAGCAACAAATATTCTTATAAATGGCAAAATGTAAAATGTAATTTTTTGAGTTACAGCCGTATGCAAAATACTTTCCTAAAAGAATTGATCAAAAACTTATGTTTTATTTTTTAAAAACAGCAAAATATATAAAATTTGTTTGTAAATTTTATTAAGAAATTTTTACGATTTCAAAACTTTTGAAATACAAAAACATTTTATTTCACGTTTTCAAAGTAATTTTTTTTTCACCACTGTTTTATTGTTTTTATTAAACTTTGCAGCTTATGTATCGTGGGTGGTTAATGTGTATTTCAATTTTAAAAGAAATATGTTCAAAATAGATTGGCTTATGCATTGAAATACGCAATAATTTCCATTTCTGGGCACTTATAATCACTTTAAATTTTTTATATTAATTTATTTTATATTCTTAAGTTGTTTAATTTAATTATAGTTTAATTGAATGAAAAAAAAAAAAAATTATAACAAATAGATTAAATGAAATTAATAAAAAAAATATTTATTATCTAAAAATAAATTAAAATACTTTTTTCTAATATCAGACACTTTAGTTTTTGCATTTCTTTTTATTTTAAGTTTTAATAACAAAATGATAAACGCTGATTACTCAGATTACTGACTTTGTATAAGTCGTAATGTCGCCTGCTTGCAAAAACGCTTCAAAAAAAAAAATAATTTTTAAAATCACAAACCAGAAAATGCGTCTGTTCGGGAATGCTCCATTGATGCACAAAAATCATCAACCCGATGCTTTTCCGAACTCACTGCGTCTCAGATGCAGCCTAGTGATACACTTTTCAATAGGCCCTCTTTTTGCTAAAATATAAAAATCGATTAATTTAAAAAAAATGTTTCTTGAAGTCAACCAAAATGATATACTTTTAATATGATTTTGATGTTATGCTTAGATCTTAATACTCGACTGACTGCTGTTTCATCTGTGAATACTGTGGGGGGTAAAGGGGGGTTGCTTCCACGTAGATGTGGGCGGGGTCGTCCCACAGAGTTGTGGGGAAAAATACTTAAGACTTACCCGTGATACTGGAGATGTGAGTGGTGTCTTCTGCTGGCTGCTCCTCTTTATCTTCTGTATCTTGTTGAAAGGATTCTGATGTTCTGGTTCTTGAACTGTTTCCTTTATAGTGCTTCTAGTTGTATTTGTTGTTGTTTTCTCTAGTGATGATGATGTTGTTGGTATCGAGATGGTGATATTTGCACCACAATTATCCTTTATTTTATTCTGTATTTTGGACACACTGGCCAAGTAGGGTTTTGCATGAATAACACAATATGGTTTGTTTTTTGTTTTATGGTTTTTATTGAAACTTAATTCGAGCTTTATTTATAAAAATTTTAAGGGAAAATATACGTGGTATTAAACACGACTGCAATAACACTTAAAAAAAAGAACCTTTTTTCTTTAAGAAAATAACTTTAGCGCACTAAAAAAAGAATCACTTCACAGATTTATTTAAATTAAATTGTACTTTCTACAAATGCTGAACTGACCACTGCACACGTCTACACTGCTGAACTGATAAACGTCGAAAAAAGAAATTGCGCATTCTTTTGCCCTTTTTTTGTTTTATGTTTCTCTCTTTTTTTTTTTTATTACACAGATGCAAAAAAAAAGGCAGAAGAGTGTTTACAACGCAGTCTGCGTTGACGCTTAAACATCCCGCCCCCCTTGCAGGACTGCAACTTAGAGTATAAAAAGTTATATATAAATTCTAATTCAATAAGTCAAAAAGATAGAGTATCTGAGGGTGTAATACAAGTATAAATTCAATAAATTCAATAAAGTTCAATAAATGTATAAGTTCAATAAATGTATAAGTGCAATAAATGTATAATATAAAAGTGATGGCTAGTCGTTGGTGGCACCTAGAGGCCAAACTTTCCCACTAAGACCCATCCCAAAGCTGTATCTTGTGCAAGAGGCAATGCGAGGCTGCCTGGTTGAAGACCACTTCTGATAAGATCCGGATATACATCGGCTCCCAGGATGACGTTGACGGTGTTATTACCATAGAAGTCTGGGTCTGCCAGACGGAGATTAGCGTAGTGTTGAGCTACTCGGCTGTCCAGCGGTTTTCTGGCTTGGTTGAGGGGTAGTTTGTCATCAACTCTGGCGGTGACGGTAAACGTGGTTGCTCCCTCAAAACGTGAACGAAAAGACATTTTGTACCACTTCTTGTTGTCGATCAGTTCAACGGGGAGGTGATATCGGTCGACGATGAAGGCGGCGATAGCACTTTCGGTGGCACACGGGTTTAACAGACCACGGACTTGCACCCATTGCTTGTTTAGGCGTATTTGCATAATGACGGTAGGTATCAACGTAGCGTTACCAGTACGTATCTTGGAGGGGCGATGGAGAAGTGTGTGATGCTTACCCCTGCAGATTTTACAACATTCAGCACTGCGACACTTATTAGTCCGGTGCGAGTGAGCTAAGCAATTTTCGCAATATAGATGGCGTCGTACCGTTTTTTCTCGTGCGGAAACAGACATGCTGATAAACTTTTTACATTTTCGCAATGGGTGATCCTTTTGGCACAGGCGGCAGTCATAGGTGGATTTTAAACGAATGATAACCCGTTGGCGCTCAATCGGGGAAGCGCTTCTACGTGGTGAACGCCGCATAATGACTAGAAAAGAAAAGAACGGAATAAAGGCAAAGATTAGTTGTCATTGCGATTCGGGGTAGGGGAGCCACACTAATTTAACGATGGGGCGCGTGATGACACCCGTAGCGGTGCGGATGTCAGCTGTGCGGACCTTGCTGTCCGGGCCGTGATAGACTTTATCAATGCGACCGAGACGCCATTGGTGTGGGGGTAAATTGTCTTGTCGCACGACGACAAGATCTCCGATCGCGAAGTCTCGCTGTGGGTATTTCCATTTGGTCCGCTTATGAAGTTCCATAAGATACTCGTTTTTCCATCGACGGGCGAGGTGATGATGTAATATTTTTAGTTTCTGCCAGCGATTGTCATAACTTAACGAGTGATCGGGGAGATTGGGTTCGGGGGGTGACAATATGGGGGTGCCTATGAGGAAGTGACCGGGGGTTATTGCGCATAAGTTGGTGGGGTCGTTGGTCACTGGACTCAAGGGCCGTGAATTCAGACATGCTTCTATGCGGGTTAGCATGGTGCTAAATTCTTCATACGTGAAGTGTTGGCTGTGGCAAATTCTTTTAAAATGGGCCTTAAAACTTTTAACTCCGGCCTCCCACAGGCCGCCCATATGGGGTGCACCTGGGGGGAAGAAGTGCCATTCTAACGGGGAGAAGCTGTTTTGAGCTAGTACACCTTTACGTACGAGTGCGAGGAATTGTTGGGCATCTTGTTGTAGGATGTTAGAGGCGCCAACAAACGCAGTGCCATTATCGGAATACATGGCATGGGGCGTTCCTCGTCTACTGAAAAATCTGGCGAAGGCTGCTAAAAAGGCTTGCGTAGATGTGTCTCCAGTGGCTTCCAGGTGGATGGCTTTAGTGGCGAAGCAGACGAAGATAGCGACGTAACCTTTGGTGATTTTGCAACCGCGGCCCACGTAGGATTTTATCTCGAAGGGCCCGGCGAAATCCACTCCAGTGTCGTAGAATGGGCGGGTGAGCGTAACTCGTTCGGGGGGTAATGCAGCCATCATCTGCTGGCTGAGCGCACCTTTATGTCTGACGCATATTACACATTTAGAAATAGTTGATTTAATTAGATTTTTAAGACGAGGTACGTAATAATGACATCGCATAAGGCGGTGTAAAAGCGCATTTTGGCCATGTATGGAGTATATGTGTAGCCATTTGAGGAAAAGTTGAGTATAACGAGCGTGATAGGGTAACAAAATAGGGTAGCGCTCATTATAGCTAAGAGTGGGGGAGTTTGCCAATCGGCCATTAATTCTCATGATTCCTTTAGAATCGAGAAAGGGGTTAAGAGTTAATAATGTACTTTTACGGGATATCGGGCGATTATTGCATAATTCTTTATGCTCCTCTGCAAAATGAAGTTTTTGACTCGAAATGATTAAACATGATTTAACGAGATTGATTTCATCTGAGGTGAGATCGTTAGAGTTGAATTTCTGATGATTTTTCAAGCGATGATAAAAACGAAATACGTAACTAATAACTCGTAACGCTTTCGGCAAATCCGAAAAAGTATGGAGAAGGTCTTCATATTTTACCGTTGTAGAGTGCACACAAAGCGATCTGGACTCTTCGTCCGTTGAGAAGTTTTCAGTGCATGACGGCCATTCAGCGTGTGGAAGTCTTAACCA
Source organism: Cistogaster globosa (assembly GCA_937654795.1). Lineage (NCBI taxonomy): Eukaryota > Metazoa > Arthropoda > Insecta > Diptera > Tachinidae > Cistogaster > Cistogaster globosa. The sequence continues at coordinate 83,289,967 of OW569404.1, read as the reverse complement.
AGAGGGACCTTGCCACCAGAGCGTATTCGCCGCCAATTGTGAGACGGTAAGGCCGCGAGAGGCCAGGTCAGCTGGATTGTTCTTCGTATCCACATGCGACCATGGTTCGATTCCGACCTTTTCGATTATGGAGGTGACGCGGTTTTCAACGAATGTTTTCCATCGGTTAGGGGGACCTCGCAACCACGCTAAGACGATCGCGGAATCCGTCCACAAGAAAATATTGTAATTTTTCAAATTGAGTTGAGCTGGTATTGTGTCCATCATTGTAGCCAACAATTCAGCACCACAAAGTTCTTTTCGCGGTATCGAAACAAATTTTACCGGCGCTACCTTGGTTTTTGCTACTAAAAGGTGTGTTGAGACAAAACCTTGGTTCTCAGACCGCAGGTACAGAGTAGCGGCATAGGCCTTTTCAGAGGCGTCGCAGAAACCGTGTAGTTCGGTGTTGTATGAGAGGTCAAAATCAACAAAACGGGGTATTCGAATTTGTTCGATGTGTACATAATCGTCAAGAAAATTATGCCAGTTTTCTAATGTAGGGGGGTGTAAATCTTCATCCCAGTCTTGTTGCATTATGATTTTAGCCACAATTATTTTGGGTGATAGCCAGCCCGCGGGGTCAAATAATTTGGCTGTTTCTGAAAGTACAGACCTTTTTGTGACTGCCTTACGATCGGGGTGAGATTTCAATTTAAAGTAGAAATAATCGTTTCCAGCGTTCCAGCGCAGTCCAAGCGTTTTAGTGATGCTGGAATCAGAAAGGGTCAAAAATTCTTCATCTAGTAGATAATGCGAGGGTAAATCATTGAGTAGAAGATTGTTATTCGCCGTCCATTTACGTAACGTAAACCCAGCTGACTCAAGCACGTTGCGGAGTTGATTTCTGCATTCTAAGCTGGCCGTAAGAGTATGGGAGCCAGCCAAAACATCATCGACGTACATGAAGTTTCGTAAAATGTCAGCTGCCTGGGGGTAATTCTGTTCGACCTCGTTGGCTAACTCTAGCAATGTTCTGATTGCTAAGTATGGCGCGCAGTTGACACCGAATGTCACGGTATTCAACTGGTAATCTTGAAGGGGCTCATTCGGGAATTTTCGGAAGATTATGCGCTGATAAGGGGTTTGAGAGGGTTCTATAAGAATTTGGCGGTACATCTTTTCGATGTCCGCGTTAAATACATAGCGAAAAAGTCTCCAGCGAAGAATTAAAATTGTTAAGTCAGCTTGTAATATAGGCCCAACGTGGAGCATATCGTTGAGACTGACGCCGTTAGATGAGGGGCTAGAAGCATTAAACACCACACGTAGCTTGGTGGTAGCACTATCGGGTTTTAGTACCGCGTGGTGTGGCAAGTAGTAGCTTTCAGGGCCGTTGCTCGAGGGGGAAACTTTGTCCATTTGGCCTAGAGTGGCATACTCGGTGATTACTCGGTCGTAATCATTTTTGAGTTCGGGGATTTTTAGCAACCTTGTTTCATTGCGTAAAAATTGAGATATGGCGATGTTTCGGGAATCGCCTACATTAAGGGGGTTAGGGTAGTCGCGCTTAAAGGGGAGTGACACGACAAAACGACCATCAGGGTTTTTGTGGGTCGATCTCTTATACAGCTCTTCACAGTATATATCTTCAGGGGTTGAGCGGCGCTTCTTCGGAACTTCTTCCAGTTCCCAGAACTTTTGTAGTTGAGTGGATAGGGTAAGTTCATTGAAAAATGAACGAACCGTGACACGGTTTTGGGGGGTGTGCATTTTGCCGGTGAGTATCCAGCCGAAAATGGTATTTTGGGCCACCAGGGATTGGTGAGAGTCCCATTGTACGCCGTTTTTAATTATCTTGGGGTAGACATCTCCTCCGAGTAGTAGGTCCACCTCAGTGCAGTTTTGCCTATACTTATCAGCCAGTTGTAGGCGTGAGAAGTTCGCATCCTTGAGAGCGGATACTGGGTAATACGGTAGTTGGTCTGTTAACTTATTGACGATGAAGGCGTCAATACCCATGCTGATTGCAGGGTTAAGCGGAGACCCTATACGCACTTGACACATGTGAGTTGATGTGGCAGTTAATGAGTCATTTATGCCATGGACCTCAGCATGAGATGACTGAGGGTCGATGTGTAGTCTTCTTTGAAGTCGTCTCGAAATAAACGACGCTTCAGACGCAGAGTCGATTAAGGCACGAATAGTGCATTTAAGATCGTGATTATAAATGTCTACTAAGGCGGTGCCCAGTATAATAGAGGGGGTAGTTGTTTGTACCTGGGTTGAGTAGGATTGCAGCGTTTTTTCAGCGGCTTCACGAGAAGTAGAGGGGGTTGAATCTTGGGGGAGGTGGATACTAGTTAGGGGCGTAGCCCCGCGGGTAAAGTAATTAGTTCTATGTGATGGGGCAGCAGCAGGGGGCATATTCATGTTGTGCGGGGGGTTATATGAGCGAATATTATTTTCATGGGGGTTAGGGGTAGATATAACGGGAGCAGCTTGGGGTGCTGCAGGGTTCCGTATATTTGAGGCTGAGTTGCGTTCGTGGCGGTGCAGCAACGAATGATGGCTTTGGCCACAAGCGTTGCACACAAATTTGCTTTTGCATTGTCTACGCTCATGGGAGGTAGCGAGACAATTGGTGCAAAGTTTATGTTTTTTAACTATATTATATCGATTTTCAAGGGACATACCAAGAAACACTGAACAAAATCTGAGTGGATGTGAGTGGGGACACAAAGGGCATTTTTTCTGCTTGTCGATTAACACGCTGGTATTAAAACTGTTGAGTTTTTTCTCATTTGAATGCGGTTTTTTGTAATTCGAAACTTTAGGCGCGTTTGAGACATGCGAGTGTGAAAAGGTCGAGCGGATATCTGCAACGGATTCTAATGTCTGGAACCGAGACGTCAGAAACGCATCCATTTGGTTCCAGGCTGGCAACTCTGTGTTGTGGGGCAAAGAGTGTTCCCACAAATTGAGCGTAGTATCGGGCAGACAGGTGGAACAAATATAAATAAAAATGGGGTCCCAATTCTTGGTGTCGATTCCTAACAGCGTTAAATTCGTAACGCAGTCATTAATTGTGCGTTGTAAGCGACGAATATTGGGCCCAGTCTCTTTGGGAAGGGGAGAAATATTAAATAAACATTTTAATTGCGCGTTCACCAAAACGCGCTTATTTTCGTACCTTTGTACCAGGTGTTGCCATCCCATCTAGAACCCATCGTTCGTTATAGGGCAAGTTTTCAACAGGTCTCGTGCTTCTCCTTGGGTCTTCTTGAGTAGGTGGCACATCTTTTCTACCGGGGATAGGCGATTATTGTTCTTATAGAGGGCCGTGAACATATCACGGAATGTGGGCCATGACTTATAGTCACCGTGGAAAACCTCTGTATCGCAGGGGGGTACTGATATGAGGGGGTGTTGAGTTGTCTGTTCCTCTCGAGAAAGATGCCGTGTTGTCTTGTTGCGCAGAGTCTCGATGGCTTCATTTATTTTGGCGATCATTTTGGTATAAACCTCAAAAGTTGAAAAAAAAAACGTTTTTCCAAAGTTTCGATGTCGATGTCATCTTTCACGGGATCAAATTTTTCGATAGCATCATCGTATAGCGACGCAAAGGCTTCCCATAGCCGTATAGCTTCTGTTTTCAGGACATCCCATGCGTGAATCGACTGGCCGTCAACCGCGCTCTCATCCATATGAACTGAAAGCCTCGTGATGCGATCAGAGACACGGATCAATGATTTAATTGATGCCATTTTATCGTTAAATGCGTAAGTGGGGGGTATTTAGTTACCAAGAAAAAGACTAGATACTTTGCGATATAAAAATTAATCGACCGTGATAATTCGCGATAAAAAAAAAAACGATCGATTGTTGGGTATAAACAGTAGGGGGAATTCTCGCCAACAAGACAATAAAAAATGTCCGAATTGTAAAGGGGTTCAAATAATTGATAGAAGAAATTAAAATAAAAATATGAAAAATACTTTTTTTTTCGGTTGCGCCTCGTTTTAATGTGTCCAAACTGTTGGGGTTGACCCTCGTATACTATTGCCCGTTAGTTTCGCCGAACAAACCAAGTGACAGTGAAGGTTAGAATTGGTAAATATTTGTTTTGAAATTAATAAATACAGTTGAGTATGAAGTTTTATATTTTTTATAATAAACGGTCGATAAATACCAAATAAAATAATTAACGCCTAATTTGCTTGGTTGCGTTTAATTTAATTTATTTATTAAAACAGGGGGGGGGGGGGTAAATTTCAAATTTTCCTTTTTCTCCAAGTTCGTCAACCCGAGAGATATTATTTAATTCAATAATTTAATCTGATCCAAAATTAAATTTATCAAAATTATTTATGAAATTTAATTTAATTTAAAATCAACACGTTAAATTTTCAGCTTTCCTATACTTTAATGACCAAGAAAATTCAAAGAGTAACAATATTTGTCTGCGACTGTGCTTGTGTATTCTCATTTTCAACCACCAAATTCATTGCATGTATTGATGTAGGTCAGTTATATTTTTTATCATACGCTTGTGTATTATGCTTTGGTATTTTTCTCTTGTGTTTTGGGGGTGACGTCACAAAATTGATCTCTTTAATTTAAACAAATATTTACTCTCACTATACAAGCAAATGAAGATGTGTGCATACAACCACACATAAGAATATTGTCTTTATTCTTTTTCTCTGCCGGCAGCGAATTTGCGACGGCCAAAGAAACTTCTCTGCTTTTTATATTCCTGTATGTATGTAAGTTTTTTTTTTTGCGTAATTATGGGTACAGAAATATGCATATGCAGAAATATGTATGTGCTTTTTCAAGTTTGTTGTTTTTCAACAACTTGTTGCTTTAACCTTGAACAAATTTGGTGTGTACGTATGTATACAGATGTACGCATGCCGACAATCGTAAGCATATAGATGTAAGTATATAAATTTCGCGGTTTCTTATTTCTGCAGGTGCATAAGAAATAGAGGAATAAAATAAAAAAAAACCGTTGGCAATGCAAAAAAAACACAAGTACCGCTAGTATTGGTGTTTTACAAATTATTATACAAATTTAAAAAAAGGGGTACAGTCAACGCTGTTTTTTCAAAAGGTTTTTTAATATGGGGCCCAGCACGAAGTGCTTGGGATTTTCCTTCATGGAAACACGGGTTGGGGGTATGGGGTTTCGTTCTCCTTTATACGGAGGTGAACTTTATTATATATACATACAATTATATAGATTCATATACAGTATTCCACGGTTAAATGCCTCACTATTAAAACCAAATTGTTTTGGGTATATATCCAGGGAAGGCATTTAAAGGTCCACATTTATTTACCCCACAGAGGTAGTTATACGAAAAATATTAAATGCCTTTAAAAGGTAATTATCAGAATACTCATACATTTCAGTTTGAATATAAAAAACAGAATTTTAAATCTTATTATTCTATTGATCGTTGAAATATCGCAATGAAATTGTGCAGCCAGTTTTTTCCTTCTTTTTTACTGTAGAGATCAACAAAAGTTTTTGCTTTATGGATAAAGAAGTTTTTTTAGGAGGCATATCACTAAGCACTATTTAAAATTTTATTTATTTGACCACAAAATTTATAATTTTACGTATTTTCAACAACTAAGAAATTTTTAATTTTAACACCAATGAATGACAACAAAAAACAAGCGTGAAGTTAACAGGTGCTTTTATGTAAAAAGTTCTTACACAGTTGTTAAAAAGTACTTTGGGTAAATAAACGAACTTAAATCAATGAATATGCCAGTGCTGGGAATTTTTTTTGAGGTAATTACCCGAATCGGGTATTTAGGCGAAAGTTATTCAACCGTGGAATTTTGTTTGAAAATGTATAATAAATATTCGGGGATTTACGGCGCGAGGTAAATAAACGAAAAAAGCAATTATGCGTGGGGTATTTAACCGTGGTATACTGTATATATATTGGGTCCGGAATGGGAATCCGGTGGGGTTTTTTCTCCTTATGGAGGAAAGTTTTAGGGGTTTTTGGGGTACCGGGTTGGATCCGGCTCGAAGGACAAAAAAATGTGGGGGGTAAAGGGGGGTTGCTTCCACGTAGATGTGGGCGGGGTCGTCCCACAGAGTTGTGGGGAAAAATACTTAAGACTTACCCGTGATACTGGAGATGTGAGTGGTGTCTTCTGCTGGCTGCTCCTCTTTATCTTCTGTATCTTGTTGAAAGGATTCTGATGTTCTTGTTCTTGAACTGTTTCCTTTATAGTGCTTCTAGTTGTATTTGTTGTTGTTTTCTCTAGTGATGATGATGTTGTTGGTATCGAGATGGTGATATTTGCACCACAATTATCCTTTATTTTATTCTGTATTTTGGACACACTGGCCAAGTAGGGTTTTGCATGAATAACACAATATGGTTTGTTTTTTGTTTTATGGTTTTCTCTTTTTTTTTATTACACAGATGCAAAAAAAAAGGCAGAAGAGTGTTTACAACGCAGTCTGCGTTGACGCTTAAACAAATACTGATGACATAGAATTTGAAATTCCACCTGATGCTTGATAGGGAGGAAATTATAAATCTCCAAAGAAAAATTCAAGTTCCCAGTTTTTTTTTCAACGTCTTACTTGGAAGTACTCGAACCTGTACAGGAAGAAGTAAAAAACGACATCTGTAACAGTAGCGTATCCAGTTCTACTGACTGACTGGTGCATCGGCGCGAAATGAAGTCAGTTTTACAACTTTTTCGCTACTTTAATGGAATTAAGTATAATAAATTCGGGGAATTTGCTGTGAATACTCGCACATTTTTGTGTCAGTGAAACACAAAATATCATATCGAAAAATTAGATCATTATATTCATTACTCTTAAATTTTAAACTTGAATGCATCACTAATTATGAAATGAAAACAAACACCGTTTTCAGAATTCTATTAAATAATTTTTGTAAGGATATTTATTGTTCATTTCACATAAGAACCCAAAAGATCCAACGGTTCTGTAAGACATGAAATTCTTATATGAATCGAAGCTTATTTCGTGGTGCTATTTGTCTGAGTTTTTAAAAAGAAAAACTTGGCACGATAGAAATGCACAAGTGTGTTATTATCATTGAGTTAACAATCTTTGATCGTGGGAAATTTTTATCGTTTCTTAAATCTACTGCAGAGTTTTAACAAAAGAAATTACATTTCAATTTTGCCAATACTCTATTCAATTAAGAAGTAAAATTAAAAAGTAAAAATATAATTCATAAAATTTATCTATAATTATTTAGAAAATATGCAAACAGAAATTAAACGTTATTCACAAATTAGCATTATTTTTTGTGTTTTTTGCCTCCTAAAAGTATGCAAATTAAAATTAAATTAAACAGTAGAAAGCAAAAGTATTAACAAAAAACGATTCAACATTTAAGTACAGTAGTGGATTATAAATTTACAATTTAACAATTTGACAACTTAAAATAACAGCATTAAAAATAAAAATTATAACGGCTTATGCAAGAATTTTACTTTTTATCGCTAATTTAAATTTTATTGGAAAGATTTTTTTTAATAAAAAAAAAAACCTCAACTACCGAGCCATCAAAAAATGAATTAAAATTTTCTAAAAAAAAAATAAATTCACCCACTCCATACCATACTACTCCGAAATCATCGAATTTTATTTAACAATATTTTTGTTTTAAACTTTGTATCACTAAAGTTTAGTAAAAAGTGATTTAAAGACAGAAAAGCAAACAAACTAAAACATAAAATATTTAAGTAAACTAATAATGTGTGTAAATATAAAAAAACTAAACTTAATCTTTAATATTTTTAAAGTAAATTGTTTTACCGTCCCTTTTTTTAAAAACAATATATTTAAAACTATAATTTATTTTATATGATTAAATAAACAAAATTTGAAACAACTAACAAATTGTGATAAAACACAAAAATAAATACTTAATAAAAATCTTGTTTCTTTTTGTTTAACTAAAAAAATTAAAATTATTTGTCTATAACTTAATTCTTAATTCAAGTTAAATAATTTTAAAAGTTTTGAATCTTTTTCCTTTCAAAAAAATTTAAAAAATATGAAACAATTAAAAACATATTGATAAACTGATACCTTATTAGAATTCTAAATAAACAACTAAAAAAAAAAAAAACAAAACAAAATTAATCCAAAATAGTTTTACACAAGTCAACAAATACAAAAAAAAAAAAAAAAAAAAAAAAAAAACAAAAGGAAAAATAAAAATTTAAAATAGTTTTATAATAAAGAAACCATTTTTGGAAAAGAAAACGAAAGAATTTGGCCAATTTAATAAATCAAATATGAATTTGTAAATTATTAGCTGTATTAAAAATTCAAAATGTTAAAAGTCATAAAAAACAGAAAAATATTAAATACAAATTTAAACATTTTAAATAAAAAAATAAAATAAAAATATTAATGTACAATAAAAAAATAATAAAAAAAACTAAGATTATTGTCTATTGGATTGAACGAAAAAATAAAACTTAAACTATGAATTATAAATCATTGTTTTTTCATTTAAGGTGTTAAACTGAAGGACAAAAATTTTGTGCAAATGATAGCCCGTAGTTTATGGCAAAGAAATAAATGAACAACTATGAATTTTTCCTTCAAAAATAAACTTTTATAAATTTAATAAACGTCTTGAATTTTTCACGAAACCTAAAACATGTCTTAAGGTGCGGTCAAATGAGTCAAGTGTTTGACCAACCACTAATTTTGCAAATGTAAATTCAATCTTTTCTGACACGTATCATTACGAATGACGATTTATAATATAATGAAAATGAGATATCTTACTGTTTATAATGAGTAAAATACTATATTTCTTATTATTTAGGGACGACAGTTTTTATCAATAAGTTAGTGGTTACGTCTGATCGTACCTTTATACCATTAACCTCATAGCCGACTAAAGACTGCCGGCCGACCTTACTGCCAAAACAACGTCGTCTGTCCCTTAAGCAAATTTCTATTTTTCTTTAGCGACATTAAACAAATCTAATTTTACCAAAATAAAATAAGAAAAATAAAATAAATAAAATCTAAAAAATTTTTTTTGCTGTTGATTTTACTTAAATAAAAAAAAGAATGCTGATGACGGATGTGGCGATCTAGAAATGATGCATTATGTTATGCTAGTGACTCATTTTTTTTGTTTTCTTGAAAAACTCACAGGTTTTTTTTAGATAACTTTTCTTTTTTATAAGTTTAGAAATTAAAAAATATATGAAAACTTAAGCCTAACAATTGTATTGGCTATATAAATCTGTCCGTCCGTGTTAGTGTTGAAATCAGCTTTGCCAAGGCGCTAGATCAGCTAGAGAAAAATTAAATACACAATCGATCAGACATCGATTCAAAAAATTTTCTATTGAAAATCAGCAAGATCGATCCATGTCCTTCGAGGCTGCAGGCAAAACGCCACGCCTGCCCCTAATTTTTCCATATCATTTGGAACAATGAAGTTACTACAATAAATAAAATATATGGGACGATGGTGAATTCAAAAAAAAAAAAAATCAAGTAAAAAAATTTGCTTTCGCTTATATTTTCGAAGTTATGACCTCTGAACTTTTCATTGAAAAGTACGATTATGAGATTTTTCAGAAAATAATAAAAAATTTTAAACGTGCTTAACCCATTAAGAGCCGTTGATAATTTTATGTAAAATTTGTTTTATATAATTTATTTTTTTCTTTGATTTTTATAAATTCTCTAAACTAGTTTTATAGGGTATATAAGATTCAGATTTAAAGATTTTACTTTTAAATTATAATTAAATAAGTAAAAATTAAATAAACTAAACATGCTGTTGAAATACAAAAAGTTATAAATAATTAATGACATTAAAGCAAAAGAGTGCTTAAAATCATACATAAAATAAATACTTTGTGAATCCTTTTACATCACAAATACAAATTGCGTTATTGAAGAAAAAAGTCGACAGACAAATAAAAAATTAGTCTTGGTTCAGGAAAATAGGTAACATTAAGGTGTGACTGCTAAAGAAGACTAAATAACATTAAATCACTTAAAACTTATGGATAATTATAATAACTTATTTAGCAGACGTTTTAAAATTTTTCTAGTTTCATTAATAATTGATTTGATATATTACAGGTGCTACAAAAAAAAAAAAAAAAAAAACGGATTGAGTGGGTGTTAAATAGTGACTAATATTTATTGCATCTGTAATTTTGTTGTTCCATCTTCAGCATCTGTTGTATTTTGTGGTGCCAAAATGGAAATGAAAGAAGTTTTGGGTCGAGAAGGTCGAGATGCTAAAAATGTGTTGGTATATCAAATACGCGACGATAAACCTTTGGCTTTAGGTGCTAATTTTGAGAGTAAATTCAATGAATATAATCCAATCCAGCTACAATTCCTTTAACTAAATGTTGTTTAAAATATATTTTCTTGCAATCTATAAAGCTCTGTAGTTGCTTTTAGTTTCCTTAACATTACATTCGAATTCTCTATATATATTTTCATAGTATTTGTTATTCGAATGCAGTAATTGAAAATAATTTTAACTTTTATTTAAAAATAATATTGGCTGAAGTTATTCTCTACTTCTTTAAGACACTTGTACATAACTCTGCTTTGTAATGAGTCTCAAAACCAAGAAAGAAAATTTTAGGATTTGATGGAAAATTGCTGGTATCGGTTGGTTATTTGTATTGATTGACGAAATAAGCAAAATTTAAATGTAGAAAGAAACTGATAAGAATTATATTTTATTTTCTTATGGAAATTTTTCTATTCTTATCAGAAAAAAAGGACATGCCAGTTAAACTTGCTAATCCGAAAGATACTTTTACTTAGAACTGAAAAAAGTGAAAATAATGTTTATACATCCTGAAAGCAGCCGAACAAATACAGTAGTTTTGACAGAAAACAAAGCAGTGGTTCCAGAAAAATCTGCGTTTAAGTTGAAAAGTTACTATGAATATGTTTTCATTAAAAATGGCATTACATTTTTTAATGTCTTATTCTTGTATTGATTAAGAGTTGAACTTTGCAAATATTTCTGCTTACTATATTAAATATTAATTAGATATTTTAAAACTTTTATTAGATAAAAAAGTAAATACAAAAAGATAAAGTAGTATAATTGAACTTGAAGCAAAATTCAAGTCGGTTATTGGCGCCATTTTTACTTTATCCTAAAGAGCAAAAAAAAAAAATAATAAAAATGACAAACATTAAAAATTTATTTTTTAATAATTAAAAATTATAATTTGAGTAGCTATAATACAAGTGAGTGTGGTATAATATGAGCTTGTCAATGGAGAGGGTACATCAGTGGCAGAGAACTTTTACCTCTTCAGTAAAAGAAATTTAAAATAGAGAAATTTAAAGAGAGATCACCACAACGCCATTATTATTATTATTTTTTTAATTTAAAATTTGTTATTATAATCGAGTTTAAAGAGGCCATTAACCGTTTTTTTTTTATAGAAAGAACAAACTTTCGTTAAAAAACCATACTTTTTATGCTTCTTTTTTATTTACCTAACACCTTCCAACGATACAACAAAATTAAAAGAACAACTCATCATTTCTAATGGAGAAACTTGTCTAAAGCTAAAAGGAAAATAAAATTATCGCAACTAGAATATGTTGTGTGTAAGAAATCCTATAACGTAACTCCAAAGTTCTGGTTACTCTAATTTATCGTAAGGGACAATAAAACAAAAATATGTAAATAGAAGTATGAGCATTTTTACTTGCTGATTTTCTTTTTCACCAAATCTGCAACGATTAGGGACCAACGAACTTACATCTGGTGGTCGAAAAATGACAAGGTTTCCTTGAAGTGCATTTCGGCCTTGATGTCTTCTTGTCTCTATACTTCTTTGAATATGAATTATTATAAATCGATATAATAAACGTGTGCTTTATTAAAAAATAACGCGACATTTACATATATTTTTAAGAAGACTCAACATTTCCTGACTTTGACTTACATCTGTTTTTATTTAAAGTCAAAGATCCCAAAAAATCCACTATTATTACAGCACCTCTTATGCAAAATCGCTATTCAAGTTTTGGCAAGAGTTCGAATTTTCTAGCTAAGCCGTGGATACTATTTCCCATTGTCCGTTTCTAAACGCTACACTATCTTCTGTTTTTTGAATTAAAAAAAAATAATTTGTAGTCAATAAAAATTTCGCTTTCTGCTTGATTAAATCACAGTTTTTGGGCCAAACGATATTGAGTTGTTTGGAAGTTTTAAATATTGAAGCATAAATGCTGTTGTATCAAAGCTATATGCCTATATTGAAATTATGCTACTCACTAATGAGATGAACATTTTACTTTCACTTTATCACATCGCAAACCACCAAAATCTCCAAATGCCTTATTGCCTCCAACAGTGTTAACACCCAAGAAGTCACACTCTCCATCACGTCACTCGAACAAGCAATCAACTGGTCCAAGGGTGAGAAGTGCGTCTACAGGTCGCGATAAAAAGTCAGAACTGCAGGCTCGGTACTGGGCTCTACTCTTCGGAAATTTGCAACGTGCAGTTAATGAAATTTATCAGACAGTTGAATGTTATGAAAACATATCCTCGTGTCAAGAAGCTATATTAGTTCTAGAAAATTATGTGCGCGATTTTAAGGCCTTGAGCGAGTGGTTTAAGGTCTCATGGGACTACGAATCGCGACCACTGCAACAAAGACCTAACTCTTTGGCGTGGGAAGTTCGAAAGAGTAACCCGATGCCTAGAGTTCGGGCAAAGTCCTTGTCAAGTCCAACAGTGTCGGGCAAGTCTAGCCCCTGTCCATGTAATTCTGGCAAAAGTTCACCGTGTTTGGGTAACTTGGATCAACATTCTCCTCGTAAAGGCTACCGAGTGAACGTTCGTGAACTATTTGCTTCATCGAAGAGACATCACACTGACATTGAAAAAGAGTTCGAACAACATATAATGGAACAAACCGCTGACTCGCCACGTATTGAGAATCACGAAGATGTGGAAGCACCTCATTTAATTTTGGAAAATCGTAGTCATCAATATTCTCAAACCGATTTGGAAGATGATTATTTGACATTGGCTGGAATACGAGAAAAACTTCAAAGAGAAAAGGAAGCAAGAGAGGCTCAACTTAAGCAGGAGGAGGAAGTGAAAAGGCAGCAAGAATTGGATAAGCAAAGGTTAGAAGAAGAGAAAAAACTAGAGGCAGCTAAACAACTAGCGGAAGCTAAAAAAGAATTTCCAGAAATTGCAAAGGAACCATCCGCCGTTGAAATGACCATACAAAAATTGAATGATATGGAAAATACTTTCCTTTCTGAGAATACCAACAAAGATCCTACGCCACCTGAAACTGTCTTAAAAAAGTTAGAAGAAAAGGTTGTAAAAACAGAAAGTACTAAAGCAGATGGAAACAAAAAAGTACCGACCTTACCGACAGCAACTCAAAATAGTCCCTTGAAATATTCCAGTGTTCTAAATAGACCAGCGGCACAGACAAACCTCAATACCAATTCAACAAGAACGGCAACTGCAGCGAATTCAATAAAAACAGTTGTTAATACCAAGTTCTCTTCTTTAAGAGCAACGGCTGGTAAGCCCAATTCTTCGGCAGTAGCTGCTAAATTTGGCGTTACCACCATCCTAAAACGATCAGCCACAACTGCTTCGACTATCGCTCAAAAGCCACCATTTTCAAGTGGAAAAGCCATAGCTAGGAATCTCAAAAATTCTCTCCCACCACGATCAGTAAATATTAAAACTGATAATTATGGGCCACCCACTAATGTTGCCTCTCGATTATCGGCTCGATCGAGAACCATGCTTGAAATGCATCAAAATGGTGGAATACAAAAAGGAGCAACTGGCTTAAAACGTCAAACATCTATAACTTCTAGATCTCATAACAGCAACACCAAATTGACTTGCCACAAATCCTCCAAAGATGATATTGGCAGCTCTACTTCAACACTAAAGGCAAGTAATGAAAAAATTCATCACGACCAAGCATCAATCAGCATCAAACAACAGCCGATGATCGCAAGTCAGAACCGAAACAAATGCCCAGTAACATTAATGACAACAATGATGGATGGTTGACGGTAAAAAATAAAAGGCGGTCAAGTATGCATTGGGCTTCCAGATTTAATCAGCCTACGGGTTATGCAAGCTTACCCACTCTGGCCTTATTGGATGAGAAGCAGAGTGATGATGATCAGGAGACTAAAACTGTATCCGATAAAACTAAACCCCAAACTAATGGCAATGCAAGCAAATCATCTAAAGTGGTAAAACAAACGCAAAAGGTGGCACCAGACAAAAGTAATAAAATATCTTCCTCAACAAGACCCGAGATTAAAAATGCCAAAGCCAAGGTCAATTCCTTGCCAGCTCAGAAGAAAAACGCACCTAACCCTACAGCCCCACAGATTAAAAAAGAAACTACTCCTCCTCTAAATGAAAGAAGCACTCCCGCTATTCCTTCTCTCAGACAAACCAATATAAAGCGTCAAAAGTCTGATCTCACAGGACTTAAAATGACATCCTTGCACAAGGAATACATGCGCAGTGAAAAGTTGGCCTTACGAAAACAAAACAGCAGCTTAAATGGTGCTGCTAAATCATCCGAGCTATTGAGTCACTACCAATTGGGTTCTGGTGATTCGTTGGATATCAACTCTTCCGCCGAAACCATAGTTGAAGCCCAAAACAGTCTTTCGCCGGAACTAACGAACTCAGATTTGGGTTGTGGTGATCACAATAAAATCGATATTAAAATACAAACCAATCGTGATTTTTCCAAAACTATTGGAGACCTTTACAAAAGTATAGCAAACAGAGCAGAGAATTCACTTACTATTTCGTCAACCTCAGTGCCAGGTGCTCTTTCGAGTTGTGACGAAAACGATGAATGCGACGAACACCAGCGTTTACTTGTAGAGGAACAGGAATCTCAAGAGAGACAAATACGTGAATTGGAATCGACGGAAATAGACGTTGATACCGAAACAGATGAGACAGACTGTGAAGTGGGAGTTCTTGAAACAGATCGGGATGACGAAGATGAACATGGCTTCCATAATAATTTAGACACTTTCTCTGTGGTGTTTGTTCCCATTAATGGCCAGGATGACGATTCAAATCTCAGTCTTGAGACACGCTATCAGGCATTGTTGTCTGAAATGTCTTGGGGTGAACGAGAAGAAGCTTTGGCTACATTACAGGCTTACGTTTCCCGCCATCCGGGCAGAGCTCAAGAGTTACATCAAAAACTCTCATCCCCTTCCAGGCGACGTTCACTGCAAGAAACTTTAAAGAAATACCAAGCAAAACAAGCGAGAGCACAACAGAAACGGGAAAATCTAAAGAAGGAAAAAGCCATCAAGATCCAACAGCTTTTGGCAAGAGTTGAGGACGTCAAAGCTGCCAAAAGGCAATTGATCGAAGAGAAACGTGTGAAAATGGACGGCAGACTAAAAAGAGCAGCTGAAAATCGTGAACAGTATTTAAGACAAATAATTGAAAAAGCTCATGATAAAGACAAAAAGCTCAAAGAAATTAATTTCATCAAAAACATAGAGGCACAAAACAAAAGATTGGACCTTATAGAGTCTTCTAAGGAAATCGAAGCTCGCTTACAGGACTTGGAACAGGAGAGACAAAAACGTCTAGAGGAAAAGGCAGCTAAAGAAGCAGCAGTTGAGAGACGTCGTCAAGAGCTGGAAAAGGAAAGACAACGCAAATTAGAGAAAATGAACGAGACGCGATTAGAGAAAGAGCAACGAATTGGCAAAATGCAAGAACAAAAAGAAAAGCAACGTCAGGCATCAGCTCGTGAAAAAGCTCGTGATCGTGAAGAACGTTTGCTGGCACTACAAGTACAGCAACAACAAACTACTGAGGAGCTCCAGCGAAAAATATTGCTCAAACAAAAAGAATCGGCCAGACGTCATAAAGAAAATATAAAACACATAAGACAAAGAGCTCTAGAACTAACAATACCCTCTAGAAATGTTGAAGAAAATGGCTTAATGCGTTCCGAAAGTGATGAGAAACAACCAGAAGACTGTGATCTCTCTTCAACTGTTTCAGATGTTGGAAGTCGAGAGCACACGCGTGGCTACAAAAAGAAAATGAAGAAACTTAAACAAAGAATGGCTCAAGGGTACGTACATTTCACTTACAGTTGTTCACCTATTTATTAAAAATTATTTTGTGTTTCCAGAGCCGAAGATTATATGAAGGAACTGCAACCTGTACCTCTTCATATGAAACGAGAATCTCAGGTTCCCAAATATCTTAATTTAGTTAACAAAGGTGGGGGATCCCAAGGCTTAGAACGTGCCTTGGGACAATTACTACGTATTATGGCCAAAGCTCAGATTTTTGATTTTCAATGTTTCCTTTTAATGGACGGCTTGGGAACGATTTCAACCAATGTTATTACCAGAGGCATGAAAGAAGATGCAGAAGTTTCCAAAAAGTGTGTTTGTATTTTCAAATATATTCGCGGGTGTAAATGTTAATTTGAATTTATTGTTTTATATTTCAGAGCCGTTGTTCTTGCAGTACAATTGTATCGTAACGCCTGTACTTTATGCCCACAAATAGCACGTCATGCAATTTTAGGAAATTCCGTTGTCGTTCTATTCGATGCTTTGTTCCACAGCTTACAGGTGAGTGCATTCAAATTTTTTACTTTATATTATCACTATTCCGACGACGGTAGTCTGTCTCATTCAACTGAACTTTAGGCGCTAATATCAGATTATAAAAACATCTTAATTCAAATGTTTGCTGGGTAGAGTACGTATAATCATTGTAGGTTATTTGCTAAGCTTATCAAATAGTAAACTGTCATCTTTGATATTATTGCATTCAATTTTTGTGACGAGCTGTACTTCTGTGAAATTTATTGAAATCACTTAGAAAATCAATTTCCAAAAAAAAAAAAAAAACAGTTAGGCACTTTCTACCTGTGACCTGCTTTATATATTTTTTCTATTGTGTCACTAATTGGAGAAATATAATATGAGAAATTACTCATTTTCACATTCATATTTTTTCATATTTATAATTATTTATTATAACATTCATATTTCCTCATATTTCCTGCTTAAGAAACATTTGTATTAAATCGATCCAATACTTGCTAACTTACTTAAGTAAAGTTAAGATGAATTATGACATGAAAGGCTAAACAAATTTAATAAACTTTATAAAAATGTTCTCATGATAAATACCACCTGATAGATTTAATCATTTGTAAGCAAGAACCATTTTATTTTAGCCCATTATTAAATTCATAAAAATCGTTATAAAATTAACTAAAAATTTGTTACTAAAAGATGAAAAGTCAGACGTATTAAAACTTTTTCTCCTAACGTTACAAAACCACGCGTCTTTAACCTCTTTTAAATTAGTTTACTACTAGATGTTCCGTGCGAATAGTTCGCAGCGTTCGTTGTCATTTTTTTAAGATAAAATGAAAATAATTAATAGAAATTTTAGTAACTTTAGTACATTTTATTAAAAGTATAAAAATATTAGAAATCATAATATATCATACATATTTACATACATACACACATATGTTTAAATGCTTTTATAATATTTTTTTGAATACAATGTTAGAGGTAATGACATGATCATCGTTAACTTTTTGCCCGTACGAATCCCTAATACAAACAATAATATCTTTAAACGTATGCACTCGAGAAAAAGCCACGTATAACTGCCCATGTGAAAAGACCGGTTCTGGTATATACAATCCTATCTTTTGAAGGGTTTGACCTTGTGCTTTGTTTATTGTCATATCAAAAGCAACTTTCACAGGGAATTGTTTTCGTGTCATTCGGAAAGGCACAGTTGGATCAGAAGGTGTAAGGTTGCCTAGGGGTATGAGTACAGTTTTATCAGTATGAATAATTTTTGCTAATATTACTTGTTTTAATCTAAATACACGTTATTTATATTCTTATGCATATTATATATAACTGACTTAGTAAATAGCGGTATTGCCAGAATGGATTTTAATACATTATCATGCAGAAGCGACCCTGTATAACTACACTTGAACAAAAACATATAATAATACCGTCATATCATGCAGTTCTATATAAAATATAATTTTTATGAATGAAAATATTAATTTTTCAATTTCTAATTATTTTTCGTCAATAGTGTTAGAAATAAGCTTTAAAATGAGATGTCATTCATTAAATTTGATGCGGTGGTATGGGAGATATTTGCAACCGACAAAAAAAAGTGCTTTAGAAATAATCAGCCATGTCACAGAGTGAAATTTTGTACGATTTAGAAAACTAAAACGTATTTGCTTCTTTAGAAAATGTAAAACGATCAAAAAATTCATTTTGAAAACGGTCTTGAAATCTAAAGTGAAATTGATATTTTTAACAACTTAAAGACGAAAAATGTGGAAAACTGTACTGAAAATTAATTAGTCCCAATTCGCACGATGCAAGTATTTAAGCTAAGCTGATTAGGTTGTAGGCAACGGGGTGAGGTAAAATTAAATGAGTACAGACTTGCTTGTACTTGCAATTCGTTTTGATTCCATATTCGTAAAACAAAAAACACAGATGTGTGTGTGTACAATCATGCAAAAATCTGAACAATTTAAGCAATAAGACTTGCACTGTGCGAACAATAATGAAAGTTCAAAGAAGAAAATGAAAATAAGCAGTCTTATTTTCTTGCATCGTGCGAATTGGGACTTTTAAATATTGTCTATATTAATTTCGCTTAAAAAAATTTTATTTAAATACTTCTAGTATGAAAATTTTAATATTTTTGTAAATCGTATAAAACATTGGTCACAAACTGAAAACGTAATTGATATTCCATTGCCACCCGGGTTTCTGATAACATCCTGCTATATGTTTCAAAGAAAAAAGTGAGAAGTGAAATGGATACATTTACTTACACTCCACTTGGATAGGACAAAGGACCTGACGCATCCCTCAAACTTCTGCGATTTAATTTGATTGCTAAATGCATCTTTCTGTCTTCTTCCATCACAGCAACAATTGAAACACCAGGCATACTGTTCTTTTGTTTAATTTTTTATTTATTTTTTGATTTTAGTTTGTTTGTTTACTTACTTTCTTTTAATTTGTCTGGAGCCGGACCGATATTGTTGGCGCCGGTTGCTTAACCAGCTGTTTTGATTTCAATGTAACCATATTTTTAACATAAATAATACGATTTTCTTTTTTCCCGTTTTCATAAAAACGTACGAGAGCTGAAGAAGAAAAGTAAAACGTTACGATTTGGAAATACGAATTCAAATCAATTTCGTACAAAACCTGTGACATGGCTGAATATATATGATTAAGCAAATGAAGTATACCAATGAAATCGATATCAATAATCGGCCTTATTATGGTCGTCGAAAACAGCATTCGAGAAGAGTCGTAGACGAAGTCGTTGTCGTTACTTACTTTTTTGGTATTATGTAAAATATTCGACAGTAAAATATTTTGTAATAGATAAAAAAAAAATGTTTTTAAATTTTTGCAGTAGCTTTCTATGTGGTAAATTAACTGTTTAAAATAATAAGAAAACAAAATGACTAACTCTTAATTCAAATTGCAAACTTATGTATAAAATATGAAAAAATATATAAAAGTAAAAAAAACTTTAGAAACTGCCTCTCAGTACTTCTAATTCAATTTTACTTTTTTTAATTCGATTTCATCGGACGTTAGCTTTAGAAAATCTCTCTATGATCTTCTTTAATTAATTTTTCTTTTTTGGTGTGTAGTTTTTTCTATTAAATCTTTATCTAAATAAATTTAATAAATTTAAATAAGCATAATGTAAAAACGTAAAATCAAACTTTCTTTTGTTAGCGTTTATTTTAAAAATTTGCAAAAAAAAAACATTTGTCGCGTCCTTAAATTTCAACGACAATATTTGATAATTTTAACACTCGATTGCGAAATACATAATACCGATTTTTGTAATAGATTTATTTTTTTATTCATATATTTTACGACAACGACGCGCGTAATACCATTTAAAAAAAAGTACAATTTTCGAAACGACAACCGTAATAAGGCTGAAGATATTAAGAAAAGTCACATCGACTAGTCTCTTATAACTCTGAAAGGTCGTCTGTCTATTAAGTTAGCTCCAAAAAAAATGTGTTTTGAGAAATGAAGTATCGGATATTCACAAGAAAATTATGGTAGCATTTACTGTAGTTAAGTTGTTGCCTTCTTGCGTGCAATTAGAAAGCAATAAATAAAGTTCAGGGAAGTTAAAAAAATTTAGCATTTCCTGAATGATCTCTCTAAAAGTTTTTAAATGATACCTAATTGATATCATAAGAAAAAATATGGTGCACAATCGTACTATTCTCGGAAAATATAGCCGAGCGCCAATTTTTGCACTGTATGTTTTTAATTATTTTTATTTCTCTATTGCCCGATTATTTGTTTTTATTTTTTTATTTGAGTTACTTCACAAAACTAGATTTGTTCCAAATGAAGTCGAAAAATTAGAGACAGGCGTGGTGTTTTGCCCGTTCTTCGAATGACTTGGAACCATCTTGCTAATTTTTAATAGCAAAATTTTCGAAACTATGTCTCATCGATTGGCCTCATTAAAATTTCTTTAGCTCATCTAGTGCCTTGGCATCCCAAACACCGAGGATAGACGGAAAAACATCGCTCAACCGACGTTGTTATGCACAAAAACTCAGAATAAATGTACTTTATAGTTTCAGAAATGGATATTGTAAAAATTACATATTGAATGACAACTTAGGACTTAAAACTTTTTCCTCCTGTGATGAATAATGATTCCGTTAACACTCATTCTCTTGCTTGTGTTTCTTTATTTCAACAAAATATTTTTAGCTTTTCTAAAAATTTTTTGGCTTAAGCGTAAAGACACCAGCTTCTTCTTCAATTAATTAATTGCATTTAAAAATATTGAAACACTGATTAACAATTAGCAAAATACTGAGCCCGTCCAAAGTCTATGGATAAAAATGTTTCTATGTCTTTTAAAGATTTTAAACAATATTCTCTTGCAACAAAGGCTCGATGTGATTTAAATATTTATTTTGTTTGTAAAAAAACTCTAAAAACTGAATCAAATAAAAAGAAATTACACACTGACCGTAAAAAAGCGCTTTAAATGAAAAAATGGACGCAATGCATGAGAATATTAATGAAACTCGTTTCAGCTACGTTTTTTATTTATATATTAGGACACTAGGCTTCATTCATTTAGTTGAGTTTACATCAGCACAGCGTGACTAATTGTAATCACCTGTAAAATACCTGCAATACAATTTTTGCTAGCATTCTTCGTATCTGTCCACAAGGTGGTTATCAATCGGATAAAAAAAGTGTTGCTTTTACATTAAAGTTGCCGTATCAGTTCCGTTCAGTATGAGTGAAAATTATATATCGTTGCTTTAGTTTTGCACACGTCTGTTTTTAGCTGCCCGTGCCGCTTCAGTTTCCGTTCTACGTTTTTCTTTAATAAGGCGGCAGTGATACTTTTTGATTTTCGCAAACACGCTGACGGTATTTTATTTACAGTTCAAACATTTTTTTAGTTTATAAAGATGTTTTTATTCTTTTCCACTTTTTGTGGTAAAGAGTTTAATTTACCACAAAAAGTGGAAAAAGAGTGTAACTAATTTTGTCATCACGTTTGTAATTTCTACAATATCCATTATCGACCCCATAAAGTGTATTTATTTTGAGCCCTTATGCATAGCGAAGTCGATTAAGCGACTCCGCTGTCCGTCCGTGTTAGTGTAAAAATCAAAAATTTAAATACGCCAATCGATCAGACATAATTTCGAAAGAGGTGCTATTGGAAATCAGTAAGATCGGTCCATGTCCCTCGTCGCAGCGGGCAACACACCACGCCTACCTCTAAGTTGATCATATCATTTAGAACAATGAAGTAACTCCAATCGAAAAAAAAACAAATATATGAGAGGATAAGAAATTAAAAGTAAAAAAAGAGCATGGAATGAAAAAATTGGCGTTCGCGTATATTTTCCTAATTACGGGCCTCTAAAATTTTCCAATTTTTTAAAACATTAATATGGTAAATATTAATAATTGGAGAGGTCTTCAAAAGCCAATGGCATTTTTATGTAAAATTCTGTAACGTATTTATTCTTTTCTTGTTTTTTAATTCTGTCACCCCAATTTTTGCTTTTTTGATTAGAGTTACTTTACTACACTAGATTTACATAAATAGTGAAGAGTATATAAGATTCGGTATAGCCGAATATAGCACTCTTACTTGTTTTTAAAGAACGTAGTTTTTACCTATAAAAGCAAATACGAAATCTTTGACAATTAACGGTAAACGTTTGAAGGAACAAGGAAACGAAATTCGACGAGCGAAATTTAGTAACTTTGTTAAGCACGGTCGTGCTTCGGTGACGGTGTTGGGGTGTATGGCGGCGAATAGTGTTGGAAATTTAGTTTTTATTGCGAGTACTATGGATAAAACTGAAAAAGACAATTTATTGCAGAACGTTGAGAAGTTGTTCTTTGGTAGGGAATTTCAACAAGATATTGATCTCAAAACACAAAAAACTGGATTATCCTTCATAGCCATCGGGTCCCAACGCGAACGAACATTTGTGGGAGCATCTTGATCGCCAAATAAGAAAAAATTTGTTTCATCGTCTGGTAATTCGTTATGCCCTCTAATAAATTTTCATTCACTTTTCTAAAGCTAGAAAATTTCTGATAAAGTCAACATTTAATTAAATACTCGTACAAATCATGTTTTAAGCCATTCGAATTAAATCTTCCAAATTTTATCAAACCCGAATTTTAAAAAAATGCTTGTAAAATGTTTTGGTCAAGTCATATTTGTAAGATGTATGCAACGCGAGTTGAGTAACTACCAAGTTGCTTAGGAAAATATATTTTAGAAAGATATTAACCAAATTAAAATTGATTTAAATACTTCTTGTATTCTTATTTACAAAATTAGTTGGTTAAATAGATGATGTTTACAATGTACACAACCTGATGTAGATAGATACGATGAATACTGATCATTTATCAGCGTCCAGGAAAATGCTGCATTAATTTCTGCTAATGTCCAATTTTCCTTGTTTTCTTTGGAAAATATCCGCATGCACTTTAAATAATTTTTCTTTCGAAAAATGTTTAGAAAAAAAAAAGATATAAAAGAAATTTCAATAAAAAAATGCGTTTTTATCTAGACTTAGGGTTCGGTAAATCGAAGTGTAATGATCATAATATGTTACTATTTTCCTTGAATTTTAGGTTGCGAATATCAGTAGTAGCTGCAACTGGTGCTTAATATTTCTGCATGAGATGTGGAATTATTGTCTCGTTTCTGTAACTTGTGTTGAAAAATTTTCACATGAATGCACAGGGTGAGCTGGAGTACACACTAAATTTTATAATATATTCTGATAAAAAAGTTCATATTTTACTATGTTAATAATAATTTTGTTTAAAAAATTAATTCTTGAGATATTTTCAAATTGTTTACTTCTCTGTCGTGTGATTAAATATCGTTAGAATTCTGTTTTACAGAGTAATTTTAAGTCAAAAAGGCTGCAACCGGTTGTGCATTGAAGGCGAAAATTTGACGTTACAAAAAACAAAAATGTTCAGGAAAAATATTTACAAAAGTGTTTATGTGCAAGTAAAGCAGTGGAACCCATATACGTGCTATACTCCCCCCGGGGGTACTACAAGAAGTCTGATTGATTCTAACCTATGCGCAGACATAGTACATTCGGGGTATAGGGGGAACCAGTCCCACGGTGTGAATTTGGATAGAAAAGACGCGGGTCGTTACAGGAACCGGTGGCCCATACAGAGAGCTGCCCATCTCTGTAGACGGTTATTGGTGAGATCCCTTCTGGGTACACGTGGTGGCTGTCGGTTAAAATTTAACGTCCGCTGGGAAGGTGCGTTGCTAAACGAATGTGCTGTTGCATATTCAAAAAAGGAGTTGGAAAGTCTCCAACCCTCAAGAAAGGGGAAGGACATGGTCCTGCAAGCCTAATTCTTGAAATTGCAACTCTGTCGGCAGAGCCCAGGCAGGAGGTGCTAGTCGACATTTTGTATTTCAATCAGTGGTAAGACCACCGTCGGATTAGGGCTTCGCAGCCGGGTACCGACGTTAATCTTGATCAGGTAATACCCGCTGTACTATTTCATGTATTCTCTTATCTTGTGAATTTTTTATTCCATTAACTTAAAAAAAAACAAGTTAGAGTGCAATATATGGCTATGCCGAATTTCATATACCGTTCATCATGTATGTAATTCTAGTTTAGTAAAGTAACTCCTATTGCGGCGGCAGGGAATTAAAAAATAGGAAAAAATTAAGTACGATATATAATTTTACACAAAATGTTATCAGCTCTAACGGTTAATGCATTTTTAAAAATTTTGTTATTTCCTGAAAATTTTCTTTAAAAGCTTTAAAATGATATCCATATTGACAATCGATTTTTTTATGAAAATTTTAGAGGAACATAACTCGCAAAATATGGGCCAGCGCCATTTTTTTCTTTTAATGCTTTTTTCTTATTTCTTTGAATTTATTTAATTCTTTGTTCCAAATGAAAATTAGAGGCAAGCGTGGTGTTTAGCCAACTGCCTCGAGGGACATGGGGACTGATCTTGTTGATTTTCAATAGCACTATATTTGATCAATTGTCGTATATAAATTTTCTCTAGCTCATCTAGTGCGGTGGCAAAGTTGATTTCAGTAATAAAACGGAAGAACAGACGGACATTGCTCAATCGACTTGGAAATGCATAATAAGTCAGAATATACACAATACAAACGGAATAACAAAATTAATTATACCCTTTTTCCACTTTTTGCGGTAAAAGGTTTAAAAAATCAGTTTGTAGAAAACTGCAATTTCTATATAATTTAAATCTTTCGTAAATTTTGGTGCACTTTTATTTATTTTATACAACTTTTAAATGTAGATATTAATTATTCTCCACGTTAATTGAAAAATTATCTCAGATTTTTGCTGGGTTATTGTTATTTTTTTAAATAAAAATATGTCTCCAATCTAAAACTATATCAGTCAGTGTTAAACTATCATTATTTTCCATATAAACATAAAAAAGTTTACTTCAAACTACTTATCAGCACCTACTTTAAACAAAACAAGATTTAAATCGTATTCCTTATAAAAAGACATTTTTATATTCATCTGATTGTTTGATGATGCGTAAGCAACCAATTGTAGTGGTTAATTTATTACTTCAACGCCATTTATGTCAATGAAGGCGCCAGTTGTTAAAAAAACCCCAACCACACAGCAAAGCGCCACACACATACAAAAACCTGAAATTTGTTTTAAACATTTTATGCGTAAAGCTACCGCAAAACGATGTTGCCACTTTTTTAAATCCTTGTTTTTAAATCCTTGTTTTTAAATAATTCAATAAAATATAATTTTAGAATGTTAAATATATATTATTATATATTATATTATTTTATATATATATATATATATATATATATATATATATATATTTTTTTTTTGTGCCCTTTTAAACTTTCACCTGGAATGTCTGGAATGGTAACCCTGACAGTAGCTTCAAAAATGAAATTTCAAAAGTGAATTCTGTAAAAAATTATATTTGTGGACTGCAATTGAGTGAGCAATGGAGTGTTTCCCGCTGCTACATTTTGTGCGCGAGAATAGTTTTGTGAAAAAGTGTGGCTTAAGATAGGCTCTGCCGATTAACGAATATCAGGAGATAACTTCATGTTGACGAACTCAAATGACACTCAAGAAGTTCTTGGTAGAAAAATTAATAGTCTACTTGGTCATAATTTTTAGCTCTGACCTGCAGGGGCCTGCTGCTGGTGCTAGGAGAACTGTAAGGGACCTAGGGACCGCGATGACTGTTAGTAAGATCTTTTAGGAATAACGTAGTATCTGGTGGTTAGACCAGAATCGAGGTAAAGGCTCTTATTTAGCATGAAGGATGTCCTGTTATTCTTGATACTAAAGAATTTTACTCCAGGTATTGCTATGCATTCCAAAGGCGCTGATGTCTGCATTGCTAATACCCAGTGTAAGTCCACTGTAAGCTAAGGGCCAACATAGATAGACAGTAACGTTAGTCTATTTAACAGTATGACACAATGCACGCTTAATTCTTAGATTTTGTTCTCTAGGGTTGCACCAGTGGCCTAACAGCTGTACCCACACGTTATAAAATTGTTAGAAAAACATTGCATATTTGGGTGCGCTTCGCTAGAAAAATCAATTACTCATGAGTTTTGTTTGTAACGAGTTTTTTGTAGTTTTTGTTTTTAATATTAATTCATAAGAGGTGGCAATACAACAATAAAAAGAAAAACAGGCACTTAAGTGTATGGTAAACTTTAAAACACAATTAATTACTGCATTTTTTTCTTTCCTTTTTTATATCGTCATTAGTAAGTTTTTTTTTTAATTTATTTAATAATCTTGTTGCAATTCTTTATAAAAAAATAACATTTTTTAAAAAGCTGCTCTCCAAAAATGAAGCGAAAAATAGTCAGCTGCCACAATGATGCCACCTGGTAAAATTAATTCGCCTTGACAATAATAAAAAAATTTAATAAATCCCTTAAATATAAACACATTAAAAAATTAAATGAACCATATTTCATTGTTTGTTTAGATCTATGTGAAGAGTATGAGACACCTTTAATTTTTATACTTTTTATTTTGTTGTTTAAAAAAAAAAAACAGTTGACGCATTGATTTCTTTTATTTTTTTTTTTTTTGCAAAAGTTTGTACTTCTTTACGGCAAGTTTGGCAATCGGTACACAATTTATACCGATATCTATTAAATGTCGTTCATAATTAGAACTGATATCTGTGAAAAAACCGAAACTATAAACGGTTGTAAAATATTAACATTTAAGAACTATTTACTTAAAAGAATTTATGTTGAAGGCAATAATTATTTTTCTATTTCTTCAATATACTTACGTCAATACCATTACAAGTGATTTTGAAAACTTGACATATGTCAGTATCGTTCGACAGTACCCCTCTAGAAAAATGTAATAGATAAATCTTTGTGGAAATACACATTTTTATTCACAGGTACTTTAATATCTCAAGCATTCTTAAGTATGGTGAATGTTATGTACCAAAATTCTGTAATGTAAACTAATCCTCTAAAGAAAGGTTTTTGTGTAAATAAACCTTTGAAGCTAAAATTCTTTTGACACTGCTAATATTTAATTAATTAAGGTTCGAAATACTCAATTCTAATGTTGTTGTGCGAGGTATATTCGAATGTTATTTAAAAAATGCTACGGGCGACACTGATTCAGGGATATCAAATTTTAGATTATTTGTTTAAAACCAATGTATAGACATTATTCATATTTATAGTTTTTTCCATTGCGAGCACGACCTTAGGAGCTTTCCTCAGGTATAAGTGTTTGAGAGATAAAATCGTAAATCTAAAGAAAACCTGTTCGGTTTATATTCGAATGTATTAGGCCTTCGAAGTTAAAGTGAATTTTTTAAGCATTTCGTGTAACAAAATAATACATAAAAAACTTTTTTCCTTTAAGTTGTCTTATAATTCTCAAGTGTTTTGGTATAAAATATATTTTGTTATTTTCGTACAAGATATTTGAAAATTTCCAGGTTTCTTGATAAAATAAAAAGGAGTTTTATTTCTGCAGCATAGTCTTATTTAAGCCCGATACCGTGTTTTTTATCACTTTCCAACTTTTTAATTGCTTTAGAAATTTTCTCAAGATGCTCAAGGTAGATGTTTGTTTTAGCGTTGACCTCTTCACTAATTCCATTCGATGTCGTACCATTTCCTTTTTTTTTTTTTGATCTCATTGATCAATTTCAAAAGCAGTAAATGGTTTAACGTGGGTAAATGTGGGGCATATGCGGAGAGGAGTAGCCGAGTCTGTGATTACTACAGTTAATCGATATGTATCATATAGACCCTCCAAAGGCTTCTTGAAAAAACGATAGTGCAAGGTTACGAACAGCGAATTGTGGTTGGATATTGGCAAGGAATGCCTTGTTTGCCTTTATGGTATCGCGCGTAAACACCGCCTTAGTTGAACTGCCTGTAGGCTAAACCATCTCACACATTTTCATTTTCTGATAATCATTTCTAGCTTTAAGATTTATTTTTGGGTCAATCTAATCTTCTTACGTTAAAATGAACAACTTTTTGCTAAATTAGGAATTTAAGTTGGGCCTTTCAATTGTTTTAATGATGCTTTTAAAATTTTTTTTAACCCTAAATTTTCTTTTTAATTAATCTGAGCATATCTGCGTCAATTCGTTTATGCCTGTACAAATTTAGAACGATTCTCTTCTCGAGGTTTTAAAGCCGAACTTTAGCAGTTTAACGCAAACTTAAATTGACATTACTCTACGATTTGATAATGATGTGAACATATACGTACATATGTGGTAATTATGTATTTGTTTTCATGTTCTGCTTGAGCATATTTTTTTTCTTGTTAGAGTTTGCTTTTAGCATAACAAAGAGTATTTGTTCGTTTCACCGAGAGATGGCGCTAAGTTGTGTTTGATAGAAAACAGAACTGTTCAGCTAAATGTTCAGTCAACGATGGTCCACACCAATTAAATTCATGTAGGACATACTTGTTTCAGTTTTTGTCATCAGAAATCATCAGAATATTAAATTAAATAAAGCGGTATATCTGCCTTGTAGATGAAAAGCTAAGTGTGTGTTCTAATATTACAAGAACTCTTTTTAACTGAACATATTGGCCAAATAAAAAAGTCCACTTATTGGCAAGGAAAGTGTGAGCGACGCAAGAATACTCGTAACAAGTGTTAAGCTTATCGCCAAATAAACAATAATTCCGTAAGAATAAATAAATAAAATCAACAAACAAAATTTTGTAATATCAACTGAATAAATGTCGAAATGTTTTTTTATTCAAATAAAATCTTAAAGCTAAAGTGTGAAGAGAATAAATTTGTGTAGTAGAAATAAAAGTGTAAATATAAAAGAATTCAACAACTTATTAAATAAACAAATTCGTAAGATGTGAACTTTTTAAAATATCTTTCACCAAGTTTAATTTTCGATTCTATTGGCACTTGAGAGAGCGAAAAAAGTAACAATGGCGATAGAATGACAACTACGACAACAACAATTGAAACCAGTAAAATTTACAATCACTTTCAAAACAATTCCTAAAGGTAATAAATTCTTATGCTGCTTTTTTTTCTTTCTTTTTCTCGTCTCTTAACTCCTCCTGAACTTTGTAAAAGTTATCTACAGTGGATAAAATCATTTTTTTATGAGAAGTATACCGTTCCTACCTGTTTTTGCTATGGTTGATTTAAGGCAAATTAAGAAGTCAGAACTCCTTTTTAAGAAACTTGAATACGCGTGCAAACGTTCGTTATTAAGGTGGTCTCATCTATTTGTGGTCGATGGGCAAGTAGTTCGTACAACGCACTACAAAGAAAATTAATTTAAAAAAAAAAAAACAACAGTTCGTTTGTAGAATAAACTTCCTGCAGAGGTTTTTCAAGTTACTTTTAGGATGGAAATGTGCAAATCAAATATATTCAAATATTACTACCTCTTTCCTCTCTTAACCTATCAGTTGGTCGCGGCAAAATAAATAGCATTATTAGGGATTATCCCTTGAGCGCGGTTCCAAATAAAAACAGAAAAAATAGAAAGTCTAAACTTGATGGATTCGCTACGATTTGAAAATTTGAACTTCCATAAACACCTTTTGTCTACATAGCTATCCAAACATGCCCTTGAACAATCTCAGTCACGACTGTCACACACCGTTGTTATGTTGTAACCTGCCTCTTACACCATCTTATCAGATGTTTAAATATACCGGGTCATTGCTAACTCATCTTATTCACGAAAGATCAAAAATAAATGGCGTCGATCAAACGTCATTTACAACTTTGTTACCACATTTGCACTCTATTTATTGTAAATATGTGCGAACTTTTCATATACATGGTTGCTATGGGCTTATTGGCGTAGACTCGTATCCTCAGATGGTGCTATCATGTCTAGTGAAGTTAGCCTTACAGCATGTTGCATAATCTTATTCTATCCGCACCCCGTCCATATGAATATCATTTATTTAAGTTAAAGAAAATATTATTACTGTTACGCGAGCATTTTAGGACTGTCTTCAGGCTGCTTTGCAAATGGTAGCAATTTTCAGATACTCTTAAGTATGAGCACATACATATAGCCAGAGAATAGTATAAAAGATTGTTTATTTTATATTTAAATGATAAATTTTTAGTCAGGATTCATTTTATTTCTTGTTTGTTTTTTATTCCTAAACATGCCACCAATTATTTTTCATGTTCGATAATTTTCTGTATTTAGATATTTTCTTTACACATTCCTTTCAAAAGTGCTGAATAAAATTGGGAGCCGGGATTTTTTTTTCATCATCCAGAAAAATACAGCATTAAAAAAGTTCCAAAATACTTATTTTTTCTTAGCCTCTTCATTTATGTATATATCGCTCATTTACTAGAACAACGTCATAACCCAAAAAATAAATTTTTTAAAAAAATCATGCAAAATTATTCGCTATGCAGTAATTCATGTTTTAAAAAAATTTCAGATTAATATCTCTTATTATCTCCACATACGAACGAAAATACTGCCATGTAGTGCATAGGACCTACATATGAATTAAAAACTTTGAACTCGTTATTCTCGAAATCAATTTTTTTGAGTTATGACGTTGTTTTAGTAAATGAGCGATATGTATAAATTTTTTTCTATAAAAGATGACTTAAAACTAAAAGTTCCTCTGACATGAAGGTATTTTATTTTTTAAAAATGCAATTAAAAAGTACCGTTCCCAGCTAGAAATCACCCGCTTGTTCGACAAATATCAATTGTCGTTTGATACATAGTTATATAACCAGCGAAAACAACACTAGGTATTTCACTATTCTAATAGCAATGCATAAGTGCGATAATTGTCCAACCTATGCATTACCAGTAGACAGTTAAATGGATGAACAGATAATAGAATTTATTTATAATTTATTTAATTATATTACCCATGAATTTCATGTTTGTAAAATACGTTTTTAAATTTGTTTTTATTCATTCCATTGTAAGTTTTCTTTCAATAAACATTATTTTAATTGAATAATTGTGGACCTCTAATAGTTATTAAAGTGTATTCAAGTGTTTTATAAATAAGGTAATAATAATGAGCAAAAGAAATTTAAAAAGGTTAATTAAAAAGGAAAAAGAATTGTATTTAGAGAAATTTAATGAAGTGGAAAAACAGTTTTTGGGAGAATTTATTCCTACAGAAAGTATTTGTAATGATTTTGAAAGGGCAGAAGTTAGTAAAGAAGTCGGTGGCAGTGACAACTTGAAAAAAGTCCGGCAGTCTAATCTCAGTGAAAAACTCAAAGAATGGAGTATCAAGCATAGGGTGTCGCGGAATTGCTCAAAAGAATTAATTGAAATTCTAAGAAGTGAAAATGTAGTTGTTCGACCTTTTTATAAATTTGATTGCCAAAAAAAACCTGTTGTAGAAAACATTTGTGGTGGGTCATACATGCATATTGGTATGCTGGCTCAGTTAAATAAAATGTCAGCCATAATTCAGCTGCCTAAGCATATTATTCTTGATATTAATATTGACGGCTTACCTCTTTTTAATAGTTCAAAAACGCAGCTTTGGCCAATCCTTCTCAGGGCAATAAATGTTAGCAGTCAACCTGTCTTTCCAATAGGAGTTTTTGTAGGCAAAAGCAAGCCATCCAATTGTGATGAGTTTCTCGACAAAGTAGTAGAAGAAGTATCGTTCTACATAGAAAATGGGTTAGAAATCGATGGTGAATTATACACAATTGAAATAAGAGCAGTTCTTTGTGATGCTCCGGCTAGAGCATTTATTACAGGAACACCCGGTCATACTTCTCGCTACGGATGTTCAAAGTGCCTTCAAGTTGGAAAAAAAATTAATGGAATTCTAACTTATAGTGTAACTTCGGGAACTCTAATAACTGATGAAGATTTTAAATTCCGCAAATTTCCAAATCACCACTCTTACCCATATTTAACAAGAAAAATAGCATTAGAGAAACTCAATATATTAATTGTTACTCAGGTGCCTTTGGACTGTATGCATTTGATTGATTTGGGGGTGATGCGTAAATTTTTGTTAAGAGTAATAAAAAATCATATGGTATCCAAAGAAAAATTAGATAGTATATCCGCTAAGCTAAAAGGAATGTCGAGCTATGTAACACAAGATTTTGGGCGTAAGCCCCGTCCTTTAGATGAAATTTCTCATTGGAAAGCCACAGAATTTAGGCAATTCCTTCTATACACAGGATTGATTGCCCTAAAGGATGATTTCGGCGAAGATCTCTATTATGAATTTTTGCTATTGCATTGCGCATACAGAATGTTGTGCTGTCCAAAACAATGCAGCTCAAACTTACATATAGCTCAAATTCTTCTCAATACTTTTGTTGAAAACTTTGAAATTATTTTTGGATCTAATAGTATATCGTACAACGTACATTGTTTACTTCATCTTAAGGAAACAATTAAAATAATTGGTTGCCCAACGCAAAATTCATGTTATTCCTTTGAGAACTACTTACAAAGATTGAAAAAAAGTGTCAAAAGACCATCAAAAATTCTTGAACAAATATATAGAAAAGTTGTTGAGGAAAAGTTGTCAGTGCCGGAGGAAACGGACGGACTAGACCCACTACAAAAAAGATACAGATTTCGTAGTAGCATTTTAACCAAAGAAAAGCCAAACAATATATGTTATGTCAAGAATGCGACACCCGTTAAAATCCTTGGGTTTTCAAATAAAAGTGGCGGTATACTACTAGGACAAAGGCTAACAAATATTAAAAGCTTCTTCAAAGAACCATGCGACTCAATTTCTCTAGGCATTTTTTGTGTTAATATAGAACCAGTAGATGAAGTTGAAAACTTTCCATTAGCCGATATCGAGTGTAAAGCTGTAGGTTTTCCATATAATAATCAATTACTACTGCTGCCTGTTTTGCATGGGTGTCATTAATTTATTTTGAGAGTAAGTATTTTCATAAGTATATTAAAACAATATGCCGACAATTATTTTTTTATAATTGCTTTAACTAAATGAAATTTTAATTAAATTATTATTATAGTTAGTAAAATTTTATTTGCATATAACAATAGAATGGAAAAATAGCAGGAACAAACGCGAAAGCTATTTGAAATTTTACGAGAACGTACTCATAATGAATTGTCATAATTATTGTCTAGACGCATACACTACAGTAGCAATTGTCAGCATTTTTGACAAGTAATGCGTATTTTTTTATTGTCATGGCAGCATTGTCTAATGTAAACGTAGCGTTAACAATACTAATAAAATTAACATATTTTTAGATCAAGATCCTGTAAATTTCCATAATGTTATAAAATCTATAGCAGAGCTTAAAGAAACCGCAGGCAATTTGCAACAGCAGCTAAATGTCATTCAAGGTAGGAAACAATTTTGATGATACTGCTAAATTGTTGGACATTTATATTTGTTTTTAAACATTTTACTCTTCAAAAGGTCAACTTAAAATTATAATTGAGTCACAGGCAGAAAACAAAGTAGTTCTAGGCAAACTTTTGCGGCAGCACTATGAGGAACTACCAGTTCAGAAAAAATTTCCAGTAATAACGGAACAAAAATTAATTCAACTAAATTCAGAAATTAGTGCAGCCAATAAAAGTCAATACGTAAGTATTATTGTGTAACAGTTACTTTATTTCGATATACATACATACATATTAGGCCGCGTCGATTTAAAAATCGCTCAACGTACAAAGAAAATCGTATTCTAAGGATCAAAATAAAAAACTTTGCCGAAGGAACTACACCTCTAAAATGAATTGTGATGTCCCGGAATTTTTTTAGATTTTTAAATGTTTGTATGGGGAACCCTACCTACTGGTTCAAATTCCAGGACATCAGAATTCGTTTTAAAAGTGTGAATCCTTTGGCAAAGTTTCTAATTTTGATCTCTAGAATACGCTTTTCCTTGCACGTTGAGAGATTTTTTGCCTCCATACAAATCGACACGGTTTAATACGGATATATGATTTATTCTATTTTTACAAAGGTTAAAGCAATGGCTTCTCTGCTGGGCACTGGAGGTGTATTAAAAAACTTTAACTACATCATTGATGACCATGTAACTATGGGCTTTAATGTCGATGGTGTACATGGAAAGAAAAGCTTAAAAGGCCTTGGTAATTTTTATAATGCTCTGCTAGGTAATGGTTTAAATAATTTTTGCACATAATTCATTTCTTATATGTACATTTATTCAAACTTAACGTTTTAGAAGCTGTTTCATCACTGACAGATTACAAGGGACCCGCTGAGGAACAAATAAGGAAAGCAATGCAGAGGCAGAAAAAACGCCAATTTAAAAATAAAAGCGTTACGATAACGTCAAACACTGATTCGAGCCATTAACTTCTTTTCAAAGTTTTCAACTTTTGAAAAAATTTCACTTTTGTTTTGGTTTTTAATTACTGTTAATGAACTTAAAATTATTTACTTTTCTTAATATAAATATATACTATGTACCTAAATAAGAAATAAATAATAAATAATCTATATGAATGATATAATTAATTATACGATAAAACATGTTCATTTCTTTTAGTTCATAAACTATTCATATCTAGGTATTACACAAACTATTTATCTCTATAAAAAGTGGTAGTGAATTGATTCTAGTAACCTAGTGGACTATTTAACGTCGTATAAATTACCAGCCCAATTTCAATAGTTATTTAGTTGACTAAAAAGTACCACTGAATTAATATGGTCGCTTTGACTAGTGAAATAACCTGAGAAAGGTAATGCATATGACAACTTCATGTTAAATTCACCAGTCAAATACGTGGGAAGTAGATTGAACGGTAACTAGTGCTGGGTATTAATGTCTAGAGAAATAACTAGTTCGGCACTAGAACCTCGAACAAGCGGGCAGTGAGGGAAACTTATACATACACAATTATCTACTAACACATTTGCAATAATTTTATACTAAAACAGCGTTGCCCTTGTACGGCTTTTCGTATTAAATTTAAATGAATTTTTATTTGTTAATTAAATCTAAATTTTAACTCAAACTTGATTAGCAAATTTCAAAATATAGCTTATAACAAGTTTTGTAATTAAATCTGTTTCAAAAATCAAGCAAAGTTTTCATTATATTTTTTTTTAAAAAAGTCGTCAAAGACGTCACACGTATACAAATGTTTACATCAAGTTTTTAATTTTCCCTTTAAGAATGTGATAGAAACTTCGTTCTACGCAGTTATGGATATTTCCATCATCAGTGATTGTCATTTGATGGATCAAATGATGGTCACTGTTCTTGTAGGGTTAGTTAAATTTAAAATTTTATTTTTGATAACACTTTACTTAAATAGTTCATCTAATAACTAACTAAAAGTTTAATAGTATTAAAAATATCAATTTTTTTCCATTCATAACACATTTACTGTTCGAGCGATTTCTGGTTCATGGCCTGCATACATCGGTTTATATTCGCAATTCGACACTTGATTACCTAAAATTTATGCTCTTTATACAAATGTCAAAACTGTACTCTTTCCCATTCATCATTTTTTTTTTTTCTTTGCTCCACAGCTTCCTCCTGTTGCAATAATCAATTATTTGTTCATTTTAGACTTTTAGATGCATTAAAGTAGGGGAATGCTTCTCTTAATTGTGTTTGCATTTTTGCGCTTGAATTAAAAAAAGTAAATCCAAAAAATTCTTATATTTTATGGTTGCTGCCCTTTAACAATATTTGTTGGATGTTGGATGGCGCTGAAAAAGACTGGCCATTTTAGATCTTATGTTTTTTTTGTTGTTCCTGTTATTGTTTGATTCTTAGTTGGTGTTTCATGGTTTGAAAATCTTTTTGTTGTTGCTTTTCTGTGTTTGGTAGTCGTCTTACTGTAGTAGTTGTTGTTCTCGTTCGTCTGTCATACTTAATACACAAACATTCATACATACTACATACAAACGCACACATATAATTCAAACAGTTTAATTTAAAGGGCTC
This sequence comes from Cistogaster globosa, assembly GCA_937654795.1. Taxonomy (NCBI): domain Eukaryota; kingdom Metazoa; phylum Arthropoda; class Insecta; order Diptera; family Tachinidae; genus Cistogaster; species Cistogaster globosa. Next base: position 83,253,819 of record OW569404.1, on the reverse strand, counting down.
ACGAACTTCAAGTTTATTTCGTTTTGGTGTTGTTTTTATTAAAGATTTGGCTTTTAACTTTAATGGTGTGTTTTTTGTTGTTGTTGCTCATGCTCTTAAGACACAACGATGACATTTATCGCAGCCGTCGTGTAAATAAGAAGAAAAGTTGCGTAAGTATTCTGGCGCCATCAGTGACACTTTTATTGTGCGTTAATTTGTTCAGCGGCAAAACAATTATTTCCAAATTAATTTCTTTTTAAATTTAATACTTTCAAATATACAGAGTCCAATTTCTTAAAACTAGCTGCGAAGGCAGCCATTAAATGATTTTTATAGATTTTTAAGGAGTGTTTTTATGTTTGTTACTTTAGAAATCAGTTATTTCAGTTAAGCTAAATGTTTGCTTCTGTTTCAAAAAAAAAAAAAAAAAAAAAAAAAAAAAAAAAAAACATAAAAATACAAAAAGATGAGTTTAAAGGTGTCCCAATGGGTAAATGGACTTATATCTTGAATCCTTATGAGTAGAAATTTGATGTGTTCTGCTGTAGATAGATGCATTAGCACAAATAAACTTAAAAATGAGAGGTTTCTCTATAATGGCTGTATATATTTTACCGCTTAATAAAGATATTTGAAATTTTCAATAATTGTCGTTTAAAATGCAACCTACCAAAACAAAGCCTAAAATAATTGTTATTATTCAGTAGCTCTCAGATAACCCAGAAGTTTATTTAAGTCGTAAAAGTATGCAGTTGCCCAGAAATCTGAGTCTGTTAATAGATAGGGCAGGCAATTCTTATACTGCCTCCTTGTTCCTCTGCGACAATGACCAATAAAAGTAAGTTGGAGCCGACACGTCCACTAACGCTGCGGGCAACTTTAAAATAACTTGTTAATTTTGATTTTTATTAATAAAAGAAAACTTTAATTTGGAAACAGTTTGTTTCTCCATATTATGTTACACATTTTATGCTTTAAGAAAATCTCTACAGATACTACCTTCCATAATAGACCCCAGTGAAATTGCTATTGTCACCTTATTAAGTCGTTCTCGCTAATTTTACTGATTGTTTTTCACGATAGAAGTCTTAACGTAAAAAGCTGACTGATATTTTTATATTTCTCCTGCATTGACTGTTATTCTGTTTACACTCTGCTAAGAAATATAAACGTTGTTCTCTTCGACGAACACCAAAGAGAAATATCTTACAATTGCAGCTATTATGATTAATATTTTTACCTAGCCAGACTGGATTTATTTAAGGTTAGTGTTAGATTTAAAGTTTTGAATACCTAGTATTAGCTCCATAATCTTGAAGATACAGTGAATTATTTAAAAAAATCATTTTTCGTATCATACTTGGGATTTTTTTTATTACCATTCATTGTTTGAAATAATAGGTCTGTTCAGTAACTTTACTAGCAAAAACTAGCAACGAGAGAGTAAAACAAAAATTATCCAAATTATTCTCCCAAATTTAAAAAAGTAAATGAACGCTTTACTTCCAAAAATTGGCAAAGAAAATTGTCGTGGATTAGAAAATAATATGTAAGACATAAAATAATGTATTAGAGAGCAAAAATGTATAAAACGAAGACCACTAAAAGCCAGAAAACTGGTAACCACACAAAAAAAAAAAAAAAAATGAAAACAATACTCTAAGTTACCAAATAGAAACACTGTACATAAAATGTTTTACATTTCTTTTAATATTAGGTAATTTTCAAAAGCGTTTATGATGTTTAAGCGCATCACACATATGAATGAATTAAAATTAAAATTTTTTTTGCTTGGGCTTTAATTTTAAATTTAATTAATAAAAAATTTTAGAAAGTAAAATTATTTACAATTGTATGTATGCAGACAGAAAAAGAGAAAAATTAGACACCAGCAGCATGTTATGCCGGATTTTCCAGACTGCTACATCCTTCATCAGCTTTCTTCGCATCTATCTACCCTAAGTTGTGTACGTTGTAAGCATCATCCATTTAACCAACTAATCAATATTAATTTGGTTGGACGAACTTCACACACAACTGAAAGTATTTCTTTGTTTTTTTCCCTACAAGACGTCTTGTACATTTGTTTTTGCTTTTTACCAAAACATCGGTATGGCCACGAAATGCAAATTTTGCTTTTAATCATTCATACTTTGTAATAAGAAAAAAATGTACCTAAGCCAAAAAAGAAAAAAAAAGTAAATTTTAATTTATTTTTAATATTCCACGTTTCAAACCCTGATCGGGGAAAAAAATTAAAAATTAAAAAAAAAATATTTATGTTAAAAATATTATTAACTTTGTACATGTGTATAACTTATTTTTAGTTATTCATAATAATTATACTACTCTTCTATAAATCATACCGAAAAAAGTAAATTGCTTTGAACGTTTTATCACTGGCTTTTAATTCTAAAAACAATACAAACACCTGTAAAGCTCGAAGATTTTTAACCAAATTTCTATTGTTTTACACTTCTTTATATTCTTTTAAATTGCTAAATACTTGCATTATCGTCAATGTAACACAAATTTCACTTATCAGAAATTTTTAAATAAATTATTTTGTAAACAAAAGTGAAACAGCTGCTTGGCTAGTTCTTTTACTAGTCAAAATTTGTAACACATTTTTTATCTTTCACAATTTTACGCTCTTTTTTCACTCACTTCTTGCAAGTTTTTTGAATACGTAAGCACGTTCTTTACTGTTATGTTAAAGGGCCAAAGGCTTTACGTGAGCCCATAAACCGAATTCGATATCAATTAAATCAAAATTAAAAATTTTATCAGTACTGAATGATATTGAATGTTATTGATTTTTATATCATCACTTATGGTGATGCTTTTTAATAAAAAGGTTCTATTAATAATTAGCAAAAAAAAAACAAAGTAAAAGTCAAAGCATTACCATTAATAAACGTAACTTCTTGTCGTTGTGCTCTTATTAAACACCTTAAAATAAAGTAGAGAAATATTTTAAATGACATTATTATAACAAGAGTTTGGTTAAATATACTATATGTTTTACATCCTAGAAAAAATAAGATACTATAGAAATATATTTTTGTTATCGTGTAACAAATAAGATCTGCTAGCGGCGGTGTTAGGTGACTTTAGATCTCAAACATCGAGTTTGACACTTATCTCACTTTACATCAATTATTAATTTTATTTTTTAAATATGAATCCATGAAGGTTTATTTGCTTACTGTTTGTACTACCTACAAAATGATTAATTTTCATCTGAAGTTCTTAATAACGATTGTTAATTTTTTTATTTTTATATTTGATTTGATTTCTCTACTATGGTCATTTCAAATTTGCCTTGCTCTTTACAAATTGCAGAGTTATGTTTAAAATGTTCGATTCTTTCCCACTGTGCACTGTATGTACAATATGGCACAAAAGAAATGTCATGTCACAATGTAGCTTGACGACAAGGAAAACTTTAATAAAATTTACGCTGCATTCGAAAATCAAATCGGAAATTGTTCAAATAAGCCGAAACAATAATCCCTTGATTGCTCGTTGTAAACTAATTGTCTCTATATCTACAACATACAAAAATGTCGAAGCTCAACGATACTTACGCCATATGACAAAATTTCGTTCAGATGAAGACACTACCCTTACGCCACTCTTTATAATATTTAGATGCACCTGTGTGCATATTAAATATATTTTTTTTATATGAGGAAATGCGGTGAAAGTATAACTATTTAATTCCGAATTCCAATCCAAAATGAAAATACATACATACATACATACATACATAGGTATATATGAATATTCATGTATGAATTTATAAATGGAAAGTTTTTAAATATGCAACAGTTGTGTTAACTAAACAGAATCAAATCTAGACCTAAGTACGAGGGCTGCTATATATATTTCTGGCCTGGCAACACTGAGTGCTGCCAAGTGCAATCTGACATTTTCATTGGAAAGTTTGTCATTTTTTAGCATAATCGTACTCAAAACGTTTTGACGTACGACCATTATTTGTGTTGTTTACAGTGACTTGAAAAAATTAATATCGAAAAAAATGGAATTAACTCGTGAACATTTTCGTGCCATCGTTTTTCACAACTTTCGACGTGGATTATCACGACAAGAGTGCATTGATGAACTTAAATCTTTGTATAGCGATGCAGCACCATCCTATAACACTGTGAAAAATTGGTATAATGAATTTAATCGTGGCCGAAGTTCGCTCAAAGACGAATTTCCTGAAGGTCATCCAAAAACGGCTGTTGTGCCAGAGAACATTGCGTGCGTGAACTCATAATGCAAGATCGACATGCGACATACCGAGAGATAGAGACATCCTTGGACATTTCTTCCACCAGCATACATTCGATACTGCATGAACACCTGGCCGTAAAAAAGGTTTGTTCTCGTTGGATACCGCACAATTTGAAAGTCGCTCAAAAAAAGGCTCGTGTCGATTGGTGCAATGAAATGTTTCAAAAATACGATTGCGGTACTTCAAAAGACGTTTATAGGATCGTCGACGAATCATGGATCTATGCGTATGAGCCCGAAAAGAAACAACAATCGACCGTGTGGGTCTTCAAAGACGAGCAAAATCCAACGAAAGTTGTTTGTGGAAGAAGCACTTCGAAGCAAATGATCGCCTGTTTCTTCGGCAAAACTGGTAATGTGGTGAATGTTCCGCTTGAGCAACATAGGACGGTCACTTCTGAGTGGTACACTACAATTTGTTTGCCTGAAGTCATCGGAGAAATTCGAAAAACCAACAAGAGAAGACGAATCATTGTTCACCATGACAATGCGAGCTCTCACACATCGGCTCAAACCAGAGCGTTTTTGACCGGCCAAAACGTCGAATTAATGGGTCATCCGCCGTACAGCCCTGACTTGGCACCTAATGACTTCTTCTTGTTTCCGCACATCAAGAAAAAAATGCGTGGTCAACGATTTTCGTCGCCAGAAGAAGCTGTTGAAGTGTTCAAAAATCATGTGTTAGAGGTGTCTCAATCGGAGTGGAAAAAGTGCTTCGACAACTGGTTTGAGCGCATGCAAAAGTGTATAAATCATGCTGGAGAATACTTTGAAAAACAATAAAACCATTTTTTACTGTAAATATTCGCATTTTGACTATTAGGCCAGAAATATATAGAGCAGCCCTCGTAAAAGGAACAATTATAGTTAATAAATATATAAAATGAAAAAACAAAAAATAAAAAACGGAATGGAATGGAATCAAATGACAACAAATTTACAACACGTGAATATTTTCATGATTCATGACGAATGCAAACTTAAATCATAACAACATCAACGTAAGCACAACTTCGGGCTGTCAGATTAGGCGACTTTTTCTCGCATAGACCATGTATTAAGCATTTGAACGATTTTTGCCTTTAATATTATAAATACTTAAAATAACTATTCCGGTTTCAATATTTATCCTATTTTAAAATTAATTTGTATTAATTTACAAAAAAATTAGTCAATTCGAAAAAAATGACAAGAAGTGACCGCCCTATTTTTTTGAAAAAATCAAAAACAGTGCGAAGATGTTAAGGAAAACGTGTAGCAAAAAAAAACGTAGAAAGTGTCATCAAACTTTATTTCGTAGTGCGTAGTGATATTTGGATTTTTAACAATACACCGATACATACTAACATACAATTGTTCCTACTTTTTGAAATCGATCATTAATAGCTTTCAGGAAAACGTCAAAATATAACATTATTTCATTATTTCACATTATTACGCAGATAATATCTGACATGCAATAATTTTTGATTCTGTATTACCACCTAATTAATGTTGAACTCAACAGATGCAACACCAAGGTTTGCAAAAGATGCCGTAGCTCCAAAACGCTACAGATAAGTTTCCAATCATGCTATCCGCCTAAACCATGTCCTTGTTAACACGGGCTGTGATTGAGAGCTTACCGACAAGTAAAAATAATTTGCAAGTACTTTAGCCAGACAGAAAATCAAGTTTATTAAGCGACTCGTTAAATATGCGATCTTTATCTAACAGAGTCAAATTTAAGAAAAACCATTATTCTTCACTTTTTTTACCAATTGATCCAAAAGTTTAATTTGGTTTAAGGAGACATCATTTAAATATGTCAAATATGTAACGAGCCTTTATTTGTGCTTTTTTAAATCTTCAGCTTATGGAACTAGACATTTTATTTGCATACTTTTATTAGCTTTGTATATTTTTGTGTTTAAAAATAATAAATTTTTTGTAATCGCTCGTCAAAACTTTTAAATAATTAATTGAAAAAAAGAAAAAAAATACAACATTGGAGATACAAAGAAAAAATATTTTAGAAGTTTTATGATGATGAAAATATGTAAAAACTAACACTAAAATTATAGTTCCTATTTTTTCTGCACTTAGGGGCAAAATGTAAAGGAAAAATCCAAATACGACAAATTTTCCAATTAAGTAAGTAGTTGGTAGCTTCGGGCGAAAGATGTTTGCTTTACGGGCTACATTAAGCAAGAAAATGCAAGAAAATAAAAGAGTTTTTGAAAGCACGTTCGTTTTTTTTTATGTCAAACTCCAGTATAGACCTTCATTAATCAGGCCTGCTTTGGAAGCCATTCGGTTAAGAAACAATGTGAAATATTTAAGCTTTTGCAAAACTAGTTTTCAGCTGCTGATGAGCGTTCTGAAGGATAAAATATGAACCTCTGCACTACCTCTTCAAGAATATATATTTTTTTCTATTGGTTTTGTTGAACAATATATTCCAGATTTGCAGATTGTTTTTAAAAAAGGTCTTTTCACATTTTAACGCGTTATTTTTTAGAAATTTACGAAATAATAAATGTTTCTTCAGACGTTAAAAAGGTTTTTTATTATTCCTCTCATAATAGTATTCTTTCTAAAATGATTTAAATTGGAATTAAATCGCCAATTATTAAAATAGTTAAGAACTCCTTTTTTTTTGTTGAATTCATTTAAAGTTTTACAAATTTTGGCAATGTTAATTGTGGAGTTCCTCAGGGCTTAATTTTGGCTACTCATCTCTTCAATGTTTCCTGTATGATTTTGACCATTTAGTACAAACTCTGTTGGTTTATCATATGCGGACAACATATTTCTTTATTACCACAATCTGCTTTCCGACATGTCTCATGTCATTTGACCACATTTACAAACTATTACGATTTTTAGGGGATAAGGGTTAATACATCTAAATATAGGGCTGTATGCATAAAATGCATCTGGGAAATATTTTCGTTTTGGGTTTCAAGAGAATAAAAATTTAAAACATATTTTTAAACATTTTTTTATTAAATATCTTGGAATAACTTTTAATAAGCTTCTATGAGTTCTTTTAGAGAAATTTTTAATAATAAATTTTTATCGCAGAATTCAGAACTTAAGACATGTATTTGACTTTTATTTTTGTATGGCTTTTGTTTAGTATTTCACCGATAGAGAAACTGAAATTTTGAAACCAAATCTTTAATATGCTGCATTGAGGAATTTATGAAGTATTTTTCGAAAAAATATTTCAAATAATAAAAATCTAGTACTTACGTTTTTGACGTTACGTTCTCATTAATTACAATTTGTTTCTTGCTTCTATAATCTAAGGAATGGCTCATTATAATTTAACAAGAAAAAATTTTATTTTAATTTTAAAAGTTTGAAATGACTTTGTTGTTGTTTTTAACACTAAGTTTACGGGACCCGTCAATTTGACGGATTTCAAAGTTAAAAATCAAACACGCAAAAAACCATAGCATTAATTTTAACAATTTTGCATCGTAAATTAATAAGTTCATCAAAAGAATTTATACATACATTTATTATGTTCCTAAGCTTCCGAAATTTTGAAATTTTTATGTAGTATACCTATCTGTACGAAACCCGTCAAATTGACGTGTTAGCTGGTTTCATAAACAATCCTTATATATTTGCTTCGTTCGTAAAATCATTCTTCGAATAATATCTTCGAATATCGTATTTAGCATTCAATGAAATCGCTTATACCTATCGCCGAAAAAAAACCTTTAAAACAAGAGACGATCTTCAGTACGGTTGCTGCAGTTCCAGATGTAAGAACATTTTTCAAAAACAGTGTGCAAAGGTTTTAGTTATTTTAGACAGCCTATATCAGCCAAAAATCACATTGCAGAGAGTCTCCGCTTATTGTAAGTATTTACAATAGGATAATTGAGTTTGGGTACAGTATTTTTTACTTTCACCGATCACCCTTTTCTAGCAAACATGAGTAGAAATACGAGATAAAATAAGAAATTGTACAAAATTACCAACATCAATGAGGATTATTCTGAGGTGTCCTTCGAAGAAGATCAATATGAATTAGACGAAAGTGATGATTACAGTGAATATTCTGAATCCACTGAAACTGGAGAAATAGAATGATCTTCGGATAGTGAAGAGGAAAACTTCAATTTGCGTCGTAACAAAAAAAGGGTGCGGATTATTTCTAGTTCTGACACCGAGGATGAGAGGACGAGTATCCAAGTACATCCCGAGATGTAATAAAAGAAATTGAAATTACCGGTGATGGACAGACCGGACCAGATGGCACGCAAATATAATGTAAAAGCAGGGTGTTTTCAATGGCCTCGTCAAGTTTTTTATAATATTTTAGATTTAGCAGCGATAAACGGGTGGATATTGTACAAAGAGTGTTTCGGATCGAAAATATCCAGAAAGGAGTTTATATTTTCTTTAGCCGATGAATTATCTGGAGAAAACGAGGAGAACATTCGTCACAGTTCAGACGTTTCAAATCAGTCACCTTCAACATCAGGAGTGCCAAAAAGTTGCCAAGTGGGATATTGTAATAAAAGTCGAAGCAGTAATTGCTGCATGTATTGGAAAAAGATCGTATGTGAAAAATACACAAAAGAAATTCAATGCGTATGTAAAAAATGTCCTCGATAAATATAATTATATAGCGGTTATATTATTGCTATAATTTTCATTATAACTTCAATAAAAGATGTTGAATTATAATATTTTATTTTTATGTAAAGATTTATATCGTTAAACTCAGCTTAAATTTGAATAAATTGATTTTTTTAAAGTAAATACGTATTTTCATCCACCCGTCAATTTGACTGATGCTCGTGGAGATAAGTATATAAGAATCGCCCGTAAACCTAGTGTTAACAATTAAGTAACTAGTAAAGAAAAATAATTTTTTCCGTTATCATTGTGATTTATTGAAAAGATGAAAGTAAATTTTTCCATTAAAAAGAAATAGGATAGGTAGGTATGAGAAATTTTATTTTGTTCATACTGTTTTGTTTAATCACTGACGATTTTTCATTTGACTGGGTCACACGAATTTTATCTGGCAACTTTGCCCAACACAAAGAATAAAAACAAACAATAAAAAAAATATTTGCACATGTACAATTTTTTAAGTCGTTAGCATGGTTATTATATAAGAATAATTGAAAAGGAGAGATAAATCAAATAAAACACCTACGCATAAACTTAAAAAATATGTACCTATGTGTTTATGTGCATATGCACACATCTTCATGTGTTTGTTATTCTAAAAAAATCCTTTCCTCCTTTTCAAGTCAAGGATTATAAACAAAAAATAATAAGAAAAGTTATTTTATGAGAAAAGTTCCCTTGTTATGAAAAAAGAAAACAAAAAAAGAAAAACTGTAATAAATTCATGACGTGACCAAAATCGTTTTTCAAATTCTGTTTTACTTTTCAATTGGTTTTTTCCAATAAAGCATGTTCTGAAACTAATTCAAAACAAAAACGAAAACAACGTTGAAGAAGTTTAACAAACTCAAACACAATAAAAAAATGAAATTATCATGACAAACGTTTTCTAACCCTTCCTTTTTTTATTCTTCACTTTTGCCATTCTCCTTAGTTGTTGTTTTTAATATTTTTCGTTTTGTTTTCAATTGTCATTAACTATGCATATATTTGTGTTGTTTTTGTTTTTTTAAGCTTCCCGAAGAAAAATCACCACAACATCCTGTCGAGTTATCCACCGAGTTAATGCTGGCATGCACGGTGGCTTTATCACCATCTTATACAAAAAAGCACACCCACCCCAAAGTCTTGGAACGCCTACCAGATTTAATAAGGTGAGTTGTTATAAAACTTTAACTGCCTTTCACAGATTTCTTTACTCACAAAATTAAAGGAGATTTGAAATAAAATTTTCTGTAATAAGAGCATACTCTCTGTTTTAATTATCTGAATAAGGGGTAATTCGATTTTATAAGGAGAAATTCGAGCGAGAAGTAAGAAAGAGACAAAGATATATTGTAATCGTGTATCTAAAGAACAGTGAAGAGAGAAATAGAGAAAGATTATTATATGAAGTATTTAGGCGTGGTACTTTAACTGTTTACTTCTCCTTTATATTTTTTTTAGGTTGAAATGTAAGAGAGAATAAAATATTCACAATGTTCTTATTGTCGTTTCACATTATTAATAAACGATTTAATAGACACCACTACTACAGTTTCAATTTATAAAGAGTGTGTGTTGCCACAAAATCTTAATGGTTAAATATCGCATGAATAACAAACAGCAGCAACCATTTATTCCTTTATTGTCATCTTCGTCGCCGTCCTCATCAATGCTCTGGCCTCTACTGTTGCCGTCGTTTGCCTTGGTTAAAAATTATCAACAATTCCTAAATACGTTTTTTAACCGTTTTGTTGGAGTGTGTTTTTACGAGATTTCCGATGTTGCTTGTTGGGCCTAAATAGGGATAAAAGAAAATTCTGTCTATTCTTATTTTTGTTTTTCATTACTTTTTTCATTGCGTCAACACTGTGTGCAGGTTTATTGTGATATTGTTGTTATTCTTCCTTATAGAATTATATTATACCTACATACAAATTTAATCACAGTAGGTACCTACATATGTCAAGAATGATTTAACACATTAAAAATATTTCACGATTTTTCATTCTAATTTGTAAAATAATATTATATTTCTAACAAATATTTAATTTAAAAACATAATTTTTTTATTTGAAAAAGATGGTAAATGTTAAAATTAAAAAACTTAAATTTAGTGCCACGGAAACAAAAAGAACAAAACAAATCTTTATCTGTTTTTTCAATGACAAAATGATAATTTGACAGTGTGATTGCAATTTAAAGTTATGTTTTTGAACGTTTTACGTTATAAAATAGATCGAAACAAGAATTACCTTTAAATAATTTTGTTATCCCTTTTGTATTCAAAAACGTAATTCGTTAAAAGTTATACAAATGTTGAGTTTTTAGTGACCTAAAAAACGACGAAAAGTCATTGTTGGTTGAACTTCAATAAAAATCAAAAAAGCATATATTGGTGTGACAGAGCATAAAAAAAGTTGAAGTAGGTACTTCATAGATATAATTATAATACATAAAAATAAGCATTTAAAAAAAAATTTTGCATTTCCTAAAAGATCTCTTTAAAAGCTTTAAAATGATACCCATATTTATATTAAAAAAATTTTAAAATTTCAGAGGGCCGGAAAAAATACATGAGCGCCAATTTTTTCACTTGATTCTTTTTTTTTCTAAAATTTTAATATTCTATCGCCCCAAATATTTTTTTTGATTGAAGTTACTTCATCATTCCAAATGATATGAAAAAATTAGAGGTAGACGTGGTGTTTTGCCCGCTGCTTTGAAAGACATGGACCGATCATGCTGATTTCCAATAGCACCTCTTTTGACATTATGTTTGATTGATTGACGTATTTAAATTCTCCCTAGTTTGCCTCGGCAAACTTGATTTCAACACTAACAAGGACGGACAGACGGAAATCGCTCAATCGACTTCGCTATGCATAAGAAGTCAGAATATATATACTTTATGGGTTCGGAAATGATTATTGCAGAAATTACAAATGGAATGACAAACTTAGTTTCAGACTTTTTCCACTTTTGTGGTGAAGGGTGTAATAATTTAATATGCAATTTTCGTATTTAAGACTAGAAAAAACACATGTATTTTTTGTTTGTGTCAGCTGATGACAAGGTTTCTGAAAAAGTTTTTGCCGTTCTTTGTTCTATAAACTAATTGCCGCAGCACTGTAAAAAAGGAAAAGTTATTGAAACATCTTTCTAAAGTCAGGATTTATCGATTATATTGAAAATAGTGAAGGATGCAAATAGTAGCCAAATGCTTGATATAAAAAATAATCGGGATAGGTATTTGGACTTGATGTTAAACTAAAGTGATCAAAAAAACAACAATTTTCAATGTAGTATTGTATAAAGTTTCGTAAAAAAGGACATGAAATGTATTAAGGATTTTTTAGCATTTCTCAATTTCTTAGTGCAAAAATGATTCTCAATTTACTTTTGACCGGGTTTGACAAAATTAGTTAGAAACGAGAAAAGGGATGTGACCTAGAATAAAACAAAGAAAAAAAACATGAATTCGTTTTAAAACCTAAAAAAGTTACTTGCGTTCGATTAACAAAGCAGAGGTGAATATTTTAATTAGCAGCAAACTTACAAAATATCTAAGAATTTTGCAAAAACCAAAAAAAAAAAATTAAGCATTTTTTTATTGCTGATTTAAATCATTATTTTAAAAATGAAATTATATTTCTTTTGATAATCTATGATAGAGTCTTAATGAATTTACTTTACTTTTTTACAATCTCTGTTTATGTTTTACACAATTTTGAAACAGTTAATCCTTTTTCGTATTTTTCTATGATGAATCAATCTTTAATGTTATTGTATTTTTGGTTTATTTATTATTCTATCATACACTAGATCATACCTGTCTGTTATAGCTACACAACAAACGGCTACATAGGTAGGTGTTCATAAAATAAGAATTGTCCATTTAAAGTTTACCACAGCTATTAAAGAAATTATGTGTAATAAACTATTTGAAAACTTTGTACTCAAACATATCCGATAACATTTCAACAGAGTTACTTTTGGCTTTAAGTAGTATTCTCTTTTTTTTTGTCTTCACATCTGTTATCAGTTAATACTTCGTTCTCCTAAAAACCCAAAAATCCGATAATCGAATAGGTATATGTTTTTAATTATTACGACAAAGAATTGGCTTAGGAAGACCTGGGAAGGGCTCATACACCTCAAGAGCAAATTTGGTTATAACCCCCCAGAAGTTATTTCTTCTTACATGATTTTTCTAAGCATCACACAACTTTCTTTTTGATATAATGCTGTAGCCCCTAAAATTTTTTTTTATAGTTATACTAATACTGCGATGTAAATAAAAAGAAATCTAACAGCAATGGACACATAAATATAATAATTCTTGCGAAAAAAACCAACTTCCAAACAGATTTCATCCGTCTCTCTATAACGATTCAAAATGAAAAAATATTAACAATTGGGACCCCCTTTATTCCATATCTAAACCTAATACTTGCTAAAGCAGACTTAGCACTACAGCTCCTTGTTAATTTCAACCGTGTGTCTACAACTGTTCAATTGAAGGGCACCCTTTAATTTCGAAATTCAAATTTTATACTTGCTGTTGTGGTAAACTTAGCAATCAGTTTCTTTGTAAATTTCAATCGACTGTATACAACTGTTAAAAAGTATGGCATTTAAATGAATACTGGGGCATCCTTCTATTTATAATTTTAAACATTAATACTTGTTACTATAACCGTCATAGCTATCGACGTTCTATCCAATTTGAAAGCGTTTTCTATAACCGTTCCAACGATAGGCCCATATAGGTCAATTTACATTAATTTTAAAATTTTTTTTTGTATTACTATTTGCCATTGCGAGCTATAGTGATACGCAGTAAATATTTTTATATATTTAGCTCTACAGTAAGAAAAAAAATTTGATCCCATATATTTTCGGAGAAAAATACAGGATGTTATTTTTTTTCCGCAAAATACTAATAAAATTTGTTCAGCGAAGTCCCTTAATAGTCTGGCATGAAATTTAAAGAAAAATTAGTTATTTAAAAGACTAAACGGGTCAGATGAAAAAGTATTTGTAATAGGTTTGATCACTACCTGGGCTTCTTTAGAGTTTTAATCAGCAACTGAGAACATTTATATTTTAATCAAATTTGTAGATGTAACGAAAACAAATTATTAAATTAAATAGAAGCAGAAGAAAACAAACAAATTACTTTTGCTTAAAAAATAAAATATGTTTAATTTTAATGATTAAAAACAAAGATTTTACTAACTTTTAAACATTAATGTGTCCATGTTGCACTTTTCCTTTGGGATGGAAAGAAAACACTTTTCAATTTATGTCAAAATTTTTAATTTTTCTTTTATTTGAGTTTAAAGTTTAAGTGAACACAACCAGTGTCGATTGGTAGTTCTGTTTGCTCTTTGTTTCTACTGTAGTTTTCCACAACAAAACTAATAATTTCCATTGTTTACTTTACGCTGAAAAACTTTACAATAAATTAGATTTGTTTCGTTTAAGTTTATATGTTCTTATGTATCCTCGTCGATTTATTTATTTTTTGTTGTTGTAAACTTTGAAACTTTTGTTTGTAGATTTAGCTGAAATTTTACAATTTTCAATTAAACTTTTGTAAATTTTAATTTATTTTTGTTGTTGCTTGTTGTGAGTGTGATGCCGCATGATGGATGCTGGAATGCGTTTATTTAACTTGCACAAAGCTAGAATTTTTTCTGTTTTAAGACCATTTTGCTCTTTGAAAACATTGTTTTTTTTTAGTTTTTATTTTTATATTAGGATGGTTCAGCGATGTTTCTATGTATGTACACCTTCATATTCGTTAAAAAACTTACTATGGCCCACTAGAAAGATGTCTTGATAACATAGCACTTTCCTATTTTATTTTGCTTTTGTCTCACAAAAAGTGGATATTTAAATACTTTCAACAGATAATATTTTCTCTATGTTACTTTAACTGCAACCAAAACCAAAACATGTCAGCTTTATAATTTGGCAACTTTTCACACTTTTGAATGACAAAACAAAATCAAACTTAATCTAATTTTGATGAAACATCCCTTTTCTCATTGTTTCCATTTGCCTTTAATGCAGCCAATATTTGTAAATTTTTACTTTTTTTTCGTTTTTTCTTTTAATTTCTATTTGTTTTAAATTTTTCTTGTTGTTCAAGTTAATAATTAATTTTTTTTTTTTTTTTTTTGGTTTTATATGCTTAAAACAAAAAAGTTTTACTATTGAGAAATTTTACATTTTCATTTCCATCTATTGTAGTTGACCATTATTTATTTATTTTTTTTTTTTTGTATTTTTATTTTAATTTTTTTTTTTTTTTGCCAACAAAAATATTTTTTATTCGTTTCTTTTTGTTCATACTTTTTAATTCAATTTTATTTGTTTTGCGTTTGAAAAAATGCATACAGAAATCTGAAAAGTATTTTATATTTTTTACTAATTAACATAGAACAATTTTAATAAACAAATAATAAAAAATGTATTGGTTAATAATTAAGTTATTTTAACGTTTTTCAAACGATTTTTCTGGTGCCTTTTTATGTCATTAATAAATCATATTAATTATAATTCTTATTTCGTTTGCAATTTTCCTAATATTTATTTGCAGACATTTAAAGTATATTCTCTCAGTGCCTCGTTTCTGTTCCTTAAGTCACAAACTTTTCGTTTGAAATGTTATAGTCAGTCATCCTGTTTCATACAGGATCAGCTAGAGCTAATCATGAACTTTTTAATATTAAATAATAAACTAGTGCTTGATTAACTCTAACCCACTCTAAAAGTTTGTCATCTAAGTTTGTCATTTCGTTTGTAATTTCTACAGTATCCATTTCCGATCCTATTAAGCATATAAATTCTGAGTTCTCATGCATATCAAAGTCGATTGAATGATCTCCTAGGCACGAGATGAGCTGGAAAAAAATTAATTATGCTAATCGATCAGACATAGTTTCGAAACTTATACTATTAAAAATCAGTAAGAACGAACCTTGTTTTTCAAAGCAACAGGTAAAGCAACACGTCTATCGACCTCTAAGTTTTCCGTATAAATTAAAACAAATTTATTGTAGTGAAGTAGCTTTAATCAACAACAAAAAAAAATAAATAAATAAATATATTTGGGGCGATAGAGAATTAAAGAATAAGAAAAAAAAAAACATACAACGTAATCAAGTGAATAAATTGGCGCTCGCCCATATTTTTCGATGTATGGGCCTTTAAACTTTTTATAGAAAAGTACGATGATGCACCACATTTTTTAAGATATCAATATGGGTATCATTTAAAAGCTTCTGACGAGATATTTCAGAAAATACTAAAATTTTTAAAAAGTACTTAGTCATTTAACAAACGAATGACGTTTTTATGTAAAATTATATATATATATATATATATATATATATATATATATATATATATATATATATATATATATACATTTTTTTTTGATTGGAGTTTCTTCACTTAACTAGATTTACATATATAGGGAAGGGTATATAAGTGTGGACATAGCCGAATATAGCATAGAGTTCACAAATAAGTTGCGGAAAACTGATCAAAGATAGGGGAGCTGGCCTTCTATACGAGGGTGCAGACCTCATATTCTACCACAGGAGGCTGCGTTCTTTGGATATAGGGAATACTGTATACAATACTCTTCAGTAATTTATTTTGTATTTATTTATTTTTATTAGATAATTTAATTCATGAATTTATTACTTCTTTTATTATATTTGAGGTTCTTTTTGTTAGTGTTTTTTAGTTTTTAAGTTTTAGTTTAAAAGCATTTTCAGTTTAGGTAGATTTTGCAAGCGCTTATTTTCTTGAAATTTTGGTAATTGCAAGATAATACGTACCTTTAGTTTAGAAGTAGAAAGTTCTTGAAAAATACCTTAGTATGTAAGAAATTTTGTTTTAGATTGTTATTTTAAATTTAATTGTTTAAATTCTTATTTGAAAGTATTTGGGAATAATAAACTTGAACTGATCAAAATTTTTGGAATTTTTGTCTGTCTGTCTGATTTCGCATCACGTAAAAACTGCTGGCTGGACCTTGGTTCAAATTTAGAATACTTTTTGTTTTGTAAAAATAAGCTTTTTCTTAGAGAAAATAGAGAGATACAAATGTGAAGTCACCCAATGGTACTAAAATAGTTGTAAAAGAGTTACATTTACAGGAAGAAGTAATAGGCAACAAAATTGGCTGCAAAAATTTTCTACTCCTATCCTTTGAAGTTTTTTTTGTTATTTTAAATACAAAATTTATAAATATTGTATAGAGGAGTAATTTAGTTAAATTATAATCGAATTTTCTAAAATTTTTTTGTTGAAATTACTCATTACAATGCACAAAAAAATAAAATATTAAAGAAAATTATACTTATCTTCAGAAGATTTGTTCAGAATATTTGTTTTTTGTTTGTACACATTAGCCCTCTAACTCTTCTGCGTATTTGTTTTGCATTTTTTAAGCAAAAATTTGTTTAAAACAGGGACGTGTGAAGTTAAAATATTCTGCCAAAATATTCGAAATTTAAACTTTAATAGCAGAAATAAGCAAAAACTCGAAAGGTGGTTTAAGGACCAATACGACAACAAAACCAAAGCTATCACAACAAAACTGAAGTTGATACAATAATAAAAAAAAGATTTTTATTTGCAATTTAAAGAAATGTAGGCAGCTTTGAGCTTTTATATTTTTTGCGTTTAGCCTGCTGGGATTAACTTACCTGTTATAAACAATACAAAATTATAAAAAGAAGAATATCGAGCTAAAAGAAGACCATGTTCAAATTTCTATTTTTTTTATTTGTAAAGAAGTACTTATTTTCCTTTCTATTTAATTAGAAAAAGTCACAAAATTTTCAAACTTTAAAACCTAAATCTTTAAAGAAAAAAAAAAAAAATAAGTGACCTTCACCTTTAGTCTTAAATAAATTAAAATGGAGTATAATTAAGAAATGACTGAAAGAACTGAAACTTAAATGCATTGAACTGAAACTACATTGAATTCCTAAGATTGTTTTAGTTTTGTAAAATTTTTTTACTTCTAATTAATTTCAAATCAACTAATTTTGGTGGAAATATGCCGACATCTATAAATAAATTGAATTTTTATTTAAAAATCATGATGTGAGATCCCAACATATGAACATCAAATGTAATTCAATACTATTTTATTTGGAAAACAAACAAAATAACACAAAATAAAAAACAACCGTCAGTAGAAAGCTGGATAAGGAATATGTTTTTTTAGATTATTTTCTGTTTTCATGAAAGGGGAATGCTAATACGAATGTTAAATCGAAACAGCAGCGCAATACGTGGTAGGTACTTTAGAACACCCAACCACAAACTCAATCATAAAAAAATGAAATGTTAATATTTACTTTAGGGTTTCCAGAACTTTTATTTTCGGGGAAGGATATGTGAACATACCAGAATATTTTCGGGACAAAAAATAACCTGTATGTGTCCATTATTCATTATTTACATTTAATTAGAGAATATTTTTACATCATGTTTGCTAGTATGCGAAAGATATTTTCAGCTGGCAACTAACTGCTTCATGTAGGGCTCTCATCATTAGAAGTTACAAGGCAAAATATATTGAAATACAAATCAAGTTCAACCTACTGCCAGAGTTACTTACAACTGCTTGTTTATAACCGCTTTAACAGAATATGTGTACGACTATTTAATACTTTGTTACTTGTGTTTGTACACACCATTTGCTGTGGGTAAAGATCCGTTACATGTTTAGAAAGTATACGCAAGACAAGTGGCGTAAACAAGCCTCCCCGGGAAGAGTTAAGCCAGCCCTACAAAAAATTTCATTTCCAACCAGAACTATTCCTGAGATTGCTTAACTCTTGAGTAAAGAGTTATAGCTCCATTATCTAGTACAGCTTAAGACCAAGACGATTGCAGATTATTGTTATGATAGCACTTATGTAAAGGAAGAGGCAAATCTAAAATGAGAGAAACGTGGTGGCATTTGATAAAAACTATGAATTGCCAACCGTTTTGGACGCATTGGAATCTCCTGTTAAATAGTTGTAATAATGGCTAACAAATTATGCAATAAAAAAAATCAAACAAGAGTTGAAAGCACGTTTCGATGGCCAATTTTTGTCCCAACAAATTGACTAGATTAAAATTAAAAAGTTTCCTTTCTTTCTGTACACTAGCGTCTTTTTTCGGCTCTTTATACAGTAAAAAGATAACAAAAAAAAAAAAAAACATAAACAAAAACTTTTAAAATATTATAATTATTTTGCAAATTTAAATTAAATCTAAATTGCGGAAATGTTAAATTTTCAGTAATTCAAATTAAGTAGGCTTAACTTCCGCTCAAATGATTTAATTCACCGACAATAATTATTGACGGTGAAACCACATCTCGATGACAATTTCGTCTTTGCCTTCATCTCATTTAATGTTTTCACTGCACAAGTTCTCTTATTGACTACAATTCTTATTTAAGAATATTTTTTTATCCGTTTTAATTTAGGGTAAAACTCTATTGGGAAATTAATTTAACGATGTGCATAAGTACGTGATCAGATTTCGGATTTCAGATATTGAAACTATGAATACTGAATATAATTGATATATTTTTTCGACTGCAAATTTTTTTATTAAGTCTATTAATGGTAAGGTTAAGGGCGAAAAAAAATTATTAAAGTTATCTGCTGTCCAAAGACACGGCGTATAAAAAATTTGCGATTGTGACGAGAGGTAATGGTGATATGAAATAATGATTTTTTTCTGCAGGGTGACACTTTTTCATCACAAAAATTAATTTTGTCCAAAAGTCCCAATTTTTTCTTAAACATCTAATTCACTAGAAATTGTGAATAATCTAAACTTAAAAACTGGCAACTTCAATAATAATAATAATAGCAATAATTCTATTTTTCACTAAAAAATTAAAATGTTGCCAAATATCAAAAATTAGCAAGAGTTGTAAAAGTCAAAATTTTACAAAAAATAGATTTATTATTTATGGAATTATTTTTTTTTTTAATATTTTAATTAATAAACTAAAATTTTACGAAAACCAAAAACACACGGGAAATGTAAAATAAAAAAATTGCATTTTCACCAAAATCTCAGCAAAAATCGCAATTATGTAAAAAAAATAAATCAAAAATAATAACAAGTTGTTCCTATAAAATATGGAATTATCACCAACACTTATGAAAAAAAAATCACAAAAACCTCTTAAAGATTTATATTTGATATCAAGCCATATTTTTCGGTTTTTAATTCAACACAAACTCGTCTAAGGATACAAAAATTGAAAGTCCATCAAAAGTAAATAAAACCTTTGTGTGTTTCTAATTTATGGTCGCTATTAAAGTATAAATTAATAAAATTCTTATATTTAATTTTGTAATAGTGCAACTAAAATTTGAAAACATAGTAGTATAAATTCCTATAGGGTGGGGTATATAGGTTTCGAAACGACCGAATATCACTTTTAATGTTTATTTTTTGTCACTTCAAATTAATGTTAATCAGGTATGTGGTATAAATCGATCGATTTGAAAACAATGATGAATTTAATAGACTTCCAAACACAAACACAAACCAAAAACGAAAATTTATTTTTTTTTATGAAGGTGCCAATAGAGGGGTTTTTTTTGTTGCGTTTAGGGGAAATCTAGAAACTGTTGTGAATCCCAAACCCTACTACGCCTAGAATTCTTAAAGAACTTTCTACAGCTTTACGTGTGTGCACAAACGAATGCGTTTAAAAGCGCGGATATTGCAATCAGAGATTCTGTCAGGGAATAAATGAGATTTCGTCATCTGTCATGAAATGAAGGCGATAGTTGTCGTCAGGCATTTTTCTCTCTAAAACAATTTTATTTTCTTAAGTGTTCGTTGTTGTTGTATTATTTTTGCTTTGCACTTGTCGTTTCTTTTTGTCTATTTGCGTCTATTGTTATTTTTATTATTGTTCATTTCAATTTTGAATGCTGTTTGTTTTAGGAAAAACGTTTTTGTTTTGCTTGGAACTAATTTTAATTTTTTTAGTTAAAATATTATTTTTCTTTCGTGGTTTAACCACCCAACGAGTTGTTTTACACATTTCTTTTAAAGAAATTTTATCTTTTATAATAATTTGTTAAAGAAATTTTATTTTTAGTAACCAAAAATTTTAAGAATCTGATTTAGTATAAAATTTATGAAATTAAAATTTAATCGCCTGGCTCGCGAAGAGACTTAGTATAAGACCGCTTTACAAGTACCAGAAAGAGAACGGCAAAAAATATATACAGTATTAATTGAAAAAGAATGCTGCTTTATAACGTTTCGTTAAAAAGTGTTTTCAAATTTGGGCAAGTTTTGAACATTATTTTTAATTAGAACATAATCTACATGAAACGGAGTTATTATAGAACTGCACAGTGGGCATATGGCTTTAATGGGTTTTCATTATGATGCATAACTATGGCTTAATTGTTGTGATGCTTCTTTAAAGCATTAATTGAAGTATTTAGCAGGCGCCTCGTAAAATCTTATGAAAGTCGCCTTCATCAGTATCGTCAACTTCATGAAAAATAAATACTGTTTTTAAATTGAGATGTCCAGCATCAACGAAATTACTGATACAAAAAAAAAGGAATCACAGTGTTTCCCAGATTAATTTTTTTATCAATTTATCGAATTATCGTAGTTTACATTCTTACTTTTATAAAGGATATTTTGGCTTGAATTGTAGTAAAGTTTTTTCAACTCCACATATTTAATTATATTTTATAAAAATTCTAACTTGTTTTTCTTTAATAAAATAAATATAAAATTTTTGAATTTTAAGCAGCTCTTTTTTCGTATAACGCATACGAAGTTTTTGTTGTTGATTTTAAACGAAATGTTGGCATTCTCTGCAATTGGAATGTAAAAGAAAATAAATAAAATGCACGATGATGCCGCGCCAGAGTATTCAGCTTCGTTTTTTTTGTAGTGATCTGAATGTGTGTCTTTTTTTAATATTCTGTTCTTTTGACTGACTTAATGACATCTAACGAAATCTTTTGCCAAGTTTTCGTTTCTTGTGTGTTTTTCCTGCTTTGTAGTTCTTTATGTCATTTTCTTTTCGTTAAAATCTCTTTCTTAAAATGTTTAGCTTTGATGAATAATGAGACATTTTGACGGCAAACACATTGTCAGTTAGTTTGTCAAGCTGTTGTTTTGTTTTGTTTTTTTTTTATCCATTTTTAAGAAACACAAAAGAAGTTCTTAAAACGCTCTTTATTTTAAATAATTCTGTTAATAAGAAAACATTTGATTGCTGCCATCAAATTAATTCAATTTATGAATAATTTAATTTAACGTGTTCTAACAATAATTAGTAATAACTTCAATTAAGTATCACATCTAATTTTATCTGCTCTTTGTTAGATAAAATAAGACACTTTTCTTTGCGTAAGATTTGCTTCGGCTTGACGGCATATACAATAAAAGGGAAGAAATTTAATGGTTGTGTATCGGCGTAAGTTGGTGATGGTGCAGCGTTACATTTATCTTCTGAAAGGCACATGCAAAAACAAACGCTCAATGCTAAAATATTTCCCTAGCAGACTACTTTTATTGTACTGCAATTCTGCAGGAAGATATACAAAAGCAGACCACTACTGTTTTGGTTCCTCTTTTTCATTTTATCGACTGCTAAATATTTTCCGTTTATTAATGAATGGTTCAAGAAAAATCTGTAAGGTGTTAGGTATTTAATAGAAAAGCGATAAAATATTTTTGAATGCCAAATTTATATTAATTTATTATTATTTACACGATTTGGTGGTTCGTGATTCTTAAAAATAAAGGATGTGGCCATTTGATATTTACACTGAGTGTTTATTGTTATATTTACTATTACAACAAATACATACCGTTAAATTAAATATTAAATGATGCCAAATATTGCCTTAGACAACTAAAAACAGAAGGTTTAAATTTATACATAGGGCGTTTTGCTACAGCCATCATAGCAAAAATTACTAAAAACAAAATTTAAGTAGAAAGGGTGCCCTATGAAAGATGTAATTATGATGAAAGGTAAGAGACAGACGTCTCATTTACGCAAGCTGTGTACTACTAAGGCGCTACAAACTTTTGTTAAAAACGATTGCTTAAAGATTGGTCCCAATTAAATTGTCATTTTATATGATGATGATGCCCGTTTTTCGGGGTTCAAAACTTTAAATCAAAATCAATCAAAGAAAAATATTTATCGTTGTTTTTTCAAAAATTTGGGCATCAAAATTATTCTTTTTTAATTTTCTTTTTTTTGCTTGCACGAGTACAAAAACACTGATTTAATTTAAAAAAGAAACTTAAAATATTATTTGAAGTTCTAAAGTTACTTTTTGTAAATGTTTTTTATTCAAAAGTCTTCGGTGGTACTGGCAGCAATTTTAAAGTAGAGGGGTTTTAACTGATCTGTAAGTATTTTATGCTTTTTCAAATTGCTTTTGGCTGTCGTTTCCTAATTGTACGGAAGCCCCTTGTACAAATTATAAGGTATGTCACACATTCCGATCGGAGTGGTTTTAATTCCGTATTAACAATTTCGATCGATTTTGTTTTACCTTCTTCGGATTCCGATTTTGCACACCAAAGTAATCAACAACGATAATCTAAGTAAGACAGATAATAAAAGTAAAATTAAAAAAAAAAAACGCAAATAACAACATTTTAAGGAAACTAAATTTTACTTTGAAATTTGAAAATGGTTTCATTCCGAAGAAATTTTTCGTTTTTCGTTTTCTGAAGAAGCAATTTGCGAATTTAAAACCACTTTTGATCGGAATTGAGTTCTGTGACATGCCTGTATATTGTAGTTTTTGAAAAATTTAGTGTTTTAATGCATTCATTTTCAATAACAAACATCGCTAAATATAATCAAATACGTCTACCGAAAAACGATTAAAAAAAAATAATAATTTCTAAAAGACATCATATTTATAAACAAGACATTTCCAACTTCATTGAACGCAGTCAGCCAGTTTTATTTTCTTTATTTTTTTAGTGTGCAAGGCAGCTGGATTCTACATAAAACAACGCTTATTTTATCGTAATGAAAGTTATCCCTGAAAACATTCGTTAAGAGACTTTTAAAAATTAAAATTGAAGTGTAAATGTCTCATGTAAAAAAAAGAAGAAAAACGCAAAAATCAGAAAAAAAAACTTCAACAAAAATTGAGTCTTTAAAACGAGTGGAAATTTAAGATTTTTCTAATTGTCTGAGGCTGCCATTATTTTTCGAAATTTGCTTTCTTCAGTCTGAATTCTTGTCTAATCAACTACAAAACACATGCGTAGAATCTCTAGCAGCGATTTGTTTCTATTTTGCGCATCACTTCTGCTTCTGTTGGCGGTTGCTCTTATTTTAGTGAAATCTTAAGATTTGTTGTAGAACAGGCAGGTAGACATGTTTAAAGATTAGACAAATAAAAAACTGTGTGCAATAATAAATCTGAAAAAAAACTTCGAGCATAAGTAACACAGCTTTAATTTTAGTTTCTTCATGCCGCTTTGGGTACAAACAAAGAACGAAAAAGTTTAACAAGGCGACCAAACAAGTTTTCGTAGCGTACGAACTAAGGGTCTGGGTACAGAGTCAGAGCGTAATCAGTTGATACATTGCTGGCAGAAACATAAGTGCGTTGCAGAAATAGAAATAGTATCTGTAGTACTTGTAGTAAGTATCTGGTGTGGTTTAAGTATCTAAGGCGTGTCATGTACTCATCTTGTATAAAATATCTTAATGCACAAACGCGTAAAAAGAGTACTTTGCTTAGACGGACACACATACAAATTCAATATCATTTTGGTCCAGAAAATCAACAAATGTATAAAATGTTCATAAACCAAAAAACTGTCGTGTCTGTCTTTCTGTCTGTCTATCGTTCAAACGATTAATGAATTACAAAATGATGTTTAAATATAAAAAATAAGATATTTTTATAAAATTATTTATATATTGGACATTAACAAATAAAAGTTGTCAGATACCGCAAACCAGTAAAAATTATATTTTAAAATTATATTTTTCTTCGCCGAACAAGTCACCTTTTGAATAGAATTTTGAATTAAAATTGACTGTTAAGTCAAAAAGATAAAAAAATTTTATACTCTTGCAAATATAATTGAAAAAAGGTCTGATTCATACTCGAAGTCATGGCGATTATCAGTAATTAGTTGTTACTGTGAACTAAACTTAAAAGATCATTTCTTAACCCAGAATAGTAAAATGTTGTGCTTGTTTTTACCTTGATCTTATTCGATAGAAAATAGCATTTTCGGCTTTATCATTAAAAGTAAAGATTTCATGTTTTTTAGGCTTAAAAAGTTTTTTTGCGCCAAATAGTAAAAGTCTTCCCTTCAAATCTCATTATTTTTAAAATGTTACAAAAAAATTTGCTTTAATTACTTGAATTTAAATATACATCATGATCATATCGAGCTGCTGCTCAATCATAACTAGCTGAAGAGCTGGCGGAATTAATGATAATGCTGTATTGTACGAATACGATGCATTTAATTTCTAATTATTACAATAATTTATACATATAACAGGGTCATTTCTGTACATAAAATGTTTTTTTTTTTTTTGAAAATGTTGTAGTTGGTTAAGATAGTAGTCGATATGGAATACAAGGCACCTATTTTTGGAATTTATGACTGTGTGTCTGTTTGTGTTAGCATCACGTAAAAACTGCTAAATGGATTTGAATAGAACTTTGTAAGGAGGTCCTTAAGAACGTTGGTTGAAATATAGAACACTTTTGTTTTTTTTTTTTTTTTTGGTAAAAATAAGTCATTTCGTAGAATCCGTAGAGGTACTAGAACAGCTGCCAGCAAGTTTATTTTTGTATTTGGATAATTTTAAACACTGTTACTAGAAACCTACAACAATGTTTAAAAACGCATTTTTCTAAATTTAAATTAAAAAAAAAACAGTATTAAAATAATTCCACTTTTATTTGCCTCCCTTCAGAGATGGTAACAATTTATCGCTCTGAAAATGTGTACAAAAGAATTGAGATTGGGAGCGAGGATTTAGAATGCAAACAAATTAAATAATTTACGTTACAAAATAAGTATTCTTGTGTTAACACTTAAGTGAGGAGATAAAAGCATTTTATTTGGGACTTGACTCTTAATAGTATGTGAGAATACTATTTCTCTTAGAGTGAATTGTAGCTACTGTTTTTAAAGTTTTATTCGATGTTCCGTATAATTATGTATTGTCGATTTTATTTGGTATGTTGAATTCCGTCTTATCCAGAAACCTTTGCTTCCATTTGTTTTCTGAAGCCAAATTTATTCCGACTCAAAAGATACAAACGGTGTCAATCAAATTAGAAAGTGTTTAAGTATTTCTAACATATGCGTATATTTGGTGCGAGGATCACTGGCCTTTTAGAAGCGCTTTCATTAGAATGTTGCATATGACTTTTTTGTCTCTTTTTTCTATTTGTCGCCGGTTTTGCTTCTAGACATCACTTTGCTTTTCAGATTGTTACCAAGATATTTCGCCAGCCTACTTTACTCAGTTTGTTTAGAAAAATGCATCAATCAGCCTTATCCTATTTCTCACAATGTTGAAAGTGCATTCCTTTGCATCATTGGCTTAGGTGACTTATTTGAACCGACGACAATTCAGGCTTTAAAGGCATGTTCTATTACTTACTACACATGAACATAAAGATAAAGAGGAAGCAGTTCTAAATACTCATTAAATACGCAGCTGTAGAACTTGACATGATAACAAAACTATAAGACCTCCAAGTTTGTAGTATTCGTAAGTCATTGAACTTCTACTTTAATTCTTGCAAATGCATTTACCGTGTCAAGGACGTTGTATCTAAAAGCTTGATGTTCAAGATAGCTTTTATAATTTTGACATTGCAAGAATGTGGATAAGTGAAAAACGGTCCTCAGTAGCTATTAAAATGTGCGGAGAGAGTTTTATATGTTACGTAGTCCTTCTAATACGGGTCCTCGAGATTTATATGGCTTAAAAATTTTAATCGCCCAGAGAAAGGTTAGACATATCAATGATTTCCAATTTGAATGTTTCCTAATTAAATGAAAATCTGTAAATTGTATGAAATTAGGGTAGCGAGTTAATTCTTTTAAGTCTCCCTCTCTACTGCAGCAGTTATTTTTAAAAAACCTTATTGAAACAGATTGTTGTTCCTACGGTTCTTTACGGCTGACAAGGTTTCACAATATAACTAACATATTCGTATTGTGTGGTTTGCAGATCATTATTGTTTGATAAGTGACGACTTAATCAATCGTTCGTCTGTCGCCTCAGCATCAACTCCAGCATCGTTGTTGGCAATCGATGTCTTTATCTCTTGAAATTTATCATTGTTTCCAGCAAACATTTTTTGTGACTTTGGTGACATTTAACATCCATATCCCACTTGCACAGCGTGTCTATTTTCAATTTTAGGTTGGCAAGTATCTTGAATTCGCATGCTAGAAAACAATTTAACTGCCCCCGCCATGCTAGTGTATGCTGATACACAGTTAATATTGGTATTTGTTGCCTGACTTATTTAGGTTGCCCCCAAGCGAGATATGACCTAAGAGAAGATAGCAGTCGTAGTCCATCAAACGCCAGCTAAAGGCCCATTATCCTCCTTTAAATTTGTAAAAAAAATGACAATTAAAATCTTCCTTGTTATTTTTTTTAAACTAATTTTGTTTTGAGATTTGTTGTATAACTAAACCTTTGAGGACACGAAAAAGTGTTGGACAGTCATTAAATTAAATTTTAATCAGTACGAGTAAATTAAGGCAAAAAATGAAAAACTAAAAGACAGTACCGCGTAATCTCTTTACTAACTACTCTGAAAAGAAGAAATGATTAACGACGATGTTATTGTTATTGTTGTTAATGGGGTAATAGTTTTATTGTCCAAACGAGAATTACTTCCGCAACATTGAAGGCCATCAAGTACTTATCGTGTTAATTTACCAGCAGGAGAGAGCTACTCACTCACAATCATAAAAATAACTTTGTAAAGGGAAATTTAACAATTCCCTAGAGTCACAGCAAGCAAACAGTTCTTTCTACAGTATTGTCGTGTCCTGATCATACAAAGAAATAAGCAAATAGGGTTATAAGAAATCTAAAGTAAGTAAAACAGGGTGGTGGAGTGTTATCGTGACTCTAGGCACAAAAGCAATGATTGAATGACTTTGCGAGTGCGCATCCTAAACCAAAAGTTGAACAAGAGGGGATGAAGCAGGACAAACTTTATAGTCAATGACAGTTGGCCGTGAAAAACAACAGCAACATAATAAACCTTTTTGTTTTTCTGTTTTTTGACGTTGCTTCAAAATAGAGGCAGTTTTATATTTATGGCACTTTAAACAGCCTGAGGTTTAATGCTTTTTTTTTTCTAAATTGAATTAAATATTCGTGATGTGTGTGTGTGCGTATCTTGTAAACCCCTTAAAATTGCGATTTGATTGACTACTGATCCCTTTTGTTTATTTGTTTGTTTGCTTGTTTGTCCGTCTGTCTATCTATTTACTTGCCCAGGATGACAACAACCTTAATAAAGATGATGATAATGATGACTACGATAATGACTGTTAGAGTAATATGAACTTTTTGTACGAGTATAAAATTAAAACTCTACCCTGTTCTTTTAGTACTTTTGCAAAGTGTTTGTTTGGTGGGCGAATGTGTACAATGTGGTAAAGATTTTGAGTGACATTCTTGATGGTGGTGGCATGTAGTTATAATGATTATAAGTGTAACCAAAACGTATTTAAAACTTGAACTTCCAACTGTTACTACAAGTGCCATATGATGAGCATTAAATTATGTTGCCCTTTGGATGCATTTCATTCTTTTGATACACATTTTCCATATGTCAACTCGATATTCTAAACCTTGTCTTTTACTTCGCAAAATTCACTACAACATGTTTTAGAATAGAAAAGATTCTGAAAGATTTAATTGTCTGTTTTGGTATTTCGTTTTCGTTGTGATAATAAAGATGTTTTATTTTTAGTTTGTTCATTGCTCAAATACAAAGTTGATGATTGTTATACGAGGTTAGTTGAGCGTAATTATAATTTCGGAGTTTGTTAGTTTGGTTATGTTTCTCTGCTTTAAGGTAACCATAATCTAAAGAGAATATATGATTTTAGTTAAACCTTAATAAATATTGTTGTCTAACATAATAATAACAATATAGCAAAATGTTATTACAATTATATTTGAAAAAGAAAAACAGGAATGTATAATGGGTCTCCCATTTCTTAAGTGAACATCAGAGCTTTTTTAAACGTATATAGAAATGATAAATAATATTGTTATTATTTTGGCAATTATTAAACTTATATTGAGATATTCATGCTCACCTTTTTACTTGTCTTTATTTTTAAGCATTTTCAAACGAAAAAAAAGCATTTAACCCAGGAAGAAATCAACATAAATCATGAAAATGCTGTTATATATTTTGCTTTTTATACTTTAGTGATTAAAAATACTATTTATTAAGTTCGAACCAGCGTGTTGCAAATTTTGTTATTAGTTATTATTTAATGATCAAATGAAAATAAAAACTTATTTATCGTTCCTAAAGTGCTGTTTAAAAACAAAATACGTTTACCGCAGTAATATTTAGTTGCAATGAAAATAATATGTTTATTGTGACCAAAGAACAACCAAGTTTTTTCTTTTTGTGTGTCTACTAATAGTTTTGAAGCAAACTATCTGCGATTTGTTAAAATCAATATAGGCTTTCGCTTTCTGCTATTCACACTCTAAATTGGATACTATATGATTTTTTGTTAATTTAATTGCTCTTCAATTGTTGTAATCAGTAATGTGACTCCTGTTATCTAAAGCGATTTCATCACAATCATTTTTCAAATTTTTAATACGGCGTGTGAAAAAAATAGTTTGCCAGGAACATTTGGAACGCAAAGATTTATCTGCAATTTAAAAAAGATTAAAAGGACAAAGTTTTAGAGGGAAAAGAAGTGAGAAATATAGCAGATGTGTCTGGCCAAGAAGGTCTTAAAGTTCTCAACAATGATAAAGTTCTAGTCCAATACAAAGTATTATCGTTACAAATTTCAACCAGTTTGATTTTTTACGAAGTTTAATAATTTACTTAGAGGTTCTTGACACTGACAACACATAACTGTAAATCCCATGTGAGGATAAAATAAAGCATGAGAAGGAATTCAAGCCGCTCGGTCACTGCGTTACTGATATTTAGAAAAAAACCTTATTCAACAACAAGCGAGACCCTCAAGTCAATCATTTTTTCTTCTATACCGATCAGCAATCAGTAGATTGACACTTTACAATGTATTTAAAGGAAATGTTTGTTCAGCAGAAAGAAAGAACTTTTGACTGTCATTTAACCACCTGATTGGATTCCACCCAATTTCATCCAATAAATCTATATAAAATCGAAATGTTGCCAAAACAACCTACGATTAGCAAAACTCCGTAAGACACAGAGATTAAAGAACCAAGAAACAAATAGAAACAACAACAAAAAATCATAAAAAAAGAAAATATTCCCAACGGTCACGAATCAAAAGTAATTTAATAGTCAGACAAAAACATTTTAAAAAGGCAAATATTTATTCACAATCACTTCAATTCATGCTGACCGAAACAACAAACAGGGGGCAAGAAACATATCAAAGAAAGACGCGGTGTATTCTCTCGATGTCTGTCTGCTTGTAAAGCATATTCTCTATTTCCATTATGAGAGAAAAAAATTGAAATGGAATTGAAGTTTTTCGCAATCTGGTATAATCATCACATATGGCATCATATTAAAAAAAAATTAAAACTGGTAAACAAGTTACTTTTCTCCTTTTGCCAGTAGAGCGGTTTTTCTTTTGAACATTTTCCGGGGACATGTGCATTTAATGCAAAATTATGTGTAAGTTTTCATTTGCAGGGAGAGTTTGCCGGTTGATTTGTTAGTTTGGTTGAATGGCTGGTGGTACATTCGTTTGTTAAAATTCCTCTTTAGGTGATGTTGTTTTCTACTTGTAGTTTTTTGTAGCTGCTGGATTTGTCGCTTTAATTGAAGCTGAATTTGTGACAATTCAAATGATGCAGATGAAGCAACAACGCTTCAATCGTTTTTATTCTTGCCTGGGTTTTCATGTTTGTGTTTAGATTTCTATGCATTTTGTTTAAAAATGTCACATTTGATTTGTTTTTTATTCGTGTTTGTGACGTTTTTGACTTAAATTTAATTTTGTCATTTTATTTGACATGCAATTGACAGAGAAATATTTTTTAAGTGAATGAAAGTAGAGTCTCCTCACAAAAAAAAAAAAAAAAAAAAAAAAAAACAAAACAATAAAAAATAACTCTTTGGTTGTTTGTAATTTAGAGTGTAGAAGTTTTATTTTTATTTCAATTCCATAAAGAAGTCATATTTGATCATAACAACTTTTGATGCAATATTCTGTTTAACATTTTGAAACAACTTCATATTTTTCTTCAATTTACGAGTTAAAGTAAAAATGCATTAGATTTTGAAAATAAAAAAAATGTTCATTTGCTTTTTAAATAAAAGAGTTCCCGACTATTTTATTCTAGTGTAATTAAAGCATTTTTCACCTGAAAAAATCGCTTTATACTTGATTCTGCTGATAGAATATACCAAAATTAAGCATCTTGTCTTCTGATTAGTAGTGTAAGAGAAGTGATAGAGTAGAGTAGAAGAGTAGAAAAAAATTAAAATTCTAATAACCCTGCATCATGGTATATGCGAGGACTGGTAGTCTACGTGCTACACATGTGGGCTACAGCTCCTTATCCCTTGCAGCTACGAGAAGAAGACCGTTGGACCTCTTTTTTAATATTCTATGCTTACCTCGGTGAACTTCAAAATTTTGTGGCTTTTTTTGTATAGATGGCCTTCTGAACTCTTTCCTTCGGATTATTACTTTTAAGAGAATAATTTGAATTTAAAAACAGCTTGAATTTGTGTTTTTCTATCGTAAATTCTAAAGAACGCACTTCAGAATCTTATAAATAGATATTTTTTGCGCTTAACGGGAGCTGTTTTTTTTTTTCGATTTCTTCACTGCGCTGGTGGAATTTTACTCCATTCAATGCATATGGCCTTCCTTAGGTCATGAATGCTGTGAATATCGTAATATTTCAATTATTTGCTAAAAATTACCCAAAGGTTTACGTCGGAGCTTTGTGGTGGCGTTTTCAGGTAGTTTGAGCAGTTATACAGTATCCATATTTAGAATCCAGAGCAGTGTGCTTAGGGTCATTATCTTGTTGGAAGATAAAATTATCTCTGACACCCAACTTCTCCGCACTTTCATGCGGATTTTTCTTTCAAATGTTGATGTACTTCTTTGAGTCCATTATTCCATTAATAAAATGTAGGTTTCCTACTCCTGCGGCACTCAAACATTCCAATACTATTACTGAGCCTGCACCCTGTTAAAATGATAGTAAAAGGTTTGGCTTAGAAAGCCTTGTACATATTGACTTCTCGCCAGATTTTTACGCGGCGATCAGAGATCTTAATATTAAACTTGGACTCATCTGAAAAAACTACCCTCTTCCAGAAGCCAATACTCTTATTAACGTATTTTTTTTGCAAAGACAATATGTTTTTTTTTTGTTTGTTTATACTGTTAATGGTTTTCTGGCAGCAATTCTGCTCTTGAATCAAAGTTTTAGCACAGAGTTTCTCAATGTTTGGGCTGTTACATTAATATTTAGGTGCTTCTCTAGGAGACTTTGAAGTTTAACACCACTTATTGTACTATCCTTCCTGATTTGTCGCAAAAGAAATGATTGTGCCCTTCTGTTTACAATTTTCCAATATTTCCTTATGATTTGCCTTCTTTATGCAAATCTACTATAAGCTTTTTCAATTCTGGAAAAACTTCCGTTGACTTTCCTTCTATTACACTTTTTCTTATTAAAAATACTTTTTAACTATTTCACAAGTAATGTTTTCTGCAAAAATTTAAATTATAACTGTAAACTTTGCAAAATTTTTGAAAAAATAGTACTGCCGATGTGTACGAATACGAATTTTGCCAACACTGAAATCCATAACTGTCATATTTTGGCCAAATGCTTTAATGTATTTAAAATTTGTTTTAATATAATAACATACTTTTTGTTATATAATACATAATAAATTATTTATCGAATTGAATTCAACATTTTCTAAGATATTGCAGAAATACTTATGCTGTTAGTGGTGTATGAATATGGATTTTGCATACTGTATGCTTCATTTCCAACTTCGAAATAGTCGGTGTTGTCATATTCTTGCCTTTAGATTTGGGTTCTGTTGCATCTTTCATTGCTTAAAATTTTCATTAAAAGTTAATCTTTTGGCAAAGAAATTTATCAGGATTGATGAACAGGTTTGTGAGTCAGGCATACGAATGGAATTTTTCTCAACTGTAAGCATTATGTAAAAACTTAAATTACTTATCGATCACGTAAAACAATTTCCACTATAAATTATAGACAGTCTGGACTTAAAGTTTCAAAGGCAGTTTATCTGCTTTAGATTCTTTAGTTTCCTTTCAGTTGGTTGACCTTCAAATTAAGTTATCAAATAACTTGAAGATTATTATTTTTCAAGTTCGTATCTAATTTTGAAACTTATAATTAGACAAAAAAAAAAATATAGATTTTTCATACTTGCCATTTTGACATGGATTTCATCTCTCTGGTGAAATGATTCAGTAGAGCAATATTACTCTTTGGTGACACGATTTCTAGTTATAAAAAGTTGAGAGGTGAGGTGTCATTTCTTACCCTTAGCCTTCGCAAATTGTTAGGAGTAAATGTTAAGAGGGTAATCTTGTGAATAATTACGACAATAGCATGTTTGCTAATAAAAATAACGCACGCAGATGAATTGGAATTGGATCTGTTGGGCTATCGAGTAACTTCAGGTGCAGATCTTATCTCGTGTCTCTGAAAAATGTAGCGTATCTTAAGGTGGAATATTGAAAATCCAATCATACACCACTTAAAACAATGCAAAAGTGCGCTCTAGACTTTGCCATATTTCTGGCATGGAAACCATAACGGATGTGCTATCCGCAACAAACTTGGTCTTATAACCTGCTTTTGAAACATAACTCAAAATTCAGTAAATTACTTTTACGCTAAGCTGTGTTTAAAGCATAATCCTTAGACACCGTCTTCAAAAAGCTGATTAAAGATGGCAGAAGTCAAGCACTGGCAAGAAGGCTTTCGAAGTTAATGACAGAATTAAAGGTTTACTGGGTGATAGCCAAAATAAAATTAGATACCGACTTATCCTTAACATTCATTTTAATAATCGCAAAGCAATATGATCATAAGCATGTCAAGGTAAACATTTACTGAGTAATATTTCTTTGAGCTACAGTTTGGGTCTAGTTTTGCATTGATTGACACATAGAGACTGATCTTAGTCTCTAATTGCTCAAATATATTCAGTTGGACTCGCATACTAACTCCTCAATCGAAAGCCTCTTATCCACAAACTGCAGCCGGTAATTGCTATTTAAAAATTTTATAATTTTGATGCTTCCATATTTCTTCTAAGTGTTATGTTGAGCAGTTAATGTAAATGTTTATATGTACTCGTATAAACCATGTAACAATAGAATTAAATATCCTCGTTTAGTCACTAATGGACCATTTGGCTTTAAAAACCCAATCAGGCAGCCAACACCACCAGCCGTTATTTTGAATGGAATACTAAGAGCCATCCCATTGCAAATTACAGCTTCTTTTACAACCCTCCTGTATAACGCAATTTATTACTATTAAAAGCAGTTATGATGTCTTGATGTATCTTAATAAATTCTAATTTCATTTTACACCAAAGTGCCATGAGAGTAAAGTTACAAAAAGAAAACATTTAAGTTCGTTTATTTATTTGTGTTTTAACAACTACATGAGCACTTTTGTGACCCAAGAAAAAAATTGATATTAAATAGGGGGAACAGTAAGAATGTTATTTTTGCAAAAAAAAAAAAAAATCTTTAAGGTACCTGGTTTATTTTATTTCGAAATGTCGCTTCAGATATTAATAAAATTAAAGATGTCCAACATATTTAACGAACTTTAGATCATATCCAAATTTGAAAACCCGTAAAATCTTAATTGAATTGGAAAAAATCGATTAACAAAGAGTAGATCTAAACAGCATGCCTGGGTTGGTCATGAAAAATATAAATCTCTTTTTTTTTTTCGTTGCTCAGGGCTTATAACGACACAGTATTTGTATTGTTTTAAAGGACGCTACAACAAATAATAAAAATGTTAAATATTAAAGGGTGTGTAAAGCAATACCACAAATTTTAATAATCATAGGCAGACACTTAAAATGAAGAGCCAAGTTCGTTAGAAGGACAAGTTTTAAAAAAATAATGTTAAAAACTAAAGGGTATCCTTTTAAGGCGTCATAAAAAGACACATGAAACTTGCGCCGAGTAAGTTTGCTATAAAAGCAAGTCTAAAAATAAAAATTAGAGGGTTTGTTTAAAGACGCCTAAGACTTTTAACAGCTGATGAAAACATAAAGCTCAAAATTAAAGGGTCGCCCATACCAAGTACGGAACTTCTTGTGCTGAGCTCTACTTGCTCTTGGCTGATTTATATATTTTTGTAGTGTTAAAGATACAAGGGAAAATCGATAGTTCTTTGAAACAAATTTAATCAGGTTTGACACGTAGCTAAGTATGTTTAAACAGTTATTTTAAATGTGATGATTACGTTTAGATGCCTTCCAAGAGAAGAAGAAATAATGTCATAGATTGGGACAAGTGTGACAAGTGTGTGGAGCATAACATCCTTTAGCAGTCATGAAAGCTTCAGTTAGAAGACGCGATTCACCAGAAATTGCTTCAAAGCAAATTTGTGTGTAGTAATTTATAAAACCAGCGGCGAAAGTCTGTACTTTTGTTTGCCAGTGCGAAACAGAGTTCCTTTTTTCCTTAATCAGACAACTTCTACAGTATTTAATAGAGGGGAAACCCTTCTACTTGCTTGCAGTGCCCAGCTATAAAAGCCGTAAAGGTACGTTCATGATATCCCAATTATTAGAATTGTATCCGTTTTTGGAAACGTTGTCCGTAGACCAAAAAAAAAAAAAAAAGAAAAAAGATGGAAATTGTCTCATTGTGTTGTATTGTTCCTATCTTTTTTACACAGCTGCCTAACATGAAACCATATTCGTGAACTTAGCAGGGAATGACCGTCGGACCTTATACTATAGTTTTTAATTGATCTTTTAAGATAGCCAATTGCAGCTGCCCTTAATGCCCTTTGGTATTTAATCCATCAAACTTCTTAATTTCTAACTTTAGAAACGGGTTTCTTAAAGATATCACTCGAAGATAAGTTGTTCCAAGCTCTTAATACATAAGCATCTGCGTTGAGCTTTGTCGTTAATAGTTACCCAAAAATAATTGCCTAATTCACAAAACCCCTTGTATCCGTGTATTGTTTAATTAAAATACAATAGTGTATGCTTGTTATTAGACATTTTCATATAAAATTTCAATACGCCAATACACTGTTATTTTGCATGTTTTTGAAAAGTTGTATTGGTAATCATGTTATCAACTACATGTGGATTCCATATCACATTGGGAAGAAGAAAATAAACAAAAGACATTTGTATTGTTAAAAAAAAGAATAAATGGATAGCATATCAAAAGTATACTTTTCGCATAAAAAATTAAAAATTTTGCCTTTTTCAGTCCTATTGTCCATTTTACTTCCTGAAAACCTTCCTGTGAATACTTGTTTTCTTCTTCTTCTTATTTGCTTTTTGACGTTTAATATACAAAATAAATTGATACAATAATACACTGCGTGTTCACAAGAATATAAACAAAAAGTGTATTCAATACAAAATACACCATACAAGATTTTGTTAATTAAGCAAATGAGTCTCGTTTGTCACGACTGTCGGCAAGATGGATGCCACGTTTGCTTGCTGGATTTTCTTAATACGGCCTCGGACTTCAACCTTAAAGAATGCTATAAGATAAGCAATCCAATTGTATTGGATTTATTTTACAGGCTGAGAGACAGAATAAACTCTTTTTACCAATCAATGATGACTTCGTCTTAAAAACCCTAAACCGCTTCCATTTTGTAGTTTTACTAAAAAAAAATTTTAAATTTGAAATTGCTTGTTTACAAATCCAATACCTGGGTACCCCCAGATTGCTCACATCTTTTTACAAAATGTCTGGCTGTTTTTATTGAAAGTCGACAAGTTAAAGCCACTTTTTACAACATTTTAGTAATTTTCTGCTGGAAAGATGAGTAAAAGAAGGCAATAAAAGAAAACTTTTGTCACCAAAGTGTAGCCCAAATAAAATTTTATCGTAATACTTTTTTTTTTTCAGAAGGGAGGATAAAAAATAGAAAGTTATAAATTCGTTTATAATGGCAATTTTATAGTAAAAAATCATATTTGAAAGTATAAAACTTAACGCCATTTGCCAAAACAGCCAGTTTAGAATTCTCATGTGGAGTATCATGTAAAAAAAAACATTGTAGTAAGAGAAGTTCTGTGGAGGATACTTTCAATGTGTTTTTCTTTTTGTTTCACTAGTATGTGATTAAGTTTGTTTTTTATGGCATCACAAGTTCACTTGTTTTTATTCAACTTAAACTCTTATAATTTTTTCTGTTTAAACATGGCGCCAGTTTCATTGCCTTTTTTTGCAATTCAGAAATTGTAAATTGGTTGTACTTTTTATTGAATAACTTCCATATTTGCAATTGAATTTCTTTGACAATATATTTTCCTTTTTCATACTCCTCTTCTAATGCTTAAGTGTTATTCGTAAAATAATTTAACTAAATTTAAAATTTTTCTTGGATCTTTTGAAGACATAAATTGGAGCGTATAAATAGAATTTTCATTTTTTCTTCTCTTATTAACACAACCTTTGATAAAGCAGAAAAATTATGAAAGAAAATTCGATTAAAACATAAAAGCCTCTTTTAATTTTTAAAAAACTCAACAACATCTTAAACTTTCATTACACAGTAAGAAATTTTTGTTTTTTTTATAATTAAAAAATTTTATTCGTTTTTAAGATGTGATTTTTGTTCTTCTCTACTACAAATTGAAATATAAAGTGAGATCTTGGGACGTAGCTACTTTAACGTATCCTTGTGTATTACAGATGTTACGAAAAATATGACAGAACTTGATTATTTAGAGGAAGTAAAATCGAGCAAAAGAAATAAGATATGCACTGCTTATAACCACAAAACATTTTAAACAATCTTGGTAGACTTTAATGAATCTCTACCGCTTCTTGCTCTCCAGAGTGGCCTCGAAAATATTGCCGTGTCACATGTTTTAGCGATAGAAATAGCCTGAGTTCTAAACAGCCCTCATGACGCGTCGTTGTAAAAAAAACTTAGCATGAACTCTTTTGTATGACATATATTAGATATAGATGGCTTTACGCTTGTCAGTGCTGTAAGAGCAAAAGGCAGATTGCCTCATTTTTTTTTTCAAAATGGGTTTAGAAGTAATGTTGCCGTTCCCCATGACCTTATTAGCGTGTGTTGAGGAAACCAAGGAAGACCACCTGTACTTAAGGACATTTTGCATTCCCTTCATTCTTTAGAGGGTCGAATATAATCAATCGGTAGATTTTCTGCACCATCATATTGTCGCACAAAATTATTAAGTTCAAATTCAAGGTCAATAGCATCGATGTGTAGGTAACAACATCCAATCTCATCACTTAGTCCGCACCCTTCTTTATCTTACGTTGAGGTACACTAATTATTCGGCAGTATGGTCTTATTTCTAAGCTTTAACATTTTCTCAGTACGCGAGGATTATTTCTTTAATGTGATGCAGTGGTATACCTTTAGGGAGATACTGCTCTGATACTTATGTTTTTATTCCATGCAGCTTATATTGATCGCTTCATTTGGTTTCCACAAGTTTACTCTAGGATATTTTTACTTAAGTTGTAGAACTAGAAGTTTATAAAATCATAACTCCCTCAGTATGTGATTGGAGCAGGACAGAGTTACCTTGGTGTCACCACTTTATCTCATACTCTGTCTACTTATTTCTGGTGTAGTCACCGATATTAATCTTTCCAGACCATGCACGGTTTATTCTTCGCCACATCACTCGAAGATATTTTTCTCTTTCTTTGTGGGACTAGATGTTTCTAAATTTATATCCTCTTATCATATTTCCTATCCTCTAGCTTCTAGGGCTGGGTTCGAG
Source organism: Cistogaster globosa (assembly GCA_937654795.1). Classification (NCBI taxonomy): domain Eukaryota; kingdom Metazoa; phylum Arthropoda; class Insecta; order Diptera; family Tachinidae; genus Cistogaster; species Cistogaster globosa. Next base: position 83,214,610 of record OW569404.1, on the reverse strand, counting down.
AACACCTCTGCCAAAGTTAGTTTAGTTCGGTTCGCCTAGATTTTTATATAGGAAAAAACTCAACCTGTCAAGGCTATTCTAAAAGTAAAGGTAAACAATGTTTGTGGTCGCTTTAGAGATATAATTTAATGACTATAATTTCGACTAGTAGGAATAGCTAACATTTTGCTTAGATTTTCCTGAAGGAGTTTTAAATATAAGTGTCAACTTAAAATCAGAGTCTTATTTCTCGTGACAGCCCGTCAAAGCTTCAACACAAATGAAATTTATTAAAAACAGGAGTCCATATTCGTGGACTTTCTCTTTTGAAAACTAAATTAAGACTGACTGCTAAAATTCTTATAATTTCCTTTCCTAATATCATTTGTCCCAATGTCATTTGACTTTTTCAGTTAATATTAAAACATCAAATTTATAACATTAGGTAATCTGTTCGACTAGCGTCATAAATGTATCTCCAAAGAGATGAAAACTTAACCTTTATTTTCAACTCTTCACGTACGGTTTTTTGACCATTTATTTAACAAATTTTGTCCAAGATATTATTAGACATTTATTCAAAGCTTACGTGGCTGGTAATTCAAGAGAGCCTAACATTTTTTAGAAAAGTAATGACATCTAAACGTAGTATATGTGGCGCGCAAAAAAAAACTGTACTCTATTCAGCGTCGTGGACATTATACGACGACATTTTGTGTCGTCAGGCTTAGATTAATATTCACTTTGTCGACAATAAAATTTCTGGATTACAATGTTCTTTTTTATTTGGTAAGAAAATGTGATTTCGAAATTATGTTGTGTCAATGACGGTTTTGTCGTTTTGGTTTTTTGAAACGATTAAAAAAAATTATTTAAAATGAAAAAATAAAAAAAAATAAAATCTAACCAAATCGGAAAATTAGTGGAAGAAATAAAAAGAAAGAAATCTTTCCCTTGCAAAAAGGTTCCAAAGAGAAAGCAGATCGCAGGATGGGTGGCAAAAGGTTCATATGAAGAAAATGCCTGTATAAAGGGAATTGTAAAACTTACGAATACTAATTTACAGGTCTGTATAGACTTAAAATTTAAGGCAAAGAAGGAAATGGTTTTCAACACGGCTGAGGCTAAGGCTTCTAGAGGTGAAATAAATACGCTACAATTCTAAAAGCACCTTAACCCTGTAAGTGCAGTCCAAAGAATACAGTAAAAAATCTTGTCAGTCAGTTTAAAATTCCAGTGATTACATTGGAAGTAAAATCAAACGAAATTATTGAATGTTTCACTGTGGTCTTAGCAGAAGAATTTTAAATCGTATACGCACCTGCCAGTCAAAATTCAATCCATCATTTTTTTGAATTTGTTCATATAAATTTAGTTTCAAAAATTAAACTAAATTAAATTAAAAACAGGTGTATTTTATTTGACTCAAATTGTCGAAAACCCATCGTGGAAAACGCCAAATAGAATAGGGTGAATATATGAATGTAATTTTCTTCAGTGTAGCAATATCTTTAAACTTAATTAAGTTTCCTTTAAAGAAGAAATATGAACTAGAAACAGCAGTTTATTGGTAGAAATTTCTTTTTGAAAACCAACGTGAATAGCAGAAATGTAGGTAGCAGTAGTTAAAAAAGAAAGAAATGTCTTTTTTATTCTTGAAATGATTCTAAACTGTAGTTTGGCTTCTTGATGACCAGAAACGCCAGCAATTAAATTAGAAATTTAAAGGTAGAGAGACATAAAATGTGACAACAAAAATATAGTAAAAATTTTTTTATTAAATCAGAAACTGATACGAGGGTTTGTCAATAAGTCCTGAAAATTATAGTTTTTGGTTCATCCTTAAAATAGTACGTTGCTCAATAAATGATTGTTTTAATCGATCGATACTTTTGTAAAATTCGCTGGAAAACAAATGTCTCACAGTTATCCGAACCCCAAATCTTAAATTTTGCCATTTAAATTGCACAAGAATTATCTTGGCGTAAATTACTTCTTTCTACTTTCCTTCAGAATGCCACTTACTGTTCGAAAGTTTGTAAGAACAAGATTTTTGAGTTCGTCTCAGTTAACTTGAACGGGAATAATCAACTCATCGAAATGTAGGCTGAAGACACACCCTCAAGCAGCATCTTCATTTTTAAAGAAATTAACGTTTCATTAGGATAATTAGTAAAAGAAATGTGGAAAAAACGTTGATAAACAAGGAAGTACTTTTAAACATTCACATTGAGGTAAAATCACTCACGTGTTGTTTGGATAACCGAAGCATTTTTTATTTAAGTGCACGCAAAAACTATTGATTTACCCTCGCAATTTTTAAAGGGCACAAAAAGCCAAGAAAATTTAAAACATTCTGCAAAAAGGTCTTCCTTCCTAGGTTCTTGCGCAAAAAGCATTTTTTTAAATCTCTTAAATATTAAAAAAAAATTAAATTATTATTTTTTTTATTAAATTGAAAAAATAAAAGACAAATTAGATTTTCTTAAAGATGATGGTTTGAGGCGTGTTCTGGGTAAATAAAAAGCATTTTGTGTTATTTAATTCAATTTCTTTATATTTCTTATTTTACAAAGTTTTATATTTTTAATTACATGAGGAGATCAAAAATCGGAAATAGAATTACAAGGCTTTTTTTGATTATCCTTAAGTCAACTTCAAATATAAAAAAAATAAAAGATACTTTCATAGCATAAGTGCAAATGTTATGTTCAAGTCAAGTCACCACAGGTTCTTTCAGTTTTATTGATCGTTTTGTATATAAAACATGCAGGCATGTCACAGGACTCAATTCCGATCGAAAGTATTTGCAATTCTTCAAATTGCTTCTTCAGAAAACGAAAAAGGGCAAATTTTTTCGGAATGAAACCACTATTAAATTCCAAAACAGAATGAATTTTCTTTAAAATTTTATATTTTGCAATTTTTAAATTTACTTTTATTTTGTAACCTTATTAAGATTAGATTGTTTAATACTTTGGTGTGGCCAATGTTGCCATTTTAAATTTAAAAAGGAGAGAAGGTAATACAAATCTGATCGGAATTGTTAGTACAGAATTAAAACCATTCTCTTCGGAATGTATGACATGCCTGATAGTTCGTTTTAGTTATAAAAATTTCCATTTTTGCATTTAAAGAAACTTTTTGGAGAATATTTTTTTGCCAAACTGCATTACAACAAAATTATCCTACAAGATTAAGAATCAATAAATTGCTTCTAGTATCCTATTTTTGTTTATTGTTCCTAAGATACTCTTGTGTTGCTGTTGGAATTTTGTTTCGTTTTTGAAAATAATACTAAATGAAATGGTCGCTTGTTTGGTCCACAAGAAAACAAAACTAAATAAAGGACATCTATCTTTACAAAATGATGGAACAAAAGGAAATTAAATGATATCTCTTATTTTATTCCTTCTTGCTTCTGCTACTTCGACAGTGGCAGTAAATAAAACATTACATGTATTTTTTCTTCTATTCAGAAATATTTTATGTCGTTTTAAAGAATTTGGCAGATTTTTCCTTTTGTTCAGCTTTTGTTTGCCTAAAAGTAAAAATAACAAAACGAATATAAAGAGAACGAATTAGGAAAAATAATACTTTATTTTCCTTTTTGTTCGGTTTATTGGCAAACACACAAAGTGATAGACTTTACTCCTCATACCCGCTTATTTGAATACAGTGGGTCAACAATATTTTAACTCTGTATTTTTATAATATTGCAAAGAAATTTAAATAGTTTTTTTTTACTTTATTGAAAATCATTGAGTTTATTTATTCTCGATCTGTTTGTCGTAGCTAAGTTCAAATGAAAAATTTTGACCTCAACGTAGAATAGTTTTTCATTTGCAATTTATTGAAACTCTAAGTTCGACTTTAATGGCCAAAACACAATTTTATGTTATTGGTTACTTGATTTGCAGACGGCTCTCTCACTGCTAGGCCTTGAGGTTCCTGCTCAAAAAGTGGAGAAGATAAAATTCATATACATTTATTTGCTCAGTATTTTTGTGCCAAGTACTTTTGGCAACGCGACTTTGCAATGGGGCACCAAATAGGTTTCGGTTATAGAGATCCAGCAACCAAACTTGAGTTTAATCTATAAAACAATTTAACTTTGCACTGTCATATATTTCAGGGTAGTGCGTTTTTGGCCTTAAAAACAAACAAACAAAATAGTATTTTATCAATTTTATAATTTAAAATCGTATCACACACACACCCTTTAATTTTGTAAACATATTTAGGATTTTTAAAAATCCTTTGCTTTTGGTTCGTTTTTAAAAATAGATTTAAATTTATTACAACCTTTAAAAATCATTGCTTTGAAATTGTTCAATCCATAACACATACTTTGATTTTGATGTTTTATAATTTAGCTGGAAATATAATCAACAGATTACGAAAAAACACTTACCCCTAAACTAAGGAACAGAAATTAAGAATTTAAAATTTTAAGCACCATTTTTATTTGATTGTAAAGGCATAACAACCGTTAACAAAGTGTTGACTTATTTCTAGATATGTTGTTTCTTTTCTATGCGCCTCCTTGCTATCATTTTTTTCCAACTCCTAAAATAGCAACAATAAGTGCTTTCCTCGTATGGGAAGAACCAAACCTTAGTCTCTAGTCAAGTTTCAGGTTTTTACAAGCCCAGACGACTCGTGCCATCTTAAACCCCCCAAAAGGAAAACATTAAATTGTCACGGATGACTATGACTAGCGTGTCCCTTGGGAGAATTTATACCGCAAAGGATCTCACTCACTACAAAAAGGGAGAATGCTACATCCTCTGCTGCTATCGCTCGAAACCAAATATTTCTATAATTTAAATCATTTGAAAATTTCTTTAACATTCTTTTGTGATTGCAACAACATGAACGTTAATTTTTTATTTCTTCTATCCTGTTTAGGTTTCTTACTTTCTGAATCTGGCTATATTTACTCTTACACGATCTCTTGTTTACCAAGCATGAGCGAATACAGAAAGAAAACTCTTGCACCGTAGTAAAGCCTGAAAATATATTCCTTCGAAAATATTAGGAGTTACTTCTCTACATTTATATTCCTGTTATTGGCTTAAGGATGCTTTCATTTTTCGATTGATTGTTCATGAATGGTATTTTACTTGGGGCTTATTTTGCACTGCGCACAATTTTCAAATTGTTTAAATAAATACAAACGCAAAACTCTGCTTCTTTTACCAAAAAGAAAAAAAAAAGACTTGATTGGTTTTTGTTTAAAAACATAAAAAGAATATGAAGCCAGCTATATGATTATCTAATGAAAACTGCTGGTACTGAGACAGTCAACAGCATCAAAATGCAAATTATATTAAGAAATTATAAATTCGATGCAAATTTAGAAAATTATATACTTTTTCTTGATCAGTGTTCTTTTCGACAAACCAATTCGATTAATATTTTCCAAATTGAACTCTCTTTATAGTCACTGTGCCATAAATAGCAGTTTTTTTAGTTTTTTAGTTCTCGTTTTTGCAGTCAACAAATAAATACACGTTGCACATGACAACAATACATTGTTGGCGTTGTTTGCATTTTCTCCAATAATATTTGGCAATTGTTGTTGCTGCCATTGTTTGTGTAGTTTTATTCATCGCTACTAAAGAATGAACATTGGGAGCAGTCAACGCAGCCAACACTCGATATCATTGTTTAAACATTAACGTCGTAGTGCTTCTGTTTTCTTGTTTAATCAGAGTCAGTTGTTTTATTTTTATATTTATGTGTGTGTGTGTGTGTGTTAGTGAGTGTCCTTAAAAACGCACATATTCAGACATCTACATGCATAAAAAGAAAACAAAAGAAAGCCTGTTAATGTTGGCAAAATCGCACCCTTCTTTTTATCATCAACTTTTACAAGGACTGTGCTGTCTTCATTTAAACAGGGTTATCCATTCTATAATTTACAATTTCATTAAATTTGACAAACTTTGATTTTCGGTTTCCATTATTCGTTAAGTCCGACCTTATCTATATTTTCTTCATGGGGTTTATTTAAGAGACTGGCTCCCTTAAAGCCATTTTTAATAACATGCTAAGCAGATTGAGACACATATCGATTCAGTGCATCAGAATTTAGAGAGGAAATAAAAAGAGTCTGGCGGCGACAAATAAATAAATTTGCAGCCTGGGTAAATCCTTTCTTAACCTACTAAATTGTGCTTCTTAAGCGTGTTTTTTCACAAGTTTGTGGATATGTCCTGAAGTACATCACTTGCATAGACTGCTATAAATGAAATAAAATTAATGTGACAGAAAATATTAGCATCTGCATAAATGCCGGTCGGCTGCTACTTGTTGAGTCCAGGACCCAGATTAGTTTTGGGATTTAAAATGGTTCAAACCAAGGTCTCACTATGATAATTTTTCGCATATATGAAAGTTGTTTAAAGAAATCTTCATCATTTAGTACTTAGCATTTCGATAAAATTCGCTTTATGTAAAGCTGGACATCAATCAAACGGCTCGGTTCTCTTAAGTGTCTCCGAGTGGCTTTTCGATTTCAAAACGAATTCGAGTAAACAATCCTGTTTGAAATTAAATGGAGAACAATTTTTTATCTATCATAAATTTGCGAAATTCAAAAAAAACTCTAAATGCATAAAATTACAAGTTTCTCCTTAGTTTAAAGAAATATGGCAATATTACAAATATATTTGCTTTTAAAGGGACTTTTAAGGAATACCGTAAGTTAGTTCATATATTTACTGCAAGTCTAACTACGCATGGTTCTTGTATATATTTTTAACATTACATTCTGTTTTCGACACTTTTAAACTTCAATTAGGATGAAAATTATTGTTTAACAATGAAATTGTATCAATTTCTTCTGTTTTATTTTACATTTACATTACAGTTTCTCTGACAAATCTTCAAACTCAACCTTATAGTGTGAAACGTTCTTTAGCTTCTCTTTCTTCATTAACTTTCTTTATAGATTTTCGTTTTACAGAGAAGCCCCGATAACGTAGGTAAAATGAAAATGATATTTGACGCTAAGCCTTAAAGATGCTGAGACGACATTGCTAATGGTGATCGAATGTCCAGCATTTTGTAGCAATAGAATGAGGATCGCAGAATGTAGCGTATAGGATGACAGTACCAGAGATATAACAGTCTAATAGCGATCGGTTTCAGTATCGCTTCTTTTTTTTTTTTTGTTTTCTAACAGTTGCCTTGAAGACCGGCCCATTTTACATTTGTTACTCTTCAGATCACGAAACGAAAACCCTATATTTAAAACTGAAGCATCGTAAAGGTTTTTCGTCTGCTTTTCTTATATATTCTGTTGTTCTTCCACTATTTTATGCCATTTTTGTTGTAGTTGATTTGCACTAAATATTGGCTTAAGCAAACAAAAACAAAAATATCCAATTGCATTTCTTTAAGAAGGCACAAACAATAACAAACACACAAACAAAAAATACATCAGGACAAAGTCTCTGTTCGTAGTGGCCACAAAAGTTATTAAACAATTTATTTATTTATGATCAGGTGAAAAAAAATACGAGAGGAGTGTGTATCAACTACACAAAATTGGAAATTTAATATGGCTGGAGTTTATATTTTGTTTAGAAAAGAAAAAAATATAATTTCCGTTTCCCTTTTATTTTTGAGGAGCTGCGACTGTTGAAAGGAAAAATGTCAATGCGATGACAAAAATGACATTTTAATCAATACATTCGGAAATAATTTCTCTCAATAATAAGAGAAATAAGGGAAGATGAAATTTACGGGAACTTAATTGCTTGTTGCGTTTAACTCTTTGGAGTGAGATGATAGAATGTTATAAAGCTTACAACTCGAAATCTGAGTTAGATAATATCATACATTTTAAACATAACTGTTTTGAAAATTCGCGAGAAACTATTTAACTCAATATAAATCAGGTCCACGATGGGGAATTTTTTGATTTCAGTAAAAAGGTCAACTGCTTTTTCGGGTTTCGTAATCAAAGTGAATACGTAAAGCTGTCTGTTTGTTCCTTTATCTCTGGAACCGTAATAGCTGGACATTTGAAATTTACACAGAAGTTGTATTAATTGAACCGCAAATACTGAAATGAAGTTTAAAGTAATTTAAAGTAGGTTTGATATACCTGTAACCTTTCCCTGTAGCGCCATTTAAATTGTTAGTGAAAATTATATAGTAGATTTTTTAAGTAAGGATTTTTCTTAAAATCATTTTGCTTCTTGAAAGTCACCGTTTTCAGGAATCTTTTATAAATTTATACTCAGTATCCCTGTTACATTGCGAAGTTTAATAATTTGACCATAAAGTTATTGTACGCAGAGCGAGTGATTGTGTATACAGCTAGTAAGCAAAGTATCGCATGAAAAAACAATACGATTAAAATGTAAACAATATTGTAATTAAACCTTAATAAAAGTGTAGATATCGCCTTTGAAGTCAAATTTTTTAAGGTATAAAGGAAATATGGCCTAGACTTCTTCGCAAACCATTAGAAATGTACCACTAGGGACTGACAGAAATTTTATTTATTGTTTTTCGATGCATTCACAACGTGTTACTCCTTGGCGCTGATTTGGTGATGAGACATCACTGATTCGTTAGTCTCCTTTTTTGTTATCAGGCGGGCCAGCAACAATCAACAGTAACACATGCTGTACAACCTATTTAAAAATTCAATTACTGTATGAGACTTTTATCATTTACAATTTTTTTTCGGTGATAAGTTGATCTTGTTCGTGCGTGGATGCCAGTTAATATCTTTGCGTGAGGCTATTAAAAATAAACTCCTATGTCAAGAAGCCTACAGCGCTCTTGTCTTTCAACAAAAGATATTGCTTTTAGGCAACGCAAAACTTTCACACATTTATGTGAAATTATAATTAAAGATAATGGAAAAAATTCGTAGAGTACAAGTAAAGCTTTGGAGGCAATTTCGTGATATCCTGCGTACTTTATGAATCAATAAAAATTTCAATGCAATAAAGTAAACAATTTCTAATCTGTATCTGGGTTACCCACCGTTTTTTTTTTCTGTTTAAAGCAACACCTTCTTAGGTGCTTAGAATATTTCAGTATTCTATTAATCGTTAAGCTGTCGAAATACTCGTAAAATATATAAACTTTCTGCATAAAAATTATCTTTATTTGAAAAATCGTTTCTTCTTCCTAATACTAGAATAAATCTACGAAAGCTCGTAAAATATTAAAAGTTCCCAAAAATTTTTACGAAACTGAAGTTATACAGCAAAAACAAAAAGTTAAAAAACAGCGAATCTCGTTATTTTTTCCGAGGATTTAAAATTAAACCGACATATGAAAGAAAATCACAAAAATTGCAAAAATCTAATCAGGAAGCAATGCTCCTTAGATATATTAATATTTTAATATTTTAATATTTTAATATTTAAGGTCATGTAACCATTTCTCTATAAGATATGTTTTAAAAAAGATTATTGCAATAAAAATATTAATAAAACATGAATAAAAAAGCAAATATTCTAGAATACCAAAATTTGAATAAAAATATTGATTGTACTAAAAATACCAAATTTTAACAAAGGAATAAGAATTTCACTTGAAATTAATAAAACATTTACCAAAACATTAAATATATTACAATTTATGCACGGATACAATAATATCAAAAATAACATTATTAAACAATAAATTCGCATAAGAATCGACACGGTCCGTGGTCTTCATTGATATTTTCTCCTTTTACTTGCGAAATCCTATAGTGCCCGCATGCTTATTTTTATGATTATTTTTGAAATTATTAAAAACTTGAATTATGCTTTAATTACAAACATTTTCATTTATTTCCAGGTAAATATTTTAATACTAAAACAGGTGAAATTCCAAATTATTCCTTTTAATAAAATTTTCAGAATTCCAGAAATGAAATATTTTCTAATTAAAATTTTTTTAATACAGGTCAAAGTGATTGTAAGTCTTTGAATCACTGAAACGATGTGCTATATATAAAAACTTTTGAAATCATATGATTTAAAACTGGTCAACTATTATAGAATAGTTATGTTATAGTTCTAGACACTGCGACAAAATGGTCTTTTATATTTACACTCTGGTGTTAGAGCACCTTTTAGTGCTTAGTCTGATGGGGTCCGTGATCTGAGTCCTATTTTGATAATGCAATAAATCGCCTCTTCGATCTTTTCCTTTGTAATTATAGGAAAAAAATTTATTTAAGACACTCTTTAGTTAACATGTTTAAAGAAAAATTCCGTTTAAAAAAATATATTTGCGATTGTCAGAGCCACATAATGAAAACATATTGCAGAATGTTAAAAGTCATGTCTCTCGCTTAAACTCCTTAAAACGATCTGTGGTTCTTTTTTTTAACTTGAGTGCAAAATCTCTCATATAGGGTAAGCTCACCTTATTTTATGAAATAACAACAAGATGACATTAAAATTTTTATGTGAGTAGTTTCTCACTTAAGTTACAGAAACGAGGTATTGGTTGCTTAATAGCTCAGACCAGCAGCTAGTTAAATACTTTTAGGCGTATAGCGTTTTGCTACATTTTCCAATACTTTTTATACTGATTTCTTCTCGTTCCACAAGAATAAAACACTTAAAAAAAAATGAACTTCTGAAGTCTGATCCTAATCTTTGGGTAATTAATAATTTTCTACGTTTACTTAAATTGTTAAAGGACACGGTTTGCAACTGCAATACAAATAGATATTAATGATGACGATGATAGTGATTTTGATGATAGTGTTTTTTAAGGATGACAGTAATAACTTCAATAGATTTGTATCAACATTGTATATTAGAGGTTTCTTTTTATCAAACGCATGTTGTTGTTCCATCACAGCGGGATGTTTAATTTTTTTTAACGCGCCTTAAAACAGTAGAGTACCACCACAAGTCACGAATACAAAAAAAAAAAAAAAAAAAAAAAACTGAAAATAATACTTTTCTTAACGCAGGCAATTTCTTCGTCTTAGGGTCAGTGGTTGGTTTTTTATATGGCTGTTTTTTCTGTTTTAAGGTGTTATACGAGTAGCAAGCAGAATTGGACAAATGGACGGGTAAACAAATATCCCCCAACAAATTATTTTCAATAACAAAAATAATTGATTGTAGTTACAAAAACGGAGAGGAAGAAGAAGGTGTTTGTTGAAGTCAACTCATAAATTTTATTTTAATTTCCTTGTTTCTTTTTATTATCATTTTTTTCGTGGCCCCTTTTGTATCCTTCTAGCGTTTCTATATGTTGTGTTGTATTTAAATTTGCCTCTATTTTAATTTAATGCAGAGTAAAGTTCTTTTTTTTTGCTTCTTTTTTATTCGATATTTTCTATTTATAACGCGTCATTTGTTCGTGCGCCATATCGCGTGTCGAGTCATAGTAATTTTTTATTTATTTAAAATTAATGATCATCGAATGATATAAAATATTTTTGTTTCATTGATAATCATTATGTCAAAAAAAAAAAAAAAAAAAAATGATAACAAAATATATAAACCAGCAAAACCAGAACAAAATTTATGATAGAGAGCAGTTGAAAATAAAATTTTAAATTATTTCGGTTGCAACAATTTTGATGAATAATTGTAATTGTATAATTTTCTAATTGGAATTATATTTTTTTTCTTTAGTAACAACAAGCAATAAAGCAGACCCTTACGTTCCTCAGTGATAAGGAAACAATACCAGTTTTAAAATAGTAGGACCGGCTCATATCTTTGTCCTACGTCACTCAACCGTTTTTTAATTTAGATTCTTAATTTGTGGCCACCTGTTGGTAATTGTCGATTCCTTATTTCATAACTTTTCCAAAATGACACAATGACTAAATAGTTTGACCTTTTAACAGTTAAAGGAACGAAACAAAATCGAATGTGGTCGTATAGTTATGTAAGGCAGGGTATTACCTTATGTTTTGTTGAACATGCCTTCTCATAATAACAAGACGTACTTCTAAGACTAATACCGCATTTAGACTAGGCAATTTTTCATGAAACTTGCATGAAATTTTTGCTTGTTGGTGAAGCAAGAGGAGTAAGCAATATGGTATTACTGGGATTTTGAGGGTATATTATTTTTGTTTATGTTTATTTTTAAATAACGCATGCCGCTGCAACATAAATCAGAAATTGAGAAAAAAATGCCTCAAAAAATTGCATAGTGTAAATCTGGACTAAATGTTCTTAAGCCATACGATCGTGTCTTAATCTAGAGGATGAATTAGCTGCTGTGAAGGAATAATTAGTCTTCTTGGACACGCTCGCTCTGAAAAAAAAAACATTTTCTTCTCATATGTAAAAGACATAAGCACCACTTTCTAATTTCCATCTTACAACTTTATAAAAATCAGCCACGTCACATCTGCAGGTGGTACATTATAATCCAATGACCAACCTCAAAAAGTCCTTATACCAAATTCTTTCAAAAAGAAACTTACAAAACTTTATCCCTTCAAACCATAAATAAAAACTTTAAGCGGTAATGTCAACTTTTAAGGATACATATTTATACAAACCATTCTTTGCTATGGTTAACCCGTGCTAAACTTAATCACTGATTAGCTTAGGCTTGGTTTACCCAAAAAGAGTTCTATTTATGAGTTGTTTATTTCTTATAAGAATGTTTATTTTTTGTATTAATTTTAACCTAAAAATCAAATTTTCTGCTAATCAAACAACAGAGAAAAATTAAATGCACTTAAAGCAAAACCCAATTCTTTCTATACTTAAAACCATTTAAAAAAATTAGTTATAAAATTTGCATCAATAAAAAAACGCACACAATAGAGAAGATAAACCCATCAAACGGAGATGATGATTAACAAATGATTATCAACTTATTTAAGACTTAACAGGGATTTTATGGTCGAAATTAGGTAAAACTCCCCGCAGTTATTTTGATTTATTTAATAATAATCAATTCACTGAATGCAGTGACTTAAAATTACAAATAATAATATTCAGGTTCATAAAAAAAGGACTGAGTGAAAAAAATAATAATCCACCACTGAAATGAGCAACTGTTGTTTTGTATAAGTAACAGATGTTTGCACATCCTTTTAACAAAAACAACAACAGCAAGTTTTTGTTATTATTATAAATTCCTTTTTTCAGTTGTTCTTGTTGTTGTTTTTATATGAACCCTACTCTTACACCAGATCTACTAAAATTATTGCAGTTGGTTGAATAAATGAATGACGACTGACTGTTTTCTACGAATATTTATTTTTTAACATTTTAATTTATTCATAAGCAGTTCAATTCAAGCACTTCCGAGGAGGGTTTAAGAAGGATTTATGTCATGCAACAAACAATTTTATATTCTAATAAGCAAATAAAAAAGGGGTGAGGTTTTGCATACACTGGAACTGCTGGCTGACTAGAAAAATAAAACTATCAGATCATTATTCATGTTGTAACAATGTCATGGGGCTTCATTCTGTTCCTTTGCATCTTCGTTTGTTTTTGTTTGTATTTAAGGCATGACAGACCAATATTGGCAAATTTTATGTGATGTTTCCATTATAAACCATCATCGCAACAGCCAACCAACAAATATAATTATGTGCCTACAATTTTCTTTTTTTAGTTTTGTGGAATCCTGCAGTCCTTGTTGTTTGTTTTGTTGTGTGTGCAAAGTTTTTAAAAAAAATTTAATTTAAAAAATATTAAATATTGTTTGTAGGGATGTTTTTCATCGTAAGAACCCTTAACAGATTTAACTGCAGTCAAGATGTTTGCAGATTTTGTGTGTGTGTGCTAAGTGTATAATATTTTTCGTAATAAAGAGAAAATTTGCGAGAGTTTAGGGTTTTGTTTTCTTTATTTGAATTTTGGTTTCATTTACGGTTCGCCAATTTTTTTGGCGATTATTATAATGTTACAATTCTCTTTTACTCATTCATAACTGATATGAAGTCATGCATATGAGCGGTGTAAAACTGCACTGCCAAACCTTAGGCACGGTTACCTAATTCGTGATGCAAAATCTTAAAATGTTGCATTTAAAATTCTAGCAAATAAAATTTAGTAAAATTACGTATTCGTGCATAAATAAGCAACGATTTCAGGGATGTATTCACTAGATAAAAGTGCTGGAAATGAATAATTTTTATTAAATATAAAATACAACAATACAATTGATCCTCGAATACCTCGAGTTCTTTTAAAAATAAACTTTTGTTGCAGAGATAACTACACGATTCCATAAAAATTTATTTCTCTTAAGCCATTAATTGAACCTTGCGGAGACAAACGCTGCGGGCCAGATAAAAAATAAGGTGACTAAATGTGTTTTGTTGCTTTATGAGCGCTCATTAATATTAATAATCATCAACTTCTTTTATTTAAATTTTTTATTTTTACATGCTTATGCCCTTTCTAGAAAGCTGACTTAGTATTATCAGCTAATTTTACTTTATTTGCCGCCTTCGAAAAAAAATATTATTTGCATTTATGCACACTGCGCGTCATTAGCTTAGCACACCCCCTTCCGTAAGAGATTTTGGATAAATTCAAACCAACCTAAAATCAGTAAAATTAAAATTGTGTTTCTGTTTATAGCCTGTTCTCTTTTTAATGAAATAAAACATAAAGGATTAATTTTGAAATGCAAAAATAATTTTTAGGACTCCTTTTTGTAAAATATCGTAAGCTTTACCAATTTTATTTAGGTCATCAGGTTAGCACAACCTAATTCTTTTACTTTTTTAGCTTTCATGACAGGAAGTTATTACTCGTATTAATCTTAAAGATTAATCAAATAAAATGTTTTTTTCACTAACTTAATAAAGTGTTGATCGTCCCTTATTGAGAATGACTTCATACATTTGGTTTGGAAGTGAGTCATACAATTGTCCTTTATAACTCAAAGAAATCTCTGACCAGGCGCACTTGATGCAATCAATTAATTCCGTTTTGGTTTAATATTGTCGTCTAGGTTCATATACCTATAAATTTTCTGTTATGTTAAGGTCACAGCATTAAGCCAACATTTTGCCCCTCAATTAAAGATTTAATTACTAATTACTTAATTAGGTGTAAGATTTTGCATTCGTATTTGTAGTCGCGCATACCATAGTAGGAGTTATCGTCACAACTACATCCTCTACCCGAGTACGAAGGAGATCCAACTGGTGTTCCTCTTTGCGGAGGTCGTAAAAGGACCTTCTAGATTAAATTTCTTTTAATCTGAAAAGACAACGTAGCGCGAATCTGAAGTCCATGTTATGTGTTCTTTTTTAAAATTAAGGGCATTTTTCTTCATATATAGTCTTCTTAAGTGTGGAGCATTTTTTATAAATCTTTCAATGGTAAATAAGCTCGCTTTAACGCCAACATTTTCCCTGATCTTAACGACTGAGTCATGAGAGTTCCAAACTTTTTTCAAAATTGTTTTCATATCAATATTCAAAAGAACTTTTAATTACGTCCTTTATTGTTTTTATCGTATCTCGAATTGTTACACACGAATGCCGTTATTACTTTTAAATATTTGTCTTATTGAAAGCCTTGGGTTCTAGTATGCTTCAATTTTCGCTTTCTCTTCCACAGAAAATGATTTTCCTTTTTTCTATTTAGATGAAAATAGACCAATTGAGCAGTAAAATAAAATTGTTGGGTGTGCTTACCTGATGACGCGCAGTGAAGTACTTGGGAGATGGATAACCTCCTATAGCCTTTTACACACATACATTTTTGTATATCGAACGACTAGGTTTTCAGATAAAACTTTAATATACAGTCAAGTATATGTTTTTACAATAAAAAACAAAAGCTTTTCATTAATTGACTTTGCAAAAGTAACTGTTATTTCATTAAGGTAATATTTTTTAATACAAATTAATTTAGAATTGTGCTTACTATAGCAGAAACAAAAGTAAAACATACAGATTTAAACTATAATAAAGTGATAAAAAATTAAGAATGTTCCATTATTTCAATGTCAAGAAATTGTTTTTACATTTTACAAAAACTGTATAAAAAAATTATATCATATGGTTTAATATTTGGTGTGACCTCCTTTGGCGCTGACAACGGCTTCTAGCCTCTTTTTCATAGAATTTACTAATTTTTGCAGGTAATAATCGCTAGGAGTTTTGTTCCATTCTACAAACATTGCACTTTTTAATTCACTGCGATTTTTAGAATGTGTTTTTGCATCTTTTTTCTTGAGATATGACCATACATTTTTAATTGGGTTCAAGTCTGAACTCTGGGCTGGCATGTCCATGAATTTTTTGCAATTTAACAATAACCACATTCTCACTGTGTTCTCTTTGTGCTTCGGGACGTTATCTTGATAAAGCCTGAAAAGCGGCTGATTACTGTTCGTTAGCTTGAGTTTGTTTGCACTTTGCACTAAATGGTTCCTCAGTATATCTAAATGTTGCTGCGCATCCATGATATTTTCAACAAAAACCAAATCTCCAACTCCTTTGCTGGAAATACATCGCCACATCATAACCGAAATTTTTCCAAATTTGACGGTGGGAATAATGTTATTTTACTTTTGTCACAAAATAAATATGACGTTCGTTTGTCCAAAAACAAAGTGTTTTTTTCCTAGCAGCTCTTGATGTATACTGATTTTTATTAAGCGTTTTTCTTGTTGTTTCGTACGAAACAGTAACGTTAAGTTCCTCCTGAAATTCTGCAAGACCTCTGGTAGATATTTTGGATTTTTTTCAACTGTTCTGATTATTAAGCGTTTTACTCTGTCGAAAATTTTACATGGACGACCAGGTGAAGATTTCAGCTCCAATCTGTGCTCGTTTTTAGCCCGATTTAATATGTTATAAACAGCTTACCTTTGTAAGGATAGCTTATCTGCAACTTCTTGAACACTTTTTCCTATGTGCCGGTTATAACAAACCATTTGGATCATATCCTTTGCCATTCTTTTTCCAAACATGTTTTTACTACAACCGTTTTCGCTTATATTTACAGACTGAAGCAATTCAAATTTTTAAATGGGCTTCTAAAGCAACACAATGTTAATATGTAACGGTAAATGTCCATAAACATTCCAAATGTTCCAAAAATTTTAAAAATTTGCAACAAAAATGAATTGTAAAAACAATTTCTTGACAGCCGAATAATTGACTATATGTTGTTTTTGCTTCATTTCTTTTCAATAATATCCATTTAATTTTTGTTGTTGCTAAAGCACCTTCGAGAAGAATGTAAACAATAAAGTCAAATAGAATTTTATTCGGAAAATATAAAAAAATTGGGGATTTTGGAATAAGTACTATAAAATAGAGTTTTTTTCATTGTAAAAACATATACTTGACAGACAGTACATAAATAATTCAACTAATTATTAATTTAAAGCAAAAGGTCGAAGCAAAACTAAAATTATCTAAAATTACTCGAGCTAAAATGGTTGTTAGCACGTGAACTAAAAAGCATTTGATTGATTTGATTCCTGGGCTCGTACCCCAGCAGCTGTCAATTTGACAGAACACAGCGCCCTCCTTCGCCAGTATTAATTCAAAGCATTTATCGATAGCAAATCGGTTGAATAGTTTCGGGGGAATTATATTTACAAATACCATTACATGTGATTTATATACGAAGTTGCCTGTGCTCCTATTCTGTCACCTCTAGGATTGAAAATTTAAAATAAATAACTAAAAAGTCTTTATAAGAAATTTCATTCAGATGTGTAGTCGAGGTTGGTGTACACGCGAAAAAGGTCAAACTTTTTAAGAAAAATAACATTTTTAGAAATGAAATGCCTAAATACACACATATTTATTGAATAAGAAAAAATTATAGAAATTTCTAAAACTTAACATTACAGGCTTTAATATCACGAATCTTCACGAATCGCTTTTCGCGAGGCTGTTAAATATTTCCTATTCAATTTTTATATTGTTTATTTAAACTATTAAGATGGGCCCACTATCTAATAAGTGTTTGGCATTCCCTTCAATAATCAATTAAAGGCTTGATTTATGAATGATAATGTGGTCTGTCATGCAAATGGGCGGAGGATATTAATGGCACATTATTTATGTTTTTCATTTAATTTATTTTCACTTTTTTTATCATTTCACACACACGCACACGCTCAGATGTTTTTTGCAACATATGACAGCAATCTCTTAATTTGCATTAATAGATACAAAAGAAAAAAAAATCAGGAAAAAAATACAAAATAATAATAAAGAAAGAACAGAGTGTAAAAAAGGATACTAGAATATGATAATAATTTCGACAATGACAATTTTATTTACGCTACAATTGTTGCATTTGATTGGAGTGACTGAACCCTCTGTCTGTGTATCGCCGTTCATTAGACACGTCCCATAAAAGGTTAATGAGGCGTGCAGCATAAAACAACTGTTCAGAATTCAAATTGAAAAAGCAAACACAACAACAACAAAATGGTAAATTAACAACAAATATAAAAAGATTTTATGGTTTTAATGGATTTTAAAGAATCCGATGATAATTTTTTATTTAAATTTATTCCATAGAATCATAAAGTTTTAATTAGTACCTGTATCAGCCTGTAATGAGTCATTCAGCCTGTGTGGTTGTCTGACTGGCTGGCATCATTAGGCAGTTTTTTTTTATCAAAATATTTGATTTTATTTGTTGCACTGGTTTCGTAAAAATCGAAAAAATACATCATCGCTATTTACTGCCTTTTAATGCCTCTTTCATTTTTATTTGCCATACTGTTGATATGCCTTTTTTTATTTTATTTAAATTTGAAAATCATTGCGTTAAGAAAATGAATCACTTAAGTTTTAAAGTGCTTTTGTTTTGAATTTTGTACTCCTTAAAATACTTTTATTATACATTTAACTTATAAAATTTAAGATTTAATAAATCGATACATGGTATCAATATTTTATTTATCATTAGAAAAGTATTTTTTTAAAGCGTTTTTTCATTTTAAATATCTATTTTGATGTGATTGTAGGGCCGAAGTTGCTTTTTAACATATTTTATTTCATATTATTTATGTTAACTTTCACCACAGCTGGAAAGGGTTATGCAATATATTAGTTGGTCATTCTACAACATAAAGAATATATATTCTTGATCCTTATACATGGGGGTGTCGATTTAGCGATGTCTGTATTCGAGTTAAAGCCAGGGGTGGAATTGTTACATCTGTGATCGTATCGACAATCGTGTGAAAAAATGTGATACGTTAAACGTATAAATCTAATGGTATCTTGACATATGATTGCAAATGGATCGGTCACAATAGGTTTTAAATTGAAAAATTCTAATGCTACAGCTGGAGAAAAAGAAAGCTGGTCAGAATTTTGAATTTCGTTTTTTCAAAAAGTCAAAAACACTTGATTCAAGGACGAATGCTTCAATTAAGATTCTTTAACTGGACTTTAGCAGTTTTTCTTTATAAGGGGCTCCTCAACTTCCTTAAAATCAATTAGGAAGAATGTTTTTTTTAGTATGTTTTTTGTTTTGAACCTGAAATTTAACTTATTGTTATTACTTCTGGAAAAATAATTTTATCATTCAAATTCATTAATTAAACTCGATTTTACGCAACTTTAAAATTTTTTAAGCGAACTTTTATTAGTTTTTAATGAAGTCTAACTAAGACTTGTTAGCGGATGAGAAATCATTTAGTCATACGATAAAGTATGTTTTAATCTCTAATATTGTAAATTTTTATCATTTAACGTATGACATAATCTAAAAAAACGTATTTTTAAGATATCTTTCTACGTTAAGAGATGTAACGATTCCACCCCAGTCTTGCCACAGAAAATTTATAATCATCATTCTTCATAAATGGTGGAAATATGTTTAAAAAAATGCGAGCGCCCCTATTTCCCATACCTTCTTAGATTTAATTGTGCTATTTATGTTGATTATTGTTGTTTTCTAGCTTTTTGTATTGAAAATGGAAATTACATAAAAAAACTATAAATTACCAGGTAATTGGAATATAACTAAACCATTTAATTTTCACCAATATTTAGTCAACAAACTTAAACTGGGTTAAAAAGTTGTTTTTGCAATAAAAAGTTGAAAGTTTCATTCAAAACTGAAAGTTCAGAAAAAAAAACTTTAAATTAGCAAAAAAAAAAAAAATTCACTAAACGATTATAATTAAAAAAGAAATAATAACCAAAAACTTGAAATTTCATCAAAACTGAAAATGAATAAAAATAACAAAAAACTGCTAACAATTTTAAAGATTTCTAAAAAAAAAACCCACAAGTGCAAAAAAAAACAACAATTACAGTATTGGGTAATTTTTTATATTTTAAAAATACACGTAAAGGTGTCAAATAAACAGATCAAATTTACCCAAAATTAATTTATATTATATTAAAAAAGATACGTATTCTGACTAATTAATTTCAATATAACTCAGTGTTTCCCGACCTTGTTTAGGCCATGCCTACCTTAGCATTTCTAAAGCTTGTATGACCCCAGACATAATTTTTAACTTCTAAAACAACACATTCCACGGTGAATCCCAGACGAAGTTAACATGATGACTCTAATTACACAGTTCATATTTGGGTAACGTCAAACAAAATTAACTTAATAATTATTTACAGCATATTGTATGATTTTCTTTTTTTTTTTTTTTTTGTTTGTCGCCGATATCTAGCATTTCATTTAAATAATCCAAAGCGAAGAGTTAAATGCTTGTCGAGTCCATTTTTTAATTGCCACAAACCCCCCCCCCCCCCCCCCCCCCTCCTTATCTTTCAAATTGCCTCCTTGTGGGGTGAAGATCCCACATTGGGAAACAATATAACTGAACTAATAATATCAAGTATCATTACTTGAGTTTAAAAACTATTCTTAGCTGCCTGAATGAAGTTTTTTAACGGTAATGCTTTGAAACTTATACGCATTAGTTAAAGACAATGATTTTATTTTTTTAAATAATAAATAATGAAATCTTTTTATTCTTAACATTTTTATAATTCATATTAAATTAGCATTATTTATAATTCAGTTCAAATTGATATTTTTTAGTCGATATAATTATTCATTGCTTTCAGTTTCAGCCTTACACAAGAAAAATTTATTTTCTGAACTATCTTATGAATTCAATTATTCATATTTCCCTCTTAAAGGTACTTTTTTATCGTTATCATGTTTAACCAGGCTAAAAAAATATTGAACTTTTTTAAATTAATTTATTAAATTTTTTTAAAACTTCATTTAAAATTTGCATAAATTAAAAAATTCAAGTCTTCAAAATAAAATATCGTATAAAAACGTGAAACAATTAAAAACAAACTTTAGCATATGGTTTGATTTAATTTGTATGCGTTTCTTAATTAAATCATAAAAATAATTAAAACAAATTTGTATTTTAATTGGTTTAAAAAAAAAACAGTCGTTAAAAATTTAGTGTTTCCACATTTTTAATAAAAGTGTTGTTAACCCAGCGAACACACAAATTTGTTTTACGTTGAAGAATGACTAGAGATGAAACTATTTAATAAACTATTGAGTCCTATAAAATTATTTTAAAATAATAAAAGGAAATACATTTTCTCGTCAAAAAGAAGAAAGAGTATTTAGTATCAACTTTTACGAAAAAACTAGATTCACGTAAAAATTTCCAGTAAATTTAAAACATACCTTTTTGCTTTGGTTATTCGGCGTTTGAATAGCCTTTATTTTATTGGATGATGTTTTTTAGAACTATATTCTTTGAAATAACACTTTGAATGGAAAGAAGAAAGTGCTGTTGTCTCGGTGAACATAAATGTGAGTTTAGGCTTCAAACTCAAACCATTTCCAGCTTAAAAAAAGTTTTGAGTTGCGTTAGATTTTAAATAAAAGGTCCTGTTCTTGAATTTGTGTTAACTGCGATGTGACGTCGAAATAAAAACAATCAGTAGCGGAAAATTTATTGATACTAAAGATATTGCTTCCCTTTACAGAGCTGTAAGAAAAGGTAAAAATCTGGTATTGTTGTTGTTGTCCGTTGAAAGAAACTGTTGGATGTGCGATTTAAGGGCAGATAAAAGGTATACTACAGTTCAGGCTTCAGCAGAATTTGACATAGAACAGAAAACAATTGTTTAACAGCCTTGAAATTGGGCTGATGATGCGGCTTGTAAATTAATCCAGCTGTTACAAGGGGTAAGACGTTTATGTATTAAAGCAACCTGGCTAAGCTAAAGATGAAGAACAAAGTAATAAGACAACTCAGTGTGGCAGTCGTGACAAGCAAAACTGATTTTGTTTAATTAGTTGATACTCCCGCGGTCTCAGCTAAATTTATGCATTGGTCACTGAAACAGCCTTTAAGGCAGACGCATTTGGACCATGAATTTCGTGCTAGTTACGATTAATTTCTTCAGAAATTACAAAAGTTATCTCTGCCCCTTAATTGTTAAAACATTAACGACGAACTTTCATTAAATTCTTTCGGTCATATTTTTGACTTTATTTTATTAAAATGTTCTGTTCTTCTGTGAGCTTTTACGAGAAAATATCTACGTTTTATTATTATTTTTGATCAGATAAATTACCCAAAAGACTCAACACTCTTCGTTGTGTGTGCTCACACCCTGTGAGATCTGTTATCGAAATTCACATCTAAATTTCCTTTTATTTATAACGAAACAAAATAAAGTTGTCAATAATAATTTATAATTAAAATAATGAATAAAATTGAATGATAATCAAATTCTAATAAGTAGAAAGTCCAGTTGCACTCACATATTGTTGCTGTCCATCAGTCTCTCCATACGCTTGCTGTTCATTAGTTTTAATGTGAACTCATTATTTGTTAAAATGAAAATCGCAGTTGGACACCTTGAAACAATGACCAATAATGTAAAATAACCACAACTACATCATCAATAGAAACACAATAATAAAAATAAACAATCGCACAAACAGCGATTCCTTGACACATAATGGCAAAAATGGAGACGATTGCATGTTGTGATGGGCGATTAATTTTCGTAACGCTCATTATGGATTTTATTGTTTCATAATTTTCAATAAAATTTTATTTTTTTTTTTTCAAATTAAAATTTCTAAACTAAATTGAGAGGGTGGTTGCAAAAATTAAAAAGATTGGGTGCAACACTCGACTGTATGCCAATTTAGGACTCGTGTGCTATAAACTGTTGACGGCTGAAAAGCATGACAGTAACATTAAATATTAATGTGGGTTTGTGTTTTGTTTATGCGAATATTTATATGCTGTTACTGGGATTCTATATTTTTGTGCCCTCAATTAAATTTTTTTATTTTTAAAAATTTTAAGGACAATCAAATTTTAAACGCGTGCCCATGCCAATTGCTTTAAATTCATATGGGTCATTCAATTTGGTTCATTTATTGTGGATTTCAATCATTTGCGGTTTGATTGTGTATAAAATATTTTGATTCGTTATGAGTTTATCTTTTCTCCCGCAGAGTTAATTATTGTTATGAAACATTAAAAAATTGTGTGAGTTTATTTTTTAAAGATTTGAAACGCCCATATCAATCGATATGTTGGAATAAAAGGTTATTTAGTCATTGTTATTAAAAAAAGTTATTTAATTTATAAAAAATATTTTCCTACAACATCTGCTGGTTATACTTCTGGTAATAAGAACGTAATTATATTTTTAATCGTTTTTCACAGTAAAACAAAATCAATTTATCCACCCGATATACACTCAACGGAAAGATTTAATTTTTCGTAGTAAGAATAAAAGAAAACTTTCGAAAACTACAAATCATCACAGGATACCGCCAGGACAAATTTGTTGTCTGCTGCAGAAGATATCTTTTGAGAAGAGCTTTTCCAGCAATTACTTCTTTTTTAAAGGAAATTGGTTTCGTTTTTCAGTTATTCTTCAATAAAAATTTAACTAATGTTGGAACCAAAACAATTTCATATGCGTTGAATAGTAAATATAAATCATGGCGGATTCATGATTTAGTGATAGCAGTGGCGAATTAATTCATTTTCGCTTTCTCTAGAAATGTCAAACTCCATATATAAAAAAATTTACACCAAAAATGTTTGAATGATTGTTTATTTGATAAATTCGTCACTGGTATTATCTTATATATGATTTCGCCATTTTATTGATTTTTAGTTTCTTAGCGAAATAAAAAATGTAAACAAGCACAGAATTATACACAGGAGCAATCAGTTATTATTATTAATTATTTAAAAACCGAAATGATTGTCATTACTCTAGATAAAATGGTTTAAAAAAATTATCATTAATAAACGCATTTCCGATGGTCGTAATATCAACCAATGAAGACAATCTAATCCATTTGCAAAAGGATTTTTTAAAGATACTGCGAATATAAGTTGTCCTTTATTAAAGCATTTATTTTTTTACAATTGTAATTACTACTTTAACAATTTCATTAGCATTAGTAAAATCAATTATAACTAGAAAAAATAGACAAGAAAGTAGAAAGCAAAAATAGTGTTTAGTCAATGCAATTAAACAGATTTTAAATGTAGTGCCCTCGTAAGTCTGTCGAATTGCCACTTTTATGGTTCCAAAAAACAAACTGATTGCCGATGAAAATTGCACTGCTTCTTTAATGATCCTGCCAAAATTGTTATGAATGACTTATGACTTTAACAGAACACGCCCATATGATTTGCGGTACGTGAGACGAATTAATAACTTTATGTTAAATTTCATAGTGGTGTAATTTTGTAAAGACTGAAAGAAAGTTTTTACAACAATAATAAGTTTTGTTTAGTTTTTGATTAAGATTTCTTCTTTTTTAAATTAATATTAAATTCATTCAATTATTTATTTATTGGAATATTATTTATTTATTTATGAATCAATTGAACATTTAAAACCCTTATAAACTTGTTTCTTTGGAGAAATAAGACTCTGCCTATTGATTTCTTTGTATGGGGTTCGATCCTGTGAAGTTTCCTGTGAAGTCTCTACAGTTATTCAGTGGATTACATTTGTCTTCAAACAATATCCTCTCCTAATTATTTTTTAATACAACTAATAAATGATGTCTCATTTTCAAGTTTTCATCAGCTTTTTTTAGGGTCTAACCAAGCTATAGTAATCGATTATTTTGTGATGAGATCCTGATAGGGTTTGTAGATTGAATCCAAGAACTAAAGCTGCTAATATAAACATCAGGCGGAAAGGCTTGAAAACTTATAAACGTAGATATATTTGCAGAGCGAACAGCTGCATCGGATTCTTATGAACCTTATTTCTTTTAACAGCCTGATACTGTTATTCTCCGATTAGTTGGTTGATTGATTTACCCATTCCAAGGCTCTACCGTCTTTGGTTGGTTTTGAGTGAATGCTGTAAGAGGTTAGAAGTGGTTTAAAGTGTATACTTTTTTATTAGGACCAGCATTTAGGGGATGATCTTTACTTAGTAGGTAGTAGTAACGATAAAACAGTGAAACACACCCCACATTGCATCGATGCTCGGGTGAATCAATAGAGCTGGATACCCTACTGTCACCGATGTGCTTCTTCGCTCTCTCCTGCACGCGGTCGAGTAACTCCAAAATAGTCTTTGGCCTATAAATGAGAGTTGTATTCCATTTTCCGTCAGATACAGGCGACAAAGATAGCGAGGACATTAGAGTGAAGTATTTCTTACACCGTTTGAGAAAACCTAAACACTTAAATGTTTCTTTTGCGACATGAAAAATATGCTTGTTCCACTGAACACCGCATTTAATTTTCATGCCAAGAACATCGAGATAGCAAATTCAGCCGTACACTTTTGCAAAAGCACTGGGAGTTACGAGCGTTAAATTAATCCTGTTCGCAAGGCCCCATTTGGAGATTACCAAAAGATCGTGATTAGGGGTATCGTCCATGTGCTTCCGCATAGCACCGATTTCTGGAAGGCTTAGCCTATTGCGAAATGAATGTAAATAGCATAAGCTTTTGTCATCTGCGAAAGAATTAATAGGGTTGCAAGTGTGACGTAGAAGGTCGTTAAGAGAAATAAGAAATAGAGTAGGAAAAAGGATGGAACCTTCCAGTTCCCCGGGGGGTACTCTGCATTTCGATTCGAAAAGAAAATCATTCGAATTTGTATGTCTTATGCATTGTGTTTCGAAAGTAGTTTCTTTCGAATCTATATACAAAGTAACTCCAATGAATTTACCTTGAACTCGTTTATGAGATCCCATCTATAACAACTCGTATAGTTCGATCCCTGAGCAAAGCTCGATATGAGTCTAGAGAAGCTATCACCGCCACCAAAAGCAATAAGTTTTGATATGAGTGCATCATGTCATACTTCATCAAACGCCTAGGAAATATGTAAAGCCACCACCTTACTTTCGCCAAAATGGTTAATTGATTGACACCATTTTCCAAAAGAAAGGCCAGTAAGTCACCCGTAGAGCGTCTCATACGGAAGCCGTACTGCCGGTCACTAAGTATGCCGGACTTCAGATATTGTTTCCTTAAAATAGATTCGCTGTTTTGTTTATTCGCTTAATTGTCCCTAAAATAATGAATAGTAATTTTTCGATTGGTCAGTGTATATAATTCAAGTACTTCTAGGGCTATTGTTAACATCCGAATTGTTTATCTTTGCTATCTTTGTTGTTTCTTTTTGGATCTAAAGTTATTTAATTCAAATTTACCAGAAGCAGAAACACTTTTACGCTTTATTTTCGAATGTGAAAAAGAAGAGCTTTCGTCTGGCGATTATACTTTGTCCACAACTAAGTCACTGATAAACTTGTCTATGATTTCTGAAGTAACTGCCTTAAGGGGACGACTAGACATCTCTGAATTTTTACGCTAAAATGTTGGTAAAAGAAACGTATTTTATGACAAAAAAATCTGCAAATCTATTCTTATTTTTTATTATTTTATGATATTGTGTTTGCTTTTATTTCTTTAAATACTTTAGCTCAAACGTAACTGAAAAAAGATCTACAAGATAATTTTGAAATCATATTTTTACTAAATCTCAAATTATCAAGTTAAACAGGGGTGGCTCGTGGTTGGTTTCATGGGCGAATCAAAAAAATATATTTTACATTAACTTTTTGAAGTCGACACATTTTTTGCATTTTCTGGATAAAGATGAACTTAAGTTTAAAACCTTTTTTGTTTTCTTAATTTTTTTTAAATCATATTTGACCCTAAAACCGGAATTCGGAATAGGTCTGTAAGAATTATCTTTTCAAAGAGTATTTTACATATTTAATTTGTATATAATTGGACTTATGTGGTTCTTCACTGTCGCAAAAATATGCTGATAGATACAAAACATGTTTATTATTGCTGTTGCTATTACTGTTTTTTCTTTGTTAGTTGTTAATTATTGTCTCTGCATTGTGTAAATTAACGAAACAAATCCATGTTTTTGTTGCTTTTATATTAGAGGAACATTTTTATTAAACAAGAATGAACACTTTGGCAGCTATAAAAAATGGAAAAGAGTAAAAATTACATGAAATCTTAGTAAAAAAGCAGTAACATTGTTAATGTTACAATAGTAATAACAACAATAATAAACATTTCCTAAGTCCTCTGCCCATTAGCGTGAAGCATATGAGGGTTTATAACAGCAGAAATTCAATGAACGACAGACAGCCTCCACACTGTTGCGTAAAGTAGCAAAAAGAAATAATGATAGAAAATGAAGTTGGTAGAAAAATAATAATTCTAACGAGGATTATACACTTGTGCAACATTATCATCACAGCAGGATATTAGACACACACACACACACACAAACATTAAAAAACTGTTGTACCTCTTTGGAGAATCTTGAACGAATGAGGCGCTTGATGTAAATGTTTTACTTGGTGTTACGAAAATTACTCTTGTACTCAGCGGCAACAATCTAATATAATAATAATAATATGTAACAGTAATATTACCGATGATGTGGCCTTGGATATGTGATTGTGTGAATGTGCATATGTGAAACATAAACATGTATACCTTCTCCTATTACTCCTTTAAAAAATGATTCATGTCCTGCCATGCTCTGCTTCGTTCTTATTTTAATCCACTTGGTTCCGGTAAAAGTTTATTGCACACATATGTTTAATAATAAACTCCATCGTATCCTTTGATACTCCACAATAAACCACTAACAGAGCAATTGTTTGTTTTGAGTTTTCTCCATGGCATTTCTATAAAGAGCTCGTACAAATGTTTGACTGTAAGCTGGCTTCTCAATTGAAAATTATATTAGGAATTTGTTTTTGTTCAAAAAGATTGAGCTGTTATTGTCCGCCACAGGTTGCGGATGTTAGACAGGATAAATTATGAGCTTGTGCGCTAGAAAGATTGTGAAATAAAGCAAACTCTTTAATGTAAATTAAAGAGAAAACATTTTTGTTTTACTTGTTATAATCAGTGCTTAAAAATCCTTTTTTACAATTCTTTATAAATAGTAAAAACCTTAAAATATTTTTTACATATAATTTTACCGCCGTAAAATCACAAAAAAGTGTACGGGTTCGTTGTTATCTTACAAACAATAAAAAAAAGCTTTTGTGGAGCAACAGAATTGTTAGACTTAGTTCAATTTTAACTTAAATAAAAGTCTGACTTTAGAATTAGAAATATTAGGCGTTTTCTTTAATCTACATTTTACAATTTCATTAGAAATTGAAAATATCCTCCTTTTCCGATTGGCTTTTTTTAATCTAAGTATTTGACGCAGAAAGGGTTGCTAAGGCAATAGTCGTTTCCAATGGTTCCTGTTAATGAGATTTTATTCCGGGTCATCCAAATAATTGATAACAAAATAAAGACGTGGCTTCTGTGAAGTTGGTTGTAAGCGTGATTCCGGGCTCTCTTCTAAAAAATCCTGCTTTAGTTCCCTTAATTTTTTACAGAACCCCAACTAAATTTACTTGCGTTTAAAAAATTTGATTTCTTTTATTAAAATTGCATTCATCATTAAAAATTCTGCTTATAAAAATAAATGGAAAATCAAAACATCACAAAAAGTGTACATACGAGGGCTGCTCTATATATTTCTGGCCCAATAGTGAAAATGCGAATATTTATAATTAAAAATGGTTTAATTGTTTTTCAAAGTATTCTCCAGCATGATTTATACACTTTTGCATGCGCTCAAACCAGTTGTCGAATCACTTTTTCCACTCCGAATGAGACACCTCTAAAACATGGTTTTTGAACACTTCAACAGCTTCTTCTGGCGACGAAAATCGTTGACTACGCATTTCTTTCTTGATGTGCGGAAACAAGAAGAAGTCATTAGGTGCCAAGTCAGGGCTGCACGGCAGATGACCCATTAATTCGACGTTTTGGCCGGTCAAAAACGCTCTGGTTTGAGCCGATGTGTGAATGCTCGCATTGTCATGGTGAACAATGATTCGTCTTCTCTTGTTGGTTTTTCGAATTTCTCCGATGATTTCAGGCAAACAAATTATAGTGTACCACTCAGAAGTGACCGTCCTACGTTGCCTACGTTCGAAGTGCTTCTTCCACGAACAACTTTCGTTGGATTTCGCTCGTCTTTGAAGACTCACACGGTCGAATGTTGTTTCGTTTCGGGTTCATACGCATAGATCCATGATTCGTCACCTGTGACGATCTTATAAACGTCTTTTGCAGCACCGCGTATTTTTGCAACATTTCTTTGCACCAATCGACACGAGCCTTTTTTTGAGCGACTTTCAAATTGTGCGGGATCCAACGAGAACAAACCTTTTTTACGGCCAGGTGTTCATGCAGTATCGAATGTATGCTGGTGGAAGAAATGTCCAAAGATGTCTCTATATCTTGGCATGTCGCATGTCGATCTTGCATTATGAGTTCACGCACGGCATCAATGTTCTTTGACACAACAGCCGTTTTTGGACGACCTTCACGGAATTCGTCTTTGAGCGAGCTTCAGCCACGATTAAATTCATTATATCAATTTTTCACAGTGCTATAGGATGGTGCTTCATCACCATACAAAAATTTAAGTTCATCAATGCACTCTTGTCGTGACAATCCACGTCGAAAGTTGTGAAAAATGATGGCACGAAAATGTTTACGAGTTAATTCCATTTTTTTTATATTAATTTTTTCAAGTCACTGTAAACAACACAAATAATGGTCGTACGCCAAAACGTTTTGAGTACGATTATGCTTAAAAATGACAAACTTTCCAATGGAAGTGTCAGATTGCACTTGGCAGCACTCAGTGTTGCCAGGCCAGAGATATACATAGCAGCCCTCGTACAAACAACTTTAGACTTTTTTTTGTAAGATATTCTTTAACTAAAAGCCACTTTTGGCATTAAAAAACCAAGTTTTGTGAGTTTTATTTATTCTGTCCCATTCAAACTCTAATTGATTTTTCTGTTCAATTGGTTATCAATAGGACTCATGTCCGATAATTGGGAAGAAGAGTGGAATTGTTTTGGAGCATACAGAATCTGTATACCAAAAGATTGAGGCACTTTTAACGATCCACGGCAGTGTCTGAAGACAAACTTTGCTACTTTGGAGAATTTTATACAGTCTAAACAAAAACAATTCCTCTATCATACTTTACAGTTGGTATTAAAACTTGAATTGCCATCGTTGCTGAAAATGGCATTTTTAAGTCACTTAAAAAAAATTGTTTGCTATTTTCTTTTTGTTAACTTTTGCTGCAGAGCCACCATGGAAACAAAAAAATACGATGATACTTGCACATTGAACTTAAAGACATACTCCTTATTCTAGGAAAGATATTGGGCTAATTTTTTAAAGTTCTATTTTTTTTTTTTTTGGATGAAAGTCAACTCAAATATATGCAGCAGCCTTTTATAAGCTGTTTCCAATGCTTTTATACAACTGCAATAAAATCCTGTAAACTTCAGGCGATAACTGTACGGCATATAATTACTTCTGAAGCCATTATCAAAAACTTAATACTTTTGATATGTCTGGTACGATCTGACTCTAACATTACATTATTTTCTGTGAAAATCCTCTTTAGTTCTGTTTTTAACAAAAATGTTACGTCATATTTTTATAGCAAAAAAAGTACCAACTTGAATCTGAAAAATGTTTTATAATCCAAATTGTCACGTCTTTGGTAACACATCTGCTGACCATGTGGCCTTGGACAGAAAGAAGTCCTTCATTGCCGCTCATATAAAAACTCTATATAAACATTTAAGTAACCGACTCGATTTCATTTTTGTTTATCTTTATTCATATTCTGATGTAAAAAAAAAGAAAATTCCAATAAAAATGGTCATTCTCAGGATTTTAATTTTTACTACAAATATGCAGTAAATTGAAATGACACTGATGATGTTGTAAATTCAATGGTCTCCCAAACACAAACAACTTTATGGCTTTAGAGCGTCATCTAAAAAAGTGAGCAAAGAAGTCAATAAAACAACCAACATTCACTTCACTTGCAAAAACTCATAAAACTGCTTTTTACTTTAAATGCCGCCATCATGATGCTGATGGTCGTTTTTCCTGATGCAATTTCCGCTGAAACACCTGATGACAGTTAATGATACATATTTCACTCTCTACTGGCTTACAGGGTTTTGTTGTACTTGATTTTCTTTTTTTTTTTATTCATCATAACGATATTATTTTTAGCTTTGACACAATAAAGTTAGATGACGATAATGTTCACTGGCTATATTTTGCATGGATGGTGGCATTTTTGTGTTGACTTTTAAGCGACTTTAATGACTGTAAAAATAACTTTGCCAAATGATGATGCTCTGTTTTTTTAGTTTTTCTAATGCTCGCAAAAATGTATTTCTTTGTTTTTTGCCACATTCAACAAGATGTAAAATCTGTTATTTAGATACAGAATTTAGTTTTTCTTTAAAAATTATTTCTGTTTTTTAAGTTTTATTTGTCGTTTATAAAACAAAACTTATTTTTTTATAGTTTTGTTTGTTAAATTATAAAGAATGTTTAAAGCGGATCTGAGGACGATAGATGCGAAGATGATTATGGATTTAGCGATCCAGAAAATGTGGTGTATAATTTTTCTCCGATTTATTTATTATTATTACAATTAACAATTAATTTGGAAATAAGTTAAAACTATTTGAATAAATAAATATAAAAAAACTTAAAAATAATTTTTGTTTTCTCACCTCACTAAGGAATCTAGTGTTGCCAAATCTTCTCTTTTCGGCAGGCACAATCCTTAAGAACATGTTTTATCATCTATTGCAGGATATTGCGTAGAGTGGCCTTTCGTTTCCTTGCAGCATACATGCAGAGCATAAGCGATTTGTTTTTACAACAACTTCAAGTCTATTATCACTCTCAGTACTTGCTTTAGTTTGCTTTACCACAGGCAACGAATTTAATCCAACTTAATTTAAATAAAAGGAATTAATCATCGTAACAAAGTTCCTCTTAAACAAATGCACTGACGATAAAACGTTGAGGCGTTTGATGAATTAAAATACTGTGTAAGACAAAGGCTTAGATTGACGGAGCTGCAGAAAATTAAAATTGTATAAGAGACACTTTAAGACTTCTTTGTTTGATTCATCTCTTTTTTATACCATTAAATTTTGCTAATCCACAAAATAAAACCGTGGAAAATGCTGATTAAAACACATTAAACTACTTTACCGCGTTGATAACATTTTACACATAATGACTTCACCGGCGAATGTTCTTATCCCATCCGTTGCTTTAATACTCGTATACTTGCTGCCAAAAACAAATTATTGTGATTTTCTATACCGTTGTTTTATTATAAATTTCAAGAAGTTGTCTAGAGCATACAGAAACTAAAGATCTCAGTTTCTAATTTTGAGATGCTCAGTTGACTTACGAAAAGTCCTTGATAACCACTTATAGCGTAGAAACTTCTGGGAATGTATTTACTGATCGTTAACAAGCGAAAATTATCTTGAAC
Organism: Cistogaster globosa; assembly: GCA_937654795.1. Taxonomy (NCBI): domain Eukaryota; kingdom Metazoa; phylum Arthropoda; class Insecta; order Diptera; family Tachinidae; genus Cistogaster; species Cistogaster globosa. The sequence goes on along the minus strand of OW569404.1, from coordinate 83,181,804 downwards.
GCGATGAAGCCAGGACAATGTAAACTCTACGCGGCACTGTTTGTTTTAGATTTCGTTCTCTTAAGATCCAGTTTTTCAAGTATTAAGTGTAATTAGTTTTCGGTGTGGAATGGACAAAAGAAATAAGTTTCTTCTATCTTTATTATGTGATATAAAAATACAATTTCTTAATGAAACGTTTTCTGGTCCTGTTATCTCACCATTTAAGATACAAACAGAATAATCTAATCAGTTGTCCTTTCGTTAATATTACTACTTCTTGCAAACAAGTGGTGAATGGTGAAAGTCTCTAAAATTTTCCGATTATATAATAACTAATACTTAAATAAGATACAAATTTTAAATTCTAATAACTTTCAAATTGCACTTAAAACATTATCTTAATGTATTTCTGTTTGTTTGTTTTTTAAATCAAAAGAAAATAATTTAGAAACAAAACCGTTCATTCTTATTCTTTTGAATGTCAATCTCCTTAATGTTCGTTCGTTATTAATCCATACAAAGGGACCTTACAAATCTGCTCATTGCCAGTTCAATAAATTCTTTCATTATTATTTTTAAATATTTACAACAAGTATTAATACGATTTTCTGTTTTGACCAGGTGTAATATTTCAAAATACTATTCAAAGTCTTATTCATTGTCATCGCAACACAAAACAAAAAAAAATTTTATATTTTTTGAAAAAGAACCCCTGTCAATTTTGACGATTGTGAAGTTTTTTTTGTCTTTTTCTCCTTTTTTTGGTGAAGAGTAAAATATAAAATGAAATTATTTCAAGTATATGATCGATTTTAATCTGCATAGATCTTTTTGTTGTTGTTGTAAGTGTGTATTATTTTTGAATTTATGTAGCATATTGTTTTGTTTTTAAGGGTTGATTTAAATGCAAACGTATGTGTTTTCAATTCGTTTTGTATACAGAAAAGGGCAAAACCCCTCTGGATTTGTTACATTTTGTTGCATGTTTTCGTAGAGTGTATTAAATGTATAAAATTTCATTGTTTTGACATAAAAGCCATGTGCGCTCGTGCTCATGCGCGCAACACTTGAAATGTGACGATACAATTTATATTTCGACGAGTGCTACACTTACCACTTCATCCAAAAGCCAATTTTAATCAACTGCAGTGCCAGAATTGTTGAAATATAAAAATAATAAAAAAAATTATATTTTATTTTAATGAAGTGGCAGCGTTATTGTCTGGAACTGTTATCCGTTTGAATGCTCATTATTTTTATGGGGTATTTTTTCGGCAAATTTAAATTAAATGCAGCACACAATTTTGTTCTGCCTACAATATTTTAAAACCTTTTATTACTTTTTAATGTTGAAACGGCATTTCTGGTAAAGAAAGAAAGCAGGACTCATCTTTTCTAATTTTTCCTGGCAAGTCGCGTGCTATTCAACATAATATGATGTTCTGTTATGCAATCAAAGATGAGTTTCAGGTTTTACACTTTTAATTCTGTTTAATTAGAATAAAGTAATTTATGCAGCTTAAAAAAATAAATAGACTTGAAAAATTAATATTTTCATTTTAATTTTCCCTTTTGATTCTTTTCGTTTTTTTACCAAAATGAATAAACGACATTTATTATATGAACGATATGTATGAGCTTATTGTTCGCGGCGTTACCGGATTTACTCCATTCGAACACAATATATCAAGACTCTAAGCAAAAGTTCACAAGGGAAGAAAATTTCTTTAAACCCGTCGTACCTGCAGTAGCGGGAGAATAACAAAAAGAAGTCAAATGTCTTAGATCCGAATTTCGAAATCTGGAATAGAAATTTTATTCTCTAGACAGTGATCGCTGAGTTCAATTTCATTGAAACAGGTTCAGCATTATGCAAATGCCTTTTTTATTCATTAACTTGATTTTTGTTAAAGTGACTTACGCCACTTTCAAAATAAACAGCGTATATACGATCTCTGTACTACTTAGTGTTGACTCGAAAGTTTGCATTTGTAGGACCAAACGAATTTTAAAATTGATATTCTGAGTTACTTCTGCTCTGCACAGTACTGATTGAAATGCTTTAAACTTTTTATGTAATTTCTATTCATTTTTTTGTCATTCAGTTTCGAACCTGTGTTGTTTTCCCTGAAATGCGTGTAATTAATTTCATATGCTTGCAAGTCGTCGTTTTCGCCAAAAAAAAGCATAAATGATTTTCAAATAAAACGCGAGGGGTTGTACAAAAAAGGGATTGTAGTTAGTGGTTTGTTTTTCTTTCTAGTTTTATTGTTGTTGTTGGTCTGTTATGTGACTTTTAGCAGAATTTAGTTTGTTTTAAATTAACACCTTTGGAAATGTTTACATTTCAAAATACAAACGTTTTTCAGCTTTGTTTGATTGTTTTTGTTATTTTAGGTGCTCTTTGCTAAAGCAAATCTATATGTATTTGTATATATGTGTCTGTAATTGTGTGGCATGGCTGGTTGAGTATTTATTTCTTTTGCCTAGTTTGCTACCACTGAGCAAACATACCTTTTTTGTTTTGTTTTTATTTTAATATCAGTTTTCCAATTTTCATTCAGACTCGTTCTTTTATGCAGCCATATGTATTGTGTCTCCTTTGATACTCAGTCGTATCCCTTTTCATCAGTTTTGTACAAAATCAACATTTGTGGCAAGTGTTTGCCTTCCTCAATTCGATTTTACAATTGTTTTTTATTTTCTTGTTGTTGTAGTTATTACTTTGTTCCTTTAGATACACGTTTTTTTGTTGTTGCTTGCTCTTTCGAACTGTTTTGTTTTAATTTTCAAATATTATTTCATCATCTTGCAACAACATTATCAGCCATATTGCGATTTTAATACTTTATCTCTCTGTCTATTGTCGACTTTAGTTCATCGGATTTATTAACTTTTAAACTTTTTATACCAAAAGTTGTTCATTTCATCGGATTAGAAAATTAAATGCAAATATTTGATTATCGTAGGCAAAGAAATGAGTTCAAGTATGAGTTTGAAAGATGAACAATATGAGTATTTCACTGTTCTGCATAAATATTGTTTCTATGTGATTGAATAACTTTTTGTTTGTTGTTACTAAAAATTGAGTTTTCATAAAATTAAAAATACATGAAAATAATTTGGATTGTAGAAATAATTCATATGAGAATACTGCACTAATAAATGCTGATAGTGAATGAAAATCGAGAGTATGTAAATTTGCATTAAAAAATCATAAAAGAAGCACTAGGAAATTGGAAAAAGTACACTTTTGAAAACTTTCTACTTGCAAAAGATGACTGGTAAAATTCAGTTTTCTTATTTATTTTGCCAACCGAATTATTCAGATAATTTTAAAATAATAAAAAGTTTAATTTAACTTCTTCAATGCATTAGAACTTGGAAACAACTGCAGTTGGGTAAATGAATTTTAACATGAAATAATGAAAGCTTTGCAGTACTTCTTGTCGTGGTAAAAGCTTTAAAATTAAAAAAAAAATAGTTATAAAGAAATCCGAGATGAAAGGCAAGATAAAATCCGCAAGAATAAATAAGATGGAGTAATAGGGTACGTTCCAGAAAGTGCAACAGCAACGCTATCCGCAAATGCTATAGTCCATTTCTGTTAGTATTGAATTTATGACAAGGTTCCAAGCAAGGAATTGTAAAGCTATTACTATTACCTCTCCCCATATGGCACTAGAGTTATGGCTTAAAATTATTTTTATATTAGAAAAAAGTATGGTTTGAATAGAAAAAATAATATTATATTAAACGATTTTAGTGCAACCACAACCATGATATGTGCTTCTGTTATGGTTACTACAATTAAAGTTTTCCTTTCCGTGTGATTTAATGAGAATTACATTTTTGTACCTTTAACTGCTACGATAAGTAAGAGGGACTTCACAAGATGAGTGTATTAAAATTAAGTAGCAAATCTTTTAAGATCTTAACCCTTTCATATTAATATTAATTAAAAATAAGACCGGAAGTCTTACACAGAGTTTATTAAATAAAATAAACAAACTCGTAAATATATTTTTGTATAAAAACAATTTTCATGGTGAACAAAAAATAAAATGGACAATTTAAACAAAACATTAACAAACTCAATTAAAACATTATTAAAATTTTAGTTAGAATCGAACAAATGTTTGTAAAAGTAAAAACATTCATATTTTTTCCTGTGTAAACTTTTTAAAATCACAAATTTAAGTGAATGTGATTTTTGCTGCTTGAGTTATTTCAGGGATTTTGGTTTTTATACTATTGTTGTTGTTGGTGTTGTTGTTTATGTTTTTTTTTATTAAAAACGCTATCGAAAAATTTTAATTTTTCTGGTTCATATTTTTGTAAACAAATTTTATTAAAAAAAATTACAATTATTTGCTTTATAACCCGATTGATCTTTAACCTTAATATATTAGTTAACCGATTAAATTTAAATGACTGATTTGCTTTTATAATCATGCCAGCACTCAGTAGATATTAGGTGCCATTTTCGAAACGTTGTGGCAAAACTTAGACTATTGGCAACATAAAGAAATATTAAAAGACGTTCACTTTTAAGTTTTCCACTTCGAAATTATTAAGACTCATTACCAGAAAGTTGATTTCATATACGAACTGCTTAGCTGCAAACTTATATGCAATCTTCACTGTCCAATCTACCACAAATGGCTGAAATTAAAAACACAAAAACACTTTTCATCAGCAAGTCTTTCCTAGAGCGTTCACAGTAAAAATCTTATCTCCAGTTCCTCACAAGATAGAAATTTGCTAAAATTTCATCATTAAGTGAAGTGCTAAACAAACTCTAATTAGTCGTTGATTTCTAGTTGGTTTTTTTTGGGAGTTGCAACCTTCTTAAACTTTAATCTTAAGGCGGCAATACAGAAATTGAGACGAATGTATGTTCAAGTTAATATAATTAATTAAATTGAAAAACTATTTATTTGCAACATATGTGTGGCAGTAATAATACGTCATTAGGGTTTAATCTTTTGTAGTAAAACTTGTGTTTCCAGGCTCTTAAAACATCAAATGTATTCCAATAATAATTGTTTTGGACAATAATTGTCAACTTACTGCATTCAACCCTTCCTTTTTTCTCTTATTCTTTTCTATTTATTTCTATTTGGTTTGGTTTACTGTGTCTTAACATCGCTTCAGGGAAAAAATTAATACACCGAAAGAAATTTGTTTTTATAATTTATTTTAATTTAGTTTATATGTTGAGTTTCTTTTCTCTTTGGAAATTTATAGCATCTATTTGGTGTACAAATTTAATACACATTAATTCGTTCTACATTTTCAAGGTTTTAATTTTTTTTGAGTGTATTTAACTAAAAATAAATCAGAAGGACTTGTTACTGGTTCGCAGCATCACGGACAAGGTGTTTTAGTTCCCAAAACTTCATCATAAACATCATCATTGTCATTATAAACAGATCTACTTTTACTTCCACCAAAACTGTTAAACCAGAATAAATCCTAGTAAATGCTGCACAAGTTCACATGCACACAAACACACACACTATCACAAAAATGTTAATATAACTCTATCAAGCAAGTAGAAACATTTAACAGGGATTATTACAACGTTTTGAACATTAATGAGTGTGTGTTGAAGAGAATAGAAAAACAAAATAAAGAAATATATTTAAGTGTGAGTGAATAAATCTGTTTTGATTTTAATCCTCATTATTCACCGACTGCACATTTAAACACAATTTATTTTTACTCTTATGTATTGACGTGTTTCTTTTTAGTTGTTGTTGTGTCTTTTAATACTTTTGTTTGAAAGCCATTGTTAACTATTACCGCTGTTTTTGCTGTTGTTGACTAAGCTTGTCTTCTTGATCGTTTGTCGGCATATCAAATATAATAAATATTGAATTTATTAAAATTTTAAATAAAAAATGTTCGTTCTCATTTGTTTGCTATTGCTCCGGGTGTTAAAGTTCACTGCGCATTTGCTTGTCTTTAACCTACATACATCAATATATGTATGAATATATGAATTGCTGAATATAAGTTGTTCTAAAACAAAATAAAAAATCTAGCGTAAAATACGTAATCTTTGATTTAGAATCGTTGCACAGTTGTTTAGTTAAAAGTTAAAGTAACGTTAATTTTTATTTTTTAGAATTGATAAAAAAAAAACGAATTATTTACCTACAAAATAAAAAGGCAGTGTAGAACCTACAGAATAAGTTGTAAATTGTCCACTGATGTGCATGCAGATCTCCGCCAGTTATATTTCGAACTTTCACACAACTAAAACAAAAATACTCTACAACATTTTACAACAACGAGTTCTCTATGCTATCCACACATACAGAAAAACACACATAAAATCTATGCAATAGCTTTCTATTAATTGTTGCTGCAGTTTTTTTTTGATTGGTTCATCGCCGCACTTAATAAAAACAAGCATAAAATAAGCTTGGTGTAATAATACAGTAGACGGCTAAGTATTTTGACAAAATAAAAATCGTGTAAATTGATTTGTAAATTAATTTGTAATTTCACACTAAACAAAAGAAAAGATAAAAGTTAGTAAAATACATATCCTCCTTTGGCTTCAATAACTTTTCGAAGGCGGTTTGGTATTGAATCAAGTAAATTTGAAGAATCTTTTGAGATATCTCTTCTCAAATAGCAGTGACCTTAAAAATGGTCTCATCTCTGGTTTTATTTAACGAAACTGTTTTTTGCGTTAAAAAAACACACGTTTTATTTAATTTTAAAATCGGGACTCTGAGGTGGCCAGTCTTAAGTAATAACACCAACATTATTCAAAAACTTATTAACCTTCCGGGCTTTACGGGGCATTTTCCTGTTGCAGTATAATTGATTACCCAATAAGCCTTTTATCAGAAAGAAAAGGCATTTTTATTTAGCGTTATCAAATATTGATTTTGGTTCATCGTGCTGGCGACAGGATCTACGTCACCCATCCCATTATACGCAACATAACTCCAGAATATGACAAAGCTTCCACCATGGCTCATTATTTGACTTTTTTTGTCGTACTTTCTTTGCCACTGTTACAAAAATTGTATTTTTGTATGATTTATACTTAAAGTGACTTTCATTTGTCTATAGAACGCTTTTCCAGAACTCCGTTGGCTTGTGCAGATGTTCCTTTGCAAGTCCAGAACTTTATTTGTCTTAAAATTTCCTTCCTTTAAACGTCGTATAACAGTGCGCTCACTGGCTGGTTTCTTGGCCGTCAAGTTCTATTGATCTGCAGCAGTGTGAGGCTGCTGAAAACAATTTTTTGAAAATTATTGTATGAGGACTCGGTTGTAGTGTGCGTTATTTTACGTTTTTGCACCTGATCTCGTTACAATTTTTACGTCGTTATACTTTTTAAACTTATTAATTTGATAGTGCACAGTTTGACGCGGTACATTGATCTTTTTTGCAATGTCTTTATTGCTGTTACATCGTTAAACTTTGCTTCTATTGAAGATCTGGAATCCCATGTTTTAAAAAGCCTTATAATCAAGTCATATTTTTTTTATAAATGTTTAATAACAATTGAACTTTGATAGAAAAGTTGTTCACCTTTAACGTGCTCCAAAATGCAAAAAAAAGCCACAAAGACACCGTCAAAATATTTATGCCACGCAAAAATTTGTTATTCCATAAATTATTATCAGCAGAAAGAAAATGCAAAAGGAATCAATATAAAATTTCCCATGAGAGGAGCTGCAAATAGATTCTTTGCTTTGTGCATAATTTTCGCTTCGCTATTTGACGGCACTAAACTTAGATAGGTTGAACAGTCAGGAAAATGTTCCGTCAAAATACTTATGCCGACTAGTGTATTTAAGTAAAACTTTGAGGCTCAAAGTGTTACATGTTGGTTTTTAGTATTGTATTCAAAGATTGGCTTTCATTTCACAAAAAAACTTTTTATTCCGGGTTATTTCTTAAAATTACTTTCTTGAATATGGTTGATCATGCTTTAATTTTTCGCGCACTTAAGATTTTATATAACTTTAAATTCAAATCTTTAAATTAAGTTCTAGTGCTTCCTTGTTTTCAATATTTAGTATCAGCTTTCAATATCATGAATTGAACTTAAAATTTATGGCATATTTCCCAATATAATAAATTATTCCTTTTTTTGTGAACAATTTTTAAATGAAAATTTATATAATTTATTTATTTATTATATTTAGTTAATTATTTTTACTTCCAAGTTTTATTCCTTTAAATTTAGAAAAATTAAATAATATAACTTTCTTTTTGTGCAAAAATATATAAACTTGCTTGGAATATTAATTAAGCTTGGTAATATTGTCTGTAAGTGTCCTTATTGTTTTTTTTTTCTTTCTTTGCATTTATTATAAGGAATTGTTTACATAACAGACACATTTACGTGAGTAATGGATGCTTTTTAGGTTTTATTTATTATTTTATTACTAAGTTGTACGTTTTTTCTTCTTTTTGTTATTACTTTGTCCTTTTATGCCACAAACTAAACAAATGTTGACCACTTTCCTAAATGTTCAATATTAAAAAATAAACTAAGGAAAGGGAAAAAGAGGAAGAATATAAAAGGGGTCAAAAACTGAAAGCTCTTAATTCATACAATAACACATTTATGGAATTGTTCAAACAAGGATTTTTCTAAAGCGTTCAAGTGACTTTTTCTTTTTAACTCTATTGTCATTATTTCGAATCCATCACTCATGTAGTCAAAATAACTCACAATAGCCCCAAACTACAAAAAAGAAGCTACACATTTGAAGTGATTTCATTCGCATGGCTTAAGATCTTATTTACACTACAAATACATACATGCACCCATATATTATACAACAAACAATATTAAATGTAATTTATTAACACATAATTACATACGTACGTGATGTTATTCATGTTAATACACATACAAAATATCTGATTTAAAGGGTCCTTATTTTTCACACATAAGCCGACCCCTTCTATCCATAGTAGAGAGAAACAACATGGGTCCTGCGATCCAAATTAATTCATTTAACTGTTTGACAGACTGGTCTTTAACGTGCAGAACTGTATAATAAGAACTGATATTTAATAATAAAAACCCACTAACGCCTCCTTCCTGGGAAAAATTTTGGTTTTTTATCAGTTCTTATTTTAAAGCAGCTGTCAAAGATATCGTGAAAATTAAACTGTCGAAATGCTTACTAATCAAATCATTCTAGATTTTACGCTTGTCGGACTTGTAGAAATTTTTAAAAATTATCGAAATTCCGACTTTCGTCATCGTTTTAGTAGGCAACTTTTTCTTCGCTCCGGGAAAAAGTTAAGCGTGAGTGTAGTCTTTTGAACTGCTATCCAGTCATAGATCTGTATAAAGTAAAGAAACTCTAACTGCCATAGCAGTCAGTTATAAAGAATGCCTAGAAATTACATAACATGGTCCGTAATTTAATAAAAAAATTATCTATCACTAGCCAAATTACTTCTCAGCTGCTATGTCAGCGAACAAAATTGCCATGAATATAGCTGTCACAATTAACGAATATGAAACTATTAACACTTTGGTGGCATACTTCTCGTCCAAAAATGCACCGAGAGAGCCAGAGAAGTCACTGATACTTTTAGTAGCATGCATTGTTCCACATATTATGATATAAATAAAGCTCAAATATGGAGCCAAGGTCAAATTTATATTTCTAGAGGCTCTGCTCTTCATTAAATTTATTAAATATTCTTTTTTACTTTTTATTGATTATTGATTACAAACATTTTGAAAAATTGCAAAAAGGTGCAAAATAAACTGCTACGGGCGACAATATAATCGCTCAAAGCCCAAAAAAATAACACTGAAATAAAAAATAATCGCTAAATAAAATTGAAGGTTCAAAACAAAGAATCGCTTAAATATTTAGCATTTACAAAATGCTCAAAGGGAACCTTTGCCATGAAACTGAAGTAGAACAAAAGTAAAAAAGGGAATAAAACCTTCGATATTTGCAAATATTCAGGACATCGCTGTAAATAGTAAGTTAATGATGAATTGTTTGAATTACTGAAAGTTTGTTATTTGCTTATGTTAAAAACCATTTCTATGGCGTTATGTGGAGTTATATTTAACGTGTAAACCTTATTGCTAAAATCCTTTGAAACACACACAGCTGCACGCAAAGAAAAAACATGGTTGAGGTAACCATAATCTAAGAGCAAAATATTATGGTTAAATTATATGGTTGTTGTAAATATATATTAATTTTAAAAACAACAATAATATGGTTGTAATTGCAACATATTGTTGTCTAATATTAAAATAATATTGTAAATAATAACCATAATAATGATTAAAGAATAAACAAATTATAATATAAAAATTAATATATTATGATTAAATAGAAACACTTTATGGTCAAATAAATGCACCATAATGTAGTTAAAAAAAGTAAACAAAAATTCTTTAAAAATCATAATGTGGTCCGTTAGTATAAACCTACTCTATAATGAAATTTTTATTACAATATTAAAATATAAAAATTTTTAGTGAAATAGCTTTTATTTCCTTCTGAAACACAAATACATATGTCTGGTAAAATTAGATTCTAATTATTTAACGTTTGTAGAAAAAGAATAAAATCTTCGTATTCGTATATAATGTTGGACTTCGCCATCGCTACCAGAACTATTCAAATCTTGTGTGCCTATAAGAAACCAAGATTACATGGAATGCACTTAGCTTTAGGAAAATTTTTTACAGTTAATTTTTTTTTTTTTTGGTTAAGATTTTACTTGTCTTTGTATTATGCCTTTGTTGTATGGATCATATATGTAGCTTTCCCTTTGCCAAATATCCTTGAAAATGGTAAATAATATGTTGCCGTTACTTCCAAAGGAAATATTTTAATTATTGAGTTGGATACTTCCAATAAATATTCTCTTAACAACCTGAAATTAATAATATTTAACATTAAAACAAACTAAATATTACAATACTTTTTATAAATGTACTTACTTCTTATTAGGGTTATTATTAAGCATATAATTGCTTTTGCTATTTGTGTTCGTCGTTTGCTTTACAGACATTTTTCGATATTTTATTTTTACACATTTATAATAATATAATTACTTCTGTTTTTGGCATATCATTAACTAGGATGTCAGACGATCAAGATTTCAGAGTTTTAAAATTTCTCTCATTTTTTAACCAATGCACTCACACTTTAAAAACTTGCTGAGAATTTGCTTTCAAGTTTTCGATCAATTGAGTCTTTCAAATTGCATTCAAGAAAACAGCTGATTCAAGTCTTTCCCCTCAAATTTGCATTAAAAATTCTGTTGTCAGTGTTTTCTTGACATTTGGCTTAAAAACTTGCTTTGAAATTGCGTGCAGCCTACGTCACAGCTTTCAATTTTTGTGAATTTTGACAAGCAGTATGTGTAAGTTTCTTGATAGAGAATTAAACAAAAACTTGACCGTGTGACTGCACTGTAAAAGAAATTTCTTGACTTAGAATTATAATCTAGGAAAAGAAAACTCTGTATTGTCAGAGCAGGATATTGTGCCAGCTGATTGTTTCTCTACGCCAAATAAGTCATGAATATTTTTCGTTACACTTATTCCTTTGAAATTATTGGATTGGTCACTTACATCTGACGTTATTGTTATTCCGCAACTATTTTCAGCACGTGCTCCATAGTATTTTTGTATTTTTTTATATACATAAGCTGCTTACTTTTTTGAATGCTTAATATTTTTTATTTTGAAATGTCATTTTTTTAATATTTTTTTGTTTAAATTTTTGTTATTTAAAACTCTATTCATTTATTCCCTTCTTAAAAATATTATTGTTTAGCACGAAATTTCTTCAAAATATCTTAACACTTATTGTATTTTTTTAACCGAAAGCATGCAAGCGAAACACAATGCTGAACTGGTGAAAATGTCTTCGGTTTCGAAGCAAAAACAAAATAATTTTAAACTCCAAACATTTTATGTTTGTCGTTAGTTATACTTTGTTTACATACAAACAAACCTAACATATTTTGTTAAAAAATAATATATTATTGTTATTATTATTATCAAATCTTTGAATAATTATAAAACTTTGGTTGTGGTAAGAATTTAAATATGGTTCAAATCAACCATATTGCCTTTTTATGCGTTATAACCATTTAATGAATAATTGTTAACAAGAACTTTTTTATCGTTAATAAATTATTGTTAAAAACAACACAAATTTTGTAGCAGCAAACATATTTTGTTACAGAAAACAAGGAGTGTTTGTTGCGACCATATAACAATCATGTTTTTTTCTGCGTGTGCTGTAGCGTTATACGTTAGCGTTATCTACAAATCTTCCATTGATATAAGTTTCAAAAATTTTTTAATAAAAAACTACGTTTATTAAAGTTGATTTTATTTTCATTGTTGTTTTTTTATAGTGTAAACATTTATTTCTTCTCTAATAATTGTTGATGATTTTTCATAAAATTTGTTTCATATCTAACATTTTTATCATCATTCGTGTACACATACATAATGTGCAACACATACAAACACTATTATTTTTTTAACAACTGTTGTAGTTGTAAAATAATAAATTCTAATTTCGTTATAGACTTATAACGTATAATAAAATGTGACTGTCATTACTAAATCATTTCTAACCGTATAAACTCGAAATCTCAAATATTTATAAACATTTTAACTTAATTAAAAATATTTACAAATATTATCACGCAGTTAAAGAAAGCAAGAAAAATTTAGGTCCAAAACCTTATAAATAATTTGGCGGTTAAATGGGTTATTTCCAGCGTGACCAGGTAAAATTTCCAAAAAGTGGAAAAAAAGAGGATTTAAAAAAAGTGACACCAAAAAGAAGATTTAAGAAACGTGGCATCGCAAAGGGGATTTATCGGAAAACTTTTCCATTTTATTTATTAACAGTGTTTATGAACATAATCTTTAATTCATAAAACGTATATTTACATATATAAGCAAATATACATACATATACAAATTATAGAAAAAACTAAAAAATAAATAACATATCTTTCACTTTCAGTTTTTCACTTTTTTCAGATTTTCATGGTACATTAATTTTTGTTTTATATATGTACTAAGTTACAAAATAAAATTTTTCTTTAAACTGTACATCTGCACTTAGAGTCCAATCTTCCAGATCAGCATCCAATAAATTCAACTCTAAAAGATCTAGATTCGCGAGTATTTATTTTCAACCTATTGTATGATTTGTTTTTCATTGGTGCTAGCTTTGAAAATATACGTTCAGCAGATAACTACTGTGTGGTAAAGTGGAAATGTATGTGCAAAAGTTACATAAGTTTAAAAATATATTCTAACCTATTACTTTAATTCTGTAATAAAAGCTTCTGGATCAGTTATTCCATAGCTAAACTCTGAAACGAGCTCAAAGTAAATTATGTTTTTATTAGACTTTTAAGTACTGGATCTAAACACGTTGGTAAATTCAACCTTTATTCTTAATGTTAATTCTTGAAACTATTTCACCCCACATTATTTGATAAAAAATTAATATTTTGCCTTTAGTATCAATGAAAAAAAATCGAAAGTCCTTCAGTACTTACCTCAATTTCAGGTTCATGACCGTGTATTATGAAATCGGAAAATTCACTAGGTGCAGAGAGTTAAGCTATATTACTATAAATACTAAACCGTCAAAATGTTTAGTGATTTTATCGATAAGAAATTAATGACTTTCAAACAAAAAAAAATTGTAAAAATTTATTTTAAAAAATTGACGTTTTTAATAACAACTCTTATATTTATCGTCTTGAAAATTAATTTTACAATTCAAATTTTTTTCTAATAAATAAAAACAAGGCAACACTTAAAAAATAACAATATAAAAACAAAACAGAAAGAGTTGATTTCTAATTTTTTTTTCGTTTTCGCTTTATTTTTGTCCCATTTTTAAAATAAATACGTTAAATTTCTTATTTTAATTTTTGTTTTGAGTAGTCAATTTTAAAAAAGTTTGTTATTTCTTTCTTGCAATCATATAACAATACTATGAATAAAAACTTAAGCGTCATAAGGCCTTTAACAATATCCTTAATGTACAAAATATTAAGAAAATCTTTTTTTTTTTATTTTAGAGTTATTTATATATTCTTTTTTTTACAAAATTTTTAGACAATTCGAATAAAAAGTTTTTGGTGAAATTTTGTCACTTTGAAATTTTCTGTTTAATTTGTTCATGATTTAAGGAATAAATACCAGAAATTTAAAGAAGATAACTATTCTTCATTCTTTTTTCTTTAATTCGCAAACAAAAAATTGCTGCAAAACTAACCATTGCTCTAATGTTCTTCTTGCAACAGCTTGTGTTCTGGTGTATCAAAAATTTTTTGTTATCCTTTAAATTCAAGCTGCCTTTTTGAACTTTTAAAGTATTTATAAATATTTTTAGGAAGTAGTTCAACTTCCTCCGGAATACATGATAACGATTAACTGTTTATGAAGTTTAAAGAATGGCAAACGCAGCCAATATGAAATTAATATGGTAGTTTTTTCTTTAGTAGTACAGTTGAAGGATTGTCCGTTGCAACCATTGTTTGGTTGCAATAACCGAAAAAAAATTGTTAATGGTTTTGTCTGTACATTTACCAAATTGCCTTACCACTACAACATAACACTTTTCCGTAGCAATGTCCGTAGTTTCATCTATAACGAAATTAAAATTTTGCTCTTTCATGAGAAATCTCTCGATTTCTTTTGGCTTAGTTAGTTAACAAGATACCTGATATAAAAATTAACTTATACTGGCAAATAACATCAATAATTTAAAGTAACTATAGATACGAAGCACTTATGATCATATAATTAATAACCCATATGGTTGACCAAAAATTGTTTATATGACCATATTTTTACATAAAAAAAGCTAAATGCTTTAACATGGCTAGTGATGAATAAAAGTTTTTTAAGAATTGAAAATAAAGCAAAACGCGCCATGTAAGAAGAAAGGTGTAAAAAAGAGTAAAATATATCAAAAGGTGTCAAATTTAGCTCTTTTTAAAAAGGGACAAGCATTCAAAAAAGTAGCAAGGAGCTACTTCAGTAGCAATAACGGTCACGCTGGTTATTTCTGATTTCATTTAAGATGATTGCTCCTTTGCAGATAACTTTTGCTGGGGTTGATAGTAACCGCTCTAATCAATGTACGATTTTTTATGTTTGCTGCTTTTCATGCTTCTAACCTCGCTTACTTTTCTCCAAAACTGCTTGCAAGATAATAAATTTAAAGAAAATTCCACTTGACCTTCTTTAACCTGAGTAATTGCTTAATTGTACCGACATCTCGTCTTGTAAAGACAGTATCCTTTGAGCTGATCACTTCTTATATCATGTTTAATACCCCACTATAAAGTTCCTAGAAACGTCTGCATTGCAAAATCATTCTTGTCATTCCACTCTTATATCTAAAAAAATATTTTTATGCTGAAAGGCAAATCAGGAGAAATAAGTATAGACGTTATAATTCGAAAACTGTTTTTGTTTTCATTGGGGTAACATAATTGGTGGTCGAGTATGGTCAAACGGAGCACTTCTAGTATCGATGGCCTGTCAAAATTGTATTGTATGAATTTTGTTTTTTATTTCACAGGTTCTACGGCAGAATCTTACTTAATAAAAGAGGTGACCATTTGAATCTTATAGCACGTTGTAGATAACCGTTAACGCTAGTAGATGCTTGCAATTAATTCGTTTAATTCATCCTTCTGTTTCCTGGGGTAATAGCAGCCTGCAGTGACAGCTTACGTTTACTTGTAGCGTTTACTTTTACTCAAGGATTAATTTATTTAGTCGTGTAGATACCCGTGACTGATGACAGTATAAAGAATGTCAAACGCTTTTTAAATCTTGGCGTATTTCGCAAACTTTACTATCGCTGGATTGGTTTATGTTAAAAATATTTTTTCTTTTAACCTGATAATTTCTGCTCTTTAAAAATACAGTTCTTTCTTGCCAAAACGAAATAAATGAATGTCTTGTTTCAGCTGTTAAAACTTTTTTAACTTAAAATATATTTTAACTTCATAAAGTGTTGAAGTGTTAAATTTGTTACAAGTGAAACATGTTACTGATAACTGATGTGTGTTTATTATATCAAGTTAACTGTTATTGCAAAGTAAACTCATCAGAACCACGAAATATTTTTTTTGTTTTCCTGTAAACTTCCTTTCCGTAGCTAAATATTACAAATATTCACAAATACTTCCCCAAACATACAAATGCAAAAGAAGCAAATTTAGAAATAAAGTAACTTTCTTCACATAAACTCTCGCATGTTAGTAAATAGACAGATATTTCTGCATTCTCTACTTGTGTTTACGTTCTGTCCTTTTCATTGGACGCAATCACTCAAATGTTGAAATTCAAATGTACACATTTAAAAGCAAATACAACAAACAATAAAAATGAAAATGCTGACATTTGCAGCATTTAAGTTTATGTCTTGTACGAGTACTTCTTGCCCCCACATGTTGTTAATCGCTTCTCTTACAGCAACAAGGATGTATCAAAAATATCTGCTGCTAAGTTATCATAAACGTTAGAAATTTGTAAATGTTTCCGTAAGAAAAGCAAAATAATACAGAAAAAACAAGAACAGCAGTTATACATGTAGATCCAACAAACATACAGCTCTTCAACATCTTCATCAATCCAAACAGCGGACACAACTTGAACCACATTATTGTCGTTTTGATGGTTGATGGTAGTTTGTGTCCAGTTTGTCCAGTAGGAATAATTTTTGTGAATGTAATGTTTGTTGTCCCGTTTAAATGTTTGTTTTACAACATTTAGTATTTAGTGCCAATATCACGGATGTCTAAGAGGTTTCCTTTTTTTAAATCTCTCCCTTTTATGTGATATTTAAGCATCTATTTTGACTAACTTTATTGGGGAATACATTATGTTGATGACATCGTAAAGTGAGATGTGTTTACTCAACCAAACAAAAAAATAAAAAAAAAAAATAAAAATAAACTCTTAAAATAAAAATAAAGTGTAAATTAACACTTTGGTTAACTATGAAAACAAGTGGGTGGGTCTGTTCAATTGTGTGTTACTTATTCTGCTTCTTCTTCTTCTTTTTCCTAAATATCAAGCAAACTTTATATTAGAGTGGTAAAAAAGATACTTTTTGCGAAAATAAGATAAAATCCCTAAACTACGCCGACTTTATAATCTATAAATTTTTATCACAGTGAACATAAAAGGTTTAACATATTTGATGAAAATCTGCCTTCAGTTTTTTTTCATCACGCGCAGATTTTTTTTAAGACGACCCATAAGAGGCGATCTCATAAAGATACAGTCACACTAGCACATTTCGCCATAACTTGAGTACGGTTTCAAATGTTTAGTTAAAGAAAAAATTAAATCGATCTAAAGCTTTTTTGATCTTATTTAAGTCCAACTTGAGTAAAAAAAAATTATTTCAAATACTAATTATTTTAAAGCGTTTTGTTTAGTTTACGTTGTTAAAATGTAAAATATTTCGGGATGGAAGGAAAAATGGAAGAGGTTTGGAAAAACGAGAAATCAAGAGAAAGAAGTAATGCTGAGGTGTTCATCATATGTAATCAATTATATTCTTATGAGTATCCATTGAAATTATATCTTAAATAATGTTAATATCCAAATATAAAGTTTTTTATATAAATCACAATATTATTTTCTGGTGACTGCCTTCTTTCTCGAATCGTTTTTTAAAATAGTTACGAGTACCAAATTCATTCAGCCATTTCAATTAAATTTGAGATAATACTCACAACCGACTAAATTCGATTGGCAAGAAATTCGGTTGTCACAACGAATCTCTTTTCTTTGTGTACAAATTAGGTTTTTAATATTTTTAAGGTTTAAAAGTTAAAGAAGTGGCTCCATCGAAAATATTTTAATTGAATGGGAACTATAATTTTTGATATTATTCATTTATTTAAAAAACTAATGCAATCATTAGTAAAGTGATTCGAGGAAAATATTAAAAAAAAAAACACCAGCCTAAAACAAGAACTAAGATCATGGTGTTGTTTCAGCAAAGTGTATGCTAAAATTTGCTAGATAGGTTGTAGCTGTGGTCTCCGAAAACGCTAGTCGACGCATTGTATTCAAGCAATGGTAAGACCAATGACAGATTGGGGTCAGCACGACCTGGTACCTCGAAAGGAGAATTCCAAATTATTCACTATTTCAATAATAAATATTTGCTTAAGCCGTCCGCTATTTATATTATCAAAAAGCCTATGCGACGGAATCTTATTTCTCTACTTGTATTGAACTGAGAATAACAGTATCCTCTTAGCCGCCCGTTTGCTTTTACATTGGGATGCTGGAATTCTCGTTTGCAGGTTGATGCACAAATTATTTCTGTTCAAATGTTAAATCTTTTGCCAAATTTTACAAGCGAAATTGATTATTTTCCCGACCTTATTTTTTCGCCAACCCATCTTCTGTTCTGAAGTTTGTTCTATGTGTCCTTTATTTCACATCAATTTTTTCAATTGTGTAAGTGTTTTGTATTCTATTTCTTTTTATTTCTTCATCCTAAATCTGCTTCTGTTTTTATTTATTTAATTTTTTATTTATTCACCCTCTATTTTGCACCATTTAGCGTAATGGTTGTTGTTTCTCTTGCATCGTAAAACGAACACTTGAATTTAGTTCTTAAGTAAATATCAACTAAATACTCTTCTTAGAACGCCATGTTGCTGTCGTTGTTGTTAAAAAAATGAAAGGACAAAATTTAAAGAAAAGCTTTGAAAAAAGGATAACAAGGATGCCTAAAGTACAAATATTTTAACAAGTGTCAAATACACACGCTACTTTTGTTTAACACGCTTTTAAAAATACACACACACACACACTTGCATACACTTTAAAAATGCATACACATAGTGGTACTCGTATGTGTTAAAATAACACGTTTCACATGTATGCGAGTATTTCATGTATTTTTAGTGTTGCAAAGGATTCATGAGATATAAAAACTACACCATTTCCAGAAAGTTAAGCAAGAAAAATGACACTAAAGAATTCGCGAATGTTAATTTAATTTAATATTTACTGGCGGAATAAATCTGATAGTTAATCAGATAATGTTACTTTTATTTACCTAAAAATTTAAAATGATGACAGCCAAATTGGGTGAATGGGTAAACTGAAATGGCACAGATTAATAATATAAAGTTCGAAGTCAAGGACCATTTGCAAATGAAAAAAATGCTAAATATTGAACAAGACATCCATATAAAATGGTTGTTTTGCGAGTAATAAAATCCAACATGGGGATATCACATGGTTAAGTAAATTAAAAAAAAATGTATAAATGAATATACACGTGATCGAAAATATATAAACGTTCAATTTAAATAAGGTCAGGTGCCATTTATTCAAACGTGAAACACGACAATCTAATGGACCAAGTGGTCAGAAGAGGTCAAAAATGGCTACGTATTCAAGGAAGAGAAATATGTTTTTTTTATTCCACTTAAGTTAACTGAATGAAAGTAGATATCAAAAACAATTTAATTTACACTTCTTAAATTTTATTTAATTTCGGAAAAAATACTTACACAGCTATTTTTTGTGATTTTTTTTCAATTCTCTTTACAAGTTGCAGCGATATTAGTTATTTTAAACAAAATATATCAAAAAAAATATATATTTTTAATTGAAACATTTTGAAGCAGTAAGAAAATAAATGAAGGGCAAAAAATCAAAATTTTTTTTTTTAGAAAAATATACAGAAGCTAAAAATTTCTCGGAAACAGTGTATTGTTTTTAATTTTAATTCTTCCTGCACTTAATTCTACATTCATTGTTTGAACTTGTTTTTTTTCAAGATGCATTTGTTTTGCGTGTTTCAAGCAGCACTATTTGTTCTATTTATTTAAATTTTTTCTCTATTCTATGCCAAGTGATAAGGTTCTCGCAGTTCTTGAGATTTGTTTACATTTTTGTTGTTTAAGTTACATTTTTTTTTTGTTTTTGCTTCCTTTTCTGTGCTTTTGTTATGGATGTTGTCGTCACTGTTAATCTTTAACAAATGTCATAAAAACTTAATTTTTCTGATTTAAGAATAACTTTTTTTCTTCCTCCCAGAGCAATTTTCTATTTGTTGTGTGTTTGCATGAATTGTTGGTCTTAACTCCTCGTTTAGAAGATGCCAGACAAGGATGCGGATTTTAAATTTAAATGTTATTATTTTCACTGACACGTATTATTTGAATTATTAAATTTAATATTTGTTTTAACAGTTTGAAATGTAGGAAAGTGAAGGTAAAAGAAAATAATAATAATAATATTTTTTAATAAAAAAAATAAAAATAATAATAAAAAACAACGAAAACGAATTAAAAAAAGGAAAAATGGAATAATTTTTGTTTTTTTTTAATGTGGCATCAATTCTTTTTGTTTCGTTTATTTATACAGTAAAAAAAATACTGTCTCCTTGGAAATGCGTGGAAGTAGTGGAATAAAAATTAGTAGAATAATTATTCTTGATAAAAAAAACCCGACATCAAAACAAACTTAAAATCATATTTCTTTAGGACGGAAATTGTACATTAATTATATTCGAGAAAGATTGCGTCAGGATTTTTTATATGTCGTAGAAGAAAATATTAATGCAGGTTCAACAAGAAAATTCAGCTCTATGGGATCACCCTTTATTTTTTACACTTTTTGCTGCTGACATAGTAAAACAAAATTTGTTTAAATTCTAATCGTTGAATATAACTGTTCAAAAGATTGGTCATATACATCAAACTACAACCATTAGAGCACCCTTTAATTTCTAACTTTCTAATTTTCAAGTGTCTGTAACGGTTTCAATAATTGGGCCATATAGGTCAAATTACATCAGTTATAGGTACACCCCTTAATTTCTAATTGCAAATTTTCTATATGTTATAGCGGACTTAGAAATAAATGTTCTGTATAAATTTCAATCAACTGTCTACAACTGCTCAACAAATTGGTCATACACATCAGAGACAAGAATATTGCATATTCACTTTTATTGCTCATTCATATTCATTTAACTGCTCAAAAACATCAATGCACATGCTTGTATTTACCTCTCCATTCGCTTTGATTGTCTTTTTTTGCACTTCTTTTATTATGCCAACACAAGTTAATCAACCATTTTATTCATGCCATCTGAAAATTTTGAAAACTGTTCAAAACTCTGGTACCTTTTCATTGCTGACTATCAGATTTCATAGCATTTATCATGGTATTCATGGTATTCATGCATAAATAACAGAAATAAGAAACGAAAATAAAAATCTTTGATTGTACAAACAATAACCACAAGTTGTTCGTATGTACATACGCAGAAAATGAGTCTGTTGGAATATACACAGTGTTGCCAATTTTACTGATCTTGTGGTAGCTTAAACGTTTTTTTTTTTTTTTTTTAACAAGAAAGTATCATTATTTCTTTTAGTTTTTCTATTGAGGTATTTTCAATACATGCGTTACGAGCATTAGCATAAATATAGAATATCCTTCTCATCTATGATGTAAATTATAATCTACACAACAGACCTGGGGGGATTCAATTCCATTTCAATTACAATTACAATTACATGTAATCTGTAATTGAATATTTTCAATTACAAATTACAAGTAATTGTAATTGAAATCAAGGACTAAGGTCAATTACAATTACTTGTAATTTGTAATTGAAAAATCTCAATTACAATTACTTGTAATTTGTAATTAAAAAAATTCAATTACAAATTACATGTAATTGTAATTGGAAATTTTTAATTACAAATTACATGTAATTGTAATTGTAATTAGGCAATAATCATTACTTGTACCTAAACAAAATTCAATTACATTTCTAAAAACATTAGGTGTAACTTAAAATTCTAAAAATGAACTTCTAAAAAGTTTTGGATAATTTCAGCAAGTTTATTAAAATTTATATTAAAGCTCAGAAGAATATTACGGTGAGGACGTAAATGAAGGTAATAATCGTTTACGAAAAATTAAAAACTTTGATTTCGTTTATATATTTTTTCATTTGATATTCCATAGTCATTAATACATCCGATTGTAAAGAAGAAAGTAGTTTAAAATTTGAACTTAACCTTTACTTGCGTGATTTGAATTCGTCTCTTAAGTGCCTCAAGAATCATCCTTCAATACTAAAGGCTTTTCTACGATCAAATACTCCCTTCTCATCTTCAGCGCCATTTGGAAAAGTTGTGTTCATTCGCTAGCATAATTTTACACCTAGGCGACAAAGCTTAACAGATGAAAATTTTGAAAAAATGGTTTTATTTAAAGCAAATAAAAATTTTGTTTAAATTTGCACTTTATGTATGTTATGTATATAGTACATATGTATGTGCTATATCTTCCTTAAGGTTGTTGTTATTTTTTGCATGTTTATTATGTGTATGTAATTTATGATTTTTGTAATTAAATATATTTTGACTAAAAATAAATACAAAAGTAATCATTACACAATTTTGTTTCAATTATGTAATTACATGTAATTGTAATTGAAAAATTTCAAAATGATTACATGTAATTTGTAATTGCACCTGTAATTAATTACAAATTGTAATTGATATCCCCCAGGTCTGCTACACAATGATCAAAAAGTATTTATATAAAAATTTAAGAGTTTTGAGAGTACAAAATGTATCAGGGCAGCGCCACCGTATTTTATAGAGTGACCTTCTTTTTGTTCTTCGCTATTTTCTTTAGTGTACTTCTTTTAAATTTGCTGTATTTTATTTTTCTGCTATTTGAATGATGATATCAATTTCGATGTCTTGGACTTGAACTATCATACGCACTTATTTCTGAAATACAGTTGGAAAGTTGACAACACTCATCCTGCGTACAATACTATAATTCTCTTTTATGTGTTTTAATTTCGTTCTGGGTGCCCTTCATTCACAAGTATTCACAAATGATTCTTGAATAACGCGTGGTATTCATGAATCTTTGTGAATAACTGATGACATTTAGGTAATACATGCAATACTTATCGTCATAAATCATCATACGATCGCTGTGTCAATGTGTTTTTATTCGCTTCATTGGAGTAGTGTGTAGATACGTTAACAACATTATTTCAAAGCAATAAAAACAATGCAACTTCTTTTCTCTGATACACATCAGATAACATCAACTTTTGTAACACCCTACAAGAAAAAGTAGCAGACATTCTGTTAAATTTTTTAGTGTTTAAGTGTTTGTTTACTTTAAATATGGAAACACCCTTTAATTTCTAAATTAAAATTTTATACTTGTTATTTTATAACGGACTTTGCCATATTCTTTGTAAATTTCAACTATCTGCCTAAAACAGTTCAAAAGTTAATTTGCAGTATTGAACGTTTATACTTTTATTTGTAACGGTCATAGCAATCGACATCCTGTTAAATTTTTAAGCGTTTGTCTATAACAGTTAAAAAGATAGGTGCATATAAGTCAATTTACGTCACCTACGGAGACACCCTTTAATTTTTAGATTTATTTTTGCATAACATGTATGTTGTATGGGGACACCCTTTATCTTTTTAAATTATAAACTGTTTTTAAAACGGGACTAAACCAATGTAAGCATATCTATCAAATTACGAAAAAAAAAATCAAAATCGGTTCAGAAATGACTGAATTCTGCAGGCAAAAACATATTAAAGAACATTCAGTCGAATTGAAGTCGATTTTGAAGTTTATTAAAAATTAGCCGAAGTCACTATTTAATTGTCGAAAAATTTATTAACAAACTTAATGTCAGCAGTTCTTATTGTTAAATTATAATCAGAATTAGATTCTTATTACATGAATGCGAAGGTTTTTTCTATTAAAGTGACCTTAAAATACTGTGGAAATTAACTTGCCCCGTGTGTTTAATATTACTCTTGTAAAATGCTTCTTTTGATGTTAGTGAAGGTTTAGCTGTGGACATAAAATTTAGGATGATATAGCCTAATTAAAACAAAAATTAAAGTTCATCTTATCATCTGATTGATCTGAGTGTATCACTGAAAATTAAATATTTCATACTCTTATAACTTGAACTTGTTGATATTTTCTTTCGTTTTTTAACATGAAAATTTATCTGCTTTTTAACATCCCCAAAAATTTATAATATTGGTTTCTTTGTATTTCAGCTATGCGGTAATAACGGGTCTTATTGAAATATTATCGCGACGATGCATGAAAATACGCGAATCAATAGAAAACCATCAGAGTGTGGTTTTGTCATTGTTGGCTACACTTGGTTTCATTACAAGGTTCATTGATGTCTGTCCACCAGGTAAGTTTCCCAACATAAACATGAAGTTTTCAACACTTTTTTTTAGTTTCTATTTTGTGAAAGAAAATGTAACAATGAGAAGAAACGGAAATAACAGAAATTACTATCCTTTTTTATGCACGTCATTTTAGTAATTGGTCGTCTTATTGTTCACACCTTGCAGCTAATTTTTCATTAATTTTCACTTTTTACTGTTTTAAACTTTGAGTTTTTGGTTTGTTTTATTGATTTCCTTTTCTTTTACAACATTCCAATTCACTTTTAATTGTCTTTTATTTTTTCTTTTTCTTGCAGGACCTTCAGATCCTACACGTTTTCTTGGTGCGGCAAAATCTACAGAACTCTTTGGTTCCATATCGATGCTCTATGCTAGTGTAGTGCCAATTGGTAAGCTAAAGTTGTGCAACATGCCGCTGTAGATTGTAAATAAAATCAATTAGAATTGTTATTTCCTTTTCTTCTTTGTTGGCGGTTTGAATTTTTAGTTATGACTCACACCTTTATGGTAGTTTGTTGGTATTGTAAATTTGTCTAATCACGTGTTAAGTGCACTTTTTGGATGATTTATTTTTGGGTTTGTTATTTATCGATTTGTTTTAGTTTCATTTAATGGCGACGTGTCTTTTCTGTAACTAGAAAAATTATAGAGTTTTTCTTGTTAACTGAACGAACATCGACTTAATTTATGGCTGACTTTATGATTTCGTATCCATTTTTTTTACATTTTTCTTTTTATTTCAGAGTTGTTTTTAATTAAACTGATTTTGTTGTCTTGTCATTTTATTGCAGGTGAATGCATTCCACCGAGAACGATTTCGTTAGCGGCTGCAACATTTAATCTTTTAGTTTCAATGGCTGTGTTGGATTTACCTACGTTCCAGGTAAGAATTTATTTGTGATTTTATTTATTAACAAAAATGTCTAAGGAAATTGAATATTATATATGAAATGAAATTGGTACATTTATGTGCTACAAACATACCACAAGAAATTATTTTCCGAATTAAAAAATGTATCTTAAAAAAGCTTAGACTGCAGGAAAAGAATGGCTAAAACATATATTGTGTTATTTAAATATTAAGTACGGGTCTGTAAGCTGATTCTAAAGTCACTCACAGAAATAAAAAGTGTTAAACTTATAAAATGTAAGATTTTAATATCGTAACTTTCAAATATAGTTGCAACGCAATTCGATTTTTATAATGTGCATAACAAAATAGACAAAACAAACATAAGATAATTTATTTTAAAAACTGCTTTTAGAATGTAAATAAAAAATATATTTAAATATCAAGGAAAGCATAAAAATTCGGATTTACAAAAGCTACCAACAAAATTTCAAAAGATTTTCCTAACTATTTAAAATATACGATAAAATACCATAGGATCATTATTTCACATTTAGTGTAATTTCGTATAATATTTTCAGATTCAAGTGTCTAATGGCAAGACTAGATTCAAACGATGCCATTTTCTCAAATCTCTTTTAAAGTGGTAGCAAATCTCATTGTGCGCTTAAGCGATAACATTTTTGAATTTTCCTTTTAATTTGAAAATTAATTGTAGTTGTTTGTGTCTATCACAAATAAGCATACTCCTATAAACTTCTGCTTGAATCCCTGAACAATGAGAGTGTAAAAAACAAGTTTTAAAAACACCCCCTTAAAACTTCAGCCATGCCAATTTGCTTATCCCCCTTTATTTTCTACGGCTGTTGCAGGTAAACAAAAATTTCACGCAACCAGTTCCATGACCATTTTCATAATTTCACTTTGGTCTATCAGCTTGAAATATGAGATCAGATATATACATGTATATAAACATACTTACAAACATATGTAAATGCATTTCTACATGTACACATTCATACCTGTAATCATCTCTCAGACATTTATGTGAGTTGGTTAGAAACAAACTTTATAAAAGTGTATCGCGTGCCAGCGTCAGAACAGCATTGACACCTTCCCTAAGAACAACAATTCGTTCAGCATTTATAAGTCGTAAAAACGTGAAAAAATGAACTTATCGAATTTTGTATGAACGCGTCTATATGTTAATTTGGTTTGATCAAGCAGGATTCGTTTGCATAGAAGTAAAGGTTATGAAATCCAAACGAAATAATATCGGGCACTCTAAATAAAATTAAATCTCCTTAAAAATGTCCAACCAAAATGAACAAAAGCTACTATTAAAAATTGTTGTTGCCAACTCATGTGCTTTTCTATCCCTTTCCCTTTTCATTTGTGTAATTTTGTTTGTTATTAATTGGTGTGAACAGCCTTCCACGCTTTGTCAATCAAAAGAAATATAAATATTTCATTACAAATTTTTCTTCTCTCACAAACTTCTGCTTGCAATGTTGAGTTAAAACAAAATTATATATATTTCAAAATACCAGTTTGGAGTTTTTACAATCTTTCAATTTAAATCTTTATTTACTTTGTCTATAACTTAATTAAAACATAAAAAAGTTGGTTTCAAACCAAAATTGAAATGAGAAACTACCCCTTTTGTGAAATCATAAATTATACGAGTACTTCAAAGAACGAATCTTAATAAAATATTAGTTAGTTATAAATACAATCTATTTGTATAATAAATAAT
Source organism: Cistogaster globosa (assembly GCA_937654795.1). Classification (NCBI taxonomy): domain Eukaryota; kingdom Metazoa; phylum Arthropoda; class Insecta; order Diptera; family Tachinidae; genus Cistogaster; species Cistogaster globosa. The sequence goes on along the minus strand of OW569404.1, from coordinate 83,154,913 downwards.
TGTTGGGTGGAATAAAGAAGTATAACATTGGTTTATTACTTGAGTTCGTTTATTTTTATTACAAAGTTGCTGTGCCTGCCTCGTTTGCAAGGACTACTGAAAAACAAATCACTTATAATTTGTTTGCAAAGATGCCATGAGTAATAAACCAAATGTAAATATTTTGCTAAGCACTTTTCCTTTAATTTTAGAACAAAAAAACAAAAAAACTCAACATATAAAAATCAGAAGAATATAAAAACACAGTTTAAAGGCACAAAAGAAGTAGCAAGTGATTTTAAACCACCCTTAACATCACATTTGTTTAAAAGTATTCTTAACCAAAAGAAAAGTTGCATCCTTTATAGTCGTCTACACTGAAAAAAAATATTATTTAAAGTATTTACATTCACAGTTGAGGTATGAAATATATAGACATTTCAATTTCTCCTATTGAGACTCCTTAATTTAGCAAGGAATCAACTTAAAAACAACGAATAGAAAAAACTTTCTCAATTATAAACTTTTTTGATGTGGAATTGTTTTTTAGATCTTATACTCCTGCAATCAACAACCTTTTTATTTCTGTAGTACTCCGAATTGTTTCAAATTAAGAATTAGATATAGAGCTGGATATAAAGTGACTACGCCGATAACCTTTTTAGTAATTTAAGACTAAGAAAAACCATAAAAACAACTCAAAATTGTGCTGAGCAGTTTTCATACTGTTTTGGTTCGAATAATTCACCCTTATTCTCTTTGGCGTCGTCAACACAAGACGACGTCGTTTTTCTTCGTTTATTGTAAATCGGTATTCCCGTTGTCAATATTGTCATAAATCGATGACTGTCGACATAAGTTTTGTATTCCTTAAGAACAATTGATGTTGATGTTGCCGCTTAGTTTGTCGTCGCCATTTTTGGTGTTGTTTTGTGTCGTGTGCTAAAGAAAACTTAAAAAAATAAAAAGCGTACGGCGATATTAAAAAAAAGGCAAGTGAGAAACATATAAAATAACATAAAGGAAATGTGAAACACTAAAATTATTAACCCCTGTCAATTTGAAAAATTAATGGAAGAGTTAGAAAAAGTCTATTTCTTGCTAGATAATTTTGCAGGGGCATTATTACAACTTGTCAGACTTATAAATGGATTTGCATATTAAAAGCTTCACTTATTTTTTTATCCATTAAATAAAATCATACCTTTAACTAACGGCAAGTTGCAATAATGGGCCTTAGACTATTTAATTAAATTGTTTTTTTTTTAATTTTTATTAATTTTTTTCAGAAAACTTAAACTTTCCATAACACTTTCTCAACATAATAGAAAACAAATTAAATCATCTGTCACAAATATTAGATGTGTGTTTTACTTATTTATATTATCGATAAACAGTCAACGTCGTCATTTAGCTGTTAGGTAATACCAAATTAGTATTGATGTTGTATTTAATTGATGTTGTCTTAAAATTGACGACAATGTTGACGACGCCAAACAGAATAAGGGTTATTAATATTGTAAAATAATAATGAAAAATTTAATTAATTTAGACCTATCTGCAAGTACTGTTCCACTTGAACTTATAAAATTTAAACTCTGCATTTAATAGTTTTGTATACACCAACTTCAACAAAACTTATATATTTTTTTAAGAATTCCATCACCTGTTCTTTGTTTAAAATTATTTAAAAGTCGAGTTCACATCATAGTTACTTTTAATTTGCTCCCCATTTCAATATTTTTCTCTTCAGTGTTTTAGAAACTCTTTACAAAATTTTTTTATTAAATATGATTTTATATTTTCACATTTTTGGTTCATATTTTAAAAGTACAAAAAATATTTCTTTCCTTTTATTCAATTTAAACAAATAAAATGGTAATAAAATACAAATATTTTATTAATTTATGTATGCAAAACTACTAAAATATTCACAAAGCATAAATTTCTCTCATTTCTGGCTGCGCTGTTTTTCAATCGAGAAACTTCTTCCTTCTGCACTTTCCTTTTTTCTTTAAACTTAAAAAAGAAAAATTTTTGTTGAACTTAAACAAAAATTTTTTTTTTTAAATAACAAACCAGAAAACATAAATCTATTAGAATTATTAAGTGTGCTATAAATACTTGAGTATAAGACTCAACCACTAGACAAGTGTCAGAAGAAAAAAAAAAAAAAAATAAACTTCTAAAAGAAGAGAGCAACAATGGACATTAAAGAATAATACCGACATTTATTTTGTTAAGTAGCTGTGTTGTTTTGAAAAGAATTTCTATCTCTCCAACCTCACTTTTGATTCGTTTAAGGAGTTTGTTAAATGTTCATTTTTATGTCAATATTTGTTGTTAAGCAAATAAACTGAAACTCACAATTGAGTTGTGTTCATGATTAAAACCCAATAATTTTATTTACTTTAAGCATTTTTTTAATTTTGTCGGCATTAGTACAGCAGCAAGAAAAAATCATTGTTTAAATTTCTAAATAAATGTTAACTGAACTTTGGCTAAAAGAGATCTCACTGTACAGTATTAGAGGGACTGTTAAATTTCCAGAACACAGATTGCGATACAAAACATGAGGTTAAGTTAAAACGTCTTTACAAACGCACTTTATATTTTCCAACATGCTGTCTTCTTTTCTCTATACAGCTCATCCAGCAATTCCTAAACTAATTTAAGCTCTTCGCCATAAATTTCAATTCGGTATATTAACGCAGTCCTTTATATAAATTTTGACCTAGGAAAATATCCTAAGGAATAATTAAGTGCTATTCATCTTAGCACTATTGAGTGATGACCTCTTAAATAAAATGACTGCGTTTGCGTATGATTTGATACAAAAATGCTAAACAATATTTAGAAAAAAAGCTGACCCGGCAATGTGACCCAGCAATGTAGTTTTTTCTACAGCATAAATTGGCCAGGCCACTCGCATATTAGTGTTAAAAACCTTCCTAAAAAGCTGTAAAAAAGTTTTCTGGCTTTATTTATCAATAACTTTTAAAATAAAAGATTTTCGTGATTTATTTATAGAAATTTTTTTCGCAACTACATTAAAAATATTTTGTTTATAAAATCTTTAAACTTACGAACTTTCCGTTAGTTACTGTAGTTTTTTTAGCCGCACAATTCAAAATTTACCTTAAAACTGAACTTCCAGTGGCTCCTCTTCAAATTTGATTGTTAATAAATGCGTATTTCTTCATCATTCTGTTAATACGCTGCCTGTAGCTGCTGATAAATTACGAAATTAGACGAAAAGAACTTTTTCAAATTTAATTAAGTTTTAAAGTTAAACTAAAAATAATAATTTTTTATTTTCTCACAAAATAAAAAAATTAAAATATGTTTAAAAGTTCATAGTAAAAAAAACAATAAATTAATAAAAAAAAGGTTTAATTTAAACAAAAAAATAATGCAATCACATTACAATATAAAAAAAAAGAACAATTCATTTAGTTAAGTGAAAACATATTAAATTATGGTTTAAAATTTAACAAATTAAACAAACATATCCGCATTTTGAGTGCTGAAGACACACGGGATTTTTGCAGTTTTTACAAAAGTATCTTGTATTTCGTCTCATGTTGTCGGTTTTTTTTTTACAAGTTTGGCATTTGAATTTATTTTTTTTTAGAAATTCAGATCCGCTTTTTTGAGGTACAGTCAGAACTGGTTCCTACAAAACACAAAAATATTGTAGAGATGTTCACAAAAGTTTCTTAATAAATTCTATAAATAGTAAATTTTTACTTTGTTTTGACAAACCTTATATATTTCGTCCAAAAACGCTTCTACTCCTGATCTGCTAACAAAATTGCACATAACGTGCTTATTTTTGCTGTGCTCATTGATATGTGAGTGAACCAGTTGTTTGGAAAGGCGACATAAGAATTGTCTTCTTGCTCCCTGTTTATTATTAATTGATATATTTTCGTCATATATAATGTAACTAGGTAAGGCCATTCATTATATCAAGCATATTATAGAAAAATGCCAAAGTCCACCGCTTTGTCCTCTGTTTTGTAGTGTACTTGGTAAGCATTTGGTCCATAACATCGACACCAGATTTTGTTGCGTTGTAGTGCAGTATTGCTTCTGCTTTATTTTTTATCCCAGAAACAGATTTTTCATTATGTACCGTAGATAATAAAATAACTGCTTTATTTTTCTTTGGTACATAAGAACATATTGCAATACCATCCTTAAATCCAAATTCGCTGGACAAAACTTCCCTTTTCGGATGTTTTTTTCATTTCCAAGGGAATGCATCGTTTATTGCTTCTTAAAGTTCCGACATACCCAAGGTGAATTTCTATCAGCTTTTTGCATAAATCCAATGTTGTAAAAAAATTGTCAGCAACTATTGTTCTTTCGGATCCTTTATACCGTATAGCAAGGCGCGTTAACTCATTTTCTCCTTGCTTTTCTGCATGTGCTTCACCTGTCTCTCTACCTAGCATCACATGACCACCAAACTTTTATCCCGTATCTTGGTGGCTTGGAAGGGATGTATTGAATGAACTTCGTTTTGCCTCTAAAAGGAAAAAGCCGTTCATATACTGTGATGTTCTCGTATGGTTTAAAAGCATTTTTTTAATTTATATTTAATAAGTTCCAAATGTCCCTTATTGGAGCTGTTTTATCCGTTTAGAGTCCATTTCTTGTTTTTTTTTTTTTTTTATCAAAATATTTCTTCCTATTTCTGTTGGTCTCAGTTATTATTATTTCTTTTATATCATTTGTAAAAAAGCGGTTGAATATATTCAATGGATTAACATCTGTGCAAGTTTGCCCCCCGTAACTTCTCAATATATTATGCGAGCCAAATTTTCTTAGAGTTGGTGGTGACTTTGACCACGCTGTTCCATCCTTACCACAAATGAAAACTTTTGAAGCTTTTTCTGTTTGGTTTCTTTCTTCGTTCTTGCTTTCATCTTCGCTATCGCTTTAGACTGCAATTTCATTGTCAATATGTAAAATTCAATGCGATGTTCGTAGGAACAAGCATATTTTTCATGTCGCAAAAGAAGCATTTAAGTGCCTAGGTTTTCTGAAACGGTGTAGGAAATACTTCACTACATCTGATCTCATTACTATCTACATATATCACCTTTATCAGATCGAAAATGGAATACAACTCTCATGTATGGGCCGGCGCTTCAAAGTCTATTTTGGATTTACTCGACCGCCTACAAAAGAGAGCGAAGAAGCTCATCGGTGACAGTAGTGTATTAAGCTCTATTGACTCACTGGAGCATCGACGCAATGTGGGGTGTATTTCACTGTTTTACCGTTACTACAACGGAATGTGCTCTTATGAAATCAGGGGAGTTGTTCCTGAAAACCATAATTTCATACGCGCAACGCGCTCTGCTTCAAGAGCGCATTCCATTGTGGTCGATTAACCATTTCGTATGTGGAATAAACTCTCTGCAGAGGTCTTTCCTGCCACCTTCAATGTGCAAAGATTTAAATCAAACAGAAAAATAACTGTATTTCTCTTTTATGTGATTCCATATGTAAATCAACAAATTTTTGCTGTAAAACTTAGCAACAACATGAACTTAAGCTTATGCTTATAAGTGAGAAATTTTTAATATTTACATTAGAAGAGATTGTAATATTGCTTATGAGTTTGCATTTTGTATTTTTTCTAATGGCCTCTCAGAGATTTTACTTATTCTCAAATGTTTTTGCTGGTTCTTGCATTGATGTTAATACAAAAGCTGGCTGGGCCTGTCTAGGCCCAGGTGGATACAATATGCACAAAATTTGTATCAGGCCAATTGCCACGCCCACGATGCCTAAGTTTACAATTTTTTTCTCATTTTCTTGTAAAAAACACCTGATTAAGGAATACTTTATGTATGTGTTGTTATAATATATTTAACAATTATATAAGAAAAAATGAAAAAAAGTCAAAAAATGCCTGGCCAGGCCCAGGTATACACTTAAGGGTTGGTAGCCGCGGTAGATGAGTTGCTTAAAAAGCTGTTTGTTCAAACTTCCCGGAGTCTCGATTAGATACAGAAAGCAATTGTAGCGTAGCCGTGTTAGAAAAGCTGGTGATCTCGCTTCCATAGTAGAACAGCAAGCAAGACAGTAAGACGTCTGTATATTTATAATAAGAAAATTCTTGGTACAAACCGAGACAGTATATTTTTCATAGAGAAAATTAACAATATAACATTGGTGTCTGTAAGTCATTGTTGAGTAGGCTGAATGTCCTGGATGATAAAACAAGAGTTATAAAAGTTGAGTTTCGGCAAGCTGCAGCGTTTTGTAATTTTGTTTAAAAGCATATTTAGTGCTCAAGAGATCGAGTAAGTTCAAATTTGGCCAAAGACTTACGAGGGAGAAACGCAATATAAGAAATTAAAAAGTAACGAAAAAAAGAAAAGTCTTATTAACGTATTGTATTTTAAGTGAAAAAATCCCTTAAGTATAAAAAGTGAAAAACGTATTAAAAAAGTATGTAAGTCATATTTGATTGTGTTGTTGAACGGAGCAAATCAAGATTCGAGTAATAAAAGATTGTGAACACCAATACTAGTTTTAAACATATTATTAATGATGATGATAACATTTTACAAACATTTTTAGTTCTCGACGCGTTACAAAATTTGGTGGTATTAACTATAAGTCACCTTTTAATGCAAATCAGTTTAACCTTGGCTCTTTCTAGAACTTTACATCTTATGTGTAACTGTTATGCTGACAAAGCAAAAGTTGCCCCTCAAATTTAAACTGTTTGGCAATACGCTGTTAACAATAAAATTTATATTGATCGTCTAAGACGTGGCGGTAACAGATTGTGAACAGTTATTTTTGAGTTGCAAAGATTATAAATATTTTACATCTGGCATATAAAAATAAAATAAAAAATAGAATAAAAAATGAAAGGATCACAAATAATTTTAAACATTATATTTCGGTCCGAAGTGTATGTTGGACCATAAAAGAAAGGATTCTTCCTTTTCAAAATTTAATATCATTTTTGATTTTCTTCTGTTTTCTTAAAAATTTGTTACACCAACCTAATAAAATCGTTGTAAAATTGCACACTCGCTGACTGCTTTCTGTTTCTGTTTCTGTTTGTATTTGTTTTTAATTTTTTTGTTTATGATACGAGATTTTGTTTATTTAAGCCAACAATTGGTTTTTGCGCTTCGCTAATTCATGAATTGTTTAACACACATACATAAGTACTCATGGAACTAAATATACAGCACATCCACTACCACACTGTTGCATAGATATCCTTATTTTGTATTTACAACCATAATTAGTTTACATACTTGGCCAATACGAACGAGCAGTAGCATCCTCAACATCATCATCAATATATTTTTGTAACGCAGATTTTTGACGTTGTGTTGCAAGTTTTGTCCATAAAGGGGAGACAAAACAAAGTAAAATTAAATTAAAAAACAAAAAAGAAGAAATAAACATTTGGCCTAACAAGCAAATACAGCAAATATAAATATTGACAAGGGACATACAGCAACCGCAAATAACAAAAGCAACAAAAGTGGATAACTATTTGTATACGACTATGTGTGTGTGTGTGTGAATGCATCATTGCAAACAATTGTAGTAACGCAAACATCCAATCCGTATATTTAGGTAACAGACCAAAAGCGTCCACAGACAAAGACATTATTGTTGAAGTTTTTTTCTTATCAATTTAAGAAGAGTGTACCAGAATTTTTGATAGATTAATCTAAAGAAATTTTTGTAAAAATAATTATAAGAATTTTTCTAAAGAACCGATTAAATGCTTAAACCTTTCATGGTTTTGCTGTTTTTGCGTAATTATTTTCATGTGCCTGTAAAAAAAAGTTACTTTCCTCGCCGCTTTTTGGGTCATCCAAGTTCACTGTGCTGTTCAGAATATCTAAAGAGAGGAGGCACCCCAACATGTCAACTGTAAAGCATGTAAAATAATTTAAGAAATACTCTGCAATGTGTGTCTGCAACGGAATTTGAAGATGTTAACTTTCTAACTGTAAACATTCTATAATTTATTGCCAGTTTAAGTAGAAAGCGATTAACATGATCTCATTTCATCATATGTTTACTTAGCTCCATTCTGTAGACGTTGGAACGTCTTCAGGGAAACAATATTCTTAAAGTTCATAATCCAGATTTATTTATTTTAATCGTGCAAATTTTCTTTATGACAAAGGGTTTACCACAGATAGGTTAATTAAATAGTGCGTAGTATAGTCTTGGCCAAAGGCTTACTTTAGGTAAATCTGTGTGAAGTTTTATTTTGAAATCTCTAGCAGTTCAGTATCAACTAAAGTATGTTCGAAATATAATATGATTCAACCTTTGTACGTCGTTCTTAAGTTTTGAAATAAAAAATGTGAAAACTAGTTGCTTGATCATTCACTCATCTTCATTGGATAGTATCCACTTAATTCTCGCTGCACTAGACGTTTTAAAAAACTACGATGGAAATTAAAAATATGTTTAACACTGGCTTTGTTTTTGATCCACTCTTCTAATTTTAACTAAAAATATATTTATTCATTATTTTAGCTTTTAGAACAAATTTTTTTTCTAACAGTCTTACATGTATTCAACATACAATGCCTTCCTTTTTAATATTAATTTTTGATAAATCTATTCCTAAAATAATGCTTCATTTGGGGGAACATAAAAAGACTTAGAATTTAAATCAAAATATTTTTTGACTGGGATCAGTAATGGATCATAAATTATCCATAAAATGGAGGACATGACAAAATTGCGATGGTATAAATTTTTTCGAATATTTTTTAAATGGTTTAAAAAAATAATCTTATGATTTATCTAATTCGTCCGCTGAGAACTGCAGTGTTTACTGTGAAACATCAAATTTTTTACTCATCGTGCTGGTTATATTCAACCAGAATGTCACGCCCGTAAAAAGTAGATCAGTCGCTAAAACAATTAATTTATAAAGATATGTGAAAAGGACACCAAAAATTGGAGGAAAGTGCTTTACGTGGGATGACTGCTAAAACTTCGACCCAGTTCCATAAGACCAGGTGGTGATAACTCTCAAAACTTTGTTCTAGCTCAATAAAAAAAAAGTATCTTGGCTGAGTTGGAGATAACGTAAAGGGAAGATCATTAAAGCTTTTTGACGAATTACTCTGCAGTAATTGCCAGTAAAATGATTTGGAAATCAAAACGCACCCTTTTTTTAATATGGCAAAGTGAATCAGTGTCAACTAAAAAATTTTTAATGGTTCAAAATCATAAATTTTTGAACGTAATTGATCGCTTGAAATATAGTGAACAAAAATACCACTACATTTAAAAACAATTAAGAAATTTCATTAACAACTTGTAGAGAAGCGGAAAGTTGTGGCAGTGTTTGAAGAGCGAAAAAAAAGTTAGATGAAAATAGAATTTTCCCAAAGCCAGCCGATGACCAACGTAAACAAAAACCTTTTTCAGAGCGTAAACATGACCCAAAAAAATATTAATGGTAGCGGTAATCGTTAGTCTTTACAATGCTGGAAAAAGAAGTGATTCGCAGGTTGTTTCAAAGTTCAGAGTCTGCGACAGCTCCAAAAATGCTTAAAATTGTAAACTGTGAAGCAAAAACCCCTATTCCTTATACACTTAAGGAAGCCTTAGCTTTTTATATCGATTGTGGATACTTAAAGAAGTCATACAAACTACGATATTTTGGCCAAAACTAAAACAGAGTATTACCCAGTGACATACACGTAACAGAAAGTACAGCTAAAGTTGGCTTACCAACTTTGTAGGCCATACGTATAATTAAAGACTTATCAACAGCTTTTAAGGATCTTATGACTGTAGAAAATAACAAGTGCATAAAAGCATATTTAAATAGGGATGTGACGAAAGTAGTAGTCACGCTACTTACTGTTAGCTTTTTAGTGTTTCTGATACTGGAACAAATGATGGACATTTATATCTGTATGTACTGTTCATTTACAAATTAAAACAGGATTCTAAATAGTGTCGAATAGTAATAGAGAAATTGTTCACAATTATCTAAAAAAAATTAAGTTTTTTGAAGTAAAACACGAGTTAAATCTAACTATGATCGATGGAAAAGTTTTTAATACCATAACAGAGTCATCGTCACTGGCTCGTTGAATTTGTGGGGTGGCACCAAAATGATGAACAATATAAATTCACAAAACCATTTGTAGGAATACGGATTTTCGACACTTAATGCTTGGATACGGTGCTTCGAGTGCACAAATCATATCACCTACAGAATACCGATAAATTATTTGACAAATTCGGGGAGAAAAGACAGAAATTGCAAAGGAAAGCAAGGAAAAAGTTCAACTCGAATCATTGTGTATATTGATGGACATTACAACGACATGTTGTGTTCATATTGTTATCGTAGAGGCTTTTCGAATATACGCCTGCGAAACAGCAAAAGTAATTGTTTCCTAACACTTTTTTTATATGACTCCATTTATGCACAAGATACTTCGCTTCCAATAAGAATGATGTCAGAGGAGACTCTCGAGGCAAGAAATAAAGATTTTCGCAATTATAGGTTGAATTACACCCGAATAGACTTCAGATTACATACAATAGAAAACTTGCTGCATGCTCTATTGGTTTCCTTGGATTTTTTATTAAATCTAAATCTACAAGCATTTCGAGATATTAAAAAAAAAACATATAAAACTGGATGATTAGGTCAAGCAACTCTTTGTAAATGACCTACCTGAAAGCCTTAATTTTGAAAGCTCCGTACTTTTTAAAAATTTACTAATGCAATGAAAAAAATTGCTTAACATGTTTAATTATTTTTACATTTTGCATTGGACCAAAATAAAATTTAAGAAAAAATTCAAATATTTAATTAATTGCTCATATTTAAATGTATATAAATTAAAAGAAAGCAAAAAAAATCACAATTTTGTATGTTTTTGAAGTAATTAACAAAGCGCCGCTAGATTAGCCATTTCTCCCACTGTGCGTAGGCTACTTCCTTCGAGTGTGGAATAATTTGGCAGCTTGTCATAGTTGGTTATTTTATACTATCATTTATGTACGTGCGGCTATGAGGCAAATAGGAAAACTCTGCAACAACAACTACTAACGAACCTAACTGCGTTATTTATTGAAATTTTAACGTGTGTGGAAAATAAATAGTATTTCTCTTTCAGTTATCTACGGGCTTTCTGTACCACATTGCCAAAACAGATTGCCATCAGAAGCATTTCTACTCTAAAAGAGAAATGTATGCACGAAAATCGTTGAGGGGATAAGCTTCTAGTCAGGTGTCACGGGTTTTCAAATCATGTACGAACAGTGTTGTCATATTGTTTTTACTGAATTACCCAAAATCGCCAAAATGATCTTTGTATTAGCTTTCGTCGAAAACATTAATTTTGTTTAATTATAAAATATTTTTTATGAAAAAAAAAATAAATTTGTTCCAAATAGCTGAAATTAGCGAAATTATAATAAAAATCGCCAAGTTATATCAATATATATATATGTCGATGTGCTACAAAATCGAATTCAATAATATAATTTTTGTGCATAAAATATTTTTAGAAATTTTTGTTGTTGGTATAGATAGTAATCCATATGGATTAAATAACACCTGTTTTTGTTTTTTTGTCTGTGGTCGCATCACGTTAAAACTTTCGGATGGATTTGAATAAACTTTTGTTAGGAGATTTCTTAGGACCTCGGTTCAAATACAGAATACTTTTTTTTTGTAAAAATAAGTCATATCGTAAAAAAAATTTACAGAACTCTACAATTAATAATAAAAAACTCATTTTTCTAAATTTCAATTATAAGAGAAATAGAAATGACACGCTGACGAAGTCGTAGGCCCTGCTAGTCCATAATAAATCCTTTAAGGATTTTCTTAGTTCAATGCGAGATTTTTGAAAAGTTCAAATCGACGTTTCTTAAGACAGATTTATTTTTCGTTTATGTAAAAATTTGTACGAAAATCGCCAATTATTTTACTATTCGCTTAGAAGTCGACATGTCTCCCCCCGGGAGCGGAACGGGGCCCCCCGGTGGTACTACAAGAAGTCTGGCTGATTCTAACCTAGGCACAGACATAGTACACTCGGGGTATAGGGGGAACCAGTCCCCCGGTGTGCAGGCACTGAATCTGGATAGACAAGACGTGGGTCATTGTCGAAGGTCTTACCAGTGTCCTTAAAATACTGGCACCACGGGAACCGGTAGCCCATACAGAGAGCCGCCCATCTCTGTAGCCGGTTATTGGTGAGGTCCCTTCAGGGTACACGTGGTGGCTGTCGTTTAAAGTTTAGTGTCCGCAGGGAAGGTGCGGTGCTAAACGAATGTGCTGTTGCATATTCAACAGAGGAGTTGGAAAGTCTCCAACCCTCAAGCAAGGGGAAGGACATGGTCCTGCAAGCCATGTTCTTGAAATTGCAACTCTGTTGGCTACGCCTAGCAGGGGGCGCTAGTCGACGCTTTGTATTTCACTCAGTGGTAAGACCACCGTCGGGTTAGGGCTTCGCGGCCAGGAGCCAAAGTTAATCTTGATCACGTAATGTCTTCAAGTAAAAGATTTACGCCAAATAAATATGATTATCGTCATGTTTAGCGAGAAATAGCCATATGTGACAACATACTGTACCTTTACCTATGATGTTTAAAAGGCACTTCTCATTAATTATGTTACTACTGACTGAGCACCTTCTCATTTTATCTACTGTCGGCTGTAAATTGTGTATTAGATTTTGGTTGTTAAGTAAAAGAATGGAACATAATAAAACACGTAAAGTGAGAAAAATATATGTAGTTTTTGAGTGTGTAAAAACCAACTTTGTGTTTTACAACTGCCTCTTTATTTTATAAATGATACAACCCCAAATGACGAAATAAATGTCTTCTCAGAGCAATACTTTTCAAAGATAAAGTTACGAATAAGTATTTATAAAATTGCTTTTTCCCTTTGTTTTCAAATGTTTGCTTTAAGACATTGTGAAAATGTTATAATTAAAAATTGATAACTGTCAATAGTAGTTTCCAAATTGAATTTGTTTTCAAATAAAGCCAAACGAAAACATTTTAACTTTATCGCGAAATTGTCACATGTCTAAAATTACTATGGAGTGATGGGTAGTGGAAAGGGGGCTGATTGGAATGTTGTAAAGATTTTAAGATTTTAACATATTCACATTATCATTCATCAAATATTATATTCGGTAAATATTTTGACAGTCTGCTTTCGTATGTGAAATTCTTAACATACAAAAAAAAACAACTTTGCATACGCGATTACATTTGTGCACTCAGAAACAAACTTAGAATAACCGAAGACAAGTGTTTGACTCACACGTTTCATTTATAATCAAATGTTTATGGATATTTGAATGAGATGAAGAATGGTTCAGAAGGTAATGGGTGAATTAAGAGAGTGGGTGGTGAGAAAGATGAAAGTTGTGTTTGATTGTTTGACGCGTGTAAGTACTTTTAAAAACATCAACGCATCAAAGGAGCGATAAATGAAAATGTCGGATTGATAATTGTTTGTTTTTGTTTTGAAACTACTAATGAAAACGTAAATACTAGGACACTGGGACAAAATTGTGAATTTATACGTTCAGTTAGAATTTTAAAAATTTGTTACCATTCTGCACCTTAAAGAAGGAGTTTATGACGTATAGAAGTCACTAAAAAAAGAATTAAGAACAAATCTAAAGATTTCAATTGCTGTAGTAATTATAGTTACGGCTCAATATCTAATTGGTGTTAGTTCTTTTGAGTACAACGAAATAAAATTATTAAAACTTAAACCTTTTTCTTTTAAAGTATAAGGAACAAATCAAAACCGTGGTGTATTATACTTATGCAATGCAGTGTAAAAATAGGTTTTAAATGGCAGTAGAGTGGTTATACAATTCAGGGCAGAGTGTGGGAATTCCAATGACGCTGACGCTGTTGATTTTTAAATGTAAAACCAATATTGCTTTCAATCACAAAACCGTGAGTGGTTAATTTCTAATTCAAAATAGAAAAGGAAACGCGTGTGTATTAGATTAATAAATGTTGCAGACAATAAATAAACTTAAAATATACATTTGTTTACTCCTTCACTCACTCATACACATAAACAACCACATAAATCCATTCGTATAATGACAAACAAAATCAGCAACAGTGTTATTTTTTTTTTACTTATTTTCTCGTTGCAGGGTGTGTGTGAAATATCTTGTGTCAATAATTTATTATTTATTATCGAGTTCGAGGCACCACAAACTAGAAATAATGCCAAATTTGACTTATTTGGCATCCATAGAAACAGGCAACTTAAAATACATTTAAACGTTCAACTCTAGTCAATACATTTTATCTTTCGGTCGTAGTTTGTACTCGTATCTTCTTGTCTTTCAATACTCGTTGTATAAAGGGAATTTCTTTTCCTGTTGTTTATTAAAGCATGATGACTTTTGAGGTTTTTCTGCCACATTAGAAGGCATGAATGTACAAAACCAAAAGTTTTTGGTTTGAAGCATAAATAGTTAGCAAATATATTTATGTATCTTATTAAATATATGTACCAGTCACTTTAAATGTGTTTTATTATGTATTAAGAGAAAACGGGCCGATCAATTGTGATTTATGTCAATATTTGCTTCTATTTCTCAGTTGATAACACTGTTTGAGAATAAATAAATTCATTGATTTTGAAAAATCTAGTTATTTAGTTTATTTGGTTTTTACACCCTAATTGGTATATATTTTTGTTTTGAGATCGTCGTGTTTGCTGGAAATCCCTTCAATTAAAACAAGATTACTCTGCTCAAAGATAACGAAAAACATATAAGAGTTTTGTATTCGGCTATGCCTAATCTTATATACCCTTCACCATGTATGTAAATCTATTTTATTGAGGTTACTACAATAAAAAAACGAATATTGTGGTGACAGATATTTAAAAATTAAGAAAAGTAAAAATTAAGTACGATACATAATTTTATATAAAAATATCATCGGCTCTATTTCCTGAAGGATCTTTTCAAAAGCTTTCAAATGATGTTTTTCTATAAAAAGTTTAGAGGCCCATAACTCTGAAAATATGGGCGAGCGGCAACTTTTTCGCTTAATGTTTATTTTTATTTTTTAATTTTCTATCGCCCCATAAATTAGTTTTTTTTGCAGTTATTTCATTGTTCCAAATGATTTGAAAAAATTAGAGGTAGGCGTGGTGTATTGCCCGCTGCCTCGAAGGACATAGACGGATCTTGCTGATTTTCAATAGCAAATCTTTCGAAACTACGTCCGATAGGTGGGCGTATTCTTTAGCTCATCTAAAGCCTTTGTAAAGTTGATTTCAACACTAATACGGACGTACAGACGGACATCACCAAATCGACTTCATTATGCATAAGGACTCACAATATATAAACTTTATGGGGTCGGAATTGGATATTGTGAGGGGTAAAATGAAAGTGGTATCTTTAATTTTGCATTGGTCTGCGGCAATTTTTCCTCTTTTTTTACAATTTGAACATTAATTTAATTTGCCCATCACACTGTCATAATAATTACCAAAAGTATGAAATAAAATGATTTGCTTGACAATAGGAATCGGCCCGTTTTGGCCGCTCTTTATAAATTTGACTTATTTCCCTTTTCAATATTAAAATGATGCTTAAATTGTAATAGTTTTACTTAAAGGCTGTATATTTCCTTAACCTTTACTTTATTCGCGGGTGGACGTTTGTTTAGTTCAATTTTTTCAATGTTTCAGATACTTAACAAATATTTCTTCTTATGTTTAAAGTAACTTTTTTTCACTTATTTCAAACTTTCTAATATGAAGTCCTTATTTTAATTTTCTAAAGATACACCAAAACTCATGGTCGTGTGTTTGATTCAATCTCCATATTATCAATGTGCACAAACAAAAGAACAAACTAACAAACAAACAGCTAAAATTAAACAAAAACGCTTTAACAAATAAAAAAAAACTTTAGAAAGTTTTATAACTTTGATTCTTTACTTTACTCTTGCAAAATAGTTGAAACGTAAAAAATCCGTTCAAATTAAAAAATTTTCAAGTGTATTTATTCATTCTTGTGTATTTAGACACTGAAAGAAATATCAACAACATTTATTAAAAATTATAAAAAGAAGTAAAAATGTGAAATACCCAATAAAATTGACAAAAGGTTTATTAAATTTCTTTATAAAATTATTATGTTTGTATTAAGATTTACATCAATTTCCTTTATTTTGAGAGTGTAATGAAATAACAGCACATATGAAAGCGATTATTTGTATTTCCCTTATTGGCATTTGTTTATTTAGCTTTTTTCTAAGTTCACACATGTTGGTGGTAAAATTTAGAATTTTAGATTTATTTGTCATCTTTTTTAGAGAAAGAGCTGTATAGAAAAAAAAAGAAACCAGAGATACAAAACCGTAAGGTGAGTAGTTTTTTTGTCATATGTTTTTATCCAAAAAAGAAATAAATAAATAAAACCACAAGTAGTGAAATTTATTCGCAACCGCTTTTTAAATTGTTTTGATGTTACGTTAAAATTATTATTGTGCATAAAATTGTAACAAGTTTGCTTTCTTAAATTGTTCGGATCAAATTTACTACTGCAGTTACTAGTTGAAATATTCTATAAACTTTTAACTTGATATTAATAATTTAGATAAAGATTGATGGCCGAGAACTCCAGTAGTAAAATAAGTAATCTGATACAAAAATTGACATTCATTTTTTGTGCAAGTACCTTATGAAATTATTGATGTAAAAAAATTATTTTTTCCTTAAATCGGGAGTTTAAATTCTTTTATTATTTCACACTTAAGCATGTTTAATTCCGGATTATTAAAATGAACTCATAATAATTGCTGGTGGAATCAGGATTTTATTTCCGTCATGTTATTGACTTCCATTAACTTCTCTAAAAACAAAAAATTTTAACCAAATTATTAATTTTAATAAAGAATTTAATAAAAACATACATCAAAGCCTAAACAAAAAACAAATCATTAACCACGATAGCGCGTGAGTGAAAGGTCACTGATATTATACCACGCCATCACATTACGACCAACCAAATAATTCTGTTCATTTGTTAACGCATATTTTTTTCTTTTTATTTTTGGAAATAAGGGGCCAACACTACCTCCATTAATACTACACCTTTTTGACAGTAGTCTTTTTTTTATCAACATAATTTTTGTGTCTTGTCGTCATAAGCATGAATTTATGAGATTAAAAATAAACTGTGCTTAACGTACCACCCATTTTTTTTAATTTTTGTTTAATATCTAAGCTAATTTTAACTTGAATTACTGTCGGATTAAATTTACCGTTCCTTTCAGTTTGTCGATCTTAATATCGAGCTATAAGAGTTACAGAGATTTCTGAAAAACTTTTTGCTCAATTGCATCAGTTTTATTTTCTTTGGCTTCAGTACGATACCGATTTCATTATCTGCTTTCATTTTAAATCCTTATAGATAAAAAGTTCCTAATAAAGTTAAAATCAGCACTGTTAACATTAGAATAAAAAAACCTTTTTCTTAAAAACTAAAGAAAAGTTATTTCTCAATAAAAAAAAAATATTATTTTTATTTAGCTCCTTTATATTCAACATCTTTTAAAACTCTTGAGCAACAATTATTTAATAATACAAACACATTTTTTCATATTTAGTGGGCTGGAAATACACAGCAGATAATGATAAAATTAAATGCTCTGCTCTTATTGTTAAACTAAAAGCTGTAGCAGCTATATTTATGTCCAAATAGTTGTCGAACAATTACATCTTCTTTTTGGTTTTGAAATTAGTTTTCTATCAACTTATTGAATCTCATTAGTTACGAGTATCTACCGTACAATACATCATCTCCGATTCTGCTGATTGACCATACCAGCCAGTAAAGACCATCCAATTGATGTGAAAAAGGGTTAGAATTGTTGATTTTGTGCATAGTTTTTAAACTCAAACTCGAATACTTCCTAGTTTTCCAACAAATCGATATCATGCTATTGTAAGGGGCTCTGCAATTCTTATCAAGGACGAATCAAAAACTTTTACTTACGATTTTTGGAAAGACTAGTTTCAAACTACAAGTATCTTTCTCGAAGACTTTCATCGAAACTTTGTCATTTCTTCAGTTTATTCTCCTCTCCTCTGTGAACTTCGAACGTGGAATAATAATGGCAACTACGAGTTCACATATCGCCTAAATATCTCAACTGACACAAGTGTAAATGTTAAAGCAGCAGTCGCACTTAGATGTCATCTCCGAGAGACTAAAAATAACAGTTATAAAATGCTAATACAGCTGCGACAAGTGACTGTGAGAATAATTAATTTAATGCCCTCCAACTCCTTGAAAACTTCCTCGCAGAATGGATGCTTTTACTGGTCACCATGATCGCACAAATGTTGACTCATATAGATTAATTAGTCTCTAAACTTTTCAAGAAACCTATAATAAGTAAGCTGGACCCTATTTTAAGTTAAGCATGTCTTTCGAACCATCAATACGGATTCCGAGGACAAAAGAAACTTTGGAGAGGAAAAATATTGCTCTGAATCTTTCATCGATGTTTCTCATAAGAGATGAGCGATATTTCCGTACCTGTAATTAAATCACTGTGTTTAAGAAATCGCTGGTCACTAGAGTGACTGAGTTTATTAAATATCAGTTCCAGAAGAACGTTCCTTTATAATTGCACACATACAAACTTGTGATTTTACTTTGTGCAGACAAATATTAGTACTTTTGTTTCTTTCACTTTTTCATAAGTCAAAGCGGTTTTATTGATGTGTAGCTTTTTTCTTGCTTCTACTTATTTACAGCAGCTATTCGTTTTTTCAAACTTTAACAAGAAATAAAAATAAAAAATGTGCCCTTTTTTTATTTAAACCTATAATCAATCAGTTTACCAAACTTTATATTTCTGACCAAATTTAATCACAGTTGCCTTGAATGTAGGTATCAAATAAATTTGTCAACATAATAACGGTTTGCATAAAATATTATTTAATATACAGTCTGTCAATAATGTTTTTACACGCATAAAAAATTTTAGTTTTTTCATATTTCTCATAAAAAAAACGCTTTTTTATGAAATGTAAAGTTTTTTGTTTATTATAATTCTTTACACTCTTTGTAAAAGTAAAAAAAAAAAGTGCAAATTTTTTCAAAACATAACAAAAGTTTAAAACAAAAGCACTAATCCATTTGTTTGATTTCAAGAAACTCTACACAATTGTTTACATTTTTGTTAATACTTAATAATTTAACAAAAATACATTAAAAATTTTAGTATATTTTATGGCCACTGTTTGCATCTATCACGCATTTCAATCTCTTTTTCATAGAACTGATTAACTTCTTTAAGTCGTAGTTGGATGGTATATTTTGCCACTCTTCTAAAATTGCTTTTTTCAAAGCAGTCTTATTAGATGGCTGGCGTTTGGCAATCCTTTTTTAAAATAAACCCATAAATTTTCGATAGGATTTAAATCCAGACTTTAAGCAGGTGTATCAATGTTTTTTCCGAAATTGTAAAGCAACCACATCCGTACCATATGTGACTTATGTTTGGAATCGTTATGTTGATAAAATTTTAAATACAGACTTATTCTCTTTTATAAATCCAAATTTCTTAGCAGTAGTAACTAAATGGGTCGCGCATCTATTGTTGTTTCTATAAAAGCCAAATCACCCACTCCTTTGCTGGATATGCACCACCAAATCATCACAAACATTTTTTCAAATTTGACTGTAGGAATGACATCGTCCTAATAGTCTGCCGGCTGTGAGATATTCGTAATGACAAAGAAAAAACGCTTCTCTATATTTTTTAAAAGAGAGTAATGGTTTTTTACGTGCAACTCTTGAAGAGTATTTGATCTTAATTATAGCCTGTCGAACTGTTTCATGGCAAACAACTATTCCGCACTCTACTTCAAACTTCTTTTCAAGCTCTTGTAGAAATTTGAGAATTTTGTACAAGTTTCCTTATAATTTGGCGCTCTGCTTCTTTATTTATTTTAGGCTTAGGGCCACCTCCACAATTTAACTGCAATATACTTTCGTTTTCAGCTCGATTAAGAACATTGTAAATGATCTTTCTTGCTACCGAAAATCTATCTGACAGTTCCTGAGCACTTGCACCCAATTGGTGGTTGTAGTAAATCAGTTGAGTCACGTTGTACGATAATCTTTTGCCTGGCATTATTTATTCACAACAATTTTAAAAATGACACTGAAAATTTTTATCGTCAACTGATGTCAAATATTACAGAAATATATCAACGTACGTGGTAGATAACGGCTAATTAAAGTTGATCGTAAAGTAAGTGCAAAAAATGAAGAAAAAGTGTAAAGAGTTCAGAAAAATAGAGAAGGCTTGTTTTTGTTTTAAATTTTTGTTATGTTTTTGTAAAAATTGCGTTGTTTTCTTGTTTTATTCTTTTACAAATAATGTAAATAATTATAATAAATAAAAAAACTTTATATTTCATAAAATAAACACGTTTTTAACGTTTTTTTTTTTCATACGAAATATGAAAAAACTAAAATTTTTTAATGTGTGTAAAAACATTATTGACATACTGTATGTATATTATATATACACTCTGGTTCACTTATTTAAAGGCACAAAAGATCCCATATTCAGGAGCCGGCATCTTTTGCAATTTTTAACCGATTCCAGAATTTTAAAATAGAATTGGCAGCTAGACATCTTGAGATATAAACGAAATCATGACAATGGTGGTTTCTTAACTAAGGAACCTTTTTTGAGGAATTTATAAAAAAAAAATCTAAAAATGTGGATTTTTTTTTTTGGTTCACTTGAATAAAGACACTTTAACTAACTTTAATGAAAAACAGCTTTTCTTATTTTTTAAGTCATTACTTTATTTGCTTTATTAAAAAACTATTAGTAATGTTTACAACCCCCTTGGTTTTTAACAACCGAGGCTGCTGTAGTCGAAGAAGTAAACACGTTGGCTACAAACCTGTTTGACCAGGGTTCAACCCCTGCGGCAACCAAAAATAAAAAATGTTTTTTTCTGTTTAATGGTATAAATACATATTCAGAATTAACATAAAACATGCAGCCTCCTTCGTCGGTACTTCTTCATAGCATATTCGCCGGCGAAGTAAAATAACTAATTAAATGGCTATATCTATCTTTCTCTTTTCACCACCTTTCTTATCTCTCATCTATCCCTTTCCT
Source organism: Cistogaster globosa (assembly GCA_937654795.1). Taxonomy (NCBI): domain Eukaryota; kingdom Metazoa; phylum Arthropoda; class Insecta; order Diptera; family Tachinidae; genus Cistogaster; species Cistogaster globosa. The sequence continues at coordinate 83,133,709 of OW569404.1, read as the reverse complement.
AAAGAATGTAGCACGGTTACGAAAACAACTAAATAGGCATTAGTGCCTGAAGTGCTACTTCTCTTTTTACAAAAAAAAAAAAAAAAACAAAAACTTCAAATATACGGGTTTTCATTGACAGATAAAGAGAATTGATGTAATCCAACGAAATTTCATTCCAAGCATCCTTAATGGCCTGAATTAGTGACTGATTGTCATCAAATTGTATACCTCCTTCATAGACCTTACGAGATAACCAACCGCACACATTTTCGATAATCTTTAGATCTGGCGAATAGGGTGGCCAGTCAAGAATATTAACATTTTGGCTTGCAATGTACTCCTTTACTACTCTGGCGTTGTGTATAGGGGCATTATCCTGTTGCAATATCCAATGTATTGGACCAAATAGTTTATTGAACTTCGGAAAAGCCGACTCTGATAACGTTCTATAGGTTGCACCAGTCATTTTGCGCTTTTAAATTCAAGAACGATGGTGCCATAATACGGCTATGATGTCGGTTCAAAAATCGCTTTTCTTTACGCAGGTCATGGAAATAATAGTCGTACCCATCATGTCAATCCAAATTAAACTTCTTTTCATCCGTAGATACAACGGTTTTCCAGTCATTTACATGGCCTCTTTGATGCACATTCCATACCATGTAGTCTTTTGCGAATTGAAGACGCTTTTTCTTACGAGGACCATTAAGTGGCGGCTTTTTTTGTAATTTCTGGTATTTAAGATACTCACTGCTCTTAATAACTCTGCGTACTGATGACTTGCTCGCTTGCACTCCAGCTTGAGCTCTTTTTTTTGACAAGGATAATGATGTTTTTTTTTCTCATAAGTAGATAAAGACAACGAAACCCTTCTTTTAAAATTTTTTCCATACCCCTCAAGGTCCTTGATGTAATTGGCGTCAACTGTTGGGCTCCGTCCAATTTTTTTAGCTATTGCGCGGTTAGAATATCCTTCAAAACGGTAAACATCGATTTTAGCCCTTCCCGATAGATTTAACATTTTCTGTTTTGCCTTTTTGACTCGTAAATCGACTAAAATGTAATAAATTGCAATAAACAAACGCCCCAATAAAAAATCACCGCTTACTTTAAAAATAATAAAAAAACCACAAAGTGGGTTTATTCAAGTGAACAAAAAAAATACCACATTTTTAGATTTTTTATTTAAATTCCTCAAAAAAAGGTTTCTTAGTTAAGAAACCACCATTGTCATGATTTTGTTTATATCTCAAGAAGACTGGCTTCCATTTCTATTTTAAAATTTTGGAATCGGTTAAAAATTGCAAAAGATACCGGCTCTTGAATATGGGATCTTTAAATAAGTGAACCGAAGTGTGCTTCATACTTCCTGCATACATGTTGTATGCTTAAATAAAAAACAAAGTGCAAACGGTGAATACGGTAAGTATTAAAAAGAATAGTGATTTGAAAATCACGTTAACTACTAATGACGTTCCTTAAAAATCACGGGATCGCTCAACCCTATTTCTCATGCATTTGACAAGGAACGGCATAAGGGCTTATTTTGTTAATGAAAGCAAAAGTTATCTAAAAACTTAAAAAAGCAGACAAAGAGTTTCTGATTAAAGCTAAATGTTCAAAAATGTATAATAAATATATTTCAAATAATATCTCAACACTCGAAAGTTAATATCTAGGAATACATTCTGATAGGCGCTTGACTTGAAAAAACGGTAGATATAGAATAAGCTGAAGCTGGCGCTGATGGAATAAAAGGCAGCAAAAATCAAGTGTCTCATTGGCAGAAACACTATTCTTAGCCTAAACTGCAAACTAGTTCGTTATATTGTGATTTTATAAACTATTTACACATCAACGGCGTCAAAAAAATGGTCTCTACCGACCCCTGGTATATACAATATTACAGCCTATCACAAGGACCTCAGCGTCCCATTGATAAAAGCCGAAATCATAAACATGGAACAACACATTAAAAAAACAAGAAACTTGTAATAGATCATAATTTGCTAGCGCGTAAGATGCTAAGCGATCGTGCTTATGTTCAATTAAAACGAAAAGAACATTTAGGAAAAGAAGACTAATGATAGCAGCCCCTATTAAAAATAATTTTTATTTTGCCCAGCAATGGCTGGTTGTTAAATTTAATGTTTGATAACTTTTTGTTATTTCAATTATGTTAAAGCATAGATATGTAATTTGAAAAAAGACTGTTCTTAAAGTTACTACGGTTATAAACTTGTGTTTCACAAAAACAATTTTTTTTTCAATTGTAATTAGAAATTTTACATTTTCATTACTACTAAAAATAATTTTAATTGAGAGAAATCGGTATCATTAAACGGTATTTACGAATTTCGTGACTGTAATCATTATCAAAGAATGCTAATTCAATTTATGGTAAAATAAAAAAGTCCAATGATTTAGAAGATTTTAGAGAGTATTTGTACTAAAACTTAAAGATAATTGTATTAGAAGATATGAATTTACCATTTTTATTAAGAAAATTTGAAGTGATACGCGGCAACTCTCTTGACAAGATAAGAAATTTGTAATTTAAACTATCATTTTAAAGGTTGTCGAGCCATAACAACTTCCCTTAATGGTAGATCCACTGAAATTCTTTATTGTACACAAATCATAACCAGTAACACTGCGAATAAATTATACCAAACAATGTGTGTTTCCAATATCAAAATATATGGCTTTTCTAATAAGGGTGTATCAGTTCTATTAGTTGGTGGCGGCGGCGGCTTCTAAATCGGTTGTTAACTCACTTTTATGGCTAATCACTATGGAGCAGTACGCTCAAATAATAAAACTTGCTTACTTGTGTTAACGATTTAAGTCGGAAATTTTTTTTAGTGACGATCACTTTTTTACAAAATACATAGACATTGAACCACCGCCGTCCACAGTGAGCGCTACATACGTTGGGGGCTTGCTCAGCACCTATAACGAGAGCATGAATATATATTCTATACAAACAATGGAAGAGTTTAGTTGTTTCCTGCAGAACTAACGTCAGTGACCACATAGAATCCAGATATGCCAGTTAGAACTCATTAAATCTTATTTTAGCTGTATTTGTCTTAACCCAGTTCTAATTGTTTCTTTTATTTAAAGTTTAAGACCACTTTGTTATACGCTTGCTGCGAGTAAAATGTTTCCAATCAAAATGTCATAAGAATAAAATATTTTCTTTTTTATTCACACCGAACTTAAATCCAAAGAGATCAATTGAACTGACATAAAGTAAAAAACAAACACTTAAGAAGTTTTAGCACAAACTTTGTTTTAAATTTTATTTGAAAAGAATAATTTTTCGTTATAAATTCGAAGTTTAACTTTTATTATTTTTGTCTCTTTTATTCCAACGCAGGAGGTGATGTCGAGTGAAGCGATCTCATTGAAGTTTCTTGATGTGGTGCAAATTTTACTCAAATATTGTGGCAATCAAACGATGGCAGCTAAGAACAGTGAAACCCTGGCGGTTTTAATTGACTTAATTGCTACAGTTGGTTTCTTTTGTGCAAATAATAAACAAAACCAGGTTGCTCATTTTAAAAGTATTTTACAAATATAAATATTTTACTAACCAATTTTTTTGTTTGCCTTTTTTCTTTGCAGGACCTTTTAACCTCTGAACAATGTTCCAATATAATTAAGAATTTAACGAAACTACCGGAACATTTAAATGTGGTTGTGTATCCGTGTCTAGTAACAGTAACGTTCCAAAATCAAGAAGCTCGTAATGTGATATCCCGTGATTTTAATTTAGAGGTCAGTCAGTCTGGGAATTAAACATTCAATAAATTTTAATTTTTAATTCCTTTTCCTTGTCTCTTTTAGTTTTTGGATGAATATAGTAAATCAGATAAGGCCAAGAAGAATCATTTGGTTGCTTTGCTCAAGGAAAAAACTTAAAGAAGCTGTTGTGACTATTTTTATTTTCAATATAAAAAGTGATTACAAACATCTTTTAAAAAGGTGCTGGATTTAATTTTATTCCCTTCTCAGGAATAGATGCTGACTGCCTGTTTTTATTTTACAACAATACCTTCAAATTGATTTTAACTTTTTTTTTTATTTACTAAATTATTTTACTCTTTTTATGAGTTTTTAAGCAATTGATGGATTTATGATGTCAGTAAGGAAATTCCATAATAATAAAATATTTATTAAATATTGTATTTTATTCTATTGAATGCCAATAATATTGAGTCGTGATTCTCAACATTCTGAAACAATTTTTATATTCTTTGATTACAAACCTGCATCAATATCGTAAAATATTTTTTTATATCCCTCCTTTCCTTATTTACAAGTATTACTATTTTCCTATTTCCTTTTTATGCATTTTTTTTATTTTTTTAAATATATTTTTGTTGCAAATAACAAGTTATTTATTATTATTAGATACGGTTATATTTATATGTATTTTTTCTACTAATCTTGGCTTTTTATAGCAATTTACTTAATGAAACTAATCTAGTTTTAGTCGCTGAACTGATTGATATTCAAATACACATTTTATAAATACAAGTATGTACAAGAAACAAAATACAACAAAAAGAAAATTAACAAAAAGAAATATTTTGGAATAAGCAATTTAAATATTTTATCAATCCAACTTTTCCACTGAATAAAGAAATTTTAACACCAGTTTTTATACAAAAAGAAAAAAAAGAAAAATAGTTGTTTTAATTTTGGATTTCGTCGATAATGTCTTTAAGGGGAGTTTTGATACTTTAACAAGAAAATTGAAAAATGTTTGCAAAAAACAAACCTAAATAGACAGGCGGGCAAACGAAGCTTGTAAGTTTTTTATTTAAATATTTTTCCCTTTTATTTTCCTATATTATAATGCAGCGCTACAAACCTTGCGAAAGGTGTGGAGTTTTCGTATTACGCTTTAAAATATACAAGGAGGGTGTCCTCTGAATAAACTCTGATTAAACAGGGGCTTATGTACATTCTTTGGCAAACCTTTTTAGTGAGGTAAAAAAGCCGTTAGTTTCAACAAAAACTTTAAAGAAGGCTGCTTTTTTGATTATCTACCACCAAATGAGTCTTATAACTTTCGCGCTTACACGGAAAAAAGTATCTACTGGCGGTATGAAGTTAAAAAAAGCCTTACAACTCATAAAAACGGGTGCAAAAAAGAGAACATTCGGTCGCTTTATATTTCGGTTTTTGATTGTTTGATGCCAAGCATTTATATATATATATATATATTTATATATTAAAGGGTCGAAAATCTTAATTCGGCAACTGATATTACGGGACAAACAAAAAGGTTCACGATTTGCTTTATTACCTTAACAACCGAAAATCTAAGTGCTTTTTATTAAAAAAACTTAATTTTGGATTAGGCACCGCACAGTGGCACAGTTGGCGAGAAGGCAGTCAAAAATCCGTAACTTTTGTTTGCATCGGAATTTTGATATGCGGTTTTTTACGTTTGGTGCGTGAGATTTTAACCTTAATTTTTGATAAAAAGCATAAAAGTCTACCGACAAAAAAAGTTACACATGGTTTAATATTTGTTACCATTAGGAATTGAAGTTGAGTATAAAAGACAAGTGTTAAAACATTAAAAAAAAATTTTTTTCGTATGTATGTCCTATTCTTATTGTTACAAATTATACGAGGGCTGCTATATATATTTCTGGCCTGGCAACACTGAGTGCTGCCAAGTGCAATCTGACATTTCCATTGTAAAGTTTGTCATTTTTAAGCATAACCATACTCAAAACATTTTGACGTACGACCATTATTTGTGTTGTTTACAGTGACTTGAAAAAATTAATATAGAAAAAAATGGAATTAACTCGTCAACATTTTCGTGCCATCATTTTTCACAACTTTTGCCGTGGATTATCACCACAAGAGTGCATTGATGAACTTAAATCTTTGTATGGCGATGAAGCATCATCCTATAGCACTGTGAAAAATTGGTATTATGAATTTAATCGTGGACGAAGCTCGCTCAAAGACGAATTCCGTGAAGGTCGTCCAAAAACGGCTGTTGTGCCAGAGAACATTGATGCCGTGCGTGAACTCATAATGTAAGATCGACATGCGACATACCGAGAGACAGAGACATCCTTGGACATTTCTTCCACCAGCATACATTCGATACTGCATGAACACCTGGCCGTAAAAAAAGGTTGTTCTCGTTGGCTCCCGCACAATTTGAAAGTCGCTCAAAAAAAGGCTCGTGTCGATTGGTGCAAAGAAATGTTGCAAAAATACGATTGCGGTGCTTCAAAAGACGTTTATAAGATCGTCACAGGTGACGAATCATGGGTCTATGCGTATGAGCCCGAAACGAAACAACAATCGACCGTGTGGGTCTTCAAAGACGAGCAAAATCCAACGAAAGTTGTTTGTGGAAGAAGCACTTCGAAGCAAATGATCGCCTGTTTCTTCGGCAAAACTGGTCATTCTGGGTGGTACACTACAATTTGTTTGCCTGAAGTCATCGGAGAAATTCGAAAAACCAACAAGAGAAGACGAATCATTGTTTACCATGACAATGCGAGCTCTCACACATCGGCTCAAACCAGAGCGTTTTTGGCCGGCCAAAACGTCGAATTAATGGGTCATCCGCCGTACAGCCCTGACTTGGCACCTAATGACTTCTTCTTGTTTCCGCACATCAAGAAAAAATGCGCGGTCAACGATTTTCGTCGCCAGAAGAAGCTGTTGAAGTGTTCAAAAATCATGTTTTAGAGGTGTCTCAATCGGAGTGGAAAAAGTGCTTCGACAACTGGTTTGAGCGCATGCAAAAGTGTATAAATTATGCTGGAGAATACTTTGAAAAACAATAAAACAATTTTTGATTATAAATATTCGCATTTTCACTATTAGGCCAGAAATATATAGAGCAGCCCTCGTAATTATTAATAGTTTTATAAATTAAATCTTGTTTGGAAATTTTGGACCGATAATGTTTTTAAGCTTAAGAGCAAGAAAGGCCAAAGGTTAGCTTTTTTTAACATCCTTTTAAAATAAAAAATTTAGAATTTAAAAAAAGTTAAAACGTTATTAAAAACGAAAAGTTTTAATAAAAAATCTTATTTTAGTTAGTTTTATTTTAGTTTTAAATATTTCTATAACAATTTATAAATTAAATAGTAATTAAATTATATTAAACAATTAATAAATATAAATTATTTACATAAATACGTATACTTTCAAGGATCCACTATACATTAAGTAATTTTAGTAAAAATTTCTTCTAAATAGCATTAATTTTCATTTCCTAATAGTTGTTTCTTCTAATTCGACTGGAGTTGTTTTGCATTTTTATCAAATGTTGGACATATATGTATCTGAAGTACACAACGAAATTGTAATCAGGTCTTCGTTATGAGAACATCTATACATTTTTCTTGTGCTATGTTCGCGAAAGAATCTGTAGTCTTAGTTCCTTTTTTCTCGCGCTCTCTTGGTAGCAAATTGTGTTGAGTGATTTGTTCCCCAATATAAACAATTTTAAAAACCATTGAAGACATATATCTCCAAGAGTATTTTTCATTGTAAAGTGCAGCTGTTTAATTGTTTATTTTTTTGCATTTATCTTTCTGCTGCATGCTAAGACTTGTAATATGATTTTGAATCGTCTTATTTACCCATAATCTACACTTGTGATAGATGCTGAGTTTTTGGATCGGAAAAGATCTTCTTGCAGTATTTTCATAATTCGAATTTCCTTCTCCTTATTTAGGTTGGTCGATTATAAGGCCTAGCTGAAGATATCTTTCTTGAATTTGTTCTTATTTCTTTCGTTTTTCTGCAAAAATAAACAGGTAGAATAATTAGGTACACATCATCCCATGCAGTGTGTGCGCACATCTTTTGTGTACAAAATTGTATTATTCAGTTAAGCAAGAAATTAGCTTATATTTCCTTACCTATGTGATAATAAAACTTACATTCGAAAGAATGCCATAATAAACATGTGCATTCACGTATTTTATTTAAGACTTCCTTTTTAATTATTTCATTATTCTGGATTCATAATTCTTTATAATCTTTTTGTTTTATGATATATTTGCCATTACCAACTCTAAATGGGTAACTAAAATTTCATTAAATATTTAGATTTTGGAAATGTGAAAGGTACAATATAGTGCGTTTGTATATTACTGGATTCCATCGCAAAAGTTATAAACGTCGTTTTTCAAGGAGATTTGAAAAAAAATTGGTTTTAACTCTGTGGTAAAAAGTTAAAATAATACAAACATAACTGTAGAAAAAAATTTGTTTTTGGAAAAATTTCGAATGTATTCATAATTTTTGTACAAAATACCTGACCTTTGGTAGAGAAAAATTGCTCTAGTGCAAAAAGTCGCAACCTGGCACACATGTAATGGGGTATAGGTGTGTAGGGGAGGTTTTGGCTATAACACAGAAAAATATATTTTTGACGCGGTTTGACAGGAGGGAGTAATGCTCTATTAAGCAGGAGATTTTTGAAGAATTTCGACATTTTTTAAAACAAAAAATTTAAGAACTTCAAAAAAACGTAACGACTTTATTTTGCTAGCATTGATAACTAACAAACTTGCTAATTAAGGAGAATTTGTTTTGATTTGATATCTTTTATAGAAATTTGAAAGTTAGAATTTACTAAAAAAAATTTAATTTTAACAAAATATTCGGAAAGTCTATCTTGGATCACACTGTTCAGTGTGTTATAGTTAGAACAGAGTTCTAAATTTTTGCCTCTCGAGGTTTACTGGTGTTTACTTTCAAATAATAAAGAAAACACTAAGATCGGTAACCACAAAAAATGATATTTGGCCGCCTTCTCAAAATATGTGCCAGTGTGCGCCGAAGAGCCTGCTAGCATATGGAGTTGCTAAAAAATATTTTTATATTGATCAAAATCGAAAATCTGTGTTGAGTAACGGTTTGCTTAATTCATTAGTCCAACACAACATTACATGTTTTTGTTGTCTTTTTGCTTGAGATATAAGACTCTCAAATTTTATTTACATAAATTGGATAAATTCCACTGATTAGCTGTATGAGTAGTAACCAAATGGCCATATGCTTGCCCTGCAGTAATCCATTTTATTTATAGTTTAAATAAACAAGATTATAATAACATGGACACCATTGAGTTTTACAATCTGGAGCGATTTTGCTAGGAAAAAATAAAAATAACAGCTAAAAATATACGTATAGAACATTGAAATGGATTTAAACAAAGTTAAATTTTTTAAATTGACATGAAATTTAAGTTATTCGAAAGTGAATCTTTTTGCATATTAATTTAAAAATGAATTATGACATACGACCGCCATGGCTCTCTCGGACGTAGTCTAATCTGGAGTTTGGATTTTAAATGAGTTTTTCAAACATTTGTAGCCGTATAACAGCAACAACGTGGCAAATGTTATCTTTCGAGTAGTTTATCGTTTTGAGCTTATTGACATGGACTATCGACTTAAAGAAAAGCTGACAAGTCCACATTAAAAGTAGAAATATCATAAACAGCAAAAGATTTATTTTGGAATTTTACGGTTTTTTATTTTAAGGAAGAACATCTCAATTGCACAATTCAACAAAATAAACTTTTAATTTAAAACAAGTTAGAGTGCTATTATAAAAATAAACTTTTTTTAATAAACTGTTTTTATTTTAATACTTTTTATTTTTTTCATGGATAGTAAATATTCCAAAAATCTTAATTCGTTCAATAAATTTTGTGAAATAAAAATTCATTGGAAACCGTTTAAGATTTTATCCATTAATGTTAGCAGCATTTCGTCTTCGAATAAATTAAGATGAGAATTCTGAAAACTGTCAATTGTTCCTGAGATGATGATGGCTTCAATGTAATACATTAATGTCGAGTTGATACATATGGAGAAAACTCTATTTATATAAACCATTGATAATAACGTCTGTCTACAGATCGCAAAAATGTACATTAGAATCTTTTAATTTTTTGTTACAGAATGTACTTTCGTTGGTTCAAAATGCACCATGTATATTTGTAGGTGATTTTAACATTAAATTGATTCTTTTCGATAACTCTAGTCGTTGTCTAGTTGACAGCTTCTTAGAACATTATTTCAGTTCGTCATAACTTAATAACAAGTCCTAAAAGTAAAACTTGTATTGGCTGGGTCAATAAAATTATTTTTTTTTTTGGATCACAATTTTATTTTTTGGCGATAAACAACAATTTATTGCTGTACGCTAACGATATATGTCTATTATATAATTATGAATATGAAAAGATGTTACAAGCTCTAATTCATTATGACTCCTCGATACTTCAAAGTAATCGAATTAGCTTTGAATTAGACTTAAACAATATTTATAAGGTTTAAAGCTTATGATCACATTAAAAACTTGCACCTTGCTGGAAATTTTATACAAGAATCTTATTCTGTTAAATATCTGGAAATAAAACACAGACAGAATAACAATAACGAATTAAAGAGAAAAGTGTCGTCTGGAATAGGAATTTTAAATATATATGAATTTCCTAAAACGTTTCAATAAAGTAATTAGCAAATGCGCTGATTACCCTAACAATAAAAAATTTACAGATAATTGATAATTTATAAGATAAATAATCTGTTATGTCCAATTACACTTATGTACATTGTTAGCTTCTGACCGGTGACAAGCAGGGGCCACTTTTTGACAGTGAATGGGGTATAGCTCCAACCTACAACCATAAGAAATCTCAAGATCACCAAGACCCGTTCCATAAATTTCACTAAGGTCTGTCATTAAGTAGTTGCCCGTGGCAAACATTTTGGAAAATTTACTCCTTGTCCTTAAAGTTTCTTAAGTGAAACACAGAGTCAAAAGACGTGCTTGCTAAGCATCATTACTGTCAAAATGCTTGAATTATCTTTTGTGTGCTGGGTTTTACATTCAAAGAAGATCACAAAAATTTGGCAATCCCACAGGTGTCTAAGTAATGCCACCTGCTTTCAGCATTTTTAAGAAAGTTTAGTGTTAGCGATATAAAAGAAAGCAACCTTGATAGCTTTTTCTTGCATTGGCTGAGTAACGTATACGCAGTAGTATAAACGTAGCGTGAAGAAGTGCCGTTTGATTTTCGAAAGAGATGCCAATATTTGCTCTTAAGTTCATGTCATAAAGTAATTTACATGCCTCCCTTATGGCACACATCTCTGCTTGTAATAAACAGCATTATTGCGGAAGATTTCAAGAGACATTCATGCCAAAATTATCTGAAAACACACTATAGTTGTGATATCGACTATTATGTTATAGGTGTCTAAATAACGATTTCTCATGCTATCAAATATTAAACACAAGATTTTTTAATCTGCCAAATCTTGAATACCATTTGCCAAGCGAAAATCATTATTTTCCTAAATCTAAATCTGAAAATAGTTTACAAATTGTTGCAGAAGTTATTGTGTGAAAACAGGAACAATTCAGCATTTTCTAGATCGCTACATTCGTCATCAGCATCCTTCGCATCTGAATCCCTTTGGCAAATTTTTTGTGTACCCATGGCGTCGCCTGAAGTTAACAGTTTGATTAAATGCTCTTTAATATATAAATTAATGGAACATGTAAAGTTTATTTCTTATTGCCATAATTTTTTTTCTTTCTTTTTGGTATCTCTTTTCCTACACTTAAGTACCTTAGCTTCTAGTTTTAGTCTGGTGTTAACGTTCGATAGAAGCAATCTTCATAGCAGGAAAGCGAAAGTTAAAAAAGTTAGAAATTAAAATTATTTAACAAAAGTATTTAATTTGATGTAATTAAAAAATTTAAAGTTAATAAACTGAGAAGAATTAATAACGGCCAATACCCGAAATAGAACAATCTAAATACTAGCTTTATTTAAGTGACATTTTTATCACATTGAAGAAATAAAAGAATTTCAATGAATTAATTAATTGTGTTTTATTTGCGCGGATCCCCAAAAAATAATTTATAAACACAGAAGAATTTAACTTTTATCAAGGCAAAAAATAATGATAAATTTGAAGTTCTATGAGATTAATTGGCAACCACTTATCGTTGATCTATTTTCTGTTGTTTTATTTTCCATTACCGAACTTTTTAATTAAATTCAAACAAAAAAAGTTTTAATAACGTTTATAAATTCACCGCCTCGTGCTTGTTATATATGGTGTTTCACACATATCAAAGAATAGTAAGGCATAATAAACTAAAAAGACAAATTCAACATTGGCTCCAGGAGACACTGGGCATCGTTGTTAATTCATGGCCACTCCTCGGTTCTTTTAATGCCACCATAGTTTATATTTTTGTCCATTGGCCGCCCCTAGTTGCCTTTGTCTACCCTCAAAGATAAGTTTTCGCCCACTAATGTCTAATGGTAGGCTTTCTTATTTACTCATATCTTACACATTTGTTAATTGCTCGTGCTAATTTTTACTAGCAACCATCCCGAAACTATGTCTGGTAGAATAATAGGCGACTTTTGCGAAATGATAGACATACGGACATTGTTAAATCGACTCAGAACAAAGTTATACAGCATATAAAGACAAAAAAAAAAATATTGAAGGATTTACATTAAAAATGGAAAACATGACCAAAACTTTGTCAAACAGCCCTAGCTCTATATAAAAAAATATTCCAAAAATTATTGTCTAAAAAAATTATGACACAAAGAAATTGCAAATATCCTCATGACGATAAAAACACGATATTTTGTCTTCTCTGTTTAAATAAAAATATATCCTTTTTTTAATGCTGCCATATGGACTTAAATTTTTACCAACAACAACAACAACAACAACAAAATATTTAAAACAAAAACAAATTCTCGAGGGTGAAATCAAGCATAAAAGAACCAAAAGTAGTTGAAAAAAAAACAATACTCACTACAGCACACTAATGCTGATTTGTTGTAACTGCTTCTGTTTTTTTTACCTTTTACATTCATTTACCCATATAATTGTTGTTGTAGCTGTTGCCTGCTTATGTTCATCATCTGACAGATAGAAATCACTCAACTTGAATAAATTGTGACAGTGATAATGAAAGTCTATTTTCAAGTTGGGGTCTAAGGAAAAACACACTTACACTTAATAACGAAACGCATTGCTAAGTTAAGTTACGCAACATAAAAATACACAAAAACAACAACATCATTTCTGACGTGTACTAAAATTTTTTATACAAGATTTCCCCCAAAGAATAAAAATTTCTTTTCTATATTTTTGTTTTTTCTCATTTTTTTTTTTTTTTTTTGCGAAACAATAGTCATGAGCAATTCATTGTCAACGATATTTTATTTATTTTTATTTTTAAAGATTAAATGTTTACAATTTTTTTTTATCTACACCCTACTTCAAGCGGTATATTATATTTGACTGTAGGGCTTTAGTGTCCGATGCCTGTAAATTGAAACTTTATAATCGTACTATTTTCTAAATTGTAATTCTTTCGGGGTCAATGGTTCAATAAAATATAAGTGAAATGCGAAAATATTTAAGAAGTATTTTTAATATCTTAATGGCTTTTGATTGCAGAATATTAAAAAAAATATATATATAAAACTCAAGAAACTGTATTATAGTTTCTTTGAATATGAAGTCCTATGAAATTTATTTAGCTTCAATAAAATTACTTCTCTAATAAATTAGGAATATTATGAGAACGCTGGAAAGTTGATAGGGGTTATAAAAGGGAAGTTGAACTACTACATTACGTCAAAAACTATAAAGTGCTCTTTATCGATGGTCTACGCAGAAAATCATAATTTGTAGATTGATGACTGTACAGATCTGATATGGACTTATTCTTACCCACAATAAATTTTTCTCTTTGTTTTGTTTTCTAGTGAATTTTACTTAACTACTTCAAGAAGTCCGCAGCTATTAGAGTAAAAATTTTTTTTAAAATTATATTTATTTCTTCTGAAACAAACCGTTAGCTTAAAACAAATAGACAGCAAATAGATAAAAAAGTAAGATAAATTAATGGGGAAGGCGATTTTTGTTTACTTTTGATTTTCGATTTTTAGAATATTTTTTTTACAGTTGTTCATTGTCTGTTTTTCTACCCTGCGCCACAGGGCAAAAAATAAGTTTGTCATTCTGTTTGTAATTTCTACAATATTTGATTTCGATCCCGTTAAGTAGTAGTCAGGAGTCGATTTAGCGATGGCCATCCGTCTGTTAATATTCCACTTTTGCCCATCACTAGATGAGCTACAGAAAATTTATGACGCCTTATTCTCTTAAACATATTTTCGAAAGAGGTGCATTGAATTTTAGCAACATCGCCCCTGAGATTGTGGAGATATGTTTAAAAAAGGCCGTACGTTTTTATAGTTTTAATTGTGCTCTTTTTTTGTTTATTGTTGTTTTTTGATTTATTTTAATAAAACTCAAAATTTAAGGAAAAAAAACTATAAATTACTAGGTAATTGAAATATCACTAAACCATCTTAATTTCATCAAAATACTGAACTTAGCTAAAAAAACTTTTCTACAATAAAAAATTTGAAATTTTATTAAAAACCGAATATTTAGCAAATAATTTTAATTTCAGTAAATGTTTCATTTTATTTTAATTGTAATTGTTAATAAACAATTGAAATAATTTAAAACTTCAATCAAATAGTAAAAGAAAATAACTGAAAGCTACCGACAATTTAAAAGTTTTCTAAAAAAAAACTTCACATTTACACTATCGAGTCATTTTTCTTATTAAAATTGTTAAAGTGAAGCTGAACATTTCTTTCAGCAAAAGCTCTGCTGACTAAGTTCCTTGCTTTTTGCGTTTATATTTCAATATATTATTTATGGAAACAGGGTATAAAACAGACCCCAAGGTGGCACTTACTTTTTTGAATGATTTCCATTAAAAATTTTCAAACAAAATGAAAGCTTGTAATAAAAAACAGAACATATTAAAAAAAATATTTAAATACAAATTCTCTAGGTGAAGGGTACATACAATTCGGCACAGCCCAACTTTGCACTCTTACTTGTTTTATTTAAATTGCTTCAATATTTTGGAAGTTATAAGGAGTTTAACGTGGTTACCATAACTTGAAAAAATAAAATGCAATTTATGTACAGATTTGAGTTTAGATATTTTTATCATATGAAAAATTATATTTTTACAACTTGATACTACTGTCGCCTAAATTCCGATCGAGTGAGTCTGATACACTAGTGCTAATGACTTTGTTTAAATTTAGTAGGGCATTTGCAGGTTTGTAATTTCTTCAGAATATAATAAACAATACATTTCACTGTGGAGCCGCGATTACAAAATGATTATTATCATTCAGTTAAGACAAATTGTTGGCCATTTATCTTAAGATTTTTTTAGAGACCTTCAAACTTTTTCAAATGTTAATTGAAATTAATATATTTTACATATTCTATAGAAAATAAGACATTATCTTTCATAACTTGATGCTAAAGGTATTAAAGTGGAAAAAAATACCTTCTCTTGACCTAATAAAAATTAAGTAGGCGAGTCGAAGAAAATTTTTCCCAAAATCGAAACTTGCTCTTAATTTTTACTAAATATAAAATGAATGATAATAATGAAATAACACTCATGCTTTTTAAAAGTTTTTATACTTAAAGAAAAATGTTTTTGGATAAAGGTTTCCTGATGAGCTGGCTTAAGCAAGCGATAAAATACGTGTAAATTTCTGCTTTTTCAACCAACGAATAAATTGCATTTTTATTTGAAAATGTTAAGGTATTTAGCATAATAAAATAAATATCATTTTGAAAGTGTTCTCTTTTACATTAAAAAGTTAGTTCACGCAAATTTTGTACATGTTTTTCATTCTAAAAGGATAATGTTTCTTTACCTAAGTCTATTAAAAAATTACATTTCGGCTGATAATATTTCAAAACTCCGGTTTCTCTTCTTAAAGTTGCGTAGGAGTTAATTATTTGTAACGATTTCTTTCACAAAAAAATCCACAGTGACTGTTTTGGCTTATGACGTTGTACCCTTGTAAAAAGCCAAGTGGTTTAACCACCCATATTTATTTTTAAGTTTAATACATCATTTTTAAAATAATGATTATTATTACTTATTGTTATTATTGTTGTCTAATACAAATAAACGCTACACACTTCCTCAACAAAATCCGCATCAACATTTGCAACCTTCATTTATTTTTATGAACTTTTTTTTTCGTCCTTATTCCGTTAATGAAAATGGGGGAGATTATGATTTAAACTGACATGTTTATTAAAAAAAAGTAAAGTATAAAATTAAAAAACAAAAAAAAATACTCTTCACACAATCACAATTTCAATCATAATCAGTCACCAACTCCTGGTCCCTTAAAGTTGTGAATTTCTTTTTGTTCTGTTGTTTCCGATTCACCTTTTGTGTGCCTCGTTTTTTTTTTAATTGAATTGGCGTTGTACGCTGAAAGAGAAAGAGAAAACTCTGCGTGGGAGAGAAATCCCTGCAATGAATTCGTCAATTTTTTTTGTTTGTTTTTTTTGTGTTTATTTTTGTCCCATAATAAAGTGAACAAAAAGTGTTTAAGAAATTAATTTTCGTGTCGCTTGAATGTAAAATGGGAACGACATTTATTATACAAGTCAATGGTAATTTTCATCACCAAATTGCTTTTTATTGTCCTGAAATGAATGTGACATTCTTTGCAAAGGGTTGAGGAAACATTTTATTGTCATTAACTGTAGAAGACTGAATGGTTCTTTATGGTTGAAGTAACGCTTTCAGATGGGTGGTAGAGTAATTAAAACAAGTATTTACAGATGATTACAAGTCATTGAGATTTTTATCAAAATGCATGCTGATATTCTAATAATAATACGAGTAATTTTGTTCTTTAGTTGACATATTTTGAAAACATATCATATTTGTTTAAATTGTTATTCCACTTAAAAAACCTAATTTTATTTCTAAAAATTTGAGACTATGAACTGAACTATTTTTATCGCCTTAGAACTTATTGAACGTTAATGAGAAGTGACTGTTAATGACTGAAAAGAATATTAAATCGAGCACTAAAGAATACTGGTGTTTTGTAACTGAAACATGTGTAACTACAATATTCTCTTATCTCTATTTTAGTCAAAAACAATCTCTTGCTTAAAACTTCTAGCTTAAACTTTTCCGCGGGACAAAAACAACAGATAGTTTAAAATACATAAAACTAAAACAAAATAATAATTCAGGCCAAATAGTAGAATGTTAAGCACGAAAGTAATTTCATAAGAATTTATCACTTGGAGTCATCGTAAGGTCATCCTTGCACGCAAGAAACCAACAAAAAAAAAGCACTACAACAATATTTAATATAAAGTCGAAAAATCATTATAAAATAAAATGCATTGTTTTTTTATGTTTTATATTTGAACACGTCATACCCCTAGAGAAATCCACCCACAACAGCAGAACACAATGTTAACGCCAACAAAAAAAAAAACATACAAAAAAACACACGTGATGGAAAATAAAATGAAAAAAATACAAAGAAAAATTGAAACATGTTAAACGTGAAAAACTACAATTGACTTCCGTTTGGCTTTAGCCCAGATATCCTGTTTTATCGTGGCGTGCCAAATAAAAATGTTGCATAAATGTAGGCGAAATTAAAAAAGAAAAAAAAAAAACAGAAAACAAAAGCGAAATGTATAAAAAAGGAGGGAAAAGAAAAATAGTACTGTTGTGTGAACAATCTGAGGAAGCATGTATTTATCATGTTGGCTCATCTGCATGAAGTTATTCCGCTGATGGTCATTTAACGTTTTTTTTTTAATATCTTTATGTCACGTAATATCCTCCCTGGGACAGCAAAAGCATAGAAAGCATACGTAATTTTTAGCTACAAAATTAAAACAACAATAAAAAATAACAAAATAATAACAATCAAGAAGTTGAGTAGCCGAGAATTGCGTACAAGTATTTAAGTTTTTATCCAAAAAATAGTTTTTGAGATCTGCATAAAAAATTTTCAGTTGGTAAACGATGTATTTGCAGATATTTTATTAGAGACTGTTCGTCTTATTTCAGGAAGTACTCAAAAACTAAACTTTGAGCTGCCACAGCAATGTTTTTGGATCGTTAACCATGTACGCCAGTACAAAAACCGACTTAAATATTTTTTAATTAAATTGTAACGCTCAGATCTGAGATTCATTAAATAAAAAGAAGCCTGTATATATTATGTGAAAATAAAGACCCCAAGAATAGAGCAATTATTTAATCGGCAATACTAATATTAATTTAATATTCTCTACCAACAACGAGGTCCTCCGCAATGATTTGTAATCCACGGTATTAACAGTATTAACACCATGACTTTTTTTTGCTGCTGTTGCAACACTTTGGAATAGGACGCTTACAGCCACCATAACCAACACGAGTTCTGTAAATGGTGAAGTGAATGGAAAACAGTATTTTTTATTGCCTTCCCGAAATGGCAATTCCTACTTGGAAAAGGGGTGTAAGAAAAGAAAAATAAATGTTAATAAACATAAATTTATTTAAAAAACAACAAAAATAAATGTTTGTACGCTTACCAGCGGTTCTGTTTGGTTACATATTTATTTTTGAATAACAGTGCTAATGACTTGGTCAGCGTATGTTTTCTAATTTTCTCAAAGTTAAAGTTTAGAAAAATGTACTTGTAAAAATTAATTGTAGAGATCTGTAAACAGTGTGAAAAGTTTTACATCTATAAAAATAATATGAACTGACAACTGTTCTAGTACGATTATACCGGTAAAATTGGTTGCTTTCACAATTGTATCTCTAGTTTCTTTACGAAATTACATATTTTTATAAAAAAAACGTATCTTATATTGAACCAAGGTTCCAAGGGACCTCCTCACAAAATTTCACTTAAATCCATCCAGCAGTTTTTATGTGATGCACACACAGACAGACACACGAAGAGACAGACAGATAAAAACTCATAAAATAAATAAAATTATGTAGAGATTAAGTCTTAATTTGACTCAAATCTATATTAGATAAAAAATGAATAAACTATTTATCATAATTTAATGAATCTTTAAAACAACTACAATTAGTTAAACTATAACAACACACCAAATAAAATCTTTGATAGTTTTAGAAGATGTAAATAAGAATTTTAAAGCAAAAAAAATTGAGAGTACTAATTTCGGCTTTGTCAATCTTATATACCCTTCACCATTTATCTAAATCTAGTTTAGTGAAGTAATTTCAATAAAAAAAAAATAAATATTTTGAGGTGACAGAGAACTAAAATATAAAAAAATACAAAAAACTGCCATCGGCTCTTAATGTGTTAATCATTTTTTTTTAATTTTCTTAAATATTTCCTTAAAGATCTCTTCAAAAGCTTTCAAATGATACCCCTATTGATATTTTAAAAATTTTGAAAATTTCATATACGTAACTCGGAAAATATGATCGAGCACCAAATTTTTCACTTAATTTTGTTTCTTATTCCTTAATTCTCTATCGCCCCATATATCTGTTTTTTTGTTTGGAGTTACTTCATTGTTCTAAATGATGTAAAAAAATTAGAGGTGGGCGTGGTGTTTTGCTCGTTGCGTCGAAGGTCATGGACCTATCTTCCTGATTTTCAATAGTAACTCTTTCGAAACTAGGTTTGATCGTTGGTGTAGTTAGATTTTTCTTAGCTAACTAACACGACGGGCAGACGGACATCGCTCAATCGACTTCGCTATGCATAAGAAATCAGAATATATATATTTAATGGGTTTGGAAATGGATATTGTTGAAATTATTAGCGGAATGACAAACTTAGCTTTTCTTTCCTTTTTTCCAATTTTTGTGGTGAAGGGTATAATAAAAATTGATTGAAAGGACTACATTTTGTAATGGAAATTGGTAGCATTCAAATGATTTGATCTTTATTCAGAGTTTTACTTAATTTTTTAAAATATCTTACTCGCAGGCAGAATTGCACCATGAGAAAAATGCCACTTTTATATTTAATATTTTTTTTCCAAAAATAATTTTAGCCGGACTGTTTTACTTGTAGTCCTTAATTGGAACATTTTCTAATGTTATGTATACATTTAAAAAAAGCTTTTGATAAGACGAATGAAAAACTTTCACTGAATATTCTTTTAAATTTGCACTTAGGATAACTTCACTCTAATGAAAAAAATTTTCGTTGGGAAGAAAAATATTATGCTAAGATTTCGAAAACACATATTTTAAACAAAGTTGTAACAGCTAAGTGCGCACTTCGTTCTTTTGTAGCACAGAATAACTTTTACAAAGAAAAAGTGCGGTTTTCGAGATATTAAAAAAATACTTTAAGGCAACTGTCTGGCGTCCTGACTTATTAAAATTAGGGATGGTGACTGGAATGGATACAGTTTAAAAGCAAGAAAACAGCATCTTGTTTTTAATTAAGAGCAATAGGTTTTCGTACTTTTTGCAAGATAATGGAAAATGCAGACGAAGTTACGGGCAGAAGGAAGCTATTAATATTAAACAATATAGATATAAATTAAAGAACAAAGTAAGAAATTTAAAATAATTTAAGTAGCGAAATATAGTGAGTTGTGGCCACCAACAACCAAGATAAAAGCCAACATTTCAAAGTTAATTTTTTAATTTAAGTTTTCAAGGGATGTATAACAGAACATATTTATACAATGTTTGTAACTGTAAAAAAAGTTGAATGTAAAAAAGAAACAAAAACAAATAAAAGCATAAACCTAAACGGAAACCGGAAAAAGGTGCGAAGTAACAAGAAAGTTATTTTAAAATTAACTAACAAAATTGAATCTTGTGCAAACAAAAATATTTTATTTTCAGCCTCACCTTTAAAAGTAGAATAAAAAATAACAACAACAAAAACAATCACAAAATGAACATGTATAATAAATACATGTATTTATGGTGAGTGTGCCTCAATGGTGTTTGTTTACAGCAGGTCCTATTTACTCTTTTTTTCATTGACGTGGTAAAAACACAACAAAATTTCAGTTTTATTATTTCAAAACTAAACAGATTTTTGTGTAATAATTTTCGTCCTTAAATTGTGAACCCTTTTTTATATATTTTATCGTCCTTTTCTGTTGTATTGGGTCTAATTATTTGACTAATGTTTTCAGATGAGAGTAATTAACTTTTTTACTTTTTGTTTGAAGAATTAATTTTAACCAAACACTTTTCTGTCATTGTAAATTAATTTACTTTTCGTCATTCAACGTTGCATTGGGAGGGTGGTTTAATGGTCACCGATATTCATAGAATGACTTTGCGGATATGATGATTTTGTTCTTGTTGTTGTTTTTTTTTTTTTTTTTTTTGTCATTTGTCATTAGCATTTACCATCTAATATTGTCGCTGTAGATATTTAGTGAATGAGTTCATTGCACGCAATTCCGCATTTTGTATTAATTTTTATTTTAAATATTGTAGAAGGACGTCCTTTCGTTGATTTGCTTGTGTTCGTATTCTTTATAGCTGTTTGAAATGTCATTCAATTGTCGCATAATTACACGTTTCTTAGTTGTAAACTTCTTTCAATCATTTATTCTGTCCGTTCGTATATTCTGTCAGTTATTCGTGTTAAATGCTAAATAAAAAAAGAAATTCTTAAGCAGGTCCCTGTATGTGTGTGGATGACTAAACTAATTTTCCAAACAAGAAGTGGTGTAATTATAGCCAATACGTTTTAACCTGTACACACAAAATCATTTTTATTAACAAAGAATCTTCTTTATTAATCATTTTAAATTCACTTGTTTTTTTATACATGGAAACAGTTATTTGTATGTTTGATTTCACATATTCTCTTTCATCTAAATAGATACGAAAAGATAAAAAGAATTCTGAGGAGCTTGTAGAGCACGAAAGGAGGAATTGAATAATAATAATAATAATAATAATAATAATAATAATAAAAATAGTAATAAAAAAATTTGTCAAACTAACTCAAACAATTATTCAAAAAACAAAGACAAAAAATTCAAACATGTTGACATAAACATACATACAAATAAAATTTCAATACTTGTCAAACGATTGACTTCATCTATTGTGAGTATATGGAGCAACTATCTTTCTCATCAAAGACCTTTTAGACCAAAAATTTCAGTCAAAACTGAAAATATTGAGACTGAGTGTGCGAACGTGTATTGACTAGTTTGCAAGCATCTAGTCGCCCGTCACTAAAATTTCGTTTAAGGTTTTCGAAATAACTGGTCAAATTATAACTCGTTAAAGACGTTCACAATTTGTACATGTGCTAACATTTTTTCCAACATAATTGTTCAATTTTAATTAGTCTTTAACGTTGGATCAAGTATTTCTCTAATTTATCCTCGGCTTATATGGTGAAAGGCCGATGTAAGCGGTATGCGGCAACAGTAATATCCATTTGAAAAAGATTCAATTTTTATCAAAACAAATCCATAAGAAAAATTTTAACACATTGAAAATAATTTCAAGTTAAGCCGTGTTCATTTGCCTACGTAAAGTAAATTCAAGCGGCAGAAAGAACAGCTGGTTGCCGCCCGTTCTAAACGCCGCTTACTTTGGACTATAACTATTAGGTGTTTTTAACTTTTAAACATTGACTGACGTCCGCTTCTAAAAACTTGCCAGTTAAGTGAAACATTTTCAGAAGCTCATTCTGTTTTGAAAACAGTGTTTTTTACGTGACTTAATTTAAAAAAAAAACATTTTGGGCTAAAAGCTAAAAAGATAAGCCCCATTAATAAAACTTGCTAATAGTTAAAAATAGAATGTTATCGAACAGAAACGAGCCAACGGGAAGACATTCCTACCTTTAATTTTAAGTAGCACGTTTATTACTCACAAAATTTTTTTACATAAAAACACAATATTGGTAAGTTTTGTTTTTTAAGCGATTTAATTTACCAAAAACATTGGTGTTACTTTTTGCAGCTAAAGTTAGCTTTATATAAAGTAAAGTTTGAAGTAAATTAATGTTATGAGCATTAATTGTTTACTTATCCGCAAAATAAAAATTTAAATGATTAAATCAAAACTGTCAAAAAATATCATTTGATTGATTTTTAACAAGTTTATATTGGACATTTATTCATACTTGTATTTAAATTATTTTGTCATTGAAAGTCACACTCGTGCTCGTGTATGCATTTTTGATGTTTTTTTTTAATTTTTTGGATGTCGCACTCACATAAATATTCATGTTTTTTTCCTTCTGGAAATGGTTGGGGGAACATATTTTCACTAAGTTTCTACTGCCCCCATATAGTTTTTGTATTTTTGTTTTATTTTGACATAATTTTGATGGAGCACACGTCGTATGGATATTCATGTAATGTATCGCATTTGACTAAAAGACTTAATTTTTGCTGTGTCATTTACTAACTTTGTTTCATGTCATTTAGACACTTTGTTTCATATTTGTGGCCTAGTTATACACTGAATCATTTAAACATGCGTTTGCGCAAAGAACCCAAAGGGGTAAAATGAAAAAAGAATCATTAACTTAATTTCGTAAATTACATTATTTTAGGGTAAATGTAATGTAAAACTAAAACAGCGACATTGATATTCACATAAAGACTTTTATCGAATATTGGGTAAGTATTTGAAAAAGAAATATTAAATAAAAAATGCTGCCACCGTTTATTTTTATTAAAAACTTTTCAACAAATACTTAGGTAAATTATTGAAACCTCTAAAAATACAATTTTTTATTTATTATTTAAATTAAAAAAGTTAACAGTAATAATAGCTTTTATTAATTAAAATATTTGTATATTATTGTAATATCAACTCTCTAGTTAAATACATTTCATTTTTATAACTTAAAAAAAAATAGTTTATTAATGCTGTACTGAAATATTTTTATGAAATATTTATTTTTTTTATTTTATTTTATTTAAAGTAATATTCTATACAAAAAAAAACAGACAGGACTACATTCAAGGAAAACTTATAAAAAATCAAAAACTACAGTTATTTTAAAGAAACATCCTTTTTATTTCTGTATACAAATTATTACTTATGTTAATCTATATACGTAAAATTGTTATAATACATTTTCTTCATATGAAAAGACGCAAAGTACATTTTTAAAATGTTCTTATTTTATAATATGCGATGCAATAAATATAACCAAAAGATTTGCAATAATGGAAAATTTGTTCGTGTATCATCTTTCACTTTACATCGACATGTTATCTCAACCACAGGAAAGGATGTGACAAATAAAGCTTGTCAAACGGTTTAAACTTATTGCTGTAATTTTTTTATTTTTCTTTAATTAGCTCATTGTTTCATTTTTTGTTTTAAAATGCAAATGTTTTTGTATGCCCACTACTGTTTTTTTTAGCGAATTCTTGCAAATTTTCAGTCTCGGGAAATAAAACGGGAATTCCTGAGAAATTGATTTACGGTTAAAATGGCAATTCTTATAGTTTCAAGTGCAGCTGTCAATAGTTTGGCGTTCATTTACATGTTTGTTTAAAGTTTTTATTAGAAACTAGCAGTGCCCACGACTTCGTCCGCGTGTCATTTATAATTTTCTCAAAACTCAAATTTAGAAAAACGTGTTTAAATATTTATTGTAGTGATCTGTAAACATTGTTAAAATTTGCAATCTATAAAAATAAAATATGCTGACAATTATTTTAGTACGTTATACCCATAATATTTGGTGACTTTACAATTGTAACTATATTTTCTTTAAGAAACAAATTTGTTTTCAAATCTATCCATCAGTTTTTACGTGATGCGAAAACAGACAGACGGACAGACAGATAGATAAAAATTCTTAAAGTAGGTGTTTTGTATTACACATCGATTACTATCTACACCAACATCAAACTTTCCAAAAAATATTTCATGTACAGAAATGAACCTTTTACTATTCTATTATATGTAGAGATAGTTAATATAGTTTACAATGTAGATGCGTAATTCACCTGAATTCTGATTATTTTTAAAATTTACTTATTGAATTAAAAAAAAAAAAAAACTACGAAAAAACAGTATCTTACAAAAATATCGTGTAGCCGAACATATAAAAGAATTGAATGATGTTAGAACTTCATAGTTTCGTTAATCGAAAGGTTTTTGCTGTTGAGAAATTTGAATTTAAAAAAACCCTGATTTACAATATCAGGAAAATAACGAAAAAAGCCTTTTCCCAAGTGGCATTAAAATATTTCATGAAAAGGAGAAATCAAATTTTTTGAACGATCTGGTAAAACACAGAAAACCTTCAAAAATTCTGTAATGCTCTTTTAACTAAATGTAAAAAACTTTAAGATACGACTCTATTTAATTCATTCGTCTCCGAAATAAAATGCCGCTTTATCGGGTGTTATTAATTACTTGAAAATAAATAGCACAGGTTGCACTTGTTTTATACCTTCAAAAGAAATAAATATTTAATTCACATACAAGGTATTTCAAACAAGAAAGATGTCGAAGAACGTTATAAGGCATCAAATTGTAGAGCATATTAAAAATATAATGTAGGACAATAAACATAACTCTATTTTTTGTTTGTTTTATTACTTTAATTAGCAAACTAAAACATTCTGTAGTAAATATAAAATATTTTTTTTTCCTTAAATTCAGAAATATCCATATGACATACGTGAAGATATATTCCCGAGTTTTTCATTTTTGGCGAATCAGCCGATTTGAATAAATTTCGTTTAATTTTTTTATTTGTCTAAAGATAATTTTTATTTATTTAGTTTTTTTATTAAAACTAACAAAGAAAAGGCAAGTTTTGTATTTGATTTTGACAAAATATGTGACGTGTGTCTCATATTTTAGCTCAATTATGGATGGACATTAATAATCTTCAATATAAAATATTATAAGATTCACGATTTCGTTTTTGAAATTGCATATATTAATTAAAGCAAATATGTCATTCAATTCATAGACTCAAAAGCTAAAAAAAATATTTTGTAAAAAAATAAGAGTGCTTTATTCGGCTTAGTGAAGATACTCCAATCAAAAAGATAAATATTAGGATGACAGAGAATAAAAATATAAGAAAAACAAGTGCTCATAGTATTTTACACAAAAATGTTATCGGCTCTTAATAGGTTAAGTATTTTTTAAAAATTTAGCATATCCTGAAAATCTTTCCGAAAGCTTTTAAATAATACACATATTGATATTTTAAAAAAGTATGGTGCACGATTGCACTTTTCTATGAAAAGATCATAACTCGGAAGATATGAGCTGGAGCCAATTTTTTTAATGGATTTTTTTTATTTTTATTTTCTAATTCCCTATCGCCTCAAGTATTTCTTTTTTTGATTAGAGCTACTTTACTAAGCTTAATTTGCTCAAAATGATATGGAAAAATTAGGGGCAAGCGTGGTGTTTTGCTCGCTGCTTCGAAGGACATGGACCGATTTAGTTGATTTATTATAGCAAAATTTTCGAAACATTGATTTTGGCTAGCTCATTTAGTGCCTTGGCAAGGTTTATTTCAACTGGAACACGGACGGACAGATGGACATCCCTTCATCGACTTTATGGGGTCGGAAATGCATCTAAGAAATACAAAGCTGGTAAAACTTTCAAGCTTTTGCGAATAAACGTATTTTAAAGCGATAGTATTTCAAGCATTGGATAGACTAAGTTCTGTTTTTTTTTTGGAAGTTTGAAAGTAAACTTTTGAACTTGGTATTTATAAAATATCGAATAGTTGGAGGTGCGACTTAAACGAGTTGATAACTGAAATTTACTAACATTTCGAGGCTTCAATCAGCTAGAGTAAACTTAAAAAATTACTTTTAATTATGAACTTTTGGCGAGCTTTCTAACACTTTAAGTTTTGGGGCAAGTTTTGACCAGATTTTTCCCAGTAGCTCTTATTACTACATTTACTTACATGTATATGCGCACATAGTGGGTTAGGTCGATAGTGCATTGCTGTCTTTTGGTGGTTGGAATACATTTCTTCTCGCTCGGAATAATGTTGAGCTTATTTATTAATAGGGTCTCTAACAGTTTGATAAAAATCTAGTAAAATCGAACAAACTGTGTAATCTGTATTAAGATTACTGAGAGCGCTTCCAAAAAATTCCTAATTTATATACGAACTTATAATTTCTTTAGTTAAGTCTAGTTACTAAGTTTAAGATTTTTATTATGCTGTTTTTACTTTCTAACAACCGATTGGGATGTTAATGGATCTTTGCGTTTTAAGATCTCCTGAATCCGTTTTTACTATTCTCTTTATGATGTCTGTAAGTGTGTTTTTGCTTCAAATGCCACTATTTTTTTTTTTAATATTTACAGGTGATACCATTTGACAAATCAAAATGAAATTCCGTGTATGTGCTGAAAAGTATGTATGTGAGCTGTAAAGTTTTTGCTAATAATCGGAGAGAACGAAGTGTCATCTCCAAGCAAAAATTATTAACTTTTTGTAACATGATTGAATATTCAACTTCAAAACTTTATATTTTATATTATACGAGTATTAGGATTATCTACAAAAATTTACATTAATTTTTTTTTCAATTCGATTATTCTTTAAATTTGTATTCTTTATGTAATATCTTCAGACAAATATTTGTTTCCATGAGGTAAGGTAAAATTGCGTGTAGGCCACTTCATATTTTTATTCTGCTTATAATTATCGTTATTCTAATTTGATTCAAAAGGACTTGCGCGTAAATGGCATTAAATTTTAAATACTTTACTTTACTTTAATTTAGAACGAAATTTCCGTAAAGGTATATTTTATTTTTCTTTTGTGTAATGTCTACCTGTAACTTAGATGAAAAGTTTTCTCATGAATGTATTATAGTCATTTTGTTTTAAACAGAATAAGCTACGGTAAATAACGAATTCTTTAATATAAATTAATGGAAATGTTAATAGTTTACTCTAACTCATCCTCGGTTAAACATTATGAGTATAACATTTTTATGTCAAAAAATTTCACTTAAATTACAGAAGCATAGTACTGACCTTGGTATCAAGGCGAACGGCGCGCGTTATTATTAATTAAAAGGACTATATGATTGTTACTAAGACAGCTTGACGTGCAACTTAATACTTGTCAAAACAGAGGATTTCAAAGAGTTTAAATTAGTAACTTCTTTTATTGTTTCCTTGCCTAAAGGGTAAAAAAATTAACACTATAACTCTCGCTATAACATCTACACATCCGCCAGAGCAGTTTATCTCTGGAACCAAAGTAGCTAGCGACTTGAAATTCTCACAGATTTTGCATGATTGTAGCTGCTTTAAAACAATTAATAAAATGAAAATAAAACTCTTAAAGGCGGACACATATGATGTGCTTTCTGTAGTTATAAGTTTAATAAATGTATACTGTCTTTAAAATCATAAGATGTCGCATACGTTATACGAAACTCCTTGTACGTAATTCCAAATCGTACTGGGCTAATTTATTTAATATCTTGAAAATTATTAAGACTTTTGTTTTCAGGTGGTAACACAGCTATTTCCCGTATATGTGTATATGTATGCATACATATGAACACAATATTTATAATTTTAGAAACATTTTTGCATTTAATCATAACAGAAATAATGTCGTATATAAATTTATAAGGACATTTCATTTCTTTATCCTTAATAAATAAAATATTACGTTTTTGCTCAGGATATTTCATTTTTATACAAAAACTTTTTGGTTAAAATACGTGCACGAGTAAAAATCTATAATATTTAAAAAAGAACATCTGAATAAATATAAAAGAAAAATGTAATGTTAAATAATATTAAAAATTTATCATACATCTGTACGTACCGATAGATTATAAAACCAAATATCATTTTATTAATGCTACAAGTGAAAATATTCATACATTCGCACTGCACAAAAGAGCAAAAGCAGAGAAAAAATATATCAAAAGCAAAAAAAAAAAAAAACAAAAAAAGTAATATTATTTATGTACCAGCATCGTGATATTAATAAATATTTGTAAGTTATCAAATGAAAACCCGAACAGAATGAAAACATACATTAATAGTACATCGATATGAATGCGGTACGAGATCTGTGGAAAATATGCAAATGTTGTTGAAAGTTCATTCTTATCTGTTTATGAATAAATCAAGATATTTATTGGAGGAGATAAAAATTAATTTCGTATAAAAATTGAAAAGTTATAATGTTTACTCCTGCTTCGGTTTTAACTGTCTGTGCCTCTTACAGAAAACGTACATTTATGAACATTTTCATAGAATTAGTTTATTATAAAAGCTTGAGTTCTTACTGGGCTGTAGTAACATGAAACTATGAAGTATTACAAAGCTTGTTATTCCTGATATAGATATGTACACATTTCTTTTAATTTTTATGAAATGTTAAATCTTTAAATATAATCATGTACTAAATATGTGTATCTATTAAATAAATAAATAAAAAATATTAAAAAGCATAATCGCAAAATCTAGTACGAGCAATTTCCAATACCCGATGGCTAGCAAAAGCAAAGTCCTGGGGCTACTGTACATAATTTACAGTGAAAATAAGAACCAAATCTAGCAGACCAAATGTTTCAACATAAATTTTATAACATGTATAGGTGTTTGATGGAAACAACTTGCTATTTTTACAAATTCGAATAGACTAAATTTTATTTTAAATAAAAATTATTGAAAAGTTATAACAAAGTAATTTGATTTAAATTGTTTTTCAAAAACTTAAAATTAAAATAACAAAGTTGGTAAATAGTTACCACACTACTCCCTTTCCAGTTTGTTAATGGCAAACATAACGAAGTTCTTAGTGGTCTTTACTGAAGATACATACTCAATTGAAGGTTGAAAAAATTCAGTCTTAAGACGATCTAACAAAACAGTATCCGTTCGAGAACCAATTTCAAGTTTAAAATATTTCTGGTGCCGCTCCAACACCTTATTTGGTCCACTATACTTAGGACTTATTGGTTTTCGAAATTCATTTCTTATCCAAAAAGGTGATTGATTGGAACGATGGCTGACCAGTCTAGGCCGAATTGAATCGATTGCTTGATGAAAATCTAAAACAAACTCAGATAGATCTTCCTGGCTTTCACCTTTCTTGAAAAAATCTCTTGGCAAACGTAGCGTCTCCCCATAAATCAGCTCTGTAGGTGAGGTTTTGATGTCTTTTTTAATTACAGTTCTCAAACCAAGAGGCACGGCTGGCAACGTTTTTGTCCATTGTTGATTTCTATGTGCAATAAGAGCTGACTTCAACGTACGATGAAACCTTTCAACCATACTATTTGATTGTGGATGATAAGACGTAATTTGTTGTAATTGTGCACCAACAAGTCTGCCTCTGTCAGAGATAATATTCTGTGGACATCCAAAACGACAAATCCAATTTTCTAAAAATGCTCTAGCAACTTTTTCAGATGTAATTTCCCCCAATGGAACAACTTCCACCCATCTTGTGAAGAGATCAATCATTGTTAGCAAATAACGAAAACCTTCTGATGACGGAAGTGGACCTACTAGGTTTAAATGAATATTTGAAAACCGCTGGGTTTCAACAGGAAAACAACCAAAAGGAGTTTTAGTATGCCGGGTAACCTTTGATGCTTGACAGTTTTGGCATGCTTTTACCCACTGAATACAGTCTTTATTAACTGAGGGCCAGACAAACCGTTGAGTAACTAAACGCTGCGCTGCTTTCATACCAGGATGAGACAATCTATGAATGTTGTTGAAAACTGTTTTTCGGAATTTTAATGGTAATGGTAGCTGAAAAATTGCAATATAATTCTAAATTTGAGTTAGGTAATTAAACATGTTTGAGGATTAGGCCAGTCGATGATGTTTTCAAAAAGCTCTGTAGTTCTTTATCAGAATTTTGAGCGTCAGCTTTTTCTTCATAATTAACTACTGAAATTTCCTCAACTCTAGAAAGGGTATCTGCAACAGTATTCTGCATACCTGATGTATGACGTATATCAGTTGTGAACTGAGCGATATAATCTTGATGACAAAGTTGGCGTGGACTAGCTTTTTCAGGTTTTTGCTTAAAAGCGAAGATAAGAGATTTGTGATCAGTATATAATACAAATTTATGGCCTTCTAGCATATATCTAAAAAAATTTATGGCACTGTATGCTGCTAATAACCAGCGGTCATATGTACTGTAATTACGTTACGTTACCGTTAATTTTTTCAAAAAAAATCCTATAGGTCGCCAAACTTCTTTTTTTCGTTGTTCAAGAACAGCGCCTATCGCAACATCTGAAGCATCTACTTTTAAACAGATATCTGCATTTGTCACTGGGTGTGCTGATACAACTGCATTTGCTAATGCTGCCTTGCATTTGTTGAAATCGTCCTCAAACTCAGAATTTCATGGAATGAGCGTTTTATCATTCTTAACAGCACCTTTAGTGAGATCATTGAGTCTTGCTTGAATCTTAGCCCCATTTACTAGAAACTTTCTATAGAAATTCAACATTCCTAAGAATCTTTGTAGCTCTCTAGTTGTGCTAGGTCTCTTCAAATCGAGTATAGCTTGAATTTTTGATTTCATTGGCGATATACCATTCACTGATATTTGAAACCAACAAAATAAATTTCCTTTACATCAAATATAAACTTTCCAGGGTTAATTAAAATTACGTTCTCTCTTAACCGTTCTAGTAATGCACGCAGATGAAGAAAATGTTCTTCATTTTTTGACGCAATTAAGACATCGTCTATATAAATGAAAACGAAACTTAAACCTCTGCATACTTTATCCATGTATCGTTGGAAAGTCTGAGCTGCATTTCAGAGTCCAAAAGGCATCTTAAGAATCTCGAAAAGACCAAAGGGCGTAATTATCGCTGTTTTAGGTACATCTGCAGGTGATACGCTCGAACAAGATCCAATTTGGAAAAAATTGTACATCCTTCTAAATTGTAATTAAAATCTGTAATAAAAGGAATTGAATACTTAACTGAAACCGTTTTTTGATTTAGGAAACGGTAATCGCCGCACGGGCGCCAATCCCCGTTGCTTTTTGGAATCATGTGTAGAGGATTTGACCATTTACTTTTTGAGGGTTGAATTATTCCCTGCTCCATCATAAATTGAAATTCTTTTTTTCGCAATTTCCTAACGTTTTGAATTCAGTCGTCTTGCTTTTGCTGTTACAATAAAATGGAATGCTTGAGAATCTTTAAATGCTTATAATTTCAGGAAATTTCTGAAGAAAATTTGATACACGGAATCATTCTTAAATATATGAGAGACTATTGTAGATGACGAATTCGTTAGTAGTGTTTTACCATCTACTAAAGTTCGATTGTGAAGGTCAAGTAAAAGATGGTGATACTTTCGAAAATCCGAACCTAATATTGGACGAGTAACATTTGCTATGATAAAAATCCAACGAAACGACCGCATTAATCCAATGTTCAGTTCAAGTAATTTAGTACTGTACGTCTGAATTTTGGTGCCATTTGCAGCAAAATTTTTGAATGGGCACATTGAATTTGATTTTAAAATTTTTCCAGAATACGAAATTACAGAAACGTCTGCACCAGTGTCAATTAAAAAATTCAATTTGGTAATACGGTCCTTAAATATAAGGCGGCTTGTTGAAGACACTAATGTTTCGGTAGCCGCTATATCCAAAAAATTTTTAGTTTTTTGATTGTGAAGATATGCACTTTGTTGCTTTAGAATCGAAACGATTATAATACCAATACCAATCTGTTTTTCTGCTACGGGTTCTAATACGACGTCGATGATTGCCGGCGCCACGCGAACTACTTCTTCTCCTGCCGGATTCATTAATCTTCTTTTCTAATACTTCCATTTTTGCTGACAATTGCTGGAAAACATTATCATAAACCGATACAGTTGATACCTGAGAATAAGCGATATCCATTATTTAATCGGCTTGTTTTGCAATCTCCGTAAGACCTGCATTGCAAACAAGTATCGACCATATACTGTCTGGAAGTTGATCCATAAATAGTGTTTTAAGCACATTGTGACCAACTACTTTCATTGGTCACCTATTACCAAACCACTAAATAATTTCTTCAATTTAACTTCTCCTGAAATACAAAATGACGAGATAAGCCGTTCTTTAATAGCATTGTACTTCGCATTTTGAGGCGGAGAAATTAAAATGCCACCCACAAATTTTAAATATGCTGGATCTAAATTTGCTACTACATGTGAAAACTTTGTTTCATCCCTCGTTATACGTGCTAAAAACAAAATGTTCTCAATTTGTATAAACCATAGTTGCGGGTTCTCAGACCAAAAATGTGGCAATTTCTGTAAGCTTGAAGCGACTGCTGCGACTTCTGGATTATTTGGTTGACACTGTTCCACAAAAGGGTGCCTTGCTTGAGAACTTCCTGAAGCTGCATCTACAATACCTTCACGAGTAGGTGAATGTGTTGTACACATATCGGGGTCACCAAATTATATGTATGTCTTTGATTGAAACAACTTGCTATTTCTACAAATTCTTAAGACTAAATTTTATTTTAAATAAAAATTATTAAAAAGTTATAACAAGACAATTTGATTTAAATTGTTTTACAAAAACTTAAAATTAATATAACAAAGTTGGTTAAAAGTTACCACACACGTTTTTTTTTGAATCTGATACTTATTGAACAACGCATTCTCTAACATATATCCCTGGTTATGTTATAAAAAATTTTTTCGTCTTTCTCCCTAAGCATTTTGGCCCGAGTAATAAAAATTAAAAATTGTAATTTTGCATTGCATTGGAGCCACTAATCAAAAATATTATGCCATAAATTTTGGCAGTAGAATACGAAGTGTTAAAATTCCCGTTACCATCTTTTTCTGTTGAAGTTATCAGATAAAAACAGCAGTGAGAAAACTAGCCGGCAGGAGAATTTTAAGAATCCAAAAACCACTTCATACGTAAAAGTAACATTTATAATCCCTGCTAAAAGGGGACGAAATATATTTAAACTTAGAATGAATCATACTTTTTAGAGATATTCTTTGAACGTACTTTATAGATCCTTTTTTAAAAGTAACAGCACTTTTATAAAAGATTATTTTTTTAGGATATTTTTAAATTTATTTCCTAAAAAATACGTTAGTGAAATATTTTTCGATCTATTTAAAAAGGCCTTTTTTTAGAAAAATTTATTAGAAAATGGGTTTTATAAAATCATTTTTTAATGAAGGTTTTATGATATGAATTAATTATAATGGTAGTTTAATAAATATTTTCTGTTGATATTGTAAAGTTCTTTTTATGTAAAAATTCTTTATTTTGCACAAGGTACTTTATCAAACATTTTTGTAATTTGAAGTAATATTTCTTAAATAATTATTTTCAAAAAAGAACATTTTTAAAATTAAGCATTTAAAAGGTATTTTTTTTAAATTAACTCAATTGAAATGCATTTTTTAGGTGGTTTTTCAAAATAATTATATAATTAATACGCTTTCCTTTATTCAAAGTTACAAATTCATTTTTTATGGGAGAATAAGCTGTAATAATTTATTGCAAATGATAAAATGGATTTAATGCTGTAATCGGTAAAATTTAACGGTAGTGAAAATAATTTTCATTAGCAATGAAAGTTAGTGGTTACTGCAGTATTGAATATAATTTTTTCTCATATCTAAAGAACTTAATTTTAAACTTGGAAAGTTTCAACATTTTATGCAATACTGTGTGTTTTAGTAAAAGTTTGTGCGTAAATTTATGTATCTGCTCGTTTGTATGTGTGTTTATACAATTTAATGATAAAATATGTTCAACAGGAATTTATTTATAAATAAGTTGAATTCAAGAGAATAAAGAAATGAGAATTATGTATTTATAGACTTACAACCCTTAACGGTAAAACATTGAAACACACAGATACGAGTACAAATGTATGTATTTTATTTTTAAATAAATTTCAATGGAAAATATAAAAACATATTGTTGATTTATTATTAAATATTTGCCGTACAATAATGGTTAAAAGTATAAAAATATTCTGTTTTATATACACCCACACATATGCAAACACTCATACAATTGTATCAGTTGTTGCGTAGTTGTTTGTTGCTACTGTTGCTTTTATTAATAATAACGTGTTTATGCATACGAAATTAACATAAAATAATTGTTTGTAAAAATTTTTGGTTTGGTTTCGTTTTGTTTGATTTTGTAATTAAATCGAAACCATATTGTCTGTCTATCACTCACTACAATTTCAATGTTCATGTCAAGTGTTTTATTTTTATTTTATTTTTTAAAGAATTTGTCAGGAATTTATGTCTTTTTAGGTAGATTTTGATTTAATTTTATTCATAATATTTTTGTTAACGTTCGCGCAAACACTTGAGATTTAATTTTATTAGTTTTCATGTTAATTTCCCTTGAAAAATCGTTTATGGTGATGGGGCCTGCATTCATAGTTAATATTTTTCGTTATTTTCATTATAATGTTCACGTTCGCCGATTTGGATAATTTTTGGTATTTTGTTGTCAGATATCTAAATATTATGATTCCATAATATTACCCTGATATATTTATTATTTGTTTGGACAGACACGATCAAAGTTCATATAATAAATTTGAGTGTTTAAAACGGCATGCAAAATAATTGATATTCAGTATTTTGGTACAATCATAGTAAACTTTTTTTTTTACTTTATCGTATATTTTCATAATGACAATTGTCATAGATGAGACTTGCATTAAAAAAAAAACGTTGGAAAAAGTACTATATAGAAAATTTCGTAGAACAAAGTATAAGCAACAACAAAATTTCAATGTTCATAAAATTCAGTGGACTGCATCTTTTTAGCGCTGTGACGCGCTGTTTAACGAAAGATGTCAAATTACAGCTTGAAGTCTCAGCTAAAAGTTCAGCAGCTCCTACCTGCTCCTTTCAAAAATAACAAAAAAACCATAAAGCTTTAAAATAACAGAACATGAATTTTCGGTAATGCATGTTGTTGTTGCTATAGTTCTTTACTGTTTCAAATTATTACATTATATTATATAAATACTAGTCACTAGCTGGAATTCGAAAGAGATTAAAGTTGACAGTAGGCATAAATGTGGACGCAGTGAAGCAAGGTATGGGCACAACAACAGATGGCAAACGCAATTGGCTTAAAAGTAGAGTTAATAGTAATATTAAAAATTATTTTGGCCGCAATTAATTGTAATGCAGCGATGGACACTAAAAAATTTCATATATATTGCATGGATACTGACAAGTTGTTTGTTTGTTGGTTTCTATGGCCTTGAAGTGTGCATAAGATTCTGGTGCATGGTAGCAAAATTATAGCAGAAGCTATTTTGCCAATAGATATGTCGTTATCTATTTAATAATTTAATTTTTATTTTTTACATTTTAATTGATTGTTTGTATAAAGTATGCTGTCCGAGGATTCGAGGTATAAAGACTATAGAGCCTATATATTATATCAGTAGTGAGGAATTGAACTTGTAGCCACTAATAAAGACGTAATGCATAATCATTTATTGTCTTCAGACCCAAATAGATTTTGATCAAAGCTACAATTCAAAATATTGGAGTATGATAATAATGTTAAAAATTATTTAAAGACAATGCTTTAATTACTTATTCATGTTTTTTCTGTGGGAGATGGGCGTCAAAGTGGGCGGATAAGGTATATATTTTCAGGAGCTCATTGTACAATTACAATATTTATTTTTTGTGAAAATTGAGTTGATGCATTAAAAATCAAGGGAATTATGCCACTTTTTCAATACAAGTTGTATGGGAAGTGTAAAAGTCGTAAAAGTGGGCGAATATTTTTCTACTTACACACGAATGATTCTAAGTATTTTAAAATTCTATGTGCCAAAAAACAATGCCGTAGGTCAAAATTTTAATTTCACTTTATGGAAGGTGGACGTAAAAGAGGGCGGATCATTGTGATTTTTCCATTTTTTCTTGATTTAAACAAAAAATATTTATATGCCAAGTTTCATTGTCCTTTGAAAACTTCTTCTATTTTTGGCCGCTCATTCTATAAACCTCAGCCAATGTGCGACGTTGCCTGAAGCAGTAGCGAGTACATTAAATTACAAAAATAGATTAATAGTGCTGCAGAATTACTGTTGTTTTCTTTGAGTTACTGTTCTCAAAGGACTTCGAATATGTCCAAAGGGATGAGAACGGATTTTAATGCCTTATATATTTGCTACGGTTGCTCGCTGTATTACTAATAAAGATAATTCCTATGACAACTTTTAAAGTGTGATCTTCGCGAAATTTATATGAAAGCAGAAAGTTAAAACTTTGAGAGATTCTATGAAGTATTACAGCTGGCCTTTGACAATTTCCATAACATATTAGAAACATGTATTTATCATAAATGGGACAAATTATTTAAGTGGACTAATTAATTGACAATTTCATTACCATTGAATGATAAATAATGCTAATGATTTATTTAGCATTATCAAATTTTTCCTAATGTTAATGCTCTTAAATGAAAATGTTTCATTGGTAATTAGTTAAAAAACAAAATCATTTTTATTGACTTATGATTAAATGGTTTCAAATTATTATCATGAATGATTATTTTTTTGTTTGTTTTTTTTTTTGTTTTTTTTTTTTTTTTGTTTTAAAGTATGAAGTAAATATGTTTTACCTTTCTTAGAAAAAAAAAAACACTATTAGACTATATTTTATATTATATTTTCGTGTTAGTAATAAGATCTGCTAACTGGGGTGTCATATGATACTAGATCTCCGACATCAAGTTTTACAACTATTTCACTTAAAATTGATTAAAATTTTCAAATATAGATGAATCTACAAGGGTGTTAAAATTTATTTTTTTCTGCATATTTTTGGGAATTTCTGCAATCAAAACATTGTATTTCATAAAAACAATTATTTTCTATTCAATTGTGGTTATTAATTAAATGATTTCATTAAAATTTTATTACCATTGGCATTAAATGGTAATAAAATATCTTTCATTGTCATTATTTCAAACAATGCCAATGAAATTCCAATGGTAATAAAAAAATTTCAAGTAAGATATTTATGAACTTTAAATTATAAATTTTTTATTTCTGTTATTGGGCTCAATTTAAATAAATAAATTATTTGATTACAAATTGAGTATTTAAATACAAATTCTTTCTGTTAAGTTGGATGATGACCAAAATTCCGCGGTTCTAAACATAATTACTGTGCTCCAATCTTTTTAATGTCTATAATTTTTGATTCGAGTCAGTTACTAATCCTAAATTCCTTAGAGACGACAAGTTGCCGCGCGGTTAAAGATGAGGCTCCGGCACTTAAATAGCTCTAGTCTGAGTTTACATCGTAATTTAATTCTCTAATGGAGGGGTATGTTTAAGATGATTTTCAACCTTCTAGCAAGAGTTGAAATATGGACAAGGCAGAAATAGAGCTAAGAGCATGCAGGTTGCAAACCTATATACGGAAAAGTTCTGCCAGACAAGACCGACTGACCTTTATCTCTGACATTATTTTAAGGAGCTTTACGTGTAAAATACTCATGAGAAAATTGAAAGTTATATGAATTCCTTAAAAATCGACCATGTTATTTTATAAATTTAAGCGCTTGTACAACAGAGCATTACTGAATAATTTGATGAGTATTTTGTTCCCATTTAGCATTCAGATCCGTTTCTATTTTTTTTTACAAACGGGTGTATGATTGATTGCTTTTGCAAACATATTCTTAACGAGAATTATAATTCGTTTTAATTTAGTTAAATGACAAAAGAAAAACAATTTGATAAAGTTATTGATAACAGGGCAATAACAATTAACACATTTTGAAAAAAACACACATTCATGCATAGACAGCTACAACAATCAATAAACAACAATCAAGTTCGACAAATTTAGTGCTTAACTAATTTTATCAAAATCTAAATGTACGTAAATGTGTATTTCTAAATAAAAATCAATGCGAGGATTGTATCAATTTTTGTTTTGCATGTGAAGTACCTAAAATAGTTATGGAAATGATTGATGGTTAAACTAAAGTTATGCGACATATTTTTAAAGGACTTAAAAAGATTGCGTTTGTATGTTTTAAATCTAATCAATAATTACTAAAAAGCTTAAGTTCATTCTACTTCACCACTTTGTAATGGCACAACAGTCGCTAATGTCAGATTCAAATGTGATTTAATCGTGTTTAAAATTCTTCTTTTACTCTTGTGTTAGTAATCCGTTTCGAAAATGGCAATAAATCGATACGCGAAACTTTTTCAAAAGCACCATGATATTTATGTGCTTTGAAAAAAAAGTTTTTACAATAGAAAAATTTTAAATTTTTTATAACTTCAAGCACAAAAAAAACCTAGAAACTATCGATTATACAAAATTTTATACAAAAATCCTTATTTCGCAAAAAGCAACAATAAAGCGTGGCTGCAAACCACAAAATTAGAAATGAACAAAGAACCTGAAATAAGTATTAAAGGATAAGGGGACCTTTGAGTGGCAAACGTTATGTTCGATGTGTTCAGTTTTTTTTTTTTTGTGATTGGCGCTTTTATATGTATAAAAAATCATTACGAGAGTCATGGGACCCAAAGTGACAAATGAACTAAACAGGTAACATCACCAAAAACACACACAGTCGAATATTACACTCTTACTCTTTAACCCGATGGTTTTTAATTCAATATCAAGTTTAAGGAGAAAGAGTAAAGTGAAGAATGATTTTGTTTTTTTTTTCTTGTATTTTCTTTTTGTTTTTTATTTGTCTAAAATTTAATTTACAATGCCGATGTTTAAGCAAAAATAAAGCTCGATTTTTGAATTTACGATTGTGCAGGTCAGTTATTCTGTGAAATAGTCTTTAATTTAAAGCAATTTTAATCTATTGTATAATAAATTAAACATTCTTAACTTCCAAAACTTTTTCTAAGTTGTTTATCAGAAAAATCATAAGAATAATATTGTGCAAAAAAACAAAAAAAAAATATTCGAAGTACTTCAGATCCAATATTACTATCGACAATACACACCTCAAAGATTCTTTCAGATTTGTGTAAATATAACCTGCAGAAAATGAGCAAAATGTTTTCGAAAGAATAAAATATATTTTCCTTTCTAATTTTATAAGCACTGGGTCAGTTTTTTTAAATAAAAATATTGTTTATTATTTTTCCTGTTTCCTGAAGATGCCACTCGATGGTGTGGCGAAATATAGAAGAAATTATTAATAAACAATATTTTTATTTAAAAATAAAACTGACGTACTGCTTAAAAAGTTCTTTTATTTTAATATTTTCTCTTATTTACAATTTATATTGCAATATTTAGTAAATCTGATAATATAAAATTACATTATATATGTACGTATGTATTAAACTTCAATAAGATTACTACACTATTTCTACAACTAATACATGAGAGTTTTATATTCTACATGGAAGATCTAATACCTGAAATCTATTCAATCTTTTAACTTCTTCTGTTTCATCTAATAAGGCGATTACTAATACATTGCAATGGGTTCTTAGCCGGTTAATATACCGGGAGCTAAACCTATTTATTAAAAAAGTTAGAAAAAAAATTAATTATAAAGGACACAAAAAACATTAATATTAAATAAAATATACTTATGTATAATTTTGTTTTGTTTTTTTAGCGTTTTGTTGTTTTAAATATTTGTCGTTGGTGGACGCGTTCGTTGTCTTAGTTTTTTTTAATTTTACTATATTTACCCCTAAAACATGTCTGCACCAAATTTTATTAATCTGCAGCATCTCTCAAGGAGAAAAATAAAAAAAATATACAGATATTTTATATATTGAGTTATGGTTACCAGCATAAAATAATGAATTCGAACGGGATAAAATGTTTATATTTTTTGTATTACAATCTAACTAAAGTAACAAAAAGTAACTTGTTTAAATAAAATTAGAATAAAAAATACAATAAAAACAATTAGCTTGATCACTAGAGTCTAAGGTTATATAACAAGGAATGGTAGTTACTTCTGATTAGTTTAGGTGCCTGATTAGGAAACAAGAGATATTATGTTGAAATCTCGCTGAATCCAAAAAGTAACGATGGTCTGAATAGAATAAGTCTGTTGGTTGAACTGCTTGTTTAATAAAAATTAGAGTGTTTTTACTGATATTTTATATTTATATATGTATATTTTAATATAAAGATGTAACAAAATATTTATTAATATGAAAATTAATTTTACATTTGCCACATTTTCTGAGAATTTTCAGGGCGCCCCATTTCTCTCAGCTTTAAAATTTAATTTACACGAAAGTTGTGTAAACGAAAATGATTGCTGTGCGACTTAAATTGTATTCATTTGCAACACGTAGCGTTAAGTATGAAAGTTTATATTATTGAAACCACTGCAAATGTTATTTTTGACTTCTTAATATTATTGCAACAAAATGTTTTAAAATACCTTTCTAACGTATCGTAACATTTTTTAATTCATCTGTTTTTGCCTTAAAATTTTGATATTTAGCTTTTGGCAGAGTTTTATCTACGGGTTTTAAATGAATGAAAATTATTAAAAATCCTTTCAGTTTTCAACATAAATTCTAGATGTATTGTATTCATAATACAAACACAATTGTAGCTTTTATCCACTTAGGAATGAATGTCTTAGGAATAAATAATGTGTTTTATTCTATACATTTCCTCTTGAATAGATAAATACATATTTGTATGGATGTATATTTTTTCTTAAATTATGTATTGTGTATTATATACTACGTAGTATATATGTACTAAGCTGAGATGTTTTTGTACTTACTTTTTTCTTTTGCGTGCGTTTTTGTTTGATAGCCTGAACTAGGACGGCCTTTGTGTGTGTGTGTGTGTTTGTGTGCGTGTCCTTTTTTTATATTAATCCGATTGAGATTGTTGTTCATTTGCACGTAGGGATAATAAACGCCTCAATAAACTTTAAGTATTTAATGCGTTGTGATGTTCAGTTATTGTGTTTGTCGTGAGGATTTTTATTATACATTTGCACACTTAAGTCGCATTAACAAGACATGCATGCATGAACTTATTTTTCTCAATGGTTTTTTATTCGATTTTATTGCTCCAATTTTTCATACTCAAGAATATTTTTGGATATTTCGCTAAATATTTAAATAAAAATAGTTTACTTAATTCCTAAATGTAATTTTAAGCAACATAATGTCTACATTGCATTCCCTTTAGATAATTTTTAATAGCTTAATATACAATTAGCAGAATAATTTAGCTTTTAACGATTTTTACACATAGAGTTGGAAAAAAATAATAAGAACAAAATACTTCGGCTTAATAAAATGTCATAAGCCATTTCTTATTGACCCATCACTGTAAACTGTAACGTATTAATCCGAACTGAATTAAAAAAAAATTGCATTAAAAAATACCTTAAATTGGGAAGAAGTAATTTGATGGCAAATTATAATTTATTAGATTAAAATTTGGGAGACCATGGACATTTGGATAAAGTAAAAATAGTTTCTGGATCAGTCTGATCCAAAGTATATAAAGATTTCTAAATAGCTCGGTTCGTTTAGAGTTTAAAAGTGGTTTGATTTAAATCAAATACCCATAATGGAGTGGTATTTGCAATCACAGGACCTGGACTTGAGTGCGTTGCGAAATATAAAGTTTAAGCTATCTAAGCTAAGAACATAGATAGATTAATATTTTATTAGGACTTCATTATACTGGAGAAACATACTGGAGAAAAATACCTCTCTCACACATTTTTCTTCGATTTTTAAACTAACATTAGTCACACGACTAAGACAGGAGTCTGTTGTGTTTTATATGTCAACAATTTAAATCTTACTACCTGATTTTATGTAATAAAAATAAATTTTATTTAAGTAAGAATATAAAAATAGTTGAGAACCACATAAGCGTATTATTCACGATTCCGGCTGAAACCAGTTTTGCTGTCTTTTGTACGATCTCATTATGTCGCTTTTGCATTTTAGAGGTTTTAGTATCGCATTATCAAGCAGAAGATTGCAAACTTATGAACAGGTTTGCCAAAGATCTAGTTCATTTGTGTAGCTTTTAACTTTAATCGTGTCAGCTTCACTTTTATGTGGCTTTTCCGAGTTAAGCGCCTTTTAGGATGTATTCCGAGGTATTTAATTTCTTAGAGTTTAGATATTATTTATATATTTTTATACTTCGCAAAGTGAAGGTAATGTAATGGTAATTTTTCGTTCATTAATCTCTATTTTCCATTCCATCAACCACTTTTCTAATTGAGAAAATTTTTACCTAAAATATCTTAATGCTACATGGAAGCTTTTGTGAATCC
Organism: Cistogaster globosa; assembly: GCA_937654795.1. Taxonomy (NCBI): domain Eukaryota; kingdom Metazoa; phylum Arthropoda; class Insecta; order Diptera; family Tachinidae; genus Cistogaster; species Cistogaster globosa. Next base: position 83,090,499 of record OW569404.1, on the reverse strand, counting down.
TAAAAAAGACTTTATCGCCGGTTCGAGTGCTAATGTCTTGGAATACTACTACGAAAAAATCCAACTTTAATTAATTTGGTAATTTTTATATAAAAAATCCCTTTTAACAAAGTTTTTAACTTTTTATGGTAGTTTTGTGGCAAGTTTTTTCAATTTAAATAAATGCGATACCCTGTAAAGTGCTTGACAATAATTTTCTCTCAATAGTTTTTTTTACGACAATTAATAACTTGTGTGTTTGTTCATTATGACTATGATGCCTTCCGATCCCGAACTGATAGTTCTAAACATATGATTTCTCGCTTATTAATTATTAATATTTTTTAAACAGTTTAAAAGAGATTAATAACCGTTTGATTTTATCTTAATGTGATTTTTTGCTGTATTTGGAATTATGGCAACACAGCAGTACTTAAGGCACAGAACGAAACTAACAAAAAAAAATAATTATTCTTTAGTTACGAGAATGTTTTAATTTACGGTAGTTAATGATTTAAATATTGTTGTTTTTTTATCTTGTTCGTATAAAAATTTTTAGTTATCTAAAAACTTGTGAAACGTAAGAGGAAGAGAAATGGCCACCGAGACGTGCTGTTTTATTAAAGTAGAAACTTAGCTCGTTTAACTAAATTTATTAAAAAAAAAATTAATTGTGTTAACTTTTAACTTAACACAGTATTGGTGCGTTTTTCTATTGCTTTAGGTCCGTATTTTTTAGGAGTCAAATATATTTGTTTCATGTTGTGTCAGAAAATATATTTTAGTTCTTAAATTAATTTATAATTGTTAATATTTTCACTTTCCTGCCACGACTGATTCTTTCTGCAAATCTATTCTTGTTGTAAAAATTTTTAAGATCGGTAGTAAAATAATGTCAAATGAATTACATTTAACAAATCTGCCTACATTGTTGTATTGCAGCAGCATAAATTTAAAATATTTCAGAGGCTTCCTAGTACATATGTGCGACTAGAATTTTACGGTTGTCTGTCTAATAGGGCTTAGCAAATAATCGTACTCTAATGAAAAATAAATTTTATGTAGTTTTTTCTATGGGTTTACATATCAAATTTTTTCCAATAAACTCATTTGCATGATAAAAATTTTAATTTTTAAACAAATGAATATTTTTGTTTTCAGTAGACAATAAATAAAGTGTTGAAAAGCCATAAATAAGTAAAAACATAATTTGTTCTTTTTTGTTTTTTTTTTTTTTTGAATTTTTTATGAGCAGATATGTAAATGTATTAGCTGTGCAGGTGTGTAAGTTGTGGATATTTATAACCTGATGTATAACTTTTCAAGGTCTCTGTTCAGATTTTTATATAATCTCTATATTTACAATTCAAGAACCAGTCTTATGTCTTTTTAGTTTTTGATAACTTTTTTTATTTAAGTATTATTTCGTAAATATTCCAGGTAAAAGATAAGTTGCCACAACAACTAGCAATTAACAAGTGTTCTAAAATTTCCGAGAAAGTTTTTAGAATGTGAACAACAATCTAAATTTAGGGGCTAAATGGTTAAACTACAGCTTGGTCTGAAATAATTTTTTAAAGATTGACAAAGCATACCGAACTTAAATGGTTCTATAAAGAGACTATCAAAATACTAGATTCGTAAGAAAATCAAGTTTACTTATATTAAATAAACTCAAATATATTTGCTTTCTATGTATTTTTTGTTGAACTCGATTTTTTATAATTTTGTTTTTACTTTATTGTTTGGACAAAAATGCTTAGTTTATTCAAAATTTTGTGAGAAATTTCCTGAAGAGCTTTGTAAATGATGTCGAAATGGCCTTTAGGAGGTGCTTTCACCCTTAATAATCAATGACGGTGAATTTAATAATTTTGATCGCGATAGAAACATGATTTCTTTAAAGTTTAATTAATTTGAATGTACCGTTTGTATTAATTTATTGTAGGACAATTGAACAAACATGTGGGTACTTTTCATATAACATTTGTTTGCATTTTTATTTTATCTGTGTTAGAGAGAAAAATGAAAAATTTTTTTAAATGACATTTTAATTTAATAATTTTAGTTCAACTAGCATATCATTTTTAATAAAAAATATGACGATGAAGGAATTTTAAATTGATTTTTCTTTTCTTAAAAAGTTTTATTCGAACCAATGGAAGAATATAAATTTTGTGTAAAAATTTGCTATGAATCAATTATAATAGTAAAAAGTGATTTTTATAGAGAAATAAATATTTAAAAAATGAATTCCTCTTGTTATAAATATGTACTTGAATACTCGTTAGGTAAAATTATGATATTTGTACAAATTAATTAAGAATACTTTAACGGGAAGAGCCGTAACGTGATTATCCCATGACATAAAATTAAAAACTTTTGTTTGGAGAAAAGTAGATATCTCACGTAACTTGCCTAAAAATATTTAGGAAAATTGACAAACTTTTAAAGATGTAAAACATTGATTTGTATCGATTACAACATTAGAGTCCGCTCCAGAACTAAATAAGCTCATAAGGTTCCATTTCAAATCAATTACAAAGTACCGAAATAGTGAAAATTAACTTCTTCATATGACAATGCCATGTAATAGGTCCTTTTCATATTGAATGACAGGTCCTTTTTTATACTAAGCGACCGGTTTTGTGTTTGGTTTTTCGGGGGAAAGAAACAAGTTATGTTGATTTGTGTTAAAAAAATTGTTTTTTTTTTTAGCACAATGTTACATGTTATAAAATTTTGTGGTTGCAAATAATACAAAAATAAAATTGTGATATATCTAAATTTATCTGTAAACCGAACCACCATAAGCTTACAATTGGAGTTATATTCCCATAAAGGAAACAAAGTCACAAAAAAAAAAAACAAAAACAACAAGCTATCAGAATCAGGCTTTTTCGGAAAATTATCACTGCGCTGCCTCTGATGCGAATGCGTAATTCGTTTGCGATGCCGAAGCAAAACAGCTGATGCTGGTGCCTAATTGAAGCGCAGTCAAAAAATTTGATTACAATATCGAATGCAAGAACATTAAAAACGGAAAATTAATGATCAATTTATTTTTTAACTAAAATGAAAGCAAAAGTGAGTTAAAATTGTGAAATGGAAAAAAGACATTTGTTAATAAAAAATTTTCGCACCAAACACAGAAGAATTCCAAAGTTATGGAACATATTACAGTCATAAAACACTATCTGCACTATCTGCTCAACATTTTAGATACGTATTGTAATATACATATCTTTAACATTAGAAATTTTCATACTTTTAGTTTTCAGGCTTTGGTGTTAGATCTAAAACCATTATGGATTACTTTAAAAAAAGCCGACTAGCGTATGATTGGAGGATAACGTAACGACATCTTAGTAAAACCTGCGTAAGATTTTGCCTAATCAGTGACCATTTTAATGTGGGATACAGTACTGCCCATAAAAATTTTCGCAAAACTATGAAGATATTTGTTGTTTGAGAAAAGAAATATCATGGCCATCAATGGCAAAGCAACAAATTGTTATGGAAAGTTTCCATACCACTCTCCATATATTATTAGATGTGTCGACGGTACACACATCAGAGTACCAAAAACTAAAGTTGACGCAATAAGTTACTACAACAGAAAAGGCTTTAACACCTTAAATGTACAAGTAAGTAACTCCCATAATTACATCTTTATTAATTATTACAAAACAGTAAATTGATTAAAGTTTGCGCTATATGCGCCAGTAAATTTCTTCAGTAAATTTCTTTTCTTGACGCTTCCATGGGTATTCAGGCAGTTGTCTCCATGCAAATGTGTGGAAAAATAGTCCAATATATTTTTGTGACTAAAAACGTTTCCGAAATTATTTAAGCTTGCGCAAAACTACATAATTTCGTTATAAATAATTGAAGTCCCTACGAAATATAAATTACCAGATATCAACATATTAGAAAATGAGAATTCAACAAACCAAATAAACGAAGGCGAATGTGAACAAGATGAAAATGGGGTTTTTTCCGAAATTATTTAACAACAATAATTTTATGTTAATATTAATTCTTTTCGTTATTTTTTTATTTAATAAAACAAATCTTATTACTATTAAAGCAAATAAAACTTATAACTCCTTTACAAAAACTAAAAACAACGACTTTATTTTATTCTTACAACGAGGCGGTAGTAAAGTGTAGGTTTAAACAAAGTTTTCATATTTATATACCATTAATTAAGTTAATTAGTTAGTTAGTTAGTTAATTAAGTGACTAGTAGCAAAAACTAAATATGCAACTTCATTTATTGGAAAATTTATCGCTTTTCTTCCATTTGAAGTATTTTCTTTAAAGAATTTTCGATTAATGTGTTTTTTTGTACAAGTTACATTGGGTGGTGCTTCTTCCTTTATTTCCTTCAAGACTCTGCCTAGATTGCTAATTTCCTTTTCCGCCTCGAACAGAATTCTTCCACTATATCCAAAAGATTTCTTATTAATGTTGTCAATTTGACATCTATTTCTATTCTGAAAATATATAAACAGCGATTAATTTTAAAAATAATATAAGCAAATAAGAAATCAAATGCTTAATTATCCATTGGATCTACCATTTTGAAAGTTGGTACACTCTAACTAGCAGAATGTGTGCAAAAGAATTATTTGTGCTTGACTTGCCAAAAGTCCAAGAGGCGCCTAAATAAGAGCAACAAATATATTTTTAAGTACTTTATAACCACCAGGGGAGTTAGTTTTTTTTTCATGCGAACAGTTTAAATTTTGAAAAAAAATGATTTATAAATAATAATTTTGCTTTTAAAGTTTTAATTTTACAGAATTCATATCTACTTATTCACACAATTATAGGGACAAGTCTTATTCATGAAGCCAGAGAGTATATCAGCAGAAAATATCTTTTACAGTCTCTGAATGATTTGACGGGCTATAAGGCATGTGGCATCGTCTTTTTGACACCACATATCTTGTAAGTAATTAAATATCAAGCAATTTGTGATAAAGGAACCCTGTTATTATGTCGCGATGCGATATCCATGACTGCTTAGGTTCATTTTCGAAGAAGAGTTATCAAATGATGCCTTTAGCGCATACTCCGTTCCAGTGACAAGGAGTAAGGAGACATTTGTTTTTCGAAAAAATTAAAAATTAAAATTCACCAAATTAAAACATTTTCTATTACTTGCTAGGTTTGAATTTGAAAGAAATGAAATAATACAAAACTATTTTAGTTTTTTTTTAAATCTTAGATTTGATTAATTAAAGTGCTTGAAGTAAGCATTTTCAGGAATTAGCAGCATCTTATTTAAATTGCATTAAGAAATGTTAATCGTACATAATTCGTTTGACATTAAAGAATTTGTCACTTAGCTGTTTGGTTGGTCAAAATGCAAATACAGTTTTGCGTCATCAACACATAACTGAGTGTTAAATCCCTTTTGACACTTTTGAGCTTGACCAACACGCGACTTACAGAAGTGTTATAATTTGGTGATTAATACATACGCACTCAAGTGTCTGTGAATCTGTGAATATGTTTGAGTATGTAAAAAATACTTTGATATACGAACAACAATCAAAACACCCAAATCTATTTGCATCCCAACATTTAGATGGTGATAATTTGTTCTAAAGTGTCATTATTCCTAATCCTTTTCAGAGAAAAGAGGTTTAATATTTCACACCTTGTTTTATTGCATTATTAATCACACATATACAAACAAGCAGTTTGCAATGAATAACTAAATAACTCGTGTACAAGTACGTTCGTTCTTATTCGAATATTCATATGACTGTGAGCATGTTTTTGCACACCTACAACTTTAATGTTGAAATTGATTTGAAAATAAAAAAAAAGTACTTAATTTTTTCTGTTGGATTAAATATTACAGCAAATAATCATACACATGCCCATTGCGGATCAAAGGATTATTTGTCGCACTTTATTACTTTTATTGTTTCACACACGCTTAAAATTTTTCCATTTCATCTATAGTTTAGTGTGGATCACATTTAACCTCGTTTATTTGCAATTAACTTGTTTCTTTATGAGACACTGCAACAATTAACATGTCACACATGTCTGCGGCTCCGGCTCTGTTTGTAGGCGATATACCATAAGTGCACAAAAAAAGAAGGAAGAAAAAGAACAAAATGCAACCAGACTCACAAGAGATGACACATGAGTCTCATAGCGTTTCACTTCAAAAGGATACATTCGGCGCAAATATAAAAAACAAACATAAATTGTGGCACAAATCGCTCGACGGCGAAACATTGCAATATTTAATACTTATGTTGCTACAGATGTGAACGGATGATGTTAATATAAATTAGTTTAAATGATATTAGAGTCAATGTTGAAAATATTAGGTGTAATGTAGGCTGAACCATGGCTGACTTTGTCCCGAATCTTCCAAAAGATATGTTTCGTAAGAAAAATAAACTTTGACACTTTGTGAATACCGTTAATTATGTGTGCGAAACTAAACCTAAAGCGGGTTATGTGGCAACAATAACTCGATTAACTTATAAATCATAATCATATCATGAAAAATAGAGTGTATTCGTATCCTTGTTAAGAATAACTCGACTGTTATAACATAATTCGGGCAGATCACATTTTTGACTACCATGATAAAGCGAACGAATAACGGACTAATGAGGCCTTCCAACTACGGTTTTCATATGGCAGGAAAAAGATCGATAAAACAGGAAATATATCTCAAACAAACTGCACGATGAATATAAGTCGTTATGAGAACCGAATTTGTTGCAAATCGAATATTGTCGGTTGTGCGAATTGCGTAGAAATTGGTTAAAATGACTCAATGTATATCCTACTCACAGATATTTTTAAATATTATTTAAGAGTGACTTTATGTTTTCATATTAATAATAAGTCACATAATATAAATTTCATACCACTTCAATCAGTCTCAACACTAATTCTTTCTGTTGTCTTCCGATTATTTCCTAGTGCTTCATTTTATTTCCCATTCAGTTCGGAAATAAAAGTTACCAACTTACTAACTTACCTTTTAATAATACTGGGCAATTTATCGTCACTTTTATTATTTATTTATTTATGAATTTAATTACTATTTAAATTTTTTTAATATTTTTGGTGTTAAAAATTTGTATGTTATCGAAATAAGTAAAGCGATCGAATTTTATGTTTTTAACTAACAATATTTTGATTTAGTTTGGTTGCAATACTACAAATTACCTCGAGTAACAATTAGAGATAATTATAGAATATATGGGGCTTTTTAATGGTTTTTCATTAGTTACGTACAGAAAATGTTGAATGATGGTGCCAATATTATGTCAGTATGAAAATGGACTAAGAATTTTTAGAGGACGGATGGCTCAATGTAACAATCAGTAGCGGATTTAGGCCTGGCCCATCTCAGGCACTCTTTGAAGTACCACCTTTTTTGATTATATGTGAAATTTAAGTCACATATAATTACTAACATTCTTTTGTCCACTGCAGTGTAATTCAATTATTAAATATTTTTTATTATTTTCGACCAAAAAATTTATAAAATTTTACACATAATTGGGGTGTTTTAGATAATATTTTATTTAAAATTTTCGGTTTTTTTAATTACGAATTTCTAAACTTTTTGAGTTTTATATAAAATTAAATATGGTATCTTAAAATAAAATTAAATAATTCATATGTACATGTGTTTGTGTACCGATAAAACACAAAAAAAACGGTTTAAAATATAATATTAATATGAATACTATTTTTCAAAAATTAGCAAAGTTTTTTATCAACGCTTATTTTATTAATTTAGTCTTTCGAGATTTTTCTCTGGCAAAGCCTTCAATTAAATCTTCATAGTCAGTTTCATCCACCAATTGCGCTTTAATAGACAATAACGCAAGAGCATTAAGTCTATCTTGGCCCATACTTGCCCGTAGATAGTTTTTTACTCTTTTCAGGGTTGAAAAAGACCTTTCTGCTGAACATTACGTGATCAAGATTTGAGTCAGTACCTGGCCGTGTTGGCCCTAACCTGACTGTGGTCTTACCACCGAGTGAAATACAAAGCGTCGACTAGCGCCCCCTGCTAGGCGTAGCCAACAGAGTTGCAATTTCAAGAACATGGCTTGCAGGACCATGTCCTTCCCCTTGCTTGAGGGTTGGAGACTTTCCAACCCCTCTGTTGAATATGCAACAGCACATTCGTTTAGCACCGCGCCCTCCCCGCGGACACTAAACTTTAACCGACAGCCACCACGTGTACCCCGTAGGGACCTCACCAATAACCGGCTACAGAGATGGGCGGCTCTCTGTATGGGCTACCGGTTCCCGTGGTGACAGTATTTTAAGGACACTGGTAAGACCTTCGACAATGACCCACGTCTTGTCTATCCAGATTCAGTGCCTGCACACCGGGGGACTGGTTCCCCCTATACCCCGAGTGTACTATGTCTGTGCCTAAGTTAGAATCAGCACAGACTTCTTGTAGTACCCCCGGGGGGCTTTCTGCTGAACAGTATATATTGGGGTAAACATCTTGAAGATTCCGTATATAGAATATATAGAATATACTTTGTGCAGAACGCACATCTTCAGTATTCGCCAATGAATCTCTGAGTTGATAATGTAAATGAATGCATTCATTTGCTAATGTTTCTTCTAGATCATCAGGATACTTTTCCACAAGTTTATTTGCTTGTTGTATTAATTCATTTGTATCTATTTCTGATAAATTATTAAACAAATTAAAGTTTTTAAAAAGTTTTACGTATGCATTTTTACGTTCCGATCATGTTCCTGTCCAAAAATTGGTCCTCTTTCATTTGCCCATGATTCATCTGAAAGAAGTTTCCTAATTTTTCTACGACGAGAATCATAATGATAATAATCTTGAACTCCAGATAGCAATTTAGCTTTTTCCTCAAATTCAGAAAATTGTTTATTTCTAATATACTGCAGAAATGAGGCATGGGAATCATAAATTTGGATTACAGATGATAAATCAGCTTGGGGCCCCTGAAGTTTCTTACTGGCGATTTAAAATTACATTCCACACATTGACCAGGATAGCTGTTTCCAGATGTTGTAATTTTCGTTGCAATCCAAGGGCTTCAGATCGCGTGGTTGGTTTCTCGTCCTCGTTTTCTGCGATAAAATCTAATGCTTCAATTATTGCAGACCACCCTTTTTCTAAAGCATTACATGCGTCATGTCGAGCTGACCAGCAAGTTTGAGAGAGTTTTTTGAATCTTAAATTTGTCCGCTGCACCAAGATCTCCCAACGATGTGTAGATATTGTAAAAAATTTATAAAGTTCTTGTAAAGGGTAAAAAAATCGACTGCTTCGGGTACAGATTCAGCCTCACAAGTACCTACTAAGTTTAAAGAGTGGGCAGCGCAAGAAACGTATTCTGCTAAAGGATTAATTGCTTTAAATCTTGCCCGAAGTTCGGAATATATACCTGACATATTACTTGCATTATCATAAGATTGACCACGGCAATTCATTATGTCTAAACCATTTTTTTCTTAAGAGTTTAACACGACATTTTCAATATCTTTGGCTTTATGACCAGTATTTGGTAAAAAATCTAAAAATCTTTCAACGATTTCACCATTTTCCCGTACATATCTAATAATTATAGCAAGCTGATCGACATCTGCAATATCAGGTGTAGAATCTACAATGACACCAAAATACTTAGCCGATCGTACTTCACTAGAAATGCGTTGTAATACTTTATCCTGAATCAAGATTATAATCTGTTCATAAATTGTTTTAGATAAGTAGGAGGTCTTTCCACTATCGCGATGCGCATAAGATTTTAAACGCTCAGATTAAAATGGATCAAACTCGGCAAGAAGTTCCACTGTTCCTAAGAAATTTCTATTTTGGAGATTTCCTATTTGTTCTGAATGTCCCCGAAATGGCAGTCCTCTTTTTGCGAGTGATTTAACAATTGCAATTATTCTGTGTAAAATTTTTCTCTAATATGAAATTTCTTCATCGAGTTGTTTTATTAGACATTGATCCACACGGCCTTGAACTACTGCACGAGTTTTTAAATGATAAACATTAGTTCTATGAAAGTCTGAATTTTCATGGGCTTCAACCCGTGCATTCGAGTTTTTCCAGTCACTAAACCCTTCGCCGGTAAAAGCATTAATTTCCCCACTTTTAACAAATAACAAACAAGGCACACAAAATACAGACCCTTTAGTTTCTGAATAAACCAACCACTCACGGCGCTGAATTTCTCCGTTTTTTAACGTTCCTTGAAACAAGTTTTTGGAACAATACCTTGTTTTATCACTGTAAACTCTTTCTGAATTTTTTAAATTTGTAATATTATTTTGCGGTATACCGTTTATACTTATGTAATCTAGTGTTTCTTCATTTAAATTCCACAAAGAGGGATCACTATTATTAGCCTTTTGAGCATCAGCTCCAATCAATTTTTCATTTATTATGTTCGTTGAAGGAGAGTTTGAATGTATTTCTTCAATATCTTGTGCTGAAGTTTGTTCTAATACCTGGTAGACAAAATATTACTTTTTACAAAATCAATTTTTTTATTTACATTAAATGTGAATTTAATCGAAAAATTTATTAAATACTTACTGCAGATGAACAAGTTGTCAAAAAATTAGATATTTTTGAGTTTTTTTTTAGTAAATTATCCACATTTGCAGTATTTTTGCCTTTTTTTACGATATTCAGCACCGCTGAGTTTTTTTTATATAGGCACTCATATTAAAAATGCAACAAACACGAAAATTTGAAACTTGTGTACTTATGTGAACAGTTCATATGTATAAAATAAATGAACCACGCACAGGTTAAATAAATAACACAGTCACATGTTTATTCTATTTTCATAGATTACTATTAAAAAGGGGAATCACATTAACATTCTTTTACACCTTTTGAAAAGTAATGTAAATTTTACTATTTTAGCGATCAATCTAGCGATTTTAAAGCAGTCGACAACGTAATTTTAGCTACATATGCGGGATTTAGACGGCAACTTTTTTGATAACTTTTTTCGTATTTTTTATTTCTTGTTTCTTTTCCTTTTATTCCTTTTTTGTTTGACTTTTTATTAAACTACTAAATATAATTTACAAAAATCGTACTCCTTTAAAGCCTATTTTATTTTATTTTACCATTAAATTTTGGCGCCCTTTGTATTATGCTGCCCTAGGCCCTGGCCTCATGGGCCTAGGCGTAAATCCACCACTGATAACAGTGCAATTTGATTTTCCAATTTTTTTGGCGTCAATTTTAGATACGGCAGAGTTGCAACTCGTGTAATTTTTTGGAACAACGCTGACTAAAGAAATACAATGACATTAATGACCTATTTGATGTATTTTGCAATTCCTCTCTTTTATATTGTGGCTGATTAATTAACTATTCTTATAATATATTAGACAAATGAATTACTGCCAGCTTAGAAGTGTGAATAATCATATTTATAACATTTATCATTGCTTTCATAGAGGGCACACCCTGTGATTCGTATTTTCCACATGTATACATATAAATGTTAAACATAACGCCAAAAAAACAAATTTCTTACTTAAGCATATTGAAGACAAGTTATATCTGTTCATTATTTAGAAAATTATTTATATAAATTTAGCCAAGTCTTGACTTAGTTATTATCTGATAAACAAGTTACGTAGTTATGTTGCTTTTACACAGAAATGTTTGGTAAGAAGATTTCAACACATGACAAAACATTACGTGAATGCACACTGTAACAGACAAAAATTTCTGTATGCACCTAATATTTCGCATATAATTGCAGCAAAAACATACTTTCATTCCAGATTTAATTTGTAATTGAAAATTAAACTTATTATCTAGTATAAAATCTGGTACAAATATTTTTTCTAGCGCTGTTTTCCTCTTAAGAAAATTATAATTAAATTTTCCATTCTCTTTAGCTGAAGGAATTTAGTTCCTGTTTCATTAGAAAATTAAAATGAAAACACACATATACTCTAAATGTGATGTTGACAACAGCAGCAACAACAAAAATATTAACAAATCGATAAAAATCAGTCAACATTAATAATTCCGAGTCCATTAACGGCATGTGTGAGATGTTGATTTAAAGGCACACGCTTGCCTAAATGCACATAGCCGAGGCATGTTAACAAGATCCATTAATGGACTTTGATTTATTTTGACATGAATGTCAGTTTTAAATCTTTTAAGAATTTTTATGATTTTTGTTAAAATCTTTTAAATTGAAAGACACAAAATTGAAATACAAATGAAAATTGTATTTAGCAAGCGATCAATTAATTATCAAGTTTAATATCGATTTGAGTTTTATAATAAAAATGCCCCCATCTCTATTGATTAGCGGATTATATCATTGGTTTACATGAATAGATATAACGATAAGGTGATCCATATGAGTGCCTTCAAACTTGTTCTAGCTAATAATGATTTTTGATAAGTTGATGCAACATATTAATTTGATGGCGGCAATCGTTTGAATTCAAAGCAGAAGACTTTCTTGCTGTAATTTTATATATATATATATTTTTACTTCTTAATGATGACAATTGTTTTGCTGACTTACACACATGTACATATTTGTTTTTATTTTAATCATTTCCTTGCGTGCGTTTCGGCGCTATAAGCAATGTTTTGAAGTGTTGCCATCATAGTACCAATAAATTATATACTTGAGTTGTTGCACTAACATCTTCATATATTACAAACATAAAAAGTATATGTTAATGTTAAAATGTTGTTGCATCTACGTACATGTGTATAATAAAGAGCGCGTTTGTTGTGCGTCTGAACATTTAATTTTTTTTTTTTTTCATTTTATTGAATTTATTTCTGAAGCACTTAAAGTAAGTGGCTCCATTTACGATGAGACAAGCATTTAATTCTTGAATTCAGAGACGAAATTTAAAAATTGAATGTATCATTTTTTCAAGTTGTTTTCATCAAAAATCTCTTATTCTCACAATGAAAAGTGTTTTTGTTTTCGATTAATTATTAAAAATTTTTTAAATTTAAATGCATTAAAAAAAATTTATAAAAAAGGAAATGTTTCGAATAAATTGATTTCCGTTTTTTTTCTTCGCTTCTTTGGAAAAAAATAATTTTCTAAAATATTTAAGGAATGATTTAATGCAAATAAACCAAAAATTTTTCTATAATATTCCTTAGAGATAATTCTTTTAAATTATATTTTTTCATTTATAATTTTTATTTTCTTTTAATTATTAATTGTAATTGAATAAATTTTCAAGTTCGCTTTGCTTTTTTATCAAATGTTTTTCTTTTCAATGAATTAACCATATTATTTTTATTTTTTTGTGTTAATAAAGAAATTTTGAAACTGCGAAACCTCAACTTCCAATAATTATCAACAGTAGCATAGATTTAAAGGCTCGCAATTTTCCGCGAAAATTTTAGCTCGCTTCTCAGTAAACGAAAAGCTTAAAATTATTAGCATGTAAAAAAATTCACTGAATGTGTTTCAAATATTTTGGTTGTGACATTTAAAGATTTTCAAATATCTAGTTTCGTGTGAATTCTACTACATCTGTACATGAAACATTTTTTGAAAATTTTAATGGATGGATTATCTGTAATAAATTGACCAAAGGAATAACCAAAACGTTATACGAAAATTCAACTCTATCCATTATCCTTCGTATAGAAAATAAGCTAGTTTGATTAAAGAAAAGCAATGCAAGGATGAAATTAGCTCGCCAATTTCCCTTATATAAAACCGAGGGTACCTATCTGTCTTTGTGAAGTTCCCAACAAAGTTTTTGCAGTCATACTAATAATTTTTTGCTATTATTTTTTGGGTACTTCGGCTATTAAAGCATTGCCCGTCCTAGATTGGTCATTGAGGTTTCATGACAGTTTAGATTCCAGAATAATATCTTTTACGTAGTATAAATACTTCTCCGCTTGAAACTGGCAACAAAGAAGTGAGTTCATGCCCATTAACTTCATCTACTTATTTGCCGTTCTTTCAGATATTTAGGGAAGACTGAATACCGTTGTTAAAAGAGTATTTCACACCTGTAAGGGACAGCAATGCATTTTTCAATTAACCTCATGACCACATGCAGCGCCCTCTCAACCGATTTGCCTTTAGTATACGTATGAGTAATTGTTGTGTTTTCAAGAGGAAGAAAGACGGGTTCATAGGTCTGAAATCCTTAGGTAAGGTACGTAAGACTTCTCCTCCTTAGCATAGGAAACGAAATATCTTTGGTAGTAATTTTACTTAAGTTCGTCTTAAAGAATGGGTTGTTACTGAATCAATTTTCATAGTAGATTTTATTTATTTAAATGAAATTTTTGGCCGATATTGAATTTATTGTAACAGTTGCGATTACGTCAAAATTGTTGGTGTTGCCACGATTGTAAAACAAAACTCTTGTTAAAAACGCCTTTATAATGCTTTGTAATATACAATATTATTTATGCTTCCTTTTGTTTAATTAATATCACAATATACGAGTATTGCACACAATAAATACATACAAACACGTTAAAAAATTGTAGTAAAATATAAATTTTGTTACACTATTTTTTGAAAATAATCAGTCCCGTTTTTTTAATGAATTTTACTATTAATAAACATAAATTTTAATAACAAATTTTTTCAATTGGAAAAAGATTTTTTTTACAACTCGGAAAGTAAAATGGTAAAAAAAAATTTAATAAAACTGTCTCGTTTTGAAGAAGTAATAATTTTTCAAAACTCGTTTCCAAATTGTTGTTAGAGCAGAAACGCTGCTTAAATCATCATAAAATTAACACTTTAGACTAAAAATTTTAACAAATAATTCCATTATCGTAAAATGTTACCAAAGTAAATGTACCCTCACTAAAAAAAAGATTCCCAAATCAAAAAAAAAAAAAAAAAATCTAAATATTAAAGTTTATTAAAAATATACATTTTTACTATTAAAAGATAAAATATGCACGGAAAATGTACACAGATTAGTTAAAATTATTTAATGCATTGCGAATGAATTTAAATAAAATATAAAAATCATCTTTGAAATATCTTTTGATTGCATGTCAACGAGGCATTCGCCTTTAATTTTTTTTAACTTTTAATGTGAGTCTCTTTTAAGTGAACAAAAGTATAAAATACTTTTACTTGTTCAGTCGTACATATTTTCTGCTTATCAGAAGCGAAATAAATTTGTCTTAAATAACTCATATACTTTACGAGCTGTATGTTCTTCTTTAAGATAACAAGTATTTTAAATGAATAAGCCTGGACGAAGATTGTTTCACTTTGAAAATTAAATTGAAATTATCATTTAATGAACGAAAAATTCCAGTTTATTAAAATTATGTATAAGAATCCAAACCATGTACGTTGTTCAAGAGCTTTTAGAGACTTAATAACATTAAACTATTTTTCAAACTCTTTAACGTATATTTTGCTGTGGCATATACTGCAGAATATAATAACCACATTATTTGGTCGCACAATGAAGCTCATAATTTGATTTGACATTTTTCAACATAAATTTGCAAATTTATGACAAATTACAGGAGTATGACTTACCAATTAATGACATGATAAGAAAAGCAAACGCCAAAAAAAAAGTAATAAATAATTTACCTTCAATTTAAAGATGTGTAAAAAATAAAAACACATTTTTTCGTAAAATAATGGCTGAAATGTACGATTAAAAAATGACATCCGCACTGGTTACATTCAATAAACCATTCCTTCCAAGCAATTCTTACGCTAGATGGGTCAGTTCTTTCTTAAAAGCTTAGTGGCTTTGAAGCCAACTGAAGACAGTACGATTTCAAAATCTGCCGTAAAAACTAAATGATCTCTTACATGTGCAACTCGCAGGTAAAAAGAAACAATAAAATCTGTTAAAATGTTTTTAATAAATCTTAAAATTAAAGTTGACTAAAATGGCATTGTTTCCATACAAAATACTTATTTCAATTTGCAAAACAAAATGCCACAAGACTTGCATCAAAATGGCTTTTGTTGCTGTTGTTTAAAATGAATACAAATAATTCTCTTTATAAAACTACGCCCAATAGAAACAATACCAAACAACACCATGTCTGACTGCCAATTCCTTTATAAATTTTAGTGTGAATGTTTGAAAATATTTTATACACACACAGCCACACACACACACACACACACACACACACACATACACACAATCTATTAACTACCAACAAATAAAAAGGAGTCTTTTGTTTAAGCCATTATGTTGTCGGCACCCATTTTAATGCTCCAGCGCTTAATGTAAATAAAAACACTGGAGAACAGTCAGGCATCCCATAACAAAAACATTTAAAATCGGCCACTTTTTATAGATCTCATACTTTAATAAATCTCTAGGACAGTGGTTTTAAATGCAGCCAAACCGTTACAATGCTTTGAAAGGGAATCAACATTTAGAAACTTTCAGTCCAATATATAGATTGGTGGTTTTTTTCTGCTCCAATGTTGCTACCAATTAAGTTTACGTAAGTTTTCAATACAAAATTTTGTTTAAACTCATTGTCAACTCGCTTTTCTACGTCGAAGTAGCAATTGAACACATAAAACACAGTATTTAGCCAGTTATTGGCAAAGTAATTGCTGCGAGAACTGTATTAAAATTGGACTTCCAGGTTTTAACTACGTGGACGAAACCATTTTTAAGAATGTTTTATTGATATAAGCAAATTTTTTTTTGTTTTATTTAAAATTATATTTTGCAAAAAAATATAAAGGACATGTTTAATACTTCTGTTGCAAAGTCATTAAATTTAAGATCAAGTGAAATTGATGAAAGTTTTATTTTTGATTAATTTTTATCATCAAAATTTATATGTCTTATCTGTCCATGCGAAACGCTTTCATTTCCAAAACGTGACGCTAATATTTTAAAATTGTTGTGATGAATTTGACTAATATTTTATTTAATTATCTTGCCAGGAATTATTTTATAAACTTAAACAAAATATTGACAATCAATAGTGACATTTTTACTTACATCTTTTTATTCCTTCCGACACTCATTTTTGTAGCGAATTACAGTTGTGAAAGAAACAATAAATATTTATCCAAATTTTGTTTATAAACAAAAAAAATATAAATCTGTAATTAAAGAACGTTTATTAAAAATTGTTCAAAAAAATGAAAATGGGCATTACAATGGGTATGACAGAAGGGCATCAAAAAAGATGGTGTGTGATTAAAAGATGGCAATATTTAAACGACGATATTGACCTCTACAAAAAGTACTAAAACAAGCCTCTGGGATATACAATAAAATCCACCAGAAGTGATATACAACAACACTAACCCTGTATTCGGCACTGAAGAAAAGAGGAAGTCCAATTCATTCAACTACAAAATTGATTTCAGCAAAAAGTTAAAAGAATGAATCAAGAAATGCAGCAAAGATGTTTACTGTCTCCATTATTGTTTGCTCGAACTTAAATCTTTATTAAGCGCATAATTCTCAATATTTTTAGATATGCTGATTGCGGAATTTTAATGGATAATAAGCAAAACGTGTGGCTTAAAAATTAAAATACCGAATACAAGACTTAAAGTTGTAAGTAAAATATTATTATAACAATGCCTTCTTAAGAATACAAGAATCCTACGTTGAACGGGTTAAAAGTTAGAGTGGAGATAAGATACCACACAGAAATGACAAAAAAAAATCATTTTTTAGCACAAGAAAGTATTCACAAGCTACAATACACATCAGTCTTGAAACGAAGCCTTGTATTACTGAAACATTGCAATTGGGCTTTTTTTTTAATTTTTAATTTTTTAATTTTTCGCTACTCCTTTATTACATCATCAGAAAAATCAAGTATTTATTTTAACACACAAAACCATATTAATATATTCAAACATATGTTTGGTCGGCCCTCTCTATCCAATGGGAATTAAAAACATATTAAGAAGCAACAAATGTAAAAAGCTTTCAACATCCCGTTTTTTTTAAGGGATATTCAAAACGCTAACAAGAATGCATAACTCTAGGGTATTAATACCTATTACAAAAAAAAAAAAAAATAAAGGAGCGGATACTTCTTGCGACCTCGCCAGTGTTGATAGATATCCAACTAAAGAAAGAAGTGGAAAGAGAAAAACTCCAAAAAAACATGAAATTATTTTAAAAATTTATCTTTCTCACAGAATATAAAAAAAGCCTTCTTTTAATAAATGCAACCATTGCGAACGGAATTTCAATCTATGATATGCCCTTACAATCGCTTTTTTAGAAGTTAGAAGAATTTCTAATTTGCTCTCTGTGACCGTTTTTCGATTACAGTGTCAAGCTATCAAGTATCGCTATAATAAATATTAACAAATATCGCTATAATAAATATTATTGTAACACTATGTTAACATTCAAACATCAAGGACATACCGACCCTTGATAACTCAGATAGGTCGTCCATCATATTTGCACCAAGATGTTACTGGATTTATAGAATATTCGCACAGAAGGTTAAATACAATATGTTTCTTTTCATATATAAATCCAGCCATCATACTAGAGATATCTTTTCTAGTTGTCTTTCATAATTGAACCAAACTGTAGCCATTTTGAAATCGCAACAACTTTTAGTGACACCAAGATTTTCCAGTTTTAGCCATCGTACCTCAGTGAATGGAAATAACACCCAAATATGCTGCTAATAGTGTCAAGCGGCATGACGACCGATGTTGTTCTAAAAAGTCCACCTCTAAGACCGAACTAAGGAGACGTCATCTTGACAATCCATCCCGGATAACATAATAATATAATTTTAAAACTAAAACTCATTTCCATTAAAAAAATTTTTAGATACAAATTTTTTTTTGTCAAGATTAAAGACTTCGGAATTCACAATACTTCAACCTTGAAAACCAATGTTCTGCCACGTATTCACAAAAATAACAAAGAACCCTTTGGGATTTGCACTCAAAACATTGTATTCTTTTATAAAGGATACAAAAGTGTATTTGTGAAATAATTTACACACACAAACATTTTCATTCAGATTGTTATATTTTTACAAAATGCAAACAATATGGCGTCGGCCGTTCTCATTCGTATTTAACTGAACGAGACCTCAGTTCAATGGATGGAGATACATTTGGAGAAATAATATTTTGGGTATTTTATATGGGTACATTACAGGCAGGTCGTACCAAGAGATTTTGGGTACATTTTCATTTACTTATTTTTTAATGCTGAATGTGTTGTTATTTCTAATTTTTCTTTAAATTTGTTAACAGTAGTTTGTAGGTAAGATTGCTACTATTCTAATTTTTCAGTTTTTGTTTTTCTGTTACGATTCCCAGATTTCCTTTCAACATTAAAATTACTAAAACAGTATTTAGTGTTGTTCGTTTTATGTTTTTGCCGGCAACTTATTGTTGCAAATGTGTGAAAAATTTCACAAAAGTTACAAAAACATTTGTTGTTCATGTTTCGCTAACGTTTTTGATTTATTTATTTTTTAACTAGATTTGGTTTATTCTATTTCTGTTTATGTTTCTCTCACTCCTTACTTTTTTCTTCATTTGGATTTAAAAAGTTGTGCGTGAATGTATTTTCTTAAAAGTTTCTACAAAGTTTTTTATAAGGACATTATTGTTTTATGTAGTCATTTCCTTTTTGTTTTCAAAATGTTTTCTTCTTCTTTTATTTTTTTATGCTTAAAATTCACGTGTGTATTCTTTAGTTTATAATTACATGAAGCTGAAGCTTTTCTTTCTATTTATAATTTTTTACTTTGCTTTATTTTCCACCACCCCATAACTTCGAAGCTTTATTCCTTTCACTGTGAGCATCATCTTGTTATTTACAACAACAGCCAAAAGGAATCTTTTCACATCTACTCGCAGGTTTATTTTTTTACCGGAAATCAAACAATGGAGTGGAAACACTTGTACATGCATTTTCACAAGGATTTTATTTTGCGTGACTGTGGAGTAGTGAAAAATTTCAGTCCTTTTTTACGTTCCTTTATCTTTAAAAATTCTTTATCTTGTAAGATTTTTTTTTGTAGAATTTTAGTAACTTAAGATATATTATAGTTTTTAAATAACTTTTTATTACAAGATGTGTTTCGCCGACACGTCTTTAACGGTTATTGGTTTGCTTCATACGCCACTAATTGCAACATCATTGCAAGGAAATATTGCTTTGGCAATAGAACTCTTAGGAAAAGCCATTTTGCCTTTCAAGGTAGGGAATTTGAAAAATGTATGCGTTTTTAAGCGTGTCATTTTATTAAAAGGTCTCTTAAGCCTACGCTATTACGTTTTAAGTATCCCTTATTGATGACGAATTATACGCGTTTTAAAATAAAAATTTTTAATTTTCAATAAGACGGAACCAAATTTTTCAAGATATTTAAAAAAATTTTAAACTGATATTCTAATTCTAGTTGCTTTTTTGCAAGAATATTAAATATTTTGTGATAGTATTCTTTTTTTTTCTTGTAAAAATGTTTTTTCAACAACTTGTTGTCATAAATTTTAATTAACCACTGGAAAATAATACTTAAATATAAAACTCCTTTAACTTACAATAGAAAAAGTGGAATGTTGGTTACACACACATAGTGTTTTATATTAAAATCTGAGAATTTTCTAAATATCAAATCAGAAGCAAATAATATCCCTTCCATGATATGATGTTGTCATATAAGTTTTCTATCTTTAATGTCATTTTTTTATTATTAATTTAAGTTTTGTGATAAGTTTTACATTCAGTACAGAATAGATATAACGTGGTTTTAACTTAAAACAATTGATAAATGCACTGCTGCAAGTAATTCACGTTTTGTTACATTTTTATTTCCATTATTTTTTTCTTTGTTTCTCTTTATGGAAGACTATAATTACATCATTGATATAGGAACTTATTATAATTGTGTAGTTATGCTTCTTTCTGCCACAATACAATTTTACATGAAAGAGCATACATTCTTGTGAATATTGCAGTCACAACTGTCTGCTTGTGTGGCGTTGTTATTGCTGTTAATATTTTTGCTACAAAAAGCTGTAATCATAATTTCATAAAACATTTTACAAAAGCTTTCAACACTCTCATATATGCAATATAATTATGGTTGTAATTTAAACGAGTGTGCATCTGTGTAAATACTTGAATGTGTTTTAAGTGTGTACGCTTATGTATGTGTTAAACATCAGAGTAAGTCTAAAGTTTAACTTTTTAGGGCCCGCTATTTTAATAGCTGTAGGTTGACAAACTCTATTAAAACTTATAGTTGTTCGGGTACTGGGAGGGCACTTTATAAACGTAAGAGCAAAAGTTGCAAACTCCACCTACTTTTGTGTAGTATTATTTTTGTAAGACTACTGATCCGACTATGATATCGATTTGGCCATTTGCAAGCAAGAGCACAATGTAAGCTGAATCAGTAAGTGTTTTGAATATGTATCATTTTTGGAGAAATAAGATACCAACACTGTAAAAAATTATTGAATGGTGGTAGCAAAGAAACCTTTATGCTTTCCGGACTTTTAGGGAAGTGCGCAAGTTGGGCTCAAAGTAGGTCACCTAATACGTGCACATTTCCGGGAGGCTTGCTTCTATCAGATCCAACAAATCATTTTTAAAGCCCTTTCTAAAGCCTTAAACAGCAAATTCAACCTGAAAACTAAAAGAATTTATTTAGAGAGTTACTTACATTTGCGCTGCTCCTAAGAGTTCTAGAAAGGCCAAACACAAAACCTCAGATCACTTTTGTTTAAATCAATCCAGCAGTTTAAAAACAGTTGAACTATTTTCAAATTATATTGTTTCTGTTTGTAATCGTTTGTAGAAATATGTTTGCGGACACTTTAAGGGACTGTAGTAGTACAACGGTCAATCACGTGTGTCTTTTCATATATTTTGTATCTTTGCGTCGTGCTTGTGATACATGACACAGACATATTTATATACCAAGGATTAAACAACAAACGGAGAAAGGGGTACCTCTCTAATTTTGATGGTATATTGCATTGAACCGCAAAGAAATAATCTCAATATAAACGTAATTTTGCAATATCACAGTGGAGCAATATCTCTGTATATAAATGATGTGGCAGCCACTTTAATTTTACATAATTTATTTTTGCAATGAAGTTCAAAACATTAAACAAATTTATTGAAATCTTCATTTTAGTTATTACACTTTATATATCGATTCTAAATGAACAAGTGTTCTTTACGTTGAATGCGTCGGTTGTCCTTTTGAAATATTTGGTGGCATGTCATAACGTCCACCAGCATAATGTCCATGTCTTAGCAGAAATTGACATAATGTCCATCATAACATTAATAATATGTAATACGAGTTTCATATGAATAGTAATTAAAGGTGTTTTCTAACTAATTAAAAATAAAAAAAGAGGACACGAAAAAATATTTTTTAAATTTTATTCTGCATCCAGCCATTTTGAAAACTTTTGGAAATTTTCTCGGTCGGCAAAGCAAAAACATACAGTTTCTTTCTCGTTTTTATGTGCTGACATTACGATGCTTTTATAAGTGATACTATGACATTTAAGAAACCAGGACGCAATGTCCATGGACATAATAACGTACTACAAAGTTAAATAAAGGAGGCTGTGATGACATGCTACCAAATATATGAACGATTGAGTACCAATTCAAAATTTTTCTGTTTATTGTAACTGCTATTTCAATAATTCATCAAGTCTAGAGTTTAATCTTTCCGAAAAGACTTGCAATTTCCAATCAACACAGATTATTATCTCGCTTCACTTAATTAAACTCGTCGAAAATATTCTGCGAATCATTTTTCAATATATTAAAAATAAATTTCATTAAAAAGACTTTTGCAAGTAATTTTTATTTTAAATAAATATTTTCAAAACAGCTTTTATTATTAAAGTAATTTTTTTTTCAACACAGTTCATTTAGAGGAAAAAGCCAATTACAACTAAAAAAACCAAAAAAAAAAAGACTAATTTACATTGTTTTCGTGAAAAAAAAATAACTAAAATCTCTTTATTGAAAATGTTGGCTGACATGAAGCTGTGTGTTTTACATGTGTTTTACACACATGCACTATAATTAAAAAGTGACAGCAAAAAAATTAAATGCTGTGTTATGAAAATAATCGACAAAATATAGTTCTCCTAAATAAATAAATAAAATATGAAATAAAAAGTACAAAATAAACCATATTGTGGAGAAGATGTTGCAGGCCAAACATGGAACAACTGGGGTGGTAGACATAAGTAAATTCAAATGGGACACAATAAATATTTAAATTAAAAATGCTTACTTGTGCTGGCTTCTCTTACACCATTTCTTATCGTATTAAATTAATTTAAAATGTAAACAAATAAATTATATAAATCAATTGTGAAAAAAATAAGGATTCCATGTAGAGTAAAAAAAATCGATCAAGTTGAACTCATTGGCAAATTGATACGAAAAAACGTCGAAGACATGTGACGAAGAGAATAAAATTTCATTTTGCTTCACGATAGTAGAAAAGTAATTAAGGCCTTTTTAATTATGCTGGCAAAGGCTGTAGAAAATAAGAAAAAGCAGTTCCTTCTTCTGGTATTTTGTAACTTGTACGCATAATCACAAACAAGCAAAAACAAATTTTTAACAAACTTCTCTTCGTATTTTTATTAAAAGAGTAAAACTCTGTTTTGTTTTTTTTAAACGTATACTTAAAGAATTAAAAATTGTTTAGCAGAATTTGGTTTTTAGTGTTTTTAAAAATACAAATAAATTCTACGATTCTCTTAAATCAGCATTATTTTGTTCCTACGAGAACTTTAATTAGAATATTTTTTAATCAAAAAGACGATAATAAGAATCAGCTTCTGATTTAGCTCTTAATTTTTAGCGCATACAATAAGAATCTGAGTCTGTCTTGGCTGCAATTTTTACATTTTCGTAAATACTCCAAACGTGAGGTTACAAAGAAACGCTGATGATACTTTTGTGTCTAATCCGTGACTGGATCAGCGAAAGAACATGAACACTAAAAAAAATTTTAGGATGACATGACAACATGATCCTGATGAAAAATTCATCAAGGACTATTTAACGTCTCTTCTGTTGC